>CM066032.1:1520867160-1522176288 GCA_033557465.1 Ichthyophis bannanicus
AATAAAGGCGCCTCAGAAGGTGCCCTACTGGGCCTCCTAGGCTAAGTGCCATATTAGGCACCCTTGGACAAGGCACCGCAGAAGGCACCCTGGGCTATGGAACCATAGGTTAAGGTGGCCTAACAATGTTATGGTGTCCTAGGTTAGTGTGTCCTAGGGACTGCAAGGTGCCTCAGGATGACATGCATGACCTGTGCGGAACAGAGACAGATGTAGCCCTAACACTAGATAGAGCACTCAGGAAAGGCAATGAACAGGTGAGTGAAGGAGAGAGAAGTGGGAACTGCTGGACCTGCCATAACTGTGGGCATCCCATGTGCCTGCCAGTACTGATGACAAACATGGTGGGGCAGCTCTACCACATCACAGGGTGTTGGCAATGTAAAGTACCGGAAAAACAGTTGGTGGCAGACGATGGGAATACGTGTCCCCCGGTGGAGGTGGCAGGATAGTTACAATGATGGGTGGACAGAGGAGTGGTGGTGCCACGCAGAGCAGGCACAGGCGCAGCAAGCACAATGAGGCGCAATGCAGAAAAGGGTAGCAGTAAAGGACATGGGCTGGCAGCCTGCACAGGCAGACAGGACTCTACACAGCTGACAGACGCAGATAGACAGACCGAGAGAATGTTGGCAATTATGGTGAGGGTATTATGGGCTGGAAGCGCAGATCTGCAAAAATATGAACTCTACAGGCATGCACACTATTTGAGTAGGACAGGCATGAGAGGAGGGAACAATGAGGAACTGAACCAATGAACACTGCCAAGAATGGCAATGTATTAACCAGTAGGCTATACCTCCATGGTGTATGTCACAGCAGTACCCATGATGCAATGCACATGCTGAATAGCTGTCTACAGCTGATCACCAAATGGGGTCTGCAGCTCTCCGGTACCTCAGCTGGGAAAGACGAACTGACAGTGTGTGATACTGGCACAGAGTAGCTACAGACCATGCCATTGTGCAGGTTCTGTGGTCACCCTGAGGGATAGGATTGGTGCCCAGCACTAGGTCCGCAGTACATGTGGTGCTAGAGATAAGTCCTGCTGTACATCCCCATCACTACCAGTGTGTGACAGGTGTTCTGTGCAGTGCAGTTGAAAGTAATTTGGTGTCCATCTGTATTCTGCAGTCATATGTGGCCCTGGGGGACCAGACACCAGCCAAATTAGTGTGTACCCTGTATGAGGGTCTGGCTAACATGGGCAGCTGTTATCAGGGCAGAGGGGTTCCTAGAATTCCATGAGGTGTGTGTAGTAGTGGCTGTATAGGTCACAGTGGTATACACTGTTGTTGTTGTTGTTAAGTGCTGTCGAGTCGGAGTCGACTCATGGCGACCCTCTGGATAGCTATCCTAAATTGTGTTCAGTCTTGAGTCAGGCGGCTCATTGTTGACAGACTGGTACCCGTAGCTGCTGTTATTGTATAGATCCATCTCATTGCTGGCCTTCCTCTTTTGCGTTGACCTTCTATCTTGCCAAGCATAATGTCTTTCTCTAATGATCTCTCTCTTCGCATGATGTGTCCAAAGTATGAAAGTCGAAGTCTTGTCATCTGAGCTTCTAAAAAAAGCTTAGGTTTGATCTCCTCTAGTACCGACTGGTTTGTTCTTCGGGCAGTCCATGGTATACACAGTATTCACTGCCAGCACCATAATTCAAAGGCATCAATTTTTTTCCTATCTGTCTTTTTCACTGTCCAGCTTTCACATCCATATGATGTTATTGAAAATACCATGGCTTGAACAAGTCAAATCTTTGTATGGAGAGAGACATCTCTGCTCTTGAGAATCTTATCTAGGTCTTTCATAGCCATTCTGCCAAGAGCAATGCGTCGTCTGATTTCTTGACTGCTTGTTGCTTCTTTATTTCTTCTCCTTCAACGATGAACCTGTTGATTATGCCAGTTGTCATGATCTTTGTCTTCTTTACATTAAGGTGCAGGCCCATTTTGAGACTATGTTCTTTAATTGTGAGAAGCAAATGTTTCAGATCATCTTCACTTTCAGCCAGTAATGTGGTATCATCAGCATAGCGAAGGTTGTTGATGAGTCTTCCACCAATCTTCACACCTCTGTTGTCTTCATACAATCCTGCTTCTCTGATGATTTGTTCTGCATAGAAATTAAACAGGTAGGGGGAAAGTATGCAGCCTTGTCTTACACCTTTGCTTATTTTAAGCCATTCTCTTTCTCCTTGTTCCGTTCGAACTGTTGCTTCTTCATCAATGTACAGATTGTGCAAGAGAACGATCAGGTGTTCTGGTATACCCATGCTTCTTAATGTGGCCCCTGGTTTACACAGTCAAAAGCCTTGCTATATTCGATAAAGCACAAATAGATATCCTTTTGGTATTCTTTAGTCTTTTCAAGGATCCATCTCACATCCGCAATGATGTCTCTCGTTCCTCGCCCTTTCCTGAACCCTGCTTGCACTTCAGGTAGTTCTTGTTCCAGGTATGGTTGCAGTCTCTTTTGAATAATCTTCAGTAGAATCTTGCTGGCATGTGGGATCAGAGCGATTGTGCGATAATTTCCACAGTCAGTTGGATCACCTTTCTTTAGTATTGTTATAAACACAGATCTTTTCCAGTCAGTTGACCATGATGTTGTCTTCCATATTTCTTGGCAGAGCCTTGTGAGAACGGTAACAGCTGCATCAGATTGCTGCAATACTTCTATGGGAATGCTATCAATGCCTGGTGCTTTGTTCTTTGATAAGGCTTTCAATGCTGCTTCAACTTCTTCTTTCATCACCAATGGTTCCCAATCATAAGGTACAGGTTGAAACGGCCGTTGGTCCACTTGATCTTTATCATATAAAAACTCTGTATATTCCTTCCACCTTTTCTTGATCTTCTCAGCATCATTCAACATAGAACCTTGAGCATCTTGCAACATTCCAATTCGAGGCTGGAACTTTTTCTTTAACTCTCGTAGCTTTAGGAAAGCCGATCTTGTTCTTCCTTTAATAGTTTCTGCTTCTATTTCCTTGCAAGTGTCATTATAGTACTTTTCCTTGTCCTGTCTTGCTGCACGTTGGAAATCTCTGTTGAGTTCTGCGATTGTCTTTCTTCCTCCTCTAGCTTTAGCTTCTCTGCATTTCTGGGCAATTTTCAGAGTTTCTTCCGTCATCCATTTTGGCCGTTATTGCTTTTTCACCTTTTGTAGAGACTTCTCGCTTTCTTCCAACACAACCTTCTTGATGTCATTCCATAACTCTTCCGGAGCTCTGTCATTTGTGTCTAAAGCAGCAAATCGATTTTGCAGGCAGTCTTTAAATTCCAGTGGTATATTCTCAAGGTCATATTTTGCTGCATTCATGAGTGGTTTGCTCTTTTTTAACTTTAGCTTGATTTTGCATTCTAGTAGTTGATGATCTGTACCACAGTCAGCTCCAGGTTTTGTCTTTGTTGATGTTATAGAGCTTTTCCATCGTTGACTTCCACAGATGTAGTCAATTTGATTTTTATACAATCCATTGGGTGAAGTCCATGTGTACAGTCGCCGCTTGTGTTGCTGGAAGAAGGTGTTTGAGATGAATAGATCATTGGTCTTGCAGAATTCTATCAGTCTTTCTCCAGCTTCATTTCTGTTGCCAAGTCCATATTTTCCAACTACTTTGCCTTCTTCTTTGCTGCCAACTTTTGCGTTCCAGTCACCCATGACTATCAGGATATCCTGTTTGCATGTTCTGTCAATTTCAGCTTGTACTTGTTCATAGAACTCTTCAATTTCATTCTCTTCTGCAGCTGTTGTTGGGGCATATACTTGAATTATAGTTGTGTTGATAGGCAATCCTCGTAGACAAATAGAGATTAAGCATTCGCTGACTGCATTGTATTTCATTACAGTTCTTGCAAGTTTCTTCTTTATTATAAATGCAACACCATTTCTTCTTTGTCTTTCATTTCCAGCATAGTAGACCATGTGATCATCTGATGCAAAGTGCCCCATGCCAGTCCATTTCAGTTCGCTGACACCCAACAGATCAAGTTGTACACGTTCCATTTCATTCTTGACCACCTCCAACTTCCCTTGGTTCATGCTTCGTACGTTCCATGTTCCAATGTGAAAGACATCTTTACAGCTTCTGACTCTCATTTCATGCGTAGCTACATCAGCAGTGAGACTTCCCGAGGGCTTTGATCCAACCACATCTTAAATGCTGGCTTTACCCTGAAAAGTCTTCAGCTCTTCCCCAGTAGCTAGTTGAGTGCCTTTCGACCTGAGGGTCTCATCTTCCAGCACCATAGCACAATTTGTTTTGTTGTAACTACCCATTTGGTTTTCATGGCAAGATACAGAAGTAGATTGCCGGGCCTTTCTTCCGCACAGTTTAAGTTTGGTGGTGTTGCCGTTGTCACAAAAATGTGATCCTCTGCCATCAACACTGTCCCATTCTGCTGCTGCCCAGATGGGTGGCTTGTCTTGATCTGGCACCTCAGCTGAGACCTGTCCATCTTGGGAGACGCTGCCAGTAGTTAAACTACCGAGAGTTTAGCTCTCAGCATCTCTGATGCACGCAAACCCTCACAGCACGACAAGCTGTATACCAAGGGGCCCACATCACCCCTTTTGTAGGTAAAGAACAGTGCCCCCGCCTCAGGAAAGCAACCTCCATCCTGTTTGTACAAGACAGCCCTCCAGGGTTGGTGGGCCAGAGCCATATCTATGACTGGGACAGTGGCAGACCAGCAGCAATGGTGGGGGTAGGTCTGGAAACCCCAAGTGCCTCCCACCACTGTCTGCCAGTCACCAGCAGCCAGCACAGTCAGAGTGTACTTTAAAGGTGTTCTGACCATGCACAGTCTAACTGTAGACAATCCACCAGGAACTATGTGCAGCAAGCAGGCATCTCAGTGATTGGGACCCCAGCACTAGGAAACACAAATATATCACTAGAGACAAATAGTGTAGAGCGCTATGTGGGAACCTAGACCTGCCATGGTCACTGCTCATTCAGAGTGAGTGCCCTGACAGCATGTCATGCTGTGGCCACCCTGTCCATGCAGGTGGTGTTCAGGCACTACAGTGACCTCACCATTGCCCCACACCCTGTGATGATGCATCCTGGCCAATCTGCCCTGTCCGGGCCATACCCAGAATACCTTGCTCTTCATTATGCATCTAATCAGGCTAACGCTGGTAACAGTGGGACATTTTGGGCCCAGTGAAGTGTGGGCAGCCACAGAACAATGGATAGACATACAAACACGCTCACTCCTTTTGCAGCATTATACAAAGATAGGGGTGGTTGGCAGCCCTGCCCGTCACACTAGTCCTGATCACAGTGCCGACATTGCTAAACTGTGCAGGGGGCAGTAGTAGTGCTCTGGTGATAACATCACCCCAATGCTGGGGCCAACAGCCTGCCGCTGCATGCATCATTGGATTGTGGAGCCTGTGTGAGTGGGTGTTTGCACCCCTGTTCGCCGCTGCTTTGGGCTTTGCACATGTTGCTGTTGTATCTGCATTATAGGGTAAAATATAGGGACATGCTCTGCAGGAACCACAGCTGGGACTTGCACCTGTGACCCTCTGCTCCTGGACACACTGGCTGGTTGTACTGCACCACACTGTTGCCACAGATGCATGGTAGTCCCTGGGGCTACCTGCACTTTTCCTCAGCCAGACCATTTATGTTGCACTGCACACCACGTACTGATGCAGAGCATGGCTTAGGTCCACTGCAGGGAGGTGGCACTGCCCCCTCCAGTACAGGCACACGCCCCCCTGCCAAGCTGATGTGGCCATTTGCTGTCAGTGCTGGTAGTGCGCAGTCCCAGGCCATCCACTGTGTAGGTAGGTGCCCGCCTAGGGAGTGGGTTCCGGGGTGGAGGGGCATACATGGACATCCTCACATCCCCCCATCACTGCCTACCACTATTATGTCCCCTCCACATGGGGGCAGGATGGCTGGGGGGATGTCAGGTCTGTGCCCTAGCGACTATTGGCTAGGGTGGACCAGGTAGATATTGGTGGATTGTGTTTGGCCTTGGTTAACTGCTGTCTTGCTGATCTCTGGTGTCTATGTTCCTATGTGCCACCTAGGCGCCCGCCTGGTCCACCCTGTGCCCCATTTGCACCATCGCCATAGTGGTCATTCATACTTTGGCACTATGGTATTGCTGTACATGGAGCACTACTATCACAGTTTTTGGGCTGCCTGCCTGGGCTGTACATTGCTGACACATGTAAATGGTTTCTCTCTCCTGCATATGTGCATCAAACGGCAGGTTTTCAATCGCGTTAGGATTCAGATCTTCAGATCATCGCGTTAGTGTGAATGGAGCCTCTCCCCACCCACACTCCGCCCATTGACCCCTTCTCTCTGCCCTCTCTCCACCTTCTGCGGTGTTTACCGCGCCATGGAACGTCTACGATCGTTAACGTTACATAACGTGCGTTAAGTAACGTTAACGATCATTAATGTTACATAACGCGCGTTATGTAACGTTACCGCAGTTTAGTAAACATACCCCAAAGTGTAAGCAGTACATGCTGCACTATGTTCAAATCATTGATTGACTATCAGGGATCTTGCTGAGGACATGGACATCAGTTTTGAGTTGGTACAGTCCATTCTTACTGTTGATTTAGGATTGAGATATGTGTCTGCAAAATTCACGCTGAAACTCCTGTCCCCTGACCAAAAAGAAGATCAACTGTCTACAGCCAGGGAGTTGTTGGAATGTATTGAAAATGACTCAGATTTCATCAAAAAGGTTATTACTGGTGATGAATCATAGGCTTATGGTTATGACCCAGAAACTAAGGCTCAGTCCTCACAATGGAAGACTCCAGACTCTCCCAGACACAAGAAAGCCTGTCAGGTGAGGAGCAATGTCAAGATCATGCTCATATTTTTCTTTGATTACTCTTTTGGCAAAAGAGAAACAGAGTAAAAAGAACAGCAACAAATATGAGTCAAGTTAAGTACTCAGTTTTTGTAAAGAATAAGATATATGGTGGTAATAAGCAAAAAATAACAAAAAGGAACAAAAACTATAGAAGGTCGTTGATGTTAAAACTAGCACAACATGAGGACTGGTGTTTAGTCCAGAAACGTAGTGCTGAGAGTTTGTCTGAGACCTTGTTCCAATGGAAAATGTATACAATATGCTGGCTTAAACTTTGAGTGCCACTTATTGATTACTGAGCGTGATAGATTACTTTAATTTAACAAAGAGTACCCGCTCGAAAAAAGTGACCAGGATAGCTTGTCTTGAAACACCAAATCAAGCAAGTCCATTAGTCTCCATACTCATCTGACCTCGCACCCTGTGACTTTTCTTGTTTCCAAAACTGAAATTACCACTGAAAGGAAGGAGATTCGACAACTTAGAGACCATTAAGCAAAATTTGACACAGCAGCTTCACTGCATAAGAAAGAAACATTTCAAAATTGCTTCCAGCAGTGGCAGGAATTCTGGAGGAAGTGTGTTTTATTGGAAGGGGACTATTTTGAAGGAGAGTGAGTGCAATAACTGTCAGTGTTATACTTCTTGTGTTATTGTACAAGTCTCAATACCTTTTGATCACACTTCATATGTTCAAGACTCTTAGAAAGAAAGGGCAGCTTGAAAATGGAATGAAAGATGGAAAAGGAGGAAGGATCAAGAGAGGGTTTCTTGAGGAGAGGGAAAATCACTTCATGCTTCCAACAGGTAGGAATCAAAATGGGAATGGAATATTTTCCTACCCAAGTCTTGCTGAGTACCTTCATGTGATGAACTCATTGTATAAAATCGAAACCATTTAGTAAAAAGCTTCTCTGATGACATCACAATGACAAATGTGACTAATGTGCTAAGGCAACCTTCCTTGGAGGAAAATTGAGGAAAACTGAAAACATTTCTGATGGCAGAAAATTTCTATACAAAAAAACAAAACAAGGTGGTACGCCTCATCCACTGGAAACTTTGCATGCAGTACAATATCGTTGTACCAGAAAAGCACTGGGATCATGACCCTGAAAAAATTAAAGAGAATGAAGAAATTATGATAACTTGGGGCATTCCCATTCTGATGGAAAAGAAACAGGATGCAAGGAAACCCAACATAATGGTAAAGGAGCAAAACACCAGAACAGCATTGATAATAGAAGTGTCGGTTCCAAATGATTATTCGGTGAATTGCATGGAGAGAGAGAAGATCCTGAGGTACCAAGAAATGCAGTCAGAGACAAAGAAAATATGTTACATTTTATGAACTCCAGAAGGAAGCTCTCTTTGGCACAATGCAAGTTCTACGGTGAGCATTAGCAATAAATTTGAGAGACTGAGATCATACTCCCGGTTTAGGAGTGAGGTTCATGACTATCCTGGTATAAAAAAAACTTACCCATTTGGAGAATTGCCCCCGACAGGAACATAGCCAGACTGAAGGAGGAGAAGAGCACTGGGGAGAATATGATCTGCCCACTGGAGAGTCAGTTGGGCTGGCCAAGGATAGAGAGAGGATGAGGAGAGGTTGTGGTCTTTCCTTTCTCCCCTTCCTTCAATGCACCCAGGATCAAAGTAAGTTGATTCTCAAAGATCAAGAAGGCTTTAAGCCAGGGAAAGTAATTTCACTACTATGGTCGGTGCTGGCCCATGCTGACCCAACCACTAAGCAAACTAGGCAGTTGTCTAGGGTTGCAACTTCTGGGGGAAAGCAAAAAGCAGGACATTCAAAGCTAAATAATAGATTCTGGTAGCTAAGGGGGCATAAGGCTTAAGGTTTGTCTAAGTGCCAAAACCTTGAACCAACTCTGGGGCCAGTCCTGGTTATGGTGTTGGACAATTTGTCTTTTAACAGATCCCTAAGGAGAGCTCAAGGAGTTGCAGGTTGGAGAGATGAAAAAACAAGAGTAAGAGAAGCATGTATTGAGGAAGAAGAGGCTGGAAATGGGACACTGGCCTCTAGCCTAGAGAGAGACTCCAGGGACTAGTAAGGAAGGAAAGCCTTTGTACAGGGAGGAGTCTATGGAAGGAAGAGAGGAAGATTCATTAAATATAAGGATGTTTTCTTTCTTGTGTCTACCTGTGCAGGGTTCCAAAGTTTTTATTAGCTTATATATTAGATAATACATTTTCAACAGGAGAAAAACATGTGTATTGAAAATCACAAAATCCAGATACTCATAACAGATTGGATTCTAATAATGTAACTACAGGTATTCAAATCTGATATTTATGTTCCAATCCCTTTTGTCTCCAGGCTGCTGTTTCATATTTATGAATAACACAAACCATATTCCACCACATATTACAATCAAAACTAGTGTTACCCTTCCAGTCTAGCAATTAAGTCTTATGGCAGAGCTAATGATTTCCAAATTATTATTTTGTAGGATAGCACATCCTGTAAAATTTAATACCTGTTTAACATGGTTCCAAACTGCTGCCCAAAACGTTTGAAGATTACTACAGTAATAAAGCAAATGTGCTAATGCTCCCTACTGCGTCGATGGTTGTTATTAGATCCTCACAGTTGCACCTACTGATGGTTGCGCCACCATCTCAGTTTCGTCTTGCTCTTAGTCAGTTGCCTTAAGTTTTGTGACTTCCTCGCTCTGGAATTCATTGCCTCCAGAGTTATGTCGGGAGCTCTCTTTATGGAAATCTAGAGTTGGCTTGCGGCACTGGCTCCTTCAGCAAGCATTCGAGGGGATCTAGGTCATTAAGTTTGAGGTATAGTCAGTAGGGCCTGTTCTCTTGTTTAGTGCCCTTGTGTGTCTCTTGAAACATGATGTTGTCAGAAGAATGTGTATTGTGCTATTTTCTCCATAGCCTCTTGTCTATGGGTTGGCTGTGCCATTCTGTATTTTGTTTCCTTGATTATTATAAACTGCCGTGTTGGCTCAATGTAGACTGAATGGCAGCATTTTTAATCTGATTAAATGAATAAACATGCAGATAACAAGACCAGCACATGTTAATATGATTATTCATCAATGTTCTAATTTTGACAGGTCTCCAAATATTGGAGTGGCCTAAAAACTATAGTGAATGAGTCCATTAGGCCATGAATGATACATGTGAAAACATTTCCCAATTCCATTTCCATTGTTTAAGGCTTAATTGGTTTCATAAGCCGGCCTTTTGCACTTCTATTATTTCTTGCACTTGAGGTTGGAATTTATAGTCTCTCAAAACTGGAGATTAAATCTGGAGACTGTTTTAAGAAGAGCACATAATACGCCACAATCATCTCTTCCAATCATCTCTCAAAGCGAAGTAAAGACACATTTTAGATAGCATCTACCGATCAGAATCGAGAAGTGGAGGTCACGACGTACACAATTCTGGCAGTATTTTAGAAAGGACTCTGTTCATTGTGGAGCCAGGAGTGCACCTGTACTTGCTGATACATGGAACTGAAAGACTCATTCTGCAAATCTACACATGAGAAAAATCAACGGTGGAAACTTAGCAACTCCCACATGCAATTGCCAATTTACCTGCATATGTGGACTATTTTGCCAAAGTGTCCAAAGAAAGTACACACACTCGCATGCAAGGCCGGCCCAACCACTAGGCAAACTAGGCAGACGTCTAGGGCAGCAACCTCTATAGGACAGCAAAATCAGGACATTCAAAGCTAAAAAATAGATTTTGCTAGCCAGAGGGGGTGTAAAGCTTGAGGTTCACGTAGGGCTCCAGAGTGCCAGCTCTAGGGCCAGCCCTGCTTGCAAGACAGACAAGGAACCAAGCAGGCACAAAGGGTTTCTGAATAAAGGACTGTTTCCCTTCACCTCGCTCCCGCTTGGTTCCTTATTTTGCCAACAAAAACATATAAATGTCACCAATTAACTATAAATGCAGCTATTTTTAATTTTACTATGGAGGAGGAAATAAACAATGGGGTTAAAGAAGAAAATCACCTGAATCCCTCCTGTAAAACAGCTTGTTAAAAAACCTAAATATGCCAAGGAGCAGCTGTAAATCCCAATGTGGACAACTGCAAGTACACAAATGTATCCCTATATGAAATGGGAAATACATGTGTAGATTTTTGACCTAACCATAAGCCTAAGCTTCCTTGTAATTTCATAGAAACATAGAAAAATGATGACAGAAAAATACCACATGGCCTATCTAGTCTGTCCGTCCATATCAACAACTACAACTGTCCCCTTTTTTCCTTTAGAGATCCTCTGTGTTTCTCCCATACGTTTTTTAATTCAGTTACTGTCCTCATCTCCACCATCTCCACTGGGAGATTATTCCATGGATCCACCACTCTTTCCGTAAAGAAATATTTCCGCAGATCACTCCTGAATCTATCTCCCTTCACCCTCATCCCATGTCCCCTCGTAAAGACATCTAAATCTTTCCACGTGTACATGCCTGATTTTACACATGAAAATTGCAAATAAGTCTTCTGAAACAACTCACTAAATATAATTTGCTTCTTTTTATGCAGTGTTGAAGTTTAAACCACTGAAAACAACCCTTTGAAAAAAGGCCAAATTCATCTTGCTGATCTTGGAAAGATTTATAATCCTTTATTTTCAGCAACTGCCCAAATGAGCAACTTCCTTTCTTCTGCCAGACTGGCTAGCTGACCAAAGCATTTTCTTTTCTCAATAGATCATTATCCAAAATCAGCATGTTATCTATAACTGTGTATTTCCCCAGGGAGAGTAGCTTGTAATTTAAGGAAAGCCACCAAGGTAAAAAATTGCACTGGGCAACTAACCCTCTGGGAGCACAGACACATACTTAGCAGTGATAAAGTAATGGGAGCAATGGCTCTCCTGGAACCATTGGCCTTCTTGCTATAAGATGAAAGCCAGTTGATAGATCTCAAAGTCAGGAAAACTGACCCCACCTGTTTGAATTGCATCTGTTCTGAAGAAATTCATCAGCAAATCCGTCTTTTGTTTGGCAGCCATACAGAGTGGAAAATTGCTTTTCTTGGACTGACTGTGCTAACCTGCGTTGACTTTGTGCAACTGTATCACATTAAGAGGTCTATATTCAGATTTATTTAGCTGGTGTGTATATGAGTGGAGGGTCACAGGTTTGTGTCCTAGCTGTGGATTATGCATTGCATGTCCCTGTGGCTGAACTTTTGAAAAGAGACTTGAAGACCTAAATATGCACACTGGAGGAGAGGAGGGGGAGGGGAAATATGATTCAGACCTTCAAATACTTAAAGAGTATTAAGGAACAAACAAACCTCTTACAAAGACGGGGAAGCTGTAAAAGAAGAGGATATAGCATGAAGCTGCAAGGGGGTAAACTGAAAGGCAATGTCAAGAAATACTTTTTTCACTGAAAGGGTGGTGGATGCTTGGAATGCCCTCCAGAAGGAAGTGGTGGGGGCAGCCACAGTGACAAAATTCAAAATGGCATGGGACAGACACTGTGGATCCCTTTTAGCAACAGGATAAAATAAAAATAAGCATAACTATTTCTTATATCTCAGCAAATAGGGGCGACCAGTACAGAGCAGGGGATACATCCCTAAACAAAGACATCGGGAGGGTGACCTGCACAGAGTGGCAAGTGCACCTACTCTTGCCACCTTTCTGGGCAGATTAGATGGACCATACTGGTCTTTATCTGCCGTCCTATACTATGCTACTATGTAAGCTTTGGAATTACCTGGGCAAAATTTGATGGCTGAAATTCCCCTTTCCACCCTCACCCTTTGCAGCTAAAATTTGTCTGGCCAATAAGCTGCCCAGACCAATTTTACCCTACCTTAAAAAGGCAGTGCTGAGGCATTCCTGGGATACGGTTTTACTTTGGCCAATCAGCTCTGATATTCAGCACTACCCAGCCAAATTTGCGCAGAAGACTCAAGCTTGCCAAACAAGCGGGCCTTAAATTAACCAGGCAACTTTATCTGGTCAGCTTTAAAGTGGATATCCAGACTGAGTGGATTCAGACTGAATAAATTAATCAAACACTGAAGATCAGATTCGGGCTATGAACTGAAACATTTTTCTTTTCAAATGCACTTAAAAGTTGCTATGGAATTTTAAAGTTCTTTCCTTGTAAATAAAGAGATCAGCAGTCAAAGAGATCTAGCTGACTAAGGGGTATGTTTACTAAACCGTCTTAATGTGCACCCGGCGTTAGTGTGCAGGATGCCATATAAGGAGTGGGCGTTTCTGTCTAAAGTAGCAAAACGGGATTAGCACGCGATAACGCGCACTGCTGCACACATTATCGGGTGAAGCGCCGCTAAGCGCGTTACCGCGCAGTAATCTTAAGTAGGCGCACAGACATCCAAACATAGAAACAGAAGTGTAGCACAATGGTTAATACACTGACTGATGATACAGAGGTCATGAGCTTGATCCCCCAGTGTGCCTAGTGCATAAGGCTGGCTGAGGCATCAGCTTTGACATGTAAGTATTGTTTCCTGAGGCATTTTATTTGTATTTTAATTATTGCTGCAAGCAAACACACCCTCACGTGCCGTAACCTAAGGTGCCGCATAAGGCACCCTATAAGGCACTCCATAGGGCACATTATAAAGTGCACTGTCTGCCACGGCACCCTATAATGTTCCCTATAGGGCACCCTATAAGGCGCTCCATAGGACACCTTATACGGACTGTAACCATAAGGTGCCTCAGAAGGCGCTGTATAGGGCACCTTAAAGGGCACATTCTGAGGCACCTTATGGTTACAGTTCACTGGCAGCACTAATGTACATGAAAAAAGACAATGCTGTAGACAGCCCTATCAAATAACCCCACTGTGGGTTTGAACCCACGACCTCTGGCTCCACAAGCAGTGAAGTAACCAGTGGGCTACAGCTCCTAACAAATCCTTGGCTGGCTGCAGAAGGACTGCACTTCACCACACAAACAGTCTGCTGTGGTCATCAGGATAGGGTTAACCCACCCATACCCATGATGCACTGCACATGCAAATCAGCAGTCTACAGATGATCACAAGATGGGGTATGCACCCCCACAGCACCTCGGCCTGGTAGGGGGAACTGACCGTGTGTGTTACAGGCACAGAGTAGCTACAGACCATCACATTGTGCGGGTACTGTACTCACCCTGAGGGTGAGGTGGGGCGCCCATCACCAGGTCCACAGCACCTTCCATGGCAGAAACAGGCTATGCTGCAGGTCTCCAGCAGTGCTAATCTGTGAAATAGGTAGTTTCTGCAGACACACCTTGGATACATCTGTATTTCTCAGTCAGGTCTAGCCCTTATGGACCATTATGTATCCCCACCCTCTGGGGTTGAGGGTGGGAAATAGGGTCTCCCACCAACAGATCCACATTTTACCTCCCTGCAATGGTGGCAGTAGAGGGGACCATCAACCCCCTGTCCTGCTGGGGAACAGACACCCTACAGGGCAGTCAATGCAGCTCTGTACACATCCATAAAGCAATAGCAGACAGACATTAGGCCTGGAAATGCTAAGCTGCACCCCACCACTATCTGATATTCTCCTGCAGCAAGCCTTCAGCCGCTGCACCCTACAAGGTGTTCCAGCAAGACACATACCAGCTGCAAAGAGTCTGCTAGCTAGTCCATAGTTCACATTCCTGGTGGAGATGCTTGCACCCAGAACTAGGATGTCAGCATACACACCAAGCAGATAAGTCAGCAACTGGGCCCCAAAAAAAGAACCCATAAATATCACATGAGAAAAATGCTACATGGCACTATGGGGGAACCTAGCCATGCTGTGGTCACTGCTCACTCAGGGTGAGAGTGATCTCCCAGCAGGACATGCTGTGGCCACCCTGTCTGTGCAGGTGGTGGCCGGGCACTACAATGTCCCAGCCATTGCCCTATGCCCTGTGCAGATGCATCCTGGCCAGGCCACCCTGTCCAGGCTATACCCATGGTACCTTGCTCCTCATTATGCACCTTGGCAGGCCAATACTGGCAACAGTGTGGGCTGTGGAGGGTGTTTGCAGTCACCACACACTGGATAGACAGACACACACTCCCACACCTATGCCAGCATTGTGCTACTATAGAGGTATTTGGCAGCCCTGCCCACCACACCAGTCCTGGGCACAGTGCAGGCATGGATATGGTACGCAATACTGTTGGGGTCACTTCCCAGGATGGTAAACACTGTCAGACACCAGACCTGAAGCACACTCTACAGACATCAGAAAGGTTGCCAGGATGCGGCTCAATCAGCAGGAGGCATTGGCTAATGGAGCCTGTGGGTGCGGGTGTGCCTGCCCATGTTGGCTGCTGCTTTTTACAGCAGAGGTTCCCAACTCCAGTCCTGGTGTGCCAAATCCTGTTCAGGTTTTCATGCTGTCCCTCATGAATATGCATGAGATACATCTGCATACCATAGGGGCGGCGCATAGAAATGCAGCACAGGCATCTTTATTAGAGGCAGCATGGAACCTGAATGGTGTTTGGCCCTCCAGGACTGCATTTGGGAGACTCTGCTCTAGGTAATGAGCCTGTTTATGGTGTCTGTGCTCTGTAGGGTAAAATGTAGGTGTTTTGGGCATGTTTACGTCATCTGCAATAAAGGTTCTGTCTGTATTAGCACGTTTTAGTAGTGGGTAAAATATGGGGGCTGGGTTGGCAGGAACTTGAACCTGTGACCTTCTGCTCCTGAACACACAGGCTGTGTGCACTGCACCACTGTGTTGCTACAGAGACAGTGCATTCCCTGGGGATACCATGACTGTTCAACAGACAGGGCCTGTCTGTTGCAGTGCATGGCACCCACCTACACAGGGATAGGCCACGGTCTGCTCTGGGCAGCTGCCACTGCCCCCTCCACCATCAGTGCTCCTCTGCCACCCTGCTGACATGCCCTTCTGCTGGTGGTGCTGGTGGAGTGCAGTCTCAGGCCATCCAGTGTGCGGGTAGTCGTCTGCCTATGGTGTGGGTTCTGGGGTAGGGGTGCCTGCATAGGTGTCCACGCTTCCCCACAGCACCACCTGCCACTGTTCTGTGCCCTTGGGGGTCCCTACTGGGTACTGTCCCCTGTGACACTGTGGGAAGCACACTCGTGCCCATGCTGGGCCCTCATCAGTTGCTGTCTGGCTGCTCTACTGTTTCAGCATTCCTATGGGCCACCTAGGCATCACCCTAGTCCGCACTGTGGCCCAGCTGCAGTACAGCATGTGCCGTCTGCAGCCCTCTGTGCCCCCTTTCCCAGCATCTGTCCAGTTGCCCATTCCGACATGCCTGCCCTGCTGTTGTGGAACATGTGCATGCCATAGGAAACCTGTCCAATGGAGAGGGAAATCCTGATGAGCGCAATTGCACTGTGGGATCATTCACCTTGTATGGGGACGGAGCGTAGACCCTTCCAAGATTCATATCTTTTTTTTGGAGCTTTCTCGGGAGTGATTTTTGATGTTTCCCATTACTATCACTATTGCCCAGCTTGGTTATTTTTTTTTATATTTTGTTGGGGTCATTTTCAATGTTTATTTGCCCTTTTGTTCCGTGCACATGTATCACACTTATCACTTTTTTTGTTGGTTTCCCTGGTTTTGCTGTACATTGCTGACAGAAATGGTTTCTCTTCCCTTTAAATCAGCTCCAACGCCAGGGTTTCACTGGCGTTAGTTTTGAGCCTCGGATTTCACAGCGTTAGTGTGCGGGGAGCCTCTCCCCTCCCACTCTCCACCCATTGACCCCTTCTCTCCGCCCCTAGGGAGCCTTCCTCCGCCCTCCGGGAGCCTTTCCCCACCTTCAGTGCTCATTTGCACTGCTGCGCGCGTTAACGCGCGCTAAAGTACCTGAGCGCCTGCTAAAGCACCATTATCGCGTGTTAAGGTACCTTAACACGCGATAACGTCACAGAGCGCACATTAAGAAGGTTTAGTAAACATGCCCCTTAGACTTAGTTGGCAAGATCAAAGCTTATATAACTTAACCAAGCTAAGTGACTAAGGGCTCTTTTTACTCAAGCCCTTTAACTGGTTAATGTGTATTTTATAGGGTTGCCAACTGGCTCCAGATGTGCCTGACAGGTTCGATACAGTCCTGGGTTTACCTCATTGCATGCAGGGATGTATACTTCTGATTTCTCCATTGTACTCCATAAGAAAAGGAAAACTACAAGTCACTGCATGCAATGGGGTAAACCCGGGACTGGATCAAGCCTATGGGGCACATCTGGAGCCAGATGGCAACCCTAGTATTTTAACATGTGGCAACTGGCAGTAGGGAACATGAACACACGAGGGTCTCTACCACCGCATGCTAAAATGCACATTAATCAGCGAGCATGAGATGGGATGGGAAATGGGCAATGAGTGGGCATGGAGGCGGATGACCTCTAGTGCCAGGGCAATTGGCACTTGCTCAGCAGCAACACAGCTCTTAAATGGGCTTATCTATTGACTTCTCTATAGGAATTGTTGGAAACTCACCTTAGTGGAGCACACGTTTGACTGGCTCATCATGCATTAGCTGCTGGGAACATCGTGGTCATGTCTCCCAAAGCTATAGCAGAGGCTTTGCATTTAATGTGCATTTCTTTGGTGCGCTAATTGCAAATCCTTTGCAGGCTTTAGTTAAAAAGGCACTAAATGTAGGCCCCTAAATGTCATTATAGGTTGCTACATTTTGCTAGTCAAATTCAGGGTGGGTCTGAGGATAAAGCGGGGGTAGGGAAACTCGTAAGGTAGAAAGCACCAAGTTTCAGTGGTAGCTAAACTTATCCTGCCAGATCTAGCCATTGGAACAACAAGCTGGCTACCCTTTCACTGGATATAAAACAAAGCAATGTTTAGCATTTCATCCCCCTCCAGATCTATGCCCTGTCTTTAAAAAATTGGCTGGCACCCCCATCAACTCCAAATCTTTTTCATTTAAAAAAATACACTCCTCTAAACTATTTGTTTATTTTAGTTACTTAGTTATACAATTTAACCCTGGAATTACCGAGATGTTTTGCACACACTGAATACCATTGGGGTCATAAATGACCCCATGACGAATTTTAATTGTTAACCATGAAAATTTTAAACTAAACAGACAAAATATTATTCTGAATTAATTATTTATTATATGAAGTTAAATGTTTTGAAATGTAATGCTTTATCATAAAATTACATGAAGAAGAGTTGCCATGAAAGCATTTTTTGCATGCACTTGATGAACACAGTAAAGTACTACAGTCATTTGCATGAGACACAGACAATTTCTGAATGTTCTTTGCAAACATTGCGCTTGCAGGAGGTGCAAACTATGTTGCTTTTCTTGTCTTTTTCTCTGGAACAGCAGTGACATTTTGCCCTTTTCTTTGGGATCCCAACATTGCAAACAGCATCAGTGGCTTCTTCAATGCTGGAAGAAGTCTCAATGCAATTACTCTGAAGCAGCTGCTTTCCTAATTCCAAGAGGAATAGACGACGTCTGTGCTTTGACTTGGACTGCCATTCTGGATTTAGTGACGTCCAAACAATGAAGGCGTTCAAAGCACTGATGTCCAACATGTTGTAGAAGATTGTCATTGGCCAGCGTCTTGTCATTCGTTTTGTGGTATACGTGCGCAACATTTGATCTGCCGTATCTACTCCACCTTTACTAGAATTATAGTCCAAGATCATGCGTGTTTTTTTTGTCTGGACGTGTGTTATCTACTTCTTCTTGATCATGCAAACTGCTCAGAAGAACAACCACTTTTCCTTTCTTCGGGCAATAGGAAACCAGAGTGGCGTCATCGCGAAAGGCAAACAGTGGAGTGAATACCTCTCTTCCCTTTGCTGTTACAAATTCTGGAGGTAATTCTTTTCTTTTCTTTCAAATTGTCCCCAAAAGTGTCATTTGTTTTTCTAGCAATTTCCGTGACAGGGATAAACTGCAGAAGAAATTGTCAACAGTAACATTTCTGCCAGATCGCGTCAATCCTTCAGTGAGTTGCAGCACAGCCCTTTCACCCTGATTCTGTTCCCTGTTTTGTCCGAGTTCCCTTCCTGTATATACTTGAAGACGCAGAACATATGACGTTGCACTGTCACACAACATCCATAGCTTTATGCCATATTTCCCAGGTTTGCTGGGAATATATTGTCTGAACGGAACACGGCCACGAAATGTAAGCAGTTTCTCATCCACGGTAACATTTTCACCAGGAACAAAGGCGTCACTTAGGGGTATGTTTACTAAAACCCCGTTATGGTGCGCGGCGCGCTAGTGTGCGGATGCCATATAAGGAGTGGGCGTTTCAGGCTGAAAAAAGCAAAACTGGGATTAAACATGCGCTAATGTGTGGGGCGCTCATGTGCGCCCCGCACATTAGCGCATGAGAAAGCTGCGCGGAAAGCATAGGTGGCGCGCTGATGCACAAGCACAAGCACAGAGCCACAGTACAATGGTTAAGACACTGACCAAAAATGCAAAGATCATGGGTTCAATCCCCCACTGTGTCCAATGAAGAAGGCTGGCTGAGGCATTACCTATTATGGGGAAGATTGCTTTAGGAGGCATTTTATTTTTATTTTAATTACTACTACTAGCAAACACACTCTCAAAGCGTGTTAACATAAGGCGCCCCATAAGGCACATTTTAAAGTGCCCTGTCCACCAAGGCACCCTAGAATGTTGCTTATAGGGTGCTTTATAGGGTGCCGTATGAGTTTCCACAAGGTCACGGCACTGTTTTTGATGGCAGCACTGTGCAGTTTAAGGAATGACAATCATAAGTAGTTGCGCTGACATGCAAGGAGGAGGAGCAGCAGTGGAGCACAATGGTTAAGACACTGACCAATGATGTAGGAGTCATGGGTTCAATCCCCCACTGTGCCTAATGAAGAAGGCTGGCTGAGGCATTACCTGTTATATGTAATAGTGCTGTAGGGGGCATTTTCTTTTTATTTTAATTAGTGCTGCCAGCAAACACACCCTCAAAGTATTGTAACATAAGGTGCTGCATAAGGCGCCTCATAGGGTACCCCAGAGGGCACATTTTAAAGTGCACTGTCCGCCAAGGCACCCTACAATGTTGCTGAAAGGGTGACCTATAGGGCGCCATATAGAGTGCCCTATGAGGCACAGCAAGGTCATAGCACTGTGTTTGATGGCAGCACTGTGCATTTAAACGCATGGAAATCTTAAGTAGGTGCACTGACATGCAAGGAGGAGCAGCAGTGTAGCACAATGGTTAAGGCACTGACTGCTGATACAGGGGTCATGAGTTTGCTCCCCAGTGTGCCTAATACCTAAGGCTGGCTGAGGCATCAGCTTTGCAATATACATATTGTTTCCTGCAGCACTTTATTTGTATTTTATTAATTGCTGCCAGCAAACACGCCCTCACGTGCCGTAATTGAAGGTGCCGCATAAGGCACCCTATAAGGCACTCCATAGGGCACATTATAAAGTGCACTGTCCACCACGGCACCCTAAAATGTCCCCTATAGGGCACCCTATAAGTTGCTCCACAGGATAACGTACAGTGCACCTTATATGGATGGTAACCATAAGGTGCCCTATAGGGCGCCCTATAAAGCACCCTCAGAGGCACCTTATGGGTACAGTACGCTGAGGGTATTTTTGCTGGCAGCAATAATGTACATTAAAAATATATAATGCTTTGGGCAGCCCTATCAAATAACCCAACAGTGGGTTTGAACCCACAACCTCTGGCTCCATAGGCAGTGAAGTAACCATTGGGCTACAGCTCTATATTTGTTAGCATGCCCCTGGCTGGCTGCAGAGGGAGTGCACGTCACCACAAAGACAGTCTGCTGTGGTCACCAGGATAGGGTTAGCACACCCGTACCCATGATGCACTGCACATGCAAATCAGCTGTCCACAGATAAACACAAGATGGGGTATACACCCCCACAGCACCTCAGCCTGGTAGGGGGAACTGACCATGTCCATCCCCACAGCACCTCGGCCTGGTAGGGGGTACTGACCGTGTGTTTTACTGGCACAGAGTAGCTACACACCGTCACATTGTGCGCGTACTGTGCTCACCCTGAGGGTGCAGTGAGGCGCCCAGCACCAGGTCCACAGAACCTTCCATGGAAGCAATAGGCCATGCTGGAGGTCCAAAGCAGTGTTAATGTGTGAGATAGGTTGTTTCTGCAGAAACACCTTGGATATGTTTGTCTGTCTCAGTCAGGTGTAGCCCCCATGGACCCCCACCAGGGCTGAGGGTGATAAACATGGTTTCCCATCAACAGATCCACATTCTACCTCCCTGCAATGGTGGCAGTAGAGGGGACGATCAACCCTAGTCCTGCTGGGGAAAAGACACCCTACACAGGGCAGTCAATGCAGCTCTGTACATATCCTTAACACAATAGCAGACAGACATTAGGCCTGGATATGCTAAACTGCACCCCACCACTATCTGATATTCTCCTGCAACAAGCCTTCAGCCGCTGCACCCTGCAAGACACTCCATCATGACACATACCAGCTGCAAACAGTCTGCTAGTTAGTCCAGAGTGCATGTTCCTGGTGGAAATGCATGCACCCAGAACTGGGATGTCAGCATACACAACAAGCAGATAAGTCAGTGACTGGGCCCCATAAGCATCACATGACAGAAATACTATATAGCACTATGGGGGTGCCTAGCCATGCTGTCATCACTGCACAGTCAGGGTAAGAGTGATCTCCCAGCAGGACATACTGAGGTCACCCTGTCTGTGTAGGTGGTGGCCGGGCACTAAAATGTCCCAGCCAGTGCCCTATGCCCTGTGCAGATGTACCCTGGCCAGGCCACCCTGTCTGGCCTATACCCATGGTACCTTGCTCCTCATTATGCACATTGGCAGGCCAATACTGGCAACAGTGCTGGCAGTGTGGGCTGTGGAAGGTGTTTGCAGCCACCACACACTGGATAGACAGACACACTCCCACACCTATGGCAGCATTGTGCTACTATAGAGGAGTTTAGCAGCCCTGCCCACCACACCAGTCCTGGGCACAGTACAGGCATGGATATGGTACACAATATTGTTGGGGGTCAATCCCCAGGGTGGTAAACACTGTCAGAGACCAGACCTGAAGCACACACCGCAGACATCAGAAAGATTGTTATGATGGAGCTCAATCAGCAAACTGTGCTTAACGTAGGAATTTATATCTGCCAGTACTCATAGGAAACGTTTGATAGCTGTGTACCGTATACCCAGGTGTAGGGTGGCATTGCTAAGGTATGCAAGTGCTGGTATTGGGAGATGCACGCAGGGCCCAATGACCTGCCTCTCCAGGAGGCATTGGCCAATGGGGCCTGTGGGTGTGGGTGTGTCTGCCCCTGTTGGCTGCTACTTTACGGCAGAGGTTCCCAACCACAGTCCTGGTGTGCCAAACACTGTTCGGGTTTTCATGCTGTCCCTCATGAATATGCATGAGCTATATCTGCATACCATGGGGGTGGTGCATAGATATGCAGCACAGGCATCTTTATTAGAGGAAGCATGGAACCTGAATGGTGTGGGGCCCTCCAGGACTGCATTTGGGAGACTCTGCTCTAGGTAATGCGCCTGTTTATGGTGTCTGTGCTCGGTGGGGTAAAATATAGGCGTATTAACCATGCGTATGTTCTCAGCAATAAAGGTTTGTCCTTACTAGCACGGTTTAGTTGTGGGAAAAATATGTGGACTGGATTGGCAGGAGCCCCAGCTGAGCTTTGAACCTGTGACCTTCTGTTCTTGCACACACTGTCTGTGTGCACTGCACCACCGTGTTTCCACAGATGTGCTGTATTCCCTGGGGAGTCCATGACTGTACATCCGACAGGGCCTGTTTGTTGCAGTGCACGGCACCCACCTGGACAGGGCTAGGCCATGGTCTGCTGTGGCCACCAGCTGCTGCCACCTCCACCACCAGTACCGCTCCATCCTTAGATTGGAGACAGCATAAACCCTGAAGGATTTGTGGCCCTCCGGGACTGCATTTGGGGTAATCTGCTCTAGATAATGTGCATGTTTCTGGTGTCTGTGCTCTGTAGGGTAAAATAGAGGTGTTTGAGCCATGCTTATGTTCTCTGCAATAAAGGTTTGTCTTTACTATCACTAGTTAGTTGTGGGTAAAATATGTGGACTGGATTGGCAGGAGCCCCAGCTGGGGCTTGAACCTGTGACCTTCTATCTCCAAACACACTGCTTGTGTGCACTGCACCACTGTGTTGACACAGAGACAGTGCATTCCCTGATGATACCATGACTGTTTGTCTGGCAGGGCCTGTCTGTTGCAGTGTATTGCACCCACCTACACAGGGCTAGGCCATGGTCTGCTCTGGGCAGCTGCCACTGCCCCCCTCCACCTCCAGTACCCCTGTGCCACCATGCTGACATGCCCTTCTGCTGGTGGTGCTGGTGGTACGCAGTCTCAGGTCATCCTGTGTGCGGGTAGGCAGCTGCCTATGGTGCAGGTTCTGGGGTAGGGGTGCCTGCATATCTGTCCGCACGTCCCCCAATCACCGCCTGCCAATGTTCCGTGCCCTTGGGGGTACCTGCTGGGTACTATCCCCTGTGACACTGTGATAAACACTCTCGTGCCCATTTTGGGCCCTCATCAGTTGCTGTCTGGCTGCTGTTCAGTTTCAGCATTCCTAGGTGCCATCTAGGCATCTGCCTAGTCCGCACTGTGCCCCAGCTGCACCACAGCATGTGCCGCCTGCAGCCCTCTGTATCCCCTTTCCCAGCATCTGTCCAATTGCCCATTCTGACCTGCCCTCCCTGCTGTTGTGGAAATGTGCATGCCATAGGTAACCTGTCCAATGGAGAGGGAAACCCTGATCAGTGCTATTTCACTGTGGGATCATTCACCTTGTATGGGGACGGAGCGTAGACCCTTCTAAAATTCATATTTATTTTTTGGGGCTTTCTTGGGAGTGTTTTTTGATGTTCCCCATTATTATCACTATTGCCCAGCTTGATTATAATTTTTTTATATTTTGTTGGGGTCATTTTTAATGTTTATTTGCCCTTTTGTTCCATGCACATGTATCACACTGCTCACTTTTTGTAGGTTTCCCTGGGTTTGCTATACATTGCTGACAGAAATGGTTTCTCTTCCCTTTAAATTGGCTCTACCGCGAGGTTTTCACTAGCGGTATTTTTTTACTCAAAATTCAGCCCCGCTCCTGTGCGGGGAGCCTCTCCCCTCCCACTCTCCACCCATTGACCCCGTCTCTCCGCCCCTGGGGAGCCTTCCTCCGCCCTTCCGGAGCCTTTCCACGCCTCTCTCGCACAGTAGCGCACCACGCACATGAGCGGGTCCGTTAGTGCGGCGCGCATGTGTGCGGGGCACAAAAACGCATCATTAGCATGCGCTAAGGTACCTTAGCACACGCTATTGTGCATCACGCACTTGTGCACCGTTTAGTAAACATACCCCTTAGAGTTCCTTCCCAGGTATCAAAAACGTGTCTGATTGGAGCAAGCTTATACATGCCTCGTTGTTCACGTCTGTTGGTTGCATCATCAAATCTGAGAGCACAAGAAATTTGCTGAAAACGGTTACGGGCCATATTTTTGCCGAAAACAGAACGACCATCTTCAAGGTTCCACAACTGAACTATGGATTCATTTCGTGACTTGTACACGCCTGAGAGGATCAGAAGTCCAAGAAAATGTTGAAATTCTCCATCTGTCAAATCTTTCCAGGTGTCGTCATAAATGTGTCTTCCTTGTTTGCTCGTCCACATCATGATTTCATTCAATAAGTTCTTCCTCATGAACAAGTGGAATGCTGCGAGAGGGCCATCAACATTTCGTACAGCATACCTTGTAGGACCTTCTTGTACGGGCATGACATTAGCTCTGGCGTATCTTCCAGCAGCTTGCTTTATAGGTTTCATGTTCCATGATGTGGCATCTTTAGATACATAGGCTTCAATGGCAACATTTGTGCTTATTGTTGATGACCTCTGTCACAGAGCAGACTCTCTAGAGCCCCCTGTGGAGCTAAAAAACACTACTCCTCAAGTAAACAGTGACGTGTGGAGAGAGCACATGACACAAGGGTATCAGAATGAGTATAAGGGAGTGAGGTCACAAGCCTGGAATTATCACCCAGCCAGTAGGGAGGCAAGGAAGGTCCCACCTGACCCCAATAGGCTAGGGTGTGGTGCAGCTGGGGATTATGTAAATAATCAGCACAGCTCACAAGAGAGGGAAGCAGAGAGAGCTGAGGAAGCTGGGAGACCTGAGAGACGAAGGAGATTAAGAGAATCAAGGCAACCAAGAGAGTTGAAAGACCCAAGGAGAAAGGATATCCCCAGGCAGAGGAGATATCCAGAGTGGGAAGGACACAGACATCCCAGGTCTCTACAGCAAGGCAGAAGGCACTGGCTGAATGAAAGTCTGAGTGAGTCTGATGAACAATTAAGTGAAAGAGATGAGCAACTGAATTCAGACAGGGACAGTGTATGCAGCAGCCTTGATAGAAGCTATGCCCTAAGACACAAGTTACAAGCTAGGAAAAGCTATTCTGAGCCAGAGAGGAGAAATGCTAAGCTGAGCTATGAGAGGCATTTGTATGAGAAACAAAAGCCCTATAATGCTAACTTAATGAAAGCAGGAAAACTCCAGAGTCTGGGCTACAGACAGAATATAGAACAAAGCTTGTTACCTGTGAGAGAGAACCCTTCAGAGGGATATAACTGGCATAAGCCTTCTCAGAAACTGCCGTTGGAGACAACAGCTGTTTGTAAAGCTCCTGTTAAAACAAAACCCCGAACAAAGGTTCCACTTTCTAATAGCTGGGCAGCTAACTGCTTTACTCTGCCTGATAACCAGAGGCAGAGGAAAGGCTCCTGGTTGAGCAACTCCAGAGAATATGGTAAAGCCAAACAGATACATTCTGTAGAGAGTCAAGTACGTCACAAGCTGGAAAGTTTGTTGAACAAACTACCTCAGGAGAGAAGTGACGAAGCATCTGTACATGACAGTGTTCCCATGCAGTATGAGCCTTATGCAATAGAGGATAACATTGAATTGCCTGTTGAACAGATGGACTGTAGTTTGATACTAGCTGACCAAATAGAGTCTCTCAGATAGAAGGCTGAACTGCTCCAGAGAAGCCTTTATCTGGAAACCTGACAAGCTGTATTTCTGCTTCCATTCATATTTTGTTTGCTGAAAGGAAAGCTATTTTTGTTATAGTTCTTTTTGTTTACCCGAGAAGGGTTATGTTGATTTGATTGTTATACTTTTGAAAGAATCCTACGGGACGGGGAATAAAACCCAGTTAAACCGATTTCGGTGTCACAACTTATTTGTGTACTGGCAAGGACTATAAATATTGAAAAGGCCAGTACTTTACACCCGGGTGCAGTACCAGCTGTGACCAGCAGGAGGCGCTGCACGACAAAGGGGTGACACCTCTTAGCTCCTCTACAACCACAACTAAGATTCCTCACAGATGATATTGACACCGAGGACTCCTGCCTTCTTCCCCGTCCAGCACAGCCTCGACCTTTGCCTCGACTCTTTGCTGCAGGCGATGTTACCAGCTCAACATCAGTCTCACATTCACTTGGTGACCAACTGCTGTCGCCATCTGAATCATGACTGTCATCATCAGATTTATTGCCCGAACTTGGCTGATATGCTTCTTCACTTGCTGAATATGCTGCATCATCAGACGACTCAGAGCCGTCACTGTCAACATCTCGTTGCAATATTTCTCTTATTTGGGCAGCTGAATACTTTCATTTTGACATCATAAACAATAACCTAAAATAAATAAACAAAGATAAAGTTGAATAAAACGCAAAGCAGCTTTACTATAGGTGTACAATAATCATGATGAACGAGCTGAAAGCCTTTAGATTTCATCATAAATAATGAGAGAACGTATGATATCAATTACAGAAATGTGTAATTTTCATAAAATAAGAGTACAAAAAATAAATGATACATAATTAATGATAAATACCTTTGTAAGATCAAAAAATTCACAAAACTGCAAATTGTATCACGATCCAAACCGGACGTAAGCAACTGGGGTCAAAAATGACCCCACTGGAACTCTGTGCTGCAAGTCATCACTAGCGTCACATAGCGGATGAAAATTATTCCTCTCATGGTGCAATATAAAGAGAATATTGACATGTGAAAAGTCATAAAAAGATTGCATTCTTGAACAACTAGTTTCCGAGATACGCGTTGTGAAACTTGCAATGGGGTCACTTTTGACCCCATCGGTACTCCCAGGGTTAAAAAAGTAATTTCTCAAATAAATGTTCAAAGTGGTGTACACAAAATAACATAAACTGCACTTTTTTTAGTGCTATCAAGTCAGTGTGGACCCACCTGCTTCTGGGTTTTCTTGGCAATGTATCACTGGAGGTAGATTACCAGGCCTTTTCTTCCAAGGGAATGGAGGGTAAAGTAACTTACAAAGGTCACAAGGAGTGCTAGTGAGAATTAAACTCTTGATTTTCTGGGTACTAGGCAGTGACTCTAACCACTAGGCTACTCCTTGGCTCTGTTACTAATCTCCTTTTCAGCTTAAAAGCTCAAATGGCCCCTATTTCTCTTCCTCACTCCTAAAATGGCAGGAGGAGAGTGTATGTCATTTGCTTGCCTCAGAGGGGAAGACTTTTATTGAGTTCCATGGGATTACACAGGACTCAAGTAGGGGTTGGGAGGAAGAGGAAGAGAAATGGGGCCACTTGGAGGAAGCTAAAAAGGGGAATTAGGGGTGCCACTGTGGGCCAGTGATATTTCTTCTAATTAAAATAAAGATGGGGGTCCAATGAAGGGAAACTGATTTTTTATACCTGAAAAAGAGATTAAAGGGGGCTAGAGGCAGAGTTTTTAATGTATGGAGGGTGGTAAATATTTTATCGGGTGGGGTTGAAGGAGATGTTTTAACTGCTTAGTGACAATCTTTAGTGTTAACCAGTTAAGCTTAATGAATCTAGTTGGAAAATTTTTGAGAGGTTACATTTTTGTACATTTTCAGCGAAATACCTAGCTAGCTAAGCTAGTTAAGTTCAGCTGAAAATTTGACTAAAGTTAACAGGATAGGCTTATTTGGTTATCTTACCTGCTCAATGCAGTTTTGAAATTAACCTGAAATTGTCTGAACAATAATATATCCCAGCACCACCTATACTTTCTCAAGTTACACAAAAAAAATCTGAAATAAATAGAACATATTTTCCTTACAGAGCTTCCTCAATGAAATTCAAATAGGGCATGGAAGAATAGTACTTTGCAAAAACAATATTCTAGGTATTTATTTAACAATATTTTTTACTGCTTTATCATTTCAATCAAAGCAGTTTATATTGCAACTTAAACGTGGTAATGTACATTAAACAGGGACATTGATAACTTGAATTTTTTTGAGCAATGGAGGGTGAAGTGACTTGCCCAAGGCCACAAGGAGTGCTAGTGGGAATTAAATGCTGATCTCTTGGTTCCCAAGCCAGTGCTTTAACCCTTAGGCTACTCCTCCACTCTGAAAATGTTAATGTAGTGTATAGTCTACTTTAATGATGAATAAAAAACAAAAAAGATTATAAAAAGATGCATTTTTATTGGCCAGGACAGTATGAACAAAAGATGATAATACTAGAATATTTAACTGAATCACATGAGCATTCCAATGATGGTCTCAAAAGAAAAAGGTAGGGGAAGTAAAAGCAGAGGGGGAGAGAGATGTGTGATCAGAAGGTGCCAATGCATTAAAAATGATTGGTTTATAATGTGTGGTCTGCACGGAGCGACGGGTGCACCTACTCTTGCCGTATATTTGCTGTGCAGACTGCATGGACCATGCTGATCTTTATCTGCCATCATTTACTATGTTACTATTTTACTATGGGGTATGTTTACTAAACTGCGGTAATCGTACATAACACGCGTTATGTAACGTTAACGATCATAAGCGCATCATAACGCGCGTTATGCTGCGCTTACGATCGTTAACGTTACATAACGCGCATTATGATGCACTAACGATCGTAATGCCCCGCGGCGCGTAAAACACCGCAGAAGGTGGAGAGAGGGCGGAGAGAAGGGGTCAGTGGGCGGAGAGTGGGCGGGGAGATGCTCCCTTCACACTAACGCGCTGATCTGAAGAGCTGAATTCTAACGCGAATGAAAACCTGCCGTTAAATGCACATTACAGGGCAGAGAGACCATTTCAGCGTCAGCAATGTACAGCCCAGGCAGGGAAACAAAAAAAAAAGTGATAAGTGTGATACATGTGCACAGAACAAAAGGGCACAGAAACACTGAAAATGACCCCAACAAACTGGAAAAAAAACATAACCAAGCTGGCCAATAGTGGTATCAATGAGAAACATCAACCCCCCCCCCCCCCGAGTAAGCTCCATAGAAAAGGTATAAATCGTGGAAGGGTCTATACTCTATCCCCATACAAGGTGAAGGAGCCCACAGTGAAATAGTGCTGTTCAGGGTTTCCCAAACAATCGGACAGGGTTCCTATGGCATGCACATGTCCCGCAACATCAGGGCGGGCATGTCAGAATGGCAACTGGACAGATGCCGGAGAAGGGGATACAGAGGGCCACAGGCGGCACATGCTGTGGTGGAGTTGGGCCACAGTGATGCCTAGGTGGCCCAACTCCACCAGTGATGCCTAGGTGGCCCATACGAATGCTGAAACAGCAGAGCAGCCAGACAGCAACTTCTGAAGGCCCAACATGGGCACGAGCGTGTTTCCCACAGTGTCACAGGGGATAGTACCCAACAGCTACCCCCAAGGGCACGGAACATTGGAATGCGGGGCTGGGGGGAGCGTGGAGGTCTATGCAGGCACACCTACCCCAGAACCCGCACCATAGGCAGCCTGCCAACCCAGTCCCCACATTTTACCCACTACTACAACATGCTAATACAGACAGCACCTTTAGTGCAGATGACGTAAACATGCCCAAGACACCTACATTTTACCCTACAGAGCATGGACACCATAAACATGCACATTACCTAGAGCAGAGTCTCCCAAATGCAGTCCTGGAGGGCCAAACACCATTCCGGTTCCATGCTGCCTCTGATAAAGATGCCTGTGCTGCATTTCTATGCGCCACCCCCATGGTATGCAGATGTATCTCATGCATATTCATGAGGGACAGCATGAAAACCTGAACAGTGTTTGGCACCGCAGGACTGGAGTTGGGAACCTCTGCCGTAAAGCAGCAGCCAACAGGGGCAGACACACCCGCACCCACAGGCCCCATTATCCAAAGCCTCCTGGAAAGGCAGGACTTTGGGCTCTGCGTGCATCTCCCAATACTAGCACTTGCATACCTTAATAATGCCACCCTAAACCTGGGAATATGGTACACATCTTTAAAGAGGTTGCTATGATTACTGGCAGATAGCAATTCCTAGGTTAAGTACAATATTCTGAGTGAGCTGCATCATAGCAACCTTTCTGATGTCTGTGGAGTGTGCTACAGGTCTTGTGTCTGACAGGGTTTACCAACCTGGGGAGTGACTCCTACAGTATTGCATACCATAGCCATGCCTGCACTGTGCCCAGGACTGGTGTGGTGGCCTGGGCTGCCCAACACCACTATAGTTGCACAATTCTGGCATAGGTGTGGGGAGTGTGTGTCTGTCTATCCAGTGTGTGGTGGCTGCCAACACCCTCCACAGCCCACACTGCTAGCACTGTTGCCAGTATTGGCCTGCCAATGTGCATAATGAGGAGCAAGATACTGTGGGAAAAGCCTGGATAGGGTGGCCTGGCCTGGCCGCATCTGCACAGGGCATAGGGCAATGGCTCGGACATTGTAGTGCCCAGTACCACCTGCATGGACAGGGTGGCCATAGCATGTCCTGCTGGGCGGTCACTCTCACCCTGACTGAACAGTGACCATGGCATGGCTAGGTTCCCCCATAGTGCTATATAGCATTTTTCTCATGTGATGTATATGGGTTTTCTTTTGGGGCCCATTCACTGACTTATCTGCTTGTTGTGTATGTTGACATCCCCGTTCTGGGTACATGCAGCTTCTCCAGGACAATGGACTAGCTGATGGACTGTCTGCAGCTAGTATGTGTCTTGCTGGAACACCTTTCAGGGTGCAGCGGCTGGAGGCTTGCTGCTGGAGAATGTCAGATAATGGTGGGGTGCAGCTAAGCATTTCCAGGCCTGCCGTCTGTCTGCTATTGTGTTATGGATGTGTACCGTTCTGTATGTTCCCCAGCAGGACTGGGGTTGATGGTCCCTTCTACTGCTACCATTGCAGAGAGGTACACTGTGAATCTATTGGTGGGTGATCCTGTTTCCCACCCTGAGCCCCAGAGGGTGGGTTGTGTGGTGGTACATGATCTGCCCATGGGTCAATACACCCCCCCCCCTTCCTTCACTTACAGCAGGTAACCATGGCATCAACACAGGATATGCACTATTCTGGGTGCATCATCGCCCATAAGGACTAGACATGACCGAGACATACAGCAGGGCACAGATGTATCCTAGGTGTGTCTAACAGAACTACCTATTATACACTGATGGGGACCTGCAGCATGGCGTATTTCAGCCATGAAAGGTGCTGTGGACCCGGTGCTGGGCGCCCCACCTCAACCTCAGGGTGGGCACAGTACCCGCACAATGTGACTGTCTGTGGCTACTCTGTGGCAGTGCCACACACGGTCTGTTCCCCCTACCTGGCCGAGGTGCTGTGGGGGTGCATACCCAATCTTGTGCCCATCTCTCGACTGCTGATTTGCATGTGCAGTGCATCATGGGTATGGGCGGGTTAACCCTATCCTGGTAACCACAGCAGACAGTTTGTGTGATGACGTGCAGTCCTGCAGCCAGCCAGGGCTTTGTTCACAGCCTTATAAGGTATCCTATAGGGGACATTATAGGGTGCCTTGGCAGACAGTACACTTTATAATGTGCCCTATAGAGTGCCTTATGGGGTGCCTTATGCAGCACCTTAGGTTATGCCACCGTGAGGGTGTGTTTGCTGGCAGCACTAATTAAAATACATGTCAAATGCCTCAACATTCACTACTTAAATGTAAAGGGTGCTACCTCAGCCAGCCTTATACATTAGGCCCATTGGGGAATCGAGCCCATGACCCCTCTACCATCAGTCAGTGTTGTAACCATTGTGCTACAGCTCTGTTGCTGTGATTGTATGCCTGCGCGCCTTCTTAAGATTAACGCGCGGTAACGTGCCCTGTAGTGCTCTTTCATTTATGGCGCCTTGTAGCGCGCATTCTCGGTGCGTTCTCGGCAACGATGTACCGCCCATGTCCTTATTTGGGGTTTCTGTCTCTACCACGGCTCCTAACGTGAATCACACTAACGCAGTTTAGTAAACATACCCCTATGTGTTAGGAACCCCCAGATCTTTGTTAGGTCCTTCTTATTATTTTTATGGTGTCTTATAATTTTCTTGGATTGTATTATAATGGTCTTTTAGTATTCTAACCATAAGGTCATTGATGCAGTGTTTTGGTCCTGAGAAATATTCCCCCACAGATGGAATGTAAGTAAAGACTGATAAACGTTTCTACTGTGTGTCCAGTATAGGTGGACATATTTATCTGTGTAATTAAAGTTAGCATATATACCAAGGATGCTCTCTGCTGATCCAAGGAAATGGATGAAATAATCACTTAACTGTGAAAGTACCAAGAGTACTTTTATTTAAACGTAACAGTTTAAAATAAAAAAAACCTACAAAGGATTAAACAAGCCATGAAATTTACTGTATATAATAAGAGGCAGGGTCGGCCCTTCCACTAGGTGGACCAGGCAGCCGCCTAGGACAGCAGATCCCAGAGGGCAGCACAGCGTGCTTTTTAAAGGGACGGCTCTGTACCACCGCTTTGCTGCCCACGGCAGGCATGGACCTCAGCACCAGTGGTGCAAAAAACATGGCCTGCCGCTCCTGCCCCATCTAATACAACTTCATGTCAGAGAGGGGCAGGAGCAGCAGACCATCTGTGCGCATGAGCTCTGAAGCACATGGCCTGCTGGTGCACCGAAGCAATGGGTTTTGCCACTGCTAGTGCCACTGGCCCCCTCCTACCCCACCAAAGATAGATTTGGCCAGCACAGCAGGAGGGGAGTGGCAGGGGGTGGCACAATGTGGCATGGAAGGGGCTTATGCCTGGGGCAGCAGAAACCCTTGGGCGCCCCTGGTAAGAGGACAAGGATCATGTCAAGATCAGTGGCAATTTATAATAATTGCTATATTTGTTTGTGATTTTAGACCCAATTTCTAGGATGATATTAACTGAATTTTAAAAAATGAACTTCTCTCCCACCCTACCCCTTCTCTCCCCTCCCTAGGCAATCAAATTCAGCTAAATACCTGTTCACTGATCAATGTTTAAATTTCTATTGGAAGCTTCTTAAGAGTTTGCAGCCAGCATGCTGTCATCCATTTCTAATGTCAGCCAAACCCGAGCAAATATGAAACACTTTAGACAGATTGCTCGTAAAGATGATTGAATTATGAATAAGGCGTGAATGAACAGGAGCCAGGATTGAAGCCTTAAGAACCGGCGCCACTGTTCATTCTTTTCAGACTCATACCAATCCAACCTCTTGTTTCTGTGTAGCCTTTTTGAAATACACATTTGAAGCATAATTTCACATAGGGTGTCTGGACAGAAGAAAAGGATGCCTATCAGGATATTTAGAATTAGCAGGATATTTTACAGAGTTCACTGAAGGTGAGGCAGCAGTAAATAGACGTGCATTTGATGGCGTACATGGTGGAATCAGCTCTCTTACAAAGAAACACATTCAAACAAAGAATGGCAGCACTTAGGTTCTGCACATGTAAACGTTGTCGCTTACTACTGCTACTACTTATCATCAGTGGTGTAAATTCTGTTCAAGCAGCCCCCACAAGGCGGGGAGGCCTGGGAAGAAAGGCAGCCTACACAACGGCAGTGGCAACAGCCGTGCGGTAACGGTCTTTTAAGTTTGCCGCAGGCCCAGTGGCTGTTCCTCACTGGGCCAAAGTCTCGTGATTACAGCCATACTGCGGGATATCAGCGGGTGAGGAACAGTCGCCAGGACCGTGGCAAACTTAAAAGAGCAGAGGCAGCAGCACCACATGGGGGTAGGGGTGGAGGTACTGCCTCACGAAGGGGTGGGGGAAAACGCAACAATGGGGACCTGCAGCAAAATTTTATTGTAACTGCTGCCACTGCATATCATTTACTTATCACTTACCCATCTAAGGGCTAATTATGCAACTTACACATGTACGTGCTGAAACTGAGATGGAGAAATGACACATTTCTTATCTTTATTTATTTATTTATTTTTATTTTATGTACCATCTTAGTGACAAATGTCATTTAAAACAGGATGTTCAGAAACGGCAATTAAGGGGCCAAGTGAAAAAACTCTTTTTTATGAACATTTGAGGTGTTTGTTAACACCGGAGAGGATAAGTGCAATTGACCCCTCAATCACTGATATAAACAGTAGGTCCAAGCGAGCTGTCAAGAGTTACACCTGCCTCAGAACAGGTGTAAATAATGACGTCCAGATTTTTTAAATGTACGCGTGTACTGCTTTTGTAAAGATCAGAAATAGGCAGATAATTTCCTGGCCTTCCCAAACTGCACCCCCTTCCAAACTGTGCATGCTGCAGATCTAAACATGGAAATAGCGGCTTTCTAGAACTGCTATTTACACATTTAAAGGCTGCGCAAGCAGGACTGTACCAAGTTAGATAAGTGCCCTGTGCGACTCGTGAATCTGGTGCCCAACACCCGCCCAGCCATGTGCAAGAATTCTCTTTTCAGGCTTCCAGGAAGTGCAGTGATGACAACTTGTGCCCTGTGTGGCCACATCACTTGCACACCCCTTGGTACAGCCCTGTGTGAAAGCCTTCCAAAGGGACCTCCTTAGGAAAATTTCAGAATACATACTTTTCTGTAAAAGGTTTTGTTGTATGAAGACTGTTCAGGCTGGAAAACTAGATATGACCTAAGGCTGTATTTTTTACAATAAAATATTACCATAGAGTCAACAATCAATCAAGCAGGAAAAACTAGAACAAAATCACCACAAACAACTGCATGGATCAAGAAGAGGCCCCCCAATAGAAGAGGAGGTCACTAACTTGATAGTTATCTTCTATAGATAAATAGATACATATAGATACATTCTGGCTTATATCATCTGATTGCACCTCTAATTTAGGCACCATTTCTGTAGGATTTGTGATAGTATTTTATAAATTCACATAGGCGCCTATACAATTTTATAAAGAAGGCTTAAAATAGGCACTTTTTCCATCTCTAGACCAGGCATCCTTTTATAAAGTTACCCTGATAACTCTGAGCATACAGAGGCTGACATTGTAAAGGAGCTGCGTAAAAATATGCACCATTTTTGCTCTGCCGACTTCTGCTTTATGCAAAACCAGAAGTCAGCATCAGTGGGGGGGGGGGGGGAGGGGGGATGGTGGAAGTGGTAGATTTTGCAAGATAGAAATCGTGACACAGCCCCAGAGACAGTGGGTAAGTGCTGCGTTTCAATTTCAGGGGCACTGTCAGCACTGCTGGCCACGATGAGGGGCAGTAGCTGCAGCAATGGACGTGGGGGGAAGCGGAAGGGTGGCAAATGGAGGGCCCCTAGGATGCCTCTAGTCCTTGCACTGGTCGTGCAGCTAGCTCTCAGTTGTACATACTTGGCTGATTTGAGAGTACTGCTCTTTTTCTCTTCCTTTTTCTCCATTCCCATTCCTCTTCCCCTTTCCCCCTCCCCCTCCCTCTTCCCCTTCCCCTCCCCCTCCTCTTGGTTTTATTTTTTGTTTTATTATTGATTTTATTGGTTTTTATCTGTAGGATTTCATAGGCATAAGTATAGTGGGGTTGGTCCTCCCCCCCCCCCACACCTTTTTTTGTACAATGGTTTATGTACGTCTCGTCCCCTTATACAGGTGTTTTGCCCTTTCTTCCTTATGTGTGTACTCCACATAATCATTGCTTAATGCCAATTTATTTAATTTCAATTTGTGGTTCTGATTGGATTGTAACTTTTTAATCATCCTATCTTGGCACATGTTGTATATACCACATTCGTATTTGACTTTAACTGTCACTTTTTTAAAATTGTCACACACCTTGATTTATAATGTCCAGCTTTTAATATTGGTTTTTAATGTTTTTAACATTGTTCTGTTTTTTAATTCTATTGCATCATTATTATTCTTTATGGAAATGTATGTAACCCACCCTTAAGGGGTTAAGTTTTTTTTACTAGAGTGTGCAGCGCCTGAGGAGTGTGTGGATTTGAATTTGGAGGTGATGGAATGTTTGAGTTAGATAAGTTTTAAAGGATTCTATATTTTGGGTTGTTTAGAGGGGTTTTTGATGTGTGAAACATCCAAATTGAGATTGTGCCATTCATTTTAATGAAACATGCAGTTGAGAATAAAACTGATTTTTTCCTGCAGAATTTGGAATGGGTTCTACTGCTTCATCTGCATACTCCATAAACACGCCTCTGATTGGCTAAGGGATCTAGAAAACAAATTGATGATGTCAGCAGAGTCATCGTCTCCTAGACAACAGAAAGAAAGTTTTTGTTTTGGTTTGTTTTGATGAGAGAGAGGTTTGTTTTTTGAACAGAGAGAAAAACAACAGTTTGGGCAATGTTGAGAGATGTGCTGTTTATGCTATTGTAAAAGTATCAATTGGTGATACATTGTTCTGAAGAGTGGAACTGGAGCTGGGTTTTAGGGACATCAGGCTAAGTAAATGAATATCCTGATTTGGAGAGGTTTTGAACAGTGTTGGTTGAGACTCTGCTGGTAGTGAAGCCAGGGGCTTTGACTGAAGATTTCTTGGGAGTCCTCTGTAAGAAAGAGACAGAGTGGAATTGTCAGAGTTTTCTTTAAAAGAACTGTGCTATTCAGTAGCCTGTTTTAAGAAGTGTCTGATGACTTAAAGAAAACCAGCACAGTAAGTGATTGCCTGCTGTGATAAAGAGGAATGAGTCTGAAGCTTGGAATGAATAAATAACTGCTTTGTTTGTGGAAGTGTCTGTTTGAAATGAAGCTCTGTTAAAAGATAGAGTAACACTGAAGAACAGACTTCCTTAGTTAAGGATATTTAAGTATATGTTGTTTTACCTAGTGTGCAATAGCATTGTTAGAGAAATGGAATGAAGCTAAACATTGTGGAATGGACATGTAGAGCTGTAACTCTGAGTTCAAGACTGAGTAAATTAGGTGCAAGGTGTGTTCTATGAAAGAGGGGGTTTAGTAAGCACTTCAGCAAAGGGACTAAAGTTCAGACAGGTGACTTCTAGCTAGGGACTTTATTTAATTTTATTTTTTTTAGTTAGAGAAATTAATAAAGTTTGAAGAATAATAGTAAATTAGAATGTTATATGTCAACAGTAGGGAATAGTTAGGGTTTTGCCTCCTTTTATTTTCTTTAAGTTAGGGAGTCAGGTACACCGGATTCCAAGGATCCTGAGGTGCGGCGGTTCCTGCGCGAAATCTGGGCCCCAAAACTTCAACCTCACAGTCATCTGGATAAAGACACCTTACTTGAACGTCAAACTAAAGCTAAGTGAAACACTGGACTTGAGTTTTGTAGCTTTAACAAGGAAAAAGGAAAGCAAAGAAAAGAGAGCAAACTATTCTTATTTGTTAATCAAATAATATATTTTCACTCTAAGGAAAAGTAAAACTACAAAAAGCCTCTGAATTTATGAGATAACAACTGAAGTTGAGAGAGAAATACACTTTAAATGCTGCAGTAGTCAGAAAAGTTGCTGAACTGTTTAGAATAGTTAGGGTTACCTTTATAAGAGTTGTAACGTGTTGTGATTGATACTAATTAATACTTATCTGTTAATACAATAAATGATGAAATGTAAGATGGGTTATTCTTTTATGTCCACTTAAGAAACTAGAAAAATAATTTCAGCGAGAAGTTCAACAAAGTGTTAGAACCTGCATAAAATAAATATTAAGACACTTTGCTGTAACTTCATTGGTAAACCTTATACATAACATCTGAGTTTACTTATTGTGAACTTCCCCAGTACCTTTTGAAGGAACTGGTGTGTACTGTACCTTCCCCCTTTGCAAGTCTGGTGATACCACCTCCCCCCCTGCTGCCACTGACTACACAATTTAGTAAGGAAGATACATCAGGGCGTGTGTCACGAGTTTGCAAGGAGGGGTGGGTTACAGTTTTTTGGCGTAGTCGGCAGGATATTGTGATAAAGTTTTGGGGGGTATAGTAGTGAGTGGTAATTTCAATTGGTGACTCTGACTTTTCTTAGATGTAGTTGGTTAAGGTGAATAACTTACAAGCATTAGAAAGTTTCGGTTAATTCTGGAAGAGCACTACAATAAAGTTTGCTTTGGGTGTGTTTGAAAATTATTTTAGTCGGGAGGGTAAGTTCTGTTTCGCAAAATCATTTGTTTCCTTAAAAATAATAAAAATAATAATAAAAAAAAAAGTTATTGGAAGATGGAAGTGGGAGCTGGAACAAGTGGAACTCGAATGCCACAGATTATCACCAACACAGTAGTAATCCCTCATGAACAGATGATCTCAGAATTTTAGGGGTTCCAAAAGGAAATTTCTGATTTAAATGTGGAAGATTGGATAGAGAAAGTGAGCGTTAGGATAAGAATTTTAAAAATTTCTCCGTAAGATCAAGTGGGCGTAATCAGAGATCATCTGAAAGGCCTTGCAGCTGATACAGTGAAATATTCTCTATCTAGAGACTGTACCATGGAGGAGATTTTCAAAATGTTAAGACAGGTGTATGGGGATAAGTTTTCCTTAGGAATAAGGATACAAGAATTCTACAACGCTAAACAGGAAGAGAACAAAACTATTCGAGTTTATGGGTATAAATTGCAACAAAAAATGGATGTAATTTTAAAAAGGGATCGGAGAAGAATGGGAACGCTGGAGGAAACCTTAAAAGAACAGTTCATTCTGGGGTTAAGAGAAGCCACATTGAAAAGGGAAATCACTAAACAAAATGAAGACAACCCAGGGATGGAATTTTCAGAACTGTTACAGGCCGCCATAAGGTGGACAGGAGAAGAGAGAGTCCCGGTCATAGTGGAGCCAAAGAAAATTCTCCAGAGGCCTAGAAAGATGCGGGTGATGGTGCAAGTAGAGATACCACTGCAGCAATGATTGGACAACTGACCCGGTTGTTTACTCAGTGGACTGAGCGACAAGAGCAAGAGTGGGAGATGCAGAGATGAGAAAGGTGGAATAGAGGAATACGGAAGGAATATAATGACGGTAGAACCAGTGATCCTCAAGCCATGAGGAGAGATTTTGTTTCTGGAGAAAGATCAAGGAGGACACCCACAGAACAAATTATTTGTTTTAAATGTCAAGAACCGGGACACATAGCTCGACAGTGCAGGAGTGAAAAATATCAGCAAGTACCTCATTCAGATAGTGGAAATGGGAGTTTAAATAGTAGTGATATACCAAGTACCAGTAATGACTCACTTAGAAGAAGTCAACTGCATGATACCGTGGATAAAGAGATTGGACGAAAAGCTGTGGTAAGAGGACAAGTGACTGAAAACAAGGGAGACAAATCTGAAGAGAAATTATTTGGGGAACAGGTGGTGGGACCAAGTCCGCTCCTTAAACTGAAAATAAATGGAATTGAAATAACTTGTACTGTTGATACTGGGTCGAGCGTATCCACTATCTTAGCTAGTTTTTTTTATAAAAATTTTCCTGATCTGTATTCTCTACAGGATGCCTCACAATTTAAGTTAATAGCTGTGAACGGAACTGAACGTGCAGTGCTTAGGACAATTGGTTCCAGAAAGATGCATATTCGTAGTTCAAGACAATTTCAGGAATGGAAGAATGGAAGAAAACACAGCTCATGGTATCGTGGGAATGAATGTGGTGAGGCACTTGGAAGGACTGTTTCGGGATTTATCCTGTTTTACGTTGGAACCAACAAAAATTTCAACTGTTATCACGGAAATAAGTCTTCAAAAGCAAAGTCTAAAAGAGCACCGAGTACATTTTGTTAAAATATTGGGAAGAGTGGGTCAATTGATTCCCTCGAGGTCGGAAAGGATAATTATAGGGAAATGTAACAGTGTTAGAAAATGGGTTGGACCATTGTTGGTAACCGCCACCCAGTCCGCAAGTATGTCAAACAGCATCATGGTAGCTAAAGTACTAGCACAACAAGAAGAAGGTAGAGTACCAGTACGAGTGATAAATATAGGAGAAAAAGATGTCAACCATCCTCCTAGGATGAGAGTGGCAGAGATTAGTAAACCCATGAAGATTTTTGAAAATAAAAACTCAAAAATTGCAGAAATAGGAATTAATGGAGAAGAAGAAGATAATTGTGGGAAGGATTTTTGAGACTCAATTTGTTAGAGTGTGCTAAGAAAACAAATACAAATAAAGTTATTCAAATGAAGCAGGTGACGGTGTCAAATAAGTTGACTTTATCTGAGCAATTACAGGAAGAAATATATCAAGCTCAAACGGTTTATCCGGTAATAAAAGTAATATTAGAGTGGCTAAGACAAAAAACTACAAAAGCGAATTGGCAACAAGTAACGGAAGAGATAAAAATTCTCTGGAAACAAAGAGATAGATTAATAATCTGAGATAATGTATTATTTAGAAAGTTTGAAGACTGTCGACATGGAGATGTGGTGTGGCAGGTGGTGGTACCTGAAGTACTAAAAAACAAAGTATTGAGAAATTTCTATGATAGAGCAGGACATTTTGGAGTAGAAACCACTTTTAAAAACATACATAAGCAGCATTATTGGGTGCATCTAAAGAAAGATGTTGAAAGATGGATAAGCAAATGTTTTCAGTGTTGTTTTGCAAAGTTACCATGTCCTCAAGAAAGAGAAAAAATGGGTTCTTTCCATGTAAATAGACCCTTAGAAGTTTTGGCAATGGATTATACGATACTAGAAAAAGATCGTAGGGGTTTTGAATCTGTTCTTATCTTAACAGACATGTTCACCAGATTTACTATTGTGATACCTACTAGAAATCAAACTGCAAAAACTACTGCAAGAATGCTTATTAATAGATGGCTGGCTGTGTATGGAATTCCAGAACGTTTACATTCAGATCAAGGGAAAGCATTCAAATCGGAAGTCATAAAGGAACTATACAGTTGGTATGGCATAACAAGATCCAGAACTACTCCATACCATCCTCAAGGAAATGGTAGGTGCGAATGATTTAATAGGACGATGCATCAAATTTTGCGAACGTTCCCTGAGGATAAAAAGAGAAAGTGGTCCGAATATCTGCCTGAACTAAATCAAATATATAATAGCTCTGTACATTGTTCCACCGGTTTTGCTCCAGTTTATCTATTTTTGGGAAGGGAGACATTACTTTCTTCATGACCCTTGGTAACTGAAGGAATGTCTTCTGATTGTGATACTGAAATTGCTGAAGATTGGATTCAACTTCAACAGGAGAAATTGGAAGTTGCGCGTAATGTAGCTCGGGAGAAGTCCGCCGAAAGTTTCTTGAAAATGAAGAAAAGTTATGATCAAAAGTGAAGAATGTCTGAATTACACGTAGGGGATAGAGTGTTGGTGCGAAAACAGAATTATTCTGGCCGACATAAATTACAAAGTCCGTGGGAAAGTGAAATTTATATAATTTTAGAAAAATTGGGAACTAATCAAATTGTGTTTAAAATTCAAAGTGAATCGGGAAAAATAAGAGTTTTACACATAAATATGCTTAAGATGTTTCCTTTAGATTTGGAAAGTTCAGAGACACCAAGTGTGGGTATGCCATCCCAAATAACTCCAGTAAATTTTGATTCCAGAAAGGATAATTTAGAAGGGAAGGGGATGAAAAAGGAGTGTTATTGGATACGAACATTTGTACAAGTACGAGAACTGATATCTGTGAAACAGGGGGTATCTATAACTGAGAGTAGGAGGAATATAGTATGAAGTTCCACTCGTGATACTAAAGGTTTGTGTTCTGCTTATTTAAGAGAAAATTATATTTTGGGTTGAACCAAGAGGGATAATAATTTTTTTTTCTTCGTATTCGAGATTAGATACCTCGTACCTTAACCAAGGTAAGAGAGCTAAGCTGGCAATTCCAGTAATAGACTGTAAACAATTATGTTAGAGGTTAGACAGAATTGTGAGCCGGAATTGTTATGCATTTCAATTGGAAGAGAATGCTGTTATTATGAAAGTTTACTTGCTGTATTGTTAACAGTGTGTTATTGTGGCTTTTAAATAAGAATGATAATTTATGTTAAATAAGTGTAAAGTGTAAGGAGAATTGGGTCATGGATGTTTTGATGGATAAAATGGAAGTGTTGGTGGAGTGAAGTTTAAGGGTGCATAAAAATGTTGAGGACAACATTTAAAATTTAACATGGGCAAATGTAACCCACCCTTAAGGGGTTAAGTTTTTTTTACTAGAGTGTGCAGCGCCTGAGGAGTGTGTGGATTTGAATTTGGAGGTGATGGAATGTTTGAGTTAGATAAGTTTTAAAGGATTGTAGATTTTGGGTTGTTTAGAGGGGTTTTTGATGTTTGAAACATCCAGATTGAGATTGTGCCATTCATTTTAATGAAACATGCAGTTGAGAATAAAACTGATTTTTTCCTGCAGAATTTGGAATGAGTTCTACTGCTTTATCTGCATATTCCATAAACACGCCTCTGATTGGCTAAGGGATCTAGAAAACAAATTGATGATGTCAGCAGAGTCATCGTCTCCTAGACAACAGAAATAAAGTTTTTGTTTTGGTTTGTTTTGATGAGAGAGAGGTTTGTTTTTTGAACAGAGAGAAAAACAACAGTTTGGGCTGTGTTGAGAGATGTGCTGTTTATGCTATTGTAAAAGTATCAATTGGTGATACATTGTTCTGAAGAGTGGAACTGGAGCTGGGTTTTAGGGACATCAGGCTAAGTAAGTGAATATCCTGATTTGGAGAGGTTTTGAACAGTGTTGGTTGAGACTCTGCTGGTAGTGAAGCCAGGGACTTTGACTGAAGATTTCTTGGGAGTCCTCTGTAAGAAAGAGACAGAGTGGAATTGTCAGAGTTTTCTTTAAAAGAACTGTGCTATTCAGTAGCCTTGTTTTAAGAAATGTCTGAAGCCTTAAAGAAAACCAGCACAGTAAGTGATTGCCTGCTGTGATAAAGAGGAATGAGTCTGAAGCTTGGAATGAATAAATAACTGCTTTGTTTGTGGAAGTGTCTGTTTGAAATGAAGCTCTGTTAAAAGATAGAGTAACACTGAAGAACAGACTTCCTTAGTTAAGGATATTTAAGTATATGTTGTTTTACCTAGTGTGCAATAGCATTGTTAGAGAAATGGAATGAAGCTAAACATTGTGGAATGGACATGTAGAGCTGTAACTCTGAGTTCAAGACTGAGTAAATTAGGTGCAAGGTGTGTTCTATGAAAGAGGGGGTTTAGTAAGCACTTCAGCAAAGGGACTAAAGTTCAGACAGGTGACTTCTAGCTAGGGACTTTGTTTAATTTTATCTTTTTTAGTTAGAGAAATTAATAAAGTTTGAGGAATAATAGTAAATTAGAATGTTATATGTCAACAGTAGGGAATAGTTAGGGTTTTGCCTCCTTTTATTTTCTTTAAGTTAGGGAGTCAGGTACACCGGATTCCAAGGATCCTAAGGTGCGGCGGTTCCTGCGCGAAATCTGGGCCCCAACACTTCAACCTCACAGTCATCTGGATAAAGACACCTTACCTGAACGTCAAACTAAAGCTAAGTGAAGCACTGGACTTGAGTTTTGTAGTTTTAACAAGGAAAAAGGAAAGCAAAGAAAAGAGAGCGAACTATTCTTATTTGTTAATCAAATAATATGTTTTCACTTTAAGGAAAAGTAAAACTACAAAAAGCCTCTGAATTTATGAGATAACAACTTCATTGGTAAACTTTATACATAACATCTGAGTTTACTTATTGTAAACTTCCCCAGTACCTTTTGAAGGAACTGGTGTGTACTGTACCTTCCCCCTTTGCAAGTCTGGGGATACCGCTTCCCCCCTGCGGCCACTGACTACACAATTTAGTAAGGAAGATACATCAGGGCGTGTGTCACGAGTTTGCAAGGAGGGGTGGGTTACATTTATATATGTTCATTTTTATGATATATATATTTTTACACATTCCTGTGTAGGTTTTTATGTAGTGTTGTTGTTTTTTGGTTTTTATCTTTGATGTGTGTGCCCCCTGAGGAAGACATTGCCGAAACATGTTGGGGCTGGAATAAAGTTGGTAACTGACCACACTGTTTGGTGCACCTGCTTCTTTTGTTTTCTAGCTCTCGGTTGTGCATACTTGGCTGACTTGAGAGCACTGCTCCTTTTTTCCATGGATGTGTACTGGGATCCTAGCTACATATCCTGGAATGTCTTCGTACCCATTCCAGTAAGAAAAAATATCTTTATGTGAAATACTTCTGTGCAGTGTTTTGTTCATTTTCCCCATGCATCACGAAAGGTTTTGAGTAAGCAACAATAGGGGAATTGTACTTTTCTCTGAACCTTGTTAAGCTGTGAGTTAATTCGTTTTTTTGTTCTCGGTATTTCAGAATAGCCATGGACCAGGCTAAGTGAATTCCAGGTCTGGGGATTGGAGTAGAGTGCCTGTCCTACTCAGAACAGATAGAGGGATTTTGTGGTTGAAAGAAGATATCAAAGAATACCACAGTCTAGGAGGTTGATCGTATTCACTGATCCCAAGTGGTTTATGGATGTACTCAATTCTGACAGTATTTTGGAAAAGGCTCCACTAAGCTGTTTCTAAAATACATAAAAGGAAGTGCAGGAAGACACATGGACTGACATCCATCTGCACTGGGAGGAGTCATTTTGCAAATTTACATGTCAGAAAAATCGACAGAGGAAACCTGGCAGCTTACAAATGTAAGTGCTGGCATTTTATAACTTACACGTGTAACTGCCAGCACTTACATGCATCTGAACCATTTTGCAAAATGAAATATGTATTTGCTGCTCCTTAAGAACTTAAGAAATGCCATACTAGGTCAGACCAAGGTCCATCAAGCCCAGTATCCTGTTTCCAACAGTGGCCAATCCAGGTTCCACAGTGCTTGCCCCAGGACAAGCAGTGGATTTCCCAGGACCTCTTTAATAATAGTTTATGGACCTTTCCTCCAGAAACTTGTCCAAATCTTTTATAAACCCAGCTACATTAACAACTTTTACTACATCCTTCAGTAACAAATTCCAGAGTTTGATTGTGTTGAGCAAAAAAATATTTCCTCTAATTAGTCTTAAATGGGTTACATGGTAGCTTCATTGTGTGTCCTCTAGTCTTTCTACTTTTTGATAGTGTAAACAAACGATCTACATTTATCTGTTCCACTCAATTCATTAATTATAGAGTTCAAACAGGGAAAGAGGCAAGGAGAACAAGGGATTAGGATCCAAACGTGGCCTCAAAAGGTAAGCCTTTAGCATGGATTTGAAGAGGGGGAGAGAAGAGACTTGACATAAAGATAAAGGAAGTTTGTTCCAGGCATAAGGAGCAATAAGGTGAAAAGATCGAAGTCTAGAGTTTGCAGAGGAAGAAAAGGGCAAAGAGAGAAGAAAGCCAGAGGAGGAGCGGAGTTCACAAGCAGAGGTGTAGGGAGAGAGAAGAGAGGAAAGGTAATGAGGGGCAGTAGAGTGAGTGTATTTATATGTTAGAAGGAGAAGTTTGAATTGGATGCGGAAATGGAAGGGGAGCCAGTGAAGTGATTTTAGAAGAGGGGTTATATGAGTGTATCGGGGCTGGTTAAAGATTAGCCATGCAGCAGAGTTCTGGATAGATTAACGAGGAGAGAGATGACACCGAGGGACACCAGCAAGGAGGAGGTTGCAATAGTCAAGACGGGAGGTGACCAAAGTGTGGACAAATGCCTTAGTAGTATGTTGAGAGAGGAAGGGACAAATTTTGTTACTGTTGTAGAGAAAGAAACGACAGGTTTTAGCTATATGTTGAAAATGTGTGGAGAAGAAAAGGGAGGAGTCAAAGATGACCCCCAAGGTTGAGGAAGAAGAAGAATGATGTACCTTTTCTAATTCAGCTATATCATTTTTAAGATATGGCGACTAGAATTGCACACAATATTCAAAGTGTGGTCGCACCATGGAATGAAACAGAGGCATTATAATATCCTTTATTTTATTCTCCATTCCTTTCCTTATGAAGCCTAGAATTCTATTTGCTTTCTTGGCTGCCGCTGCGAACTGGGCGGAGAGTTTTCAATGTATTATCCATGATGACGCCTAAATCTTTTTCCTGGGTGGTGGTTTCTAAGGTGGTACCTTACATTGTGTAACCATAATTTGGGTTGTTCTTTCCTAGGTGCATAACTTTCCACTTGTCCACATTAAATTAAATTTCATCTGCCATTTGAAAGTACAATCTTCCAATTTATCAAAATCCTCTTGCAGTTTTTCACAGTCCTCTTGCATTTTAACAAATTTGAATAATTTTGTGTCATCTGCAAATTTGATCACTTTTCTAGTTATTCCCATTTCCAGGTCATTTATGAATATGTTAAAAAGCAGCGGGCCTAGCACAGATCCCTGTGGTACTCCACTATTCACATTTCTCCATTGAGAAAATTGGCCTTTTACCCCTATTCTCTGCTTTTTATCTTTTAATCAGTTCTTGATCCACCATACTACACTGCCTCCAATCACATGATTTTTTAATTTCACCAAGAGTCTCTCATGAGGGACCTTGTCAAAGGCTTTCTGAAAATCCAGATACACTATATCAACTGGCTCACCATTTTCTACCCATTGATTCACACCTTCAAAAAAATATAACAGATTAGTAAGACAATACTTTCCTTGGCTAAATCCATGTTGGTTTTCTCCCATTAAACCATGGTTAACTATATGTTGAGTAATTTTATTCTTTATAATGCTTTCTACCATTTTTCCTGGTACTGACATCAGGCTCACCAGTCTGTAGTTTCCTGGATCACCCCTGGAACCCTTTTTAATTGGAGTTTCATTGGCCACTCTCCAATCCTCAGGTACTACAGATAATTTTAATGATAGTTCACCACAGGTACACTAAAAAAATTTTTTTTTAAACTGCCTCTAATGTTTCGATTGATTTTTACATTTTTTGGTGCGCTGAATCCAAATCTGGTAACCAATTTGCTCCATCACGTACAGATTTTTTGCTACATTGGGTTAGCAGTTTGAGGTGAACGTTTCAGATTGAGTGCGATCGAGATAAAAGTTTCTTGGATGAATTCTTTATACTAATTGTTTAGTAGTTATTCATATAAGAATAAAGAAAATTGTAACAAGGCAGCACATAAGAATAGAATAATGTCAACAAAACACACTGTGATGGTAGCAAAATTGTCTGCACTTAAAAGAGTCACATACATGTGCACAAACATTGAGCATATAAGAGCGAGGTTAGACACAAAGCAAAGCAAAGAAATGTGCAAAAAATGTTGTACAGGTATGTATGTAAGAATAGAAAACGCAAACCGCACCATTGCAATACATGAAGACAAACACCCGATGGTGTGAAAATAAAATTCTAATAAATGAGATCCGACACTGTGGTAATAACTAGCAAATTTTTATTTCAAAGTTTAGTAAAAACACGATATTTGTCAACACAGTTTAGATTTTAAAGTCATTCTTGGGTCAATCAATCTCCTGGTGGGCCCGTTTCTTCTTCCCCCGAATGCTTCTCTTGGTGCGCTGCTTGGCGTATTTTTCATCTGGGGTTTCCCGCAGCAGCAACCAGCAGAAATCAGCCATCATAGTGGTGTTCCATCTTCCTTGGTACCTTCTCTCTGCGTCCTTGATGTCCTGGTGAAACCTTTCACCTTGTTCTTCACTGTACGCCCCCAAGTTTTCGGGAAAGTAGTTCACATGGGTGTGCAAGAAATGGACTTTCAGGCTCATGTTACAGCCTTGTTCTTTGAAGGCATTGAGCATCCTGGCAACAATATCCTTATAGTTCTCATCCCGCCTGTTCACCAAGAATTTGAGAACAACATCCTTGAAGGAATCCCAGGCTTCTTTTTCCTTCTCAGACATTGTTTCAGCGAATGCTCCATCTGAAATGAGTTTCCTTATATTAGGGCCAACAAACACTCCTTCCTTTAGCTTTGCTTCAGAAAGTCGGGGGAACTTTGAGTAAAGGTACCGAAAGCACTCACCATCTTTTGGAAGCGACTTGATGAATTGCTTAATGAGGCCCAACTTAATGTGGAGAGGTGGTAATAGAATTTTATCACGAGGTACCAAGCTCTCATGAAGAACATTTTTCTCACCGGGTCTCAAATACTCCCAAATTGGCCAGTCTTTTTTCCCCCAGTGTAGGTCGCGGGCCCGGCTATCCCACAAGCAAAGGAAGCAGGGATATTTGGTGAAACCGGATTGCTGCCCTAATAGCATGGATAGAATTTTAAAGTCTCCACAAATCATCCACTTATGCTCATCATAACGAATCTTCTGAAGAATCAGGGCCAAATTCTCGTATTTTTCTTGGAGAATAACAGCGTGAGCAATAGGAACTGAAGCGAATGTGTTGCCATTATGAAGAAGAACACCTTTTATGCTGTCTTTTGACGAATCAATGAACAGCCGCCATTCAGCAGGATCATACTTGAGTTTAAACTTTTCCATCACTCCGTATATATCGTTGCAAAATACCAAATCTTCCTCTTTGCTGAAATACTTCAAAAATTGTGTCTCGCGGTTGCGGTACCAATAAAAAGTTGTTCCTGGTGACAATAGATTTTTCTGTTTAAGCCGAGAACCTAGCAGTTGGGCAGCATCTTTTGGGAGTCCTAAATCCCGGACTAAATCATTCAATTCAGCTTGAGAGAAAAGTTCAGGTTTCGGATCTGGTTCAGTTTCAAACTCGGAAGTACTGGACTCATCGGGAAAAGCCATCTGATGAGTCTCATCATGATCAGAACCGTCCACACAAATATGATCCAAAGATTTTGGTGGTTCAGGCACAGGTACTTCGTTGCTATGAGGCATAGGCCTAATTGCTGAGGGAAGGTTGGGGTAACTTATTACGTTCTTATTTTTTAAGTTGTATCCCTTCACAATGCAAGAGCAAAAATAGCAGTCACTGCTGTGGTCTCTTTGTTCACGCCACATCATAGGTATTCCGAAACGAAATGCTTGTTTTTTACCTTTCATCCATAAGCGTAGATCTTCCTCACATGTCTTGCACACTTTGTGAGGAGCCCACGGTTTGTCTTGATCGCCTAACTTCAAACCGAAATAGGCGAAATATACTTTTTTAATAAATGCAGAAATGTTCCTCTGCCGCTTTTTCACGGTATATTCCCCACAAATAAAACAAAAACTGTCCGGAGAGTTGACGCAACCTCTGGCTCTGTGAGCCATCACAAATACACAGCACTGCAAACTACAACTGTAGTGAACCACTTCGGAATAAAGCTGGATTACGACTGAGCAAACAAAAGGTAATAATGAACTTGCAAGAAACTGAAATTTGACAGGAACGTTCATGTCGCAACCACCGTGTTTGAGCGCGAGCGAACGAGGCGAGGTGAACAGGAAAGAACATGCGCCAGTGCGAGTACTGGATTTAGCCCCCCGCCTCCCAATTGTCCTGTTAATGTATAAAATGAATACAAAACACTCTAAAATATCATGAGGGAGTGTTTCTAGTTAGTTAACCATTACAACCTCTATTTTGGGCCAAGAAAATAAACTGCAGTCGGCTAAAAAGAAATTATGTGAACATTCCTTATATGGGTAAGAAATCTAATTTTGCAAGAAAACGTGACGTGATGGAACATTTTGGCTATTTTTCCTGGATTCAGCACCCCAAAATCTATAGGAATCAGTTGCAAAACTGGAGGCAGTTTTTTGGTAGTGTACCTGTGTTATTAATAATAGGTCTGCAATCTCCTATTTCAGTTCATTCAACACCATTGGATATACACCATCTGGTCCAGGTAATTTGCTACTCTTCAGTTTATCAAACAGTCGTAATACATCCTCCTGGTTTATAGATATTTCTTTCAATTCTTCTGCTATATCACCTTTATATAACATTTCGGGTAACTTCCTTACATCTTCTCCAGTAATGACCGAAGCAAAGAATTCATTCAGTCTCTCCACTATGGCCTTGTCCTCCCTTAGTGCCCCCTTTATCCCTATATCATCAAATGGTCCAACAGACTCTCACAGGTTTTTATTATGCATATTTGCTTCTTTCCAAATGTTCTCTTTGCCTGCCTTATCAATAACTTGCATCTAACCTGACAAAGCTTATTTTGTTTCCAGTGTTCAACAATAGGCTACTTTTTTCATTTCCTGAAGGATACTTTTTTGGCAACAAAAGTCTCTCTTACCTTGCCTTTAAACCTTTGGCCTTCCTTCCACATTTCTTAATATGATCAACCTCCTAGACTGTGGTATTCGTTGATATCTTCTTTCAACCACAAAACCCTGGTCTTCCAAGATGGTACTTTTAAGCAATGCCCTTGCTTGATATAAATATTTAATTTTTGTAGCTGTTTGTTTTATTTTTTTCTTAACTATTTTCCTCATTTTATCATAGTCTCCCTTTTGAAAGTTAAAAGGTAGTACTGTGGATTTCCTTGCCGCCCTTCCTCAATTTATTAAATCAAATGCGATTTTGCTATGATCATTATTGCCAAGTGGCCCCAAAACCATTATTTCTAGCACCAGCTCCTGTATTCCACTAAGGGCTAGGTCCACAATAGCTTTCCCTCTTGTCAGTTCATGAACCAGCTGCTCCAAGAAGCAGTCATTTATTTCATCTAGAAACTTTATCTCTTTAGCATGTCCTGCTGAGACATGGACCAAGTCAATACCAGGATAATTGAAATTATTACTGTGTTGTAACTTTTGTTAGTTTCCCTGATTTCTTTTAGCAGTTCATCATCCATCTGTTCATTCTGGCCGTGTGGTCAGTAGTACACCCCCACTACTGTCGCCTTCCGCTTTTTACATTAAACTTCTATACAAACAGATTCTACGGTATATATTTTTTCCTGCAAAACTTTAATCCTATGTGACTCAATACCCTGTCTAATATAGAGTGCAACCCCTCTACCAATTTGATCTACCCTATCATTACAATATAGTTTGTACCCAGGTGTCATAGTGTCCCATTGGTTGTCCTCCTTCCACCAGATCACTGAGATGCCAATCATATCTAACCTTTCATTTAATGCTATATATTCTAGCTCTCCTATCTTATTTTTAGACTTCTAACATTTGCATTCAGGCATTTTAGAGGTTGTATTTTATTCATATTAATCTGGTTATCAGTTGATGTATAATTTGGAATCTTCTAGTTCTGTATTGAAGGATATCTGGGTTACTTTTACCTTTGTTGGAACCTCTCTGTCAGAATGCCCTAACTTCCCTATTTTGCTAGTATCCTTCAAGGATACATCCTTCTGAACCATGTGCACCTGGGCAACTGTTGGCTTTCCCCTACTAACTAGTTTTTAAAGGTTAATGCCAGCAGCCTCACTCCATTCCAGTTAATGTGGAGCCCATTCCTTCAGAAGAGACCCTCCCTTCCCTTGTTGCCCAATTCCTAACAAATCCAAAACCCTCATCCTCATACCATTGTCTCATCTACGCATTGAGACTCCAGAGCTTTGCCTGCCTTTTGGGTCCTGCGTGCGGAACAGGAAGTATTTCAGAGAATGCTACCCTGGAGGTTCCAAATTTCAACTTCCTACCTAAAAGCCGAAATTTGGCCTCCAGAACCTCCCCCCCCCCCACACACACACTTTTCTATGTCATCAGTGCCAACATGTACCAAGACAGCAGACTCCTCCCCAGCACTATCTAAAACCTTGTCTAGGTGGCATACGAGGTCCGCTACTTTCACACCTGGCAGGTATATCAAAAAGCGGTACTTAGATCCACCCACCACCCAGCTACCTATATACCTAATGATCAAATCACCAACTATAACAGCTATCCTAACCCTTCCCTCATGGACACATGGCCCTGGAGAAACCTCCTCAGTGTGAGAGGGTTTTACATCTCTTGACAGACAGCTCCTAGCTACAGGATCACTTCCTGCCACATCAAGGAGATATTCTTCTTTCACATAACCTCTCTCCTCCATGGCAACTGAGAGACTGCCAGATTAGAGGTGGGACTAAAGTACTATTTCCCTATAGATCTTGTCTATATACCTCTCTGTCTTCCTTATGTCTTCTAAGTCTGCTACTCTAGCCTCCAGAGATCAGACTCATTCCCTGAGGGCAAAGAGCTCCTTTCATCTAGTGCACACCTCACCAACTGCGAGAAAATCATCATGTGACGCTCAATGCAAAAGACTGGATAAGCCCCATCTTACTGCTGGACTGCTATCTGCATCTTAGTTTTAAGGTTTTGTTTAGCTATTTTAATTGTTTGCTTAAAGTTGCTAGGGATACTTGTACTGCTACAATTATACCAATAATCTTTAAGGGACTTTGTTCACTTCAAGATTAATTAACTTTAGGGCCTTAATCTATTCCTGGTGATGTTATCCAGCTGAACCTGAAAGTGACTATGACCACCCTTCCCCTTTAATAGGTTTAAGAGTATATAAAGCTAAGATTATGGCTGGGGTGGACAGGAATCAAGGTGGATGGGAGGGAACTAACACTTAGGGGTATGTTTACTAAACTGCGGTAATCGTAAATAACACGCGTTATGTAACATTAATGATCGTAAGCGCATCATAACGTGCGTTATGATGCGCTTACGATCGTTAACGTTACATAACGCGCGTTAACCATAGTTAACGATCGTAAACTCCAGCGGAGCGGTAAAACACCGCAGAAGGTGGAGAGAGGGCGGAGAGAAGGGGTCAATGGGCGGAGAGTGGGCGGGGAGAGGCTCCCTTCACACTAACGCACTGATCTGAAGAGCTCAATTCCAACGCGAATGAAAACCTGCCGTTAAATGCACATTACAGGGGAGAGAAACCATTTCAGTGTCAGCAATGTACAGCCCAGGCAGGGAAACTTAAAAAAAGTGATAAGTGTGATACATGTGCACAGAACAAAAGGGCACAGAAACACTGAAAATGACCCCAACAAACTGGAAAAAGACCATAACCAAGCTGGCCAATAGTGGTAGCAATGAGAAACATCAGCCCCTCCCTCCCGAGTAAGCTCCATAGAACAGATATAAATCGTGGAAGGGTCTATACTCCGCCCCCATACAAGGTGAATAAGCCCACAGTGATATAGCGCTGCTCAGGTTTTTCCCCACCATCGGACAGGGTTCGTATGGCGTGCACATGTCCCGCAACATCAGGGCGGACATGTCGGAATGGCAACTGGACAGATGCCGGAGAAGGGGATACAGAGGGCTGCAGGCAGCACATGCTGTGGTGCAGCTGGGCCACAGTGCAGACTAGGGCGATGCCTAGGTGGCCCATACGAATGCTGAAGCAGCAGAGCAGCCAGACAGCAACTGCTGAAGGCCCAACATGGGCACGACTGTGTTTCCCACAGTGTCACAGGGGATAGTACCCAGCAGCTACCCCCAAGGGCACGGAACATTGGCAGGCGGGGCTGGGGGGAAGCGTGGACACCTATGCAGGCACCCCTACCCCAGAACCCGCACCATAGGCAGCCGCCTATCTGCACACTGGATGGCCTGAGACTGCGCACCACCAGCACCACCAGCAGAAGGGCATGTCAGCATGGTGGCTGAGGGATACTGGTGGTGGAGGGGGCAGTGGCAGCTGCCCAGAGCAGACCGTGGCCTAGCCCTGTGTAGGTGGGTGCCGTGTACTGCAACAGATGGGCCCTGTCTGACAAACAGTCATGGTATCACCAAGGAATACACAGACTCTGTGGCAACAAGGTGGTGCAGTGCACAAAACCAGTGTATTCAGAAACAGAGGGTCACAGGTTCAAGTCCCAGCTGTGGTTCCTGCCAACCCAATCCCCATTTTTACCCACTACTACAATGTGCTAATACAGACAGAACCTTTATTGCAGATGATGTAAAAATGCCCAAGACACCTACAGTTTACCCTACAGAGCACAGAAACCATAAACATGCACATTACCTAGAGCAGAGCCTCCCAAATGCAGTCCTGGAGGACCAAACACCATTCCGGTTCCATGCTGCCTCTGATAAAGATGCCTGTGCTGCATTTCTATGCGCCACCCCCATGGTATGCAGATGTATCTCATGCATATTCATGAGGGACAGCATGAAAACCCGAACAGTGTTTGGCACCGCAGGACTGGAGTTGGGAACCTCTGCCATAAAGCAGCAGCCAACAGGGGCAGACACACCCACACCCACAGGCCCCATTATCCAAAGCCTCCTGGAGAGGCAGGACTTTGGACTCTGCATGCATCTCCCAATACTAGTACTTGCATACCTTAGTAAAGCCACCCTAAACCGGGGAATATGGTACACATCTATCAAAAGGTTGCTATGAGTACTGGCAGATAGCAATTCCTAGGTTAAGTACACTGTTCTGAGTGAGCTGCATCATAGCAACCTTCCTGATGTCTGTGGAGTGTGCTACAGGTCTTGTGTCTGACAGTGTTTACCAACCTGGGGAGTGACTCCTACAGTATTGCGTACCATAGCCATGCCTGCACTGTGCCCAGGACTGGTGTGGTGGCCAGGGCTGCCCTACACCTCTATAGTTGCACAATGCTGGCATAGGTGTGGGGAGTGTGTGTCTGTCTATCCAGTGTGTGGTGTCTGTCAAAACCCTCCACAGCCCACACTGCTAGCACTGTTGCCAGTATTGGCCTGCCAATGTGTATAATGAGGAGCAAGGTACTGTGGGAATAGCCTCGATAGGGTGGCCTGGCCTGGATGCATCTGCACACGGCATAGGGCAATGGCTCGGACATTGTAGTGCCTGGCCACCACCTGCACAGACAGGGTGGCCATAGCATGTCCTGCTGGGAGGTCACTCTCACCCTGACTGAGTAGTGACCATGGCATGGCTAGGTTCCCCCATAGTGCAATATAGCATTTCTCTTGTGTGATATATATGGACTAGCTGGCGGACTGTCTGCTGCTAGTATGTATCTTGCTGTAACACCTTGCAGGGTGCAGCAACTGGAGGCTTGCTGCTGGAGAATGTCAGATAATGGTGGGGGGCAGCTGAGCATTTCTGGGCCTGCCGTCTGTCTGCTATTGTGTTGTGGATGTGTACCACTCTGTCTGTTCCCCAGCAGGACTGGGGTTGCTGGTCCCCTCTACTGCTGCCATTGTTGGGAGGTAGACTGTGAATCTATTGGTGGGTGATCCTGTTTCCCACCCTGAGCCCCAGAGGGTGGGTTGTGTGGTGGTACATAATCTGCCCCCCTGCCCCCCACCCCACCACCCCCCCACCTACTCCTCCACCCCCACCCCCCATACCCCCTACCCCCATCCCCCCCTACCCCTCATCCCCCCAAATCAAATCAGGGGTCGGGCTGCGGGGAAAGCACTTTGGGAGTGGCAGCTGGAGATTGCAGCTTTTCAATGGAGCCACGGTGCTATGGAAACTGGACACCATGGCACCGCGGCTCCATTGAAAAGCCCTGACTGAGTTAGTTGAGCAAGGACTGTACGTGTAGGCCGGATGGAATCAAGGTCCCAGCTTGCATGTACAGGTCTGTTTGCGATTCTGATCCCGCGGGGTTAGACGTGCCCCGCAGGATCAGAATCACGACTCCCTCTGTGCATCTGGTTCTGACTGGGTGCACAGAGGGCCTGGATGTCCAAGATGGAATTGGGCTCAAAGCATGTGAGATTGGTAAGGGCCCTCAAGGGATCCCATATACACACAATAGAATTAAATACATTTAAATTGCATAAAAGGTGGATTAAATTATCCTGCTTTTCATCCATATCAACCTTTACCTTAAGACATGAAAGTTATTGTTCCCTTAATTTAGAAATTGAAGACAAGTTTTAGAATCTAAAATGTCATCACTCTGAGCCAGTAGGTCACTTTTAATGATGTGCAAACACCTGCCAGCTCACAGTGAAGCCATGCGGGGATCTTTATTACCGGTGGCTACAGATAAAAGGAAACTTGGTGTACAGCAGAGCACAGTGAATACTAATTGGGCTGTATTAGAAGGGGGGAGGAGGCATGGGGACTCCCAATGCTCACCGGCCCCCTAACCCAGCCATAACTCCCAATGCAGCCCTTCGGCAAAAAGGTTTGCCCACCCTGGGCCTAAACCCTGAGAACAGCCTGCTGAGATTTGTCACGGTTTTTCCTCAGCGATCCAAGAGTAAAACCCAAAGGAGAAAGAGAGGAGAAGCAGGCTTGAGCCTGGCAGAACTCACCTGGTCAGCCAGTCACCAGAGGACCCAGGTTGCTTATCTAAAGATAACAAAAGGAGAACAGGAACAGATTATCCTTGCATTCATACAAAGGCCTAGGCTTTTATATTCCCGGGAAGAAGTTAGTCATAAAGAGATTTGAAAAGCAACCAATTGGGGCCCCCATCATTTTGGGATACTTTTTTGTGGACTTTTACTTCCACTATTGGGTTTTTCCAAATCCCAGTCCTGGCCAGGGGATCCTGTTTCATTTCTCCCTCCATTAGCTGCAGCATTTGATAGGAACAAGGGATTCCTTACATTCTTGTTTAGTGTTATACTGCAGTTTGGATTGTAAAACCCTTTTGTTTAATTTATCTGTTTCCTTATACGGCTGGGGATATCAAATACATAGATGTCCTGTGACACATTGCTTATTCTATATATTTATTTTCTGTGTATTAGCATACAGTTGTGTTCAACATTATTGGAACCCTTGCAGTTCAACCCCTTAATGTCCAATATCTCTTTAAAAAATTGACCAGTGAAGTGACTTTTGACTATATATGCACACATATTTGACACACAAAAGAATAAAATAAAACAAGACCAATTAAGAAAGAAAACAATAAGAAATTGTATAAAAACTGAGACATTGCCAGGACGTGATTATCAGCACCCTTATAAACAATTCAAATCAGTTTAAATAGAAGAACCACATTCCCACTACAGTAAAATTAGATTCACCTGTGATCATTTGTCAGTACTCACATAATTTGAATCAACCAATGAATAATGGCTCTAATGTTTAAAATGGCCACATTCACTCCCTGTTCCATTTTCACAATGGTAAAGACAAAAGAGCTGCCTGAGACCGTCAACAAAGCCATTATCACCAAATATCAAATTTCAAAGGGGTACACAGTGGGAGGAGTGGCCTAGTGGTTGGGGCAAGTTACCTCAGGCTGGAAGGTCAGGGGTTCAAATCCCACTAGAAGACAGCAACCTTGGGCCAGAAGGACTGGAGTTTCTAGTCCCACAGGTGCTCCTTGTGGTCTTGGGCAAGCCACTTAACCCTCCATTGCCCATGTTCCCTGTAAATAGTTATCTCCAAGTTATAATGCCCTGTTCAATGTAATTTCAGTTTGTTCAATATAAACCACCTTGATATCATGAAAGGTGGTATATAAGAAATGTTAAATAAATAAATCAATCTCCAAATATCTTGGGATTGCTTTGTCTACAATTCACAATCAGGCTTATTCTGTCCTGGAAGTAGATCCCCTCTGTCCGGTCTGAGCTGGACATACAGAGGGGATCATGATTCTGATCCCATGGGGCATGTCTAGCCCCATGGGATCAGAATCATGAACAGTCATGTACATGCAGCCAATGACTGCGATTCAGTCCAGCCTGCACATACATGACCTGTCCGACTAACTCAGTCAGGGTTTTTAAATGGAGCCATGGCATCCTATTGCCATGGCACCGCGGCTCCATTTAAAAGTTGTGATGCTGGCCGCTGGTAACAAATGCTTATTCCCTGCAGCCTGACCCACAATCTGGCTTCCTAAGGCCAGGGTTGGGCTGCAGGAAATGTCCCCTGATCCCCCTGCCCCATCTGTGCCCCGGGCCGTAAGAAAGACCATGTCCAGGGAAGTTATTCCACCTCAGAGGTGGAATAACTTACCTGCACATGTCACCGGCCCTGGACATACAGGGTTGACATTAGAATCGGCCCTGTATATCCAGGGGCAGCTACCACCCAGACTCTGCCTCTGAGCTACCCCTCCCCCCCCACATCTAACTTCCCCATAGAACTGTCAGGGAAGTTAGACACAGGCAGAGAAGGCACAAATAGCGGGGATGGACATCCCGTTGCGATATCTACCTCTGCTATTTGTGGCACAGAATCGGGCCCAATGTTATTAAGAAGTTTTCTGCTCAAGGAATGGATAAGAACCTCCCAGGATGTGAATAGGAGAGGAAAATTAATCAAAGAAGTCTTCAAAGGTTAGTGTAAACTGTTGGAAAAATACCATGTACAACATCCAAAGAACTTAAAGCTGACCTGGAGCCATCTGGAGTGGTGGTTTCAACCTATACCATACGCCGTGCACTAAGCGAAGAAGGACTTCACGGGAGAAGGCCAAGGAAGTCCCCACTGCTCAAAGACAGACATAAAAGGCACACCTGATCTTTGCCCAAACCCACCTTGAGAAACCACAATCCTTCTGTGAAAATGTTCTGTGGAAAGATGAAACCAAGCTCTTTGGCAATGAAGACCAGCGATACATTTACAGATGAAGAAATGAAGCTTATAAGAAAAAAAAACACCCTTCCTACATTTAAATATGGTGGAGGCTCCTTAATGTTGTGGGGCTGTTTTGCTGCCTCAGGAACTGGAGGCCTGGAACATATTAAAGGAATCATGAAGTCAGAGGACTACCAAAGTATTTTGGAGTGAAATGTGCTACTTAGGGGTATGTTTATTAACTGCGGTAACGGTACCATACAGCAAAGATATATCAAAAATTATTAAGCAACATATGAATGTGATTCATAGTATCCCTGTATTGAAAGATAAGCATATCCGATGCGTTTGGACACGTAATTGGAACCTGAAGGAAATCTTATGCCCTACTATATTAAGTTCCCCTACTATAACAGCTTTGGTAGAACCTGTGGGCCATTCCCGGTGTGGGGAATGCTCATTATGTGAGGTTAATTGGGAAATCTCTTCCTTTGTCTACCATGGAAAAAGTTATCATCTACGACATTTGACCAACTGCACCACCACACAGGTAATATACGCCATTCAATGTCCCTGCCAGCTACTCTACATTGGTAAGACAATACGCTCTTTTAAAGTGCGATTGGCTGAACATCTCAGTAGACTAAGATGTAAAACCTTAACGGCCCCGATAGTAGATCATTGCCTTACTCATCATCATGCCTTTGAAGATCTACGATGCTTCTGCGTGGATTGGGTTCATAAAGGTAGCGGTGGGAAATCTTTAGATCAAACTCTAGTTCTCCGAGAACAACGCTGGATTTTTACTTTGCAGACATTGAGCCCGGGCGGCCTTAATTCACAAATTGATTGGAATCTTTGTATATAGTCTGTTCATTGTAGTCAGGAGATTTCAATTTACCATCTAAATAAATTAGTGTTCTAATACAGCTTAAGCCGCATGCGCGGCGTTTTTTTGCACTAAGGGGGAGAACCGTCTCTGGCGAACGTGTTTGGCAAGAAGCACCAAGTTATCTTAATTTTGACAAGACTGATATGTTGATTTCTTCCAAAAATAACTTAACATTATGAAGATTTTCACTGAGAATGATATGTCTATTTTCCTAGATTAGATTGATGACACTAGAAGTCGGCTTATAAGCCCCTGAAGAAACGAAGTAACTGTGAAACGTAGCAGCGCTGAGTCTGGCTTTGGGATTCTTTAAAAAAGATAAGCCTGACTTTTTTCTGTTTTTTTCTGTTCTTCCTTTTTGAAAATCACGTTTGAATATAAGAAAAAACATTAAACATAAGAGGGGTCATTGATGCAAATTGGAGCATTTGGTTGAAGTGTTAATGCCACAGCTCCTTACAAGTCTGAGACCCAATTTCCACTCTTTTACTGAAAAGTGAAGACCACTTGAAAAAATATACTTAAACGGTTTAGCTGGGAAGCTTGAGACTAGTTTTGATAAATTCTCACATCATTGGAGTAATTGTGATATTTGTGGTGTGTATGCTGACATCCCTGTTCTGGGTACATGCATCTCCTCCAGGACCGTGCACTATGGACTAGCTGGCGGACTGTCTGCAGCTAGTATGTGTCTTGCTGGAACACCTTGCAGGGTGCAGCGGCTGGAGGCTTGCTGCTGGAGAATGTCAGATAATGGTGGGAGGCAGTTGAGCATTTCCAGGCCAGCCGTCTGTCTGCTATTGCGTTATGGATGTGTACCGCTCTGTCTGTTCCCCAGCAGGACTGGGGTTGATAGTCCCCTCTACTGCTACCATTGCAGGGAGGTAGACTGTGGATCTATTGGTGGGTGATCCTGTTTCCCACCCTGAGCCCCAGAGGGTGGGTTGTGTGGTGGTACATAATCTGCCTATGGGTTCATACACACCCCCCTTCCCCTTCCCCTTCCCCTTCCCCTTCCCCTTCCCCTTCCCCTTCAGCAGGTAACCATGGCACCAACACAGGATATGCACTATTCTGGGTGCATCATTGCCCATAAGGACTAGACATGACTGAGACATACAGCAGGACACAGATGTATCCTAGGTGTATATAACGGAACTACCTATCACACACTGATGGGGACCTGCAGCATGGTGTATTTCAACCATGAAAGGTGCTGTGGACCTGGTGCTGGGCGCCCCACCTCAACCTCAGGATGGGCACAGTACCCGCACAATGTGACTGTCTGTGGCTACTCTGTGGCAGTGCCACACACAGTCTGTTGCCCCTACCAGGCCGAGGTGCTGTGGGGGTGCATACCGAATCTTGTGCCCATCTCTCGACTGCTGATTTGCATGTGCAGTGCATGATGGGTATGGGTGGGTTAACCCTATCCTGGTAACCACAGCAGCCAGTTTGTGTGGTGACGTGCAGTCTTTCTGCAGCCAGCCAGGGCTTTGTTCACAGCCTTATAAGGTGTCCTATAGGGGACATTATAGGGTGCCTTGGCGGACAGTACACTTTATAATGTGCCCTATGGAGTGCCTTATGCGGCACCTTAGGTTATGCCACCGTGAGGGTGTGTTTGCTGGCAGCACTAATTAAAATACACGTCAAATGCCTCAACAATCACTACTTAAATGTAAAGGGTGCTGCTTCAGCCAGCCTTATACATTAGGCCCACTGGGGAATCGAACCCATGACCCCTGCACCATCAGTCAGTGTTATAACCATTATGCTACAGCTCTGCTGCTGTGCTTGTATGCCTGCGCGCCTTCTTAAGATTAACGCGCGGTAACGTGCCCTGTAGCGCTCGTTCATTTATGGCGCCTTGTAACGCGCGTTATCGGTAACGATGTACCGCCCATGTCCTTATTTGGGATTTCTGTCTCTACCGCGGCTCCTAACGCGAATCACACTAACGCAGTTTAGTAAACATACCCCTTAGTGTCAGAAAGATAGGTGTGGGTCAAAGGCCATGGGTCCTCCAACAGGACAATGACCCAAAACATACATCCAAAAGTATAAAAGAATGGTTAAAAAGGAAAAAATGGACTGTTTTAAAATGGCAAGCAATGAATCCTGATCTCAATCCAATCGAGAACCTTTGGAAAGAGCTCAAATCTGCCATTGGTAAAAGGAATCCTGGAAATATTCATGAGCTGGAACAAATCACAATTAAAGGGGTATGTTTACTAAAACCCAGGTAATGTGCGAGCCGCGCTAGTGTGCGGGTGCCATATAAGGAGTGGGCGTTTCAGGCAGAAAAAAGCAAAACCGGGATTAATCATGCGCTAATGTGCGCAGCGCTCATGTGCGCCCCGCACATTAGCGCATGAGAAAGCTGCGCGGGAAGCATAAGTGGCGCGTTGATGTGCAAGCACAGGAACAGAGCCACAGTACAATGGTTAAGACATTGATCAATGGTGCAGGGGTTCAATCCCCCACTGTGCCCAGTGAAGAACACTGACTGAGGCATTACTTTAGGAGGCATGTTAATACTGGGCGGCATAAGGCTGCACGCTGATGTGCATAAGGCAGCGCGCTATTGCTTTAGGAGGCATTTTATTTTTTAGTTTAATTACTACTACTAGCAAACGCACTCTCAAAGCGTGTTAACATAAGGCGCCCCATAAGGCACATTTTAAAGTGCACTGTCCGCCAAGGCACCCTAGAATGTTGCTTATAGGGCACTTTATAGGGTGCCGTATGAGGTACCGCAAGGTCACAGCAATGTTTTTGATGGCAGTACTGTGCAGTTTCAGGAATGAAAAGCATAAGTAGGTGTGCTGACATGCAAGGAGGAGCAGCAGTGTAGCACAATGGTTACAGCACTGACTGCTGATACCGGGGTCATGAGTTTGCTCCCCAGTGTGCCTAATACGTAAGGCTGGCTGAGGCATCAGCGTTGCAATGTATGTATTTTTCCCTGCAGCACTTTAGTTGTATCTTATTAATTGCTGCCAGCAAACAGGCCCTCACGTGCCGTAATTGAAGGTGCCGCATAAGGCACCCTATATGGCACTCCATAGGGCACATTATAAAGTGCACTGTCCGCCACGGCACCCTAAAATGTCCCCTATAGGGCACCCTATAAGTTGCTCCACAGGATAATGTATAGTGCACCTTATATGGACGGTAACCATAAGGTAACCTATAAGGTGCCCTATAAAGCGCCCTCTGAGGCACCTTATGGGTACAGTACGATGAGGGTGTTTTTGCTGGCAGCAATAATGTACATTAAAAAGAAATAATGCTTTGGGCAGCCCTATCAAATAACCCCACTGTGGGTTTGAACTCACGACCTCTGGTTTCACAGGCAGTGAAGTAACCATTGTGCTACAGCTCTATAGCTGCTAGTAAGCCCCTGGCTGGCTGCAGAGGGAGTGCAAGTCACCACACAGACAGTCTGCTGTGGTCACCAGGATAGGGTTAGCCCACCCATACCCATGATGCACTGCACATGCAAATCAGCTGTCCACAGATAAACACAAGATGGGGTATGCACCCCCACAGCACCTCGGCCTGGTAGGGGGAACTGACCATGTGCACTCCCACAGCACCTCGGCCTGGTAGGGGGTACTGACCGTGTGTTTTACTGGCACAGAGTAGCTACACACCGTCACATTGTGCGGGTACTGTGCTCACCCTGAGGGTGCGGTGAGGCGCCCAGCACCTTCCATGGCTGAAAGCAGCCATGCTGGAGGTCCAAAGCAGTGTTAATGTGTGAGATAGGTAGTTTCTGCAGAAACACTTTGGATATATCTGTCTGTCTCAGTCAGGTGTAGTTCCCATGGATCCCTAGGAGGATTATGTACCTCCTCCCCCAGGGCTAAGGGTGGCAAACAGGGTCTCCCATCAACAGATCCACATTCTACCTCCCTGCAATGGTGGCAGTAGAGGGGACCATCAACCCCAGTCCTGCTGGGGAACAGACACCCTACAGGGCAGTCAACACAGCTCTGTATACATCCATAACACAATAGCAAACAGACATTAGGCCTGGATATGCTAAGCTGCACCCCACCACTATCTAATATTCTCCTGTAGCAAGCCTTCATCCACTGCACCCTACAAGGCACTCCATCAAGACATATACCAGCTGCAAACAGTCTGCTAGCTAGTCCATAGTGCATGTTCCTGGTGGAAATGCACGCACCCAGACCAGGAATGTCAACATACACAACAAGCAGATAAATCAGTGACTGGGCCCCAAAAGGAAACCCATAAATATCACATGACAAAAATACTATATAGTACTATGGGGGTGCCTAGCCATGCTGTCGTCACTGCACAGTCAGGGTGAGAGTGATCTCCCAGCAGGACATACTGAGGTCACCCTGTCTGTGTAGGTGGTGGCCGGGCACTAAAATGTCCCAGCTAGTGCCCTATGCCCTGTGCAGAAGCATCCTGGACAGGCCACCCTGTTTGGGCTATACCCATGGTATCTTGCTCCTCATTATGCACATTGGCAGGCCAATACTGGCAACAGTGCAGGTAGTGTGGGCTGTGGAAGGTGTTTGCAGCCACCACACACTGTATAGACAGACACACACTCCCACACCTATGCCAGCATTGTGCTACTCTAGAGGAGTTTAGCAGCCCTGCCCACCACACCAGTCCTGGGCACAGTACAGGCATGGATATGGTATGCAATACTGTTGGGGGTCACTCCCCAGGGTGGTAAACACTGTCAGAGACCAGATCTGAAGCACACACCGCAGACATCAGAAAGATTGTTATGATGGAGCTCAATGAGCAAACTGTGCTTAACGTAGGACTTGCTATCTGCCAGTAATCATAGGAAATGTTTGATAGGTGTGTACCATATACCCAAGTGTAGGGTGGCATTACTAAGGTATGCAAGTGCTAGTATTGGGAGATGCACGCAGGGCCCAATGTCCTGCCTCTCCAGGAGGCATTGGCCAATGGGGCCTGTGGGTGTGGGTGTGTCTGCCCCTGTTGGTTGCTGCTTTATGGCAGAGGTTCCCAACTCCAGTCCTGGTGTGCCAAACACTGTTCGGGTTTTCATGCTGTCCCTCATGAACATGCATGAGATACATCTGCATACCATGGGGGTGGTGCATAGATATGCAGCACAGGCATCTTTATTAGAGGCAGCATGGAACCTGAATGGTGTGGGGCCCTCCAGGACTGCATTTGGGAGACTCTGCTCTAGGTAATGTGCCTGTTTATGGTGTCTGTGCTCAGTGGGGTAAAATATAGGCGTATTAACCATGCGTATGTTCTCAGCAATAAAGGTTTGTCCTTACTATCACGGTTTAGTGGTGGGAAAAATATGTGGACTGGATTGGCATGAGCCCCCGCTGGGGCTTGAACCTGTGACCTTCTGTCTCCGTACACACTGCTTGTGTGCAGTGCACCACCGTGTTGCCACAGAGACAGTGCATTCCCTGATGATAGCATGACTGTTTGCCCGGCAGGGCCTGTCTGTTGCAGTGCATTGCACCCACCTACACAGGGCTAGGCCATAGTCTGCTCTAGGCAGCTGCCACTGCCCCCCTCCACCTCCAGTACCCCTGTGCCACCATGCTGACATGCCCTTCTGCTGGTGGTGCTGGTGGTACGCAGTCTCAGGACATCCTGTGTGCGGGTAGGCGGCTGCCTATGGTGCAGGTTCTGGGGTAGGGGTGCCTGCATATCTGTCCGCACGTCCCCCAATCACCGCCTGCCAATGTTCCGAGCCCTTGGGGGTACCTGCTGGGTACTATCCCCTGTGACACTGTGCTAAACACTCTCGTGCCCATGTTGGCCACTCATCAGTTGCTGTCTGGCTGCTGTTCAGTTTCAGCATTCCTAAGTGCCATCTAGGCATCTGCCTAGTCCGCACTGTGCCCCAGCTGCACCACAGCATGTGCCGCCTGCAGTCCTCTGTATCCCCTTTCCCAGCATCTGTCCAATTGCCCATTCCAACCTGCCCGCCCTGCTGTTGTGGAAATGTGCATGCCATAGGTAACCTGTCCAATGGAGAGGGAAACCCTGATCAGTGCTATTTCACTGTGGGATCATTCACCTTGTATGGGGACGGAGCGTAGACCCTTCTAAAATTCATATTTATTTTTAGGGGCTTTTTTGGGAGTGTTTTTTGATGTTCCCCATTACTATCACTATTGCCCAGCTTGATTATATTTTTTTTATATTTTGTTCGTGTCATTTTTACTGTTTATTTGCCCTTTTGTTCCATGCACATGTATCACACTGCTCACTTTATTGTAGGTTTCCCTGGTTTTGATGTACATTGCTGACAGAAATGGTTTCTCTTCCCTTTAAATCGGCTCTACCGCGAGGTTTTCACTCGCAGTATTTTTTTCATTGAATTTCAGCCCCGCTCTTGTGCGGGGAGCCTCTCCCCTCCCACTCTCCACCCATTGACCCCGTCTCTCCGCCCCTGGGGAGCCTTCCTCCGCCCTCCGGGAGCCTTTCCACGCCTCTATTGCTCATTTGCGGGCCGCGCACATGAGCGGGCCCGTTAGTACGGCGCGCACGTGTGCGGGGTACAAAAAAGCATCATTAGCGTGCGCTAAGGTACCTTAGCACACGCTATTGTGCGCCGCGCACTTGTGCGCCGTTTAGTAAACATACCCCAAAGAGTGGGAAAAATTACCAGCAGACAGATGCATGAAACTTATAGATGGCTACAAGAAACATTTGGAGGTTGACATCACTGCCAAGGGTCGTGCAACCAAATATTAGTGAAGGGTGCCATTAATCCTGTCCAGGTCATATTTGTTCTTTTTTTTTCTCAGAAGTTACTACATCTAAGTTGCACAGACATCTTTTTTTTGTTGTTGTACTGTATACCTTTGAACATACTATTAAAATACATAATATGATGACATACAGTTGAAATATTTCCAATTATTTCTCAAGATATTGTACACAACATACCTAAAATGCAAGGGCGCCAATAATGTTGACCACAATTGTATGTATGTTTAACTGGTTTTATTTTAATTCTTCATGCTGTAAGAGATTGAGGTTACATGATCAGTCATGTACGTGCAGGCCGGGACTGCGATTCAGTCCGGCCTGCACATACATGACATGCCCAACTAAGTCAGGGCTTTTAAATGGAGCCGTGGTTACTTACTATTACTGGGAAGCTGCTACAGTTTTGAGAAGGTGCTTAAAGCTAAAGCCATACTAGAATTTGCCATCTTCCCAAATTTCCTCTGGTAGTCAATCTGTTGTTATACCCCTGAGGGAGCCAAGGACCTAAAGGTGGACAAGAATACAGCTTGGCAGGCAGAGCAGGTTCTAGGGGTTACATTTACAAGAGTTCTCCCTTCCCGATAACTTTTTTTCTTACTATCTTCAGTTGCAACGTTGTGGGGATCATTTACTAAAAGTTAACATATGCTAATGACATTAACACGAGCTATTTATTGTAGGGCCCTTTATGTAATTTCATCAATGGGTCCTAGAGCATTTTAATAGTGTTAGTAAGCATTAATTGTTAATATATGACCTCATATTTATGTTAGTATTCCACAAGTCAAGAATCAATGGCTGTCAAGTCAATGTTGACTTTTGGCAAGCCAACCTTTGGGTTTGCTTGGCAAGCTACAACCGGAAGGAGATTGCTAGGACTTTCTTCTGGCCAGTAAGTCTACAACATCTGCTATTCGAAGGTACTCGCCTATCCAACTATTAGCCAGGATCACCCTGCTTTGCTTCTGAGATCAGCCAAGATCGGGCTCATTCAGAGTGGCAATGCCATAGGCCAGAGCTACTCAATTCCAGTCCTGGTGGCCCGCAACCCTGCAGGTTTTTGGGATATCCCTAATGATATGCATGAGATATATATGCATTAGAGATAGCCTGCCAACCTGACTGGTGTTTGGCCCTCCAGGGCTGGATTTGGAGACCCCTGCCTTACACCTCTGTCATTTAAGATTGTAAGTGGGCAAGGTGCAGATGTCCAAGACATCAAAGAGGTTAGAATTTGTCACATTCCTCCTTGCTTCTCACCACCACCAAAATATTGTCTATTAGACAACTTTTTGGTGGTGTTGAGAATCTAGGAGGAATGTGACACATTCTATCTACCCTTTTGATGTCTAGAACATCTGTACCTTGCCCATTCACAATCTTAAATGACAGAGGTGTAAGGCAGGAGTCTCCAAATCCAGCCCTGGAGGGCCACAAACCAGTCAGGTTGGCAGGCTATCTCTAATGCATATATATCTCATGCATATCATTAGGGATATCCCAAAAACCTGCAGGGTTGCGGGCCACCAGGACTGGAATTGAGTAGCTCTGCCATAGGCATAGATTATTTCTAAAGTTTGAAATTGACAGATATCTGTAATAAACTGACCCCCTTAATGAAGGTTGCTTATACTGTAATTTCTATTGGGCCCAAAATTCAAAGGATTTATGCTGTGAACTTTGAGAGTTATGGGACCAATTTTCAAACATCCCAGTATTCAAAGGGGCTCTGCAGTGGCCACAGAACTGACTGCAGCATCCAAATATTTATTGGTAGTAACCAGTTAGTGGCAGTGAATATCTCTCTCAGCACCCTTATCTGCTTTTCAGGCAGCTTAAACTATCCGGAAATTGCCGCCATGCACATAAGGTCAGCAATTATCTGAACAGTGGCCAAACCAACTCATCTCCTTCCATGGACTGTCCCTGCACTAACCCGATAGTGAAGGAGCAGTCTATGGAGATATTCAACAGCATATCCAGCTAGTTCTGTTGAATATCTTTCTTAATGCCTTTCTCTGCACAACCCCCATGTGCTATCCGGATAAGGGCTTTGAAAACTGGCATGTAGGCTACTAAATTGGTCTCTGGCTGAGTGCCTTAATTTATACTCAAAGGGGTATGTTTACCAAAGTGTGTTAAGGGTTTGAATTTAACACTAATTTAGAGCTAAAAACAATACATCAGGAGACGGTCCCCATGCTAACTGTTGGGGATGTGCCTGGCATATTTATTTATTTATTTAGACAGATATGTATGCCACCTTTTCCTACAATCAAGGTGGTCATGTCATATCACAATTGGAGGGTATGTGTAATCATTTAGACAGCACAGTTGCGTAACAGTATTTAGACATTTAGACAATGTTTAGACAGTACAACTGAAGTAACATTTAACATAAAGGTATTTACTAATGAGGTGTGCTGAATTTGTGTGTGTGGATGGGATGGGTGTGTGTTTAGTTGGCGGAGGTAGTAGTGTTGCTGTTTGGGTAAGAGATGTTGCTTGAATGCTCATAGGTTTCTATAAATAACCATGTTTTGAGGTCTTTGCGGAAGTCTGTGAAGTCTTCTAAAGCTCTCAGGCTCAATGGTAGGGAGTTCCATATTGAGGATGCCAGTAGTGATGGTGCTCTTTTTGAGGTTGTTTGTTTGGTTTTGTGGTAGCCTGCAGGTGTGCCGATCGTGTTGTTGTTACTGGTTATTCTTGGTATATTGCTGATGTCTCTTGTTACAGCGTTTTGGAGTACGTCTGCTGAGAGATGGTGAATGACTTTGAAGATTATCATGATTGTTTTGTATTTAGGTCTTGCCACCATTGGAAGCCAGTGTAGTTGTTGTAGGATGGGAGTGATGTGCTCGGTTCTTGGGGTGTCTGTGATGATGCGTGCTGTGGTGTTTTGTACCATCTGTAGTGGGTGTAGTGTCTGATGGAAAGGCCTTGATATAGTGAGTTTCCATAATCAAGCAATGGTGTCATGAGTGCTTGGCACACTGTGCAGAAGTGGTTTTGATGGAGCATTGGTTTGATTTGTCTGACTATTTTCAATCAATGATATGCCTTGTTTACAGTTTTGGTGATGTGAGATTTTAGGTTCAGAGCTCTGTCAAGTGTTATGCCCAGATACTTAACTTCTTCTTTGACTACTATGTGTTTGTCCAGGATGCTGATAGTTTGCGGAGGCATGAAGGTGGGGTTCCTGGTGATGAACATTGCCTCAGTTTTTTCATAGTTGACCGTTAAGTTGTTGGCTATGAGCCATTCATTCATGTCTTCGAGGCATTTTGTTATTGTTGTAGTGTTTAGTGCTAGTAAGTTGATTGGAGCATACACCATGATGTCGTCAGCATAAATGTGGTAGTGTAATTTGTGGTGCTTGATGATGTTGCATATGGGCTGTATGTAGATGTTGAAGAGCATTGAGGATAGGACTGAGCCTTGAGGTATTCCCTGCGTGATGGGGAATTGTAGGGATTTCTTTTGATCGCATTTGACTTCTTGTGTTCGTCCTTCCAGGTATGATGTGAACCATTTCAAGGTATTCTTGCAAAGTCCTATCTGTTGTAAGCGTTGCAATAGCTTAGGGTGTGACACAGTGTCGAAGGCCACAGAGATGTCCATGAACACTAGCAGGAAGCCGTTTTTTATGTTATCTATGCCTCTTAGGAGATTGTCAAAGAGGGAGGTGAGTAGTGTTTCCACTCCGTGTTGGGGCTTGAATCCATGCTGATGTATGTCCAGTAGGGCATTGATATCTATGTGGTCTTGAAGTTGCCTTTGGACTGCTTTTTCCACGACTTTAGCAAGGAATGGCAGGCTGGAGATAGGACGGTATGACTTTGGTTCAGTTGGGCTCAGATTGCTACTTTTAAGTATTGGTCATATCATTGCATCATTTAGGGGTTGTGGCATGTATCCTTGTTGGAGTGAATCTTTGACGATTTTTGAATGTGATGAGAGAGCTGACTTTCTGTGGCTTTGATCCATGACACTGGGCATAGGTCTGATGGTGAAGTTGTTGTGTTTAGTCCAGATGTGATGTCTTCTACTTGCTGTTTTGTTGGTATATTGAAGCTTTCCCATGCTTGGTGTTGCTTTTTTATCATGTGGTCATTTGTTTGTGGTGAAGCAGAGTATGTTTGGTTAGTGTTTTTTGACTTCAGGTAGTCTGCATATTTTTGTGGGTCAAGATGATGGGTGCTTTGTTGCGTGTCATCCTTGGTGAGCTTTTATACAATGCTGAAAAGCTCTCTTGGTCTATTGGTAGATTTCATGATTAGGTTGGTATGGTGTTGCTGTTTACGCTCATTTATTAGATTGTTGTATTCCCGTTGTTTGTCTCTGTATTGTGTTAGGAGGTTGTGTGATTTGTTCCGTCTCCATTTTCTTTCTATTCTTCTTAGTGTGCGCTTTGCAACTCTGACTTCGTGTGAGTACCATGGGACGTTGGATCTTTTGGGGGTTTGTGGTTCTTTAATGGCTGGGGCAGATGCTGCATTGGATATTATTGTGTTCCATTCTTCTATGTTTAGATCCAGGGTGTCGTGATCCTGTTGAAGTTATGGGGTGATGTCGTTTATGAATGAGTCTCTGTTAAATGTTTTAAACCGTCTGGTTATTCTTTCTTCTTCTTTGCGTTGGTTGGGGCTATTCAGGGTCATGGTGACTTCAATTACATGGTGGTCCGACCAAGGGACTGGGGTGATTGTTGGTTTTGTGGTTTTGTTCTGTTCCACTAGTTGTGTTGGCATGAATTCCATGTCCGGAGTTGAACCATGTTGGTGCATTGGGCGTTAATTGTCTGGCAGTATTTTAATGACTCCATGGCTTTTAGGAACGTTGCAGATTCTCTGGTGGGTGCGGATGTTAGGTTGTAGTCTCCTAGTGCAACGAGGGGTTTGTGCTTTCTGTTATGTGCGCATATCATTTCAATTACTGTGGATAAGTATTCAGTTGTGGTTCCAGGTGGTCTGTATGTGAGGGAGATGGTTAGATACTTGTTGGTTATAGTTAGTGTGTTGGCTTCACTTGTGTTAGTGGTGGTGATTGTTTTGAATCTGAATTCCTTTCTGGTATGTATTAGTACTCCTCCCCCTCTCTTTTGTGCTCTGATGTAGTTAAATGCTGAGTACCCTGTTGAGGTTACTTGATTTAATATGACTTGGTCTGAGTCGTCTAGCCAGGTCTCAGTGATGCATATTATATCAAGCTTCTTGTCGTGGATTAGGTCAAGGATAGTATTTGGTCTGTTCCTGATAGATCTGGCGTTTAGTAGAGCACACTTGATGTTTGTTGAGATGATTGGGTTTGTGTGTTCATTATAATTATTTGTGTAGTGAGAGGATGTGTCATGTGTGGCATTGTATGGTTTGTGTGCTGTATTCTTTGATTGTTGGCGTTCTTTGGATATGTGTGATGCTGGTGTAGATATGGGTTGGGTGGTATATAGGTTTATCAATGGGATTTGTTCGTTGAGTCTGATGCTGTGTGTGCAAAGTGCAAACACGTGTAGGAATGTGAGGTAGGCCATGAAGTAGTGATTAGTGGAGTTCATTTTATAACTTGTATTTACTGACCTGGTTTAGGGTTTGTAGTTTACTGATCAGGGCTCGACTTGATTTCTGTCCCATAGATGTAATTTTGCATTAGTAGTAGTGGAATCTTTACTCGTGTCTTGTGTTGCATATGGTTAGTTTGCAGATTAGTTATGAGGTGGTAGTTGAATTGATGTAGGGCTTGTGCAGCGTGAGTTGTTTTGCAAACTAAGCTATGCAGGAATGGGTAGTAGGTTCTATGCAATTAGTCCTACAAGCAATGGATTGTCCAGGCAGTATTACAGCATTAACTTGAGCAAGCAATGGATTGTCCAGGCAGGATTACAGCATTAACTTAAGCAAGCAATGGATTGTCCAGGCAGGATTACAGCATTAACTTAAGCAAGCAATGGATTGTCCAGGCAGGATTACAGCATTAACTTAAGCAAGCAATGGAATGTCCAGGCAGGATTACAGTATTAACGTAGGCATGCAATGGATTGTCCAGGCAATGTTGTCCAGGCAATGTAACAGTATAAGCAAGCAATGGATTGTCCAGGCAGAGTAAGGCAGTAGAATTAACTTACAATCAGTGGAATGTTCAGACAGGGCACGGTAACAGATTTAATTTCGATGAGGGCATGGAATGTAGCTCTTTGGCCGCTACTTGGTCTGCGCCTAAGGGCCATGCCAAAGGGCTCTTAGGCGCAGGCCCACCCGGCGCGGGCCTGCCTGGCGGCAGCATCCTCCTTTAATCTTCTGTGCTCCTCCCACAGCCCCAATTGGGCTGGAGTCCCTGAGTGGGAGTGCCTGCTGGCCCGCTCAGTGGCTCGACCCCGATCGGGGGAGCCTGGTGATGGCCGCGGGTTCCTGGGTTTTCCCGCCGGCGGCGGCATCCTCCTTTAATCTTTTGTGCTCCTCCCACAGCCCCGATTGGGCTGGAGTCCCTGAGCGGGATTCCCCAGCAGGTACCACCATGGTAGCAGCATTCACCATGAACCACCACTGAGGTGGCATTAAGTGTAAATAATTGCAACACTAACAATTAGCATACATTAAAAAAAAACCTGCGTTAATCGCAATGTACAGTTAACCCCCACTCTCCACCCCTAATCTGCCCATTTCCTGCACCATCATGCAATGGGGAAAGTGTTTCTGATCTCATAATGGGAGATCATCTCGCATCCAGAGATCACCAGATGATATGGTTCAGTATTAGTACTAGGGCTGATAAAATCCATTCAAAAGTAAGGGTCTTAGATTTTAGAAAAATTAACTTTGCAAAGATGAGACAATACCTCAGAGAGTTGTTAGTGGGATGGGAACAGCTGGGGGATGTAGAAAAACAGTGGACAAAACTGAAAGGGGATATTTTAAGGGCAACAAACCTTTTTGTTAGAAAGGTAAATAAATGTAAAAGGAAAAGGAGGCCGCTATGGTTCTCAAAAGAAGTAACTGAAAAGGTGAAGAAAACGAGGGAGGCCTTACAAGAAATCACAGAGAGAGGAAGACAAGCATCTATATTTGGAAAAACTTAAGAGAAGCTAGCAAAGTAGTCAGGAAAGCAAAGGTACAAAAAGAAGGAGAAATAGCTAATGCAATAAAATGCAGGGATAAGACATTTTTCAGATATGTTAGTGAGAGGAGGAAGGGCAAAAGTGGAATTGTCAGACTCAAGGATGCAGGGGAGGAATATGCAGAAACTGATGAGGATAAAGCAGAATTGCTTAACCAATAATTCTGTTCTGTGTTCATAGATGAAGGGACAGGAGAAGAACCTCAGAAAATACCCACAAATAGGAACCAAAGCGACGGGAATCTCCAACAATTTGCAGAAGACTGTGTTTGTGAGGAACTAGCTAAATTAAAAGTAGACAAAGCCAAGGGTCCAGATGGAATACATCCAGGAATACTGAGGGAACTTGGGGATGTTTTAGCAGCTCCATTGTCTGATCTTTTCAGTGCCTCTTTGGAGATGGGAGTGGTGCCAGAGGACTGGAGAAAGGCACATGTGGTCCATTTACACAAAAGCAGACGTAAGGATGACATTAAGAACTACAGGCCAGTTAGTCTAACCTCTATGGTGAGTAAATTATTGGAAAGGCTACTAAAGGAGAGAATAGTGAGGTTTCTGGAGTCCAGTGGATTGCAGGATCCAAGGCAGCATGGATTCATGAGAGGCAGATCTTGTTAGACAAATCTAATAGATTTCTTTGACTGAGTGACCAGGGAGTTGGAACGAGGGAGAGCCCTAAATGTGGTTTATTTAGATTTCAGTAAAGGCTTTGACACTGTTCTGCATAGGAGACAAATAGACAAACTGAACACCCTAGGGATGGACTCTAAAGTTACTGATTAGGTTAGAAATTGGTTAAGTGGGAGGCCACAAAGAGTACAGGTAAATGGAGATCACTCTGAGGAGAAGGAGGTTACCAGTAGTGTGCCAGAGGGATCTGTCCTTGGTCCGTTTCTGTTTATCATCTTTGTTAGTGATATTGCTGAAGGACTCTCGGGTAAGGAGGATTGCTTGTTTGCAGATGATACCAAAATCTTCAATAGAGTAGATACACAGGAAGGAGTCGATAACAAGAGGAGGGATTTAGTTAAGCATGAAGAATGAATGGTCTAGAATTTTTGAACTGAAATTTAATGCTAAAAAATGCAGGGTTGTGTATTTAGGATGCAAAAATCCAAAGGCATTGTATGGTGTAGGGAGTGAGGTACTTCTGTCCATAAAAGAAGAGCGAGACCTGGTGTAATTGTGTCTGATGATCTTAAAGTAGCTAAACAGGTAGAAAAGGTGATGGCAAAAGCTAGAAGGATGCTTGGGTGTATAGGGAGAGGAATGGCCAGCAGAAAAAAGGAAGTGATAATACCTCTGTATAAGTCTCTGCTGCAACCTCATTTGGAGTATTGTGTGCAATTCTGGAGACCACACCTTCAAAAGGATATAAGCAGGTTGGAGTTGGTGCAGAGGGTGGCTACTAAAATGGTGAGTTGTCTTCATTATAAAGCATATGAGGACAGACTTAAAGATCTTAATATGTATACTTTAGAGGAAAGGCGGGATAGGAGCGACATGATAGAGACCTTTAAATACCTCCGTGGCATAAATGCACAGGAAAGTCTCTTTTAATTGAAGTTTGCCTAGTGGTTGGGCCGGCCCAGCTTTCACCACCCAGAATGCACTGCTGCCATCACTGCCATCTCACAGTCTGCTGTTTTGTATTTTAGGCCAAACATTTTCAGCATAACTTTCAAGCTCCTAAATTTAGAGAAACATAGGGGCTAATATTCATAAGACTTTATCTGGATTACCATAGAGGTTATCTGGATAAGGATACTGACAGTAATATCCATCAGCACTATCTAGGTACTGCGAGAGCTGTGAATGGGCAATATTCAGCTGCTATTGCAATAAATTCCACCCATATGCGGACTCCCATCCACATAACTTAGGACAGCAAAAAAAGCTATCTTAAGCATTATCTGGATAGCATTGAATATCACTGATATCTCGATAGTGACCACCGCTTTGATACTCATTGCCAGAGGCTATCCAGATATTGGCACTGAATATCTACAGCTGACTGCCATGGTGTCTAAATATCAGAGCTTTGAATATCAACCCCTTAAGCTTCTATGTTTGCTTGAAAATATGGCATAAATTTAGGTTGATGTACATTTATTAACATGTGTTACATGCCACTGCACCTATAGAAATATAAGGGCTGTGGGCAGGGCCAGCCCAATAATTAGGCAAACTAGGTGGTCACCTAGAGTGGCAACTTCTGGGGGGTGGCAAAGAGCACAGCATTCAAAACTAAACAATAGATTTTAACAGCCAAGGGGGTGTAAGGCTTAAGGTTTGCCTAGGACACCAACTCTGGGGTCAGCCCTGAAAATGGGTAGTTTACATGTGTTAATTTCATTAACACACACGAAAACCATTAGTGAGCATGCCCCTAAAAGTAAGGAACTAAAATTAGGAGCTCAGCTCTTTTTTGTACATTATGACCATTGTTTATTAAGAGATGTGATCACCAAAGGCTCTATGGGGACTCATGGATTGTCTGCTCTTTATCTTCAAACTCTCATTCAGAAAACATCTGATAATAGGAGAAGGAGGTCATTTTCCCTCAACTCTCTACATGTACCTTCATCTTACTCCATCTTTCTCTTTCCTTACACCCACTCTTTGGAATATGCCCCCATATGAATTCCGTGCCAGCAACGATTTACTGGACTTTAAAACAAAACTTTCTTACTTAATGAACACTTCCCAAATGTTTCAATTTAATTCTCAGATTAGATTTTTCTATTATGCCTTTACTATAATTTTTGTTCTGTTTTTTCCTTTCTTTTAATTTTGTTCCATGTAAACCTTTTGCCATGTTGTTTACTGTAAACCACTCAGATTCTTAGGGGTAGGTTTACTAAACCGCAGTAAAGGAGCAGTCTTTTCCATGCATTAACAGCAGCGATGGGGTTACCATGTGGTAAGTGTGCTGGGTGTGTCAGAGGCCTTCTGGCATTAAGGGGTGCTAGTGGACACTTACCATGTGGTAATAGCATATTCTGCATTAAGGGGTGGTAGTGGACACTTACCATGCAGTAATAGGACATTAAGGGGTGGTAGTGGACACTTACTTGTGGTAATAGCACATGCTGCGGGAAGGTGTATGGCATGCACCTTAATGCAGAAAAGCCACTGAAACACTGAAAGGGGGGCAGGTAAGCCATTGGAGAAGGCATGGATGCAAGCACAATTGGTAACTGATGGAGTTGACTCACCTGATGCCCGGCAATGTGGCAGCATGTGTGATAAGCATGTTTGACCGTACAAACTGTTGACTAGGCGAGATAGGCGGCTGCCTAGTGATGATGGTCAGTGTGGGTGCTGGCTGTGTCATGGATGGGTGGTGGCAGCAGCGTAGTCAGCGGAGGGGATGCAGCAGCGGGGCACTATGACAGGCATGCAGTTCTAGATGCACCTGAAAGCATACACTGTAAGCTACATTATAGTGTCTGTGATGTACTGTCAGTGTGTGACATGCCATAGGCCAGGACAGTGTCTGGTGCAGGCAGCATGTGCCTGATGCGGGCAACAAAGGGAGGATTGTCCATGAGTGTGCATGTGGAGCAGTCAAAGAAAGGTGTGTATGATATGGCTAACTGCTGCAAATGACCCCTGAGAGCCATGCTGTGGCAGCTTACCCACCATTTGATCCCTGCCAGTCAAATGGTGAGTGCAGGGCTGTCCATGGATCATCCAAGCAGAGAATTTGCATTGTGTGTGGTGGGTGGATGTATGGGATCATACAGGTCAAAAGCAATTGGTGTGTGTGATCCAAAAGTAGCAGTGCCATGGGGTACATGAAACACCATTTGTGAGGGTGGGGCTGGTGCCTCAGCCTGTGCAACTGCAAGACAAAACACCCGACAGTGGCATGATAGAAAGGGACACATTGAGCCCATTTTCCCCATGTGGGGCAAGTAATGATGGCAGAACAGTGCAGGGGATGGCTATGCAATGTTAGGTGCCTGAATGTATGAGATATATCCTCTTTACATAAAGCTGGGAGGTCACAATGATGGCAACATAAAACGCTTCCATACCAGTTGACCCAGATATCTGCTGCATATACATCATTGACCCACAGCAATGCGCCATTGCAGAGCCATTAAACCCATTCTCACAGATGTCCATGATGAGGAATGCCATGTTGGGCTGTCCAATTTGTGGCCATAACACATAGAAATGCAGAAGTATGATTGTCTGCAGGTCACAGCAGAGCCAGGACTGTGCAAGTGGGAATCAAACCCTGGACCTTTGACAATGGAAACATTGCACCAACTAGTAGGCTACACCTCCACAAAACTCGATATAGATGTATAGAACCTGCAGATCTGTGATCAAACTGTTTGCTGTCTGTGCTGGCATAGGTTGGACCGCCACTACCCATGAGGCACTGCACATGCAAAACAGCAATCTGCAGCTGAAGAACAAATGGAGAATGCACTGATCCAGCATATCAGATCAGTAAGATGCACTGGCTATGTGTGCTACATGCATATAACAACAGCAAGCCATGCTGCAGAGCAGTTTCAGTTGTCACCCTGAGAGTGAGGAGGGGTGCCCAGCACCTGGTCCACTGAACCTGCACTGTGAGAGATGATCTCTGCTGGAAGTCCACATCACTGCTAATGTGTGTCAGGTATTGTCTGTAGTGTTATGCCTTTTTTTTCTCCCCCCCCCCCCTTCTCTCCTTGTTTTCTGCATGCTGAGAGTGACAGCAACAGCTCGGCTCTGTGTTCTGCCCATGTTGGACACATGCAGGTTAGTGGCCTGTGTCAATATGCTGCTGCCTTGGACAACCACTGCAGTGGGAGTATATAGGCTGGCATGGGGCTACTGCTATGGTCCTGACAGACCCCAATGAGTAGAGCATGACCCACTGCACCCCAACCATTGAGAACCAATAATTGACTACAGCATGGGTAGAAAGACTGCCCCTGCTGCCCTTTACTGGGCTGTGTCATCAAAGCACAAACCAACTACTGTTGGTCTACTTGTCATCATGTGTACAGTGTGACCATGAGTACTCTGCCTTGGGATGCTCAGCATTGACACCCAGCCATTTTCTCAGTGATTGGCATCTCCAGACAAAGAATGCATCCACATCACTGGAGCCAGACTTTATAATAACATTATGTGGATACATAACCATGCCATGGTCACTTTTTGGTCATAGTGAGAGTGCCATCTCAGCATGACATACAGTGGCCATCCAGGCAATGCCCATGGCAGACGGGCACAATGGCATCTCAGCTAGTGACCCTACCATTTTGTCAGACACATCCAGGACAATTTGCGCTGTTTCAGGCAATACCCAAAATCCTCTGCCTCGCCTTATTCACATTTTCCAAACAGGCTGGGAAAAACTTGGACAATGTGAGCCAAAGTGCAGTGCAGAAAGCCATAGGACAAAGTGGAACCATACACACACACACGCACTCTCATTGGCACAGTGTGGAGATGGTTGGCATTCCTGCTTGACACTCCTGTCTCAATATCAGCTCAAGAACTGATAACGTGTGCTCTGTTTGCAGGTGTTATTACCGTGCCTTGGCCTCACTGCACATTGTTAATGTGTGCTCCAACCAGCTGTGGATAATATGTGCTCCAACCAGCTGTGGATAGTGGAGCCTGTCAGTGCTGCTGATGGGGTGTTTCCACCCTTGCTAGCCATCTCCTTGGGATTTGCCCATGCTAAAGCAGTGCTTACACTGTCAGCTAAACCTTGTCCACTGGAAGATGCATTACAGAAACCCCAGCAGGGATTTGAACCTCTGACCCTCCACACACACCAACTGTGTCTGTTGCACCACTGTGCTACTTTATGGGGTTAACAGCTCCTGTTGCTGACATGTTTCCCTTCAGCTGGCCTTTGGCACATGCTGCAATGCACATGGCACGCATGACCAGGGTATGGCTTCTATCTGCTGCAGACTGGTGCCACTTCCCATGCCATTACCAACACCCCACCATGCAGACATGCCCATGCACTGTCAGTGGTGGTGGTTGCAGTCTCAGCATGTTAAATATGCTGGTTTGGTGGGTGCCTTGTGAACACGAGCTGGATGGGGGGCAAGGAAGCACATGGATGGCCACACAGCCCCCCCCCCCACCAGCTGCCCATACAGGGGCCCATCACCGCCTGCTACCGATACGTCTCGGGGGGAGGATGGCAGCCACTGCTGTAGTATTTCCCTGGGCACCTGTATTTTCCAGCAACCTGGAGGGCTAAAGCATCTGGCACTATCGGCCTCTTCCCCCACAGCTGAGTTCTGCGGCAGCGGTGGGAAGGGGGGGGGGGAGACAGCCTGGATCTCTGCCTGTGGTGCCAGGACCCTTAGACTGCCCCATGTTGCACATTGCCTTTCCACAGCAGTAGCAGGACTGTGTGCTGTCATCGTCACTGTGGGATCATGACGAACATCACAGATGGTTCTGCAGATGGCAGACTAGCCCTTTGTGGAGAGGCTAAAAAGGTTGGGGCTCATCAACCTGGGGAAGAGATGGCTGAGGGGAGATATGATAGAGGTCTGGAGTAGAACAGGTAAACATAGGTCGCTTTTTTATGCCATCAAACTGTAGACAGACTAGGGAACCTGCAATGCAGCTACAGTGTAACCCATTTGGGTCTTGTAGGTGAAAATATTTTTTTCAGTCAACGCATAATCAAACCCTGCAATTCATATCGGAGGATGTGGTAAAAGCTGTCAGTTTAGCTGGGTTTAAAAATGTGTTTACAACTTCCTGGTTAATGGTCCATAAACCATTGCTAAAGAGGATCTGAGCTATGCACTGTTTGCCCCATTATAGTTATTGGGGTTCCTGTGTGTCTTTTGGGGAAATTGCTAGGTACTTGTGACCTAGATTGGCCAGTGCTGGACACAGGATACTGGGCATGATGGACCTTGGTCTGACACAGTTTGGCATATTTTGTAGTCTTAATTTCCTATGTGCCATCTAGGCAGCTGCCTGGTCCCCCCTGTGCACCATCAGCCCCCACTGCATGACCCATATGCCACCTCTTCTGCCACATTTGCACCTTTCATACTTGGGCACTATGCTGTTGCTGCTAATAGAGCACTACTATCACTCACTTGGGCTCCCCTGTCTGTGCATCAAATTGCAGACGTAAAATAGGCTGTCTCTACTCAAAAAACACCCTTTCCGCCAGCTTTTGAATTGCATTAGAGTTCCTGCTGTTAAGGTGCCTGCATTAAGGGAGCAAGCCTTAAGGGCACACCTGCTCCTTTACCGTGGTTTAGTAAACATACCCCTTAGATTTGCAGTATATAAAATTTGTTAAATAAATAAAAGTTTGGAAAGCAGATTTGAAACCAATCATTTCCGCATTTATAGAAAAATTTGGGAGGGAGAAATCTGTTTGACTTTGATATATCAGCTTCATTGACAAAAAGTCTATATTATGTGGCTCACAGAGCATCATAGACCACTGTTGAAATAGAAAACAAATAAAGAGAAATGATAATAATAAATATTGGTGCTGTAAAATGGTCATTGGTACTGCCTCTCAATGTTTTCCATTTTGCAATCTAATTACTTTTTAAGCCAAGGCATGAGATTGTATCTGAAAAACATTCTTAATATTCATGAAGAACATATAATATCATAATTAGGACATCATTTGGAATACCTTCTGATTTCTATACAGAAAATTCTCAGTTGTTGATTTTGTTATTATCACTGACAGCAAAGATGATTTTAGATAACTGGAAAGACAATACAGTTTTGGATATCAATATGTCGGCAATGTAGTTTGTTTTACACATAAATATGAAATAGTGCATACAGGGTCGGCCTGTCTATTGTGTGGGAATATTATAAGAACATAAGACATGCCATACTGGGACAGACCGAGGTCCATCAAGCCCAGTATCCTGTTTCCAACAGTGGCCAATCTAGGTCATACGTACCTAGCAATATCCCCAAAAGACACAGGTTCCACAATGCTTGTACTGGGTCAAGCATTGATATCCTGGGTCTCTTTTTAATAGTGGTTTATGGACCTTTCCTCCAGGAACTTGTCCAAACCTTTTTTAAACCCAGCTATACTAACAGCCCTTACTACATCCTCCGGTAACAGATTCCAGAGTTTGATTACACGTTGAGTGTAAAAATATTTTCTCTTATTTGTCTTAAATAGTTTACCCTGTAGCTTCATTACATGTCCCCTAGTCTTTCTATATTCTGATAGCGTAAACAATTGATCCACGTTTATCCATTCCACTCCATTCATTAATTTATAGACCTCTATCATATCTCCCCTCTATTTATAGACCTCTATCATATCTCCCCTCTATTGTTCACACAGGACCCCGCACTTCAAGGGGCCTTGGCCAACTTCATCTTGCACATGCTTTTCTGCTCCCGGCAGGATTGGCTGTTCGGCCCCCAGCAGACAGAGCCGGAGAGGCCCGAGGCCTCGGCTCACCTCTGGACAGCCGCTGGAGTGAAGAGTGGTGTTTTCCTTCACTCCAGCAGCTGTGTTCTCTTGTAGCCTGCTGGCGTGCTGGAGGTTAAAGGGCATTCCCTGTTTCCCAGTACTCAGTGCACCATCAGGCTTCATGAGAACACAACTGTCAGAGTGAAGGAAAATGCCACTCTTCACTCTGATGACTGTACAGAGGTGAGCTGGGGTTTGGGACTCCCCGGCTCCATCTGAAACTGCTCAGACAAGTGTGGGACTCTTCACGGGGGGGGGGGGGGAGGGTGCTAGGACTGGAAATTGCTGATGGGGGCTTGGACTGGAAATGGGCTGATGGGAGGCTAGAACTTGAAATTGCTGATGGGGGTTAGGACTGGAAATGGACTAATGTGGGGCTAGGATAGGACTGGTAATGGCTGATGGGAAGGCTAGGACAGCAAATGGGCTGATGGAGGAGCTAAGATAGAATTTGAAAGGGCTGATGGGGGGCTAGGACTGGAAATGGGCTGATGGAAGAGCTAGGATAGGATTTGAAAGGACTGATGGGGGGCTAGGACTGGAAATGGCTGATGGGGGGCCTAGGACTGGAAGTGGGCTGAATCGGGGGTTTGGACTGGAAATGGACTGATGGGTGGCTAGGACTTGAAATGGGCTGATGGGGGACTAGAATAGGACTGGAAATTGGATGATTGGGGGCTTGAACTGGAAATGGGCTGATGGGGGGTCTAGGGCTGGAAATGGGCTGATGGTGGGCTTTGATTGGAAATGGGCTGATAGAAGGGCTAGGATTTGAAATGGATTGATTGGGGGCTAGGATAGGGCTGAAAATGGGCTGATGGGGAGGGCTGGGACTACAAATGGGCTGATATGGGGGGATGAGAGGACTAGAAGGAAGCGGATGCTGGGTAGGGCTGGAACTAGAAGGGAGCTGATGTTGGGTGAGGACTAGAAGGGGATGGGGCTGGGGGGGGGGGTGAGGATGGAGAGGGGAAAAGATATATTGTGTGATAGGGAAGAAAAATCTATGATTGGTCGGGTATTGGGAGAGTAAGTGGTGACTGAGGATGGAGGGGTGAAATTTGAGTAATTGAAAAAGGAATAAAGAAAGAAATGGAGGAAAGAGCAAAAAGGGAATGATCACCACTGTATGTTGGAGCAGATGTAGAGAGAGAATGGAAAAAAAACTAGAAGAGAGGACAAATGGACAGCATACAATGGAGAGTTAGCAGAAGAAATGAAGAAAACAGAAGAAAGCAACTGGGGCAGTTGCGATGGAAAAATAAAATGCCCAAACAACAAAAAGGTAGAAAAATACTATTTTATTTTGAATTTATTAACTGGAATATGTCAGCTCTGGGAAATGTGCATCGCTAACATCTTTGCGAAATGTTTAGTACAAGAGGAAATTAATTTATAGTTTTATTTCTCCGGTGTTGTTGTACATTCCATGTTTGGCTTTTGGGGTTCCTAGTTTAATTATTGTCTTCATATTTCTAAATTATGATTCCTTGTTCTATGTTTGCTGACAGTCTATGTTTTGCATGTGTAACTGAGCTGTAGTATTTTGTTCATGTACTGTAGTTTCTATGTGACAGTCCACTTGTTTCTTTTCCTCAGTAGGCGATGTATTGGTATTTTCTGAGATATATTGGTTTAATATTAGCAGCGTTGCCTTTTGGTGCTTTGTGAGTACTGGTAGTGCTATTATGATACGGTGGGTTTGCTATGGGTTCTAAATGAGCAGGGTTAATAGTACTTCCTGGTAGTTGGCACTGGAGTATAGTAATGTAGAAATCTGTTAATCTTTCTTTATCCTCACTGTCAATGCAAATAGTATTCAGACACTCATTAAGAGGCATGTTTAAAAGTTAATGCACATTCACAAATGTTAATGTGCGCTTAGTGCAGGAACACCCATTTATTTCTTTTGGTGCAGTGGCACTTAATGCACATTAATATTTAGTAAACATGCCCCTAAGTCATTATCAGGACAAAAGAGAGGCTTGTGAAGGGCTCCTTTGAAAACAAACTAAAATTTTAGTTAGCAACATATACATTTTAAAATAAAATAAATTAAATTTATGTAAATGAGGTTCAGTGGATATGCAAATAAGGCCCCACAATGAGACTCCACACATGGCCCCTCACCACCCGTGGGCCGCCCCTAAGTGCATGACTAAGAGAGAAATGGCTTGCATAGTTGTCAATGCATTTGGTCAGCATTTGAAGCATTTTTTAATAGATAACAGTACTGATATATAATGATATGCATATATACATTTCTTTCTTTTATTTTATGCATTTCACACACACAATGCTCTTATATTTGTTAATGTAAGTTTTTTTAATGAATAAAAAAATCTTGAACCTAAATAAATAACAAAAGGTTGGATTGCCATTGGTTAATGGCTGTAATCACCAGCTGACTATATTTCTTGACTAGTTTCCTAGAGGAAAAATAATTTCAAACATAAACTTTGTCATAACCATTGCCACATTTCTGTACTAAAAAAGGAAACTAGACATCATGAAAGCTTTAAACATCTCCTTGTTATGATTTTGACTGAGCAGGTTTATTGAAAATTGAAGACTGTATTTATTAAGATGTCCTATGGCAATAACACACATGTGTTTATTTAACTAATACAATTAACCAATTAACCTGCATTCTTTGCCCAAAATGCCATCTCAACTTGGGATTTCTACTGCAATGCAAGTTTAATAATAAGAGATAAAGCACACCAATACCTGCAGAGCAGCTCTTTATTATGCAAAATTAATAATGCAGCTTGCCCTTTGAGTTGTAAGAATTACTTATTCAAAAGTCTTTCCTAAGTACAATAAATTAGAAAAAGGGCGATCACTAAATCATCAATGTCTAGCACATTTTTCCTTAATACCAAAAGTATCACTGCTTTCTTTAATGTTGCTACAAAGGGAATTTCTTCCAGAGAGGCATTAACTACGTTAAACAGAAAATCATTCAAAGTAGCACAGGGGTTCAAAATACAAGTTATTGTGTTCATATAAATCAATATGCTAACAAAATAAGGCATGGTTACTGGAAAGAACTTTTCCTATTGCGTTTCTTTTGGTTTTATTGGGCATGTCATTATATAAAACACTTCTGAATTCTGGATCATACAATTTGAGAATCTTAACCTGAACATAAGAAGGTAACTTTTGGCAATAAATTGTGGTCACTAGAACAGCGCAAGGAGGAGATGACCACACTTTTTAAAAGCAAAGAAACCTTTTATTTCATAAAACCTTCAAAGATACAGAACCAACTTGGCCAAATTTCAGCTGTTAGCAATACCAATTAAGATTCAATTGCATATATACTCCAATGGCAGTCAGGACATTGTAAAAAAAAAAAAAAACAGTGCCATTGGAATATATATGCAATTGAATCTTAATTGGTATTGCTGACAGCTGAAACTTGGCCAAGTCGGGTCTGTACCTTTGAAGGTTTTATGAAATAAAAGGTTTCTTTGTTTTTAAGAGGTGTGGCCATGCGCTGTTCTGGTGACTCCTGTGATTTCTGCGGTGGGTTGTTGTTATTGTTCTTCCCCTGATGTAATAAACTGTGGTTTCCACAAAATAATTCACATGACCAATTCAAGGAAAGATTGACTTCTTTATTAAAGAAGCCTTTTAGCCTTATAAATTAAGGACTCGATATTTGAAAGGCATTTATATGGTTTACAGCCCTGTAAACTGTGTAAATTCCACTATCCAGGATATTCAACAGCACTAACACGGTTCACCCTCCTAACTCAATATCGGGCCCTAAGTTCCTGTAATCAGTCAATAAAGAGAAGTAAACATATTTTGCTGATGTAGCCATGGATTTCCTCCGTTTTCATTCAGGATATCTTATACTCGACCAAAGCGATCTCTGGTGGACCATAGAACAAGAACATGAATTGAGACTTTAAATGCCTTTCTAACAGTAGAATTCCAGGAATCCATCACAATGATGGAGTTTTCTACATATAGGTTATTAACAAATGAGGACCAACAAACTTGGAACTTAGCAAAATCAATAAGAGGATTTATGTTACTTCCCTACTACTGTATTAACATGAATAGATGATAAGCACAGTTAAAAATTGTAGAAAGGGGCCCTTAGTGGGGTTAGGCTTTCATGGGGAAAGTTTAGCTTGTATGAACAGCTCTGAATATGCTGACAGTTTCACAGGGGATGTTTAAGCCTAAGTGAGAACGTCAAAGCTGTATTTTGCAAGGGAAACTAGATAGTAAGCTTATATTTGTATGAAAAGCTCTCAGCTTAGGCTAGGTCACATATGTTTGTGAACAACTTAACATGCAAAGTATATCGCTAAGGTTATATCCTAAAAAGAACAATGAAACACAGCTTATTCTCACAGGAAATTTGTCATGACTAAGGGGTCTGTTTACTAAACATTCCTAATGTGCGGGGCCGCGGTAGTGTGCCTGTGCCATATAAGGAGTGGGCGGTTCAGGCAGAGAAAAGAAAAAAAACGGGAGTAAGCGATCGCACATTTGCGCGGGGCGCTATTGTGCGCAGCGCTATTGTGCGCCAAGCATAATAGTGCGTGGGAAGGCTAAGTGGCGCCCTGATATGCACACACAAAGGAGCAGAGCCATAGTACAATGGTTAAGACACTGACTGTGGGTGCAGCTGCCATAGGTTCAATTCCCCATTGTGCACAACAAAAAGGGCTGGCTGAGGCATTAACTGTAATGGGTAAAAGTGCTTTAGGAGGCATATTAATTTTGGGCGGCATAAGGCGGTGCACTGTTAATTTTGGGCGGCATAAGGCGGTGCGCAGATGCCCAAGCATAGGAACAGAGCCACAGCACAATGGTTAAGACACTGACCAATGGTGCAGAGATCAGGGGTTCAATCCCCCACAGTGCCCAATGAAGAAGGCTCACTGAGGCAGTGTGTATTATGGGGATGAGTGCTGTAGGGGGCAATCTATTTTTATTTCAGTTATCACTACTAGCAAACGCACTCACAAAGCGTGCTAACATAAGGCGGCCCAGAAGGCACATGTTAAAGTTCACTGTCTGCCAAGGCACCCTTGAATGTCCCCTATAGGGCACCATATATGTTGCGTCACAGGATAATGTATAGTGCACCTTATATGGACGGCAACCATAAGGTGCCCTATAGGGTGCCCTATAAAGCACCCTCAGAGGCACCTTATGGGTACAGTACACTGAGGGTGTGTTTGATGGCAGCAACATATGTACATTAAATCTAAAAAAAGCTTTGGACAACCCTATCAAATAACCCCACTGTGGGCTCAAACCCATTACCACTGGCTCCACAGGCAGTGAAGTAACCATTGGGCTACAGCTATATAGCTGCCAGCAAGCCCCTGGCTGGCTGCAGAGAGCCTGCATGTCACCACACAGACAGTCTGCTGTGGGAACCAGGATAGGGTTAGGCCACCCATACCCATGATGCACTGCACATGCAAATCAGCTGTCCACAGATGAACACAAGATGGGGAATGCACCCCAACAGCTCCCCGGCCTGGTAGGGGGACGTGTCCGTGTGCACCCACACAGCACCTTGGCCTGGTAGGAGGTACTGACCGGGTGTTTAATTTGCACAGAGTAGCTACACACAGTCACACTGTGCGGGAACTGTGCTCACCCTGAGTGTGCGATGAGGCGCCCTGGACCAGGTCCACAGCACCCTCCATGGCTGAGAGAGGCCATGGTAGAGCTCCAAAACAGTCATAATCTGTGAGATAGGTAGTTTCTGCAGGAACACCTTGGATATCTCTGTCTGTCTCAGTCAGGGGGAACCCCACGGACCCCTAGGTGGGCTATGTACCACCAACCCCCCCCCAGCTGAGGGTGGCAAACAGGCAGGGTCTCCTATCAACAGATCCCCATTATACACCCCCCCCCCCCCCCCCCTGCAATGATGGCAGTAGAGTGGACCATCAACCCCAGTCCTGTTGGGGAACAGACACCCTACAGGGCAGTCCAAGCAGCCCCACACACACCCAGACCACAATATCAGACAGACAGTAGGCCTGGATATGCTAAGATGCACCCCACCACTATCTGATATTCCCCTGCATCAAGCCATCAGCCACTGCAAGGCACTCCAGCAGGGCACATACCAGCTGTGAACAGTCTGCTGGTTAGTCCCACTGGAAATGCATGCACCCACAACTGGGATGGCAGCACACACAAGCAGATACATCAGTGACTAGGCCCCAACAGGTGACCCATATACATCACATGAGGGAAGTGCTATGAAGCACTATGGGGGTGCCTAGCCATGCTGCCATCACTGCACAGTCAGGGTGGAGTGAAAGCCCAGCAGCACATACAGAGGTCACCCTGTCTGTGGAGGTGGTGGACGGCCACTACAATGTCCCTGCCAGTGCCCTATGCCCTGTGCAGATGCATCCTGGCCAGCCCACCCTGTCTGAGCTATACCCATGGTACCTTGCTGCTCATTATGCACATCATCAGGCCAAAACTGTGGACAGTGTTTGCAGCCAACACACACTGTATAGACAGACACACACTCCCACACGTATGCCAGCATTGTGCTACTATAGAGGGGTTCAGAATCCTTGCCCACCACACCAGTCCTGGGCACAGTACAGGCATGGGTATGGTATGCAATACCGTTGGGGGTCCCTCCCTAGGGTGGTAAACACTGTCAGGGGCCAGACCTGACGCACACACCGCAAACATCAGATAGATTATTATGATGGAGCTCATAGAGCAGACTGTGCGTAACGTAGGGATATCTATCTGCCAGTACTCATAGCAAACGTTTGAGAGCTGTGTACCATATACCCTGGTGTAGGGTGACATTGCTAAGGTATGCAAGTGCTGGTATTGGGAGATGCACGCAGGGCCCAATGTCCTGCCTCACCAGGAGGCATTGGCCAATGGGGCCTGTGGGTGTGGGTGTGGGTGTGTCTGTCCCTGTTGGCTGCTGCTGTACGGCAGAGGTTTCCAAATCCAGTCCAGGTTTGCAATACACTGGTTGGGGTTTCCTGCTGTCCCTCATGAATATGCATGAGCTACATCTACATGCCATGGGGGTGGTGCATAGATATACAGCATGGTTATTTGTATGAGTGGCAGCATGGAACCTGAATGGTGTGTGGTCCTCCAGGACTGCATTTGTGAGACTCTGCTCTAGGTAATGCCCCTGGTCATGGTGTCTGTGCTTGGTGGTGTAAAAGATAGGCGTATGACCAATGCGTATTTCCCCAGCAATAAAGGATTGCCCTTACTAACATGGTTTAGTTGTGGGGAAAATATGTGGACAGGAATGGCAGTAGCCCCAGCTGGGCTTTGAACCTGTGACCTTTTGCTCCTGCACACACTGTCTGTGTGCACTGCACCACTGTGTTGCCACAGATGTGCTGAATTCCCTGGGAAGTCCATGACTGTACATCCGACAGGGCCTATGTTGCAGTGGACGTGCCAGCCTGCACATGGCTCGGCCACTGTCTTCTGTGGCTAGCAGCCACTGCCCCCTCCACCACCTGTACCCTACCGCCAACATGCTGGCATGTCCGTATCTTGGAAAAGCATATGACCTGATTGAGTTGTGGCACTCCAGGACTGCATTTGGGGGACTCGGCTGTTGGTAATGCCCATTGTTATGGTGTGTGTGCGGTGTCGGGTACAAAATGGGTGTGTGAACCATGCTTATGTTCTCTGCAATAAAGGAGTGTCTTTACTATCTCTGTTTAGTGGTGGGTAAAATATTGGGACTGGGTTGGCAGGAGCCCCAGCTTGGATTTGAACCTGTGACCCTCTGGTCCTAGAGGTACTGCCTCTGTCTACTGCACCACACTGTGGCCACAGTGATGGTGTAGTCCCTGGGGGTGGGAAACCTGACCAAAGGAGTCAAAAACCCTGCTCTGCACATTTGTACTGTGGGCTCAGTCACCTTGTCTGGTGACAAAAGTGCAACTAAACCCCTCAACCGACCACGACGAACTGGGGATAAATATAACCAAGCTGGGCAACAGTGATATTAATGGGCAACCATAGCAGACACTCCCAGGAAGGCTCAGAAAAAAGGAAATGGTTTTTGGAAGGGTCTCCGCTCCGTAGCCCCTTCCATACTTCATTTCATTTCTTTGGAGCTTTCCTGGGTGTTTCTTATGTTTGCCCATTAATATCAGGGTTCCCCAGCTGACTTCCTATTTTTAATATGTTTGTTTGGGTCTTTTTCTATCTTTATTTGCACTTTTGTTCTGTGCACATGTATCACACTGCTCACGTTTTGCAGGTTTCCCCGGTTTCCCTGTACATTGCTGACGGAAATGGTTTCTCTTCCCTTTAAATGCCCTCTACCGTGAGTGTTTCACTCGCGCTATTTTTAACCTGCAAATTCGTCCCCGATACTGTGCGGGGAGCCTCTCCCCTCCCCTTCCCCGCCCATTGACCCCGTCTCTCCGCCCCTCGGGAGCCTTCCTCCGCCCTCAGAATGCCTTTCCACGCCTCTATCGGACATTTGCGGGCCGGGTACTTGTGCGGGGCACGTTAGTGCGGCGCGCAATTGTGCGGGGCCCAAGCGCACTTGTGCGGGGCGTTTAAGAGCATTTCTGAGCGTTTGAGTGCCGCGTTTCCGTGCGCTATTGTGCGGCACGCAATTGTACGGCTTTTAGTAAACATGCCCCTAAGACATGACCAATATGTTTATGCATAGTTTGGCTTGCAATGTATAGATATTGATAAAGATTAAGGCAAAAAGCATGACACAGACTGATGACAAAATTTACAATGTGACAGTTTTTCCTAAATAATAGTCGATGCTGTGACGAAGCAAATTAAGGGAGTTATGGGAGACTGCTCAGGTTTACGGGCCTGAGTCTGCCTTCCTAAAGCTTTAACAGACTTTGTTATAGTACAACTCTGTGTGTGTTGTGTTTTCATTTCTTCTCACTTGCTTCTGCGACCAGAGATAGGAAACCAAGGGCCAAGAAAGGATTCTGGTGGTTGTTGTCCCCAGCCAGGCAGTCAGGAACAGAGGACACAAACTGAAACATATTAAAAAATAATCGTACGAAAGAATCCGTATACCAACCAGACCATGAAAAATACCATATTTGATAATGACATAGTGAACAAAAATAAGGTTTGAAATATTCCCTTTTTAATGAGTAGGTACTGTAAGTCTTCCTTTTTGGAGAACTGTAACACAGATAGAGCAGATTCAAAAAAACTAGGGGTTTGCATTCATGAAGACACATTCTATTTGCTTGGGTTCCTGAAAACTTAAATTGCACACAAATCACCCATTTTTCAAACATCACTAGATGCCTCCTCAAGTTATCATCACCTTCCAAGTTGCCTACCTTACTTCAGATTTTGATACCATCTGCTAAGAAACATAGGCTTTGGTACGGGTTGGGCCAAATGGGCCCTGGCCTGAGAAAAACTTTGCCTTCCAGGTGCTAAAGAACTGCATGGAGGCTGCGATCTTGGCCCTCTCCTCCTGTTCTGTTACAATGTGGATCCCATCTCCTGCAGGCAGCAGAGAACAGAGCAGCCACGATCGAAGCAAAGATTCCTTCTGTCTGCCCACCAGGGATTGGATCCCTGCAGACAGAACAAGAGGGGAAGGCATTGATCGCAGCCTCCATGCAGGTTGTCTGCCCGTGGGGATTCAATCTCTTGTGGGCAGAAGGGAAAGGAATGGCTGTGATTGTGACAAAGATTCCTGTCTGCCCATGGAAGATCGAGGCAGACAGAAGGAATCTTTGCTGTGATCCTCCTTCTCTTCTGCCTGCGGGGATCAGGAAATCAGATCCCTGTGGGCAGAACAGGAGGGGAAGGATGTGGGGCTATGGCTTGCCTCAATCCCCTACTCATTTGGCCATTCCGTCACTACTTCTAAGAAAGAAGCCTTACCCAACAGCCCTGCTGCAGTATTGTTTACAAAAAAAGTTATAAGGAATCGGATAAAAAACCAATTCCTGTGGCATACCACTGGTAATGTCCTTATCCTCCATTTACCACTATACATTGTTTCCTCCCACTCAACCAGTTTCAAACCCAATCAGTCACTTTAGGGCCCATCCTAAGGAAGTTCAGTTTACTTATAAGTCATCTGTGTCGAACCATGTCAAAGGCTTTGCTGAAATCTAAGTACATCACAGCTAATCCAACTCTCTGGTCACCCAGTCAAAGAAACTAATTGGATTCATCTGACAAAACCTATGCTGACTCAGATCTTGCAATCCACTAGATTCAAGAAACCACATTATCATTTGTTTTAGCAATATTTCCATTAATTTACTCATTACAGAGGTCAGATTAACTGGCATGTAATTCCCAAACTCCTCCTTATTTTCACTTTTGTGGAGAAGGCCCACATCTGCCCTTCTTCAGTCTTCCAGGACCACTCTTGACTCTAAAGAAGCATTGAAAAAGTCAGACAGTGGAACCACCAAAACTTCCCTAAGTTCTTTCAATATCCTCGGATGTATCCCATCTGGCCCTGTCACTTTGGCTACTTTTAGTTTAGCTAGCTCTTCACTAATAGTCTTTTGAAAATTCTTCAAGATCTGCCTCACTTCCATTCCTATTTGGTGTGTTTTTTGAGTTTCCACTCCTGGCCCTTCATCTGCGAACACAAAATAGGAAAATTTGTTAAGCAATTCCACTTTATGCACATCAGCTTCTACATAGTTTCCCCCTTCTTACTTGAATCTGACAATATATTTGTGTACTTCATCCTGTCACCAACATATTTTAAAATGAGTATTATCCCCCTCGTGTTACTATATTGGCTATTTTTCCTTCCATTTGCATCTTTGCTTCTCTGACTACTTTACCAGCTTTTCTTAGCTTTCCCAGATATTGTTGCTTGCTGCAATCTCTTCTACTTTATGAAGGCTAACGTTTATTTTTATTTATTCAGCTATTTCTTTTGAGGATCATAGTGGCCTCCTTTTTCTCTTACTTTTAGTTACTTTCCTAATCAAAAGGTTGTTGCCTTAAAATATCACCTTTCAGTTTTTAGCACTGCCTTTCTACTTCTCCCAGTTGTTCCCATTCAGCTAGTGATTCATTGAGATATTCCCCCAATCTTGCACAACTTTTTCTGAAGCCTAGGTCACTCACATTGAATGAACTATCTCCACCTATCTGTTAATACTGAATCATACCATCAGGTTATCACTGGATGTCAGATGATCACCCACCATGATATCAGAAAGGCTCTCCCCAGTTTTTAAGCAACAGGTACAGTATGTCCCCCTCCTATGTGGGTTCAATTACCAGTTGCTGGAATAGTTCTCGATGTAGACAATCAAGGATCTCCCTATTTCTAGGTGACAGTGTGGCAGAGATGTCCCAGTCAATATCTGGCATATCAAAATCACCTATCTCCTTAACTGGGGGTTGCCCTATCTGCCCTTCAGCTGCTTAATTAGTACAGGACACAGACACCTTACACATAATTGTAGTTTGGAGGGAGTATGGGGGAGCAGTAGGTCCCCCAAATGTTAAAGTCACTAATGGTGATCTGGTATCCCTGCCCCCACTGTCAGTATGACTTCCTTACACTTTGCTCCCCACAAAGTAAGAAGGCAAACTACACGGATGCCCTTATACTTTCAGGCCCCTGGAAATTTCTTAGACTAAGCCCTTCAGGGCCTGAAATCAGGTTTCTAGAACTTGTCTCAGCTGAAGTATGGATGGTCTGTATCAAAGAAGACGGTTGCTCTAAACCCTATAATGTGCCCCCTTGCACCAGAATTCACTAGAAAACAGTGTTCAACAGCAAACATCTAGATCTACTGTTCTTTAGCCTATCAATTTGTTCTGTTACATCTTCCAGTTTCACTGAGATTTGATTCTGCTCTTTTGACTTAAAATCAATTAATACAGTTGTTAGCTTGGATAGATTTCCTCACATATTCCTCAGTAAATACCTAAGCAAAAAAATCATTTAGTCTGTCAGTTATGGCTTTGCTCTCCCTGAGTGCTTCTTTTTACCCCTTGATAATCTAATGGTCCAACTGACTCCTTGCAAACCACTTTTCAAATTCTCTTTTCGCCTTCCTTATCAATGCTTACATTTAACTTGTCAGTGCTTATGCTGGGTCCTATTTTCTTCCTTTGGTTTCTTTTTCCATTTTTGAAAGATATGTTTTTTTTATTTTAATAACCTCTTTCACCTCACATTTTAACCATGCTGGCTGTCCTTCTACCTTTCTTAATGCATGGGATACAACGTCCATGTCTGCTGTAAATTGTTGACCTATGCAGCTGCTCCCTTTAGGGTTTTTCTAACCATTTTCCTCACTTTATCATAGTCTCTCCTTTGAAAATTAAATACTGACATAGTAGATTTCCTTTGTGTAGAACAGACTGACAACATAATGCCTTAATCATCTTTCGACCTTATTGTTGCCTTTGACCTAGTAGACCACTCCCTCCCTATTCGATGTATAGAAGATATTGGCATTTCAGGATCAGGATGTACATAGTTTTCCTCCTACATTCATAGTCACTCCTTTTCTGTGTCCTGGCAGAATACCTTCTCCAACTCTGACTCTCTTCCCAGTGAAATCCCACAGGCCACTATCCTTGAGTCTAGTCTTTTCAAACTATTCCTTGTACCCCTTACTACCCTTATCCAAAACATCGGTCTCCATAGTTATATTTTCATCAATGACATCCAGTTAATTTATTATACAGATTCTTCTTTCCATGGTTTTACTTAATTCACATCTACTGGTTGTTTCAAGCTGGCTGAAAGAGTACAACATGAAATTAAATCCTTCAAAATCTAAAGCCATGTAGATTGCTCATCAAAATCTCTTTCCTTCTATTACTCCCACCATAAAGGTCTCCCCAAACATGCCCTACATCAGTTACAACTAGCACAACATATAGCAGTGAAAATTATAATGGGACCAAAAAATCTGACCACATCACACCATTATTGAAACAATTACATTGGCGACCATTAGCAAGTCAAATCCAATACAAAATAATAATAATCATATTCAAAGTCATCCACAACCAATCTGCACCATGAATAAAATCCACAATACAAAAAAAACACTAAGAACATTGAAGCAAGGAAATGCATGCAAAACATGTTAGCCCTCCCAAATGAATTAACAAAATGCAACCAAGAAATATGAAAAAGAGCCTTCTGAATGTATGCCCCAGACCTCTGGAACGCACTACCCACAGAATTAAGAAACACACCCGAGCTCGCAATATTCGCAAGAAACTAAAAACATATTTATTTATTTATTTAGAACACATTTATATACCGCTGCTTCCAGCGATCAGCAGCGGTTTGATTCTTCTTTTGGGCGATGTCAATCAGGACTGGGTGGGGAGAGTAAATACATAGTTCTGAGGGGGGTCACAGCACACATGGTTAATGTTTTGGGGAATGGAGTTAAACATATTTACATTTATACAATACCTATTTACACATTTTGGAATTCACATATTTTACATGGCTAAACATAGTTACACCTAAGGCGGATTCAAAAGCATATAATTATTAGTTTACTTTGCTACGCTTCCATGGAATTTGCGACTTATGGCTGGTTGTAGTAGCATTGAAATAGGTGGGTTTTTAACTCTTTCCTGAAACTTTTAATGTCCTGGACTACACGCATATCTATTCCAAGATCACTTTAAAGACTAATACCCCATCCCACTTGCCCCTCACAGCTGTATATTAGTTATTTAAATGACATAATAGTATAATGTCATTGACTTTGATGTTATAATAACTTCTTCATTCCGTGTAAGTTTCCAGTTATCAGTTCTATGTTCCATGTAAGTTTCAAATTATCGGTTCTATGTAAATTGCTTTGGTTTATTGACTGGTATAAAAAAAGCAAATAATTTAAATAAATAAATCAGCAATTTATTATTCTTTGACTGTCTCACAATCCTAGGCTGCAAGATTGATTTTTCCCTTACTTTTCATTCATATATTTCATCAGTTCTCAGTCATATTTTTCTTTCTTTGAAAAATCCATTCTGTAAAGCCTTATTTAGACCTAGTCCATCTCAAAATAATCATTTCTGCTCTTATCTTGAACTGCCTTGATTATTGTAACTTTATTTAATTTGGTCTCACTTGGTCATTCCTAAACAGTCTCCAGGTTGCTCAAAACTCAGCCATTAGATACCTTACAGTTCCAAATTAAGTTTAAGGTCTGTACCATCATCCATAATGTTTTGCATGCAATCACTCCACAATATCTTGCATTACTGTTAATCCCATATAACTCCACGTGTCCACTCCGTGCAAACCAGGTTAATCAACTCATGCTTCACACTGCTTATAACCACCTCATTAATATCATTACTAAAAATGCCTTTTCCTGTTATGTCCCAGTCATCTACAACTCTTTCCGATAGCATTGGAGAGGAGAAACAAACTGCACCAAATTCAAATCCTTCAAAAACATACAGCATTCCACCTAATGCGGCCCTAGGCGAAAACTGGTTTCCCCCCTCTCCCTTTCTCTTTTCTATCCTTTTTTGGAAATTGTATCTTCTTTTCTTTCTTTCTTCTGCTTTGAAATACCTCTTTTGGGTTCTAAGGCGATATATCAAATGCCAACTAAAATAAACTAAACTATTATGATCACTAGTGCCAAGTAGTCTCAACATAGTTAGCTTTTGTACCGACTCCTGTGTTCTAGAAAGGAGTAAATCTAAAATAACTCCTTCTCTAGTAGTTCCCGAACCAGCTGCACCATAAAGCAGTTATTTATTCCATTTAGGAACTTTACCTCCATATTATGTCCTGACAGCGTAAGCCATTCTTTAATGCTCAAGAAACTCAAACAAATAGGAATAAAATCAACTGTACTTAATTGGTTCACCTCTTATCTAAGCAATAGAACACAAACAGTACAAATCGGTAACCTTACATCCAAGACATACAACCAGGAATTAGGTCTCCCTCAGGGATCGGCACTGTCAGCCCTCCTATTTAATATCTACATAAAGCATGTCTGTAATATATTTTAAAAATTCAACGTTTACTATCACTTATATGCAGACGATATAATGATGTACATCCCATTTACAATCCCCAATATACCAATCCAATTACTCGTAGAGTGTTTTAATGAACTAACTACCTAGTTAAATGAAAATAACCTCTACGTCAATCATGCAAAAACAGAAGCCCTAATTGTAACAAAAAACCTCTCATATTCACCCCCTACACACATCACTCTGCAAAACCAAGAAATCAAACTAAAAAATGAAGTACGATATCTAGGTGTAATACTTGACACACATCTCAACATGGAAACACATATAAGAAATACAACGAAGAAAGTATACTTCAAACTTAAAATCCTAAAGCAGCTACGCCCACTAATGCACCTACAAGACTTCCAGCAAATAATACAAGCCATAATTACGCCTCACTTCGACTTTGCAAACCTAATACTTCTAGGCACAACAAAACAAAACTTGAAAAGACTTCAAATTGCACAAAATGCAGCGGCCAGGACCATTATGAAGGTCCCCCCATTTCAACATATCACTCCGATACTGGAGAACTTACACTGGCTACCGATACAAAGCCGAATAGTATATAAAACTCTAACAACTACCTTCAAAACTCTAAACAACATGGCACCACCCACCCTATCCAACCTCATCACTAAAGAACCTGCTAAAAACTTACAGAGGAGAGATCATACAAACAAATTAAGGACTCCGAAAGAATTTATAAAAGCCAGAAAGATAACAAACAAAAAGGCATTCTCACATGCTGCCCCCATTCTATGGAACGCCCTTCCAGATGAAATGAGATCACTTTTAGAGATCAAAGAATTCCGCAAAAAACTTAAAACGCACCTGTTCACATCACACTACAGATCTTTGCCAAACACACCTCCCCAGCTAGAAAATGGATAATACCATGTCAGTTTCCCATAAACCAAACTGGATTGTTTTGACATATGATGTGAAACTCCAAATGCTTATTATCCTTAAATGTCACATACAACACTGTATCTATTACTCATTTTGTTCCCTGTAAATAGTTCTTGCATGTTCCATGTAATGTAATATAGTTGTTATGGTTTTAAGCTGTTCACTGTAAAAACAGACGCCTGTCTGTTATGTTGTTTTGTTCCATGTAAACCGCATTTGATCTTTGGAAGATGCGGTATATAAGAATCTGTTAATTAAATTAAATTAAATATGACATTTATCCAATCAATATTTGGGTAATTGAAATCAGGGCCATACCGAGGGAAGATCGTACCCTGTGCGTGCCCCCCCCCCCACTCCCACGGCGGGAGAGAAGAGGCGTGCCCGATGTGCAAATCGCGGCATGCTAAGCAGATCTTTCTCTCCCTAGCAGGGAGGGAAAGATCTGCTTAGCATTGCAGGGGGAAGGCTTAAGGGGCACATTTTAGCTTTCTTCCATTGCCTGTCACCGCTGAGAGAAGAAAAAGTGGCGGCGGCAGGCAACGGAAGAAAGCTAAAATGCGCCCTTTAAGCCTCTGCGCCCTGTGCAGCCGCACCGCTCGCACAGGGCTAGGTATAGGCCTGATTGAAATTACCCATTATTAATGAGTTGCCAAATTTTCTTAGATTCCCTAATTTCTAAAAAAATCTCATCATCTGTCTGCAGATTTTGTCCAGGCACTGTAGTACACCCTACCATTATTTTCTTCCCCTTCATACATGGAATTTCAATCAACAAACATTCAAAGGTGCATTTTGTTTCCTGAAGAACTTTTATTCTATTTGATTCAATGCTCTTTTTAACATAGAGGCCTATGTTCTATCTTGGCCTCTGTGTCTGGTAGGAACTGGATGCACAGAGATAGATAGGATTCTCATCCCGCGAGGCACATCTAGCCCCTGTGGGATCAGAATACCATCTAAGCCTTGTACATGCAGGCCAGGACCCGATTTTGGTTGGCCTGCACATATAGACACCTGCCTGGCTAACTCAGTCAAGCCTCCTGAATGGAGCCGCAGCACCATGGCGTCCGGTTGCCATGGCACTGCAGCTCCATTCAGGAGCCACGATCTCTGGCCGCTGCCGACTTTGTGCTTTCCCTGCAGCCCGACCCCTGATCTGGCCTCCCACGGTCAGGGTCAGAATATGGGGAATCCCCTGCACTCCCTCTTACCTTTGACGTACTCCGGGCCTGCCGTCTCCCCCCGTCTAGGGGTACTTATTCCACATCAGAGGTGGAATAAGTTCTCCCGTTTACTCTGAAGACCCAGGACATATAGGGCCAACATCAGAATCGGCCCTGTACGTCCAGGGCCACAGACCACCAACTGCCCGCCCCGTCTCCACCTACACGCCGCCCCTTTCCCACTCCTGTTTAACTTCCCCATACAAACTCCTTGTTCATATGCGGAGGCTTGGTGGGGATGGGAAAGGCAGACGAATAGCAGGGATGGACGTCCTAGTGGGGCATCCATTCCTGCTATTCGTGATACAAAATAGACCCCATACTGCCTAGCATGAGAAGCATCCCCTCCATCAATTTGATCCATCCAATCATTGCAATATAATTTGAACCTTGTTATCACAGTGTCCCATTGGTTATCCTCCTTCCATCAGGTCTCAAAGATACCTGTAATATCTCTTTCTTCATTTACTTCTATATATTTTAACTCATATCTTATTTTTTAGGCTTCTAGCATTTGTATAGATACATTTCAAGGTACAGTTGTGGTCACCATCATTGGCACCCTTGCATTTTAAGTATGTTGAATACAATATCTTGAGAAATAATTGGAAATGTTCCAACTGTATGTCATCATAGTATTTTAATAGTATGTTCAAAGGTATACAGCAAAAGAGAGATGTCTGTGCAAATTAGACATAGGGGTATGTTTACTCAAATGCACTAAGATAACAGGCGTTAACAGCAGCGATCCTAAAAAGGTACTGGGCGTGTAGGGGGCGTTCTCACATAAAGTGCTCTATGGGCCCTTTAAAACGCATTAACAGGACAACGGGCGTTAAGGTGCCAAGCATGCTCCTTAATGTGTGAAAACAGCTGTAATCCAAACGCTGGATAAAGGAGCACCAAGGAAAGTCAATGTAAAGGTGATGGACGGAAGAATAGGTGGGAGCTGATGGACCTGCCATATCTGTGGGCACGTTATGTGACAGCCAGTACAGCAGACGAGCATGTGGGAGGCAGCTGTACAGATGCACAGGGGGGTGTCATTGTAAAATGGTGCAATGTTAGTGTGTGGCATAGGATGGGGAAGACGTGTCTCCCAGCGGAGCCAGAAGCGGCAGGATGTGTACAATGACAGGAGGAAAGAGTAGGAATGGTAAGGTATGGATCAGGCACAGGAGAAGCATTTGTGAAGAGCCAAAATGCAGACAAGAGTGCCACTGTAGGCCATGGTGTAGCAGCCTGCACAAGAAGACATGACTGCACACTGCTGACAGAGACAAATGGATGGGCTGCAGGAAGGATGGCAGCTGAGGAGAGGGTGGTATGAGCTGGCAGCACCAATGTGATGGTGTCCCTGCAGAGGCAGATGGTTGGGGGGGGGGGCTATGTGGCTGGCCATATATGCCTCTGCCCCCCCCCTCATCCAGACCTTGCGCCCTAGGCACCTGTCAACTCGCATGTTGGATGGGCTGGGACTACATACCACCAATACTGACAGCACATGGGCATTTCATCATGGTGTGGGGGTGTTGGCAGAGAGGGCACCGGCACCTGCCTGCAGCAGACCAAAGCCATGTCCTGGTCCTGTACACCGTGTGCATTGCAACATGTGCCAACGTCTGTCTGATGGGATGCATGTCAGCTCCAGGGTCTGCTATGGCCATATGGCAGCACTGTGGCTCAATGCACATAGTTGCCGTGTACTATAAGTGGAGAATCACAGGTTTGAGTCTTAGCTGTGGATCATGCATTGCATGTCCCTGTGACTGAACTTTAGCCTACAGTGCAGGTATAACACCAGCCTCTGTAACTCTCAATGAATCGGCCAGCAAGAGTACAAACACTCATCAGCCACACAGAGAGGCTCCACTATCCACAGCTGGATAGAGAATCAGGCTGATAGCACCAGAACACTGAGCAGGTATTAACATCAGAGTGCACTACTAGCTCCTGTACAATGAGCACACCTTAACAATGCTTGAGCTGATATCGAGACCAAAGTGGCAGACAGGAATGCCAACCACCCCCATTATTGCACAGCGTGGCTGTATGTGTGTGTGTTTGTGTGTACTTGTTGTCTATCAATCATAAATAAAAGGAGGAGATAATAATATAAAAAATTATTATGCATATTGTATGTATAATAAAAAATAGAAACGTCTGGACGAGGAGGAACTATAGATGTGGCACTAAGGGTATTGCAAATTCATTTGCATTGTGTATGGCCAACAAAAATAAAAAATAGCCATGAATCTAATTCATTTGAAATGAGTTCCTCTAGGGATTGCAGAGGTTTCTGAGGTCTGCAGGCTGTTATAAATCTCTGAAAAACCTGATTCCCATGCAGTCTAGCTAACTAACACCTCAGAAGTGCTGTGACTACAAAGAGTATTATTAGCCTCCCTCCCCTTTGAACTACAGGTAAAAAGACAGCTCCATCTCTGGCCTAACAGGATATTGAGCCACTGCCTGGTTATGGCAAAGTGACAAAACTAAGGCACAGCAAAGACTGCCTAACCTTCGCTGCACAAACTAACCGGGCAGTGGCTGAATATCACCACTATCCGGATAACTTTTAGCCAATCCTGGCAACCCGGATATTCAATACCTGGGCTGGATATGAACCCCGACATTGAATATCCAGGTTTAAGTTTCAGTGGCAGCAGCTACTGCTGAATATGTTTACATTCTTTACACTGTGGTTGATGAAACTAAGAAAACGAAGAGGGGGAATTTCGGTAAACCAAGACTCCATAGGGCAAATTGTATCTGTATCAATATCAGAAGGAAAATTATAGAAAATAGAAACTGTTACCTACAGATTAAAAATTCAAGAAAACGAATGTGAATATCATTTAAAATGTTCGCTCTGGCATAACTCAAGGGATATTAGCTATCGTAGCAAAAGAAATTGAGAAGTCTCTTTATTAAACTGTATTACATTTTTGCCATTAACACTCATTAATGCTAAATTTAGCAGATTCTAGCAGGGAATTGGACGTGTTAAGGATTTGGGCAAAAAGGAGGCATGACCATGTTAAGGGAAATGGAGGGCACTTAACACATGTTAAACTACCACATGGTGGGCTGGAGTTACACCTGTGCTATCACAGGGTACATCATCATGTGTTTGCTATTACTGCTTTTAATGTACAGCCTGCCATTTAATAACACATGCCATTAGAATGAAGGTCTGTGTTGTGAGGAGGGCGGAGAGTACTGTCCACTGGGAAGGAGTCACAGAGAGGTTTCAGCTAATTTGCTTATGGACGTGAGTGGGAATGGAAGCTGATTATGTGCAGTTGTATAACTTTAATTTCTGTTTGTCTGGGTTGATAGTGATCTTTTGTGTGTGTCAGGAGTGTGCTACATTGTGAACAGGACACTGTCATCCCTTCAATCTCTCATATTCTCAACCTATCACTCTCCACTGCAACTGTTCCTGCAGCCTTCAAGCATGCATACCTCTCATCAAGAACCCTTCACTTGATCCTACTTATCCTTCTAATTATTAACCCATCTCCCTCCTTACCTTTATTTCTAAACTACTTGAACGTGCAGTTCACTGCCATTGCCTTGGCTTTCTCACCGCTCATACCCTTCTGGATCCATTGCAATCTGGCTTTCGTCCTTTACATTCTACTGAAATGTCTCTTGCCAAAGTCTCCAGTGACCTGTTTCTGGCAAAATCTAAGGGCCTTTAACCGCTGCTCATCCTTCTTCACCTTTCTGCTGCTTTTGACACTGCTGAGCACCACCTTCTCCTTGATACCTTGTCCTCACTTGGTTTTAAGGGCTCTGTGCTATCCTGGTTCTCTTCTTATCTCTCCCATCACACTTTCAGTGTTTGCACTGGTGGATCCTCTTCTACTGCAATCCTACTCTTGGTGTATCTTAAGGATCTGTCTTGGGCCTACTCCTTTTCTCTCTATATACCCAGTCCCTTGGTGCACTCATCTTCTCCCATGGTTTTCAGTACCATCTTTACATTGATGACTCTAAGATCTACCTCTCTACAACTGAAATCTCTCCAGCAATCCAGGCCTGGATATCTGCCTGCCTATCTGACATTGTTGCCTGGATGTCTCACTGCCATTTGAAATTAAACATGACCAAAACCCAGCTAATTACTTTCCCCCCTAAAACCACCTTCCCGTTCCTCAGTCTCTGTGGATAATGTTCTACTCCTCCCTGTTTTCTCAGCTTGCAACCTTCAGTTCATCTTTGACTCCTCCCTCTCCTCCACATACTTCCGACTGATAGCTAAAACATGTTTCTTTCTCTATAACATCAGCAAAATTTGCTCCTTTCTTTCTGAATGCACTACTAAGACACATCCACTCTCTAGTCACTTTCTGTCTAGACTATTACAAACTCCACCTTGCTGGTCTCTCTCTGAATCATCTCTCTCCCCTTCAATCTGTTTAAAACTCAGCTACATGGCTAATCTTCCATCAGCTTCGATATTCTCATATAACCCCTCAAGTTGCTTCATTGGTTCCCTATCCATTTCTGTATCCAGTTCAAATGTCTCCTACTGTCCTATAAGTGCACTCATTCTGCTGCTCCTGACTATCTTTCCTCTCTTATCTCTCCCTACATCCCTCCTCAGTAACTCCGCTCTTCCGGCAGATCACTTTTATCTGTGCCCTTCTCTTCTACCGCTAACTCCAGACTTCAATCCTCCACTCTCCTGTTCTCATGTGCCCTATGGAACGCATGCTCAGTCGCCAACAAACTTCCTTTTACTCATGATCTCTTCATCTCTAATACGTACACCTTCTTGCACTAACTGAAACCTGGCTCCTCCCAGATGACACCACATCCATCGCTGCTCTCTGCCACGGGGGACATCAGTTCTCCCATACACCTCGCTCCACCAGCCGTGGTGGTGGAGTTGGGCTTCTACTTTCCCCCTCCTGCCAATTCCAACCCCTCCTGCTGCCCCAGTCACATTCCTCCCTCTCTTTTGAAGTCCACTCCATTTGCCTCTTTACACCTCTTCCCCTCCGAGTAGCTGTTATCTATCACCCACCCAATAAATCCACATCAACCTTCCTTACCGATTTCGACTCCTGGCTTTTGGTCTTTCTGGATCCCTCTTCCCCCACTCTTATTCTTGGTGACTTTAACATACATGCCGATAACCCCTCCGATCCTCATGCCTTAAAGTTCCTTGCCCTCACCTCCTCGTTCCTTGACCTGATACTCTTCTCTAACTTCTTTCCCTCAAACTTCTGCAACTCAATCCTTCCCTCATCTGACCATCACCTTTTAACCTTTAATCTTCAGCTTCCACCATCTCTACCTCATCCTGTCTCCTCCGACCTATTTAGAAACCTTCATAATATTGATCCCATGACCCTCTCCTCCACCATTTCTCCTACTCTTTCCTCCATTATGTCCTCCAAGTCCGTCAGTGAGGCAGTATCCTCTTATAATGCTGCACTATCCTCGGCTCTTGACACTCTTGCCCCACCCACCCCACGTTCCATCCAACGTTCTGTTCCCCAGCCCTGGCTTTCTTCCACAACCCGCTACTTATGCATCTGTGCCCGCTCTGCTGAAGTACCTGGACCAAATCCCGCTCCCCGGAAGACCTTCTACACTTCAAATTCATGCTTGGCTCCTTCCAATCAGCCATAGCACTTGCCAAACAATACTATATCCATCTGACTAACTCCCTTGCTTCTGATCCTCACCGCCTCTTTAATACCCTCAATTCCCTCCTTAAGGTGCCCCCACCCCCGGTCCCCCCTCCCTCTCTGCCAAACCCTAGCCGACTACTTCCAGTACAAAATCCACAAAATTACCCTCCAATTCCCCACTTTCTCATCTACCTCTCCCCCTCCCCAATTCTCCCCCTCATCCATACCTCCTCGTCTACCCTCTCCTCCTTCCCCACGATCTCTGAAGATGAAACCGCACTCCTTCTTTCCTCCTCCAAACCCACCACCTGTTCCTCTGACCCCATCCCCACCCATCTCCTACACCCCATCTCCTCTACCGTTGTCCCGTCCATATTCTCAACCTTTCACTCTCCATTGCTACTGTCCCCGCCGACCTCAAACATGCTGTTGTCACACCTCTCCTCAAGAAACCCTCACTTGATCCCATCTGTCCTTCTAAATATCGACCCATCTCCCTCCTTCCCTTCATATCTAAACTACTAGAATGAGCAGTCCATCACTGCTGCCTCAACTTCCTCACCTCCCAGGCCCTCCTGGACCCACTACAATCCGGCTTCCGTCCCCTACACTCCTCTGAAACGGCTTTTACAAAAGTCTCCAATGACTTGTTTCTGGCTAAATCTAAGGGCCTCTACTCTATCCTCATCCTTCTAAACCTCTCCGCTGTCTTTGACACTGTTGACCACAATCTTCTCCTCACCACCCTCTCCTCACTTGGTTTCAAGGGATCCATACTATCCTGGTTCTCCTCCTACCTCTCCCATCGCTCCTTTAGTGTATGCTCCAGTGGCTCCTCCTCCTCCCCCACCCCACTCCATGTCGGTGTACCCCAGGGATCCGTCTTAGGCCCCCTCCCTTTCTCCCTCTATACTCAATCCCTTGGCATGCTTATCTCCTCCCATGGCTTTCAGTACCATCTCTATGCCGATGACTCCCAAATCTACCTGTCTACACCTAATATCTCTCCAGCAATTCAGACCAAGATCTCTGCCTGCCTTTCTGACATTGCTACCTGGATGTCTCACCGCCGCTTAAAACTAAACATGGCCAAGACCAAACTCCTGGTCTTTCCCCCCAACTCCTCCCCCCCCCCTCTTCCCCCTCTCTCAGTCTCTGTGGATGGATCTACGATCCTTCCTGTTCCCTCGGCCTGCAATCTAGGGGTTATCTTCGACACCTCTCTCCTTCACACATATCCAGCTCGTAGCTAAGACCTGCCGCTTCTTTCTCTACAACATTAGCAAAATCCGCCCCTTCCTTTCCGAACACACTACCAAAAAGCTTATCCACTCCTTAATCTCCTCTCGCATCAACTACTGCAACCTACTCCTTGCTGGTCTCACCGCGAGCTATCTCCTTCCCCTTCAATCTATACAAAACTATGCTGCTCGACTTATCTTCTGCCAGTCTCGCCATGCCCACATTACTCCCCTTCTCAAGTCGCTTCACTGGCTCCCTATCCAATTCCACATCCAATTCAAACTTCTCCTACTGACCTATAAGTGCATTCACTCTGCGGCCCCTCTATACCTCTCATCTCTTATCTCTCCATACATCACCTCTCGGCAAATTCGCTCCGCTAACAAATTACTTCTTTCTAGGCCTTTCACTCGCACCGCTAACTCCCAACTTCACTCCTTTCACCTTGCTGCTCCTTACGCGTGGAACAGCCTTCCTCTTCCCATACACCAGGCACCCTCTCTGGCTCTCTTCAAATCCAGGTTGAAGACCCACCTCTTCACAATCGCTTTCAGATCCTGACTTCCATCCCTTATCTTAACCTGACTCGCGTCAATTTTTCATGACTGAGTTGTAAAACCATATTGTGCTTTGCACCATATTGACTACTGCTCTGTATTGTCTCATTTTTGACTAATGCTCTGTATTGTCTTGACTAGATTGTAAGCTCTGATGAGCATGACTCTGACAAGCAGGGACTGTCTCTTGTATGTTTATCTGTACAGCGCTGCGTGCTTGGTGCTATATAAGTGCTTAATAGTAGTAGTAGTAGATCTGCAAGCAGCTTGAGTGTCACTAAGTCCTTAGTAGGTCAGCTCATATATCTGTACTGTGACATGAAGGGGTAGTAAAACAGTACAGCTTCAAGCAGTGAGGCAGTGTAAGGACAACATCTCAACATTGTAGGTCAGGAATAATGTCCAAGTGATAAAAATAGTGCAACACTTATTTCCTGAATGTTCCTGTTCACAGTTAATGCCCGAGATTACTAGAAACCTATGTGACACTGCCAAATCAAAAGCACCTAATATGTATGTTAAATAGTTCTCTGTGTGCTGTGCTTTCCTGTCTAATCAATGTATTTATACCTCAAAAATTTCCTGTCATGATTTGACAATTTCCAATCTGTAATCAAAACCGCTGCTGATCGCTGGAAGTAGCGGTATACAAATGTATACTAAATAAAATAAATAAATAAATAAATAAGTTCTGAATAGATGAAACTCAAACAGCTGTGAATGCATTGTTGAGTGCTTTTCCATGAATAGGGTGGCTCAGATATTCTGCATAGATCTGATCTTTCTAATATTAATGTGTATGCTGATCGCTTTTGGGAAACTGAACACATTGATTCTCAAGCGTATACACTCCTCAGGAATATGATTTCTCAGGAGCCTGAGACCTTGCATACAATCTGGGAACAGGAATGCCCCATTCAGATGGAAGATAGTGCAGCTTGGATGTTCTTGGATGTTTGTCCTTCTTGCTCAGCTAGCTTGAACCAGTCTCTCTATTTCCTTGCACATCATGTTCAATGGACATCCGTAAAATGGACGTCTGTAAAAATGTGTAGAGCTGGATTGTTAAATTCTAATTTATGTTGGCACTATCGTAGTCAAATTGGTACTTTTGCACATCTGGTTTTTGAGTATGCAAAAGTCAAAGTCTGTGGGGATAAAGTGGAACATGCTGGGCCCAATATTTGAAGGGCATTTACACGGTGATATTTGAAGGGCATTTACAATCACCTGGTAAACCATGTAAATACTTTAGATGGGGATATTCAATGGCACGTGCATAGGTAGTGCCATGGAATATCCCCATCTATGTCCCCTACAACATGCCCGATACTATCCCGCTATCATAGGGGGCATTCCTGGGCGGAGCAGAAGTGAGGGCACGAGCTAACCAGTCAGCAGCAACCCTTACCTATCTATACGGTGCAGGCATTAACCAGGCAGCATGCAATATCTCTGCTGCCTGGTTAGCTTCGGCAGCTTCCTGGTTGTGCGGCGATACTCAGATATTCAATGCTGGGGCCGCATATGACCCCGGCATTGAATATCCAGGTTTAAGGGTCAGTGGGCAGGGCTATGTGTCGATGTGGTATAGTCTGCCCTGAAGAATATCAGGCCCTTTATATCTCAGGTCTTTAGATGTAAGATTCATCTGTCTTACCATAATGTAATGCTGCATTCTGTAATAACTATATGTGGATTATCCAAATCTAATTTATATTTATATGATATCTGTCTAGCTATAGCTATCCATTCTATCCTGAAAAACTGGAAGGATGTTAACTTCCTTATTATTCTCTTTGGTTATATTATAAAATGGAGAAGGTTTGTGCTGAGAAGCTTGGTAGATCAGCCTATGTTGAGAAACGCGGTTTGATATCTACCTTCAATAAGGTCCCTGGAAGTTGTAGGTACAGAGGAAGCCGGGGGGGGGAGGGGGTTGGGGGTAGCTAGCTTGATCTGTTTTTCCTTCCTTTTCCTTTTTCCTTCCTTTTCTTTCTGTTCTTCTTTTCATGGCTCTATTTATGACCAGGTTTTTCTTTCTTTCTGATTGAATAGTTTTGACAATCCTGAACTATTTATTATTTGAATGATAACGGTCTTAGTCTTGACTTACTTTGAAAGTCAGTCTTGAAATGTATGTTCTCATTAGCCTAGTCTCGTGTACAAGTTTTATAAGCATTGTTAAGCGTTTTGTACTTTTTATGTTATTCTACTATAAAGCACATGGACCAAGGGTACTTACCCATGAGAACTGACTGGAAACGTTTATTTACTTAACAGGTTTTTTATACCACTTTATCATTTCAGTCAAAGTGGTTAACATTGTAACTTAAACTTGGTAATGTACATTAAACAGGGACATTTCTAACTTGGATTTTTCTGAGGCAATGGAAGATTAAGTGACTTGCCCAAGGCCACAAGGAGTGCTAGTGGGAATCAACCATGGTCTCTTGGTTCCCAAGCCAGTGCTCAAATCATTAGGCTACTCCTCCATTCTGCAAATGTTACTAGTTTGGACTCAGCTGGATGGCAATGACAAAACTATCCAAGGATTTCCTCTGCCTGCAACTCTAAGCAGTTGGTTATGCCTCTCATGCAAGCCCCTCATGCTAATGGCTGCGAATTGTAGCTTCCCTGTTACCAAGTGGGATAAGCGCTACATGTGTTCAAACAAATAGCTCCCATTACATTGGGTAGGACAGCAATAATGTTTAAATTCTGCTTCCAGGTACCCCATTGTTGCTTGTCACTGGAGAAGGAATTGTAAATCCTAACCTGATACCTCATGGCCCATAGCACCTGGTGGAGACATCTGAAAATGGTGGCACAGTTTATTCCAGCAACTATACCCACAGGCACCTCAACTTCCACCATATACCATGCAAGGAAGAACACCATGTTGGAAAAATGCATGGGAAAAGCCCCGCTGCACTTTTATTAGCTGACTTGTGTAGAGGTGGTCTAAAGGAAAAGGTTTCTGGCTCTTTAAGGTATGCAACGTGGAGTGTAGCTTCCGTGGGTGCACTTAACTTATCTCTTGCGATGGCTGGCATTAAATGTTCCACACTATCTAGTATGTTAACAGTTAGCATGCATTAACATACTGTATGTTAACTGCTACAGCACATTCTCTAGTCACTCTCTGCCCCTTCCACGTCTCCCTCATAAGCTAGGCAGTTGGAGTGACTTTAGCAGTCAGTAGCATTTTTGGTGCACAGCAGCTGTTACCACGCACCAATGCTAATGGTTAGCATGCACTAAAACACACGTTAATGCTTAGCACTCTTTAGAAAACATTCCCCTGAAGTAGGTAATCCATGATTGGCTCTCCCAGTCTGTACAAGGATAGAGGATCATGGTGACCTCTGCACATCACCACAGGAATACTATTAGTATAGTGAAATTATTAATTCATCCATCACAACAAAAGCAGATAGTCAAAGCATACTATTTGAGAAAAAAGTATAAAAATAAAAATACTAAGCAATATCACCAAGCCAAATGTCAATCATACATCCAAATGACTTCAATAGGTACCTTTCGATATGGCCCTAAGGCAGACCCTTCACCAATGAGCCCTCTTCCTATGTGAGGCAGGAGCAGTAAAAGTGACCACTGTGAGGGGTGATGATCACCACCCAGAAACAGCTATGTTGTAAGTAGAGAAGAAGCCTAGAGGCTTCAGATAGCACAGTCCAGCTCCCTTGGCAAAATAATGTGCAAAAATGCTGCACCAAGTTCTGAATCTTAGATGAATATTATTTGAACTTGGGACCGTAACTCTGATATGATTCATGTTTCCCAGTCTGTAAAATTTATGCATGTTCTTCTTGTATTGGTTTTTATACTATCGCGTATTATATCAATGTATATTCATAAAGAAATTTAGGGATAGATTTTCAAAAGAAACTTTTCCAATTAACTTCAGAATTTATCTAGCTAGCGCACAACATTTGAAAATAGCCCCCTGTTGAGCAGCTAAATATGGTGTCGATAAGCTATATTTAGGCATTGAAAATGTAGCTGTTCCCAGGAGCTAGCGCAAACGTAGCTGTCTAACATACATTTTCATCATTAGCCAACTAAGTTCAGCAGCTATTTTCATACACATAAGTAGCAGATTTAAAACTAGCTGTCTATGAATGACCTCAAAGACTTCCGCAAATCCCTTAAAACCTCTTTATTCATGGAATTTTATAACCAAACATTCTGAAGGCTCCTTACACAAGCCTGAATGTACGAAAATCCTATCCACTATAGTCTATATGTATGTTGTGTCACCCCTCCTGTTTAATGTTGTCCCAACCTGTGAAAAAAGCCACTTTCTTTGAGGGAGAAAGTGATATACAAATCTGGGTAAATAAATTAATAAAATAAAATGTGCCCCCAGAATTTCTTCAGACAAGCAAACCACAATCCTGAAGAGAACTCCCCCCCCCCACCAGCCCTCAAAAGCTAGATCAGGTGATCTGCCCACCTCCTAACTCTGGTACCTGATATTAAATATGACCACTACAGATGTAATGATTACCCCCGCCCTATCCCCATATCTAATCCTGAATAGAATCCCTCAAACCCAGTAATTACAACTTCTAGATGTCTTAATGTCTTCCCCTTTCAACTATTTTACTGAATATTTATCCCCCCCCCCCTCCCTCAGAGATAGAAGGGAGACTGCTTACCTCCTTCCTGCTCTAGTGCTGAGGAGACAAGATGGGCTGGGAGGTAAGGCAGGCATCAATATGGAGAGACATTAGCTTGTGATTCATGGATCTGGGGGAACTCTACTTAGGAATAGGTGCACTGCTCTGGGAAGGAGTGATCTCGGAGTCTAAGGGTATGTTTACTAAACCACGGTAAAGTCACTGTTGGTAAGGGCAGCGTTAAGGTGTCTGAAGCCATATAAGGCAGTGGTCGGGTAAGGGTGCCTTGAGCCATTTAACGTGAGCAGGACCAAGTGCGGTAAGGTGACAAGACATCTTAAGGTGCCTTATCGCCTGTCAAGGTGTCTTAGTGCATCTTAAGGCATCTTGAGGCACCTTAAGATGTTCTAAGGCACCTTAACAGGAGACAAGGCTCCTCAAAGCACCTTAAGATGTGGTAAGATGCCCTAACAGGGATAAGGTGTCCTAAAGAGCACCAAGGAATGTCAATGTAAAGGTGATGGAAGGAAAGATAGGTGGGAGTTGATGGACCTGCCATATTGGTGAGAATCCTATTTTGTAGCCAGTAAAGCAGACGAGCATGTGGTCGGCAGCTGTACCGATGCACAGTGTGGTGCCAATGTAAAGTGTTGCAGTGACAGTGTGTGGCATAGGATGGGGAAGACATGTCCCCCAGCAGAGGCAGAAGTGGCAGGATGTTTGCAGCGACAGAAGGACAGAGCAGTAGTGGGTACATGCAGATCAGGCACAGGAGAGGTGAGCAAGAAGAGTCATAATGCAGAAAAGTGTACTAGTGTAGGTCATGGGGTAGCAACCTGCACAAGAAGGCAGGACTGTACACAGCCAACAGAGGCAAATAGATGGGCTGATGAATGGATGGCATGGGCTGGCAGCACAGATCTGCAGAGCCCTTATTGCAACAGGTATGAAAAAGGTCTGAGTAGCACAGTCACAAACTGAACAGGTAGGGATTGAACCCCTGCCCCCTGCTTAGGGAGATCTTGTACTAATGGTATACTGCACCTCCACACCTCTCTGCACAGCAATGGCTGGATACAAAGAGACTGCAGGTCACCACTTTAAGTTGCTATGTGTGTCAGTATAGGGTAGCCCCCTCTACTGCCTCTGCTGTATAGTGTGGATCTGTTGGTGGGAGATCCTGTCCCTCACCCTGACCCAGAGAGGGCAGGTTTGGTTGGTGCTAAATAATCCACTTTTGGGTCCACGCAACACCCTTCTCTTATAACATGTGACCATGGCAACCACACAGGTTATGCACTATTCTGGCTTCATCCTAGTCCACAAGAGCTAGACGTGACTGGGAAATACAGATGGACACAGGTGCATTATAGGTGTGACTGCAAGGACTACCGGTCACACACTGGCACTGATGAAGACCTACAGCACAGCTTATCTCAACGATGCCAGGTGCTGCGGACCTGGTGCTGGGCGCCCCACCTCACCTTCACGGTGAGCACAGGAACAGCACAATGTCACGGTCTGTAGCTATTCTGTGCAAGTAACACACGCGGTCAGTTCCCCCTAACAGGCCGAGGTGCTGTGGAGGAGCATACCCCGTCTTGAGATGTAGACTGCTGATCTGCATGTGCAGTGCATCATGGGTACGGGTGAGTATACCCTATCCTGGTAACCACAGCAGACAGTTTGTGCGGTGACCTACAGTCTTTCTGTAGCCAGCCAGTTCTGTGCTGGAATCTATAGAGATGTAGCCCACTGGTTACTGCAATGACCATGAAGGTAGAGGTCATGGGTTCAGTCCCACAGGAGGTGTTCTTTAATAAGGCTCTTTGAGGGGTTTCCTTTTAATTTACATCAGTGCTACCAGCAAAACCACCCTCACAGTGCTGTAACCTTAGGGTGCCTCATAAGGTGCCCTATAGGGCACCCTAAAAGGCACATTATAAGGTACCTTGGTGGACAGGGCACTTTATAATGTGCCCTATGGAGCGCCTTATAGGGCGCCCTATAGGGCACCTTATGAGGCACCTTAGGTTACAGCACTGTGAGGGTGTTTTTGCTGGCAGCACTGATTTAAATTAAAAGGAAATCCCTCAGACATCATTAGATAACACCACTGTGGGATTGAACTCATGACCTCTGCCTCCACAGTCATTGTAATAACCAGTGGGCTACATCTCTACAGCTTCTAGCATGGCGCTGGCATGGAAAGGTTAACGCGCGTTAATGAGCCAAGGCACCCTCTATCGCGCGATACAGATTCTTGCTAACTTGCCGCCAGAACGCCCACTACATTATATGGCATTCTTCACATTAACGCTGCAACTAGCGCCGGTAACATTAAGACAGTTTAGTAAACATACCCCTATATTTTGTTTGGTCCTATTACCAAACAAGTCACCATGTTTTCAAATGATTGATGCACTTTATCCAATGGATGTGGAAGTCTTAAGTAAATAGTATTGTAATAATCAATCAATGGTAAACACAGCATTTGCAGCGCTAAAAGAAAATTGGAATTCCTAAAGAAATGGCTTTAGCCATTGCAGTATCCGCAACATAAAAGAATTCTTGATTATATGCATCATCTGAGCAATAAAGAATAATTTTAAAACAAATATAACACCCTGATATTTTGCTTCAACATGGTTAGGACCATAGAAAAAGAGAAATATAGGCCTATCCATGCTGCCCATCCATAAGAACTATTAAGTTCTACAATCCCTCAGAGATACTATGTACTTGTGCCATGCTTTTTAGAATTCAGATACAGTTCTTGTCTCCACCTCCTTCACTGGGAAGCTGTTTCATGCATCCACCACCCTTTCCATAAAGAAATATTTCCTCATATTACTCCAGTCTATTTCCTTTTATCTTCATCCTTCATCCCCTCATTCCAGAGCTTCCTTTCAACTAGAATAGGGCCACCTCTTGTGCATTTAAATCACAAAGGTATTTAAATATTTCTATCATATCTCTCCTCTACTGTCTTTCCTCCAAAGTATACATATGAAAATCTTTGGGCCATATAGTCAAAAGGCATTTCCACGGTTAAAAGCCAGTTAACCGTGTAAATGCCTGCTAACTGGATATTTGACGGCACATACACGGGTAGTGCCATTGAGTATCCCCAGCTAATTCCCCTACGCACCCCGATGCTAGCCGGCTAGCATCAGGATGTGCTGGGGGTGTTCCGGGGCAGAGCGGAGGTGGGGATCAGCACTTACCATGCAGCACTGATATTGGAAGCTGCATGTTTAGTGTCGGCGCCTATAAGATAAGCGAGGAAAACCTGCAGCCAGACCCGGATATTCACGGAAGTGAATATCTGGGGTTAGGGGGTCGGCGGGCAGGGCTAAGTGGCTACAGTGCTTAGCGCTGCCCAGTTGAATATCGGGCCCTTTAAGTCTATTCCCATATGTCTTATCACAAAGACCACCGAATAATTTAGTAGCCATCCTCTGGACTGACTCTATCCTGTTTCTATCCTTTTGAACTGTACACCATACTCTGAATGAAATCTCATACAAAGTCACCATCATCTTCTTTTTCCTGTTGGGCATTCCTCTGCTATCCATCCAAGCACTACATGAGCATCACAACTTGTACTGAAGTTTCCAAGCTCATCACAGGGGCCTCATCTTTTTGTAAATTCCATTTTAGCTTGTTTCTAGACATCCATCCACCTATCGCTTTGACACAATCATTGTCTTGAACTGACCATCCGTATCGGATATGTTGGGAGAAATACAGTACAACAATCATAAACACAAAAGTGGAAGAACACACATACTTTAACCAATTTTCCAACAGATCTTATCGCAAGTAAACTGGTATTTATTTACCAAAGTAAAATATATTTTTTTAAATTGCCTTGGACTTTTTAACAATTAAACATCATTCTAAACAAACATTTTAAGATATCCTGATTTCAATATTTAAACTAGTGGTACCTACTTATAAATATGAACTTTAAAGACAGAGAACAAATAAAGTATCATGCCTAAATAAACCTGTAGAACCGCAGAGAATTACAGACTGCATATTTCAGGCAGTCAACCCGGCTAACTTATAGTACATTAATTCACTAATGCCCTATTTTATTTATTTAGAAGGATTTAGTGTACCGCCTTATCGTTAAATCAAGTGTTAAATCAAGTGTTAAATCACTAATTTAACACTTTGGCATGTTCATATCAACTGCTTCTTTCTGAAAAACAACATGCAAAAATCCCCAAGAGAAACATATTTTAGATTTTAGTAGCAACAATTCCAACTGAACATGTTATTTATTGGCAGGTTTAAAGGCATGTTAGTTAAGAGCTTTTCCCTTCCCTTCTTCCAACAGAGAAAAAAAAATATAAACAAACAGCTGACTGTAAATGCCCTGTCCTGATAAGAGCTCATTTCCCTTCTGCATTCCTTTCTTCAAATTTGAACAGTTAATTGAAGACTGTTTCACATTTCATTGTTGTTTGCATACAATCTAAGCAAAAGAACATATTGCACAGAGATATGTTGAATTCGGTGGCGGGGAAGTGCAATTATAGTACAAATTAAAATCAGAAAGTCTAAATTAGCTTGAATGCTTCCTTGGAGACAGATTGTGAGCCTGTCTCAACTATTCATCATCCCAAAAAATGGTATTATTTACTCAATATGGAATTTAAATTTAAAAGCATGCAAAAATTGATGCCTGAAAATGACAGTGTTCCGACCCAGAAAGAATGGGTTAATTTATCATTGGTTCTTTTTGCACTAATGCACTTTCATTTCCATCCTCAACTGGCATGTACAACTTTGTTTGTGCAATAAACTGCTTTATTACAGTGAAGCGCAGATCCAGGCAGAACAAAACCAGATCATTTTTGAGTTAACTAAATTAGACTGGCACCCAGGCTCATTTATGGTGAATTCTTGGTAAGAAGCACTTGCTTCAGAAATTAGTGCATGGGCACCCGTGTCCAATGATTGGTCCAGATTGACCTATTATTACATAAATGTTGCATTGGAGACTATTAATTGCATCGACACATGAATCAGATCAGATTCTAGACTGATTTTAAGAGTTCATTCCATTCTCATTACAATATATAGCTTATGTGGTGTCTCAAATGTATGCAATAGTCACATCTAAAGCTGGTGTAACAGACTATACAGACTGTACCACATAAGCATGGCTCATTGCAGTGGATGGTCAGGAACAAGAAACTATGCAACACCCATGGAACAAAGAGAGATAGGCCAGTATTACTAATGCTGAACAAAGATATGCAAGGGAAGGACCTATCAAAGGGACCCAGTCCATTGCCAGCTGCCCCCATGCCATGGACCTAACAAAAGAATGAGAGCACTTATTTATTATGTTTGTTGTTATCCACCTAGAATCTAAGATGAGCAGAACCCAAATTAACTTCAGGCAGTCATAATGACTGCCCAAAAAAGGTACCACATCCTCTAAGTGGAAAAACCAAAGTCCAGTATCGAGAGGCGCAAATATCAAGAAAGGGTGTTCTGGGAAGCTGATAGGCAAAGTTCCTCTATAAAAAGTACAGCTCAGAGCCTGGCCTAAGACTACTGAAGGTCTGAACACCTTCCAGCTGAATATAATAGAGCCTGAAAAGGACTCTTGCCCTGAGGGTATACACAAGGAGCTCCCAGAAGGCTTAACTACACCCTAGGAAAGTATTTGGATGCAGAAGACAGCCCTTCACAGTTGGGATCCAAAGTTCATTTCTGACAATATCTGTAGATAATTCTTAAGTTGAGCCAGTAAAAAGGATCACAAAATTGTACCCAGACCTGCAAAAAATGCAGAGGCCAAAGTACAGAAGCTTTTATATGGATAACCTCCAAGGAGCTGAATATTGCTGATTTCAGGATATTGAGCTATCGCTGTCGGCAGTGTCTGGATATTCAGCTCTGGCCACAATCCGGATACCAACACTGAATATCTGGATGATATTTAAACACTACTGCTGTTTAAATATCAGGTATTCTGAATATTAAATCCTTCGTTTACCCCAGGATGAATCTGACTGCTAGAATTTTCAAGAACTAGCTACTCAACTTTTTAATGACAGCCATCACAGATTTAACTCACATTTGAGAGGAGGGGTGCATAGAAAGGTCTACGAGCTCACACATCTAATATACAATTTCTTTCAGTAACCATAAGAAGAAATCATTGCCTGAGTTTTAAGACCTATGTTGAAGTGACGCTCATTGGTTCAGATTTTTGCTAAATGTTATATATTAAAGGAAAGCTAAATTTGCTGTAACTTATATGAGTTACAGTGGATTCCAGTGATTCAGATACACCTCCAGTCTTTATACCAATATCTGCTAATAATGTTATCCTTCTTAATCCCCTGCTGTTTATTTTCTTCCCCTCGCCCTTCAATCCTAATTAAAGATAGTGGCCTCTGCAGACTCTGTAGTTACAGTAATTGGTGGCATTTATACATATATCTTTGCAAAATGGCCACTTACACAAATAAGTTGTGAAATATCAGTTTATACATGTGCGTGTTGGCACTTACATATATAAATTGCTGAGTTTCTTTATGTGGATTTGTAAAACGGCTCCTCTGGCTTGACATATCAGCAAATACACACACAATCCTGCACTATTTTTGAAAAGGCTTTACGTTTGACAGTGCCTTTCTAAAATATCACTGGAACTGTGTATGTCCCCAACCAAGATGGCTCAATTTATTTATGTTCTCTTATTTACCACACTATTCTGCATCAGTGTGGTTTACATTGAACAAACTGAAATTACATTGAATAGGGCATTATAACTTGGAGATAACTATTTTACAGGGAACATGGGCTATGGATGGTTAAGTGGCTTGCCCAAGACCACAAGGAGCACCTGTGGGACTAGAAACCCCAGTCTTTCCAGCCCAAGTTTGCTGTCCTCTAGTGGAATTTGAACCCCTGACCTTCCAACCTGAAGTACCTTGCCCCAACCACTAGGCCACTCCTCCACTCCAATTCCAGTCTTCACATAGTATCAAAAATCTGCCTTCATTCTTCTAGAACACCGTTTTGGGGAAAACCCATCATTGATTAAAGTCAAAGTCCATAACTACATCAAGGATATCTATAGGAGTGTGCTGAGTTCCTTCTCATATAAACTATTTATTTTTTAACAAATTTTCTATACTGGTTTTCTACTAGTCAAAACAGTTTACAAAGAATTGGGTGATAAACAGAGAACTTTAGGTGCATTAAGTTTACACATAACAGCATTAAGTAGAAGAAATGAAAAATAATTAACTTAATGTAAGCTAACAGGCTAAAAATTATGAACATAGCTATATTGGATTGTTATTTGGTAAATGCAATGTGTGCTGTTGAGTCAGTCCTGATTCCTGGTGACCCAGAAGCTCCTGGGCTTTCTTGGCAGTGTCACTGGAAGTAGATTGCCAGGCCTTTCTTCTGAGGTAATGGAGAGTTAAGTAACTTGCCCAAGGCCACAAGGAGTGCTAGTGGGAATTGAACCCTGGTTGCTTGGTTACCAAGCCAGTGTTCTAACCACTAGGCTACTCCTCCATGCCTGTTTTTTAGTAGGTACGCTTAAAGTGAATCGAGATGATGTGTGTTGGTAATGAGGGTAGGATTTAACTGAAGAGTCTATGATCATGTTTTTAGATCGAGTGTTTCTTTGAGGTGAGGTAAGAGAGTTCATATTGAGTTAGGAGACTGGGTGGGGACTGAGCTGAACTATTCTTGGAAGAGGAAGGTTTTTATTTTATTTTTTTTTTAAATCTCTGATTGACTGCTGTGTCTGAATTGCTTGGTATCACAGAAATTCCAGATATTCCATCTAAAAGGTTGTGAATCACAAAGGTTCTCTAAGGAATAATAAATTGCCTTACAATGTATAAAATAAATCCTGGCCTGGTAGAGTACATCAAGTTCATTATGAGAATGTGGCAAACCACACTCTCTTTGAAGTATGAACATGGTCAGTACATCATTCCTAACATCAAGATCCAGCAAGGAATATTTCAGGTCGATTCCCTGTTGCCACTTCTGTTTCATATGACGCTTAATCCAATAAGTACTCTTATCAACTCTTTGGGATACGGATTTAGCCTGAATCCTAAAAAGGATAACACTCCAGAGGTAACATTATACTTACTACTATTTGTAGATAACCTGAAGCTCTATAGTTCTAGCGATCAACAATTAGCAGAGCAACTCCGTGTAATGAAACGTTTCCTGGTAGACACCAGGATAACTTTATATATATATATATATATATATCGAACAGAAAAGAAATACAATGGAGAAGACATTATAAAGATATAGAAATAGGAAAATCAGCCCAAAGATCTCTTGTAGTCCACATAAGAAGTGGGAGAGGGAGTACAACCACCTGAGGTAGGAGAAACCTCTGGCATGACTAAAGAAACAAGAAATATACAAAAATTAAGACAGTCGCTGAGCACCCCAGACTAACCACAATATTGAGAAGTTATTTAACAGCATTACTATGGAGCAAACAACTTAGCATTTATAAAGGTAGCAAGGTCAGCAGGCTGAGAAAAAGCATATCTAACAGACTTATATACCATCAAACATTTACAAGGGAATCTTAAATAAAAAGAACCCCCAAGTTGCAACACTCCAGGTTTATGAAGGAGGAATCGCAAATGTGCATAATGAGGAGCAAGGTATTGTGTGTATGGCCCAGACAGGGCGGATTGGCCAGGATGTATCTGCACAGGGTGGAGGGCAATGGCTGGGACACTGTAGTACTCGACCACCACCTGCATGGAAAGGGTGGCCACAGCATGTCACACTGGGGGGGGGGGCACTCTCACTTTGACCGAGCAGTGACCATGGCATGTCTATGTTCCCACATAGTGCCATCCATTATTTGTTTCCAGTGCTACCTGTGTGTTCCTGGTTCTGGGGACAATCACAGGGATAACTGCTTGGTGTCTGTGCTGTGTATTCCAATCTCTGGGTGCACAGGGTTCCCCTGTGAGCATGCACTATGGACTGGTTAGTGGGCTGTCTGCAGTTTGCCTGTGCATGGTGGGAACATGTTGTAGGATGGTGCAGATGCAATCTAACTGTGCTGTCTATTGATGAATGGCAGACCGTGGTGTGGGGCAGTTGAGCATCACAGCTGGTCTGCAATGGTACAGGTATGGCACTGGCCCAGCAGCCCTGGAGGGCTGTCGTCTGCCAGCAGGACTGTGGTTGCTGGTACTACAGCCTTGCTGCATGGTGCAGGCACCTGTCCTGCCACACCCTCATCTACAAAAGGAGTGATTGAGGCCCCTTGGGGTATATAGTACATACCACTTAGACCCATAGTGGCAGTTCTACATAACCCTCATGCAAGTCTAGACACCCCACTGCCCTGATAACAGGTACCCATAGCAGCCAGACCTTAACACCGGGTATACACTAATCTGGGTGGTGTCCGGTCCCACAGGGCCACCTGTGACTGCAGAACACAGCTGAACAGATGTACCTTCAGTTGCACTGCTGGGAAAACCTGTCACACACTGGCAGTGATGGGGATGTTCAGCAAGACCTATCTCTAGCACCATATGTACTGTGGACCTAGTGCTGGGCGCTCATCCTATCCCACAGGGTGCACATGGAACCTGCACAATGGCATGGTCTGTAGCTACTCTGTGCCAGTATCACGCACTGTCAGTCCGTCTTACCACGCTGCAGTACCGGAAAGGTGCAGACCCCATTTGGTGGTCAGCTGTAGGCTGCTGTTCTGCATGTGCAATGCATCATGGGTGCTGGTGGGGTTACCCTATCCTGGCACACAGAGCAGACGGTTTGTGCGGTGACCTGCAGTCCTTCTGTATCTAGCCATTGCTATTCAACAAGCCATAGAGGTATAGCCTACTGTACACTGATGTTCTAGGTGGAGATCATGGGTTCAATTCCTTGTTGTTTCTTCCTGTCCAAGGCACATATTTTGCTTGCCTGTGACAGTCATATCTTTGCAGATCCGTGCTGCCAGCCCATAGTACCCTCACCACAGTTGCCAACAATCCTTATAAGGTGTTATAAGGCTCCTAATTAGGCACAGTACAAGGCATGTTACAAGGCACCTTATTAGGCACAGTACAAGACATGTTATAAGGCACCTTATTAGGCACAGTACAAGGCATGTTACAGGGCACCTTATTAGGCACAGTACAGGGCACGTTATAAGGCACGATACAAGGCACCTTATTAGGCACAGTACAAGGCATGTTAAGGCACGTGCCTTGTTCTGTGCCTAATAAGGTGCCTTATAACGTGCCTTATAACATGCCTTATAATGCACGGTACCTGACACGGCTTTCCATAAGGATGCCCTGCCCACGCCTTTATATGGGCATCTGTACCTTTACCTTTACCGCGGAACCTAACGCGAGTGACATTACCTCAGTTTAGTAAACATGCCCCAAAATCAACAAAGTAGAAGATTTATAGACCTCAGCACCAGAACCTTCCAGCAGCTCAGACACGTTTAAGACTTCTAAATTAGAGTCCTCTTTTGAAGTCTCCAACTCTTTCTTCCCCATTGGGAGATAATATACCTTGGTTAAAGGTGATATTAATTCTTGTGGAACTTTTAAAACTTCTACCAGATACCACTTAAATATTTTGAGGGCTGTGACCCCCCCCCCCCTAATCCTGGGGAAGTTCAGGACCCTCAGATTCATTGCCTGCGCAGAGTTCTCCAAAACCTCTATCTTATATCGCAGGGCCACATTATCTTTAACTAAATCAGAATTCAAGTCAGAAAATCTTAACAGTTGACTTGCATGATCTTCCACTTGCAATTTAACATTATCCAAAGTACTCACAGTGGTATCAATCCAGTCCGAATTCTCTTGGATTCTAGTAGAGAGAGCTAAAGTTTTCTAGTCACAGTGTTAGAGAGTGAAACAATAGCCTCCCATATCACCTCGAGTGAAAACCTGCAGTTTAGCAGGCACAATTGCCACTGGAGTGGAAGTTGCAGTGGAGGGAAACTGAAACAACCTCCCTTCAGCCTCAGGATTATTGGCCATCAATATTTCTGCCTGCCGCAATTGACCCAGAGCCTCTCCGGAACTACCGGGGGTCTGCTAACCCAAACTGCATGCAGCATCCCCTCGAGTGGCAACCAGGTCCTCTCTGATATGTGGGGGAAGCAGTTCCCAACCTGCAGGCACTGGAAGCAGTACACCAGGGCATGATGGTGGGATTCTCAAATCAGGAGACAGTGAGATCTCAGCATCCAAGTGCAGTGGCAAACTCTCATCCTCTTTTGCGGCCAAGCCAAAACAAATCTCCTGCTTCATCACCTGGATAACATCTACAAAACAATCCATCAGACCGCAAACAGAAGGCTGGGGATCCGAGGGAAAGATCCTTGCCTTCCCTTTCCGTTTAGGCATCAGGTATGAGGAACAGCTCAGCGGCCATCTTACTTCCTCCCCCTAACATCAGGATGACTTTTGGCATTGACAAATGTGCTAAGGCAACTTTCCTTATGGGAAAATTAAGCAAAATGGAAAACATATCCCTGGTTGAGGGCTGTGATATCAATGAAGTTAAACAGGAAGGCATATATAAATATCTAGGAGTAGAAGAAGGCTCAACAATCGAGCAGAAATTACAGAGAGAAAAAATTAGTAAATAGCATTTTAGGAAATTAAAATAATTATTGAAAAGTGCTTTAATTTTATTTATTTTTTATTTATTTAATCATGATTTATATACCGCATCTTCCATAGTTCAGTTGCGGTTCACAATAAACAACAGTTAACAAATCGGAGTTTGTTTTACATAAAACATCATATGACCAAATAACAATAAGATAAACAACTAGTGTTAATACAGAACAGTATAGAACAGTGCAAACTATATACATTATGTACAAATACACATTATGTGGGGCTTAAGCGTTATTCAAAGTACAGTATCAGCTATGAAGAATTGTATGTGTAGGTCATTTGGGATTTGTTAGATAAAAACTGGACTACAAGCCATGAATCAGCTTGCGAGTCCTGTACTTTCATTCAGCTTTGGGTTTGTAGAATGGATTCTTAAAGATCTTGAAAAACTGGATGTACAAACAAGAAAACCCCTCCATGCAGGGCTGTACCAAGGGTTGTGTGAGCAGTATGGCTGCATAGGGTTGCAGTACAAAAAAGGGGCACTAATATTCCAGGAATTTCAGAAAGAGTAAGTTATAGCACATTGCTGGGATGCATATTGGTTAGTCCCAGATCACATTTCTAGCTTGGTATGGTTCTGCCCCTATGCCCATGAAGTAATTTACAAGAATCAATGTATGCCAAGACTGTACATCCCTAAAACTGAAGAAGGGCTTTGATTCTTAAAAATAGACTATACATACTGTACAGAGCTACTATCATAGGCCTTCAGGCCTATCTAACAGCATCATCAGATCCAAATACGTAAAAGGCGCTAGGAGGGAGGAGTGGCTCAGTAGTTGGGACAGGTTACCTCAGGCCAGAAGGCCAGGGGTTCAGTTCCCACATGGGGACAAGCAACTTCAGGCTGGAGGGACTGGAGTCTCTAGTCCCATGGCCACTCCTTGTGGCTTTGGGCAAGCCACTTAACCCTCCATTGCCTCAGGTACACTTAGATTGTGAGCCCTTCGGGGACAAGGGAATAAAAAGTACCTGTTAATATATATGTAAACCACACTGATTCTAAATAGCGTAGTATAAAAAATAAATAAATAAATAGAATAAAATAAAATAAATAAAAAAATATGAAAGTAAATGTCCAAAATCAGTCTCCTTCATCAAACTTGTACAAGCATTCCGATGACTAGAAGGAATGAGTGAGAATCCATAAGGACAGAGAGGGAAGGAAGCAACAGACTTTGCAAAACAAGAAAAAAAAAACCTCTTCAAAGAATTAGATCAGCAAACCAGGAAAACAAGTAACAATTACACAAATACAATGGGAAATACAAAGTGTTACTTCTTGAACCCTTTGTCGATCAAGACCAGACACATGAATGATTAAAGAGAGATGAACTGAAACCGAAGGATGACAGGTTGAACATTGCAGCCCAGGACAGCAGATTATGAACAAAATTGTTTACAGCAAGCATTGAAAAAACTGTCAAAACGCCATCTTACAAGGACTACCTCAAGCAACCCTACATCCCTTACAACTCGCCATGAACAGTGCAGCGCAAATCCTTTTCGGAGTACCAAGGAGAGAACACATCACACCCCTCTTGAAGCAGCTACACTGGCTCCCCATTCCAGCTAGGATTATCTTCAAGACCTTAGTGATGATATTCAAGGCCATCAAGGGGCTCTCCTCTTCTTCACTATGTGACCTCATTCAACCACCCACTACCACCAGGCTAAGAAGAACCTCAGTAGCCAACATGCTAGCAATACCGAGAGACATGACAAAATGCTCCAAAGCAACATCAAACAGAGCCTTTAGTCTAAGCGCCCCAAGCCTCTGGAACTCCCTACCACCAAACATCAGAGCCATCCCCAACCTGAGCCAGTTCAGGAAGGCCTTAAAACATTTCCTCTTTATTGAATACCTCACAGACTCCACTGAACCCCAACCACCATAAATGATCTACGCACAATAACTCCATCTCACATGTACATAGTTATCTATTCAAATTTCTGCACATGTAGATAGTTTCCCCTGTTATCCAAGTTAATTGCTCCTGTTCTTTGTAATGACCTGACTCTTGTTTATTGTCGGATACTGTTTGTTCTATGTAAACCGCGCTGATCGCAAATAGTGCGGTATAGAAGAAATGTAAATAAAAATAAATTAAATAAATATATAGATTCTGTAAGATAGAACTGGAAACAGTGACTAACCTCACATAGCTGGCTGCGAAGTTCTGATAACAGAAAATTTCTACATAGAAAGGTACAATAAAGTAGCAAATCTCATCCACTGGAAACTCTGTCAACACTATGGGGTATGTTTACTAAACCGTCTTAATATTACCTGCGCTAGTTGCAGCGATAATGTGAGGAATGCCATATAAGGTAGTGGGCGTTTCTGCGGTAAGGTAGCAATGGTGGCTTATCGCACAATAGAGGGCGCCTTGCCGTTATTGCGCTGTAGAGGGTGCAGTGGTGCGTTATCACGCGTTAACCTTAAGATCAAAGAAATAGGGGTGTAGCACACTGGTTAATACAATAACTGCTGATACAGCAGTTCAATCCCTCAGTGGGCAAAGTTCATTAGGCTGTCAGAGGCAATTAACTTTCCTGCCTGTAATGGTCAGACACATATCAACAACCTGTACTGCCAGCCAAAAAAGCCCTCACCACAGTTCCATAACCTAATGCACCTTTTAGGGCACATCATAGAGAACCACGTCATCCAAGGCAGGTCATAATGTGCCCCAGAGGGCGGCACGAAAGTGTGGCACCCCCCAAGTCAGCATATAATGTGCCCCATAAGCTGACCAAACCAAAGGTGATTCTAAAGATGGCTCAAGGATGTTAAGGTGACCCAAGAAATGTTGGCTAAGGGCAGTAAGGTGGACCAAGGTCACAAGCATGAAATGTATGGGCCAAACACAGATGTAACTCTAACACTGCACAGAGCAGCAAGGAAAGCCAATAAACAAGTGATGAAAGGAAGTAAATGTCAGAGGTGAAGGACCTGCCAAATCTGCATGAGGGCCATGTGGCAGCTGGTAAAGTGGACAAATATAACGGGGGCAGCTGTACTGATGCACAGGGTGATGGTATTGTAAAGTGCAACAATGACAGTGTGTGGCAGAAGATGTAAATACGTGTCCGCCAGAGGAGGTAGAAGTGGCAGGATAAGTGCAATGACAGGAGGACAGAGGAGTAGCAGTGCCATGCAGAGCAGACATGGGAGAGGCAAGCATGATTAGCTGCAATGCAGAAAAGGGTCACAGTGCAGGTCATGGGGTAGCAGCCTGTACATTAGGGCAGGACGCCACACAGCTGGCAGAAACATATAGACAGACAGAAGGATGGTTGGCAACTGTGATGAGGGTATAATGTGGCAACAGCACAGATCTGCACAGATATGACGGTCACAGGAATGAAATGTAGTTGTGTAGAACAGGCAGAAAATTAAAAGAGAACAGAGAGGAATAAAACCCATGACCACTAGCACAAATGCCAATGCACAAACCTGTAGGTTACACCACCAACGTGAGCACCACAGCAAAGGTTGCATACAAGAACACTGCAGGGCACCACACAAGAAGCCTGCTGTCTGCCAGGATAGGGCAACCCCCAACAGTGCCCATGATGCAATGCACATGCTGATTAGCTATATACAGCTGATGACCCAATGGGATCTGCATCTCTCCGGTACCTCAGCCTGAAAAAAAGACCGGACACTGTGTGATGCTGCCACAGAGCAGGTACAGACCAGGGCATTATGCATATTCAGAGTTCACCCTGAGTGATAGGATTGCCGCACAGCACTAGGTCAGCAGCACATGCGCTACTGGTGAGTGGTCCTGTTGTACATTCCCATCACTAACACTGTGTGCTAGGTAGTCCCTGCAGTGCATCTGAAGGTTATTTGGTGTCCATCTGCATTACACACTCACATATGGACCTCTGGGTCAAGTCACCACCCAGGTTATTGTGTACCCAGTGTTAGGGTATGGCTGCCATTGGCACCTGTTATTTGGGTGGAAGGGCATCTAGACATACACCATGTTTGTGTGGCTGTGTCTCTATATGTTGATGTAACATACAGTACATACCCCAGGGCACCCTAAACACCTTTTTTGCAGTTGAGGGAGTGGAGCAATGGCTGTATGACCAGCAAACCCTATCCTGCTGTCAATGGACAGCACCCCAGGGTTTGTGCCACAGCCATAGCTGGGCCAGTGACACCCCAGCAGTACTGCTGTGTGTACGCCTGTAAAGCCTCCACTGCCTCACACCACAGTCTGTTATTCACCAGCAGACTGCACCTGCAGCACTCTCAGGGAGTTCCAACCATGCACAGACAGTTCACTAGCCAATCCATAGTGCATGATCACAGAGGACCACTGTGCTTGCCAACAGCACTGAGAACACCCAGGAGTGACACAAGACACATGATGTGTAGCACTATGTGGAAACATAGACATCCCATGGTCACTGCTCGGTCAGGGTGAGAGTTACCTCACAGCAGGACATGCTATGGCCTCACTGTCCATGCAGGTAGTGGTCGGCCTCTACAGTGTCCCAGCCATTGACCTACACCAGTGGTTCTTAACCAGTCCTCCTTGAACCCCTAGGCCAGTCGGGTGTTCAGGATAGCCCTAATGAATATGCATGAGATGTATATGCATTAGAGATATCCTGCCAACCTGACTGGTTTGTGGCCCTCTAGGGCTGGATTTGGAGACCCCTGCCTTACACCTCTGTCATTTAAGATTGTGAGTGGGCAAGGTGCAGATCTCCAAGACATCAAAAAGGTTAGATAGAATTTGTCACATGCCTCTTTGCTTCTCACCACCACCAAAATATTGTCTATTAGACAACTTTTTGGTGGTGGTGAGAATTGAGGAGGCATGTGGCACATTCTATCCTGAACACCCGACTGGCCTATGGTTGAGGCATGACCTGGGCAGAGCAAGGGAGATGTATTTTGCAGTATGATTTCAGAATGGCACAAACACATCTGGCCCTGGTTGTTGAGGCACCTTTACCTATATCTGCTCCTGATGAGGTGGACAACCCCCCCCCCCCAAGAGCACATTGAAGCATGGGAGCTTGTAAATGGGGTCTCACACTATATGTGGAGTTGCTGAAGAGCTGACCTGCAGCATGCTGTATGCACAGATATAAAGCCTGGGCATCACATGCATGCACAGTGCATTGCTGCAGCTCACAGTCCTCTGGGCACATACACACACACACACGACTCTGCTCGCCAAAAGTGGTGCACATTGTCATTGTTACCTGCCCATTAGGCCTCCTGTAATGCTCATCCTGTGTGCAGGAGTTATTAACATGCTCTGCCCCATACAGGCACCCACTCAATGTGCTGGTGCTGTTAGCATGCTTTGCCATCCAGCCTTACACTGTGCATTTGATCAGTTTGACATCTGAGTGTGAGAACCCATGCTGGATCACATATGGGGAGTTGCACCTGATGCTTCTGTTCCTGGAAGGTATCATAAAGTTAATACACCTGGACATACCATTCCTGATCCACAGGCTGGTCTTGAATTCATGACCTCTCACTCACACACACACTAGCTTTGCATTTGCAGTTACAGAGCATCTGTGTGGATTCGTTCATCCATGGGTATACCGGTGGTCGTTGTCAGGGTGCATGAGGACAAGACTTGGGGTGTGCCTATGTGTGCTTAGCTATATGCAGGCTCTGTGCCATCCTTGTCTGATGGGGTCTGTTAGGGAGGTGTGTGAGAAGGATGTCTTTTGAGGTCTGCATGTTGCACAGCTTTGCTATGCTGCTGGTGCAACTGACATGCATCTTGTACATATGGGATCTGTCCAGTCAAAGGGGCAGGCCATGGTACCTGAACACACACATTCTAGCCTATTAGTGTTCTAGCCTAATGACCAACATACCCATTGCATGATGTGTGCTTGTGAGTGAGTTATGGCCACTCTCATATGTTGCTGGCCACTGGGCAATCTAGATTCACATCTGATTCAGATGGTTGTGTTCCACTGAGTACTGAGTTATTGAGGGGTCACCGGAGCATTCACAGATTCTGGTCTCATTTGCCAGGTGAGGGAGCAGGGTGCTCATGTTTTCCTCTGATATGGGCTGCTCTCATATTGCATAGTATTCCTGGCTCAGTGCACTCTTTACACCACATGCTATGCTGTTGCTGCTAATGGAGCGCTACTGTCATTTTCTTGGGTACGCCTGTGTGTGCATCACATTGCAAACATTGAAATAGGCTCTTTCAACTCTAAGTACCCCTTTCTGCGAGGTTTTATTTGGCATTAGGGTTTTCAGTATTAAAGCCCTAAAGCACGATTGCGCAAGCTGGTGGTAAGGGAGCATACACTGTCAACGCCCACTCTCCACCCTATTAACACCCACTCTCCACCTCCTTTTCCCTTAACACTGCGGACTCCTCTAATAATCGTTAATGTGGCATTATTGGCCCTTTCCGCAGCATTAAGCCACAAGGGTGCTGATAACAGGTGTTAATGGCACACTTGCTCACTTAATGCTCTTTAGTAAACATACCCCCAAGTGTACCTGAAAATTAGGTATATTTGATGTTCTATTTATTTGTTCATTTTTCTTAACTATTACTAATTGTACTCAAAATGGAGCACAGCCATGGCATTGTTTCAGGGAGACTCAGTGGTACTGAGTGCTGACATCCTTTACATTGCCTGCTAAAACTGATTCATAGTCCCAAAGTATTAATGAAAGAGCCCAGGCTATGCACACCCCAAGCACATCCACAAGAGTGCATGCTTACTAAAGAATGCACCAGTAACATGCATTTGGGCTATGAATCTAGTGCAGAGGCTTGAGCCAGATTTATAGGGCATGTGTGTCCATCCCCCTGCCATTGGCACATTTCCATTGAGTGGCACCGTCCAAACCGAAACATGGACGCATTTAACACCACTCACTGAGGTGGCATTAAGTGCATCTGTGCTATATAACCTAATATGTAAGTAGTTCAGAGAGTGTCGTGTGTTCCATAGCAGTACCTGTGGCATACCTGTTGACGAACAGCTCAGTTGTACATAGTTGAATATAGTTACCCCTGTTAAACCCAAGTTGTATAAACCTGTTCTCTGTAACATACACCGCATGCTCCGCTGCTTTGTACGAATTGTTGTTACATGTAAACCGCGCTGATTTTAAACAGCGCGGTATAGAAATAATATAAATACATATCAATAAATAAATAAATATGGTTTAGTAAACATGCCCATAGAGAGTGTCCCCAACTGAAAAATCATTGTCTTCACCTGTTCCCTGTAGGTCCCTGGGAGAATGTGGCGCCTCATGCTGTAACCAGCAACATAACTCTGTCTGCAAAAAGCATGACTATGGTGCATACATCATTTCATGCTGAGAGGCTACTCTCACTCTGACCATATCACGGCTGTGTATCCACATTGCGCTTCTTTTCTTTTTTTTTTATTATTCTTATTTAAGCTTTTCCTGAATACAATAATGCATGAAACATAAATTTACAAAACTCACAAATAATAATATTCAAGAACAGAAACAACCACAGCAAAATATTCACATCAAGGAAGAGCCATACCATCCCCCAAGGGGGAGAAGAAAAAGAAAAAGCAAAAAGGAGTTATTATAACTCCACATTAGGGAGCATTAATATGCAAACCACCTAATTATCCCTCTACACTTCCTTATCAGACAGAAACTGACGCAGCTGAGATGCGTCAGTATAAACATAATTTTGCCCCTCTAATGTTACAAGACATTGACAGGGAAATTTCAAGAAAAAAGAAGCTCCTAAAGCTACGACCCTAGATTTTAACTCCAGGAACTGCTTCCGCCAAACCTGGGTGGTCCGGCTGACATCTGAAAACACTTGAAGCTTAAATCCACACTGGGGCACAGCTGACCCATATGTGTGCATCTTTTTTCCCATTGGGGGAATATCAGAAGGACGGGCATCTTGACCTCACATGTGCCTTCGCCTTTGGACAAGAGCTGTATCCTGCAGCAGTGTGTTTGTTCAGCAGCTACAGTACTGCATTTCCTGTGCATTACATACTGCATATGTGCTGATGTAGGCAAGATATAGGTGTGACATATCACAGTCTCATAATATGCCAGGCATGTTGTTTCATATGCCTGATTTCACCCATTGCAGCCATGAATCTGTGGTCTCTTTGAATCCAGGCTTTGTTGTGTAAAGCAGTGTGGAGGAGTAGCCTAATGATCAGAATATTTGCTCTGCAAGGGATGGACAAGGGTTTAATTCCCATGTTCTCTTTGTGGCTGTGGGATACTCAGTTCATTTTGATAGCAGAAAATGTCCAGGGTCTGCTATGACTGGCAGACACACAATTGTATGATTTTTTTATATGGTCCGATAATATGTTGGGTCTGTGCAAGTGCTGTTTGCAATAATTCCCTTCTGAGAGCATGGCTTTATTGACTCTGCTGCAGGCCACGGCAGAGGGTCAGACTGTTCACCCTGCAGATGTGTACCACCTGAGTGGAAGAGTAGCCTAATGGTTCGAGTAGTGGCTTGGGAACCAAAACAGCAACATTTAATTCTCACTAGCACTCCTTGTGTGACTGGTAGGAGCATTTTACAGAGACTTTTTATGTATGTACAGCATTTTACGTGGGCACCTCTCAATGGCTCAGTACAGCTGCCTCCCACATGCTCATCGCACTAACTGACTGCCACATAGGATGACCACGGATTTGTCAGGTCCATCAGCTCCCACCTGTCTTTCCATCCAGCACCTTTACATTGACTTTCGCTGGGGCTCCCTTATCCAGCATTAAGGTAAGTACCGTTTTTGGCCATTAAAGTGCACACTTGGTACCTTAACACCCAATGTCCTGTTAGTGCACACTAAGCAGGCCCTTGAGCTCGTACTGCTGGAATGCCTACTATCCTCCCTAAGCCTTTATTGCACACAAACACCCTTAACACTGCTGTTATCGTTCAATATGCCCTGCTCCCTTAATGCTCTTTAGTAAGCATACCCCTTAGTTCACTAAATTTTCAGCAGCAAACTTTGCTAAATTTAGCCCATTAAAATTTGATTAGAAAGATTTCCACCCCTTTTCACTAAAGCGTGATAATCAATGCTTGTGAGTCACATTAACTTTAATGCAGGATGATGTGCAGATTAGCCCCTTTAGCTTTAATAGAGCCAAATTTACTAACTCACATGAGTTAAACCTTATTAGTTAACCCAACCTGAGTTAATTTAGAATATGCTACTGCATTTTAGTAAATAAGGGGCCCTTTTACAAAAGCCTGCTAGGTGGTTAATGCATGTTATAGTGCATGTTATAGCGCTGACACCTAAAATAGGCGTGACAGTGAGCGATTGCTAAGACACACGCTAATCGGCCACCATACAGTAAGACAGCAAGTGGATGAGTTAGGGGCATGAAGAACACATTGCTGCCAGAGAGAGAGCAATTGCTGCATGCTCTATGGATATCATTAGGTGTTCTTGAGTTAATTGCATCACATGTTGGTGTATATATCCTCATGTTAACTTCCAGGAACATGCTGGTCACACCTCCGACAATTACCATGGAGACTTTGCACTTATCATGCATGAAAACATGTGTTAAATACAGAACCTTAACAAGATGTAGTAAAAGGGCCTCTAGAATTTTTAATGCAACTAGATACCTCAAGATAAAATTAGCTGGTTGGTGCCGAAGTCTGAAAAATCCTTAAAAAAATAATATTAAAAATTGAGATCTCTCGTCACTTCCAACAACCATTCTCAAAATCAAGAGATGCCACACTCAAAGTGCTGATACCTTCCCTCCCTCATGCTACTTACATTTTAAAAAGAAGCCTCCTCAGCAATGAGTTCCTTCCCTCCTTCCCTGATGATCTCTTATTTAAAAAAAAATTTAAATGAAAGTTCATTTTGGAGGTCATTCTGAACTGCGTTTAGCAGGTCTGGACATCCAATCTAGATGCCCAGCCCCACTAAATGCCTGACTCTCATCCTGGAAACAGAGATCCCCACTCTTAGATCTGAGCTGTGCTGGGTGCTCTGTTTGTTTGCAGGAGGGGGCGGGCTGCAGATGGAGCGAGGGCAGGCTGTGGACGACACCATGACCCCGGATATACAGGGCTGATTCCGAAGTCAGCCCTGTACGTCCAGGGTCGGCCATTGGTATGGGGGACTTACCTCAGAGGTGGAATAAGTCTCCCTGGATGGTAGAAGATGGAGGACCCGAGCCTGGAAAGGCAGCTGAGGGGATGCAGGGAGTTCCCCATGGCCCGATCCTGGCCATGGCAGCCTGATCGGGTGTCAGGTGGTGGGGAAAGGAACATCTCGGGGCTGCTGGGGATCGTGGCTCCTGCATGGAGCTGCAGTGCCATAGCAACAGGATGCTAAGGTGCTGCAACTCCATGCAGGAGCCTGGCTGGGCTAGCTAGGTAGTGGGCTGCACGTCCGGATGCTCAGAATCGGGACACACCTGCACATCCGGCCAGTTGCACCTGATTCTGATCCCGTGGGCATGTCTAACCCCCTGCGGGATCAGAATCGGGTGCAACTGGGGCACATCCAGATTCTGGGTGCCTGGACAGGCGGGGGACACCCAGAACAGAATTGGCCTCCGCATGTTTTCATACAAAGGATCTTTTGAAATTCCATAGTGTGAGGTACATTTTCTTTGACCGTGTAGAGTTAAGATGTGTTCTTACAAGGCAAAAATCTATTTTTACCAGCGATCACTTCCTCAATTCAGTAGGACCCCAGGTGCAGGTAAATTTTGGGCAAGGTTATATACCATAACTTTGTTGAAGCCTATATAGTCATCCTGCAGCCTCTCTCTTTAATACCAATTTTTTGATGGCTTGATATTGTTAGATTTGTTTCCTTTTCATATTGCATGTTTTCCCTTGGATATCTCTAGATTAACAGACACTGGATTAAGTTTTTGATTTGATTGTTCTCTTTTCTTTTTGCTTGCAAGCCAATCTATTTCTGCAGATAAACTGAACTTTCGTCCGCATATTTTGAAGGTTTCTAAAAATAATATCACAAAATGGCAAAATTCAGATCTTTGTATGATAAAAGCTATTGAGAATGTTACTTTCAGAGTAGTAAAGCAGTCAGCATTTTGTCATTATTGATTGAGCAGTACAGAAACTGGTATTGTCGCTGCAGGCATTTTACTGATCCACAGGGTGCTTCGTAATGACAGTGAGAGCAGCAATTCCATTCTTCCCATTGATGTCATCTTGAAAATCAATCCGCCATAGCATTCTAGCATTCGCTTCACTCTTTGGAAAGGTGATGAGAGCCAAAATGTAGAGGGCTTTTTTTTACTTTTATGTTTTGGCATGCAGAGCTAAAGGTATCCGCTGGAAACTAGATAGCAGGTCACAGAGCAGCAGAGTGGCTGTGCAGACAGTAATGAGAGCGCACTAAAGCAGAGCTAGGGATCATGAGAGCAGGCTGAAAAACAATGAGACATGCAGTGACAGAAGGAGCTGCAGAGCAAGGGACAGTAGCGCCAATGGAAGAGAGAGGCAAGGAGAAAGGAGAATTTTCTTTTTTTTCTGTTTTCTTTAAGTTTTGGCGTTTAGGGCTAAAGGCATCCACTGGAAATGGGCAGGGGCCCAGGGAGATGGCAGGGCAAACAAGAAAAAAATGAAGCAAGACACACTGAAGGCACAGAGTGTGGACAACTGTGCTTTAGTGGAGCTCTACACTCCTTCCTCCTCCCAGTCATAAGTACATTAAGGAAAACCAAGCAAGGCTAAGTTTGTCTTGAGAAACACTAGCTTTACTACAACTTTAGTGATAACCATGAACAATATAGTAAATGACGGCAGATAAAGACCAGTATGGTCCATCTAGTCTGCCCAGCAAGGTGACAAGAGTAGGTGCACCTGCCGCTCCGTGCAGGTCACCCCTCCCCATGTCTTTGTTTAGGGGTAAACCCACCTCTCCGTGTTTGTTGAGAAATTCGATAGTTACGTTTATTTTGATTTTATGCTGTTGCTATAAAGGGATCCACTGTGTCTGTCCCATGCCATTTTGAATTCTGTTACTGTATTTGCCCCCACAACTTCCATCGGGAGGGCATTCCAAGCATCCACCACCCTTTCAGTAAAAAAGTATTTCTTGACATTGCCTTTCAATTTATCCCCTTGCATCTTCATGTTATGCCCTCTAGTTTTATAGCTTCCCCGTCTTTGTAAGAGGTTTGTTTGCTCATTAAGTATTTAAAGGTCTGAATCATATCTCCCCTATCCCTCCTCTCCTCCAGAGTGCACATATTTAGGTCTTCAAGTCTCTTCTCATAAGGCTTCTGACGCAGGCTCCAAATCATTTTGGTCGCCTTCCTCTGAACCGCTTCCAGCCTTTTTATATCCTTTGCAAGATATGGTCTCCAAAACTGAACACAGTATTCCAAGTGAGGCCTCACCAGTGACTTATACATTGGCATTAGTACCTCTTCCTTTCTACTGGTAATTCCTTTTTGTATGCAACCCAGCATCCTCCTGGCTTTTGCAACTGCCTTGTCGCACTGTTCTGCCACCTTGAGATCCTCATACCAAGGTCCTTCTCCTGGTCCGTGCATATCAACCTCTTGCCCCCTATCATGTACATTTCCCTTGGATTTCTGTTTCCCACTTCTTCACATTAAATCATAACTGCCATGCATTCGACCATTCTTTCAGCTTTTGTAGATCTTTTCTCATGTTATCCACTCCCTCAGGGGAGTCCACTCTGTTGCAAATTTTCATGTCATCTGCAAAAAGACAGACCTTTCCATTCAGTCCTTCAGCAATATCACTCACAAATACATTGAACAGTGCCGGTCCGAGGACTGAACCCTAGGGCACACCGCTAATCACCCTCCTTTCATCCGAGTGAGCTCCATTTACCATCATCTTCTGACGTCTGTCAGTCAACCAATTTCTGATCCAGTTCACCACCTTGTGACCCATCCACAAACTATTGAGTTTATTGATAAGCCTCCTATGAGGAACAGTATCAAAGACTTTGCTGAAATCCAGGTAGATCACATCCATCGCATACCCCTGATCTAGTTCTCTGGTCACCCAATCAAAGAACTCAATCAGATCTGTTTGGCAAGATCGTCCTTTGGTAAAACCATGTTGCCTCGGATCATGCAACCTGCTGGTTTTGAAAAAGTCCACTATTCACTCTTTCAGGAGTGCCTCCATTACTTTTCCTGCCACCGAGGTAAGGCTCACCTGCCTGTAGTTTGTCACTTCTTCCCTGTCATTACTTTTGTGAAGAGGTACCACATCAGCCCTTCTCCAGTCATGAGGAACTTCTCCTGTTTCCAAGGATCTGTTAAAAACATCCTTTAACGGCCCTGCAAGAACCTATATGAGCTCTTTCAATATCCTGGGATGTATCCCATCCAGTCCCATGGCCTAGTCCACTTTCAGTTTTGCAAGTTGTTCTAACACATCATCTTCTGTGAATGGTGTGATATCTACTTCATTCCCATTTTTATATTTGGGAGTGAAAGGTGGTCCTTCTCCAGGATTTTCTTTGGTAAAAACAGAGCAGAAGTATTTGTTTAGCAATTTCGCTTTTTCAATGTCACTTTCCATGAGTCCATTCCCAGCACTTTTGAGTCCTGCAATTCCACCTCTGATTTTCCTCCTCGCCCGAATATACTTGAAGAAAGTTTTGTTGCCACACTTCACATCTTTAGCTATCTTTTCCTCTGCCTTTGATTTTGCTTTCCTTATTTCTCTTTTTGTCTCTTTTAGTTTGATCCTGTATTCCTTTCTGCATTCCTCTGTTTGCAAGCTTTTGAATTTTGTGAAAGCTGTGGTTTTTGCCTTTATTTGAGCAGCCACTTCTTTGGAAAACCAAATAGTTTTCCTTCTCCTCTTATTTTTATTTACTTTTCTTACATATTTATCTGTTGCCCCTTTTATTGCCACCTTTAGTTTAGCTCATTGCAATTCCACTTCCCGTATCCCCTCCAACCCTGCCAACTCCTCCTTCAGGTACTCCATTTTACTAAAGTCAGTGTTTTTGAAGTCTAGGACTTTGAGCTTGCTATGATTGGACTGCACCTTGGCTTTTATCTCAAACCACACCGTTTGATGATCACTGCTGCTCACAGGGGCACCCACCCGGACATTCGACACGCTATCTCCGTTGGTGAGCACTAAATCCAGCATTGAGCTTTCCCTGGTCGGTTCCATCACCATTTGTCTAAGTAACGCATCTTGGAAGGCATCCACCTTTTTTTTCTTCTTTCCAGATTTGCAGAAGGAATACTCCAATCCACATCAGGTAGATTAAAGTCACCCAATATGATCACTTCCTCCTTCATGGTTATCTTTGCAATTTCAATAATCAATTTGCTATTCATTTCTTCGGTTTGAGTTGGAGGCCTGTAGACTGCACCAGTATGTATGATAGTGCTATCTCCTCTTTCCAACACAATCCACAGTGCTTCTTCTTTTCCCCACATCCCCTGCATTTCAGCAACTTTAATATTGCTTTAGACATATAGGGCTACTCCCCCTCCTTTTCTACCCTCTCGATCTCTTCTAAATAGATTATAGCCAGCTACGGCTATATCCCATTCATGTGACTCGTTAAACCATGTTTCTGTAACGGCCACAATGTCCAAGTCCATTTCCACCATTAGGGCTTCCAGGTCAGGAACTTTGTTAGCTAGGCTTTGAGCATTTGTGCTCATTGCTTTCCAGCATTTGTTGACTGGTGCAGAAAGGCCTAACACAGAATCAAAATAAACTTTGGGGAGAAAGAGCCTTAGGTGAATCAGATTGGTATGTACCACCCATTCCCCAGCGCCTACTAGGAGCAAGACAAAGACCTCACCACTCCTTGGGGCCAGGCCCTCTGAATCCAAAATGGTGGTTGTTCCCATGCTGACGTGCACATCAACAGCCTACTGAATTGAAACAGATACGATGGTTAAGGCAAGTCTGATACTGCAATGTTTGGGCCTAAACGTATTCCTACTGTTACTGCTTCATGCAGACACCACACTGCTCCCAGTGTTGCGCCACTGAAATATAGCTCCTCTCTGCCTGAAAGCACTAACACAATGGGAACTCTTTCCCATCCAAACTGCTTTTAGAACTGGCTCAAGGCCTGAACTCTCTCTGAAGCCAGCACCCCTCCGTGCCTCTATAGCTCCGCATCCACTCTCTTTGAGCCTGCTTGAAATACCCGTTTCCTGGACAGGGCAGCTGCTCTTCTTTCTCTCCCTCTATTTTCCTTTTTAAAGATGAGAGAGAAGGTTCATACAGAAACAGAGAAAAAAAATAGGAGCTGTGTGAGACAGAGAAGTTTAAGAACCTAGACTCCTCCAGGTATTCCCAAAAGGGCTAGTCAACCAATTCAAATCTCTCTTCTGTCTGATTTCCACTGGATCCCCAGTTATCCATTTGGGCCCAGGAGTCTGACAACTACCAGTATGCGCATCTACCATCTGCTGGAGACCCAGTAATACTGAGGAGCATGTGGTCGCACAGTGCCCTGTATGGGGGGAGGGGAAGAGGGCATCACAATCTCTTGTTCTCTGTCTCCATTTGTTGGTAGAGGGGCATATCCCATCTGTGCTGGACTGGTAATGATATGTAAATTACTTCATATACTTAGTGTACAGTGAAGTTCAGTACAAGCTGAAACCTATAAATTTGGAATGCAGCAGGTTGCAGAAACCAAAAGACCAATAAGATTTTTTGTTACTGTATTTATCTCTGCTGGTGCTAAAGCAGTACTGAAGGTTAAATCAGTCAGTATATGTAACTTAATTTATTGTGGGAATTTTTATGTTAAACTGTGAATGGCCTAGAATATTATGATAGACAGCATATAAGTACAATAAAGTAAATATCAAAAATATTGAAAAAAAGAGACTTCCTTCAACCCCATACCCACTTGGTGCCAATGTTAACCAGGCATGCCACCTGGGTAGTAGGATTCCAAAGTGGGAAAGTGGAGGCCTCATAAGAACATGAGCATTGATTGCATCCTATACTTGGGACCTCCTAAGGAAAGGTTTGTGAAATGGGCTTCTGTTCCACACTTTGACTATTCCCACTGGAACATGACACTCACTAGACTAGCCAGCTAATACTAGGCAACTGGCCTTTCCTCTTTGCCCTGGTGAAGTTCTTGAAGCTGTATTGTATTCAGACACTGGTAGTTAGGCTCTGAAGGTCTTGCTGCTCAGCAAATCAACATTCTCCTAGCACATCCTCCTAGGTAGAACCCCCCCCCCCTCACTCTTCTATTCACTGCATAAGGAATGCATCTTTTTTATGTAAGCTATGCATCCTTATATGTATATAGTTATGTATCAACCAACCTACACAATACCCATCTTGGGGTTGATGGAAGGTGATATGTTCCATGTATATAGGTTATAGTTTTATATTGTTATACATTGTTCTACATAAACTGCTCCTGATCACTGGAAGGGGCGGTGTATAAAGCAGATCAAATAAATAAATGCATAAATAAATAAATAAGGTTGACACGTACACTGTGTGTTTATGGCTGGGCGGACTAAATCTCACCTACTACATACTGGACAGAAAATGGTTAACAAAAAGTCTGAAGATGGCAAAAGAAAACCAAGCACAAAGAAGGGGCTCTCTTATGACCCACTACATCTTCTACTGTAGAGAATATATGTTTGCTAGGCATGCTGGTTAGAGAGCAGGACAGGAAATGCTGGGTAACTTTGGCCAGGTCTTGTCAGACTGCTGACTTGTGTTCCCAGTATGCCAAAGAATTTGTGGCCATGCCCTCAATGAGGTCGCCAAGACAGTGTGTCACTGAAATTTGTGCAGGAGTCTAACTTGTGGTGTGCTTGCCTCTACTGCTTATCACTCTAGCTTCTATCGCAAAAAATGCTCCTACACAGGGGCTCACAGGGTCTAGCAATGGTACATAAAGGTGGGGATGGCGGGGGGGGGGGAGACAAGTGATAGCTTAGAGGCAGTACTGCTTGCTGGCCTACTACTTCCCCTGCTGCATCACCACCACCACTGCCTCAGGTACTCCCTTTCATCCCTCTCAGCCATCAGCATCTCCTTCCAGTAAATCGGTGTGTTGCACTGTGGAATGATAGTTCCTTGCACCTGTGGGTCAAAGACTCTAGCTAGCATGAAGCATCCTCTTTCATAAGGGGTTACAACCTTTTTTTCCATTTGACCATGCAAAAAGTCTAAAATCACCAAAACCTCTGCTGTGAATTCCTATAGCTGCTGAAAACCTTCTAACATCACCTGTAAAAAGTGTCTTCTGCAAGTGGTCAAAGACCCCGACAAAGGCCAACTGGCCGAAACACATGTAGGACATACCTGATGACACATAAATAAAGCTCCTGTCCTCCAGTGGCGGTTTCCTCCTGCTCCTTTTGTTCCTGTGGTTTTGCAGGGGAGGGGGTGCCCCCTTTTGTTTCCTTGCTCTGTACTTAAGGACATTTGGTTACTTTTGTCTTTACTGGAACCTCTCTGTCGATATTCCTAAACTTCAATTTTTTGCTAATATTCTTCACATTGTTCTGAACCATGCACTTTTGGGTAACTGTCGGCTCTCCCCTATTATCTAGTTAAAAAGCTGCGCTATCTCCTTTTTAAAGGTTAATACCAGCAGCCTGTTTCCATCCCAGTTAAGGTGGAGCCCTTCCCTTCATAAAAGCCCTTCTTTTCCCCAGAATGATCCCCAGTTCCTAACAAATCCAAAACCCTCTTCTTTGCACCATTGTCTCATCCATGCATTGAGACTCCAGAGCTCTGACTGTCTTTGGGGTCCTGCGTGTGGAATGGGATTCACTTCTGAGAATGCTACCCTGGAAGTTTTGGATTTCAGCTTTCTACCTAAAGGTCTCCCTCACTTGGTTTTCAGCTGGTCATGCTGTAAGGGCTTGTGTGCATCAGTAGTTTAACTACTGGCAGGGTCTCCCAAGATGGACAGGTCTCAGCTGAAATGCCAGACCAAGACAAACCACCCATCTGGGCAGCAGAAGAATGGGACAGTGGTGGCAGTGGATGACAACATTTCTGTGACAATGGCAACAACACTAAACTTAAACCACGCAGAAGAAAGGTCTGGCAATCTACTTCTGTATCTTGCCATGAAAACCCAATGGATAGTCACAACAAAACAAATTGCACTATAGTTCTGGAAGATGAGACCCCCAGGTCAGAAGGCACTCAGATGGCTACTGGGGATGAGCTGAAGATTTTTCAGAGTATGTATGATGTAGTTGGATCAAAGCCCTTGAGATGTCTAACTGCTGATGTAGCTGCACATGAAATGAGAGTTGGAAGTTGCAAAGATGTCTTACATATTTTGGACATTGAACGTATGAAGCATGAAACAAGGGAATTTGGAGGTGGTCAAGAATGAAATGGAACATGTACAACTTGATCTGTTGGGTGTCAGCGAGCTGAAATGGACTGGCATCAGACACTTTGCATCAGATGATCACATGGTCCACTATGCTGGAAATGAAAGACAAAGAAGAAATGGTGTTTCATTTATAATTAAGAAGAAACTTGCAAGAACTGTAATAAATACAATGCAGTCAGTGAACACTTAATTTCTATTCGTCTACGAGGAATGACTATCAACACAACTATAATTCAAGTATATGCCCCAACAACAGCTGCAGAAGAGGTTGAAATGAATGAGTTCTATGAACAAGTACAAGCTGAAATTGATAGAACATGAAAACAGGATATCCTGATAGTCATGGGTGACTGGAACGCAAAAGTTGGTAACAAAGAAAAAGGCAACATGGTTGGAAAATATGGACTTGGCAACAGAAATGAAGCTGGATAAAGATTGGTAGAATTCTGCAAGACCAACGATCTATTCATCTCAAATACCTTCTTCCAGCGATACAAGCGGTGACAATGGAAAAGCTCTATAACATCAACAAAGACAAAATCTGGAGCTAACTGTAGTACAGATTACCAACTACTAGTATGCAAACTCAAGCTAAAGTTGAAAAAGAGCAAGCTACTCATGAATGTAGCAAAATATGACGTTGAGAATATACTACTGGAATTTAAAGACTGCCTACAAAATCAATTTGCTTCTTTAGATACAAATGACAGAGCTCTAGAAGAGTTATGGGATGACATCAAGAAGGTTGAGTTGGAAGAAAGCGAGAAGTTTCTACAAAAGGTGAAAAGTAAAAATGGCGAAAATGGATGACCAAAGAAACTCTGAAAATTGCCCAGAAATGCAGAGAAGCTAAAGCCAGAGGAGAAAGAGAGACAATCACAGAACTCAACAGAGATTTCCAACATGAGGCAAGACAAAACAAGAAGAAGTACTACAATGATGCATGCAAGGAAATAGAAGCAGGAGCTATTAGAGGAAGAACAAGATCGGCTTTCGTAAAGCTACAAGAGTTAAAGAAAAAATTCCAGCCTCAAATTGGAATGTTAGAATATGCTCAAGGAACCATGTTGAGTGTTGCTGAGAAGATCAAGAAAAGGTGGAAAGAATATACAGAGTTTTTATATGATAAAGATCAAGTGGACCAACAGTCGTTTCAACCTGTACCTTATGATCCAGAACCATAGGTGATGAAAGAAGAAGTTGAAGCAGCATTAAAATCCTTAACAAGATGAAAGTACCAGGCATTGATGGCATTCCCATAGAAGTATTACAGCAATCTGATGCAGCTGTTACCATACTTACAAGGCTCTGCCAAGAAATTTGGAAGACAACATCATGGCCAACTGATTGTGGAAATTATCACACAATCACTCTGATCCCACATGCCAGCAAGATTCTACTGAAGATTACTCAACAGAGACCACAACTATACCTGGAACAAGAACTACCTTAAGTGCATTCAGGGTTCAGGGAAGGGCGAGGAACGAGAGACATTATCGTGGATGTGAGATGGATCCTTGAAAAGACAAAAGAATGCCATACAGACAGGGAGTGGAGGAGTGGGCTAGTGGTTGGGGCAAGGTGCTTCAGACCAGAAAATCAGGGGTTCAAATCCCACTAGAGGACAGCAACCTTGGGCCAGAAGGACTGGGGTTTCTAGTCCCACAGGTGCTCCTTGTGGTCTTGGGCAAGCCACTTAACCCTCCATAGCCCATGTTCCCTGTAAAATAGTTATCTCCAAGTTATAATGCCCTGTTCAATGTAATTTCAGTTTGTTCAATGTAAACCACACTGATGCAGACTAGCATGGTATATAAGAGAATGTAAATAAATAAATATCTAGTTGTGCTTTATTGACCACAGCAAGGCTTTTGACTGTGTAAACCATGAAAAACTCTGGGCTACATTTAGAAGCATGGGTTTACCAGAACACCTGATCGTTCTCTTGCACAACCTTTACATTGATCAAGAAGCTACAGTTCAAACGGAACAAGAATAAATAGAATGGTTTAAAATCAGCAAAGGCGTAGGACAAGGCTGCATACTTTCCCCCTACCTGTTTATTTTATATGCAGAACAAATCATCAGAGAAGCAGGATTGTATGAAGACAATAGAGGTGTGAAGATTGGTGAAAGACTCATCAACAACCTTCGCTATGCTGATGATACCACATTACTGGCTGAAAGTGAAGACGATCTGAAACATTTGCTTCTCAAGATCAAGGAACATAGTCTTAAAATGGGTCTGCACCTTAATGTAAAGAAGACAAAGATTATGACAACTGGCAAAATCAATAAGTTCATCATTGAAGGAGAAGAAATTTAAATAGTGGACAACTTTAACGTACTTGGCTCAACTATCAATAAAGAAGCAACAATCAGTCAAGAAATCCGCATTACTCTTGGCAGAATGGCTCTGAAGGATCTAGACAAGATTCTGAAGAGCAGAGATTTCTCTCTCCATACAAAGATTTGACTTGTTCAAGCCATGGCATTTTCAATAACGTCATATGGATGCAAAAGTTGGACAGTAAAATAGAGAGACAGGAAGAAAATTAATGCCTTTGAATTATGGTGCTGGCCACAAATACTGATTGTTTCAGAGGATCTCAAGGTGGCAAAACAGTGTGACAAGGCAGTGGCAAAACCCAGAAGGATGCTGGGTTGCATACACAGAGGAATTACCAGCAGAAAGGAAGAGGTACTAATGCCACTGTCCAAGTCACTGGTGAGGCCTCACTTGGAATATTGTGTTCAGTTTTGGAGACCATATCTCGCAAAAGATATACAAAGACGAGAAGCGGTTCAGAGGAAGGCAACCAAAATAATTTGGAGCCTGCGTCAGAAGACATATGAGAAGAGACTTGAAGACCTAAATATGTACACTCTGGAGGAGAGGAGGGAGAGGGGATATATGATTCAGACCTTTAAATACTTAAAGAGTATTTACGAACAAACAAACCTCTTCCAAAGATGAGGAAGCTGTAAAACAGGCATGGAGTACATTCCACACCATCGATATGCAACAATCCATAAACATACTAACCTCAATAAATACCACCACCTCCCCACTCGACCCCTGTCCAACGGCATGGATCAAAGCAGCAAAAAAAGAAATAAACCAGCAAATATCCCACATCATAAACCAGTCGCTAAGTCAAGGAATAATGCCTGCCCAACTGAAACAATCAATAATAAGACCAATACTAAAGAACAACTCGCTCAATAAGGAAGATCCGACATCATACCGCCCCATCTCCAGCATTTCATTCCTCGCAAAGATCATTGAAAAAGCAGTACTCATACAACTTCAAGAACATCTTGACAACTGTGATACCCTAGATGCGCAGCAATACGGGTTCAGAAGAAATCATGGAGTTGAGACTCTTTTGATAGCGCTAATGAACAATCTCCTCAAAGGCCTAGAAGACAAAAAGAAAATGTTTATACTCATTTTCATTGACATCTCTGCCGCCTTTGACACTGTACACCATGGGATCCTCCTCAATAAATTGGAATCTATAGGAGTAATGGGAACCCCCCTCAAATGGTTCTCCTCTTACATAACGAACAGAACGCCGCAGGTACAATTCAACGGGGAGAAAGCTGAACCGTTCTCTCAAACGCAGGGCATACCCCAGGGTTCAGCCCTATCGGCATTACTGTTCAACGTTTACATGCAACCCCTCTGTGACATCTTCAAAAAGCATAATATTAAATACCACATCTATGCAGATGATATTATGCTGTACACGCAACTAGATACCGAGGACCCTCATTATACTCCGCTCGAAAATTGTCTGGAGGAGATGTTAAGATGGCTACAAAACAACAACATGGCAATTAACCATAAGAAAACAGAAGTCATGTATATATCCAGCAAACCAAACTTCAACCCCCCTCCCACAATCACCCTCTGCAACAACACGTATAGCACGAAGAAGGAAATCAAATATCTCGGAGTAACACTCGACTGCAACCTGAAAATGGAGACACACCTACGCAAAACAAATAAAGCCATCTTCCATAAACTTAGAGTGATACAACCACTACGGAAAATACTTGAGCCCAGTGATTTTCGGTCAGTAGCACAAGCCCTCATAATGCCACACCTAGACTACTGTAATGCCATCCTTCAAGGTCTGCCTAAAAAATCACTAAATATACTTCAGATGGCCCAAAACGTGATGGCCAGGATCATAATGGGAACAGGCATTACTGAACACATTACCCCCATCCTGATAGAGCTACATTGGCTCCCAATTGCAGCTAGGATACAATACAAGATGTTAGTGACCACCTTCAAACTAATAAACAACATATCCCCATCATTCCTATCATCACTAATCAGCACGCAACCTACAAATAGGGACAGAAGAACTATCAACTCAGGCAACCTACAAGTCCCCACCAACTTCAGAACAGTGAAAACAAGTACGAGTCGTAGAGCGTTCTCATTCTCTGCACCAACTATCTGGAATCACCTCCCGTGTGAGCTGCGTTTAATCAAGGACATCACCAAATTCAGGAAGGAGCTAAAAACTCACCTATTTCGATGTCATTACAATCAGCTATGACCATCAACTGAGAGAGTATTCAAAACTGCTATATGTATAATTATGTAAATATGTATATATAGTTGTAAGACTGTATAAGTCACCCCCTAAGACGCTAACCATGTGTGCTGTGACCCCAGTTATTTGTACATACCACCCCCCCCCCCCCCCAGTCTTGATTGACAATCCCCGAACATGAATCAAACCGCTGCTGATCGCTGGAAGTAGCAGTATATAAATGTGCAGTAAATAAAATAAAATAAATAAAATAAATAAATAAAACTAGAGGGCATAACATGAAGCTGCAAGAGGGTAAACTGAAAGGCACGTCAAGAAATACTTTTTCACTGAAAGGGTGGTGGATACTTGAAATGCCCTCCCGATGGAAGTGGTGGGGGCAAATACAGTGACAGAATTCAAAGTGGCTTGGGACAGACATAGTGGATCCCTTTATAGCAACAGGATAAAATAAAAAAAATCATAACTCTCTTATATCTCAATAAATAGGGGTGACCTACACGGAGCAGTGGGTACACCCCTAAACAAAAGCATGGGGAAGGGTGACCTGCACAGAGTGGCAGGGGCACGTACTGTACTCTTACCGCATGGCTGGGCAGACAAGATGGACCATACTGGTCTTTATTTGCCGTCATATACTATGTTCCTATGTTACTATGTTACCATGGACTGCCTGAAGAACAAACCAGTCAGTACTAGAGGAGATCAAACATAGGCCTTCTTTAGAAGCTCAGATGATAAGACTTCTTTGGACATATCATGCGAAGAGAGAGATCATTAGAGAAAGGCATCATGTTTGGCAAGGTAAAAGGTCAACGCAAAAGAGGAATGCCAACAATGGGATGGATCAATACAATAACAGCAGCTACAGGTACCAGTCTGGCAACAATGAGCAGCCTGACTGAAGACCGAAGACAATATAGGACAACTATCCAGAGGGTCACCAGAATCGGCTCTGTACATCAGGTGTCGCAGACCATCCATGCCCTGCCCTTGCTTCACCTCTGGAATGCCTTTGCCCGCCCCTGTCTAAGCCTTCCCTTACAAATGTGTTGTTCAAACAGGGAGGCTTTTGCCAGGGCTGGCAGTGGGGCAAATAGCAGGTATGGACATCCCGACAGGACGTCCATCCCCGCTATTCACAGGACAAAATGACCCCCATAGTGCATCTGTATTTTCAGAAAGCACTTGGCAAAGTCCCTCATAAAAGACTCCTGTGGAAATTAAATAGCCAGGGGTAGAAGAAAATGTCTTTTTGTGGATTGGAAACTAGTTATGAGAGAGAAAACAGAGTGAGGTTAAATGACTAATTTTCTCAGTGGAAGAAGGTGACTGGGGATCTGTACTGGTGACTGGTGCTTCTTAACATATATAGAAATGATAACGGAAAAGGTAGCAGCAACTGAAGTGATCAAATTTAAAGATGAGGCAACATTATTCAAAGCTGTGCATGCAGATTGTAAGAAACTGAAGGAGGACCTTGGGATATTAGAAGACTGGGCAGTAGAAACTGAATGTGGTCAAGTGCAAAGTGATGCACATAGAAAAGAATAACACATATTATATGAGTGCTACAATTTGCTAGGTTCCACATTAGGAGTCACAACCCAGAAAAAGGAATTTGGCACCATAGTGAGCAATACTTTGAAGTCATTTGGTCAGTGCCTGGCCACAGCAAAAATGCAATGACAATGTCAGGAATTATTAGGAAAAGAATAGTGAATAAATCAAAGAATATGATAATTCCTCTGTATTGCTCTATAGTGTAACTTCACCTTGAATACTGTGTGCAGTTCTGGTCACTGCATCTCAGAAATGATATAGCAACATTAGAAAAGTTACAGAGAAGGGAATCAAAATAATAAAGGAGATGGAACAATTCATATGAAGAAAAATTAAAGAGATTAGGACTCTTCAGATTGGAGAAGAGATGGCTGAGGGGAGATGTGATGGAGGTCTATACAATCCTAATTTAAGTGGTGTGGAATGGGTAAACATGAATCCACTGTTTACTCCTTCCAAAATTACAAACACTCGAGGTGTGCATGCAGTATGTTAGTGTGTATTCAGGTTGTTAAGGCACTTTAGCAAATTTAGGGGTATGTTTACCAAAGTACGCTAAGGTTTGGTACCTTAGCGAGCATTAAGTGCCGACAGCATGGTCTGGGGGCATGTCCAGCATGTTCCCTGCAGTTACCATGGTGAGAAGCACATCACCATGTGAAAACTGCAATCACAAATAACATGGGGGCTCTTAACACCATCCACTGAGGTGACATTAAATGGACCCATGCCCACCTCAATATGGATGATTAGCACACACTAATGACCCGCACACTAATTGTAATTTGCAGTCAACACCCACACTCCACCCTTAACCCACCCAGTCCCCGCCCTGACATGCGTTAAGCAGTTAGTGCAATATATTTACTGTGCTGGCTATTATAGTGCCCAGTAGCAGTTACCGTGCTCCCAAACTAACTGCTTAGTACATGCTAAAAGCACACTGAAATTGTTAACACACTTTATTAAACATGCATCTTACTGGGCATTAAATTAATTTAACACACATTGATCAACTTATTGAGCTTTAATTCTTTGATCAGTGTGTGTTAAATCAATTTAGTTCACTCTAAAAATTCCCTAGTTAAAACAAATGTGTGAAACAAAACAAGTACAAAAGCAAATAGCAGGAAAAAGTTCTTGAAAAAGAGAAAAACTAACTGAATTTTTCTTGCCTGTGCATATCCCTAACAAAGGATAAGGAACGTGCCATGAACTTACAAAGTAGTACATTTAAAACAAAGCTAGGAGAACATTTTTTTATTCAAATCATAGGCTCTGAAATGCGTTGCCTGATGATATGGTAAAAGCAGAGTGGCCAGATTTAAAAGATCTTAGGACAAATTCCTGGAGGAAAAGTCCATAAAGCGTTGTTTAGCTAGACATGGAGAAAACCATTACTTATCCCTAGGGGTAAGTAGCATGAAAACTATCTACCTTTTGGGATCCAGCCAGTACTTGTGAGCTAGATTTTCTGCTATGAGCAACAGCATTCTGGGATTAATGGACCTTTGGTCTGACCCAGTCTGGCAATTCTTATGTTCTTAAAAAAGTTCCAAGTCAGTGAGGTGATGTCGTATGACCTGGCAGAAAATCAGTGTTTAGATATAGAACAGCTGGCAGTCGTCATTACAGAGGATTTTTTTCTGAAATACTCTTCCCAAATTCTTCCTCAGCCTTCAATAAATTAATTTCCATATCTTTCACCCCTAATTTCACTGGTAGCACACGTTTGAGTCATGTAACTAGCATTGAGGCATGAGCTAACTTTAGGGGGCATGTGCATCTGCCCCCTTACCGTTAGCATGTTGTTAACGTGTTGCATCACACTAAAAAAGCATGTGCATGCACTTAATGCCAAGCAGTGAGGTGGCATTAGGTACACCAGTGCTAACGATTGGCGCACACCCAAAATGCTCATGCTAAGCATAATGTGGCATCAACACCCTCATTCTACCCTAACCTTCCCAGCCCCGCCAAATCATATGCTACCCAGTTAGCATGGGGCTTTTAGCACAGGCCCCCATGCTGTTTGCATGCCATACTTACCGTATGGCAAGCCCATGCTAAAATGGGACCCAGCCCCTGCACGGTCAGGAAGAGAAGTCAAGTCACAGCAACAGAGAATACAAGGTGAGTCAGTCATGGGGATGAGAGATGAGCTGGAGGGAAGGGGAAGAGCGCCAGAGAGAGGATGGCAGGGAAGTGATGAGGAGCGTGGAAGAGGCAAGGAATGAGTGCAGGAGGAAAGGGGAGAGTACAAGCGGAATGGAATCCTACAGGTCCACAGCCAAAGACACACCCCTATCCCTTTAACATACACACTCCCTCCCCCACTCCTTGTTTCCCTCCTTGCAATGTTCCCTCTAATTTTCTGTAGGCTGTGTGCACATAAAATTTCAGCTGTGCAGCTTTTGAAGGAAGGTTTAATTTTTGTGCACCACATAACGACACTCGGAGTTATATACTTTAAAATTTGACTACATGTCAGAATACAGTATGTACAGCACATTGATTTTAATCAAATTAAATGAAAATAGACAATTACTAAATGAAGCGGAAATTTCTAGTGATTATAATCACAGATGTGGTATTATTTCAGTTAATTTTTATTGAAAGTCATTGTTATTTCATGTAAATAATTTATGTATGGAAGAAGAGAATGAGCTTACTATTAACAGTTCATTCTCAAAACGTTTCTCTTCGATCTTTCAAATTTAACCAGTCTGAATAAATTTTATCAAGGTCTACTGATCCGCCATCTTGAAGACTCTTAACACGCATCAGCATTTCCAAATGTTCTAACTGTAAGCGATTCCTTATTTTGGTTTTTAAACTGTTCATCAAGCTGAAACCACGCTCACAATCTGCACTAGAAGCCAAAAATGTTCCACCAATATCCATCAATTTCGCTAAATCTGCAAAGTGAGCATTCTGAAACACCAAAGCCACCATATCCAGAAAACTGCTTATCAGTTTGCTTTTATTTATTTATTTATTTATTATTTATTACAGTTGCTTATATACCGCACTATTCGGCATCAGCGCGGTTTACAGTATAACAAAATGACCAAAACACACATTCTGTTTGGTTTTACATAGAACAAGGGTATGAACTTGGATAACAGGGGGGGGATGAACTATATACATGAATTATATACATGAGAAAGGTTACATGCATGACGCAAAAGTCCTGTAAAGTCCTTGATTTTTTCTGCGACTAAGAGCTTGAAGTCATTGTACTGCTGAATAACAATATGTTCCTCCATAAGAAATTGTACTTTAAGCAGAGTGATTGGACGTTTTCAATTCCAAATTCATAATCACACTGTGCTATTGCTGTCAAGTCAAAAGCAGACCATTCCTCAATTTCATTTTCAGGAAATCTTTCCCCTAAATGCAGATACAGCATATTAATGAAAATAAGTGTGGAACCAGTATCCACTGAAACGTCTCCAGGTATCTTGTCGAGAAGATTTTTAACATTATCAGTCCATTTTACTGTGTCACCCAAGTATTGCATTCGGATTTTGTTCAGCTTACCCTGTGCAAGATGATATGCTTCCAGTGGTGTTAGCCCACGTTTTTGAAATGCCATTGTTAATGAAGCTATTTCAGATAAAACATCATTCAAAATTTGCAGTGTTATATGGAATTGATGGCTGTTTAGCTTTTTATAACAGTACTTTGCAATGGGATAATTTATCCTTCTCTTCTTCAAAGTATTTTAATAATGGATCATAATTTCGAATAATTGCTTGAAGAGCAAAATGTCTAGATAATCACCGCACTTCGTTCAGAGGTCTAAAAGCAATTGACTCGCATTCAGAAGCATCTGCTAATTCTTTAAATTGTGACCTTTTAGTAGAAGATTGACAAAAGGTTGTGTAAACAGTTCTCATGAAAGTTTCAACTTCTTTCATCAACTTTACTTCCTTCCATGATTCACAGATCCCCAAATCTTCACGATGGGCAACACAATGCTGCTGCACTAAATGCGAAATGTTTTGTTTTAGCTGCGCAGCAACACCATTTATTCTGCCCGACATGACAGAGGCACCATCCGAAGTAAACATGACCATTTTATTAAGGTCAAGCTTGTATTTCCCATAGAATTCCCGGAGTGCACTGACAATTAATACAGCATCACATGCTTCCAACTGTAGCATCTCACCAAATTAAGTTTTATACAGACATGAATTTACTGGCTGATATCTGAAGTACAGTATTAAGTATTTGTTGACAGAAATGTCTGTGCTTTCATCAATAGTTAATGTCTGATACGCTGCTGATGCAACATCTGCTATGAGCTTATCTTGGACATTGATGTTTATAATTTCAAGAAATTCAAATGAATAGTTGTTGCTTCTCCAGCTTTCAGGTATGGTTATGTACTTGGACATGTGTTCATTAATATCTTGAACAGAGAGCATGGAAATATTCATCTGAACAGCCAGCAAAACACTATCAATTAGAATTTTAATTTCTTCTGGTGTAGAATGCTTCCGTTCATTACTAATTTGCCTTTTCTCTTTTTCAGCGGTGCTCTCAAGCAACAAGTTAAATAATCCTCCTCTTAAATTTGGATTTTTAGATCTAAGTTTCTTAACACTTTCAGTATGAGACTTACTAGACAGATGTCGTTTCAAAAAGTCCAGTTTCCACACATCATCCCAAAATTTGCCACTCGCTTCTCGGCGGTATAAACAGACTACTCCGTCATCCTCTTCGTAAGTGAATATTTCACGCAGTTGAATGCACGTTTTATCCCGAGATTTCAGTGTCTCCGTTTCAACGATTTCTTCAAGCCATTCAGGCTTAAAATCTCCGGACGTTCTCTTACGTTTTGTACCTCTCATCACTATCGGTTTCAACATTTTAAAAATTAACTTCTTTCAGTTTTCAATGTAATAAAATATTTAATAATGCGTGAGTAGTCCAGTTGTAATCTGTAATTCGAATTGCAGGTTGCAAGCCAAAGTACGGAAGCGGAAGTTTCTCAATGCGCCAATTAAAGTTTAAGACCAAAGATCTTATATCCTGAAGGTTTGTAATTTTGAACTAGAAAATATTGTAGAACTTGTGAAAACCATAAATACACAACAACTTTTAAATTTTAAGATGTCAGTACTGTTTTCTATCAGAATCAGAACCGCAATTTTTGTGCGCTCTGTTGTAAAGTATGTGCGCTCGTTCGGCGAGGTGTGTACACGCGCACATGCACACAGCTTAGAGGGAACAGTGCTCTCAACACACATACTGTTTACACAAACCCCATTCCCAGAGCAAACATAAAGGCAACCTAAACACACACAACCTCCGACATAAACATTTTCGTCCCCCCGACATGTTATCCACATCCCCACAGATAAACAGATTTATTATTCTCCATACAGAGATAAATATACATATCATACCACTGATATACACATACACACACCATCAGTCTTACACATATTCCCTTTCCCCACCCATTGCTACCCTAAAGAGACACACTTTGCCATAGCTGTTCCCACTACAATAAGTCCCTACACTGACAAGCCTGAGACGCTCATGGCGGAAGGAAAATGCATCATTGTATAACACTGTGAATGTGCACTTTTCACCTTATAACAAATCGTGGGTTCGATGCAGAAACCCTATACTAGAGCTCAGTGCTAAAGCTCTAGTGTAGGACTTCCTAATGCAGGTTCAACACTGAAGTTTTGCTCAGCAATGCTGTAAGCAAACAGCATACAAATGAACTATGCACAAAACGTCTAAAGAAGGAGAGCGAGCCAGGTCCATGCGCATAGGTGTCTGCGTTAGCACCACCTACATCCTGTGCACAAAAAGCACTTGTGCGCATATGCTGGAATGCTATGCCGTGCAGAAGAGCAATATTTTTCTGCTCCGAATAACACTGGTGTTCATAGACACCAATGTTGATCTGAGCAGAAATTCTGCACAGAATAAGAACATAAGAAATGCCATACTGGGTCAGACCAAGGTCTATCAAGCCCAGTATCCTATTTCCAACAGTGGCCAATCTAGGTCACAAGTACCTGGCAGGTACCCAAAGTCCACAGCTTCCACAATGCTCATCCAGGGGTAAGCAGTGGATTTCCCGGGTCCTCTTTATTAATAGTTTATGGACCTTTCCTCCAGGAACTTGTTCAAACCTTTTTTAAACACAGCTGCACTAATAGCTTATACTACATCCTCCGGTAAAGAATTACAGAATTTGATTACGCGTTGAATGAAAAAATATTTTCTCTTCTTAGTCTTATATGGGCTACATTGTAGCTTCATTGTGTATCCTCTAGTCTTCCTACTTTTTGAAGGCGTAAACATCCAATCTATGTTAACCTGTTCCACTCTATTCATTAAATTCTGTGTTCTGATTTGTCAATTCCTTCCTTATCCCCCTTGTCACTCCAGTTAAAAGTTTATTTGTAATGTTGTTTATTGCCTATCGTTTAATATAATGTTCAAACATTTGAGTTCTCTGTAAACCTCTTTGATTCACGGAAAGCGATAAATAAGCACAAATAAATAAATAAATAAATAAACAAATAAATAAAATTATAGACCTCTAGCATATCTCCCCTCAGCCATCTCTTTTCCAGGTTGAAGAGTCCTAACCTTTTAAGCCTTTCCTCATATGGGTACCCTTCCACCCCCTTTACCATTTTGGTGGCTCTTCTCTGTACCTTTTCTAATTCCGCTATATCCTTTTTAAGATATGGCGACCAGAATTGCACACAATATTCAAGGTGTGGTATGATATTGCTCTTATGTGCGGCACAGCATTCCAGCAATTGCACATAACATTGTTCCAGGACTCTCTTCGGCAAAGCCAGAATAAAGTTTGCAGGGCTGTGTGCTCAAGAAACAGACATAAATTCCTCACCAACAACTGCCGCAGACCTATGTCCTAACCCTTAATGTCTCCTCAGACCTCACATTGAAACCGTGATGTTGAGTTTACCTTCTGCACTGCATAGTTAATTGCTTCATTAACATCCCTGCACCTCTGCTGCTTGCCTCTTCACCAAGGAGGGCTGACAGCAGGGCATGTTGCTCTTTGTTCTGGTCTGTATGGTCCAATGCCAATTCTTCCTTGTTTCATGCTGCCCAGGCTGACATCCTGTTTGGCATGAGATGGGCCTGTGATGGTGACCAGGTGCCAGCAGAGCTAACACTGAGCCATGCCTTTGAATGCCAGTTGTGAGGAGAATAGCTGCCAAGCTTTGGCACTGATTGGGAAGCAGTATATCAAGTAACGCAATGTGTGCCTCTGAATCAATGTTGACTCCTGGCAACTCAGCAGCTCCTGGGTTTTCTTGGCAGTGTGACTGGAGGTAGGTTGCCAGACCTTTCTTCCAAGGCAATGGAGGATTAAGTGACTAGCCCAAGACCACAATTAGTGTTAATGGGAAGTGAATGCTGGTCTCTTCATTACCAAGCCAGTGCTCTAACCATTAGGCTACTACTGTATCCTATATATAACAAGTACGGAGAAATAAACAAATATCACACTTCACTGCAATTTAATTTAATGTGGGAATTACTAATCTGAGTTACCACAGATTAGTAACTTGCTTGGTATATGAAAAATGCAACTTATGATCAACCTTGCAAACTGTGCTATTTTTCCCACGATAACATCAAGCCACAGCTCAATGCTCTTGGGTGCCTTGTTGAAGGGGGTGATGCTTAAGATATTGAAGAACTGACATACTTCCCCTTTCCTCCCCTCTGTCCCCCCAGCAAAGTCCCCCTCATACCCTTTCCTGGAACAGAGTACTGTACCCTTGTACCCATCCCAAAGACACCCCTCACCTCCCAGAAGGCTCCCTATAGACCTTCCATCCCTCCCATAGACCACCTCGGGACCTATTGGGAGCTCCCTGGTATCTGGTGGCTGGGGCAGGAACAATTCCCAGTTGTTTCTGCCCCGTCTGGCTCTGGGTTCAAAATGGTGCCAATCAGTCCCAGCTCTATTTCAAAAAATGGATCTTTATTCAGGATTTTCATTTCCACACTGTGAGACACCACAATCCTGACGTTATTATTATCCTATAATGCTCATCATCAACTGTCTATTTTTTCATGGGTGCAGGATCAGGCCTTGGGATAAGGCCTGGCTGCCCCTTCATTACTGCAGAGACGTCTTCCTCATGACACAACCAGCCTGCTGCCCACCCCTAACTGCTACTATTACTACTTAGCGTCTATATGAATAAATTTTTGTCAGACCTTAAATCTGAAAGCCACTATTAATCAACTGCCATCATTTTACTGCAGTCCTTTTATTATGAAAGCTGTAAAAAACTGAAGAGCTTTTATTCATATCACATCCCCTTATGGAATTATTTAAAAATGTCCATGAATTTTATGGATCATACAATAAAATGGAGAGGGGATAATCGTCAACAATGTCTTAACTACTTAGAACAGTTCTGGATTTATTCATTAAATACAGTATTGTCAGGAGGTTTGAATAGTCAGCTGGACTGGTATACATTGATCTGATTGGAGGAATATAGAGGGAGTGTTTTGCTGACGTATGATCTTTGAAAAAAATGTTGCGGCCATTGAAAAGAAGGAGCTAGATTATCCCTATAAACAGCATAACAGCTGGAACTGCATAACGTACGAGGTAGACTATAGATTGCCTGTGCAAGAACAGCACTATAAGAGGAGCAGCTAGATACTGAGCAAAACAACCGGAATATAAAATAAATGTTTTCCTCAAGGAAAGAGCGTCTACTACATGACAGTTAAGTGAATACTTTGATGTTAAATGTTTGAATATAACACTATTGCAAAAGATTTTCTTCGAAACACAATATTATGGTCCATACAATAAAAGGTGTTGGCAAGAAGACAGTGTTGGATAAATGATCAAAGAATTAATGGACATTTTTAAATAATTCCATAATGGAATGTGATATGAATAAAAGCTCTTCAGTTTTTACAGCTTTCATAATAAAATGACTGTAGTAAAATGATGGCAGCTGATTAATAGCGGCTTTCGGATTTAAGGTCCAACAAAAATTTACAAAATATCAATGAAAAATAAAGTTGATGATGAATATTATGGGATAATAGTAACATCAGGATTGTCAATCAGTCCCTAATGGCAGTCTTGTGGTCGTACCACTAAGGAGCCAACTGCCATATAAAGGGCTTTTTGCCCCTTACTGCTACTATTACTACTTAGCGTTTGTATAGCCCTACAAGACATACACAGTGCTCTACAGACACAGGCAGCTTGACCCCTAGCAATGGCACTATGAGATTACTGCTAAGGGTCACCTGGTACCATTTTGAAACTGGACCCAGATGGGGCAGGCATGACTGTGGATCATTTAAGTCCCATACGGCTAGACACAAGAGATTGTGAAGATACGCCGGGGGTGGGGGGGGGCTAATTGGGGGGGGGTTGGGGGTAAAGGGGTATTCTTCAAGGAGTCAGGGGTGGTGGGGTCTTTATCTGGAGGGGGATATGGTTTGTGGTCATTAAGGGGTGGGGTTATTGGTTGTGCGGGCTGGGATCTCTCTTGGTGGGGTAGAGGAATCTTGGCAGGGGAGAGGAGAATCCGCGCAACATTTTTAAACCAGCATGTTACTGGTCCAGTGTTCCTCAGAGGAAAAATAATGCCAGATCCAAACTGGCATTATTTTTCCACAAATAACAGGTTGATAACTTGAGAAGTTCACCACAACTTGTTATTCGATTTGCATAATTATACTACTCTTACTAATCATTTGTATAGCGCTACAAGGTATACACAGCATTGTACATATAGACGCAAGACAAAGTCCCTGCTCGTCAGAGCTTACAATCTAATCAAGACAAAATGCATGTGGAGCTTGATCCTAGAAGGGGCACATCCAGGCTGTTTAGATGGCCCCGACCAGGATGGGCCTGTTAGAACCCGAGTCTGCACCGCGGGAGCAAGATGCTCCCATGGGTGCAGGATCAGGCCTTGGGATAAGGCCTGGCTGCCCCGGCATTGCTGCAGAGACGTCTTCCTCATGAAACAACCAGCCTGCTGCCCACCGAGACCTCAATTTTCTGCCGCCTAACCCCCAATAGGTGCAGCCAGGGCTCTGAGCAGGCAGCGGAGACCAACCTTGCATGCCTCAGTTGCCTCAGGGGACCTGGTTGGCCGATCTGAGCGCTTATTCCATCTCTGAGGTGGAATACTCTGGCTGTCCCCCCTGGTGCTCCTAGGACGTACAGGGCCATGAGGGGAATCAGCCCTGTATGTCCGGGTGCCAGTCCCGCCCATCGCCTGCCACTCTCCACCCCCATGCCACCCCTCTCCCCCGCAACATGCACAGCAGCTCTGTGTATGCAGGGGGGATGGGAGGCAGCATTCGACGAATAGAATTGGGGCCATAGCGAAAAAGGGGACTAGAGTATGGCATGATACACATAAGTAAGGGACAAGAGAGTGAGGAGCATGAGAATCCAAAAGCAGCTTTAAAGAGGTGGGGTTTTTATCCTGGATTTGAATAGGGCTAGAGAAGGAGCCTGATGCACAGACTCGGGTAGTTTGTTCCAGGCATATGGAGCAGCAAGACGGAATGAACAAAGTCTGGAGTTGGCAGTGGCAGAGAAGGGCACAGATAAAAGGGTCCTGCCAGAGGAGCAGAGCTCCGAGGAGGAGTGTAGAGTGAAATATGAGAGGAACGGCAGTGAGGAGACACAGAAGGAATGCACTTGTAGGTCAGTAGGAGAAGTTTGAACTGGATGCGAAAACTGATAGGGAGCCAGTGAAGTGACTTGAGAAGAGGGGTTACATGAGAATAATAATGAGGTTATTTTAATGCATTTGCATTTTGTTATTATGTAACATTCATTACAATAAAAATCTGCTGTTTAAGGCATGTTAAGAGGCAAATATTGTGTATTCTTCCCTGAAAGGACATTAGTAACTATGCCCCTGAATGTCATGGCACTGTTAGTGAACTGTCTACTACTTGCACAGACTGACACATTGGATAATTGGATGGCTTCCGATATATTTAAACAGAGGGATGGTTTATGTTTTTATAATGTAAATATTTTACTGATTGTTTGCACTAAAACACATTAACGTGAGAGAACATTTTGAAAAAAGTTTGTGTCCTTTTGGACAGAAGATAAAACCAAATGATAGACTATTATCATTGATGTTTTCATGTTTTTTTTAAACTGATAGGACATTTCTAGTCTAAATGGGCCCACAATATTCATATACTTTTGGTTTCCCACATTGGTCTTGTAATCACCATGATAAGTCCATCCATAGGTTACTTATTCTCTTTTGCAACATATTCCAGTTCTTCCTTGAACCGTCTGACTTAAATTCCTTCCGCATCTTCTTTTGGCACATATGATTGCATCATCAAGGTGTCATGGAATTTCCCTATTATCTATTCAAAACAAATATGGCAGCATAGTAAAGTCCCTGCTGCTCTTTTGTTTAGAATTTTAAAAATTTAAAAAGACACAACACTTTCTGTAGGTTGTTTTCACCTCCTGAATAAATAATTCTTCAGTTAGTAGTATTGTTGTGATAAACTCTCCTTTTTTTTTTTTTTAGTTTCGTCAAGTTAGTGCTGACTCCAGGCGGCCCAGCTGCCTCTGGGTTTTCTTGGCAATGTTTCACTGAAAGTAGATTGTCAGGTCTTTTCTTCTAAGTCATTGAAGGGTAAAGTGACTTGCCTGAGGTCATAAGGCATGCTAGTGGGAACCAAACCCTTGATCTTCTGGATACTAGGTAGCTGCTCTAGTCACTAGGCTACAAATTATTCTAGCAAGTATTGTCCGGTCATTCTGTATCTTTTTTATTTCTTGAAATAGACTGACAGGATTCCACGTAGCAATCTTATAGCAGTCGCTGGATGATGGTTCAGATCTGCTTGTCGCCTTATGGTTTGATCAGCAGTGTGGACTATTAAAGGGTAATTTTATAACTGGGGACTAGTTGAAAGCAGCCAATACGTGCCTATTGCAAGCCTATTTTATAAAGAAAAGAAGGTGCTCATTTCTCTTTATAAAAGGCTAGCATAAAGTGGCACAATCATTGACACCGGTCCTAGGGCTGGTGTAAATGCCTGCGCATAGATTTATAAAGATTGTGCGTAAATGATAAGATTCTAAAATTCACTTGCAAACTGATACACTCCATCTATACACTCACCCATAGTGAAAATACGCACCTTCAGATCTTTGCATGGGCTTATAGATAGCACCCAGTGTAAAAAATGTAAATTATTTCTATTAAGTGGTCATTGACATTCCCTTTAGTATGTATTCTTACAACCTGGAGATTTATCCACTTATATTGGTACTCATTTGGTAACTTCCTCCCCTTTATAAGGTACGTTAGCGTGCTCAGTATTTAAAGTACTCCTCTGCCTTTGTCGCTATCTTGTTGTTTTCCTATACCAATTCTTAGTGTGTATGATCTAGGGGGGACCTCCCCCCCTAGGGATTACTGTTGATCTCACCCCTAAAGTTTTGGGGACTAAAGATGTATCACCTAATTTTCTTCCTTTTCTGGATATTTTAATTTGTTGATTGTTTCTGGTGTATATCTTTTCTGTACAAGTGTATTGCTTGATTTTATATGGATAATGCATAAATAAATTTTTTTTAAAAAAAAAGTGGTCATTGACATGCATAAAGGACTAAAATTCTGAGTTTTAGGGACATCTTGCAATAGAAGTTAAGTGACTTATCCAAGGCCACAAGTAATGCCTGTAGGATTTGAATCTGGCAACTCTGGATTCCAGGCTGCTGCTCTAACCACTAGCTTCCTCATTCTCAGCCCCTTAATGTCTTCAGTACTAGCCTCCTGTAAGCTAGGATCTGAATTTTGCATACTGTGTATTCCCTTTTTCTAATCAGGGATGATAGATGTAGAAGGCCCCTGTAAGTGCTGCATCCAGCCATGTCTGCTAAGTGGAAGCATTTATCAACTGCTGCTCAGACCTGGAGTCTTCCACTTGCTAATCATCTCCCATTAACAGACAATGTTTTCCTGATAGATAAGACTATTGTTACATAACAGAATTTAATTTCAAGGTTTGCAGCCCTATTCTGCCTCCCATTTGGAGGATAGGGTTTTTCACCTTGGCAAAGATAGTCTTTAGGGAAGTGCATGGGGAAAAATAGAGTTCATTTTCAATTTGTTTGGCATTTTTACCGATTTTTCAGGTGTTTCTCTTAGTTTGTTTCAGGCATTCGGTTTAATATTTTTTTCCAAACGCACTGCAACTTTTAAATGCACAAAGAGGGTAATTTTATAACCACGTGCCTAGTTTTCAGCACCCAGAACATGCTTATCTCATGAACATCATTTGGAACCCACTTATGGCTGTTTAAAAATCCCACTTCTTTCAGAAGATATTTAACCCATGTTTATAACCAGCACTTACGGACTATGATTCCCCTCTTCATCTTCCCTCCTTTCCTGTCTCTTCCCCTCCTGTATGACTCTGTTTCTCTCTCCTGTCACAACACTGGAGATCTTTTCTGACTTTTATTTATGTAAACCGCTTTGATTTAATTGAAGGGTGGTATATCAAATTTTAATAAACCAATAATTAATAAGTGTATGGGATGAAGCCACCAGAAGACTTTGAAGGTGTATCTTAATTTTTCCATACTGAAGTCTCATTTTATACAGAACATTGAGGTAGGAATTGGAACATCCAGGTCAGGACATTCACATTTTCCCAACTATTTTGCTAAAGGTTCTGCTGAACAGAGAGCCTTTTATAAAATATCTATAAGTATGCCAGAAAATGCATGTGTATTTGCTGCCACAAACAAAAAAAGCACATTTTAGAAAGAGCAGCATCACTCAATGCTTGAGAGTATCTTTCAATATTTAATGTATTTGATGACTTGCTTCTTCAATAGCTTTCAAAACAGGGTACAAAAATATATTTAAAAAATAACATAAAATAAGTTAAAATACAATAAAATAAAAATGGACATAAAAACCTAAGGGGAGATATTCAAAGACATCTAGGTGGTTTGCAGACCTGTAAACCACCTAAATGCTGCTCATTTCCCTGGTTTCAGACATTAAGTGCCCCAATGCCAGTCAGGGTGGAGGCAGCACCCAAGGATAACCAGCTAGTGGTGATATTCATCTGCTAGCTAGTTATCCTAAACCAGCTAAAGTTAGACACTTCCATGACTGACCTAACTTCAGCCAGTTTAGATAATGAACCAACAGCTGAATACTACTGCTGAATATATATGAACAAACAATGTTGGGTTGATATCCGGCCACTGGCATTAAATACCTGGATTGGCCAGATAAACCAATAGTTACCCTGCATACAGGAGCATTTAGAAAAATCAAGCATCAAATCTACAGAATGACTTGCAGTATCAACAAAAGAGCTAGAAAGCAGGCTAAAGCGAGTCCCTATCTGGAAGAGTCCTGGCCCATATGGAGTAACCAACTTTTGGCTCAAACAGTTAACATCACTCCACCCAGACCTGGTGAATTGCAAAAATCAATTGTTTAAGCAGTCAGAATTAACACCACAATAGCTTACTATCAGAATAACATTTCTCCTTCCAAAAGAAGACACAAGTAAAACCCCCAACAATTACAGACCAATTTGTCTACCTACAATGTATAAGCTATTCACTGCAATAAATTCAGAAAGAATATATGATCATATCAAGTCTGATAACATCATGCCAATAGAGCAACAAGAGAGGGGCATATGGCACCAAAGACCAGTTAATGTTGAAAGTTGGCAGTGGGACCATCCAGCCTGATTTATGTCCCTTTCTCCACTACGGACCTAATGAACTGGAAAACTCACTATGCTTCCTATACTGAAAAGCCCCAAGAACTGACAGATCTTATGACCAGTAGTATGCAAACACACCAGCCTGCCTGGTCGGACACTAGACAACTGCTTTCTACTTTGTTCAGCACAGAAGAACGAGGGCGAGGCCATGGATACGGGGGACCGAGGTTTCCCCTAGCCCCCAATCAATGTGCCTACTGCAAAGAGGAGGGACATTGGAAGAATGAATGTCCAAATCGTAACACAAGACGAGGGAGATACCCATCCACAAGGGGCGCGAGAGCACCTGTACGTACTACACGGGAGCAAAAACCAGTATGATGCTTTCCTGCCTCCACCGGAACCAGCCACTGAAGGCCTTGTAACCATGGAACATTATGACTCAGATGACTACTAGGCCAGACCGGGCACCAAGTTTCTGTTGGGTCCCCAGGAGCCTATGGTCAACATGAATTTAGGGGGCCGGAGAATGCAATTCATGGCCGATACCAGAGCAACGGGGGAGAGGACCCAGAGACCTTTTTCTGCAAAACCGCATGTGCCAGTTGGGGGGCACGGACCATCACTCACCAGTTCCTGTATATGCCTGAATGTCCTATACCCCTCCTGGGTCGGGATGTGCTGGCAAAACTCCAGGCCCAAATCTCATTCGGGTCTGACGGCCAGGCTGAGCTCGAAATACCCAGCCTGGGCCCAACAGTTTTGGTACTGTCCGTCCCCCGAGAAGAAGAATGGCGGTTATATGAGAACAGGCCCAAATCTGATGTGGCTACCCTGGATACGTGGGAATCAGTGCCCCCTGGAGTATGGGCTGAAAGAAACCCCCCTGGAATGGCCATCAACATCCTTCCCATATGCATTGAAATGAAGCCGGGAGCTTCCCCGGTACATGTGCGACAATACCCGCTGCCGCGGGCAGCTGAGGGAGGAAGCAGTGTGCCGGATCCCAGTGCCAACAACCCGCAAACAAGTATGTGCCTTTCTCGGGGTCGCTGGGTACTGTCGTATCTGGATTCCCAACTTCGCAAAGATCGCAAAGCCCCTCTATGAGTCTACAAAGGGCCCAGAAAAGAGCCCCCTTGAGTGGGGTCGTGACCAACAGGAGGCCTTCGAACATTTGAAAAGAGCATTACTGTCATCAGCAGCCCTAGGCCTTCCGGATGTCACCAAGCCTTTCACCCTCTATGTGCACGAAGCAGCGGGAACAGCTTTGGGGGTCTTGACCCAACAACTGGGGTCTTGGCCGCGACCAGTCGCCTACCTGTCTAAACTGCTGGATCCAGTGGCCAAGGGATGGCCACTTTGCCTGAGAGAAATAGCAGCAACTGCCTTGTTGGTGGAAGATTCTGATAAACAGTCCATGGGCCAAGGCCTTCTAGTCACCGTCCCACATTCAGTCCGAACATTGCTAGAGCATAAAGGAAGTCACTGGTTCACCAGCTCCCGGATGTTGAAATACCAGAGCATGTTATGGGGAAATCCCAGAGTGCAAATAACTACCAGCCAAGCCTTAAACCCTGCTACATTCCTGCCTGTTGGCCCAGGACCACCTGATCACGACTGCCTGGAAGTGATGGATACAGTCTTCTCCAGTCGCCCTGACCTGACAGATGTGCCGTTAAGCAATCCGGATGAGACCTACTTCGTAGATGGAAGCAGTCTGGTGTTGGAGGGCCGCAGGTGTGCGGGGTACGCGGTGGTGATGATGGAAGAGATAGTCGAAGCTCAGCCTTTACCCCTGGAACATCCGCACAGAAGGCGGAACTCTTTGCCCTTACCGTGCCTTAACCCTTCGGACTAACCATCATGAGAATATATACACAGACTCCCTGGAACGGCCCCCAGATATTGGCCCTGTCCCAAATACACCCCTCTGAGGCTTGCCTCCAGTAATACAGCCCTCTACTGCCTCTAGCGGTTGAGGTCTCACTAAAAAAAGGGGGGAGTGAGGCAACCATGAGGCTCTTACACAAGTGATCAGCCTGACCCTTCCCCCAAGCCATGAGGCTCTTACACAAGTGATCAGCCTGACCCTTCCCCCAAGCCATGAGGCCCTTACATAAAGTAATCAGCCTGCTATTTCAGTAGACACCCTTCCCCCACTCCAGGTCTGAGCACAATATCCCCTAGCCCAGAAATCGACAGACCAGAGCACACCAGTTTGAACAGGTCACCCAGGTACCTTCCCCAGGGGCTGCTGATTGGTGGACAGGAAATACCTGTGGCAAATGGGATTATAGAATGAGTTTAAAATTGTACTGTATATAAGGCATTGTAAGACGCCCCTCGGGGCTCAGATTTTTGGTGGAGAGTACCGGCTTTCTGTCTGAGCCTGTGTGCACATTAAATCTTGTTTGCATTCCAGCCTGTCTGTTGGTCTTCCTTCTGTGGGTGAGTGAGAGAATTAAGAGCTTTTTCACAGCATTGCTGCAACAACCCTGCATACAGGAGCATTTAGAAAAATCAAGCATCAAATCTACAGAATGACTTGCAGTATCAACAAAAGAGCTAGAAAGCAGGTTAAAGCGAGTCCCTATCTGGAAGAGTCCTGGCCCATATGGAGTAACCAACTTTTGGCTCAAACAGTTAACATCACTCCACCCAGACCTGGTGAATTGCAAAAATCAATTGTTTAAGCAGTCAGAATTAACACCACAATAGCTTACTATCAGAATAACATTTCTCCTTCCAAAAGAAGACACAAGTAAAACCCCCAACAATTACAGACCAATTTGTCTACCTACAATATATAAGCTATTCACTGCAATAAATTCAGAAAGAATATATGATCATATCAAGTCTGATAACATCATGCCAATAGAGCAACAAGAGAGGGGCATATGGCACCAAAGACCAGTTAATGTTGAATAAGGCCATCACAGCCAGCGCTAAGAAAAGCAAAAATCTCAGTATAGCATGGGTTGATTATAGGAAAGCTTTTGATGGCATCCCACATTCATGGATAATAAATTGACTTGAAATGTATAAAATAAATCCTGGTTTGATAGAGTACATTAAGATCACCATGGCAATGTGGCAAACCACACTCTTTTTGAAATATGAAGATGGTCAGTTGTGGTACCGAAAGCATTCCTGAGCAGACAGAAGGGGAAAAGGGTGAGCACTGCACCTTTAAAAGCCAGAGCAAGCCAGGTTTCCATGACAGCAGGAAGCTTTCAGAGAGAATGCAGCTCAGTCAGATTCATGACGTAAGAGCTGGAAGCAGCCCTAATGAGGTGCACCTGGATAGTCAGAAGGGCGTGCCTGAACAAGGAAGCCATTTTAAACCAGCTTTAGGGCTAGTCTTTCAGAACAGCACGCTGTACCAGAACAGCCGACAGGATTGTCAGCAGAGAAGGAAACTGGACAGGCAAGAAGGCAGGAAAAAGCCTTTACAAGTGTCTAAACCACTTCAACAAGGAAGGCAGCAACTGAGGAAGTCTTGGAACCCAGCTCCAGGCAAGAGGGATTCTGGTGGGTTCAATCCCAGTTACCTTAAAGCTAAGTCAATGCCGTCGTGGGAGCTACCTGAAGACAGGGACAAGCATTTTACCTGTCGAAGGGAAGAGGGCTCCAAGCACAGACCGGGCAGTGATAGCAGACAAGGTACGTTGGATTTTCTGCCTAATCAGAGTCTTGTTGAAGACATTGTAAAACAACTAAAAGCCAGTGCTAACAAGTGCCACGATAGCACGGCTGTAAAACCACCTAGCAGAAACACTTGGAATAAATGGTTTAATGCAGATGTAGAAACCATAAAGAGAAGCTTACGTACTAACCAAACTCCTGAGCTAGAGGACGTCACGGCTAGTAGAGGAGGGAATCTTCTAGAGCAGCTGCAAAAGGCTATTCCAGAATGCCAGCCTAGAAGTTCTCCTAAGCAGAGCTGTGAGAATGAAAGCGAGGACATGATCATTGACGCAGCAGATGTTCCTGAGTCCTCTGGTTCTTTTGAGATGGACTGTTCTATGTGTAATAGAGTGGACATTAACTTATGTTAAACAAGCTTTGGTAAGAAGAATTACAAAGTTGTTTGGAAGTTTTGTGCTGCTGTGAAGAAACAGTTTTTCCACTTTTATTTGATGCTTTTCATTTGCTCCTGTTTTTCTGTTTATTCTGGAAAAGAATTATATTGCTTTGCTTATTTGCTTGAGAACCTCTGTGAGGGGAAAAAACCCAACAATAATAATAAATTTATCTGTTCCAAAAGACCCTTGTGCCACAACACATTTTTGTGAGAATGAAACCAAAAACTACATATCCCAGCAACCCTTGCTGCTGGATAGTATAAAGGACACTCAGAAGCAAAACAGCGGTCACCCCTACTATAAAGCCTTTGGCCAGTAGCAGGGGAGTGTGACACAGTATATCATTCCTAACATCAGGATCCAGTGAGGAATATTTCAGGGGTATTCCCTGTTGCCCTTTCTGTTTTGTGTGACACTTAATCCAATAAGTACTCTCATCTACTCTTTGGGATATGGTTTTAGCATGAATCCTAAAGAAGGTAACAACCCAGAAACAACATCTCATTTATTATTTGTAGACGATCTGAAGCTCTATAGTTCCAGAAACCAACAATTAGCAGAGCAACTCCGTATGGTGAAAAGCTTTTCTGATAACATCAGGATGACCTTTAGCCTTGACAAATGTGCTAAGGCAACTTTTTTGGGAGGAAAATTAAACAAAATAGAAAACATCTCCCTGGCTGAAGGCTGTGACATCAAGGTCCTTAAACAGGAAGGTGTATATAAGTATCTCAGAGTGGAGAAAGAAACGACACTAAAGCAGAAATTACTGAGAAAAAAGATCAGTAAAGAATACTACAGGAGATTAAAATTATTATTGAAAAGTGCTTTAACATCACAGAATAAGATACAAGTCATCAATCAGCTGGCAATTCTTATACATTCATACAGCTTTGGGGTTATGGACTGGCCTCCTAAAGCTCTTGAAAAATTGGATGTGTGAACTCGAAAACCTCTCCAAGCCCATGAAGTGATTTACAAGAATCAGTGTATGCCAAGACTGTACACACCTAGAGCTGAAGGAGGGCTAGGACTCATAGAGATTGATTACATGAGCAGAGCTACTAACATAGGCCCCCAGGCCTACTTAACTGCTTCTCATATCCAAATACGCAAAAAATGCTGAAATATGAGAGTAAACGTCCAGAATCTGTCTCCATCATCAAACTTGGACAAACATTCCAACCATTAGAAGGAATGAGTGAAAATCCACATGCATACACAGGGAAGGCAATAACAGAATTTGCTAAACAAGAGAAAAACTCTTCAAGGAATTAGATCAACAAACAAGGAAAAACAAGTGGCAGATGCACAAATACAGAGGGAAATACAGAGTGTTACTCCAGGAACCTTTTGTCGATCAAGAACGGACACATGAATGGTTAAGGAGAGGTGAAATGAAACCAAAGGATGAAAGGTTGATATTTGCAGCCCAGGACAGCAGCTTACGGATGAGATGATTTACAGTGAGCATTGAAAAAACTGGCAACACAGACATATGTTGATTCTGTAAGAAAGACCTGGAAATGGTAACTCACATCATAGCTAGCTGAGAAGTTCTGGTGGCAGAAAATTTCTATGCAGAAAGACATAATAAAGTAGCGCGCCTCATCCATTGGAAACTCTGTAAGCACGACATCACTGTGCCCGAAAAGCACTGGGATCAGAGAATTACAGAGAATGAGGAGGTTATGATCACCTGGGATACTCCCATTCCGACTGATAAAAAGCTGGCTGCGATAAAGCCGGATACAGTGGTTAATGAGAAAAACACCAGAATGGCAGTGATAATAGAGGTGTCAGTTTCAAGTGACTACTCTGTGAATCACGTGGAGAAGTAGAAGATCCTGAAATACCAGGAAATCCAGTCAGAGACCAAGAAAATGTGGCATAAACATCATCTCAAATCTCAACACAACTACCTCCCTTCTAGACCCATGCCCAGCAGCATGGCTCAAGGCAATAAAGCAAGAGGTTGCACAGTATATAGTCCACATTGTGAACCAATCACTTCTACAAGGAATTATGCCAACTCAACTTAAGAAATCACTCATAAGGCCTATCTTAAAAAACAAAACACTCGACAAAAGCATCCCAGCCTCATACCGACCAATATCCAGCATATCCTTCCTAGCCAAAATCGTTGAAAAGGCAGTACAGCAACAGCTCCAAGACCATGTCGACGACTCAAGAGCCTTAGATGACCATCAATACGGTTTTCGTCAGCATCATGGAGTGGAAACGCTATTCATAACACTCCTTAATAACCTTCTCACCGGACTAGAAAACAAAAAGAAGTTGTTCGTACTCATTTTTATAGACATAGCAGCCGCTTTTGATACAGTTCACCACAAAACACTCATCGATAGGCTTGAAACCACTGGAATATGTGGAACCCCCCTGAAATGGTTCACATCCTACATAACAAGCAGAATGCAACAGGTGCTCTTTAACAACGAAACAGCTGAACCATTTCCGCAAAGCCAAGGAATACCCCAAGGCTCGGCGCTTTCCGCCCTACTATTTAACCTATACATAAGACCAGTTTGTGCAATCTTTCAGAAATACAAGATCAGCTACCACTTGTATGCAGATGATGTAATGCTTTATACCCAACTGGACGAAAACAAGCCAAATTACAATCAACTAGAAGAATGTTTATGTGAACTGCAAGCCTGGCTAAAGCAAAACAACATGTCCATAAACCATACAAAAACAGAGGTAATGTACATCTCCAGCAAAACAGACTTCAACCCTCCACCAACAGTCACCCTGAACAACATCATCTACAACACAAAGAATGAAATAAAATATCTCAGAGTCACGTTCGACAACAAACTAAAGATGGATAAACACCTCCGGAATACCAATAGAGCCATATTCCATAAACTAAGAATCCTCCAGCCACTCCGTAACATCATTGAACAACACAACTTCAGAACAGTGGCACAAGCACTCATCACGCCCCACTGGGATTACTGTAACGCCATATTGCAGGGGCTACCAAAGAAAACCCTGAATATACTACAAATGGTACAAAATGTTACAGCCAGGATCATCATGAAAAAGAGCTTCACAGAACACATCACACCAGTCCTAATTGAGCTTCACTGGCTCCCAATTACCGCCCGCATAAAATACAAACTCCTAGTAACCACATTCAAACTTATACACAACATAGCGCCGTCATTCTTAACCAATCTCATCAGCGCTCAAACTCACAATAGAAGCAGAAGAACCGCCAACTTAAACACTCTCAGTGTCCCAAAGAGTATAAGAACGGCCAAGATACACACCAGCAACAGAGCATTCTCTTACATTGCACCCATGCTATGGAATCAACTGCCACATAGCATGCGTGCAATCAACAACCTAACAGACTTTAGGAAAAAGCTCAAAACCCACCTGTTTATAACTCACTATAATCTAACAGAGTAAATAATAACCGGAACACAAAGGGTCAACCGTATCCATGACACAAGAGTGACTTTACAATATGACTTTAAGGGATTTGAACACCATGTAATGCATCTAGGTTAATGTATCTCCCCCCAGTTTAGTTGTAATTAGTGTAACAGATTGTATATATATAACTGCAAGTTGTAAATATTGTAACAATATGTATATATGTAATTGCACCTGTAAATATGGTATCAGATTTTTGTGCAGTGTGAACCCAGTGTGAATCTTGGCATGCAATCATTCTGTATTAACTGTTGATTACCCCTCCTGATATGTATAGTCAACCGCTGCTGATCACTGGAAGCAGCGGCATACAAATGTTCTCTAAATAAATAAAGAAAGAAAGAAAGATACAGAAATATTTCCCATTGTGTTGGGTGCCAGAGACTTGATAAAGAAGAATTTCCAAGAACATCTTGACAAACTACCCATACAAGTCACATCTTACGAACTTCAACAGGAGGCTCTTTTTGGCATGATGTAAGTTCCACGCCGAGCCTTAGCAATAAATTTGAGAGACTGAGAACAGACTCCCCATGCCCTGGCATAGAAGTAAGATTCATGACTGTCATGGTATGTGCAAAATTAAACAATTTTGAGAAACTTCCCCAAGACAAGCTATTATTTGCATAAATGTGCTCAGATTGTATGGTGCATCAAGGGTAATGGAGGGGCTAAATGATACCGGTACACAGGACCCCAATTGCAGCTGTAGTGGCAGCTGTGATCACTGGAGCATTGCTCAGTACCCACTTGTCATCTATGATGGTGATAGACGTGTGCATGGACCTCCCGAGAAGGGCAGGATGATCAGCAATGGACAGCAGGAGTCATGAACTGCCATTACCTTTGACAGCTGAGCCTTTATTGGTGAAATTTGGTTCCACCATAGAAGTTTCCTTTTTATTCCTGTATTGCCCGCCCTCCATATTGCAAGCTGATTGGGAGGACATTCAACAGTTAATACTTGATTTGTTTGTGTCTTGCCCAGATCTTATTATATTAGGAGATTTTAATATCCATTATGATGACCCACTGTGATCACGGGATAAAGTCTTTCATGTTTCTTTCTGACCATGATATCCTACAACATGTCCATCTGCCAACCCACTCTGCGGGGCCTACGCTTGATCTTATACTCACTCTTTCAAATACACGCTCATCGGTCGCTAATCTTAATACAATCCCTGTGCCCTGATCTGATCATACCTTATTGCTCTTTGATTTGATTTACCTGAAACTGTCCCTATCCACTGCTTCAACCATCTCTCCTGTGACTTTTTCCTATAGACCCATTATCCCAGCTACTCTTGCAGATTTTCTGACTGCTGACACATTTTCCTGCAAATTTCTCTGATCTGCCTGTAGCTGAGCAGGCTTATATTAAATAAGCTAGCACCACTGCAGACTAAGGGGTATGTTTACTAAACCTCGCACAATTGCGCACCGCACAATAGCGCACGGCAATGATGCACTTAAGCTCTCTTAAGTGCCCCACACAATTGCGCGTCACACTAACGGGCCCCCGCACAATAGCGCGCTGAACTAACGGGTCCCGCACAAGTACGGGGCCCGCAAATGTCCGATAGAGGCGTGGAAAGGCATTCTGAGGGCGGAGGAAGGCTCCCGAGGGGCGGAGAGACGGGATTAATGGGCGGGGAAGGGGAGGGGAGAGGATCCCCGCACATTATCGGGGCCGAATTTACAAGTTAAAAATAGCGCGAGTGAAACACTCGCGGTAGAGGGCATTTAAAGGGAAGAGAAACCATTTCCGTCAGCAATGTACAGCAAAACCGGGGAAACTTACAAAACGTGAGCAGTGTGATACATGTGCACAGAACAAAAGTGCAAATAAAAAGCAAAAATAACCACAACAAAAATTCTAATAATTATAATTCAGCTGGGGAACAGTGATAGCAATGGGCAAAAATAAAAAACACACCCAGGAAAGCTCCAAAAAAAAGAATGATTTTTGGAGGGGTCTACGGAGCGGAGACCCCTCCAAAATTCATTCCCTTTATATGGAGCTTACCTCAGAGTTTTATTATGTTTGTCCAATAATAGCACTGTTGCCCAGTTTGGTTATATTTTTCCCCCTTTTTTCGCGGTCATTTGCGGGGTTTATTTGCACTTTTGTCTCCAGACAAGGTGAATGAGCCCACAGTAAAAATGTGCAGAGCAGGGTTTCCGACTCTTTCGGTCAGGTTTCCTATCTCCAGGGACTGAACTGTGTCTGTGGTCACAGTGTGGTGCAGCGGACAGAGCCAATACTTCTAGGACCAGAGAGTCACAGGTTCAAATCCCAGCTGGGGCACCTGCCAGCCCAGTCACCATATTTTACCCACCACTAAACAGAGATAGTAAAGACACTCATTTATTGCAGAGAACATAAGCATGGTTCAATCACCCATATTTTACCCTACACCGCTCACACACCATAACAATGGGCATTACCTACAGCCGAGTCCCCCAAATGCAGTCCTGGAGTGCCACAACTCAATCAGGTCATATGGTTATTCTAAGATAAGGACATGCCAGCATGTTGGCGGAAGGGTACAGGTGGTGGAGGGGGCAGTGGCTGCTAGCCACAGAAGACAGTGGCCTAGCCATGTGCAGGCTGGCACTGTCCACTGCAACAGACAGGCCCTGTCGGATGTACAGTCATGGACTTCCCAGGGAATTCAGCCAATCTGTGGCAACCTGGTGGTGCAGTGCACCAGACAGTGTGTGCAAGAACAGAAGGTCAAAGGTTCAAAGCACAGCTGGGGCTACTGCCAATCCTGTCCACATATTTTTCCCACAACTAAACCGTGATAGTAAGGACAAACCTGTATTGCTGAGGACATACGCATTGGTAATACGCCTATCTTTTACCACACCGAGCACAGACACCATGAACAGGGGCATTACCTAGAGCAGAGTCTCCCAAATGCAGTCCTGGAGGACCACACACCATTCAGGTTCCATGCTGCCTCCAATACAAATGCCTGTGCTGCATATCTATGCACCACCCCCATGGCATGTAGATGTAGCTCATGCATATTCATGAGGGACAGCAGGAAAACCCGAACAGTGTTAGGCACACCAGGACTGGAGTTGGGAACCTCTGCCGTAAAGCAGCAGCCAACAGGGGCAGACACACCCACACCCACACCCACAGGCCCCATTGGCCAATGCCTCCTGGAGAGGCAGGACATTGGGCCCTGCATGCATCTCCCAATACTAGCACCTGCATACCTTAGCAATGCCACCCTACACCTGGGTATGCGGTACACAGCTCTCAAACGTTTGCTATGAGTACTGGCAGATAGACATTCCTATGTTAAGCACAGTTTGCTCTTTGAGCTCCATCATAACAATCTTTCTGATGTCTGCGGTGTGTGCTTCAGGTCTGGCCTCTGACAGTGGTCACCACCCTGGGGAGTGACCCCCAACAGTATTGCGTACATATCCATGCCTGTACTGTGCCCAGGACTGGTGTGGTGGGCAAGGCTGATAAACTCCTCTATAGTAGCACAATGCTGGCATACGTGTGGGAGTGTGTGTCTGTCTATACAGTGTGTGTTGGATGCGAACACCTTCCACAGCCCACACTGCCAGCACTATTGCCAGTATTGGCCTGCCAATGTGCATAATGAGCAGCAAGGTACCATGGGTATAGCTCTGACAGGGTGGGCTGGCCAGGATGCATCTGCACAGGGCATAGGGCACTGCCTGGGACATTGTAGTGGCCGGTCACCACCTACACAGACAGGGTGACCTCTGTCTGTCCTGCTGGGGGATCACTCTCACCCTGCCTGTGCAGTGACCACAGCATGTCTAGGCACCTCCATAGTGCTATATAGTATTTCTCTCATGTGATATATATGGGTTTCCTTTTGGGGTCCAGTCACTGACTTATCTGCTGGTGTGCACTGCCATCCCAGTTCTGGGTGCATGCATTTCCACCAGGACTAGCTAGCAGACTGTTTTCAGCTGGTCTGTGTCTTGATGGAGTGCCTTGCTTGGTGCAGTGGCTGAAGGCTTGCTGCAGGAGAATATCAGGTAGTGGTGGGGTGCAGCTTAGCATATCCAGGCCTAATGTCTGTCTGATATTGTGTTATGGATGTGTATAGAGCTGCTTTGACTGCCCTGTAGGGTGTCTGTTCCCCAGCAGGACTGAGGTTGATGGTCCACTCTACTGCCCTCATTGCAGGGATGTAGAATGTGGATCTGTTGATAGGAGACCCTGTTTTTCAGCCTGGGGGGGGAGGAGGAATGGTGGTACATGGTCCACCTAGGTGTCCATAAGGGGTTCCCCTGACTAAGACAGAAAGAGATATCCAAGGTGTTTCTACAGAAACTACCTATCTCACAGATTAATACTGCTTTGGAGCTCTGGCATGGCCTCCTTCAGCCATGGAGGGTGTTGTGGACCTGGTCCTGGGCGCCTAATCGCACCCTCAGGGTGAGCACAGTACCCGTACACTGTGACGGTGTGTAGCTACCCTGTGCCAGTAACACACACGGTCAGTACCCACTACCAGGCCTAGGTGCTGTGGGGGTGCATACCCCATCTTCAGATCATCTGTAGACTGCTGTTTTGCATGTGCAGTGCATCATGGGTGCGAGAGGACTACCCTTACCCTGGTAGCCACAGCACAGTCTGCAGAAGTTATTTGGTAGCCAGACAGACATCTCTTTACAGGTATAGAGCTGTAGCCCACTGGTGACTGCACTGCTTGTGGAGCCAGAGGTTGGTGGTTTGAATCCAAAGTGCATTTCTTTATTTTATTCACTTTATTTATTTACATTCCCCCATATACCGCGCTATTCTGCACCATTGCAGTTTACATTGCACAAACCGGACATACATTGAACAGGGCATTCTAACTTGGAGATACGTATTTCACAGGGTACATGGGGGGGCTGTCTGAGGCAGTGTGTGTGTGATTTGAAGTAGTACAGCCGGCAGAATCATGCTCACAGTGCTGTAACCTTTCGGTGCCTCATCGGGCGCCCCATTCAGCACCTTCTAGGGCTCCCTATGGGCAACATTATAGGGTGCCTTAGCGGACAGTACACTTTATGATATGCCCTCTGGAGTGCCTTCTGCGGCACCGTATGTTACGGCACTGTGAGGGGGGGTGTTTGCTGGCAGCATTAATTAAAATAGAAATAAAATGCCTCCCACGGCACCTAGGCCTGGTAGTGGGTACTGACCGTGTGTGTTACTGGCACAGGGTAGCTACACACCGTCACAGTGTGCGGGTACTGTGCTCACCCTGAGGGTGCGATTAGGCGCACAGGACCAGGTCCACAACACCCTCCATGGCTGAAAGAGGCCATGCCAGAGCTCCAAAGCAGTATTAATCTGTGAGATAGGTAGTTTCTGCAGAAACACTTTGGATATCTCTTTCTGTCTTAGTCAGGGGAACCCCTTATGGACACCTAGGTGGACCATGTACCACCATTCCTCCTCCCCCCCCCCCAGGCTGAAAAACAGGGTCTCCTATCACCAGATCCACATTCTACCTCCCTGCAATGATGGCAGTAGAGTGGACCATCAACCCCAGTCCTGCTGGGGAACAGACACCCTACAGGGCAGTCAAAGCAGCTCTATACACATCCATAACACAATATCAGACAGACATTAGGCCTGGATATGCTAAGCTGCACCCCACCACTACCTGATATTCTCCTGCAGCAAGCCTTCAGCCACTGCACCCTGCAAGGCACTCCATCAAGACACAGACCAGCTAAAAACAGTCTGCTAGCTAGTCCTGGTGGAAATGCATGCACCCAGAACTGGGATGGCAGTGCACACCAGCAGATAAGTCAGTGACTGGGCCCCAAAAGGAAACCCATATCTATCACATGAGAGAAATACTATATAGCACTATGGAGGTGCCTAGACATGCTGTGGTCACTGCACAGTCAGGGTGAGAGTGATCCCCCAGCAGGACAGACAGAGGTCACCCTGTCTGTGTAGGTGGTGGCCGGCCACTACAATGTCCCAGGCAGTGCCCTATGCCCTGTGCAGATGCATCCTGGCCAGCCCACCCTGTCAGAGCTATACCCATGGTACCTTGCTGCTCATTATGCACATTGGCAGGCCAATACTGGCAACAGTGCTGGCAGTGTGGGCTGTGGAAGGTGTTCGCATCCAACACACACTGTATAGACAGACACACACTCCCACACGTATGCCAGCATTGTGCTACTATAGAGGAGTTTATCAGCCTTGCCCACCACACCAGTCCTGGGCACAGTACAGGCATGGATATGGTACGCAATACTGTTGGGGGTCACTCCCCAGGGTGGTGACCACTGTCAGAGGCCAGACCTAAAGCACACACCGCAGACATCAGAAAGATTGTTATGATGGAGCTCAAAGAGCAAACTGTGCTTAACGTAGGAATGTCTATCTGCTAGTACTCATAGCAAACGTTTGAGAGCTGTGTACCATATACCCAGGTGTAGGGTGGCATTGCTAAGGTATGCAGGTGCTAGTATTGGGAGATGCATGCAGGGCCCAATGTCCTGCCTCTCCAGGAGGCATTGGCCAATGGGGCCTGTGGGTTTGGGTGTGGGTGTGTCTGCCCCTGTTGGCTGCTGCTTTATGGCAGAGGTTCCCAACTCCAGTCCTGGTGTGCCTAACACTGTTCGGGTTTTCCTGCTGTCCCTCATGAATATGCATGAGCTACATCTACATGCCATGGGGGTGGTGCATAGATATGCAGCACAGGCATTTGTATTGGAGGCAGCATGGAACCTGAATGGTGTGTGGTCCTCCAGGACTGCATTTGGGAGACTCTGCTCTAGGTAATGCCCCTGTTCATGGTGTCTGTGCTCGGTGTGGTAAAAGATAGGCGTATTACCAATGCGTATGTCCTCAGCAATACAGGTTTGTCCTTACTATCACGGTTTAGTTGTGGGAAAAATATGTGGACAGGATTGGCAGTAGCCCCAGCTGGGCTTTGAACCTGTGACCTTCTGTTCTTGCACACACTGTCTGTGTGCACTGCACCACCATGTTGCCACAGATTGGCTGAATTCCCTGGGAAGTCCATGACTGTACATCCGACAGGGCCTGTCTGTTGCAGTGGACAGTGCCAGCCTGCACATGGCTAGGCCACTGTCTTCTGTGGCTAGCAGCCACTGCCCCCTCCACCACCTGTACCCTTCCGCCAACATGCTGGCATGTCCTTATCTTAGAATAACCATATGACCTGATTGAGTTGTGGCACTCCAGGACTGTATTTGGGGGACTCGGCTGTAGGTAATGCCCATTGTTATGGTGTGTGAGCGGTGTAGGGTAAAATATGGGTGATTGAACCATGCTTATGTTCTCTGCAATAAATGAGTGTCTTTACTATCTCTGTTTAGTGGTGGGTAAAATATGGGGACTGGGCTGGCAGGTGCCCCAGCTGGGATTTGTACCTGTGATTCTTTGGTCTTAGAAGTACTGGCTCTGACTGCTGCACCACACTGTGACCACAGACACAGTGCAGTCCCTGCAGATAGGAAACCTGACCGAAAGAGTCGGAAACCCTGCTCTGCACATTTTTACTGTGGGCTCATTCACCTTGTCTGGAGACAAAAGTGCAAATAAACCCCACAAATGACCGCGAAAAAAGGGGGAAAAAATATAACCAAGCTGGGCAACAGTGCTATTAATGGACAAACATAATAAAACTCCGAGGTAAGCTCCATATAAAGGGAATGATTTTTGGAGGGGTCTCCGCTCCGTAGACCCTTCCAAAAATCATTCTTTTTTTTTGGAGCTTTCCTGGGTGTGTTTTTTATTTTTGCCCATTGCTAGCACTGTTCCCCAGCTGAATTATAATTATTAGAATTTTTGTTGTGGTTATTTTCGCTTTTTATTTGCACTTTTGTTCTGTGCACATGTATCACACTGCTCACGTTTTGTAAGTTTCCCCGGTTTTGCTGTACATTGCTGACGGAAATGGTTTCTCTTCCCTTTAAATGCCCTCTACCGCGAGTGTTTCACTCGCGCTATTTTTAACTTGTAAATTCGGCCCCGATAATGTGCGGGGAGCCTCTCCCCTCCCCTTCCCCGCCCATTAACCCCGTCTCTCCACCCCTCGGGAGCCTTCCTCCGCCCTCAGAATGCCTTTCCACGCCTGTATCGGACATTTGCGGGCCCCGTACTTGTGCGGGGCCCGTTAGTGCAGCACGCTATTGTGCGGGGGCCCGTTAGTGTGACGCGCAATTGTGCGGGGCACTTAAGAGCGCTTAAGTGCATCATTGCCGTGCGCTATTGTGCGGTGCGCAATTGTGCGAGGTTTAGTAAACATACCCCTAAGACTCGTGTTCACAGTGTATCACACAAATGGTATCATGCAGGTCTCCAGTTGCTCAAACAACAAACCCAAGCTGCAGAAAGATCTTGGAGGAAGGCTTAATCAACTCAAACCCTACAGAGGTTTAAGGCCTGCCAGCTTTTACTTTTCCATGCTCATCACCAATTCTCCACCTACAATAAAAGCTATATTTTCAGTTGTTTCTCAACTTTCTACAACTTCAACGGCATCTGCCCTGGTCTGGATCTACCCCAGAAACACTAGCAGACTACTTTTTGACCAAAGTTCAGTCACTCAAGGCTATGTTATCCTCACCTCCACCTTTCTCTCCACTGAACTCCTGGTCAAATTTTACCGCTGTGTCCCTTATTCAATTAGAGAGGGCATCACAGTCCATTCATAAAACTACTTCCTTCTTAGACCCAATTCCATCAACATGGCTAAATGAGCCCAGTTTGCAACTCCTTCCGATCTTGCTTTCACTGGTCAACCAAAGTCTATCTTCAGGGGTAGTACCTGTGGTCTGGAAAAAAGCTATACTCCATTCTTTATCAGCATGGGGATCAGTCTGATCGTCAAAATTACCGCCCTATCTCAAGCTTAGCTATCACATCCAAGATAGTGGAGAAAATCGTCTTCCATCAGCGTGCAGATCATGTGGACCAAATTCATTTTCTCCATCCTTGTCAATCAGGGTTTCGCCCATGCCACAGTACAGAAACAGTTCTGGCAGCAGTCCTTAATGATATTTATAGGTCACTTGATCATGGGAATTATACCCTCATAGTTTCATTGGACTTATCTGCGGCCTTTGATCTGGTGGATCACAACCTACTTTTGGCCCGCCTATATTAGGCAGAGATCCCAGGTACAGTGCTTGACTGGTTTTGTTCCTTCCTTAATCATAGATCTTTCCAGGTTCATATTTAAAGAGAGGTCTCTACCCCTGAGACTTTTTATGCAGCATCACCCAGGTTTTATTTTATCGCCTTTATTATTTAACATTTTCCTCAGCCCATTAATTACTCAAATACAGGGATTAGGCATTTCCTGTTATGTTTATGCAGACAACATTCTTACTGTTATACTCTACTGATGTTTATGTTTATGTTTATTATTAGATTTGATATACCGCTCAGGCCAGAGGCATTAGAGCGGTTTACAATGCAGTATCATTCAAGGAAATAGGAAAAGAACGCCATTATAAATAGGACAGAATAGAGGATAGAGACAGTCAAACAGATAATAGCAGAGAAGAAACATAGAACAGCAGGTTACCACATCACAGACGCATGTCAGCCCAGTCCACGTCAACGGTGTAACTCTCAGCAACAAGCGCCACGGACCAGCACCTAAGGGCCACGCCAAAGGGCCATCTAAACAACTGTTTAATAACAATATCCTCCTGGTTATTTGAACACTCTCTTAAACTGAACCCTACTAAGTTGACAGCCATCTGGTTTACCAGTTCAGATTTTCGGCCTACACTTACCCCTACGATAGACAGTCAGCCTTTAGTATTACAGAACTCCCTTCAATATCTTGGAGTTGTGTTAAAATTCGGCTCTTACTTTCCCCTCTCAACTAGCCTAGGTAGCTAAATTGACTTTCCAAGCCTTACAGCGTTTTCATAGCATTCGTTCATTTTTCGATCACCTGGCCCAGATAACCATGCTTTAACACACTGAGATAGAGAGACTTGACTACTGCAATATTGTTTATTTAGGCTTTCCACAGGTCCACCTCCGTCACCTCCAGATCATCTAAAACGCAACTTTTCGCGTACTAGCTCACACACACAAATTCAATCATATTACACCACTATTTGTCAAATATCATTGGTTACCTATAAATTCTCAGATCATTTTCAAGCTTCTTACCCTGACACACAAAATTATTCATGATGAAGTTCCAGAATACTTGTCTACTACTGTCTCGCTATATGCCCCGGCAACATTTCTTCGCTCGCTCCATGATTTTCGTTTACACCTCTCCTCCTCGTGGGAAATAAAAGTATGAATCTACAAGAAAATTACCTTTTTCTTCTGCAGCTCTGGCAGATTGAAATGGCTTTCAGGGCCACCTCAGCACAGAATTAAACTTCAAGTGCTTCAAAAAATCCCTGAAAATCTTCCTTTTTAGGGCTGCTCTTAACTTACGTGAGTACTATTCTGATATGATGACACCCTTTGGGCATGGTAAGGACATCCCTATAGTCTAAGGGGTATATTTACTAAACTGCAGTAAAGGAGCAAGTGTGCCGTTAGCGTGTGCTAACTTAGCACGTCCAAAAAAGCCACTTTAGCGCACGCTGATGGTATCAGCCACTTTAGCGTGCGCTAACAGCACCTGTGGGCGGAGAGAAGGCGTGCACGGGGCGAAGAGTGGGGGTCAATGGGCGGGGAGTGAGCGGGAACAAGGCTTGTTCTCTTAATTCAGGCACCTTAATGGCAGGAACTCTAACGCAGCTCAGAACCTCGCCGAAAGGGTGTTTTGTGAGGAAAGAGAGTCTCTTTAATGTCTGCAATGTGAGGCACAAACAGGGGAGCCCAAGTGAGTGATAGCAGTGCTCCATTAGCAGCAACAGCATGGTGCCCAAGTATGAAACACACTCTGTTGATGGTGCAAATGGGGCAAAGGAGGTGGCACATGGGTCATGGGGCTGCTGGTGCACAAGACTACAAAATATGCCAAACTGTGTCAGACCAAGGTCCATCATGCCCAGTATCCTGTGTCCAATAGTGGCCAATCTAGGTCACAAGTACCTAGCAGTTTCTCCAAAAGACATACAGGATCCCCAAAAACTGTAATGGGGCAAGCAGTGCAAAGCCCAGGTCCTCTTTAGCAATGGTTTATAGACCATTACCCAGGAACCTGTTCAAACTTTTTAAACCCAGCTACACTAACAGCTTTTACCACATCCTCTGGTAATGGATTGCAGGGATTGATTAAGCATTGACTGAAGAAATATTTTCATCTAGAAGACCCAAATGGGTTACACTGTAGCCGCATTGCAGGTCCCCTAGTCTGTCCATAGTCTGATGGGATAAAAAAGTGACCTACGTTTACCTGTTCCACTCCAGTCAATAATCTATAGACCTCTATCATATCTTCCCTCAACCGTCTCTTCTCCAGGTTGATGAGCCCCAACCTTTTTAGCCTCTCCACAAAGGGGTATTCTGCCATCCGCAGTACCATCTGTGATGTTTGTCATGATCCCACAGTGACAGTGGCAGCACACAGTTCTTCTACTGCTGCGGAAAAGCAATGTACCACATGGGGCAGTCCAAGGCTACGGGCGCCCCAGGCAGAGATCCTGGCTGCTCCCCCACCTGTGCCACGGAACCCAGCTGTGGGAGAAGAGGCCAATAGTGGCATACGCTGTAGCCCCCGAGGCAGCTGCAACATGCAGGCACCCAGGGGACTACCACAGCAATGGCTGTCATCCTCCCCCCAAGACGTATTATTGGCAGGTGGTGATGGGATTTCTGCAGAGGCAGATGGTTGGGGAAAGGACTTTGTGGCCATCCATGTATGCTTCTGCCTCTCCCTTAGGCACCCGCCAACCCGCATGTTGGATGGGCTGGGGCTGCACACCATCAACAAGGATAGCACACGGATATGTCAGCCTCATGTGGGGGTGTTGGCAGAGGGGGCAGTGGCACCTGCCTGCAGTAGACCAAAGCCAGTGCACATTGCAACATGTGCCAAGGTTTGTCTGATGCAAAGTATGTCTGCCGCAGAGAGTGTTGCAACTATATGGCAGTACTGTGTATATGAGGGGAGGGTCACAGATCTGGGTCCTGGCTGTGGATTATGCATTGCAAGTCCCTGTGGCTGAACTTTAGCTCACAGTACAGATATAGCACCAATATGTGCAACCCCCTCACTGAATCAGCCAGCAAGGGTACAAACACCCATCAGTAACACATACAGGCTCAACTAGCCACAGCTGCATGGAGAGTCAGGTTGATAGTACCAGCACACTGAGTGGGCGTTAACATCAGAGCATGCAACTAGCTCCTGTACAAAGAGCACACATTAACAATACTCAGGCTGATATCAGGACCAAGATGGCAGGCAGGAGTGCCAATCGTTTCCATTTTTGCACAGCACATCATTATGATTGTGTGTATGTCTATCAATTTAATCATGGCTTTCTACACCTCACTGAGCCTCACAGTGCCTAAGCTGTTTCCAGCCTGTCCTGTCCTTTGTCACACCCTCCACGCATCTGGTTCCAATTTATGGTTTTATATGGTTTTATATACATTTGGATACCATTTTTATTGATTGTTTGTTACACATTATTTATTTATTTATTTATTTATAGCTCTCCTTATTATATAATTGTTATGACATTTTCTTCTTTGTTTATAGCATGTATAAGTCTAGTGAAGGTTTTAATGCTTACTTTTATACATGTTTTTTAATTTGTCATTACATTTGATGCATTTATGTCTGTTTCTTAATATTTATAGGTGTTCATTATATGAATGTTTAATGGTTTTAATTATTTATATGTTTTTAATTATGAATATGTTTTTAATTGTTTGTTCAGCCAATTTAGCCCCTGAGGAAGTTTCTGCGAAACACTGCCTGTGTCGGGCTGCAAACATCCTGCCACTTCTGCCTTCACTGGGGGACATGTCTTCCTCATCCTATGCCACACACTGACATTGCGGCACTTTACATTGGCACCACCCTGTGCATCGGTAAAGCTGCCTCCCACATGCTCGTCCATTTTAGTGGCTGCCACATAGGGAGCCCACTGATAAGGCAGATCCATCAACTTCCACCTGTTCTTCCTTCCATCACCTTTACATTGACAATCCTTGGTTCTCTATCCAGTGTTTGGGTTACAGCCGTTTTATGATTTAAGGTGCATGTTTTCCACCTTAGGGTACCTTGTCTCTCCTTAGGATGCCTTGTCTCATATTAGCGCACCTTATCATATATTAGGGCACCTTGTCTCTCCTTAGGATGCCTTGTCTCTCTTTAGGATGCCTTGTCTCTCTTTAGGACGCCTTGTCTCATGTTAGAGCACCTTATCACATATTCAGGCATCTTGTCTCATGTTAGGGCACCTTATCACATATTAGGACACCTTGTCTCTCCTTAGGACATCTTGTCATCTTACCGCACTTGGTCCTGTTAACTCACATTAAATGGCCCAAGGCACCCTAACACCAGCATGCTCCATACCCGCCCACTGCCTTATATGACTTCAGGCACCTTAATGCTGCCCTTACCACCAGTGACTTTACCGCAGTTTAGTAAACATACCCCTAAGAGAATTGTGTGTATTTATCTGTTTGCCTATCTTTTCTATGCTGTTCCTATCTCTCCTATACTGTCCTGTCTACAGTATGGAGTTCCTTTCACTTCTTTTCTTTTTTAATTATTGTACACCACATAGACTGCTATGCAATGTTGTGGTATATCAAATAAAATATAACCATAAACATAACCATCAATGTGGTTTGCATTAGGTGTATGTGTAGGTGTACATATCCTACATTGTACAGCAGGTGACAAGGGAATGCATGCCCTGCACATGTGCTGCCTCAGGGGTTAGTGCCACACTGTGGCATAGTGGACCTCTGCATGCAACTGTTACATAGTAACATAGTAAATGACGGCAGATAAAGACCAGTATTGTCCATCTAGTCTGCCCAGCAATATGACAGGAGTAGGTGCACCCCTTCCCATGTCTTTTAGGGAGTAGGTGCACCCCTACCCATGTTTTTGCTTAGTGGTGCACCCACCAGGAGCAGGTGCACCCCTCCCCATGTCTTCACCCCTCCCCATATATTTGTTTCTTTGTTTATTTAGGGGTGAACACACCGCTCCTCCCCCCATCGCTCCATGTAGGACACCCTTATTTGTTGAGAAATTAGATGGTTCAGTTGTTGTTTGATGTTGGAGATACAGTGGGAAAGGGCATCTTGAACTCACATGTGGCTTGGCCTTCAGACAAGGGATGTATTCTGCAGCTGTGTGTCTGTTATGCAGCTAATGTACTGAGTGTGCAGTGCAGTGCATACTGTATATGCACTGCTATAGACAAGCCCGTTTCAGATGTGCCAGCCACGTTGCTGAATGTCCTAGGTTTTGCCCAGTGCAGGCAGGGAGCTGCAGTCTCTTTGTTTCTAGAAAGTGCTATGGAGAGATGTGAGGAGGTGTAGCCTAATGGTTAGAGCACTGACTCGGTAAGCAACAGACCAGGGTTTAACTCCCACTTGTTATCTGTGGCTGTGGGAAACTCACTTCAATGTACTGCAAGAAACAGACTGGAAGACATGTCATTTTATATGTTACGATAGCACATTGGGTCTGCATTGACTGGAGGAAATACCTTCTTATACTTTTTATATGTTATGATAGCACATTGGGTCTGCAAATGTACACATTGCAATCATGCCCATCTGACAGAATGACTTTATAGACTCTACTGTTGCCCATTGCAAAGGGTCTGATATGTTCACTCTGCAGATATAGGACACATGAGTTGTACATGATTGTAATATTTCATCATAACAGTGACTGAACATCTTTAGCTCCATCACATGTATGCAGTACATGCAGACACATTCTATTCCTGGGATGGCCACCTGCAGGGATCATCCCATGTTCCTACTTGCTCCATATGGCCAATATGAGAGACACTTGTGCAGTTGTTATATGCACATGTGTCAGGGGGATTGTATGGTGGTTAGAAAAGCCGACACAGCTGTCATATCCAAATGTCTGGTATTGGGACTTCCCAGTGGTACAGCTACACTTTTTTCACACACACTACAACTGTATTGGTGCAGGTACATCAAGTACATCAGGTCAGCAAGGCCATACCGCACTCTCATCTACCGCCATCCATCCTTCAGCCCATCCATCAGCATATGTCCGTTATGTACAGTCATGTATTCCCCTACCAACTGCTATATCATGGCCTACACAGGAACAGTATGATCTGCACGTCACCACTCCTGCTCAGTCATCCTTTCGATGCCCACATTGTGGGGATGCTAGCTCTGCCAGGGGACACTTCTTCCCAATCCTATGCAACACACAGATATTACAGTGCCTTGTGAAAGTATTCATTCCCTCGGTGTTTGTCCTGTTTTGTTGCATTACAACCTGGAATGAAAATGGAGGTTCATTTGGATGTTAGGTAATGGACCTAACGATATAGTCCAAATTGGTGAAGTGGAATGACAATAAAATACCTTGTATATGTTTAAAAAAAAAGTAAAAACTGAAATGTTGTGAGTGTATATATATTCATACCTTTGCTATGAAACCCCTCAATAAGATCTGTTCCAACCAATTAACCTCAGAAGTCACATAATTAGTTGTTTAGGGTCCACCTGTGTGCAATCAGTGTCACATGATCTTACATGATTCCTGTATAAATATACCTGTTCAGAAAGGTCCCTGACTATGCAACATCACTAAGCAAATAACATGAAGACCAAGGAGCACTCCAAACAGGCCAGAGACAAAGTTGTGGAGAAGTATAGATCAGGGTTGGGTTATAAAAAAAATATCCCAAATTCTGAATATCCCACGGAGCACCATCAAGTCCATTATAACAAAATGGAAAGAATATGGCACCACTACAAAACTGAAAAGAGAAGGCTGCCCACCAAAACTCACAGACCGGGCAAAGAGGGCATTAATCAGATATGCTACAAAGACACCAAAGATAACACTGAAGGAGCTGCAAAGATCCACAGAGGAGATGGGAGTATCTGTCCATAGGACCACTTTAAGTTGTACACGCCACAGAGCAGGGCTTTATGAAAGAGGGGCCAGAAAAAAGCCATTGCTTAAAGAAAGAAATAAGAAAACACATTTGGAGTTTGAACAACAGCATGTGGCGGACCCCCAAACACATGGAAGAAGGCACTCTGGTTAGATGAGACAAAAATTGAAATTTTTGCTATCATAGGAAACGCCATGTGTGATGCAAACCCAACACTTCCCATCACCTCGAGAATACCACTACAACAGTGAAACATGGTGGTGGCAGCATCATGCTATGGGGAGTTTTTCATCGACAGGGACAGGAAAATCGGTCAGGATTGAAGGAACGATGGATGGCACTAAATACAGGCAATTCTTGAGGAAAATCTGTCCAGCCTGCTAGAGATTTGAGACTGTGATAAAGGTTCACCTTCCAGCAGGACAATGACCCTAAACATACTGCTAAAGCTACACTAGAGTGGTTTAAAGGGAAACATTTAAATGTCTTGGAATGGCCTAGTCAAAGCCCAGACTTCAATCCAATTGAGAATCTGTGGCATAACCAACACAATCCATCTAACTTAAAGGAGTTGGAGCAGTTTTGCCTTGAGGAATGGGTGAAAATCCCAGTGGCTAGATGTACTAAGCTAACAGAGACATACCAAAAGAGACTTGCAGCTGTAATTGCAGCAGAAGGTGGCTGTACAAAAAGTTGACTTGGGAGGGGGGGGGGATACCTATGCACACTCCTGATTTCAGGGGGAGGGGGGTTGCCTTAATTATTGTTTGTGTCACAATAAAGGATATTTTGCATCTTCAAACTGGTAGGCATGTTGTGTAAATCACATGGCGCTAACCCCGAAGACTCCATTTTAATTCCAGGTTGTAATGCGACAAAACAGGCCAAAAATCGAGGGGATGAATACTTTCAGAAGGCACTGTACAGTGTATTACGTGGGCATCCCTCACTGATACTGTACAGCTGCCTCCCAGATGCTCATTCCACTTATTGACTGAACACAGGATACATATGGATCTGACAGGTCCATCAGCTCTTACCTTTCCTTCCATCAATCACCTCGAATCTGACTTTCACAGGGGCTCCCTTATCCTGCGTTAAGGTAATAGTGTAAAAAAAGGTAATAGTGTAAATACAATGTAGATAGTTTCCCCAGTTGTTTCCATGTTGATTTCCCTGTTTATTGTAAAGTTTACAACTCAGAATGCCTGTGTTGTATAGTTGACGTTGAATGTAAACCGCACTGATCTGAAAAGCGCGGTATAGAAGAACTGTTAAATAAATAAAATAAATAAGGTGCACGCTTGACAACTTAACACCCAATGTCTGGTTAATGCCCGATAAGTGGAGCCAAGCACCCTTACCACTGGAACACCTACTTCCCGCCCCAGCCTTTACCATATGATGATACCCTTACTTTTGCTGTTACCACTTGCTAACAGGTGCACCCTTAATGCTCTTTAGTAAACATATCCCTTACTGTATATACTAAAACCAGTATTTCAAGGTATATGTAGCATGGAAATGTTGCACACTTTATAAAATTAAATATTTTTACTTGTATTTTAAAATCCACAATTTCAGAATTATTACACTCTGAACCTGGGTTCGAAGCCATCAATCTATGCATTACCATCCACTTACTGTAAAAATAGTCTGACCCATAGCAGTAGTGCTGTGAGACTACCACCAGAGGACGAGGCACCAGTTTTGCAGACAGTCAAACGTGCAGGAGCATGTGGGGATCCCTCCTGCTCCATAGCCCCTTGGACCCCCTGAGATGAGTCGAGGTCCCAGAGGGAAGAGGAAAGGGATAGGCTGATTATCAGAATTAAGTATGTAAGGGGCACAGCTTCAGGGAGAGAGAGGTCCTACAACATTTTATAACTCTGTGTAGGGCTGGAGATTGGTTAGGTCCTCTGAGTCACCAGAGATTAGAGGTTCATGGGGGACATTTCCATTTGGACCAATGGGCCCTTCAATTTTCACCTACTGTTGCCACATGAAGGGGCTTATTTTTCTCTTACAGCTCCTGAAAAAATAACTACAGTTCTTGAGCTATGGTTATTTATTTCTATGAAATGGGCCTGTGAAAGAGCCTGACCAGAGAGAACGTTTCACAAACTAGTAGAGGTGCCTGAAAAGAGAAGTGGGGAAGGGGTGCTTGATGTGGAAGAATGCAGCATAAGGAGGGGGTCCTCATGGGGAGGGAAGTAGGAATCTGATGGAGAAGGGAATAGAGAGTTGAATTGCTTGAGGAAGAAGGGCACAGAATTGGGTTATCTGATGGGGAAAGAAAGAGGATGTGTGCCTGATGATTAGAAGTGGGGGAGAATGGCCTTATGGCAACAGATATAAATCTCAGGGTGGTGGAGGAAATTTGGTCTGGTAATCTCCCCAAATGTCCAGTTTTGACAAAGCACCAAACTTTCCTGTAAGTTCCCATACTTCAAGTCATTTTTCCTCTAAAGATAGTCCACCTCTGACAAATCGGCTCCTGTCCAATGCTCCAGAAAACACATCTCTTGCCTGTGAGTTCAATACCCAGTATGCCACTGTTTGCAGACATCATTCTACTTTTCTTCTCAGGCTAGAAAGGTGATAAGACACAGATATGTTCCTTTTATCTTTATCCTGAGTCCAGTTCTGGTACTTAATGCTCTACCCTCACCACAAAAGATTCCCCTGTGAGCACCAAGTCTGCTTCTGGGAGGCAAGAAGGAGGTACAAAACGTATTCCCTCTAAAAACACCAGCATTTTATAGACTCAGGGGCACTTATTCAGCAAGCAGCTGGTGTGGAGAGTTCCTGAAAGGAAGGGGAAGGTTTGCTCTTCAAGGCCTTAGTTCTCTGGACATGCAATTTACACTCTCTCAGCTTCTCTCTGTCTGAGCTCCCCAGTTGCTTTCAGGAATGCCAATGTCCACTCAGCAAATAGTAAAACCAAATATTTAGTTGGTGAATACAAGTAATTAATAAAGTTCTTATGTAACCTTCAGACATCATTTAGCAAAAATAAAGAGGTAAAATGATGATGGCTGTCTTCTTATTTCTCTCTTCTCTTCTGGTAGACTCTTACTCTTCTTCTAAATATAGACTTATTCAGGACTCTTCTCCACTATTGTGACTCTTGGGATATTCTAGGAAGACTCCCTTTTTCTCTCCACGCAGCAACTCCTATTGACCTGAAAAAATATTCCAGGCACCTTTTACTCCCTTAAAGGTTCCGGCACCCAGGGGAATGCCAGTTTTGGCAAGCACCCCAAACTTCCAGCTTAGGCAAAGCTCCGCTTCTTTAGTATACTTCCAGTCTTTTTCCCCAAAGGTAGATAATCCCCTCTAATGTACTATTCTAGTAAGCACTTGCCCTGCCTGTGACCTCCAACCCTGGTGAGTCACTATCTGCAGACTTCACTTTCTTTCCTTGGCCAGAAAGGAGATAAGACCCACAGCTCACTTCTTCCTTTATCCCAAAGCTCTTTTTTGGTATTTAAGGTTCCCATCTTCATGAGACCTGAGGTACCTTCTTATGAGCGCCCTTGTAGTCTGCTTCTACAATGCAGAAAAGAGTCAAAAGGTTTCTTCCCTCCAAAAACACTAATGTTTATAGACTTAGAGGGACATATTTAAAGGGTTTAACCAGTTAGATAACTTGCTAACTGGTTAAACCATGGTCAGCGGGATATTCAATAGCACCAAACTGTTAAAGTGCCACTGACTATCTCCTGCTACCCGGTTTGTATGCCCTGATATTAACCACTTAACATCCGGACATTCTAGGGGTGGAGAAGGGGTAACTACTAGAGTTAACCGGGCAGCGGAAATATTCAGCTGCTGGCCAGTTAACCTAAGCTGACTAAAGTTAGGCCAAATAAAAGCAGGCCTAACTTTAGCTGCTCTAGCTATCCAGCCAGCGGCTGAATATGCCACTGATTGTATAGTGTGATGCAGCAAGGGGTACACAGCCTATGCAAATTCAGGTAAAAGAAAGACTTACCTCAGAGTCAGCTTTAGAAAGCAGCACTAGGCACTCTGATTCACCGGAGCAAGGGAAATTCTTGCTACGTAGCAAACAAAAATCCCATCAGGAACACCTGAGTGAAAATCCCCAGGTCACGTGCAGAGCTAGGGATTACTTAAGGCAAGGTTCCAGTCAGTGGAGTAGATTGGGAGTGTCAAGAGGAGGAGCAAGAACACGAACACCAAGGGGAACTGCAGAGAGTAGGACTGCAGGTCGGGTTGCAGAGAATAGCAGGAGGTGTGGCTCTCATCAGCTGAGCAGAAACCCCAGGGGATGGCTGGGAGGAAACTCTTCTCACGGAGAACCAGGAAGTGAGTCTGACTCCAGCTCTCGAGAAGAGAGGTTCAAGGCAAGCTGTTCCAAGAGTAAACCTGCTACCAGAAATAACCTGAAAGAGAAGCTAGGAGGATCCCACTACACTAGAGACCGGTATGTGCCAGCTCAAGGCAGAGGTCACTGTGAGAGGAAAGTGTTGGGGGATGGGAACTCCAAGCACGTCTGCCGCCTAAGAAGTAGGTGTAAAACTAAGTCTCATTATACTCCTGCACAACCAGCCTGGAAGGCAAAAGCCATAAGGTATAGGGAGCCAAGTATTAAGGCAGTCCCTGCAGAGAGAAGGAATCCTCCATATGATTATAGGGAGAAGTTTAAAACCCCTAAGTGCCAAGGGCGTGGTCCTGAATATAACTACAAGCAGCAAGGTGGTTCAGAACTGTTATTCTGGGAAGAGAGCCCAGGCAGAAGATACCACAGGCCAGAGAGGTATAGCCCTGAAGGGAGAAGAGCCTCTTTTGATTATTACAGTGATTTATCACAGGACACTGTGTCTGAGTGCCATTTGTATGAGGAGTCTGACACAGGGAGTTTGGGCACTGCTGAGGAGAATATGATATGGGAAGACGCTAGCAATCTTCCGGAGCCCATTCCCATGGAATGCAGCATGTGTTACAAACGCAGCCTTGCTATGTGAATGAATGCAAAGAGAACTTTGTACAGGAAATAAGGATTATTTGTTTGCCATTAATTTGTTGCTCTGTTCATCTTTGAGTTTCTGTTTTCTTGACAAGTCCGAGCGGGACGGGGAATAAAACCCACTTTAAGTTTCATTCAAAAATTGCTCTGAAAGACTCTTTTGTTTATCAAGCCAGAGCAATTACTTGTTCATAGGCCCTAGGCAACCGCCTATACAGGGCAATAAGGGCTCTAATCACGGGCCCCATCACAATAGCTAAATCTCTATCTAGGCAACCTGGATATTCAATGTCAATGGCTGGATGTGGCCCCAGCAATAAATATCTGGGGCTAATTTAAAGCAGCGACAGACAGCTGTTTTAAATGTGTTGGCCGCCCCCAGAATATGCTCCTCTTAGTGAACTCATCACTACTTTCTTGGTCAGTTGCTAATTGCCAGTTCTCTCCCCCTTCCATTACATTACACCTGCTTACAAAAACATACTGTATGCTACCCCCTGCTTAAGCAATTACATTGAACAGGGCAATAGCATTAGAACTCTGAAGCCATTGTAGACATTAAGAGATCATGTCATGACCTGGGTGACAACCTTATAAGAATTTTTCTGAAAGGAAGCCAGAGAAACTTTGAGGAACCAGTAATAGGAAGCTTATTTTAGATAAATTGGACTTAAAATATTGCCTTGCAAATGGTGTTAAAATCTTTGAAGAGGGAAACAAAGGGAGCTGGCAGTTTAATTTTGGTTTGCTTAGTCAAACAGTACACCAGATGCATAGGGGAGTTACCATAGCAAAACTCACAGCAGGCTACTGACTTGTACAGCCTAGTCCAAGAATACAACTGCTGTCCTGACCTGAACCCACCTTTCAAATATAAAATATGTTTTACACTCAAGAAGGAATACAATCCTGATGAAACCCTCAGTTAACATCAGAGAGAGAGAGGTTCCTATCTGATTCACAATGATTCACTGGAAATTAGGACACCCTTCTCTTGACTCACCATTTGCTGCAAAGCAGTATTCCCAGTGAACAAGACTTTAATATACAATACATTTCACTGTAGGATGTTGGCAATTTATTCTTCTTTGTATGGCATTGGTTTAATTTGCAACCATCTTGTATCCCCTATTTGTCTGATCTCTCACCAAGCATGAATTAATCTGTAGGGATACTTCATGGGAGGAGGCACTGTGCGTGCATGTCTACTACCGGTAGTATTCAAGGTTCTGAAATGGGATCAGCTAAGACTGGGAGGCTGCTGGCCCCTAGAATCACTTACTCTGCCAAATATTTCCACTTTCAAAAATGCAAAGTTCAGTTTGTTCAGAACGAATAATGTTTTCTGAAAGTGTTTAGAAGTCAAAACAATATTCAAATCAATCAAAATGCTAGGGGGGGGGCAAGGGAGATGGTGTGAGGTATTCAAAGAGATTAATACAGGGACAGTAGAAGAAGAGATTCCCTGTGGATGCTAAAAATGTAACCTTACATAGAGGAGAAAGAAGAAGTCTAAGGATCAGAATTAAGTGTAGTTACTCACCTGTAATAGGTGTTCTCCAGGAACAGAAGGAATCAGTCCTCACTACCCTCCCACCTCCCCTGATGAGTTGCTGGATTTTTTATCTTTCCCTTGCCATCTGCTTGGTAGGGCTTGAGCTAAAGGACCTGACTGAGCAAGATGGCACCTTTGGGTAGGAAGAGGACCACGCGTGTGTGGCAGCAATCCCAAAGGCTTTATTTGAAAGCTGTGGAATTGCTCCACGTGGGCTTCATTGGTGCCGACATCACCCATAAGCAAGAGTTACTTACACCCCAAACAGATTACGGAGTATGGCCTGGCCAAAGGAGCTGTCCCGATGGGACTCCCTCTCCAGACAGTAGTGAGCAGCGAAAATGTTCGCTGAAGACCAGGCCGCCGCCTGACAGATGTCTCGCAGGGGCACTAAATGCAGTGAGGCCAACAAAGCCACCTTGGTTCGGACGCTGTGTGCAGTGACTCATGGATCTAAAGGGGCGCCCGCCTTCATATGGGTAAGGCGATGCAGTCCGCCACCCAGATGAAGAGGGTGCGCTTGGTGACTGCTTTCCCCAATCGGTTGGGATCGTAAGTCACAAAGAGCTGGCCAGATTTGTGATGAGCCTCAGTGGGCTGCAGACAGAAGGCAAGAGCCCTCTTGCAGTCAAGTGTATAGAGAGCCACCGACACCTGGTCGGCAAGGGGTCTCGTGAAGAAAGTCAGTAAGAATATCTCCTGGTTGAGATGAAAATCCAAGACCACCTTCGGCAGGAATTTGGGGTGGGCATAGAGGACCACCCTATCCCATAGAATCTAGTGTAAGGGCATCAGCCATGAGAGCCTGGAGCTCACTGACCCAGCGGGCTGAGGTCAGAGCCACCAGGAAGACCACCTTCCAGGATAGGTGCCGGAGCGAGCACGTTGCCATCGGCTCAAAGGGTGAACGCGTAAACTGTATGAATACTACGTTCAGGTCCCATTTCGCCAGGGGAGGCTGGATGGGCGGCTTGGACAGCAAGAGATCCTGCATAAAGCGGGAAACCAAGGGCTGCCCCCAGAGGGGTTCTCCCTCAACGGGGAGGTGGTTCACCGAAATGGCGCTCAGGTGCACCCTGATGGAATTCGACTTCAGGCCTTCCTTTGAGAGGTGGAGAAGATACTGAAGGACCCACCATGTGGGGCAAGAGAATGGGTTTATCCAGAGCTCGAAGCACCAGACTGAGAAGCATCGCCACTTGAAGGCATAAGCTTTCCTAGTCGAGGTCTTCCTCGTTGTGAGGAGGACTTCCTCGACCTCCTCTGGGAGGTCTAGCGGGGCTAGAGAGACCTGCTCAGCCGCCAGGCTTTGAGGGATAAGGATGCTAGGTTCGGGTGCAATACCCACACCGCCTCTTGCGTTAACAGGCCCAAGGTACAGCACAGTGTAACTGGCGGCTCCATCGACAGCCGGAGCAGGAGTGGGAACCAGAGCTGTTGAGGCCACGAGGGCGCTACCAGGATCATCGACACCCGGTCCCGCTGGACTTTGTGGAGGGTCCTCGTGATTAGAGGACTGGGAGGGAAAGCAAAGAGCAGGCCGGAGGACCAGCTCAAAAGGAATGTATCCAGACCCTCCCAGCTTGGGTGCACTACGCAGCCACAGAAATGGGGAACTGTGCGTTCGACGGGCTGGCAAATAGGTCCATGACAGGGGTCCACCACCGATGAAACAGCCAGCCGACCACCCCCGGATCCAGACGCCATTCATGAGAGCAGAGGATTCTGCTGAGTTTGTCCATGAGGACATTCTCCTGGCCTGGGAGGTAGACTGCCCTGAGGGTCATGCCCCAACAAAAGGCGAAGGAACAGAGGAGGGCCGCTTCCCAGCAAAGGGAACATGAACCTGTGCTCCCCTCCTTGTTGATGTAGAACATCGCCACTCAGTTGTCGGTCTGTATGAGCAACGATCTCCCCTTGAGGTGAACCTCAAAGGCCCTCAGGGCCCACTAAACTGTCCTGAGCTCAAGCAGGTTTATCTGCTGCTGAGCCTCCTCAAGTGACCACTACCCCTACATGCACAGCGCACCGCGTGGACTCCCCATCCCAGCAGGGAGGCATCCGTTGTCAGCACTATCTTGTGCTGTTCAGTCTGGAAGGGAAACCCTTGGAGAAAGTTGTGGGGGTTTTGCCACCAGCCGAGGGATAGGTGAAGGCTATGGTAAAACCTTACAGGGTCCCTGAGGTGGCCGATGGATGGGTTCCACTGGGCGCTGAGGCACCACTGAGCTGTCCACGTGTGAAGGCAGGCATGGAGAACTACATGGATGGTGGAGGCCATGTGGCCCAGGAGGCGCATCATCATTCGGGTTGTGACCCGAGGTGCTCTGGACCTGAGCTGCCAGGGCTCGAAGGCGGACGGCACGATCCGCTGGTAGGAATGCGGTCATCCGCTGAGTATCGAGGTGTGCGCCGATGAATTCTAAGGCCTGCACTGGATCGAGGTGGGACTTGGGGTAGTTGACCAAGAAACCCAGGCCCTTGAGCAGAAGGATTGTGTGCGACACCACTAGGCGAGTCTCCTTGACCAAGGGACCCGTGACGAGCCAGTTGTCTAGGTAAGGGAAGACAGGGACGCCCTGACACCTGAGACAGGCGGCGACCATGGAGAGGCATTTCATGAAGACCCTCAGGGCGTATGCAAGGCCGAAGGGGGGCACCCTATACTTGAAGTGCTCTCCCCGTACCCTGAAGCACAGGTACTGCCTGTGCTGGGGGGTGAATCAAAATGTAGGCGTAAGCGTCCTTTAGGTCCAAGAGTATAGCAAGTCACCCTGCTGGAGGTAGGGTAGCAGGACGCCAAGGGATAACTTTCGGAGGTCGAGGAATGGCCACAGTCCCCCCGTCTTCTTCGGGATGAGGAAGTACCGGGAATAGAAGCCTGGACCTCAAAGGTGCGATGGCACCTTCTTGACTGCCTGCTGGGCGAGAAGATTGACTAATTCTCACTGCAGGAAGACCTGGTGCTGGGGGGGTCGAGGAGGCTCCGCTGGGGAGAAGAGAGGGGGAAGCCTGTCCAAGCGTAGGCGATAGCCATCCCAGATGACCTAGAGGACCCAGGCATCCGAGGTGATGAAAGCCCACTGAGGGGCAAAGGAGGACAGGCGCCACCCCCCACTGGCTGCTGAGTGGCCGGGGGGGGGGGGCGAGAGGCTATGCGCATGGCGTCAAAACCCATGTGTGGGTTGCAGTGGAGCCTGAGTTTGGGCCTTGGGCCCTTTTGGCTTTTGATGACCCTGGCCGGACTTCCCTTGCGCTGGTGTGGTCGGCACGGAAGTAGGTGGGCATGGCGCATAGCCACAAAAAGGAAGGCCTTTTCTCGGGAAGAAGAGTGGAAGTCTTGCGTGAGAGATGGGTTCTGGTGATGAACACCATCTCTATCAGGGTGAAGGAGTAGCCTAGTGGTTAGAGCACTGGCTTGGGAATCAAGAGACCAGGGTTCAATTGCCACTAGCACGCCTTGGGCAAGTCACTTAACTTGGATTTTTCTGAGCAATGGAGGGTTATCAATGTCCCTGTTTAATGTATGTTTACCAAGTTTAAGTTACAATGTAAACCACTTTGATTGAAATGATAAAGTGGTATAAAAAACCTGTTAAATAAATAAAATATCTCCGCAGCATTGTCTTCCATCGGCTTGCCAAAGAGCTGCTCGCTGAGACAGAGTACGACCAGGAGTTTCTCCTGCATCCACTGCTCCAAGTCTGAGGACTGGAGCCACACTTGGCGATGGGCTCCGATACCCATGGCCACCACTCAAGCCGAGGACTCAAAACCATCGTAGGCGGCACGGGAGAGGTACTTGGAACAGTCCATGATGGACTTCAGCAGGGTGCCAAACCTGTTGAGGGGTTCACCCTCGAGGCCTGCAGAGAAACCCCTGAGCTCCTTGGCCAAATCACGCAAGAACATAACCATATATAATTGGTATGCCTGAATGCGACAGGAAAGCATGGACCCCTGGTAGGCCTTGAGGCCTAAGCAGCGGAGGGCTCTCAACTCCCAGCCCGAGGGAACAGACAAATGTGACTTCGGGCTTTTCTGCTTTCTCTTGTCCGATTCCACCACCATGGAAGTGTGGGGGAGCTGGGTTTTCCAGAACCCTGGGCTGCGTTGTACCCTGTACATGGTGTCGAGGCACTTGCTCACTATGGGAACCAAGGCTGGTGCCTCCCACATGCAGAGTAGCAGCCTAGACAAAATGGGAGGAACCGAGACAGTAAGAGACTCCCTAGTGGGGGACTCATACTGTAGGATGTAGAGCTCTTCGGCTCGAAGGTCCTCCTCCATCTGGGTGGCCAGGTTAAGAACCTGCGCCATATCTCAAACAAACAAGAGGAAGGAGGTATCCTCGGTTGGTGAGCGCCGTTGAAATGCAGGAGGAGAGGGGTCTGACAGAAGGTCCCGATGGGCACGGGTTCCAAGGAGGTGTCCCCATCGGACTCCCAGTCAGAGAAAAGATGAGGAATCCGAACTGGGCATGTCGCCCTGTCCAGCGGCCGAGGCCCGCTTGGAGCCGGATGCCCTGGATGACCTCGCCCCCGAGGAATGGGAAGGCGAGCGAGACCGACGTTGAGGATCCTCGCGAGTCCCGCGGCTCTCGGGGGTTTCCTGGATGGATTTGGGGATCCCCCACGGGGCAGTCACAGTCTCTGGGCGTGAGTCAGCAAAACTAGCTCTGAGTGCCTGCTGGGAAGCGATGAACGCAGAAATGCTGTGTTCCAGCACCAGCATGCGGAATTCCTACACGGTCGTGGGGTCCTGTAACTCCGATCCTGGGGTCACTGGGTCGGGCATTGAGGAAGAGAGGGGGTCCTCGCCGGGACGGCCCTCAGGAGACTGTGAGCTTTCACCAGAAGCCTCCATGTTTGTACGGGGCACCTTGCAGGGCTGTTCCTTGTCCAACTCTTGGGAATGCCGAAGAGGGCTAAGCGACCGAGCACGGGAGCGCTTGCACTTGTCGGGAGACCCCAACAGCGATTTTGAGGCCTCCTTCTTCAGAGGACCCCTGATCAGAGTGACTCAGAGACCGCGTGGCCAAGGCGGGAGATCCCACCGGGAGAGAGACAACTGAGGGCGCCACCGGGGACTCCATGGCGGCCTTTCTGAAAATGTCTTCAGACTTCTGCTTACGACTGAGCAGGGTTTTGGTGGACATTTTCTTACAAAGTGAACAGAGCTTCGGATCATGATCCGCCCCGAGACATCGCAGGCAACAGTCATGGGTGTCCGTAAGCAACATGTTCTTAGAGCATCTATCGCATTTTTTGAATCCAGTGGCCATAGGAGAAAAAATGGCCACGGCGAGGTCGAAGACCCACACGGCCAGAGGTTGGAAGATAAAAGGGCGTGAGGCCCGTTAGGCAAAAAAGGCAAAGAAAACTGTCCCCTAATAGCTCTAAAAAGGGTAGATCAGGGGAAGGACGGGTAGAGGATCAGTGCAACTGGAAAATAGGAGGCCAGTAGGTCAAAAACGAAACACTTTTTCCAAGGGACGAGGATGTGCGTCTGAAGGGCTCTGTGGGAAGAAGACCATGTATGCATGGCAGCAATCCCAAAAGCTTTCTTTGAAAGATGGGGAATTGCTCCACATTTATTTTATTTATTTATTTACATTCTCTTATATACCGCGCTATTCTGCATCAGTGCGGTTTACATTGAACAAACTGAAATTACATTGAACAGGGCATTATAACTTGGAGATAACACATGGGCTCTATCGGTGCCGATGTCAACCATAAGTGAGGATTGACTTCCTGCTTGTTCCTGGAGAACTTCCATTTATCTATTCAATTTTATCTTGGATTTCGATTAAATATTTGCTGTCATCTGTATGTTGTCTATCATTAAACTCCTTTCTGTGTGAACAGTCAGACTGTACATTTGCTGTTTTGGAATGAATGAGCTGGTTGTTATCAGGGCTGACCCATCCATTGTGCGAGAATGTTGTTCGCATAGGGCCCCGTGCTTCAGGGGGCCCCCGCAAACTTCATTCTCACACAATGGACGGCTTCAGAGGTGAGTTGGGGAAACCCGTGCGAGGCCCCAGCTCACCTCTGCACAGCCACCAATGTGAAGAGCAGCGTTTTTCCTCATGCTGGCAGCTGTGTTCAGTGAAGCACGCGAGTGCCAGGACATGCCCTTTAACCTTTGCCAATATAAACTAAGTCCTTAGGTTAGTAAAATTGAAATAGGACTGCATAAATGTTTTCAAAAATCTTTACGAATAGCATTTTCTAGAGGCAGTAATTTACAGGATCGTTTGGTTCATTCTGCCACCCCCTTGGATCGTCCTCAAGTTCCAGATCCTGATCTTAGGGGGCATTTCAAATGTTCACACTGCATGTATTGTGACTCAGCAATGATTGGACAACAATGGACACATCCCACTACTGGGAAAATTATACAACGCCGATGGTGGACGTCATGCGATTCAACATTTGTGGTCTACGCCTTACAATGCTCATGTCCTTTAATTTATATAGGCAGAACTTCTCGACCAATTAAAACTCGCCTTAGCGAACATGCCTCTCGAATTCGCCAAAAAGTTCTTTCTGCCCCTTTAGTAGAACATTGTGAAGCTTACCAACATCAATTTGATACTGACTTTGTTTGGACAGTGCTGGATTTTATTCCCCCAAACCCCCGAGGGGGTAATCGGCTTTTAGCCTTACAACGGCGTGAACAACAGCTGATATTTGATCTGCAGGCAGTCCAACCTATGGGGCTAAACAAAGAAGTTGAATGGTTTAGCTTATTCTGACGTAATCCAAGACACCAAGGGATTCCCCGATGGCAATGGGGTCTCCCGTTTGGTAGATTGGATCTCCCAATTGAAAGGCAGTGACTGTTAGCCAATGAACAGGATTGTTCCCCTTTATCTTTCCGGAGCAACTTCCGGTAAGTAGAAGCTTTCCATAAGCGGTATATTTGGAAGAAAGTAACCACTTGAAACAGGGCTTAATGGCCCGAAACGTACGTCGTGCTTGAACTATCCGACCGCTATTCGAGAGAAAAGTCTGGCACATGGAAACTTCACTGGAATATACTGATGAGCTAAGTAAAAAATGTTTTAGCGTTTACAAAAAAAGAAAAATAGAAAAGGCTGTCTGGTGTGATTGGATGTCCATTCCAGTCTCCTCCAGTCTCTTCTGACAAAAATTGAGTTTAAATAGGGGTTTCACTTTAACCTTTGCCGGCATTCAACACACTTCACTAGAACACAGCTGCCAGCGTGAGGGAAAACACTGCTCTTCACGCTTGTGGCTATACAGAGGTGAGCCAGGGGCTCGCACGGGCTTCCCCGGCTCACCTCTGAAGCTGCTTCGACAGGCACAGGACTATTCGGGGGGGGGGGGGGGATGGAATAAGACTGGAAATGGCTGATGAGGAAAGCTTAGAGTGGAAATGGGTTGATGGGGACCTAGGATTGGAAATGAGCTGATGGGGGAGCTTGGACTGTAAATGGGCTTTTGAGGGAAGGAATAGGACTGGAAATGGGCTGATGGGAGGCTAGGATAGGACTGGAAATGGGCTGATGGGAGCAGGATTGGAAATGGGCTGATGGGGGGGCTTGGACTGGAAATGGGCTGATGGGGGGCAGGATTGGAAATGGGCTGATGGGAGCTGGAATAGGACTGGAAGTAGCTGATGGGGGTCTAGGATTGGAAATGGGCTGATGGGGGGAGTTTGGACTGGAAATAGGCTGATGGGGGCTAGGATTGGAAATGGGCTGATGGGTGGCTAGGATAGGACTGGAAATGGGCTGATGGGGGGCTAGGATTGGAAATGGGCTGATGGGGGGCTTAGACTGGAAATGGGCTGATGGGGGCTAGGATAGGACTGGAAATGGCTGATGGGGGTCTAGGATTGCAAATGGGATGATTGGGCAGCTTGGACTGGAAATGGGCTGATGCGGGGCCATGAGAGAAGGGAGTGGATGCTGGGTGGGGCTGGAACTAGAAGGGGACTGATGTTGGGGGAGGACTAGAAGGGGATGGGGCTGGGGGAATGAGGATGGAGAGGGAAAAAGATATTTTGTGTGGGAAGGAAGGAAAATCTACAATTGGCTGTGTATTGGGAGAGTAAATGGGGGTTGAGGATGGAAGGATGAAATTTGAGTGGATGATAACGGAATAAAGAAAGAAATGGAGGGAAGAGCAAAAGGGGAAAGATCAGTATGTTAAAGCAGATGCAGAGTTGTTGTTAAGTGCCGTCAGGTTGGAGTCGACTCATGGCGACCCTCTGAATAGCTATCCTAAATTGTGTTCGGTCTTCAGTCAGGCGTCTTTGACAGACTGGTACCCGTAGCTGCTGTTATTGTATCAATCCATCTCATTGCTGGCCTTCCTCTTTTGCGTTGACCTTCTATCTTGCCAAGCATAATGTCTTTCTCTAATGATCTCTCTCTTCGCATGATGTGTCAAAAGTATGTAAGTCGAAGTCTTGTCATCTGAGTTTCTAAAGAAAGCTTAGGTTTGATCTCCTCTAGTACCGACTGGTTTGTTCTTTGGGCAGTCCATGGTATACACAGTATTTGCCGCCAGCACCATAATTCAAAGGCATCAATTTTCTTCCTATCTATCTTTTTCACTGTCCAGCTTTCACATCCATATGATGTTATGGAAAATACCATGGCTTGAACAAGTCGAATCTTTGTATGGAGAGAGACATCTCTGCTCTTGAGAATCTTATCTAGGTCTTTCATAGTCATTCTGCCAAGAGCAATGCGTCGTCTGATTTCTTGACTGCTTGTTGCTTCTTTATTGATAGTTGATCCAAGTAGGTTAAAGTTGTTCACAATTTCAATTTCTTCTACTTCAACGATGAACCTGTTGATTATACCAGTTGTTATGATCTTTGTCTTCTTTACATTAAGGTGCAGGCCCATTTTGAGACTATGTTCTTTGATTGTGAGAAGCAAATGTTTCAGATCATCTTCACTTTCAGCCAGTAATATGGTATCATCAGCATAGCGAAGGTTGTTGATGAGTCTTCCACCAGTCTTCACACCTCTGTTGTCTTCATACAATGTTGCTTCTCTGATGATTTGTTCTGCATATAAATTAAACAGGTAGGGGGAAAGTATGCAGCCTTGTCTTACACCTTTGCTTATTTTAAACCATTCTATTTATTCTTGTTCCGTTCGAACTGTTACTTCTTGATCAATGTACAGATTGTGCAAGAGAACGATCAGGTGTTCTGGTATACCCATGCTTCTTAATGTGGCCCAGAGTTTCTCATGGTTTACACAGTCAAAAGCCTTGCTATAGTCAATAAAGCACAAATAGATATCCTTTTGGTATTCTTTAGTCTTTTCAAGGATCCATCTCACATCTGCAATGATGTCTCTCATTCCTCGCCCTTTGCTGAACCCTGATTGCACTTCAGGTAGTTCTTGTTCCAGGTATGGTTGTAGTCTCTTTTGAATAATCTTCAGTAGAATCTTTCTGGCATGTGGGATCAGAGCGATTGTGCGATAATTTCCACAGTCAGTTGGATCACCTTTCTTTAGTATTGGTATAAACACAGATCTTTTCCAGTCAGTTGGCCATGATGTTGTCTTCCATATTTCTTGGCAGAGTCTTGTAAGTACGGTAACAGCTGCATCAGATTGCTGTAATACTTCTATGGGAATGCTATCAATGCCTGGTGCTTTGTTCTTTGATAAGGCTTTCAATGCTGCTTCAACTTTTTCTTTCATCATCAATGGTTCCAGATCATAAGGTACAGGTTGAAACGGCTGTTGGTCCACTTGATGTTTATCATATAAAAACTCTGTATATTCCTTCCACCTTTTCTTGATCTTCTCAGCATCATTCAACATAGAACCTTGAGCATCTTGTAACATTCCAATTCGAGGCTGGAACTTTTTCTTTAACTCTCGTAGCTTTAGGAAAACCGGTCTTCTTCTTCTAATAATTCCTGTTTCTATTTCCTTGCATGCGTCATTGTAGTACTTTTCCTTGTCCTGTCTTGCTGCACGTTGAAAATCTCTGTTGAGTTCTGTGATTGTCTTTCTTTCTCCTCTGGCTTTAGCTTCTCTGCGTTTCTGGGCAATTTTCAGAGTTTCTTCCATCATCCATTTTGGCCGTTTATTCTTTTTCACCTTTTCTACAGACTTCTCTCTTTCTTCCAACACAACCTTCTTGATGTCATTCCATAACTTTTCTGGAGCTCTGTCATTTGTATCTAAAGCAGCAAATCGATTTTGCAGGCAGTCTTTAAATTCCAGTGGTATATTCTCAAGGTCATATTTTGCTGTATTCATGAATGGTTTGCTCTTTTTCAACTTTAGCTTGAGTTTGCATTCTAGTAGTTGATGATCTGTACCACAGTCAGCTCCAGGTTTTGTCTTTGTTGATGTTATAGAGCTTTTCCATTGTTGACTTCCACAGATCTAGTCAATTAGAGTTTTGTACAATCCAAGTCCATGTGTACAGTCGCCGCTTGTGTTGCTGGAAGAAGGTGTTTGAGATGAATAGATCATTGGTCTTTCAGAATTATATGTCTTTCTCCAGGTTCATTTCTGTTGCCAAGTCCATATTTTCCAACTCTTTGCCTTCTTCTTTGTTGCCAACTTTTGTGTTCCAGTCACCCAAGACTATCATGATATCCTGTATGCATGTTCTGTCAATTTCATCTTGTACTTGTTCATAGAACTCATCAATTTCATTATCTTCTGCAGCTGTTGTTGGGGCATATACTTGAATTATAGTTGTGTTGATAGGCATTCCTCATAGACGAATAGAGATTAAGCGTTCGCTGACTGCATTGTATTTCATTGCAGTTCTTGCAAGTTTCTTCTTTATTATAAATGCAACACCATTTCTTCTTTGTCTTTCATTTCCAGCATAGTAGACCATGTGATCATCTGATGCAAAGTGCCCGATGCCAGTCCATTTCAGTTCGCTGACACCCAACAGATCAAGTTGTACACGTTCAATTTCATTCTTGACCACCTCCAACTTCCCTTGGTTCATGCTTCGTATGTTCCATGTTCCAATGTGCAAGACATCTTTACAGCTTCTGACTCTCATTTCATGCGCAGCTACATCAGCAGTCAGACGTCCTGAGGGCTTTGATCCAACCACATCATAAATGCTGGCTTTACTCTGAAAAGTCTTCAGCTCTTCCCCAGGAGCTAGTTGAGTGTCTTCCGACCTGGGGGGTTCATCTTCCAGCACTATAGCGCAATTTGTTTTGTTGTAACTATCCATTGGGTTTTCATGGCAAGATACAGATTGCCGGGCCTTTCCTCCACGCAGTTTAAGTTTGGTGTTGTTGCTTTTGTCACAGAAATGCGATCCTCCTCTGTCAACACTATCCCATTCTGCTGCTGCCCAGATGGGTGGTTTGTCTTGGCCTGGCACCTCAGCTGAGACCTGTCCATCTTGGGAGACCCTGCCAGTAGTTAAACTACCGATAGTTTAGCTCTCAGCATCACTGATGCACACAAGCCCTCACAGCACGACAAGCTGCAAACCAAGTGAGGGCAGATGTAGAGAGAGAATGGGAAAATGCTAGAAGAGAGAAGAAAGGACAAATGGACAGCTTGCAGAAGACACGAAGAAACCAGAAGAAAGTGATTGGAGCAAATGCAACTGAAAAATAAAATGCCCAAATGACAAAAAGTAGAAAATACTTTTTTATTCTTAATTTATTAACTGGAATATGTCAGCAATGGGAAATGTGTATAACTAATGCCTTTGCCTTTGGAGTGGAGGAGTAGCCTAGTGGTTAGAGCAACTACCCTGTATTCAGCAGATCAAGGGTTCAATTCCCACTGACCCTCCTTGTGACTTTGGAAAAGTTACTTTACCCTCCATTGCTTCCAAAGAAAAGGCTGACAATCTACTTTGGGTGATACATTGCCAAGAAAACCCAGAGGTAGCTGCATCACTATGAGTCAACACTGACTTGATGGCACAAAAAAAATGCCTTTGCATTTTTCTTTAGTACAAGAGGAAATGGATTTATAGTTTTATTTCTCCAGTGTTGTTGTACATTCCAAGTTTGGCTTTTGGGGTTACCAGTTTAATTATTGTCTTCTATTTCTAAATTGTGATCCCTTGTTCTTTGTTTGGTGACAGTCTATGTTCTGCATGTGTAACCGAGCTGAAGTATTCTGTTCATGTAGTTTCTATTTGAAAGTGCCATTTGTTCTCTTTCACCAGTGGGAGATGTAATGGTATTCTCTGAGATGTATTGGTTTAATATTTACAGTGTTGCCTTTTGATAGGTAGGGTTTGGTGCTCTGTGAGTCCTGGTAGTGCTATTATGATATGGTGGGTTTGCTATGGATTCTAAATGATAAAACTATCAACAAATAGAGTTGGACTGAATCACTACAAGCGATTTGGAGAGCGTGAGATAGCTCCCCGCTTTCATTAGTACAATGTAAAGATTTTGTGCTTTTGCAGTAATATCAAGCGTTGATGCAGGACCATAATGGAGTAATTTGGTCCCAAACGCAGTACTGTGTTCGCCAAGTTAACTGCGATCACCAATGTATCGGTGATGAAACGCAAATTCAACCGTGAAGATGGCAAATTTTTGTTTGCTCAACTGAGTCAGAAGACAACGCTTTTGATGAGTATTTCAATCATTTTATCGAATTGTATTGTGGTATAGCACTGAAAAGTGTGCAATATTTCACGATTGTTCGTAAATTTATATGAAGTTCAATTAAAAGTTTAATTAAAAGGGAAGTTACGCTTCAAGAGAGGGATACCTCCCATGGCAACAACTTCTGACAAAAAATGGTAGGATTTGGTTACTAGGCACGCACTCTATTTGTTGATAGTTTTATGAGTTAGGGTGTGGGGTTGTAATAGACTATGGATTCTAAATGGGCAGGGTTTATAGTACTTTCTAATGTGCCTGGAGGTTGGCAGTGGAGTATAGTAATGTAGAAATCTGGTAATCTTTCTTTTTCCAGACACTCATTAAAAGGCATATTTACTAAAAGTTAGTGCATGTCAACATTATGCAAATATTTATGCAAATAAGGTTCCTTATGCAAACGAGGCCCCTCAATGAGTCTCTGCACATGGCCCCGCACCTCCCTTGGGTCACCCCTGATTGCTGTAAGATTGCAGGAGGAAGAATAGAAACCTAGAAGTATAGTTTTGAAAGACTCTTTCCAGGGCCGTACCAAGCCATAATTGCGTCCTTTGAGACTTGCACATCTGACATGCCCCCCCACACACACATCTCACCCATACCTCCATCCAGCCGGCTGCCTGCCCTTGCCCTGCTGCCACCACTTTTGGTTTTCATGGCAGCACCAGCAACAGCAGAGCAGACCTGATTTCAGATTTAAAAAATAGAAAAAACATGCGGGTCTTTCCTCTGCGTTTGTACGAAGATCAGATCCCTCCCTCCCTTTTCTGATGTAGGTCGCATCAGAGAAGGGAGGGACCACACCAGCCATTCAAACATGGGTCTCTCCAACTCCACGCTTGAATGGCTGGCCTGGTCCCTCCCTTCTCTACCGCGAACTACATCAGAAAAGGGAGGAAGGGATCAAATCTTTGTACAAGCGCGGAGGAAAGACTTGTATAGTTTTTTTTATTTTTTAAATGTGAAGCCAGGTCTGCTCTGCTGCTGCCGGTGCCACTACCGCTGAGAAAAAAAAATGTAGCAGTGACAGGGCAACAGCAGGCAGCATGGGGGGGGGGGGAGCCAAGGTCAGCAGCCCGAAATGCACCCCTAATCTTTTGCGCCCTTTGCGGCTGCACCGCTCACATAGGGCTAGGTACGGCGCTAACTTTTTCCCCTTCCCAATAGAACCACAAAGGATGGGGTACGGCATGCCAGCCCCTTTCCATCTACAACCCTAGCTATCACTCAAGATATTCCAGAGTTACACCTTTTAGAGATTGAAGATCTGCTAGTCTCTTGATATTTTTTGTGAATGAATATGAGAGATAACCAGAAGCCAGTCCATTAGTGCTGACACTGACAAATACCAGAAATAATCAGCATTGCACCATTTAGCATGAGAGTTTAGGGACTGTACCAGTGCACAGTATTCTGCTGCAGTGAAAACAAGAGCTAATGTTTTATAGGACAAAGTCCTGAGACCAGAGCTCCATATTGTTCAGCTTTCTGAAAAGGCTCACCCTGGTCTTGAAATTGCATGGTGAATTTTAGAAGATGGACTGAAATTGAGACTCTTAGGAACCCTCAGAAAAAAACTAGAAGCAAGGTAAAGGTGAAGGTACATAAGAGAACTTATTTTCTAAAAGATCAACATAAACACTTAGGAGTATCTTTACTAAAGAGTGGTAAAAGCACCCCAGAGATTGCGTTTAAATAGCAGCGTTAAGGGTATTTTCGTGCAATAAAGTCCGGGGTGTGGAGTAAGTGTTCTGGTGGTAAGGGCTCTTGGCTTCACTTAATGGGCACTAACAGGACACCGAGCGGTAAGGTGACAAGCATGCATTTTAATGCCTGAAAATGGCAGTCACTTTAACGCAGGATAAGAGAGCCCTAGTGAAAGTCATATTTTAGGTGATGGATGGAAGGAAGCGTAAGAGCTGATGGACAGGTCATATCCATATGTATCCTATGTGTTAGTCAGTAAGTGGGATGGTAATGTGGGAGGCATTTGTACTATATCAGTGAGGGGTGCTCATGTAATCTGATGTAGTGTCAGTGTGTGGCACAGGACTGGGAAGAAATGTGCCCTGGTGGAGCCAGCATGGCCACGATGTGGGCATCAAAAGTATGAGTGAGCATGAGTGGAGATACAGCTTATTCACAGGAGGGGTGTGAATGATACATCCTAATGATTAAAATGTTCCTGTATGGGCCATGATGTAGCAGCTGGCAGGATATTACATGACTACATGATGGGCATATGCTGACGGATGGGCTGAGGGATGGATGGTGATAGATAAGAGTGCAGTATGCCCTTGTTGTTCTGATGTAACTGCACAAATGCAGTTGTAGTGTATATGCAAAAATAGTAGCTGTGCCACGGGGAAGTTCCAATACCAGCTATTTGGGTGTGACAGCTGCCTCAGCTATTCAAACCACCATACAATCTTCCTGACACACGTGCATAAACAACTGGACAAGTGTCTCCCATATTGGCCATATGGAGCAAGTAAGGACATGTGATGATCCCTGCAGGTGGCCATCCCAGGAGTATATATGTGATGGAGCCAAGGATGGAGTGGAGGAGTGGCCTAGTGGTTGGGGCAAGGTACTTCAGGCTGGAAGGTCGGGGGTTCAAATCCCACTAGAGGACAGCAACCTTGGGCCGGAAGGACTGGGGTTTCTAGTCCCACAGGTGCTCCTTGTGGTCTTGGGCAAGCCACTTAACCCTCCATTGCCCATGTTCCCTGTAAAATAGTTATCTCCAAGTTATAATGCCCTGTTCAATGTAATTTCAGTTTGTTCAATGTAAACTGCCTTGATATCATGAAAGGCAGTATATAAGAAATGTTAAATAAATAAAGATGTTAAGTCACAGTTATGATGAAATATTCCAATCATATACAACAGATGTGTCATATATCTGTAGGGTGAACATGTCTGACCCTTTGCAATGAGCTACAGCAGTGCCAATAAATTCATGCTGTCAGATGGGCATGCTTGCAATGTGCATGACAGACCCACATTAAGATGGCTCAGCTATTTACCTAATCTCCAACTCATACATCCTGGGCAAATCACTCTGTTTTAGGCAATACCAGAATCCTCTGCTCTTCATTTTGTACCCTTTTATTTTGAACTCAGGGACAGCCTATGCAATGCAAAGCACAGTGGAAAGTGGACCAGAGACAGGCTGCGAGTGCATGCTGGCCCACAGTGGTCTACATCTGTCATATACCCAAATATGGCGTTCTTCTATACAGCTTTTGGCAGTGAGCATTGAACATAGTGCCATGCTTGTAAGCCCATATGTCATGTCCTTGGACACTGCAAAACTGGCCACTGCAGACACAGTGCCCCCCCCCCCCCAAAGTGCATAGAAGCATGGCAGGTTGGACATGGTGTTAGATGTTGGTACAGTTTTTGGCTACACATACGCCACCATTCCCTGCCTCTTTGTAGTCTAACAACATCCGTGGGACTGTCACACTCGGTGCCCATGGGGAGTGGGTGAGACTGTCATGCAGGCCCTCTGAAGTAACGCAGACACTGAGTAGGCCTGCATAGCTTCTGGACATGTGAACATAGGCTATAGCCAGTAATGCCACCTAAGAAAGGCACATTCTCAACATGTATGGTACTGTTCCCCCACTCCAACGTTCACCTCCAGGCACTGCCTTCCAATACGGTGGCGGGCCATATAGAGACCAACATAACATCCTATGGCACATTTAAGTAGTAGGAATTATGCATGCACCATTCAGAGGTCAGTGTCCCACAATCACAATCAAGCAAAGTGCATTTTGACTTTCTTTTGGAGTAATAGGTAATGTACTGCTGAATGCTTTGGCCAATGATCAGTAGACAGTGTTAAGATGGTGTATATTGTGCACAAATTTGCCTGATATGGACCCGCCTGTATGTGCATACTGTGCATGGAGCAAAGAGTCCTCTGGATTGCACTCCGTGACTGCAGCATACGACAAGAGCAACGCGCATGCAAGTAAATCACAGTATCTTTGCAGTGTCACCAACTAGGTGACTGAATTGGACATTCACAGAGGCCAGCCCTTCACTTGAGCCTAGTTCCCTACAGGCTGCAGGTGGACCAAGTGGGCTGACAGTGTTGCCATGGATACAACAGCTGTTATGGCAGTTGGCATTAATCAGGCCTCTCACCTGTGCAAATTGGTGTGTCCTGAGGCCTGGAGGCTCAGTCAGAGGTGAGGGTTGCAACACACACACGTGTCCCCCCTGCTCACTCCAGTCAAACCAGCAGATGATATGGGAGCTGCACAGCAATGGTATGTTGGGAGTTAAGTGTAGGGGAATGCTGTGGGGATGGGCTTTGATGATGGTGTAACTCCACTTTGACCTGGAGAAAAGCAGTATATAAATCTAGCTAAATATATAAATAAATAACTGGGAATGTATTACAGCGTCAACAGCTACAGGTTGCAACTATTTAATGAAAACTAACCTACTTGTAAATGGTGTCTCACACAGTATGTGGAATTTCCTCAGTGGCATATTTTTCACCCCACATGCACATATCCACTCAATATGTACAAGTGGGGACATCATGATCCCAGAGACAGCCCATCCACTAGGCAACTAGCTGAGTGCCAGGATCCACCATTCATAGTAGATAGCATGCCAGGCAATTATTATGTCCCTTCAAACGTGGCACAGTCATCGCTTCAGTGCTGCAGGTTGCCTTATTGAAGATGCACAAAAGCAGCAAGTCACACTGTGCCACTCCTACTCCCCTCCACTGTGTCATGTGGGCATGAATGCTGCTGCCTTAGACCTCGGATCACCCTGGCTCCATTGTACCTGCTGATGACATGCTTGGAATGTCGCTGACAGTGGCAACTGCAGCATTGCACCTGACACACAGGGCCAGGACACAGATTTCTTCTGCTCCAGACCACAACGGCTGTAACTGCCACCCCCACCCTCACACAATGCTGACAGGCAGCATGGTGCAGTGGCAGTGGCGCAACTTATTTTTGACTGTGGCAGCATGTATGTGTGCTGCCACTATCACTGCAGAGTCATATCAGACATCGCAGATGTACTCTCTAGGCCGCTGCCTTGTCAGCTTAGTGGGCCAGCCAGCCCCACTGCATCACTCATGTTACACCTCCTTTGCCAATTTGGCACCAACATAGTGCCCTTTATTAATAGGGCACCATGCTGTTGCTGCCAATGGAGCACTACTATCACTAATTTGAGAGTTACAATGGAAGTAGCACATTGCATACATTTAAATAAGCTCTCTCCCCTCAGATATAGCCCATATTGCAAACTTTCAAATGGTGTTAGGGTTCCCAGCTCCGGGAGCTCTAATACAAGGTAACACTAACCAGCATTAAAGGGGCACATGCTATCCCTGCCCAGTCTCCGCCCTACTAACCCCCACTTTCCACCTCTTTTTACCTTAACGCTATGGGCTCAGCTTCCGCACGTTAATCCAGCATTATTGGTGTTTTCTGCAGCGTTATTCACTCATGGGCACCGATAACACCTGTAAACGCACCTTTGTTACCTTGACACTCCTTAGTAAACATTTGCCTTAAAATAGAAGTGTGATTCAGTACTAGTGCAACCTATTTTCTAGAAATTGAACTAATAAAATAAGATTCCAATTTCCAATACTTCAACCCACTAACATCTCTTGAAAACTTGGTGTGGATCAGATCAAAAACTGAAACGATATTAAGTGGCATAATTGTGCACACATATTCATGAAATAAGTAGATAAAAAAATACCCCTTTCATTATCTTCATAAATGCCCTGAAATGTCTAGAAATTGTATATGGATCAGATACAAAACCAAAAGGTTATTTGGTAGTGTAATTACAAAATGTTATTAAAAGGTATATTGAACATAAAATATGCCATACTGGTTCAGACTAAGGGTCCATCAAGCCCAGTATCCTGTTTACAACAGTGGCCAATCCAAGTCACAAGTACCTGTCATGTTCCCAAAAGGTATACAGATTCCATGCTGCTTGTCCAATGGGTAAGAAGTAAATTTCCCTGGTCCTCTTTAACAATGGTTTATGGACTTATCTTCCAGGAACCTGTCCTAACCTCTTTAAATCCAGGTACACTAACAGCTTTTACTACATGCTCTGGTAAAGAATTCCAGAGTTTGATTACAGGTTGAGTGAAAAGAATATTTTCTCTTATTACTAGTCCTAAATGGGTTGCATTGTAGCTTCATTGCGTGTCCTCTAGTCTTCCCACTTTTTGAAGGAGTAAACAACTGAACTACATTTACACCTTTTACTCAATTCATTTTTATAGATCTCTATCATATCTCCCCTCAGCTGTCTCTTTTCCAAGTTCAAGGGCCCTAACCTCTTAAGCTTTAGCGCAGGTTGGACCAGGGCCGGCCCGTCCATTGAGCAAGAATGTTTTTTGCACAGGGCCCCGCATTTCAGGGGGCCCTGTGCAAAAATCATTCTGCATCAGCCCAGGTAAATATTTTAAAAAAACAAACCAGCTGCTGTTGCCACCGCCGCCAACATGGCAACAGCAGAATCAAGCGTCCCGCGGGGCCCCCTGCCCGGCAGAGCCCTCCTTGCAGCATCAGCTCCCTCAGCATCGGCTTTCAGAGCTGCGAAGAGAGAGATTCTCTCTCGCGGCTCTGTTAAGCCTGCTGAGGCTGATGGGAAATCCCATCAGCCCCGGTGGGCTTAATAGAGCCACGAGAAAGGGAAACCCTCCCTTCGTGGCTCTGAAAAGCCCGCACTTTGGGAGCTGATGCTGTAGGGAGGGCTCTGCCGGGCAGGGAGGCCCCACGGGTCACTTGATTCTGATGCTGCCATGGTGGCAGCGGCAGCAGCAGCCGGTTTGTTTGTTTTTTAAATCTACCTGGGCTGATGGGGGGAGGAGGGTTAGGACTGGTAATGGGCTATGGGGGCGAGGCTAAGACTGGAAGTGGGCTGATGGGCTTAGGACTGGTAATGGGCTATGGGGGGCTAAGACGAAATGAACTGATGGGGGTTAGGACTGGAAGTGGGCTGATGGGGGGTTAGGACTAGTAATGGGCTATGGGGGGGCTACGACTGAAAATGGGGTAATGGGCTTTTAGGACTGGAAGTGGGCTAATGGGGGGCTTAGGACTGGTAATGAGCTATGGAGGGGCTAAGACTGGTAATGGGCTGGGGGGGTTGCTAGGACTGGAAATGTGCTGAGTGGAAGGGTGTCTTGAACTGCAAATAGCTGATGGGGACAGGGGCTTGGAATGGAAATGGGCTGAGTGGAAGGGGGAGCTTGAACTGCAAATAGCTGATAGGAAGGGGGGCTTGGAATGGAAATGGGCTGTGAGGGGAGGGAGCTAGGACTGGAAATGGGCTGAGTGGGGGGGGCTAGGACAGGAAATGGGTTGATGGAGGGGTTAGGATAGGACTGGAAATGGGCTGTTGGGGGTGCTAAGATTGGAAATGGGCGTTGGTGGGGGCTTGGATTGAAATGGACTCATGGAGGGGCTAGAACTGGAAGTAGGCTCATGGGGGGCTTGGATTGGAAATGGGCTGAGTGGAGGGGAGCTAGGATTTGACATGGGCTGATGGTGGGGCTAGGAAAGGACTAGAAATGGGCTGATTGGGGGCTGGGATTAGAAATGAGCTTATGGAGGGACTAGGAAATGGATAGGACTGGAAATGGATGGGGAAGCTAGGACTGGAAATGGGCTGATGGTGGGACTAGGATAGGATTGGAAATGGGCTGATGCAGGGACTAGAAGGGAGCGGATGCTGGGTGGGGCTGGAACTAGAAGGGAGCTGATATCGGGGGAGGATTGAATGGGATGGAGCTGGGAGAGTGAAATGGAGAAGGGAAAAATATTTTGTTTGGGAGGGAGGACAAATCTACAATTGGCCGGGTATTGGGAGAGTAAGTGGGGATTGAGGATGAAGGGGTAAAATTTGAGTGGATGAAATAAGAATGAGGAAAGAGAAAAAGGAGAAAGATTAGTATGTTAAAGCAGATGTAGAGAGAGAATGGAAAAAACTAGAAGAGAGAAGAAAGGACAAATGGACAGCAGATGATGGAGAGTTAGCAGAAGACACGAAGAAACCAGAAGAAAGTGGCTGGAGCAATTGAAACTGAAAAAAAATGCACAAAAGGTAGAAAAATATCTCTTTATTTTGAATTTATTAACTGGAATATGTCAGCTCTGGGAAATGTGCATCATTAACGTCTGTGCTTTGTTTAGTACAAGAGGAAATTAATTTATAGTTTTATTTCTACGGTGTTGTTGTACATTCCAAGTTTGGCTTTTGAGGTTCCCAGTTTAATTATTGTCTTCCTGTTTCTAAATTGTGATTCTTTGTTTGGTGATGGGGTCTATATTCTACATGTGTAACTGAGCTGAGGTATTCTGTTTATGTAATTCCTATTTGACATTGCCAATTGTTCTCTTTCCCCAGTAGGTCATGTATTCTTATTCTCTGAAATGTATTGGTGTAAGCTCTGATGAGCAGGGACTGTCTTTTGGCTTATATTTCTGTATAGCGCTGTGTGCGTAGCACTATATAAATGCTAAATAGTAGTAGTAGTATTAGGTTTAATATTTGCAGTGTTGCCTTTTGATAGGTAGGGTATGGTGCTTTGTGAGTCCTGGTAGTGCTGTTAGAATACGGCGGGTTTGCTATGGGTTCTAAATGGGCAGTGTTTGTAGTAGTTCCTAATGTGCCTGGCGGTTGGCACTGGATTATAGTAATGTAGAAATCTTTCAGTCTTTCTTTAACCATGCACTCATTAAGAGGCATGTTTACTAAAAGTTAGTGTATGGTAGCATTATGCAAATATGTATGCAAATGAGGTCCCTTATTTTTTAGACAGTTTTGTATACCGCCTTATCCTTCAATCAAAGCGGTCACAACACAATTGGGGGATACATTTAACATGCGGGGATATGAGACACATACACTAATACTTACAGGGAACATGGGCAATGGAGGGTTAAGTGGCTTGCTCAAGACCACAAGGAGCATCTGTGGGACTAGAAACCCCAGTCCTTCCGGCCCAAGGTTGCTGTCCACTAGTGGGATTTGAACCCCCAACCTTCCGGCCTGAAGTACCTTGCCCCAACCACTAGGCTACTTCTCCCTTATGCAAATGAGGCTCCACACCGAGTCTCCGCACATGGCCCCTCACGCCCCTTGGCCCGCCCCTGGGTTGGATCTCATATTAATTTAATATCTTTGTAGTAAATGACAGCAGATGACGTGCAAATTAGCTCATTCAGTCTGCCCAGTTTGAGGTTCCTCTCCACTTCCCTAGGTAAACCAACTCTAAACCCCACCCATCTTCCACAACAATCTTCAGCCCTTCTTAAGGAAAGAAATCATCTGGAGATGGACAGTAAAACAAAACATAATTATTATAAGCTAAAGAGAATAATATTTACCACGAACGATGGTGCGGATACTCTTTCTCATTGCTTGTCTCTGAAAATTAAATGTAACACTCCAGGAGTAAGCCCCTTTTCTGTCACTCCTCTCCAGCGAAAATGGGAGATAGCAGGTGTGAGTATAGGAGATGGGCACAAGGCAGCAACCGCCTTTATCCTCCTACCTTCCCCACATTACCAGTCAACTTTCTCAGCGCCTCTCCCTGTGTCTATGTAACAAGGCCGCAAACCCCCGGGATGTGTACAAATCATGCTGCAATAAAGTAGATGCACCCTCACCATATAAAATGAGATAATGAGTAAGACTCATTGTAGGAGAAAAGAGAAGGACTTTGAATACTTATTTCTGGCCCCTGCCTTTTCCTCCTTACTCCACGCTCCTATCCCATTTCCTCTTTTGCTCAGGAGTGTGAGATTTCCTCTTTTGCTCAGCAGTCGCACGTGCACGCCTCCGCATTTGGCACATTCACAGAATGTGTAGAGTTCCCCCAAAAATGCCCCTGATATGATCCTAATGCACCTTCTGAGATGTAGTAAAAATTTGTGGGTCAATTTCAAATGGACTTATTTGTTCACTAGTATCTGATGAACTTATAAGTCAATTGTCCATGAATGTTCAGACTCTACAGATAGTGTCAATGTGAAATTCCCTCTAACTGGTCCAAGACTATCTGTACAATGAAGGAGCAGAGTGAGGGCAGAGTGGCAATATTATCCAGACAATAGCATTTGTCAGCACTATTCAGACAATCTATATGGTTAGTATAGCCCTGCTGAATGCTCTCTTCTTTTCTCCTTGGTTCATGGAACCTCTTCTTGCTGTGGATCATTGAGCCTTCCTTAGGGGTCTGTGGAAGGCAGACCCTATACATAAATACTCCAAGCAATTATGCACCTTCTTTTCCTAACCACATATAAATGGTGCACCGCTGAATGGATACCAAATGCAGCAGTGGCGGTCAACAGCTAGTGCAGGACATGTCCCGGATCTGTGGCTTGCTCCTTCATCTGGGACAAAGGAGATGTCTACTTTGGTTAGCTGGTTATCTGCACTTAGTAGATGGTTACTTGCATACCCAGAAAGCAGAGGTCAAAGGGGTATGCAGCAGCTATCAAATTGATGTGCATCCTTAGGGGGGGAGAATAAAATTCCCTCCTCAAGTCTTGTGAGTACCTTCACATGGTGGCCCATTGTATAACATCTATACCAAATCTCAGCAAGGTGACACTACAATAAAGTATGCTATGAATGAAAAAGAAAAATAAATACTGACCGCACGTCACCTAGGATAAAAAGGTGTCCACCCGTAGCTTATGCACTAGGGCTAATGATGGCGGTTGCGATAGTGCAAGTGCTGCAGATGGAGATAACATCCCTGCTTCAGATAAAGGCCATGGTAAGTCTGTTAATGGACCCACTGTGGCAGGAGATAAACCACAGAAATTAATGAAAAACGTAAGAGGATTAACTATATTTTAGTGGAATTCTGCAGATAAAGAAGAGATAATGTACTGCTATTTTTATGCTACAAACCCTATATTTAAATCAAGAGGGTATACAAAGAGAGTCTGCCAAAAGCTGAAAGAAAGAGGAAAATTGCCATTAGAAAAACTGCAAAAAATAACAGATGCAAATTTAAGATCTTTAATTTTAAAGATCAAAGAAAAGAAGTATGTGAATAATAACATTTTGAAGCAACTAAGGGATTCCGTGGACAAAGAAATACAAGGAGAAGGGGATCCAGGAGAGAGTACCAGAAGAAAGGAAGACACAGAAAAGGAAAAAGAGGTTGAAGGTGAGATGGAGTTGAGAGATTTGGAACTGCAGGAGAGTGAGCTGAGTAAAGGAAGGGTCAACAAATTAACTGAATTGGAGGAAACAAAGGAGGAAGAGGAAAGGGAAGAGAAAGATGCAGAGGTGGAGGAATTCAAGATAGAGCTTCTAGTCCATATGGAAAGAGATGAATATGCTGGGTTCCAAGCAAGAGAAAGATTACCCAAGCTAAATTTAACACCTAAGGCTAGAAGTATGATAATTAAGATGAAGAAAGCCATATCCAGTATAAAGGGACCATTTATTGACATCACTAGAATTAATCAAATATAATATTGTGCAGCTAAAATTATTACTGCAAGCATACTACCAACCAGAGTGCAAGACCAGAAGAAAAAGAGAACAATAACAGTTCCTCCTTGGAAAAAGCACATCGAAGGAAAAATACCATCATTGCGTGCAGAGGTATCCCTTATGGGTGGGTATCTAAAAGGATTAACATCATCAAAGATATTAAGGAAGATCCAAGACATCAAGCTGAAGAATGCTGCATTAAGAGAAGAACTGAAATTTATATGTTCCAACAATAAATTGAAAACAGCGGCAGAAGTGCAAAAACTTCGAAGATATGAAGAAAACAGGAAAGAAAGATATCAGAATAAATTATTTAGAGAGATCAAAACAATTCTACAGGGAACTGGGAAAGAGCATTAATATAGTAAAGGCAACTCCAACCAAAGCCGAAACCGAAACCTTCTGGAGAAAGCTATATGAGGACCCTATACAGCACAATAATTAGTGGACAAACAAACCTTTTCCAAAGACGGGGAAGCTGTAAAACTAGAGGGCATAACATGAAGCTGTGCGGGGGTAAACTGAAAGGCAATGTCAGGAAAAACTTTTTCAATGAAAGGGTAGTGGATGCTTGGAATGCTCGCCCGATGGAAGTGGTGGGGGCAAACACAGTGACAGAATTCAAAATGGCATGGGACAGACATGGTGGATCGCTTTGTAGCAATAGGATAAATTCAAAATAATAATAACGCTCTCTTATATCTAAACAAATAAGGGTGACCTACACGTAGCGGTGGGTACACCCCTAAACAAAGGCATGGGGAGAGGTGACCTGCACGGAGCGGCAAATGCACCTACTCTTGCCGACTTCCTGGGCAGACTAGATGGACCATACTGGTCTTTATTTGCCGTCATATACTATGTTGCAATCATAAAGCAGAATGGTTACCCAGCATACAGAAGCATTTAGAAAAAAACAAACATCAAACCTATGGAATGGCCTGTAGTAACAAAGGAAGAGCTGGAATGCTAAAATGAGCCCCAAATTGGAAGAGCTTTGGTCCAGATGGAGTAACCAACTTTTGGCTCAATCAGTTAACACCACTCCAGCAACACCTAGTGAACTGTAAAAATCAATTGTTCGAACAACCAGACTTAACACCACAATGGCTTACTACAGAAAAAACTTTTCTCCTTCTAAAGGGAGACCCGACTAACTTTCCTAAACATTATAGACCAATAACCTGTTTACCTACCATCTATAAGCTGCTTACTGCGATAGATGCAGACCGAATATACGATCACATCGAGCACATCATGGCCATAGAACAAAAGGGCAATAAGAGAGGAGCATATGGAACCAAAGACCAGTTAATGTCTTTGGTTCCATATGCTTTTTAACATCTTTGTTAGTGATATAGCGGAAGGGCTGTCGGGTAAGGTTTGCCTCTTTGCGGATGATACCAAAATCTGCAATAGAGCAGACACCCAGGAAGGTGTAGATAACATCTAGCTAAGCTTGAAGAATGGTCTAGAATTTGGCAGCTGGGATTTAATGTTAAAAAAATGTAAGGTCATGCATTTGGGCTGCAGCAATCCAAGGGAGCAATATAGTATAGGGGTTGAAGTACTTTTGTCCACTAAAAAAGAGCGGGACCTAGGCATGGTTGTGTCTGATGATCTTAAAGTAGCTAAACAGGTAGAAAAGGCAACAGCAAAAGCTAGAAGGATGCTTGGGTGCATATGGAGAGGAATGGCTAGCAGAAAAAAGGAGGTGATAGTGTCTCTGTATAAGTCTTTGGTGCGACCTCATTTGGAGTATAGTGTGCAATTCTGGAGACCGCACCTTCAAAAGGATATAAACAGGATGGATTCAGTACAGAGGGTGGCTACTAAAATGGTTAGTGGTCTTCATTATAAAGCATATGAGGACAGACTTAAGGATCTTAATATGTACACCTTAGAGGAAAGGCGAGATAGAGGTGATATGATTGATATGTTTAATACCTCCGTGGCATAAATGTTCAGGGTGAGAACCTCTTTCAATTGAAAGCAAGTTCTGCTATGAGGGGACATAGGATGAGGGTGAAGGGGGATAGATTCAGGTGTGATATGCGGAAATATTTCTTTACAGAAAGAGTGGTGGATTTGTGGAATAGTCTCCCAGTGGAGGTGGTAGAGATGAGGACAGTATCTGAATTCAAAAAAGCATGGGACAAACACAAAGGATCTCTAAAGGAAAAAAGGGGACTGTTGTAGCTGTTGATATGGAAGGACAGACTAGATAGGCCATGTGGTCTTTTTCTGTCGTCATATTTCTATGTTTCTATGTTTCTAATGTTGAACAAGGCCATTATGGCCAGTTCAAAAAAAGGAAGAAATCTCAGTATAGCATGGATTGATTATAAGAAAGCTTTGACAACACCCACACTCTTGAATTATACATTGCCTTGAAATGTATAAAATAAATTCTGGTTTGATAGAGTACATTAAGTTCACTATGACAATGTGGCAATCCACATTCTTCTTGAGATATGAAGATGGTCAGTACATCATTCCTAACATTAAGATCCAGTGAGGAATACTTCAGGGAGATTCCCTGTTGCCACTTCTGTTTTGTTTGGCACTTAATCCAATGAGTGCTCTCAACTCTTTGGAATATGGATTTAGCCTGAATTTTAAAGATGGTACCAACTTAGAATCAACTTCCCATCTGCTATTTATAGATGATCTGAAGCTTTACAGTTCCAGTAACCAACAATTAGCAGAGCAACCTCACCTGGTAAAAATCTTTTCTGAAGATATCAGGATGACTTTTGGCCTTGACAAGTATACTAAGGCTACCTTTTTCAGAGGAAAATTGAGCAAAACTGAAAACATCTTCCATGCTGAGGGCTGTGACATCAAGGACCTTGAACAGGAAGGGGTATATAAGTATCTTGGAATAGAGAAAGGAATGACACTCTAGCAAAAACTCTTGAGAGAGAAGATCAGTAAAGAATATTACAGATTAAAACTGTTATCGAAAAGTGCTTTAATATCACAAAATAAGATACAAGCCATCAATCAGCTGTCAATTCTTCTACTCTTGTACAATTTTGAGACTGTGGATTGGCCTCATAAAGATCTTGAAAAACTGGATGTGCGAACAAGAAAACTCCTCCATGCTCATGAAGTAATTTACAAGAATCAGTGTATGCCAAGATTGTACACTCCTACAGCTGAAGGAGGGCTAGGACTTATTGTAGGCCTCTAAGCCTACCTGACAGCATCATAGAATCCAAATACGCAAAAAGTGCTGAAATATGAAAGTAAACGTCCAGAATCTGTCTCCATCATCAAACTTGGACAAGCATTCCAACAATTAGAAGGAATGAGTGAGAATTCAAAGGCATGCATGGGAAAGGAAATAACAGAATTTGCAAAACAAGAGAAAAAAAACTCTTCAAAAAATTAGATCAGCAGGCGAGGAAAAACAAGTGGCAATTGCACAAATACAGTGGAAAATACAGTGTTACTTTAAAAAATATTTGTCAATCAAGAATGGACTCATGAATGGTTGAGGAGAGGTGGACTGAAACCAAAGGTTGAAAGATTGATAGTTGCAGCCCAGGATAGTGGATTACGGATGAGATGGTTTACGGCGAGTATTGAAAAAACTGGCAAAATAAACATATGCTGATTCTGTAAGAAAAAGCTGAAAACAGTGACTCACCTCAGCAGACTGTGAAGTTCTGATGGCAGAAAATGTCTATACAGAAAGGCACAACAGAATAGCATGCCTCCTCCATTGGAAACTCTGTAAACACTATAGCATCACTGTCCCTGATAAGCACTGGGATCATGACCCTAAGAAAATAACAGAGAATGAAGAGGTAATGATCACCTGAGACATTCTCATTCTGATGGATAAGAAACTGGATGCCAGGAAACCTGACATAGTGGTAAAAGAGAAGAATATCATAACGGCATTGATAATAGAATTGTCGGTACTGAGCGATTATTCTGTGAATCGAGTGGAGAGGCAGAAGATCCTGAAGTACCAAGAAATTCAGTCAGAGACCAAGAAAATGTGGCAGAAAGATACAGAAATATTTCCCATTATACTAGGAGCCACAGGCTTGATAAAGAAGAACTTCCAAGTACATCTTGACAAATTACTTATACATGCTACATCTTACAAACTCCAGCAGGAGGCTCTATTTGGCATGCTGCAAGCATTACGCCGAGCATTAGCATTAAATTTGAGAGACTAAGATCATACTACACATACCCTGGCTTAGAAGTGAGGTTCACGACTGCCATAGTATTCGCAAAACTAACCCATTTGCAGAAACTACCCAGAGAACTGTCATGACCACAGTGCGACCAATAGGGCTATGGGCCAGTCAATGCTGAGAAATTTGTTGAGTGCTGATATCTGAAAACCTCTTACTAAAGTCTTGAGCAACTTGTTCCTCACCCATTCCAAAGGCTTCTACTAGATTCTCATCCTTCTTGACCTCTATGCTGCCTTTGACACTGTTGATCTCCTCAATACCCTTTCCTCACTTGGATTTAGGGGCTCTGTTCTGTCCTAGTTTTCTTCCTCTCTCCCCCATCGCACTTTTAGAGTATGTTCTGGTGGTTCTTCCTCCACTGCCATCCTGTTGTAATTTGGTATACCTCAGGGCTCTGTCTTGGGACCTCTCCTTTTCTCTTTCTACACTCAAGATTTCCTTATTTCCTATCATGATTTTCAGTACCATCTTTATGTTGACAACTCTCACATCTACCTTTCTGTGCCTGAAATCTCTCCAGGAAACTAGGCCCGGATCTCTGCCTGCTTATCCGATATTGCTGTCTGGATCTCTCACCACCATCTGAAACTGAACATGACCAAAACTTAACTCCTTATCTTTCCCCCTATACCCACCTCTCCACTTCCTACCTTCTCTATTTCTGTGGATAACACTCCTCCCTGTTTCCTCAGCTCGCAACCTTGGGGCCATCTTTGACTCTGCTCACTCTTTCTCTGCACACATCCAACAGATAGTTAAATCCTGATGCTTCATTCTCTATAACATTGGCAAAATATGTCCCTTCCTTTCTACACACACCACTAAGACACTCATCCACTCTTTAGTCACCTTCCGTCTAGACTATTCCAACCTCCCCCTTGCTGGTCTCCCTCTGAATCATCTCCCCTTCAATCTGTTCAAAACTCAGCTGTGCAGCTAATTTTTCACCAGCCTCAATATGCTCCTTCTCTGATCCTATTCAAATCCAGGCTAAAATCCCTATTTCTCAAGTCGCTTAATTGGCTCCCTATCCATTTCCAAATCCAGTTCAAAGTTCTCCTATTGACCTACAAGTGCACTCATTCTGCAGCTCCTCACTACCTTTCCTCTCTTAGCTCAGTCTACACTCCTTCTCAGGAACTATGCTCCTCTAACAGATTCTTTTTATCTGTGCCCTTCTCTGTCACTGCTAACTCCAGATTTCATCCATTCCACCTTGATGTTCCATATGCTTTGAATAAACTAACTGAGTCGGTGTGTTGGGCTCTTTCTCTGACGCTATTCAAATCCAGGCTAAAAACCCACCTCTTTGAGGTTGCTTTTGGATCCTGATGCCCCTCACTGTCTCATTCACTACTTATATTTATCTTACCATACTCTAGTCCCCAGTTTTGCAATATTTTTTCATCTTGATTAGATTGTAAGCTCTGAAGAGCAGGGACTGTGACTTACACCTTTATGTACCGCACTGTGTACGTCTTGTTGTGCTATACAAATGATAAGTGGTAGTAGTAGAAAGGCCAAACATCACTCAGATCTGGTGTTGGGGTTTCTGGCACCCCCTCCCTCTCATCACTATTAATGGTGGCTGCCCTCCACCCCCAACCCCTTTTTTTTCCCAAAACTTCTTTGTGAACTCTTTTACTGCTTAAATACCTCTCCTAAAATATGGGACAAAAAATTGGTTCCCCAATCAGTTAAACCCTCCCAGGGGAACCCTACATGACAAAAAATCATCAACAATTCCCAAGCTATCCCTGCACATTTGTCTTCCTCAGGGGAATGGCCCAGGTCTAGTGGCACCTAATGGCATAGTTTATGTTTATGTTTACGTTTATTAGTCTTGATATACCACCCTTCATATTATAACAGAGCGGTGTACAATTACAATTTTCAAAAGTATGGCCAGGGGCAGGAGGAAAGGAAAGGAAATTACAATATAAATAGGACAGTGAGAAGCAAGCCATATATACCAGACAGGAGGAACAAACACACTAGGGACATGGAGAATGATCATACAGGAGGGGTAGGGAGATCAAATGCTGAGGAAAACAGGTGAGTCTTTAGGCAAGTTTTGAAGATGCAGTGGTTCTGTTTGAGTCGGAGAGATGAGGGGAGTGAGTTTCAGAGTGTGAGTCCAATGAAGAAGAAAGCTGAGGTACGAGTACAGTGTAGGTGGGCTCAAGAGGGAGAGGGGAAATGAAGCTGGTTTATGTGAAGTGAACGGAGGACACAAGTGGGAGTATGAGATTGAATAAGGTCCGATAGATATTGAGGAGTGTGTGTGTAGAGGACCTGATGCACTAGGGTAAGGAGTTTGTAGCGAATGCGATGGTCAACCGGTAACCAGTGAAGGTGCAGAAAAAGAGGGGTAATGTGATCAGAACGGGTGGAGTGGGTGAGTAAATGGGCAGCAGTGTTCTAAATACATTGGAGTCTATAGAGCTGAGATTGGGGAATACCAGAGAGGACAGAATTACAGAAATCGAGACGAGAGACAATAAGGGAGAGGAGCAAAGTAGTGAGGGCTTGGGCAGTGAAAAAGGGGCTGACAGCACGGATCTGGCGAAGGTAGAAAAAGGAAGTTTTAGTGATGTGGGAAATGTGATCATGGAAGGAAAGATTAGAGTCAAAAAGAACACCAAAATACCAAAGACAGGATACTAGTGGGATAGAGGATCCAGCGAGTGTTGGGGCTAGTTGTGGACAGGGACTACTGTGGGGGAACCAGATCACAGCGGTTTTAGAAAGATTTAAGTGTAGGCAGTTAGTGGAAAGCCAGTTGGTGACAGAGAGGAGACAAGAGTTGAGGGGTGAGAGGTCTGGTTGAAGAGGAGAGGTGTGATGAAGAAGAACAAGATCATCTGCATAATAGAAAGCCGCTATACCAGTCTGCTGAATGAGGAGGGCAAGGGGTGCTAGGAAAACATTAAACAAGAGGGGTGCAAGGACAGAGCCTTGTGGAACACCGCAGTGCAGAGGGACAGGAGCAGAGGAGGGGGCCATGGAAGAGTGAGAAAGAACAGAATAAGTCCAAGAGAAGAGATAGGAATGAAACCAACGGAAGACAGTACCACAGAGGCCAGCATCACGAAGGCAAGAAAGCAGAAGAGAGTGATCCACAAGGTCAAAGGCTGCAGAAAGGTCTAGAGATACCACCACCGAAATATCACCCCGGTCGTGTACAACATGTAGTTCGTTAAGAAAAGCTAGAAGGACTGTCTCCACACTGTGACCCGGATGGACGCCAGACTGACGAGGGTGCAGAAAGTTGATGGTATCTAAGTGATGGGAGAGTTGTGCGAAGACTGCTTTTTCAAGTATCTTTGAGAGAAAAGGAAGGTGAGAGATGGGACGGTAGTGAGCAGGAGTAAGAGGGTCAAGGGAAGGGTTTTTGAGGATAGGACGTATGAGTGCATGCTTCCAGGGGTGTGGGAGTCCACCATCACTTAAATATATTGGTAACCCCTGGCACTCTTCTCCAAGGACCCAATAATATCCACTGTTACTCAATCTAATGGCTGTTCCATTGTGGACAATGGGATGAGCGGAGATCTTTCATGGACCTTCTGAGGCACCTTTAGACACTCCGGACACGATGGGCAATAGGCCGGCACATCTTGGTAAAGGCCCAGTCAGAAGAATCGGGCAGTAAATCTGGCTGCATTCCTGATTTCTCCCAAAGGGCCTGCCAAAGGATGCACATGGACCAGGATTAATAGGGCCCTTCTGAAAATATCAGGAATCATCGCCAGATGTCACAGTCAACTGTATCAAAAACAGTGGTCATATCTAAAGACACCAACAATATTACATGTCCCATGTCAATTTCTCATTGAAGAATATCCATTATTCAGACCAACCTCAGCTACTGTGACATCTGTAGTGCTACCTCCCTGCTTGGATTTTCATTTGGTCTTGCAGATACTGGTACTGGTATCTCTTGACTATTATATTTGGATTTAACAGCTTCTGTGTTATGCTCTCTACAGCTGTTGCAAAAATTGGTGGTGGACCAGAGGTCCAGATGGCACAAATGCTGTGTTTTCTGCTTCCAGTTGAGAATACTCAAAACTAGTGGGAGTGTACAAGACTAGTGTATATTAACATTTTGCATCATCAATAAAGAGAGAATTTCTAAATATATAAGGGCCTATACAATACAATTCACTCTAGAAAAACTTGTGGTACCAATGGCATAGGAAACTGAGAGGGAGGATCTTAAAGCCAAATTTAGGCTTTTAGGCAGAAGTTGAAATCCAGAACTTCCAGGGTAGGAGTCTCAGAAATGCTTCTCATTCCACACACAAGACCTGAAAGGCAAACAGAGCTCTGGTGTCTCGATGCATGGATGAGATGATGGTGCAAAGAAGAGGGTTTTGGATTTGTTAGAAGCTGGGCAACATTATGGGGAAGGGAGAGTTCCAAAAGGATGGGCTCCACCTTAACCGGGGTGGAACCAGGCTGCTTCCATTAACCTTTAAAAAGGAGGTACAGCAGCATTTAAACTAGATAATAGAGGAAAGTTGACAGTCACCCAAGAGCACATGGTTTGAAATGATGTATCCTTGAGGGATATGAGCAAAAGTGGGAAGTTAGGACATCCCAATAGAGAGGTTCCAATAAAGGTAAAAGTAACCCAGATGCTTTTAATTACAAAGCAGACAAAGCTGAACGATTCCAAATTACTCCTGTCAATTTATAACCAGATTGTTATAATATGAACAAAATACACCCTCTGAAATGCCTGTATGCAAATGCTAGAAGTCTAAAAAATAAGATGGGCGAGTTAGAATATATAGCACTCAGTGAAAAGTTAGATATAATTGGCATCTCAGAGACCTGGTTGAAGGAGGACAACCAATGGGGGCACTGTGATACCTGGGTATAAACTACATTGCAATGATAGGGTAATTCATATTGGTGGAGGGGTTAGAGAGGGCATAGAGTCAAACAAGATAAAAGGTTTTCAGCAGTTGGTTCATGAATCGGGTCTAGGGTCTGTACGTGCAGGTCAGGACCTGATTCCAATCGGCCTGCATGTGCAGAGCCATGCCCAGCTAACTCAGTCAAGCTCCTGAATGGCATCCCACTGACATGGCACCGTGGCTCCATTCAGGAGCTGTGATCCCTGGCCACCGACCACTCTTTCCTTTCCCCACAGCTCGACCCCCGATCTGGCCTTCCATGGCCAGGATTGGGCAGCAGGGAGTGCCCTGCACCCACTCACCTTACTTGCGCTGCCTGGGCCTGCTGTCCTCCATCCATATTTCCGACCCTGGACGTACAGGGCCGACTTCAAAATCAGCCCTGTACATCCGGGGTCAAGGACTCCCCACTGCCCGCCCTAACTCCACCTCCGCAACACCCCCTCCCGCCCCGTCTAAACCTACCCATACAAACTCTTGTTCGTATGTGGAGGTTTTTCACAGGGCTAGCAGGGGGAACAGAATAGACCCCATATTGTCTAATATAATACATGTATATGTTTTGTATTATAATTATTATGACTGTTCACATGTCTTATAAGGTCATGGTTCTAATTATCTTTTTATCACTATATATGTTATTACAATTATTTATACTGTATATAATTTTTATTTCAATGATTTCATAAAATTATTTACAATAAATTGTTGTGTTTGGTTTTTATGTCACATGTTTTTATTGTCTGACTTGTTTCAATTAGCCCTATGCTCATACCAAGAATATTTTATATATCTACAGTATGCTTGTGTTTTTTCTTTTAAATGGTTTGGAATATAATGTTCTTTCTGTACATATGTATTTTATTAAATTGTATATTGAGGTACCCCTTGAAGAAGGCTTCGTCGAAATGCAGCCATGTAGGGGATTCTAGTTAATAAAGGACTGCTTTGACTTTCTCACTCCTTTGTGTGTTCTCTTTTCCAGTGAGTTAGTAGGTGTTTGTTTTGTGGGGGTGTGTAAAGCATGCCATGCTATTTCCCATGGATCGGGTAACATCTCCTTTGCTTATGATGCTCCATAATTTGTATGCAGGTAAGTGCTAATGGGGGGCCATCTTAAAGTGCCCAACTTTCAACATGCTTCGACGCTGTCACAGACTGGCTACAAACTCAAAAACTCAAAATAAACTTCAAGAAGATGGAGGTTCTCTTTATCAGCAGAGACCAGACATTCTCCCCACCATCTTCACTCAAGGTACGCAACGCTGAACTCATCGCCAAGACGACGATTCGATACCTGGGTGTAGCACTTGACCAGCACCTTGACATGCACGCCCATATAGGCAATACCGTTAGGACAATCTACCACAAAGTTCAGATTCTACGACATATGAAACGGATTCTGGAACTAAATGACTTCAGAACTGTCTTTCAAGCCCTAATACTGCCTCATTTTGATTACGCCAACTCCATTCTGCTCGGCTTCCCAAAAAGCTCGCTAAAACCCCTGCAGCTTGCGATGAATACCGCAGCCAGAAATTCCAGGGCACGGGCAGGGTCCCGGGGCCCGCCTGTAACCGGGTGCATGGCCCGGCGCGGGACCCTGCTCGTCATGGTAGTGTCGGGGGCGCGCGGCAGCGTCAGCACGCAGCGCATCTTTCAAACTGATTGGCTCCGCTCGAGGCGTAAGGAGCGGAGCCAATCAGGGGGAGTCTGAGGACATGTGCTCCGTGGCTCTTGGCTTACACGGAGCACATGTGAAGTGGGCGCCCGACAGGCAGGAGCGGAGCTTCGGCGTTGCGGTGGAAGTGAGGCCTTTCATGCGAGCGGAGACCCGGGAGAGAGGCCGGAGTAAGGTGGGCTGAGTGCGACGCGGTTCGCGGAGCGCAGGTTTCAAAAAAAAATAAAAAATAAAATAAATAAATAAATAAATACGTAAATAAATAACTACACAAAGCGGCGCCGGGTTCCAGCGGGTGGGGGGCGAAGGGGGGAGGGCAGGATCGCCGGTAAGGGTGCTGATTAGGGCAAATTAAGCACACTTGAAGTGCGGGGTCTGGGCTGGGAGCCTGTGTTACCTCACTTTGGGCTGCCTGTTTTTCTTTGTAGGTGCTTGGGGCTAGTAGCAGTAAGGGAGTTTCAGGATGGGGCCAAAGAGGGCTGGTGCGAGCCGGGCGGGGGGAAGGGCATCTGCGGTAGGGGGGAATGGCGGGCGGCGGGTGAGGGGGGCCGACAGCAGGGGGAGGGGGCAGCAGCGGGGCATGGGGGCGGGCCACGCTGCAAGGGGAGCGCAAAGCAGTGAAAAGGGGCCTGCAGTAACTCCAGGGGTAGGGAGGGGGGCTAGAAGAGGCCGCTCGGCTAGGCTTCGGGGGGCACGGGCTAGGGGGAGGCCTGAGCCGGCTAACGCAGGAAGGGGAGTTGGAGAGAATTCGGATATGGGCACCTCGGGCGACAGTGGTTTGCACCCTGGGAATAGCGCGGGGAGTGTGGCAGCAGGTACTTTGGGGCAGTGGGATTGGAACAACTTCTGGGCCAGCCCTGCACGCGGGGGGAGTAGAGGCGGGGAATTTTATAGGGGGTTTGCGCCACCGCCGGGGGGTTGGGGTCAGCAAGGGCAGCAGTCTGCTCAGGATAGGTGGCGGGCTGGGGGGCAAGGTTCCCCAGGGATGGAGTGGGCGGGGGCATGGCAGCCGTCCTGGCCCTTGGTTTTCTCCCCTCTGTGTCCCCCTTTTTCTATCTCCACAGGTACCATTTTTCGCGGCCCCGTCTGGGGTGCCGCCTGCGGAGGAATCGGAGCGTACCAGGCCTATGGAATCCGGAAGCGGAGTGGTTGGACCAGTTGTGGACCCGATGGAGCGGGAGCAGGTCGTCCGCGTGCAACGGCAAGTGGAGGACCATCGCGTAGAGCCAGTAGCAGCGGCCGATGCTGCTGTTGTGGGCGGAGCGGCTGGTGAGTCATCGGGCCAGGGGCTGGGGGAGGGTGAGGGTGGGGGTGCGCGGGCGGGGCGCTCAGGGAAGGCACGTAGGAAGAGGAAGCATGCCTGTAGGCGGAGAAATAGCTCCGACTCCTCATCCTCGTCCTCTTCGGGTAGTTCAGATTCGTCGACAGGGAATGCGCGGGGGAGGGCGGCGGCGGCGGATGGGGGGGCGGCTGGGTTGGTAGCGGCAGGTTCGGCTTCTTTAGCCGCCGTGGCTGAATTGTGGGAAAGCGTTCCGAGGAAGTTACGGCAGAAGATTATCAAACGCAAATATATTGATATTTTCCGTTTACTTGAGGGTCGGAAGCGCTCGGGGGATAGCAAGAAAAAGAGGAGGGAGGATGAGAAGGCCGGGCGGATTCGTGCGGTCTCGCGCAACGTTGTTAATTGGGTCCGATCGTTCTTGAGACTGGCGAGTGTTTGGGGTCATCATTTTCCCGAGCAGTATGGTAGCTTGCTGGCGTATGCTGACTCTATTTTAGGAGCCTCACAAGCGCACGACGGATGGTCGTGGCTTAATTATGACGAAAAGTTTCGGGACAAGATGGAGGAGAATACGCTCTTAAATTGGGGGACTCAGGACATTAATCTGTGGTTGACGCAGATGTCAGCCAAGACGGGAGCCGGGGGAACAGGAGGGGTTAGGGTGGGGCAGGGGGCGTCAGGTGAAGCGAATCGTTCCTTTCGAGGGGGGCCCCCCCGCGGGGCAGCCGAAGCCGGTCCTCGGAGCTGGGGCCGACCTGTGTTGGAGATACAACAGAGCCACTTGCCCCTTCCCGGACTGTAAGTTCCGGCATGCCTGCTCGGTTTGCGGGGGCGCCCACTCGGCGGCAAAATGCGTTAAAAAAGGAGTCGTGCCTCCCACGGCTTCGGGAGCCAAGTGAGGTTGCGCTTCGGGAATTAGCTCCTTCGCCTATTCGGGTAAGGGTGCTTTGTGGCTGGCTTAGTCGGTATCCGAAAAAGAAAGATAGGGTAGCGTTGCAGTTAGGTTTTAAGTGCGGTTTTGTTATTCCTCTTCAAGGTGAGATAGTCACTGGACGGGTTAGGAACTCTCCGAGCATTCGGCGTTGGGCGGCTGTGGCACGTGAACAGTTGGCGGCAGAGTTACGCTTGGGGAGGATAGCGGGGCCATTCTGTCAACCGCCGTTCCCGAACTTTATTACTTCCCCCTTGGGAGTTATCCCCAAGAAGGAGCCGGGTAAATTTCGGCTGATCCACAATTTGTCTTCGCCCCTCGGGACTTCCGTGAATGATTCTATCCCACACGAGTGTTGTACGGTGAGATATGCCTCCTTCGATAGGGCGGTGGAGATGGTCACACAGGCGGGGAATGGGGCGTTGTTGGCGAAAGTGGATATAGAGTCAGCCTTTCGATTGCTACCAGTCCATCCGTCGGCGTTTCGGTTGCTGGGTTTTCAGTTTGAAGGTGCCTATTACTATGACAAATGTCTACCAATGGGTTGTGCGATTTCTTGCGCCTATTTCGAGATGTTTAGTAGCTTCCTCCATTGGATGTTGGTGCAAAGAGTGGGCGTCTCGGAGGTGGTGCATTATCTAGATGATTTTCTGTTTGTGGGTGGGGCGGGGTCGGCGGTGTGTGCCGAGCACTGCTGGACGGTTTCACGGGGATGGCGGAGGAACTGGGGGTTCCATTGGCGGAAGGCAAGACGGTGGGCCCGACCACGCAGCTGACCTTTTTAGGCGTGGAACTGGATTCGCGGAGCATGGTGGCGCGGCTGCCGCAAGACAAGGTGGTGAAGCTAAGGGTTTTGGTGGCCAATGTCCTGGCCTCGCGGAGAGTGACATTAAAAGAGATGCAGGCGTTGTTGGGGTCTCTTAACTTCGCCTGTAAAGTCATTCCTATGGGGCGGGTGTTCAGCAGGCGCTTAGCAGCAGCAACGGCGGGGGTGCAACGGCCGCATCATCGCATTCGAGTGTCTCAGGTTATGCGGGAGGATCTGCGAGTCTGGGATGCCTTTCTGAGGGACTTTAACGGAACGTCTGTATTGCGGGAAGCGGAGATCTCTAGCAGTGACTTGCAACTCTACACTGACGCGGCGGGGGGAGTGGGTTTCAGAATCTATTTCGGGGGGCGTGGTGCGCTGAGAAATGGCCGCAAGATTGGGCTGATGATGGGTTGTTGAGTAACATCACTTTCTTGGAGCTCTTCCCAATCGTGGTTGTGTTGGAGTTGTGGCCGGAGAGGCTGGTTAACCGCAGGGTTCTGTGGTGGTGTGATAACGAAGCTGTGGTCCATGTAGTCAATCGTTATTCGGCACGATGTAGTCGGGTGGCGGCGCTGATGAGGCGGGTGGTACTGACATGTATGCGTTTGAACATCGATTTGAAAGCGAGGCATATTCCTGGGCAGGTTAATGAAATTGCTGATGCTCTTTCCCGTTCACAGATGTAGCGTTTTCGGAAGTTGGCACCGGAGGCGGATGAAGTGGGGCTTGGGGTCCCCTTGAGCTTGTGGAGCGCTGGCCTGCAGCGATGAAGCACCTATTGAAGAGCTCAGTTGCTGCTACCACCTGGGATGCGTATCGGTGGGGCTGCGCACGGGTGCAGCTCTTTTTGTGTGAGAGGGGATGGCTAAGGGGGAGGGTACCGGACATGTTGCTCGGGCGGTACGTAGTGTGGGCAAAAGAGCAAGGGCTCACGTGGTCGGTGGTGCGCAGTCATCTGGCGGGCTTTGGTTTCTTTGCTAAGGCGGTCGGGTGGGATATCGGAGACCGAGGTTTGTTGGCTCGACGATTGCTCCAAGGCTGGGCGCGATCGCAGCCTGCCCCGCGGGATAGCCGTCGCCCTATAACGCATGAGTTACTTGTGAGGGTGTGTCAGGAGTTAGAGCGGGTAGCGAGTGCCCCCTACGAGTGTGTGTTATTTCGGGCGGTGTTCTGTTTAGCCTTTTTCGGGGCTTTCCGGGTCAGTGAGTTGGCGGAGGCGTCGGGAAGAGCGGATAGTGGGCTTAGTTTGCGTCGGCAGCATGTTTGGATGGACCACGGTCGTCTGCGAATTTTGCTGGCTAAGTCCAAAACGGACCCGCAGGGTAAAGGGTTGTGGGTGGTGCTTAGGGCGATGGGGGGAATTACGTGCCCTGTTGCTGCAATGCGGGAGTTCTTGGCCATTCGCCCCGATGGCGTGAGCGGTTTATTTGTACATGGGAATGCCTCCCCGCTTACGCGTTTCCAAGTCACGGCAGTATTGCGCTTGGTTTTGCGGCAGCTTGGGGAGGATCCTCGTCTTTTTTCCTTGCACTCGTTTCGGATTGGGGCGGCGACCAGTGCGGCGGCAGTGGGCTTGCCGGGAGAGATGATACGGTGTATTGGCAGATGGCGCTCGAGGGCTTTCGAGGGCTATGTACGATTGTGACTATTCGAGTTGGGGGGCTGGGGGGTGCACTAATGCTGTGTTATTTTTATTACAGATGGGGGTATATGTTTGCAGGGATGTTGGATGCTGGGGCACTCCTTCGTCCATTGGGCTGGCCAGCGGGCGGCGCACCGACCTTGCGGAGCGAACTTTGGTCTGGATCCTGCGACGGTGGCGGTGTCATGGCTGGGAGAGCGGGGGCTGCGGTGGATGCAGCTGCTGCCTTTGCTTCGCCACCATGGGCGCATCAGGGGTCAGCCAGCGATTTTGTTGGTGCATTTGGGGGGCAATGATTTGGCGGATTGGACTTGTAAGCAGCTGATTAGGGCTGCCAAGAGAGACTTTTCTGTACTGTTTCGTCTGTTTCCTGGGGTATTGTTAGTATGGTCAGACATTATCCCGAGGCCGGCGTGCTGGGGCCAGCGGCGCTGGTCTCGTGGGTTGACCAAGATCAACAGGCAAATCGGGAGATGGGTCTGTGAGCAGGGCGGATTGCAGATTCAGCATCCTTGGGTGGAGGTGGCCTGCTCTGGGTTGTACAGGGATGACGGGGTGCACTTATCTCCAGTGGGAACGGATCTGCTCCTGAACGATTGGCAGGAGGCACTGGAGAAGGTGGTACAGGACAGGTCACACTGGTCGCAGCTTGGGGCTATGGGGGGGCGGCACAGGTAAATTATCCCTTGTGCCGGTGGTGGGATCCCGGAGGTCCGGGGTCCGGAGCCGTGGCCACTGGGGGAGGGGGCAGGGTGCCCTCGACCCGGACAACCCCTGGAAGACTTTTGCTAGTAACATGGCAAAGTCGGATAGGGGGGGCAGAATTTGGCTGTTGGTGGGTACCACGGCCTGAGCGGAGGCGTGGCTGCCTTGCTAGTTGCATGGCTGGCGGCCATCAATCCGCGGGGGGGGGGTGTTGAATAAATATCTGTTTATGGTTAATGAGTTGTTCAAATAAAGCTGCGACCAGTTCTTATCCAATAACTGTGGTATGTGTTGTTATTCAGGGGGCTGATCGGGGTGTGGGGTGGGGGTGCTCAAAGAAGAGTTGGGGCAAGTAGAGAGGGTGCGCCGGGTCCGGCTACCCGGTTAATTCCAGGGCGCGGGCAGGGTCCCGGGGCCCGCCTGTAACCGGGTGCACGGCCCGGCGCGGGACCCTGCTCGTCATGGTAGTGTCGGGGGCGCGCGTCAGCGTCAGTACGCAGCGCATCTTTCAAACTGATTGGCTCCGCTCGAGGCGTAAGGAGCGGAGCCAATCAGGGGGAGTCTGAGGACATGTGCTCCGTGGCTCTTGGCTTGCACGGAGCACATGTGAAGTGGGCGCCCGACAGGCAGCCCACCCGCTTTTAGGGCTTGCGGTGGAAGTGAGTCGGGGTGTCGCAGCTGGGGGGGGGGACTGCGGAGGCGGGATCCCGGAGGTCCGGGGTCCGGAGCCTTGGCCACTGGGGGAGGGGGCGGGGTGCCCTCGACCCGGACAACCCCTGGAAGACTTTTGCTAGTAACATGGCAAAGTCGGATAGGGGGGGCAGAATTTGGCTGTTGGTGGGTACCACGGCCTGAGCGGAGGCGTGGCTGCCTTGCTAGTTGCATGGCTGGCGACCATCAATCCGCGGGGGGGGGGGTGTTGAATAAATATCTGTTTATGGTTAATGAGTTGTTCAAATAAAGCTGCGACCAGTTCTTATCCAATAACTGTGGTATGTGTTGTTATTCGGGGGGCTGATCAGGGTGTGGGGTGGGGGTGCTCAAAGAAGAGTTGGGGCAAGTAGAGAGGGTGCGCCGGGTCCGGCTACCCGGTTACCCTCTATGGAGCGTCAAGAGAAGACCATATTACCCCCATCTTGAAATATCTGCACTGGCTCCCTGTCCACTGCAGGATCACCTTCAAGGCACTAACAATGACATTCAAGGCAATTAACAAATGCACATCCACCTCCCTCTCAGACCTTGTACACCCCACCCCCCTCAACAGAGCAAGAAGATCAATAGCCTGCAACACCTTATTCCTACCAAAAGCCATCACCAAATGTTCAAAGACTACGAGAAAGTGTGCTTTTGCTCTTTACGCACCTTCTTGTTGGAACGCCCTCCCGGCAGATGTCCGTGCCATAAGCAACCTCCCCCAGTTCAGGAAGGCAATCAAACATTATCTCTTCCTACAACACTTCTCCATTCCTGACAACATCACTTAGCCTTCCTTATCCTGACCCATAGCAGCTCCCACAGAGTAACGTACCCCAGACTACAATCAGTACATTACCCCAGATTACAATCAGTACATTTTAAACTACCCCCCTACGTCAACCTGTCCCTAACAAGACAAACATGTCGACCATTATGCTAATTTGTACATAGTTTATATAGTTCACCCGTTCACCATGTTAATTTTCCCTGTTCTTTGTAAATGTCAATGTTAGACTGTTTCTACATTGCACAATTCTGGTTACTTGTAAACCACGCTGATGATAAATAGTGCGGTATAGAAAAAATTACAAATAAATAAAATAAATAAATAAATAATGCCTTAGTGCATAGAATGCGCTTTTCAGCATGTTGAATTGGTCATTAATGTTTATTTCATTCTTATATACTGCTTTATCTATGAATTAAAGTAGTTTACATTGAACAAACTTATTACAAAGAACATAAGGTAACAGGATGGGGCATACTTTAATATACTATATGGGTAAAAATAAGAATGGATTAAACATAACAACAATATAACATGAGGTTAATTGTAACTTTCATATGATATATGTAACATAATTAATAACGGTGATTAAAGTGATCTAGCGACAAGGAAAAGTGATTTGCAATGCGTAATCTTTTTCATAGCGTAGGATTGGTAGGGTTTTTGTGTTGTCTGGCTTGGTGTGGTTATGATGTCCAGGAGTGGTATTGGTTCTTGGTTAGGATGCCATTGGTGATTACAGTAGGTAAGGGATGTGGGTTGGGAATTAGTATGCAGTGTGCTGGTACATAGGTGCATTGGTCTCCCTTCAAAATGCTCTGTGAATAAGTACATTTTAAGCTGTTTATGGATTGTTGCAAGGTCCGGTATTTTTCTTAGGTTTTGAGGGAGGGAATTCCAAATCTTGGGTGAGTAGAGTGAGAATGCTCTGTTGGATAATGTTCAGGTCAAACTTTATTACATAGGCCCAATGAAATAGGGACATTTATATTTTCATTTCCTGTGAAATTTCTCACACAAAGAGTTTTTATTTCAAATTTATATGTGAAACTATTTTAATTATGTTTTTAGTTTACTTACATAATGCTTATATTCCATCTACTAACAAAAATATGTCTAAATTCCTAACAGTTATTCTACTTTTCTCTTACTATATCATCCTCTTACAGAATTTTTAGAGAATGTCAAATATGGTTCTCAGTGTTCATTCCCGATGTTTATTATGCCCAGTACATTAGTCTTGACTGCATTGGAAGCTCTAAAGAAGCTCTGTGTATTATGTATATTTGCAGAGCATTGCATGTGTCTAGTAACACTATATAATAATTATTTGGGCTTCTCACTGTTCTGGCTCCCACTTCTCTGAACCCCAAGCAAACTTCAGAAAAAGTTCTGACCTACTACACAACCAACTCTTAACCTTAGGAATGGACTCTGTCACACCATCCAGGATCCTCTCCCATAGGGCCAGTGCTAGCTTTTCTGGTGCTCCCCTGCAACCTATAGATCGGTGCCCACTCCCTCATTATTATTAATGCTGGCTACACGCCACACCCCTTTTTCCCAAAACTCCTTTGTGAACTCTTCACATGATGCTAGTATTTTTCCTTCATCCAGTGTTGAAAGAAAATTCAGTGAAGGGGCAAATGCATAGCCACAATAAAAACAACTACTGAGCAGCAAATACTTAGCATCATATGAAAAGGTTGTGATAATCCAACAGCATGCTTAAAATTAGATATGGATCAAAAGAAAAATACTCAGCTGTGCAGACAGCTCAAATATATTTTATTCACTGAAAAAATATGCAGAAGAAAGATTTTGTACAGAACATAGGGATCAAAAACTTGATAACCATACAGTCAATGTGCATCTAGAAGCTACAAGCAAAATTGGTATAATGTTGATGCAAAGAATAGTCACAATATAGGAAGACAGTGACAACATTAATATATTGCTTATTTAAACCACATGTGTTAAGCTAGTTTCACTGACAAAACAATACATCCATACTTTCCCCTTGTGGGATCACAGGATGTGTTTTCATTTCTTCATCAAACATTTGTAATTCTAGCTTTCTCTCACTCTAGCTTCACTTCCTGCTGGCAGTCGTACAGACAATGTATTGCCAGTAGGAAGTGATGCTTGAGTGACAGAAAAGCAAAAATAATATGGCCACTTTCTAGCCAGACCAGGGAACAAGTTCCATGCTTTTTCCATTACTCTAAGGCAGGGGCTGCTCAAGGCAATCTGCTGCCTGAGGCGAACAATGAGATGGTGCTCCCCCACACCCCCCACCCCTTAGAGGGGGCAGGGCTTTTTCAGAACTCCAATCAGGGACTGAACCAAACCAAAAAGCCAATTAGATTATATGGAGAAAATGCAAGATGTTTGCACACAGGGCTGTACTGAGCTGCAATCGTGCCCTGTGCAACTTGCAGCTTGGGCGTGTGCCCCCCTCCTCCACCCTCCCCCCCCCATACCTCCGTCCAGTGCTGCCTGCACTTTCCCTGCTGCTGCTGCCGTCTGATTTTTTCATGGTGGCACCGGCAGCAGGGAAAGAGCAGGCAGCGCTGCACGGAGGTATGGGGAGGAGGAGGGGGGGGGCATGTGCCTGATCTGAAAGGCGCCGGCACATTAAGCAGATCTGTCCCTCCCTGCCCTGACATCGCATCAGAGGAGGGAGGGACCAGGCCTGCTTAAAGTGCTGCGAAAAGGCTTGGGGGGCACATTTTGGCTGCCTGCTATTGTTCTGCCAGCGGCGGCATGGCAACAGCAGACTGCCGAAATGTGGCCCCCAAGCCTTTGCGTCCTGTGCGGCTCCACCGCTTGCAAAGGGCTAGGTACGGTCCTGGTTGCACACCAAGGAACTAAAAGAGAACAAGAACCTATAGCACAGTTTATAAAACTAAATTATAACTCATTTTTATTTGTTGTTATAAACTGCATTATGGTTCTTGCTTTTTCTTTTTCAACATATATTTTGCATCCACAGTGGGTAAGACGAGAACAAGGACAGTCACCCAAAGAACTCAATATTTTTTTTAAAAAATCTGATTCTGATCATCTCACTAACAGCTGTTTCATGTTGTATAAATACAATAGTTCAGACTCTTACTGCGCTTTTGCTCACTTTTATTAATGTTTAAGAACATAAGATATGCCATACTGGGTCAGACCAAGGTCCATCATGCCAGTATCCTGTTTCCAACAGTGGCCAATCTAGGTCATACATACCTAGCCGTATCCCCCAAAGACACAGGTTCCACAATGCTTGTATTGGGTCAAGCATTGATATCCTGGGTCCCTTTTTAATAATGGTTTATGGACCTTTCCTCCAGGAACATGTCCAAACGTTTTTTAAACCCAGCTACACTAACAGCCTTTACTACATCCTCTATTTTCTTCTATTTTACGACGTTGTCAATCATTTTTATCATTAGTGAGTCACTCTGACATACTTCGTTTTCATTTACAAAGATCTTTTCTTTAAGGATCTGTCACCAACAGACTGTTTCATGTTGTACAAATAGAATAGTTCAGACTCTTACAGCGTTTTTGCTCATTTTTATTAATGTTTCTATTTTACGATGTTGCTGATTGTTTTAGTCAGTCACTCTGACATCCTTTGTTTTCATTTACAAAGATCTTTTCTTTAAGGATCTGTCATCAACAGACTGTTTTATGTTCTTTTCTTACAATCATATTTTGTTTACAACATTTTTTATAGCAATACCATATATACTGTATTTATAGGTGTTTAGGAAACATCCATTTTTGGTCCCTTTTGTTTTCTCTCTCATGTTGAGAAAGTTACTGTAATGCTCCACATCCTTTGGTGATTATGTAAATGTTTTTTAGCATGGTCTTAAAGTCATATTATGTTTTATTTATCAGGGGTTTTTTGTACTATGTTGCTTGTATGCTATTTGTATGCTATCCATCCATATTTTAAATGTTTTGTGTTTTTAAGTGTATTTTATTTTATCTTCTCAATATTATTTTTAATGGCTTTCTTATGATTATTTTATTTATCATAACATATCAATTTGTGTTCTTTTATCTTCTTGTGCTGTAGGTACAAGCAGATATGTGTTTTTTGTTTGTTCTCCATATTATTTATGAACTGCATTTCCTTCACGACATTACTTGTATATATGAGACATATAGTATGTCATATTTATTTATTTATTTTTTACATCTATCATATGGACTATTTTTATGAATGTTCAGTATGTTATATTTATTTTATTTATTTATTTACCATAGATTGGGAAGAGTGGTATGTTCCACCCTTTTGACATTGCTTTTTGTCTTCTTTGGTAATGTATTATATTTGTTGATGTATTATTGATTTTTTAATGTGTTTTTATCTCTGATTGGTTTATATTATGGGTTTTTATATTTAAATTTTATGTTTGTGTCTGTCTTTAGACCTCTGAAGAAGGCCCCAGGCCGAAACCTTTTAGTTGGGTCTGCTAATAAAGTCTTTTGGATACCCTCACTGTGTTTGGCCGTGGTTCTTGGCTTCCACTTCCTCCTACTGTACCCTCTGCGACTTTACGGCCCCAATACAGCATTTTACACCTTCCCAAAAACAAGAGTCTCAGTGGCCCCTACACAGCACTTCTCATCCTCAGAAAAACAAAAGGGGCTATGTGACCTCAACACAACACTTTCCACTCCAACATAAACACCAAGAGGGGCTTGGCATCTACAAAATAACTCAAAACTGCATCCTGGACCAGCATGATTTTCATGTAAATAAATATTCGGCAAAAAAAAACAAAGGAAATACAAGATGTTCACACAGCAATGAAATTTAAAAAAAAGTGAGAACTACAGCAGTTTATAACACCAAATTATTAGATTATAGCTCATTTTATTTTGTTGTTATAGACTGTGTTATGATTCTTGCTTTTTTTTAACATATATTCTGCATCCATAGCAGAACTAGGACATTCACCCACAGAATTCAATATCTAAAAAAAATAAAAATCTGATTCTGGTCATCTCACTAATAACATAAACATTCTACTGTACCATGCATATTGTAAAAAACATACAAAACTACAAAAGTCGCTGAGAGGCTATAGAGCAAATCTACCATACCAGTGTCTCCCAGATATAGTATCTAGTAATGGTCACCTTACTATGAAATTGCTCCACTTCTCTTCATATCCCTTACTTTTTTGGAAAAGATGCCTACTTTTCTGTGGAAGACAGTTTTTCCTAAACTCTCTTCCTGGATTATCCAAGCCGAGCATAGTACTCTGGCTGCCTTCCTGCTCCTCCAACCACTAGTCAATAGCTCATTCAGCCACAGGACGCTCTAATCAACAACTGTTCTAGCCAAGGACAAATTTAAGCCCCTTATTTCTTTTTCTATACTCCCTTTCTCATCCATTTGGGATGATGACCCTCTTCTCTCATTACATCAGTACTACCTGATGTAACTGTCAAAGTTCCCTGTTTTAAACCAGAGAAATCTTGCATATATATGTTTATTTATTAGGATTTATTAACCACTGTTAGGAAGAAATTCACCCAAAGAGGTGTAGAACAGGTATCACTTGACATAGATAACTTACACTGTAGGAACAGCATAACGATAACAAAATGGCCTCATATGAGCATATTAGACAATTAGAACAGTGAGATAAATTTGGAAATAAGCAAATTAAATGCACTGTTAGTAATGTACACCTTAAAGTAACATAGTAGAATATTCATATAACAGATATATGATACAATATCAGTAGGATACAAATAACATACCTTAATAGGCCTGACAGTAGAAAAATCATAAAAAATAGGATATTCACAGTGTCAGCATAGTACAAATAGGATACTCACAATGTTCACACTGTAGAATGAAACATCCTAATATCAGAAAAGACATGTACAGTTGGGACATAAAGACCAATAAGATGAGTTAGACAAAGGCATAGAGATAAATAAAAATGGATAGCTAGAAACGATGGCGTCGCTCACACTCTTCAGAAGACCAAGCAGCCTACAAAGCACATCTATCTGTGCACAGAGAGTCAGTCATGGCCAAGATGAAACAATTCCATACCGATACGCTGAAAAGATCACTAAATAAACCACGCGATCTTTTCAACTTAGTCAAAACCTTATCTAAAGAACCTTCACCAAAACATCCTGAACCCATTCATCCCCAAGCTTTCGCCGATTTCCTGCAATCCAAATTGCTTCAAACCAACAACATTGCAACTATCTCTTCTCAAGTCACCATATGCATATCAAAACCTATCCATGTTCTCCACACCATCCAGAAAACATGTTGAGGACACCATCGCTGCTCTTAACACGACTACTGCACAAACTGACCCTTGCCAGCCCACTGGATAAAGGAATTACGCCAAGATCTCAGCCCCATCATCACTAAAATGATGAATTTATCCTTTACAAACGGCTCCTTCCCACCAGCCCTCAAGAGAACATCCATAAGACCACTCTTGAAAAAACCATAAACTCGACCCACAAAAGGTTGAATCTTATAGACCCATAGCTAGCATACCCCTACTAGCGAAATAATTTGAAAAGGAAGCTCAAAGACAGTTACAGGACCACATTGACACCGTCTCCCCTCTGGACCACTGCCAAACATGGCTTCAGAGAGTTCCACGGTGTTGAAAACCCTCCTTACCACTCTCTGCAACAACATCATCAACAGGCATTGATAACATCCGCCAAGGCTTTGCTCTTATCTTCTTAGACATTGCTGCGGCTTTTGACTCTGTACATCACGATCTGTTAATAGCGCGACTAAAAGAAAAAGGCCATCAATAACACTGCCCTAGAGTGGTGCAAGTATACCTCGATCAGAGATGGCAGTACGTTACCTCAGGGACCGCAAACATCTACACCTTACCACCAAAAGCAAGGCGTACCGCAAGGATCATCCCTATCCTCACTCTTTTTCATATATACATACAACGGTTTGCAATATCATCAAGTCCTTCAAGGTTGAATGCTTGATATACGCAGATGACATCCTCCCTATACATGCCTTTCTCCACAGTTCACAGGACCTTTCCCCGCTAGCTAAATGTTTTGATGCAGTATCCGAATGGCTGCAATCCCAGAACCTCCGAATTCAACATATAAAAAGACGAGGTTCTCTTCATCACCAGGGACCCACTTTTCTCCCCCCCATCCCATATAAAGGTGAAAGAAGCCGAGCTCCAAGCAAAAACCTTCCATTCGTTACCTTGGAGTCACTTTTGACCAACGCATGGATCTGAAAACTACACATATCCAACATAGTCAGGGCAATCTACCTCAAGATCCGGACTCTTCGACATCTTCGCCCCCCCTGCTTGATCTGATGACTTCAGAACTATATTTCAAGCCTTAACCTTACCACACCTTGACTATGCCAATGCCATTCTTCCAAGGCCTCCCACACTCCACATTAAACCCTCTGCAACTCGCCATGAACACCGCTGCTAGAGTCCTCTACGGAGCATCAAGAAGGGACCATGTAACACCCATCCTAGAGCAACTCCACTGGCTCCCATACATGGCAGAATATTGTTCAAAAACATTTTACTAACCTTTAAGGCCACTAAAAGCATCACCTCCTCCTCTCTAATAGACCTCATTCAGGCCGCTCCACCCAACAGATCCAGGAGAACGATATCAAACAAATATTCTAATCATCCCTAAAGCAGCGACAAATGCCTATCAGTGACATCCAACAGGGCTTTCAGATTCTATGCCCCTAAATGCTGGAACGCTCTACCCCAGAAATTCGTGCTATCACTGATCTATCCCTTTTTAGAAAGGCACTCAAATCCCACCTCTTCCCCATTATTACTTAACCAACTAACCAATCTTGATTCACTACCCAAACTAAGAACAAATCCTGTCATGTATACTTGTAAATACTCTTGTAAATAGTTGCAGTAATGACTTCCCCATGTTTTATCCAAGTTCTCTGACCTTGTTCTCTGTAAAACCAAACAGTTTGTTCATTATGGTATGTTGTTATATTGTAAACCGCGCTGATGCTGAATAGAGCGGTATATAAGAGCCTGTAATAAATAAATAAATAAATAAATAAGAATAAACTATCGGAGTCATTTTAGAAGCTCTATCGGTGACTTAGATGTCCAAAAACAGGAATTTAGATGTTCAAATCATAGAGATGTCCTCAAAGCCTTTTAGAAATCTGGGTATATAGACATCCCCTGAGCGAGTACATCCATGTAGCACAGGGATATGCCTTGGGTGGAACAAAGGAAATGCACATCATGGTATGATTTCAGAATGGCACAAGCATGTCAGGCCCTGGTTGTTGAGACGTCCATGCCTATATCTGCTCCTGACCATGAATAAGGTACAAAAAAGATGCTCATTTCATGGCTGCAATGCTTCCAAAATATGCTTTCATCACCACAGTTAATATTTTCTGGCCAAAGAAACTTGCACGGGAAAACATACTCCAAACACATTAATGACCTGCCGCAAGGACATACTAGTATCATACCATAGTCATCCCCCTTCTGAAATACCTCAGCCAGGACTTCTAAGTACCTGGTTCTGCTAGCGTGCAGTCCGGGGGACATCCACATTTGTGAAATGGCCTACACGTATGCACATGCCCAGCCTTGCTATCTGTGTGGGCCCATCACCAGAACTGCTTACTGGGACATTCATCTTTCAGGGTGGAGACAGAGGAATGTCAGAAGACACTTATATGTGCCTACCTTCACTCTTGCTAATTCCTGGATTTTTGGACACTGTTCTCTAGATGTCTAGATTCTTCCTAGATGTCCCTTTTAAAATGCCACTTTATAGGGGATATTTTAGAACCCCTTTTTTTTTATTTGTGCTTTGGACATCTGCAAACGGGGATACAGATATCCAAAGCATGGATATGTCCCTGAAAGAGGTTCTAAGGACATTCCCAACACAAGGACATCCAAGGCTGAACAAGGGTGTGATGTAGGCATGTTTGTGTGTTCCCAAGTACTTGGATGACCTCCCCTAATTTCAGAAATGTCCTACATATCCTGAGTCACATCAATGTTAATACCTGCTCCAGGAAACACATACAGTAAACATTGGAAAAGCTCTCATTATGCCATCCAGAAATTCAGAGGGGATAAAGAAGAATGTATACAAATATTCACTGATAATGACAAAAAGAGCAGGACCTCGAGCAGGACCTCGATTTTTCTAGCGGAGATGTCAATATGGCCGCCAGTGCAGCCATCCATTTCAGGAAAATCTATGTTTCCAAAATCTTGTGGATGCTTAAACATCCCTGAAGTTTTTTGGGACATTTTACCCTGAACACCCCAGATTTCACCTGGACATCTTTTCTAAAATGCTACTTCACAGGTAAAAATGAATAAGGTATGTAGAACTGGACTTGTTTGCAAGTTGTGCAGCAATCTTGTCCTGGAGCGATAAAAGTGAATGGAAAGATCATTAAAGATTTGGAAGAAGAACCAGGCTTTCATTTGCTTCCTGAAGTAGAGATAGTCTTAAGTTAAGTGTAGCCCTTTTGGGAGTGAGTTTCAAAATTTGGGGGTTACTCCTAAGAAAGCTCGCTGGCAGGTGTCACATCATCTGGTTTCCTTTGGCAAGGGTACAGTTAGTTCCTAAGTGCAAAGTCATGCACCTAGGAAAGAACAACCCAAACTATGGTTACACGATGCAAGGTTACACATTAGGAACCACCACCCAGGAAAAGGTTTTCGGCATCATCGTGAATAACATGTTGAAACCCTCCGACCAATGTGCAGCGGTGGCCAAGAGAGTAAATAAAATGCTAGGAATCATAAGGAAAGGAATGGAGAATAAAACAAAGAATATTATAATGCCTCTGTATTATTCCATGGTTCGACTGCACCTTGAATATTGTGTGCAGTTCTGGTCTCCGTATCTTAAAATAGATACAGTGTTATTAAAAAAGATTCAGAGAAGAGCCACCAAGATGATAAAGGGGATGGAAGGATACCCCTATGAGGATAGGCTAAAAAGGTTAGGGCTTTTCAACCTGGAAAAGAGACGGCTGAGGGGAGATATGATAGAGATCTATAAATTAATGAATGGAGAGGAACTGGTAAATGTAGATCGATTGTTTATGCCATTAAACTATAGAAAAACTAGGGGACATACAATGAAGCTACAGTGTAACCTATTTAAGACTAATAAAAGACAATATTTTTTCACTCAACCCATAATCAAACTCTGGAATTCGTTACCGGAGGATGTAGCAAAATCTGTTAGTGTAGCTGGGTTTAAAAAAGGTTTGGCCAAGTTCCTGAAGGAAAGGTCCATAAACCATTATTAAAGGGGACTCAGAAAATCCACTGCTTACCCCAATACAAGCATTGTGGAACCTGTGTCTTTTGGGGAAATTGCTAGGTACTTGTGACCTAGATTGGCCACTGCTGGAAACAGAATACTGGGCATGATGGACCTTGGTCTAACCCAGTATGGCATATCTTATGTTATGTTCTTATGTTCAAAAGGTGTGTAGAGGGCTAATTTATATTTTAGGTATTCTGGCCCATTTTGCCTGAGGAAAATCAGAGATATTGTTTTAAATTTGGCACTGTATGGAGTATTGGCAGCTAGTGCAGTTTTTGTAGGAAGGGTGAGATTTCGGCATGCCATTTGCAGACCTCTATCAGTCGTACTGCAGCATTTTGAATCAACTGGAGCTGGTGTAAACGCTTTGTAGTCTAACCAATATATAGGGCATTAAAGTAGTCTAGCCGTGAAGTTATCAATGGCATGGACAACTATAAACAGACTCATCGACTCGATATATGGAGGAAATTTTGCAGTTCTCACAAGTTATAGAAACTGTTTTTAAAGGATGACTGAATTTGCAGAATCAAAGTAAGTGAGGAGTCCAGTAATATCCTGAGATTCCTAACTTGTGACTTTAGTGAAAGCACCAAAGATTCCTCACAAAAGGTGCTAGTAGTAGAAGTAGTAGAAGAGGTAGAAGATTGTTTGGTCAAAATAACAGCTTGAGATGATAAGTGTCTGTGGAGCAAGCATTTTGAGTAGTTATTTCAAGATATTTTAAAAAGTTTGAATGTTAAGTGGAAAATGTAAAACATTCTTTAACTTACTAACATTTAGATCTAATAAAGCAGGCTTGGTTTTTGAGAATTTTTGTAGGTCAGTTTCAGAAGAGATGGTAGGAGGATAAAGACTCCATTATAATGCCTCTCTGCATGACTACATTTTTGTCTTAGCTAAAAATGCACTCAGTAGCCATGGAAACTATTCTCTACATTTCTGAAAGATAATCTAGCTTTGAATTGGACTTGTAATGGCACAATCCATTAATCCAAATCTGTCAAACTGCAATTCAGGAGGGCCACAGACTCGTTAGGTGGGGTACCTTAAGTCTGAATTGCAACAAAATATTTATGTGACTCTTTGAATTTATTTCATGATATATCTAGAAGTAGAATTTGTTTTGCGTCAGCTTATTATTATCCAGCAAGTTCTCAGTAAGGAACAACACAGTCTGCTGTGAGGTGTGTCTTTGTTCTGAAACTCAAAGGGAGTGTTCGCAGAATGAAAGGCCTTAAAGCAGAGGGTGCCCCACCATGTTCGGGGATGTTGCCCACACATTGCTCCACTCCACCACAAGCCTTGCACTGCTATCCACCTCACTCCAGCTGTATCTCCTCAGTCACAGCAGCAGAGGACTCAGCACCAACGCAACCCACTGCGTACAGGGCATCAGCTCTGAGAGGGCCTACAAACATGACTTGCTCCAGCAGCAGCAGGATTGTGGCATCAAGTGGCAGCAGCCCAGCTTCATCTCTCCTCTGAGTCGGTGTTGCCTTTAGCATTCACTTCTGGTGAGCGGGGCCATTGAACTGTACACCAGAAGTGAATGCTACAGGTAACAGTGGCTGCTGCCGCCAACCTGGAGAAATTAAAATGAAGCCAGGGATGGTGCCACATGATCTTGCTGCTGCGGGCGAGGGGGGTGACAGAGTGAGGGAGGAAAAAAAGAGAGAGGGAGAGTTTGGGTTATAAGAGAGAGAGAGAGAAGGGATATAATGCACTGAGGCGGGGAACAGAAGGAGAGAGAAGAGAGATGCCAGACCACTTGAGGGGGAGGGGATGGAGAAAGAGAAGGGGATAGAAAGCTGCTGGGCTACTGAGGGAGGACGGAAGACAAGAGATGGGGATGTGGAAGAGAAAGAAGGAGTTGTTGGACCTGGGGGGTAAAGGGGAAGAGTGAAGGGACTGAGAGATGCTGAAATGGGGTGGTGGGAGTAAGAAAGGGGAGTTAGTGGGCATGGTGGAACTATGTAGGAGAGGCCATGAGAGGTTGGCAAGGAGAGGAAGATAGTGAGTACAGAGGGTGGAAATATGATAATGGGCAGAGGGTGAAAGACAGAAGGGAATAGAAAAAGTAAAACAGGATATAGGAGAGCTGGGGAGATGGGCTGGGCTGCAGGTAAGAGGAGGAGATGGAAAGAAGATAGGTAGGTGAAAAGTTAAAAGGGGACAGAGGTCGGGAGGGTGAAATTGAGTAGATGGAGAAGGAGTAAAGAAAGAAATGGAGGAAAGAAAAAAGGGAAAGATCAATATGTCAGAGACAAATGTAGGGAGAGAATGGACAAAGAAAGGAAGAGAGAGAAGAAAGGACAAATGGACAACAGACACAGGGGAAGGAAGACAAGGAAAGCAGAAGAGAGAGCCTGGGGAAACTGCAACTGAAAATAAAATCCCCCAAACAGCAGAAGGTAGAAAATAAATTATTTTGAATGAATTAACTGGAATACGTTAGCTATGTAAAATGTGCATAAGAACATAAGACATGCCATACTGAGTCAGACCAAGGTCCATCAAGTCCAGCATCCTGTTTCTAACAGTGGCCAATCCAGGTCACAAGTACCTGGCAAAAAGGCACACAGGTTCCACGATGCTTGTTCTGGGGCAAGCAGTGGATTTCCCAGATCTTCTTTAATAATGGTTTATGGATGCCCAAACCTTTTTTTAAACCCAACTAAAACAGCTATTACTGCATCCTCCAGTAACGGATTCCAGAGTTTGATTATGTAATGAGTGAAAAAATATTTTCTCTTCTTAGTCTTAAATGGGTTATGCTGTAGCTTCATTGTGTATCCCATAGTCTTTCTACTTTTCGATGGCTTAAACAACCAGTCTACATTTACCCATTCCATTTTATTCATTAATTTATAGACCTCTATCATATCTCCCCTCAGCTGTCTCGTTTCCAAGTTAAAAAGCCTTAAGGTCAATGCAAAAGAGGAAGGCCAGCAATGAGATGGAAGTGGTGGGTTTAAATACAGTGAGAGAATTCAAAATGGCATGGGGAGGGTTCACCCCTAAAACAAAGACATGTGGAGGCAGGTGCACCTACTCTTGCCATCTTACTAGGCAGACTGGATGGACCATGCTGGTCTTTATCTGCCATCATTTACTATATTACTATGTTATTATGATACAATAACAGCAGCTAGGGGTACCAGTCTGTCAACAATGAGCCACCTGACTGAAGACCGAACACAATTTAGGACAACTATCCAGAGGGTCGCTATGAGTCGACACCGACTCGACGGCACTTAACAACAACAACCTTTTAAGCCTTTCCTCACAGCGGTATCCTTCCATTCCCTTTACCATTTTGGTGGCTGTTCTCTATACCTTTTTTAAACCATTATATCCTTTTTAAGAACTGCACACAATATTCAAGATACAGTCGCACCATGGAACAATACAGAAGCATTATAATATCCTTGGTTTTATTCTCTATTCCTTTCCTTATAATTCCTAGAATTCTATTTGCTTTCTTGGCCACCACTGCACACTGGGCGGAGAGTTTCAACATATTATCCACAATGACATCTAAATCTTTTTCCTGGGTGGTGGTTCCCAATGTGGAATCTTGCATTGTGTAACCATAGTTTGGGTAGTTCTTTCCTAGGTGCATAAGTTTTCACTTGTCCACTTAAATTTCATCTGTTATGGTTATGGTTATATTTTATTTGATATACCATGGATCTGTAAACAAATTCTGTCATTTGAACGTCCAGTCTTCCAATTTATCAAGGTCCTCTTGCAATTTTTCTCAATCTGCTTGCATTTTAGCAACTTTGAAAAATTTCATGTCATCTGCAAATCTGATCACCTCATTCATTATTCCCATTTCCAGGTAATTTATGAATATGTTAAAAAGCATCAGGCCCAACTCAGATCCCTAGGGTACTCCGCTATTCACCTTTCTCCATTGAGAAAATTGGCCATTTAGCTCTACTCGCTGTTTTCTATCTTTTAAACAGTTCCTGAGCCACAATAGTACACTACCTCCAATCCCATGACGTTTTTAATTTCACCAAGAGTCTCTCATGAGGGACCTTGTCAAAGGCTTTCTGAAAATCCAGGTACACTATATCAACTGGTTCACCTTTGTCTACCTGTTTATTCACACCTTCAAAAAATATAAGAGATTAGTAAGACAAGACTTTCCTTGGCTAAATCAATCTTGGCTTTTTCCTATTAAACCATGACATGTTCAGTTATTTCATTATTTATAATGGTTTTTATCATTTTGCTTGGTACTGATGTCAGGCTCACCAATCTGTAGTTTCCCAGATCACCCCTGGAACCCTTTATAAAAACTAGAGTTACATTGGCCATTCTACAATCATCAGCTACTACAGATAATTTTAATGGTTCACAAATGGTTCACAAATTTTTATAATAAGTCTGCAATTTCATCTTTCAGTTCTTTCAACACCTTCAATCTATACTATCCAGTCCAGGTGATTTACTACTCTTCAGTTTATCAAATACTTGTAATACATCTTTCCAGTTTCTTGATATTTCTGTCAATTCTTTTGATATATCATATTTAAATATCATTTCAGGCATGGGTAACTTTCCAGCATTTTCCTCAGTAAAGATAAAAGCAAAGAATTCATTCAGTCACTCCACTATGACTTTGTCCTGCCTTAGCATCCCTTTTACTCTATCAACCAAGTCTTGAGGGCGCGGGCAGGGTCCCGGCACCCGCGCGTAACCGGGTGCCCAGTCCGGCGCGGGACCCTGCTCGTATTACGTTGTAAGGGGGTAGTGGGGGCGGGCGTGCATGGCATGGCGCGTCATGATGCGGTGTGCATTTTTCAAAGGGATTGGCTCCGCTCGTTGCCGGGTGCGAGCAGAGCCAATCAGGGGCGGGTCCGGCCATGTGCTCCAGCATGCGTGCAGTCAGGCTGGAGCACATGCGGCCGGACTGTAAGGCAAGTGGCAGCGATTTGTTTTATTGGCGTTAGTCAGGGTTTTTAGTGGTTTGGGATCCTTCAGAGCAGGCAGATCAATGGCGGATCTTGGGGCTAGGAGTTGCCAGCTGGCGCCCGTCCTCTGACCGGAGTGCAGGCGAGGTGACGGGGGTGATGCTGGGGAGAATTTTTGGGCTTCCAGCAGTTTTAGCTCCTGCTATTCTCTAATTATCCTGGTACCGTGTGGGGGGGGGGAGGGGCGGCTGAGTGAGCATTAGAGGGGGGCTCAATTTAAAAAAAAAAAAAAAGAAGAAACACCGAGGAGGGTTTCTTTGCCTGCTTTGGGGTTCCTTGGCTGTTGAAGATTTGTGGGGGAAGGGTATACTATGGCGGGTAAGCAGGTTGGAAAAGGTCGGGGGGGTGTAGGGCCGCTGTGGGCCAGCCAGTAGGGAGGCACAGAGGTCGGGGATTGGGCAGGGCTGGAAGGATTGGGCCACAGAGGGTGGGGGAAAGTGCGAGTACTAGCAGGGGGGTGCGGCGTGCTGCAAGGGAGCGTGGTAGGCTCTCTGTTTCTGGTAGGAGGGCCCGTAGCGTGGGCAATGTGCAGGGCAGGGGTACTTTTGGTGCTGGAGGGCAAGGAGCAGGTGGTGCTGGTTTAAGGGCTGAGGTAGCATTGGGGTCCAGGTCTGAGGTGGAGCAGAGGGGTAGTGTAGGCTCCGTGGGGCAGCGGGGGGGGGGGTAAGCCCTCGGCTTGGTGGGGTAGCTGGAACGGTTGGTGGTTTGGGATCTACGGTGGGGAGTATGGTTTCGCCTATGGGTTATGGTCCGGCTGAGCAGCAGGCGGTTTGGGAACATTGGTTGAGTGGGGGGCAAGGCTCTTCCAGGTCGGATTGGGCGGGGGCGTGGAAACTGACATGGTCTCCTGCTTTTCCCTCTTTGGGTTTTCCCTTTTTGTCTCCGTAGGTTCCTTTTATGTCAGCGCCTGGAGGTGTGCCGTCTACAGTGCTGTCACCGGCTGCTGCAAATATGGATTCTGGAGCGTCTGCTGCAAGGGGAGCTTCGAGGGATGCGGATCGGGTTCAAGGAGCTGGTGGGCTGCAAAGGACTGTTGCTTCCTCCCGCTCGTCTGATGGTATGGCCGCTGAAGACAGGACAGGTGAGTCACTGTTGGTCATTGGGGACGAGTCTGGCGGGGACAAGTTGAGGGCTGAGCGGTCGCGACAGGTGTGCAAGAAAAGGAAGCATGTGTGTCGACATAGGCGTAGTTCGGACTCTTCCTCCTCCTCGTCTTCTGACTCGGATGAATCATCAATGGGCGATGGCGGGGTCAGTGAGTCAGTGCCGGGGCGAGGCCCTTCTGGTATGCACGCTGGTGCTGGGTCTTCCTCATTGGTTGCCTTATCGGAATTATGGGAAGGCGTCCCGAAGAAGTTTGAGGCGAAAAATTCGTAAGCGGAAGTACATCGACATTTTTTGTTTGCTGGAGGGGCGTAAGCGTTCGGGAGATAGTAAGAAAAAGCGCAAGGAGGATGAGAAGGCGGGCCATCTGCGTAAGGTCTCTAGGAATGTCGTCAATTGGGTTAGATCGTTCTTGCGGCTGGCGAGTGTGTGGGGTCAGCATTTTTCGGCGCAGTACGGTATGTTATTGTCTTATGCGGATTCGATTCTGGAGGCTTCTCAGGTGCACGAAGGCTGGCCATGGTTGAATTATGACGAGATGTTTCATGACAAGATGGAGGAGAATAAGTTTCTGACTTGGGGTACTCAAGACATTAACCTTTGGCTGACTCAGATGTCGGTAAAAGGCGGGGCAGTTGGGGGAGGTGGAGGAAAGGTGGGGTCGGGGGTTGTAGCCGGTGCGGGTCGTTCCTTTCGGGGGGGGCGTTGCCCCTGTCCAGACCAGACCAGTCTCCAGTGGTGGGGGTGATGTCTGCTGGAGGTTTAATAGATCAGTGTGTCCCTTTCCGGACTGCAAATTTCGTCACATGTGTTCGATCTGCAGCGGTCCCCATTCAGCCGCAAAATGTGTTAAAAAAGGGGCGATCACTCCGCCGGGTTCCGGTTCCAAGTAGGCGGGCGCTATTTGAGTTAGCTCCTTCTCCAATACGGGTACCGCTATTGCAGAGTTGGCTGCATGGTTACCCGCGTAAAAGGGATAAGGTAATTTTGCAGTTAGGTTTTCAGTTCGGTTTCGTTGTTCCGATTAGGGGTTCCATAGGGTGTTCAATGGCTCGCAATTCCCCTAGTGTATGGAGATGGGCATCGGTAGCTCGGGAGAAGTTGGCGGTAGAATTACAGCTGGGCAGAATTGCAGGCCCTTTCCAACACCCTCCTTTTCAGGGTTTTGTGGTGTCCCCGTTGGGAATTGTTCCTAAGAAAGAACCGGGGAAGTTTCGATTAATTCACAATTTGTCTTGCCCTGTAGGGGCCTTGGTGAATGATTTCATACCACGTGAATTTTGTACGGTTCGTTATGCCTCTTTTGATGGGCCGGTGGAGTAAGTCAGGAGGGCCGGGCGAGGCTCATTGATGGCTAAGGTTGATATTGAGTCTGCCTTTCGTTTGTTGCCGGTCCACCCGTCTGCCTTCAAGTTCCATTTTGAGGGTGAGTTTTATTTTGATAAGTGTATGCCAATGGGTTGTTCGGTATCTTGTTCTTATTTCGCGAAATTTAGCTCTTTTTTGCACTGGCTGTTGGTTAGGAGAGTGGGGCCCTCGGAGGTGGTTCATTATCTGGATGATTTTCTGTTCGTTGGCAAGGTGGGGTCTCCACGTTGTAGCCAGCTTCTGGATGGTTTTGTCGATTTGGCTAGCGAGTTGGGCATGCCTTTAGCCGAGGGTAAAACTGTGGGCCTGACGACAATCCTCACCTTTTTAGGTGTGGAATTGGATTCTGGACAAATGGTAGCGCGATTAGTGGAGAAATTGAGGGTGCTGGTGGCTAATTCCTTATCCTGTTCAAAATTGACCTTGAAGGAATTGCAGGCGCTCATTGGCTCGCTTAATTTCGCCTGTAAGGTAATTCCGATGGGGAGGGTGTTTATTCGGCGTTTGGCAGCGTCGACGGCTGGTGTGCACAAGCCGCATCACCGCATTCGTGTGTCGAGAGTCATGCGGGAGGATCTGCAGATTTGGGACGTCTTTCTGCGCAATTTTAATGGGATTTCAGTATTTCGCGATGCGGAGATATCCAGCGAGGACTTGCAGCTGTTTACGGATGCGGTGGCATTGGTTTAGGAATATACTTTGGCGGGGCGTGGTGTGCCGACAGATGGCCACAGGCATGGGTGGATGAGGGGCTAGTAAGTAATATCACCTTTTTGGAGCATTTTCCCATACTCGTAGCTATGGAGTTATGGCCAAACAAGTTGACCAACTGCAAGGTAGTGTGGTGGTGCGACAATGAGGTGGTGGTGGTGGTTATTAATCGGTATTCTCCGCACTGCAGTCAGGTAGCGTCCTTAATGCGTCTGGTCATACTTGCATGTTTGCGTTTGAATGTGGACCTGAGGGCTCGTCACATCCCAGGGTGTACTAATGAAATCGCTGATGCTCTTTCTCGTTTGCAGTTGGAACGATTTCGGTGCTTAGCTCTGGAGGCAGATGAGGTCGGGCTCGTGGTCCCTTGGAGACTGTGGAGCTGTGGCCGGCTGAGATGAAGAGCCTTCTCCAGAATTCTGTGGCGGAGCGGACGTGGGCTGCTTATCAGCGTGGTTGTGAGCGGGTGTTGGAATATCTGTATCAGTTAGGTTGGGGCGGGGGGGAGGTGCCGGAGTATTTGCTAGGAGGGTATGTTGGTTGGGCCAAGGGGCGCGGGGTCGCTCGATCGGTGGTGTAGATGCATCTGGCTGGGTTTGGATTTTTTGCAAAGGCAGCGGGTTGGGGATTGTTGGGCCGCGGATTTCTGGCCCGGCAGCAGCTACAAGGGTGGGAGCGTTCTTTGCCTGGGCCACGTGATCACCGGCTGCCGATTACGCATGACTTGTTACGAAGGTTGTGTCAGGCTTTGCCGGGGGTGGTGGCGTCACCTTATGAGGCCACTCTTTTTCAGGCAGTCTTCTGTCTGGCATTTTTTGGTGCCTTTTGGGTTGGCAAACTGGCAGCAGCTTTGGGGAATGCAGGTTTAGGTAATTGCTTGCGCCGCCAACATGTGTGGCGAGAGCCGGGGCTCATACGCGTGTTGTTAGCGAAATCCAAGACGGATCAGAAAGGGAAAGGGTTGTGGGTGGTCCTTCGAGGGATTGGTGGTCTCACGTGCCCGGTGGCCGCCATGGAGAGTTACTTGGATGTGTGCCCGACGGGCGTGGAGGAGTTGTTTGTGCATAGTGATTCCCGTGTGCTGACGCAATTTCAGGTGACGGCGGTGCTGCGCCTGGTGTTTCCCTGGATTGGGGAGGATCCCCGGTATTTCTCTGCACATTCATTCCGCATAGGGGCAGCGACTAGCGCAGCGGCGATGGGATTGTCTGGGGCTCAGATTCAGAGTATCGGCCGATGGCGGTCGAAGTCTTTTAAGGGGTATGTTTGTCTCTGAGATTCTCGATTTCACTGGGGGAGGGGGGTTTTAATGATGTTTTTTCTGTTGCAGATGTGGGGATGAAGGCATGGGGCTGTTAGATCTTGGGGCATTCCTACGTGTTTTGGGCCGGTCAGCGAGCAGCAGTGCGGCCTATCGGGCTGAATCTTGGACAGGATCCGGCAGTGGTGGCGGTGTCATGGCTGGGCGAGCGTGGGCTGCGGTGGCCTCCGCTGATGCCTTTGCTTCATCATCATCAGCGCATCCGGGATATACCAACGATTGTACTAGTACATTTGGGGGGCAATGTTCTGGCGGAATGGTCTTGCAAGCAGTTGATCAGAGCTGCCAAGAGGAACTTTGCTGTACTGCTGCGCATGTTTGTGGGCGTAGTCTTGATCTGGTCCGATATTATTCCCAGGCCATCGCGCTGGGGGCAGAGGAGATGGTCCCGGGGATTGACAAAAATAAATAGGCAAATCGGGAGGTGGGTTTGTGAGAAAAGGGGGTATCAGGTGCAGCATTCTTGGGTTGAGGTGGCCTGTCCTGGTCTGTATTGGGCGGATGGTGTGCACCTATCTCCGGTCGGGATGGATTTGCTCCTCAATGACTGGCAGGAGGTGTTGGAGAGGGTGGTTCAGGATCAGACACGCTGGTCGCAGCTTGGGGAGGTTCGGGGGGGGGGGGCGGCACAGGTGAGGTTTGGTTCCTGTGCCAGTGGCGGGATCCTGGAGGTTTCCGGGGTCCGGAGACTTAGGCGACTTGGGAAGGGGTGGGGTGCCCTCGACCCGGACTACCCCTGGAAGATGTTTGCTAGTAATATGGCGAAGTCGGATAGGGGTGGTTGGAACGTTGCCGGTGGTCGGACCGGGGCTGGAGCGGAGCTGAGGTCTCCTTGCTTATTACATGGCTGGAGACGCATCGCACCGCTCCGGGGTTTGTTGCATTCCTGTTTATTGTTAAATATGTTGTTTGGAAATAAAGCTGCGACCAGTTGTTACCACAAAAGGCTGTCTGTTGCTTTTGTGGGAAGGGCGGAGGTAGGATGAAGGGGGATAGGAAGAGTTGTAAAAGGAGGGGGAGCGTTGGGTCTGGCTACCCGGTTAGTCTTGTGGGCGCGGGCAGGGTCCCGGCGCCCACGCGTAACTGGGTGCCCGGCCCGGTGCGGGACCCTGCTCGTATCGCATTGTAAGGGGGGGGTGGTGGGGGGCGCACATGGCGTGGCGTATCATGATGCGGTGTGCATTTTTCGAAGGGATTGGCTCCGCTCGTTGCTGGGTGCGAGCGGAGCCAATCAGGGGCGGGTCCGGCCATGTGCTCCAGCGTGCGCGCGGTCGGGCTGGAGCACATGCGGCCGGACTGTAAGGCAAGTGGCCCACCCACCCACCCCTTATTGTGGCGGTGAGGAGAGAGTAAGTGAATCGGGTTGTCGCAGCTGGGGGGGGGTGAGCAGCGGGATCCCGGAGGTTTCCGGGGTCCGGAGACTTAGGCGACTTGGGAAGGGGGCGGGGTGCCCTCGACCCGGACTACCCCTGGAAGACTTTTGCTAGTCATATGGCGAAGTCGGATAGGGGTGGTTGGAAAGTTGCCGGTGGTCGGACCGGGGCTGGAGCGGAGCCGAGATCGCCTTGCTAATTACATGGCTTGTGACACATTACACTGCTCGGGGGTTTGTTGCATTCCTGTTTATTGTTAAATATGTTGTTTGGAAATAAAGCTGCGACCAGTTGTTACCACAAAAGGCTGTCTGTTGCTTTTGTGGGAAGGGCGGAGGTAGGGTGAAGGGGGATAGGAAGAGTTGTAAAAGGAGGGGGAGCGTTGAGTCCAGCTACCCGGTTATGGTCCAACTGATTCTCTCACAGGTGTTTTGCTATGAATGTACTTGAAAAAGTTTTTATTATGCGTTTTTGCTTCCACAGCAAGCTTTTTTTCAAATTCTCTCTTTGCCTGCCTCAGTGCCTTGTATCTAACTTGCCAGTGCTTATGTTGTTTCCCATTTTTGTCATTTGGCTCCCTTTTTCCATTTCCTGAAAGATGCTTTTTTTGACAATAGCCTCTTGACCTCACCTTTAAACCATGCTGGCAGTTTTTTGGCCTTCCTCCCATTTTTCTTAAAGCATGGAATACATCTGGTCTGGGCTTCCAAGATAGTATGTTTAAATAACACCCATGCTTGATGTAAACCTTTGCAGTTCCTCCTTTTAGTTGTTTTCTTAACTATTTTACTCATCACTGATGTCTTTGTGTTTTGTTCAGTACAAGAGGAAATTAATTTCTAGTTTTATTTCTCTAGTGTGGTATTTTCCAAGTTTTCTTCTTGGAGTTTCCAATTCAATTATTGCCTTCAAATTTCTAAATTGTGATCCCTGTTCTGTATTTGGTGATGGTCTGCCTGTGTTTTGAGTGTGGACAAGCTGCGGTACTGTTTGCCTAGTTTCTGTGTATCAGTCCCACTACTTCTCTTTTCCTAGTAGGAGATATATTGGTTTTCTATGAGATGTGTTGGTTTAATATTTGCAGTGCTGCCTTTTGATAAATAGGATTTGGTGCTGTGTGCGTTCTCTTAGTGCTGTTACGGTATGGTGGTTTTGCAATGGGTTCTAAATGAGCAGGGTTTTGTAGCACTCCCTAATGTACCTGGCAAGTGGCACTGGAGGACAGTAATATAGAAATCTGGTAGCCTTTCTTAATCCTCACTGTACATGCAAATGGTATTCAGAAATGCATAACTCATTAAGTGGCATATTTATTAAAGGTTAACGTGCATTAACATTAACACATGCTACACGTAGTTGTACCCATTTATTTCTATGGGCGTTGTGGCAGTTAACGCATGTTAATGTTTGAAAACATGCCCCTAAGTTATTGTTGGGGCAGAAAAGAGGCTTATGAAGGGCTACTTTGGAAGTCACCTGGGCTTTTAGATGGGCAGCATATAAAATTTAAAATAAATTAAACCTATGCAACGATGCCCAGTGGATTTGCAAATATTATGCAAATAAGGCCTTGCAATGAATCTCCACACATGGCCCCACATCACTCTCCAGCTACTCTTGCCTTACAAGAAAAACCTCAGGGAGCTCCTTTCAGATGTGCCCCCCCCCCCCCTCTTGTCTTGTAAGGTATTGAAAAGAGGATTTCAGAGAATATTATAACAGCTAAAGAAATCTGAACATGGTTAACTTTCCATGAGTTCCATCGCTATTATTTGGTACTGGTTTATTTAAGAAACTTATGTTGGAAAGTTGGAAGATTCCTAGTGAAGTTCCTATTTCTACCCTGTAAGAAATGGATACATGACCTAAATTCTACAGTGTTGCCAACTGGTGAAAAACAAGAGGTAGAAGCTGTGTTCTAGTCTCTCCAGAAGTTTAAAAGTGGCATCTTTGAGAGCCAAGGCCACTGTATACCCTGATGTATCTTGCCTTTCCCATGAACAGCAGAAAACAAAATGTGGGGCTCTTTTCATTCATGGCAGGCTGATGCAGTTCTGGTTTTAATTCACTGCATGCATGGACTAGTTAGATCTGATTCTCCTAAGAAAAACAGGACAGCCTGGGCATGTAGTAGAGTTGAAATCAGGACTGGATCAGCCTGTTGTTAAATAATGAAACTACTTGGAAACCCTAAACAAAATACTTTAATCTTGGAGTTATGTTGAACTATCTTAAGTCTCACATTGCATTTAGGACTGAGATTTACCCCACAATTATTGTTTCATTTCTTTATTTCATTTTGTATGCCATGACTGTGAATCCACTGCTATCTGTATATTAAGCTCCAATTTACATTCTTATGATGTTAACTGTAAACCACATCACTGTTAAAGTTATCTAGTTCAATTGCACTGAGTTCCCTGTAAACCATCTTGACTTGCAGAAAAACGGTATAGAAAAGATGTTAAATAAATCAATAAAACATATTCACAGTTCTGAACAGCTTACACCTCAGCTGCTTTGCAGCTTGTCGTCATGCTATCATGGACTTGCATGCATCAATGATGCTGAGATCTATAGTCAGTAGCTTAACTACTGGCAGGATCTCCGAGAATGGGCAGGTCTCAGCTGAGACGACAGACCAAGATAAACCACCCATCTGGGCAGCAACAGTATGGGACAGTGTTGGTGGCAGAGGATCACATTTCTATGATGAAGGCAACAATACTGGCATTACCTGTATGGAAAAAAGGCCTGGCAAACTTACCGCTGTATCTTGTCATGAAAAGCCAATGGATAGTCACAACAAAACAAACTGTGATATAGTGCTGGAAGATGAGACTCCCACATCAGACAGCACTCACTGGGCTACTAGGGATGAGCTGAAGACTTTTCAGAGTAAAGCCAGCTTCTATAATGTGGTTGGAAAAAAGCCCTCGGGGCGTCTGACTACTGATGTAGCTGTGTATGGAATGAGTATCAGAAGCTGCAAAGATGGCTTACATATTAGGATATGAAACATACAAAGCATGAACCAAGGGAAGCTGGAGGTGGTCAAAACTAAAATGGAATTTCTTGGGTGTCAGTGAACTGAAATGGACCGGTAACAGACATTTTGAATCTGATGATCACATGATATACTACACTGGAAGTGAAAGACAAAGAAAAAATGGTGTTGCATTAATAATTAAGAAAAAAACTTGCAAGAACTGTAATGAAACAAAATGCAAAAGTGAATGTTAAATTTCCATTCATCTATGAGGAATGACCATCAACATTATTATTATTCAAACATATGTGCCAATAACAGATGCAGAAGAGTACAAGGTTGATCAATTCCATGTAACAAGTTCCCATAAAGCACTACACTCTCACACAGCCACCCACCTTCAATCTCTCTTACAGACATCCACCCCAAACAGACCACGAAGATCCTCCACAATCAATAAGCTCACCATTCCACATTCCAGAACAAAGTCCAACCAGCAAACTTGTTGCAGAGCATTTGAATTCTTTGCACTATCCCTCTGGAACGTTCTGCTGGACATTACAAGAAATACCACGACCTATCCTCCTTCCGTAAACACCTGAAAACCCTCCTATTCTCTCAACACTATGGTCCCAACGCCTAATCCCCTTCATGTCTCATAACATATTTATATCAAACAAGACATAACTATCGTGGGCCTGATATTCAAAAGACATTTATATGGTTAACAGTTGGAAGTTAATCATGTAAATGCCTGCTAACCAGATATTCGATGGTGCATACATGGGTAGTGCCGTCAGATATCCCCAACAAAATCCCCTATGGGCACCAATGCTAGCTGGCTAGTGTCAGGGCCTGCTGGGGGTGTTTCAGGGTGGAGCAGAGGCGGAGACCGGTGCTAACCGTGCAGCACTGATACTGGAAGCTGCACAGTTAGCACTCAGCGCCCTTAAGAGGCATGGAGTGGAGGAGCAGCCTAATGGTTAAGAACACTGGTTTGGGAACCCAGAAACCAGGGTTCAATTCTCACTAGCTCTCCTTGTGGCCTTGGGCAAATCACTTAACCCTCCATTGCCTCAGGAAAAATCCAAGTTATCACTGTCCCTGTTTAATGTACATTAACAAGTTTAAGTTTCAATGTAAACCACTTTGATTGAAATGAAAAAGCAGTATATAAAACCTGTTAAATAAATAAGATAGGCACTGAGGCTAACCATGCAGCATCCAATAACAATGCTGCACAGTTAGACTCCACAGCTTCCAGGCAGCACAAGCAGACCCAGATATTTACTTCTGTTGTTGTGGAAGTGAATATACAGGGGTTGGCAGGCAGGGCTAAGCAGCTATGGCACTTAGCCCTGTCCACTTCAATATTGGGCCCTATGTGTCTAGAGTTGTAATATAACACTGTACATAATTCATTGTTTGTACACAGTTTTATTATATATTCTTTGTAACAAACGTTTTCTTCATTGTAAACCGCTTTGACCCAGCGAAAAGCGGTATATAAGCCCAGATTAATTAATTTATTTATTTATTTATTTATTAACAAGTACAAGCTGAAATCGACAGAACATGTGAAAAAAATATATTGATAATCATGGGTGACTGGAACAAAGAAGAAGGCAAAAATACTGTATAGGCTTGGAAACAGAAACAAAGTGAGAGAAAGACTGATAGAATTCTGAAATACCAACAATCTATTCATCTCAAACACCTTCTTCCAACAACACAAGTAGCAACTGTACACATGAATTTCACCAAATGGTTTGTATAAAAATCAAATTGATTCCATCTGTGGAAGTCGACAATGGGAAAGCTCAATCACATCAACAAAGACAAAATCTGGAGCAGACTGTGGTATAGATCAACAGCTAGTAGTATGTAAACTCAAGAAAGCTGACAAAGAGCAAGCCACTCATGAATGTAGCAAAGTATGTTGTTGAAAAAATATCATGAGAATTGTCCCTTTGGATACAAATGACAGAGTACCAGAAGAGTTATGGGATGACATCAAGAAAGTTGTGCTTAAAGAAAGTGAAAAGACTCTACCAAAAGTGAAAAAGCAAAAATGGCCAAAATAGTTAGTACTGGGGAATTCCAGGGGTGGCACCCGGCCATAACCAGGCAGTAGTAATATTGAGCCACTGCCCAGTTATGGCTAAGAGCTGAAAGTAAAGCACAGCAAAGCCTGACCTAACTTTCACTGCAGAAGCTAACTGGGGCTTCCTGCAAATCCAAGCAACCAGGATATCCAACGCCGGGACCAGCTAAAGCCAGAGGAGAAAGAAAGGTAATCATGGAACATAACAAAAATTTCCAACATACAGCAAAATAAGACAAAATGAAGTACTACAATGATGCAAGCAGGGAAATAGAATCAGAAACTATTAGAGTATGGACAAGATCGGCTTTCCTAAAGCTACAAAGTTAATGAGAACATTTCTACCTTGAATTTAAATGCTAAAAGATGCCGAGAGATCCATGTTTATTTATTTATTTATCGAGTTTTATATACCACCTTTTCCTTCAATCAAAGTGGTTACAAAAAAGGGTGGGTAGAGGGGACATTTAAGGGGAGGGGAGAGGAAAACAATACAGAACAATAAACAATGTTGTAAGGTAATAGAGTGTGGGGATTATTGGTTAATGGAGCCATAGTGTTCAGAAAAGAGTAGTGTCTTGAGCATCTTCTTGAAATCCTTAAGGTCCTGTGTTGAGTGCATTGGTTTGGGGAGGGCATTCCAAAGTGTAGGTGAAGTGAGAGAAGGGGCTCTTTTGGTGGTGTATTGGTTGGCACATTGGAAGCCAGGTGGAGTGATGATTTTGTTCGTCATGTTGCTTCGTCTGGGTCTTGAGCTGGAGTCCTTGGTTATAATGTGCTGTAGAGCAGAGGCTGAAAGGTTATGAAAGATTTTAAAGATGTTTAAGGTTGCTTTATATCTTATCCGTGAGTGGATGGGTAGCCAATGCAGCTACTGAAGTATTGGTGTGATGTGCTCGTTTCTTGCAATGTTTGTAATGATCCAGGCCACCGTGTTTTGTACCAGTTGTAGGGGGTGGAGATATTGCTTGGACAATCCTTGATAGAGCGAGTTGGCATAGTCCAGTATAGGCATGATTATAGCCTGGCATACCATGTGGAAATGGATATTGACTAGGACGGATTTGAGTCTTCTGATGAGCTTGAGGCAGTGGTGCGCTTTGCTGGCAGTTTTGTTGATGTGCGACTGGACGGTAAATTTGTTATCTAGGGTGACACCCAGGTACTTTACTTCATCCTTCACTACGATGTTCTTACCTAGGATGCTAATCGTATGAGGAGGCATGAAGGTGGAGTTTCTGGAGATGAACATAGCTTCTGTCTTGTCGCAGTTCACAGAGAGACAGTTGCTAGTAAGCCATGCAAGCATATCCTTGAGACAACTGGTAATGGGTGCAAGGTTAGGAGCATGTCAGTGGGGGTGTAGACCATAATATCATCTGCATATATGTGGTAGAGCATTTTGTGATGCCTGATGATGTTACAGATTGGCTGTATGTATAAGTTGAAAAGTATGGAGGACAGCACCAAGCCTTGAGGGATGCCTTGCGATACATTGAATTCGGCAGATTTTATTTTGCCACACCTGATCTGTTGGGATTGGTGTCTCAGGAAAGTTGAAAGACATTGGTGGCATTCACAATCCCTGGAGGACCAGGTAGCCTACACATCCCACCTAAAAATTCACTGCGAAGCAGTCTCCAAGAAAATGAAAGCATATCACTCTGAACTCCTGCTATGCTCCCTAAACAAACCTCATGATCTCTTCAACATCATCAAGACCCTAACAAAAGAACCTTCTCCCACCAAACCAAACCTACTACACCCTCAGGAATTCGCTGACTACCTACGGGCCAAATCCAGCCTAACCAACACTACCACCAACTCCACTCCAGGGTACAAACCACACCATCTAACACCACTGACTTCCTTCACGCCCCCTTCCAAGAGATGCATCGAGGACATCATCGGATCCATCAACACCACCACAGCTCCCAAAGACCCTTGCCCAGCATTCTGGATAAGAACGCTACGGGTGGAATTCAGCCCAATCCTAGCAAAGATCATGAAGCTGTCATTCTCAACAGGAGCATTCCCACCGATTCTAAAACAAACATCCATTCGACTCCTCCTTAAAAACAACAAGCTGAACCCCCAAAAAGGTGGAATCCTATCAACCGATCTCCAGCATCCCCATGATGGCCAAGATAATCGAGAAGGTCGTTCAACACCAAATCCAGCACCACATCAAGACCACCGCTCCCTTGACCCTTGTCAGCATGGTTTTAGAGAATTTCATGGCATTGAAACACTCCTCACCATGCTACTCAGCACCTTAATCACAGGGATTGATAACATCAGACAAGGCTTTGCTCTAATTTTCATAGACATTGCCTCAACGTTCGACTCAGTTAACCACGAGATGCTCCTGGCATGTCTCCAAGAGAAGGGAATCCATGGTTCAGCCTTGAGTTGGTGCAAGTCATACCTATCAGACAGATGGCAACAGGTACGGAATGAATCCATGACCTCTGAGCCGTTTCAACAACAGCAAGGAGCCCCCAAGGCTGCTCACTCTCAGCACTCCTTTTTAACATATATATGCAGCCCATCTGTTCAATCATCTGCTCCTTCAATATCTCCCGCCTGATGTATGCCGATGATATCCTGCTTTTCACTCCATTCTCCATCAACCAACCTGACTTCTCGTCTTTAACAAAATGCTTCGATGCTGTCACTGAATGGCTCCTCTCGCAAAACCTCAAAATAAATTTCAACAAGATAGATGTCCTATTCATCACCATAAATCAATCCTTCACCCCTCCCGCTTCGATCAAGGTGAGAGACGCGGAACTCCAAAGCAGGCCCACCATCCGCTAATTGGGTATCACCCTAGACCAGCAGCTCGACATGAAGACATATATAAGCAACACCATCAAGGCAATCTATCACAAGATACGGACTATTTGTCACCTATGAACCCTACTGGAGTCTGACGACTTCCGGACGATCTTTCAAGCACTTGTAACCCCCCACTTCGACTACGCTAATGCCATTCTGCATGGACTCCCCAAGAATACACTGAACCCATTACAACTAGCAATGAACGCCGTTGCCCGCATCCTCCACGGAGCCTCTAGAAGAGACCATATAACTCCAATCTTACAACACCTCCACTGGCTTCCAATCCCCTGCAGGCTCGCCTTCAAAGTCCTACTGCTGACCTTCAAAGTCACCAACAAATGGACCTCCACCTCACTTACTGACCTCGTCCAACATACTCCTCTGAACAGATCCAGAAGGTCTTTCGCTACCAACATACTTGCAATCCCCAACAAAATAACAAAATGCTCTCTTGCAACAAAGAACAGAGCCTTTGTATTCTATGCACCTACCCTCTGGAATGCCCTCCCAACCACTATCCGAGTTATAACTGACATTGCACAATTTAGGAAGGCACTAAAGCACTATCTCTTCCTTCAACACTACTCCCATACCAGTGACATAAAACAACCAGCATACACACCCACCCATCATGACGACACCACCAGCACACATATGTCATGTTGACGTAACCATATCCATCAATTACAATTATACAACATGTAAATAGTTGTTCAGATTATTTAATGTGGACATTAAACATATCTATGACACAACTGCTATGATTGTATATAGTTACCCTTGTTGAACCCAAGTTGTATCACCTGTTCCTTGTAAATTTCAAAGTACTTTTAGCCGACAATTTATGTTACTTGTAAACCGCAGATTCCAAAAAGCGCAGTATAGAAAAGATTTAAATAAATAAAATAAATAATAAATGTGAACCATTTTAGAGTATTGCAACTCAATCCAATTTTTTTAAGCCATTGCAGCATAATGGTGTGGGATAAAGAGTCAAAAGCCGCTGAGATGTCCATGAATATTAGAAGGAATCCTTTTTTTGTGCTGTCAATTCCAGTGATAAGGTTATCAAATAATGATGTGAGGAGCATCTCAACATTGTGCTGTGGCCTGAACCTGTGTTGTTGAGTGTCCAGAGGGGCGTATATGTCGATGTGTTCTTGGAGTTGTCTCTGAATGGCTTTTTCAAGGACTTTGGCCATTGAAGGGAGGCTAGAGATAGTACGGTAGGATTTTGGGTCAGATGTGTCCAGGGTACTCTTCTTGAGGACTGTTCATATGGTGGCCTGTTTTAGGGCTTCAGGCATATATCCCTGCTGTAGAGATAGCTGTATGATTTGTTGGAGGCTCGTGCAAATTTTGTCCTTAGTGGCTTTGATCAGTGGACATGGTCAGTGGAGGAGGTCATGGTGTTTAGTGATCCAATGATTTGCTCGACCTGCAAAGGTGTCGGGATCGCAAAGTTTTTCTAGGTCTCCTTATGAGTAGGAATTGTTGGGTTAGTAGGGATGATTGGTTGGTTTAATGAATGATGCTGAGAAGACTGAGAAAAGGTGGAAGGAATACACCAAGTTATTATACCATAAAGATCAAGGGAATCAACAGGCTTTTCAACCTGTACCTTATGATCAGAAACCATTAGTGATGAAAGAAGAAATCAAAGCAATACTAAAAGCATTATCAAAGAACAAAACACTGGGTATTTATGGCATTCCCACTGAAGTTTTACAGCAATCAGTTGCAGCTGTTACAATATTTGCAAGGCTCTGCCAGGAAATTTGGAAGAAAACATCATAGCCAACTGACTGGCAAAGATCTGTGATTATATTAATAGTGAAGAAAGGTAATCTGGTTGACTGTGGAAATTATTGTGCAATCACTCCAATCCCACATGCCAGCAAGATTCTATTCAAGATCATTCAGTGGAGACTACAATCATACCTTGAACGAGAACTGCCTGAAATGCAAGCAGGGCTCAGGACAGGGCAAGGAACAAGAGACATCATCGGGATTTGAGATGAAAGAACAAAAAAATACCAAAAGAATATGTACATGTGTTTTATTGACAACCGCACGGTCTTTGCAAAAATCAGTGCAATCTTTGGGCCACATTAAGAAGCATGTGTATAACAGAACACCCAATATTTCTTACGTATAATTTCTATATTGATGAAGAAGCAACAGTTCAAATGGAACAAAGAGAAACAAAGTTGTTTAAAATTGGCAAAGGTGTTTGACAAGGCTGTATACTTTCCCCATATATGTTCAATTTATATGCAGAGCAATTCATCAAAGAAAAACAAAGATCCTTACAACTGGAAAAATCAATAATTTCATTTTTGATGGAGAAGGAATAGAAATAATAGATAACTTTAACCTCCTTGGATCAATAATGAAACAACAAGCAGTCATGAAACCTGACGATGCATTGCTCTTAGCAGTATGGCTATGAAAAGACTTAGACAAGATTTCAAATGCAGAGATGTATCTCTGAGTACAAAGATTCAACTTGCCCAAGTCATGGTATTTTCATTAACATCATATGGATGCGTAAGTAGGACAATTAAGAAGAAAAACAAGAAGAAAACTGATGCCTTTGAATTATGGTGCTTGTGAACAATACTGTGTATACCATGGGCTGCCCAAAGAACAAATTAATTGGTACTAGAGGAGATCAAACCTAAGCTTTTTTCAGAACCTCAGATGATAAGATATGAACTTTAATACTTTAGACATGTGGAGGCCAATTCTGTACCCTGTACGTCTGGCCACAGTGCCCGCCCAAAACCTAGACAGCCTGAGAAACACCCGATTCCACCGCCGCGGGGTCTAAGCGTATCCACAATGGTGGAATCAGAGAGATACATGTCTGGGCACTCCCCATATGCTGGGGAAATAGACATACCGGAATCTGCTTGTCCCCATGCCAGAATGTCACCTCTGGGGTGAGGGAGCAGTGGCGTCCTCATACCATGGGAAAAAGCCATCTACCCGGTGGCTCAGAATCCCATGTGCCACATCAGCTCCTATTCCAGGCATGAATAAGCAACAGGAAAGAGCTAGTTGTGGCTGAAAAACATACAGAGGGTGCAGAGAAGATAGAACTCCATCATCCCTCGTAGTCTGCACAATCACAATAATAGCAGCAATGGGATTTCAGCCCACTAATTTAACCATTAGGCTATTCCTAAATGTCCACTTTGTGGAATGCTATTCTGGGAATGTCTATATAGAGGCCCCTGCAGACATTTACATTGGGCACATCCATGTGTGTGAAATGATGCCTGAGCTTGACGTGTCCGCTTTTTTTTTAGAAGTCCTGTCTCGGACGTCCCAGATTGCACTTGGACATCATTGGTAAAATTCCATTTTTAATGTGAAGAGAAATATCATGCTTAGCAAAGCTGAAGGTTAATGCAAAAGAAGAGGACCTGCAATATAATGGATTGATACAACAACACCAGCTATGGGTGCTACTCCTTTTTTTTAGCCTTTATTTAAGTTTCAAAAGATATAACACTTTGAAACATTAAGGGCAGTGTAACCGCCCCCCAACAACTCCCCCCCCCCCCCTCCCGTCCTTGGCTGGAACAAACAATAGGAAAATGAGGATGTTGGCTGCCTCACATAGTAAAGTCAAGTCAGGGAAGCATTGTGATGTAGAGATCTAATGTTTTCCATTTGATGATCCTGTGTGTAGACTGCTTTGACATGTACGAATAAGCAGCTTCATATTTATGGTAAAGACATAGCAAATTCCACCACTGGTGATATTCTAAATTCATTGAGTCTTTCCAGTGCTTAATGATTAATTTCAAAGCAATACTTATCATTAAGTCGCAAAGAAAATAATCTGCCTTCTGGAGGGATGCTATACCTGCAAGAGACCAAAATATAATAATTCACATTGTAAGATCCTCTTGTAAGTGAAGAATATGTTTAATGTTTCCCCGGATAGATTATCAAAAAATCTGAAGGTTTAGACGCTCATATAGTAGGTGAATAAGGATACCCATTTGTGAAGAATGCAACTAGCAGTGGTTGCACTGTTGTGAATTCCATTTTGCAAGAATAATTAGGGTAATAAAAGCCAGGTGAGCTAGGAAAAATAAGAATTGTGTAAGAGAGGCCCAATAAATGAGGCATGGTAGGGAGTTCCAAAATCGGCCCCAATGTTGACCGCTTTGACCCGGTGAAAAGCGGGATATAAATACAGCTAAATAAAAATAAATAAATAAATAAATAAGGAATTCACCAACTTCCACTTCCCACACTTTTTCAGTACATACACAATGACGGTCATCGCCAGCATAGATATTGGAGGCAACTTGCTTCATTTCAGCTATATTATTAACCCACTAGATTAAAGCCCAATTATTCAATACCAGCCTTTGCCATACAATTATAGAGTTGCAAACATTGGAAAAAGACTTGTTGGGTGGATCAAATTCCTGCTGTAGGTCTGAGAATGATTTATAAGACTCAGTGATTAATAGCTGACCTATTGTAAATAATAGTGATTAATAGCTGACCTACTGTAATTTGTAGAAAGTTACCCCAGTTCTGTTCAAGTTATAGTTCCTGTTTATTGTAAATGCAATGCAGTCCCGACTGCATTGTATAAGGTTCTGTTAAATGTACACCACGCTGATGTGAATAGCGCGGTATAGAAGAGACATTAAATAAATAAATAAATATTGTCCAGATACTTCTACTTTGCCATGCCCACCAGCCTATGGGCTTGCTATGAATTTTGAGTTTGGGATTTAGTCATATCGGCATTTGTCAGGAAAGTGAGTCAGGAGATTTGAGTACTCAGGTGAATGTGCGAAATGCTGCTTGTGTGGGTGTGATAACCAGGGGATGCACTTGACTCCCTTAAAGCATGCACCGGGAAGAAGGTATGGTGGAAAGGGGTGAACTAGGATCTCATCTAATCGGGCCCATGTGGGAAGAGATTGTTTAGGAGACTGGTTAAGCCATTGGGAACCCTGTTTGAGTAGGCAGGAGTAGTGGTAGAGTTTGAAATCTGAGAATTGTACCCCTCCTTGCATTTTAGGGAGCTTAAGTTTCTAAGTGGCTATGCATGAGGTTTTATGATTCCAAAGGAAGTCAAGCAATATTTTCTCAAGCTTCTTATAAAATGTATCAGGGAAAAGTACAGGAAACATGCTGACTACGGTATATAGTTTATCTTGGGTACAAGGATAATTTTGATGGTCTCGAGTTGGCCCCACTAGGACAGATGTAAAGGAGAGCAACAGGAGGTTAAGACTTCAGCATGGTGACGCAATCAGCAACATTGTGGTCTATGGTGTCTATGAGAGAGGGACAGTATTGGACTCTGAGGTATTTGAATGAAGGATTTGCTCACTGGAAAGGGAGGGATGCTAAGTCCTGTAGTGACCAATGTGTTCATTGGGATGGCAGTTGATTTAATCCAGTTGATGTTATACCCAGACAGCCATGAGTATTGCTCTATAGTAGTAAGAACAGTTGGAAGCGAAGATGGGATGACAAAGAGTAACAGTCATTTGCATAGACGGAAAGCTTAATCTGTTCCCCTCCCAACTGGAAGCCAACATTGAGGGTGTTTGTTTAATCAGGATTGCTAAGGGCTCCAAAGCAAGATTAAAGAGTAGGGGTGATAGGGGGCATCCTTGCAGCTACCTCTATGAAGGGAAAAAATGGCAGAGAGCATGGAGTTGGAGAATATATGTGCTGATGGTTGGGAGTAGAGAACACGGATCATGTTAAGAAATTTTCTACTTATGCCAAACCATTGTAGGGCTTGGAAATGAAATGACCACTCTAGCCTATCAAAAGCTTTTTCCACATCCAATGAGATATACATCAGCGGGGTCATGCTGTCTTAAGAGAGAACTATAAGACTGTAGAGGAGTCAACCATTGTTGGATGTGGATCAACCTGAAATAACACCACATTGATCGGGATGAATAAAAGCTGGGATGACTTTGCTCAAATGGTTTGCAAGTATCTTAGTCTAGATCTTATAATCTGCATTAAACAGTAAAATGGGACGATAGTTTTCAACCCTTTGAGGGTCTCTACAAGGCTTTTCGTGTGTGACTATTGTTACCAGGGCAAAAGAGCCAACAGAGGGGGATTGTTGTAGCAGTAGGTTAAAATAGGTCAACAATTGGGGAGCAAGTTCCTCTTTAAACTGCCAGAACTCTAATGGCAATCCATCAGGGTCTGAAGGATTTCCTCCAGCTGGATGTACTTATCTAGATCGGTAACCTGGGTTTCAGTTAGAGTCGGTCTGTCAAGGAGATGCAGGAGAGCATCAAATCATTCTTGGCTCTCAGAAGTTTCAGATTGGTAGAGATAATCACAGAAGGCTTGAAAACGGTCTAAGATTTCTGAACCATGTACCAATACCGTGTTGTCTCTATCTCTAATCGCTGTAATACATGTGAATTGTTTCTGAGCTTTCAATGAGTTTGCAAGAAGTCTCCCAGCACGATTATTCTCTGCAAAGTAGCAACTATTTTGAAGGATGACAGTTTGGATGGCTTCCATACTAAGGACTGAATTAAATTAGTATCTTAATTTTTGTAATTGAAGTAGCAGGGTGGGGTCCGACTTAAGAACATAAGAACATAAGATATGCCATACTGGGTCAGACCAAGGTCCATCAAGCCCAGTATCCTGTTTCCAACAGTTGCCAATCTAGGTCATACATACCTAGCAGTTTCCCCAAAAGACACAGGTTCCACAATGCTTGTACTGGGTCAAGCATTGATATCCTGGGTCCCTTCTTAATAATGGTTTATGGACCTTTCCTCCAGGAACTTGTCCAAACCTTTTTTAAACCCAGCTACTCTAACAGCCTTAACTACATCCTCCGGTAACAAATTCCAGAGTTTGATTACACGTTGAGTGAAAAAATATTTTCTTTTATTAGTCTTAAATAGTTTACCATGTAGCTTCATTGCATGTCCCCTAGTCTTTCTATATTCTGATAATGTAAACAATCGATCTACGTTTACCCGTTCCATTCCGTTCATTAATTTATAGACTTCTATCATATCTCCCCTCAGCCGTCTCTTTTCCAGGTTAAAGAGCCCTAACCTTTTTAGCCTTTCTTCATAGGAGTATCCTTCCATCCCCTTTACCATTTTGGTGGCTCTTCTCTGAACCTTTTCTAATAACGCTATATCCTTTTTAAGATAGGGCGACCAGAATTGCACACAATATTCAAGCTGCGGTCTCACCATGGAACAATATAGAGGCATTATAATATCTTTTGTTTTATTTTCCATTCCTTTCCTTATGCTACCTAGCATTCTATTTGCTCTCTTGGCCACCGCTACACACTGGAGACTGCCCCCCCCCACCCTCCCTCCATTGAAAAATAAAAACAAAGATAATGTATTATAAAGAAGAGCAAGTGTATATTTAAGTATATACTCAGCCTCTTCCCCAATAACAACCCAATTAAGCAACCATTCACACTGAAACATACATCAAAGGAGATATATATTTAAGGGAATACAGTAGAGATGGATAGCATTCATACCCTGATGCATTCTTCAATCAGGTTGGCCCCAAGAACTCCAATGCAGAGTATGGCTATCACTCTGGGAAGGGAGCCAGGACTCTTTAAAGTGGGCTTTAGGAGTCTAGCCCAATAATCAGATCAGACACGTGAGCATGATTCAGGCTGCCATTGAGTTTTAGGGTCCATGTGTTGGATGGGTGGGTCATTGCGTATCCATCGTTGCAATATCATCGAGGAAAGATCGCAGAAGAGCTGGATCCTGGAAGGTATGGGTCTGATTATGGGTAGTAACTCAGAGTTGCACTGGAAAAAAACAGACCGTACCATGCATTCAATTTCTGCTGAGGCCTGAAAAAGAAATGTTTGCTATGATAAGCTGTTACTTTGTTGAGGTCAGGGAAAAAGAGTAGTTTGTGTCCCTCGTGCAAGATTGGAGCTTTAACCCAAGCAGCCTGCAGGATTTGTAAGGCATGTGCATAATGCAGCAGTTTAATGACAAAAGGCCTCAGTGTTGTTATAAGCACCATGTGGTGGGAGGGAGCTCTGTGTGCTCATTCTATTTCCGTGGCATATGAAGTTCAAAGCATAATAGCATAGGGAGAAGCTGCTCAAAGAAACATATAGGATCCATTCCCTTGGTGCCCTTTGGGATCCCAAGAATACAGATATTATTCCATCGTGAGTGGTTGTTGAAGTCTTCTAGTTAGCGCTCTAGAATCATAAGTCACTTGGTGTTCTTCCCGCTCTATAATATATTTTCTCCATGTGCTAGAATAGTTGAATCAGTTTTGTCAAGCTGCAGTGTGAGTTCATTTGCATTTTTAAGTCAATAAGCTCCGATCGAAGAGATTCCAGCAATTCTCCATTAGCTAAAACTAGGTCTTTAATCTGTTGGATATCCATTAATATGTCCTGTAAGCCCAACTCCATCTCCTTGTTGGATGCCATCTTATTAGGGGACGGGGATCCTGTTTTGATCTCTTCACTCCTTGTACAAGCACTGTTGAATAATCAAGACAGGCTGGCTTGATGGATGACATCTTTAGGAAAGATAAGCGTTATGCTTGGAATACCAACTTCAGAGAGGTGTGAGGGCAATGTTCCCTCTAATTTTCTGTAGGCTGTGTGCGCATAAAATATCAGCTGTGTGCAGCTTTTGAAGGAAGGTTAAATTTTTGTGCGCCACAAAACGACACTCGGAGTTATATACTTTAAAATTTGACTACACATCAGAATACAGTATGTACACTACATTGATTTTAATCAAATTAAATGAAAATAGACGATTACTAAATGAAGCAGGAAATTTCTAGTAATTACAATCATAACTTTTAAATTTTAAGATGTCTGTGTTGTTTTCTATCAGAATCAGAGCTGTAATTTTTGTGCGCTCTGTTGTAAAGTATGTGCGCTCGCTTGGCGAGGTGTGTGCGCGCGCACACGCGCACAGCTTAGAGGGAACAGTGTGTGAGGGGGCAATCAGGAGTCAGAAATAGGCTGTCGGAGCAGGACCCTTAGGTGTCCATCTTGGCTGGTGCTCAGCTCCACCCTTCCCTTTGGGTGTCACTCTATTAACAATTAGCTGTCTGACTGAAGGCTGAAATCAGTTTTGAACAACTCTTCACAAGGATGTCATGAGTTGACATTGATTTGACTGCACTAAACAACATATGGCAATAACATATGACTTAAAATATGAACTAACATCATTCCTGCCCACTCTGTAGCACATACTGGTCCTCTCAGCTGATGAATATCTATGGATTCTAAGTAGTGATCATTTTTTTCTGCTTTAGTTTCTCCTTTGAGTTATTATTGCACATTAGACACTTGTTTTGTCTCACAATGCCTGTGCAGCATTTGCTCCCCTATTTAAAAATATCCTTCGCACATTCAGCTCAAACTGCTCCTACTGCATTCATTCTGCAGCTCCTCTCTATCTTTCCTCTCTTATCCCTCCTTACAGCTCTCCTCAGGAGCTCCCCTCTTCTGGCAGATTCCTTTTATCTGTGCCTTTCTCTGACACTGCCAACTCCAGAATTCATTCATCACACCTTGCTGCTCCATATGCCTGGAACACTCTACCCAAGTCAGTACATCAGGCTCCATCTGTGGTTCTATTCAAACCCATGCTAAAACCGCACTTCCTCAAGGCTGCTTTTGGATCCTGATCTGCTTATGATCCCTTTATTCTCCTGCTTATCACCAATGTGTAACTTTAACATTCCGCCAAATTTACCTTCCTCCCCAATTGTGTTGTCTGTCTTGATGAGATTGTAAGCTCTGATGAGCAGGGACTGTCTCTTACATATATATGTACAGTGCTGCATACACCTATATGTATCTTTATCATTTCTCCAGATTTACCCTTGTCCTCAGTTGTTGTGTTGTCTGTCTTGATTAGATTCTAAGTTCTGATGAGCAGGGACTGTCTTTTATATGTACAGTATATGTACAGCACTCTGTAAGCCTTGTAGTGCTATACAAATAATAAGTAGTAGTAATAGTAGTAGTAGTAGTAACCAATCATAGGCTTAAAGTAAGCAAAAACACTCACAGCAAATAAAATAGCTTGTAAAAACACAAGTAGGAAATTGTGGATTTAGTTCCTACCTTTTTTTTTGGTAGTAGCTCAAGGCAAACTATATTCAGGCACAATAGGTATTTCCTTGTCCCCAGAAAGTTTACAATCAAAGTTCGTAACTAAGGTAATAGAAGGTTAAGTAACTTATGCACAATCACAAGAAATATCAATGGGATTCAAATGTTGATATCTCTGGCTTGCATTCCCCTAATCTCAGAAGCAGGAGCCTCCATTGCAGCCACCATTTAGGAAATTATCTTGTTCCCTATAAAATAATTCTTAATTACCATTCATCAGTTAACAATGGGGCAGAAGTTCAAATACATGTATCTGGTTAGCAGCACCTGCTAACTGGATAAGTGCCAGTAAGAGCAATATTCAATGGCACTAGCTGGATAGAACCAATAAATATTCCTTCTGATCAACTCAGCACTATCAAGATAATGCTGGGGAAGTTCATACATAGAGATGGGGCAAAGTTGGATGTTATCTGATTAACGGATGAGTCAAAAGTGCGGAATCAAATCTCAGTGAACATGGAAGAAATCATCGAACAAATTGATAAACTAAAGAACAGCAAATTACCTTGCCCTGATGGTATACACCCAAGAGTGCTGAGAGAACTTACAGATTAAACTGCAAAGCTACTATTAGTAATTTTTAACCTACAGTATATGATCAGGAACCATTGATGATGAAAGAAGTTGTTGAAGCAGCATTGTTATTTTATTTATTTATTTTATTATTTAACAGTTTTTATATACCGCTTTTATACCAAAGCGGTTTACAATGAACAACAGCACATAATTTCTGGCAATTTGTTTTACATAGAACAAGGGGTATACAACCTGGAGATAAATATGGGGGTATGTTTATGTTAACAGGTCATTGAAAACATCATCAAAGAACAAAGCACCAGGTATTGGTGGCATTCCCATTGAAATATTACAGCAATCAAATGCAGCTGTTACAATACTTACAAGGCTCTGTCAGAAAATTTGGAAGACAAAATCATGGCTAACTGGCTGGAAAAGAATGTTTATACCAATACTGAAGAAAGGTGATCTAAATGACTGTGAAAAGTATTGCACAATAGACCTGATCCCACCAGCCGGCAATATTTTACTATGTCATTCAATGGAGATTGCAACCATACATGGAATGAGAAAGGCCTTTAATCACATAACTCATATGAAGTAGCTTAGTGGTTAGAGCAACAGTTTTGAATCCAAGAAATCTGGGTTTGAGTCCCACTAGCATGCCTTGTGACCTTGGGCATCATGCTTGGCAAGATAGAAGGTCAATGCAAAAGAGGAAGGCCAGCAATGAGATGGATTGATACAATAACAGCAGCTACGGGTACCAGTCTGTCAACAATGAGCCGCCTGACTGAAGACCGAACACAATTTAGGATAGCTATCCAGAGGGTCGCCATGAGTTGACTCCGACTCGATGGCACTTAACAACAACAACAGCATGCCTTGTGACCTTGGGCAAGTCACTTTACCCTCCATTATCTCAGAAGAAAAGGCCTGGCAATCTACTTCTGATCATACCTAGCCAAGGAAACCCAGGTGCTGCTGGGTTGCCAGGAGTCAGCCATGACTTGATGGGACTTAAGAAAAAAAGCATAAATCATAAAAACTCTGAGCCACATTAAGAAACATGAGTATGCCAGAACACTAGCTAGTTCTCATGCACAAGCTTTACATTAACCCAAAAGCAAAAGTTTGAACGGAGCAAGGAGAAACAGAATGTTTTAAAATCAGCAAAGGTATAGGACAAGGCTGCCTACTTTTACAAAACCTGTGCAATTTATATACAGAACAAATCACCAGATTAGCTGGACTATATAAAGACAATCGAGGTGTGAAGATTGGTAGAAAACTCATCCAAACTATGCTGACAATACCACATCACTGGGTAAAAGTGACAATGATCTTAGACATCTGCTTATCAAGATCAAAGAGTATAGTCTTAAAATGGTCCATACCTTAAGATGAATAAGACAAGATCCTGACAACTGGGAAAATCAATAATTTCATCCTTGATGGAGAAGAAATAGAAATAGCAGACAACTTTAATCTTCTTGGATCAATAATCAATAAAGAAACAACAAGCAGTCAAGAAATCTGATGAGGAAAATGGAGGGCAAGGGTAACTCCATGACAAAACAATGCAGATAGCAAAGAAGCACCAACAAATGGAGATTGCCCATGGCTGGGACTCTATTATTCTTAAAGGGTACTTTATTTGGGACCCAACTCAACTGAGTTTCGGCAAATCATTCTTGCTTCAAGGGTCTTGAAAGAGATCTCTATCAGGTATATAGGTATATGCAACTTTATGAGCATATGTTACGTCAGCACTGTGTTTCAAAAGCCACTACAATGCACTTGGCCATGCTGATGTAGCACATGCTCACTAATGTGCATATATCTATATACCTGATAGAGACCTCATTCAAGACCTCTGATGCAGACACAATTTGCCAAAACTCAGTCAAGTCGGGTCCCGAATAAAGTACCCTTTAAGAAATTTGATGATGCATAGCTCTTGGCAGACTGGCAATGAAGGGCCTAGACAAGATTTTCAAGTGCAGAAGTGTGTCTCTGTGCAAAAGGATTTAACATGTTCAAGTCAGGGTTTTCTCAATAACATCATATTGATACACAATTTGTACAGCGAAGAAGAAAGTCAAGAAGAAAATTAATGCCTTCAAGTTATGGTGCTGGTGAAGAATATTGTGTATGCCATGGACTGCCCAAAAAACAAATCAGTCGATAATAGAGGAGATCAAACCTAAGCTTTCCTTAGAAACTCAAATGACAAGACTTTGACTTTCATACTTTGGACACATAATACAAAATGAAAGACATCATGTTTGATAAGATTGAAGATCAATGCAAAAGTGGAAGGCCAGCAATGTGATGAATAGATACAATAACAGCAGCTATGAATACCACTCTATCAACATTCGGGTGCTTGGTGGAAGGCTGAACACAGTTTACGACAACTAGTCACAGAATCATCATGAGTCAAAATCAACTCAATGGCACTTAACAACAAGAAGATGCCAGAAGATTAGAGGATGGCCAACATTATGCCTATTTTTACAAAGGGTTCCAGGGGTGATCTGGGAAACTACAGACCAGTCACTCTAATGTTGGTGCCAGAAAAAATGGTGGAAATCATTATTAAGAAGAAAATTACTGAACACAAGGATAGGCATGGTGTAATAGGACAACATCAACATGGATTTAATGAATGGAAGTTTTGCCTCACCCAATCTGCTCCATTTCTTTGAAGGTGTAAATAAACATGTGGATAAAAATAAACCAGTTTCTACAGTGTTTTTCAACTTTTACAATGTGCTTGACAAAGACCCACATCAGAGACTTCAGAGGAAATTAAAAAATTGTAGCATAGTAGGCAATATCCTATTGTGGAATGGAAACTGGTTGAGAGATAGAAAACAGAGAGTACAGATAAATGGTCAATTTTCTCAAACAAGGAAGATGTAGTACCCCAGGGATATGTACTGGGACTAGTGCTTTTTAACATTTAGAAATTATCTGGAATTCGGAATAATAAGCAAGGTGATTGAATCTGCAGATGTCACCAAAATATTCAAAGTGTTTAAATCATATGTGGATTATGTGAAATTGCAGGAGGACCTTGTGTTACTGGAATGCAAATGGAAGATGAAATTTAATTTGGACAGGTGTAAAGTGATGCACATAGGGAAGAATGACACAAACTATAGATAAACAATGCTACGTTCCACATTAGAAGTCACCACCCAGGAAAAGGATCTGGGTGTGATGTAGACAATATATTGAAGTCTTCTGTTTAGTGTGCTGCTGTGTCCATAAATAAGCAAACAGGATATTAGGAATAATTAGGAAAGGAATAGAGAATAAAGCAAAGAATATCATACTACCTCTGTATTGCTCCATGATGCAACCACCCCTTAAATACAGTATGCAGTTCTGATTTCTGTATCTCAAAAAAGATAAAGCAGTATTAGAAAAGGTACAAAGAATGAGGACCAAAATAATAAACAGGATGTAATGACTCTCATATGAGGAAAAGCTAGATGGGTTAGTGCTCTTCAGCTTGGAGACTAGATGACCGAAGAGAGATAAGATAGCAGTCTAAAATATCCTGAGTGGAGTGGAATGGATAAACGTGAATCAATTGTTTACATGCTGTGAAGTTACAAAGTCATATATTTAAAACAGAAGAAAATATTTCTCTCAGCATATAACTAGCTTTGGAACTCATTGCCAGAGGTGGTAAAAGCAGTGGTATAAACTGGATTTTAAAAAGTTTTGGACAAAGTCCTAAAGGAAATGTCCATAAACTGTTATCAGGGTGAACCTCGAGAAAACCACTGCTTATCCCTGGGGATCAGTAGCATGGAACTAGGTTCTTTTGGGATATGCCAGGTACTAATGACCTGGATTGGCCACGGTTGGAAACAGAATATTGGATATGATGGACCTTTGCTCTGACCCACTATGGCAGTTCTTACGTTATAATGCATATACATGAAGACACATTTGTCTACCAGATCTATCAGGATAACAAGATAGATGTCCATAATTAGATCCTCTCATCGAATGAGAATAGTATATGGGACTGACTAAATATTGCATAGCCTATTATCATATCTGAGACCATCTGGAATGTGCTTATGCCTTTCTCAGAAGTTCAAGTCAAGTTACACTAGGTATTTTCCTATCTCCAGAGGGCTTACACTATAACTTTGTAACTGAGATAATAGAGAATTAAATGACTTGCCCAAGATCATAAGGAGTAGCAGTGGGATTTGAGCCTGGCTTCCCTGGCTCACTGTCTACTGCTCTAGTCATGAGGCAACTCCTCCACCCAATACAGAAGTGAGCAAAGGGGAGGAGGTTCACTCTCAGTTACAGTATACATGATTTAAGACCATCCTAGAACTGACATCCTTTCACCACTGGGGTCTCATCACTTTCCCTATGGGTGACATCTATCTGCAGATAAGAAGGAACATCACCTGAAAAATGCCTTCCTGTGAAGGTAAGAGCAGTAAAAACAGCATAGCACCTGGACTGAAAAACATGAGAAAAAGTGTGCTTTGGCTGGTATAAGGGGTCATAGGATGAAGTTGAAAGGGAGGCAGACTCAGGAGTAATCCAAGAAAATGTTTTCTTATGAAAGTGTGGCAAATCCATGGACTAGCCTCCCAGCAGTGGTGGTGGAGAAGAGACACAATATCTGAAGTCAAGAAAGCATGAGATAAGTACAGAGGATCTCTAAGGGGGAGGAAAAGATTGTAGTAATTTGTAAGGATGGCTGTGGTTTTCCTAGCTCCCGTGGTACATGGGGTGAGTGCCCCTCCCCCATGCACGATGCACACAGAGAGTACCACCACCACCACCACCACCCCTGCAGGGCCCACGGGGGCAGCGTTACAAACTTACCATAAAACAGGCTTTCCACACTGCCTTTACTCTTCTCTCCCAGCCAAAGTCTCCTGTTTCAACCCCTTCTGGCCATCACCTGGGGCAGGCCACACCCATCACCCTGCCCTTGGTAGGTCACTGAAGGACGGTCAGATTTGATAAGCCATATGGTCTAGGGATGTGAATTTGTTTGAAACAAAATGGGAAATGTTGAAGATATTTTCCATTTCATGTTGTATCATTTCCAAGAAGGAAACAATGACATTTCGTCACTTCTGTGTTTTCAGCAATAGTGCGCACTATTAATGAAAACCTGGAAGTGGCAAAAACATGGAAAAAGACGAAACGAGATCAACATTTTAGCCCTTTTATCGGAAAACAAAATGATACAAATTTGTTTTGCCTGCACATCCTACTATGGTCCTTATCTACCATCATTTTCTATGTTTCTATGTTTAATACAAAGCGGAACCCTGCAATTGATGATTTCATCCAATTGTTCTTAAGCTCTTATGTAGCCCATGAGTGGCAAGAGAATAGCGCCTAATATCAGTTTCTCGACATCTAAAGTACAAGGCTACAAACAGGTTTGAATTGAGAATACTTCTCAGGAGTGGATGACAGACTCCACAGTGACCACAGACTGAACAATAGTCCTTCTAAATGAAATCTGGCTGCTGCAGTTGTTTCACAAATGAAAAAAAAAAAGTCAAACTTAATATAGAGGCGAAAATATCCCATAAACTCATTGCTTGCTGGCTCTAAAGTTGCTACTTGCCTGATGCTATTTACAGTTCTGGCACAATCACCACGCTACGGAAACTGTCAGAAATTGCAAGATCATATATCCCAGATCTAATGGATCATTATATTTCAATAATCACTGCACAACATGCAACAGAAAAACACTTTATAGTTCTCTACAAATCTGCCAGACTGAAATCCCAATGAAAGGACATATGAACACATTATTCACTATCTAATTAAAATAGAATGATTCAGCATATGGAAGCCATCTCAGGTCAGCTGAGTTCAAGTCTAGTATTTTCAACTGCTGATACATTCAAAATCTCTCTCGCCATAACCGTATGCACATATACAGGCACACACAGAACTATTCTCCATCTAGAGTTCAGGATTGTTTGGTTTTCTGGAAATACAACTTAGGGGGTCCCTTATTAAAAGGTGGTACGGTGTTGTACCTAACTCACCAATAGCGCCAAAACTCTGGTGCGTTCCGTGCAACACTACCACATTAACTGTAGAGTGTGGAAATCAATTCCCTGGCAGTTAATGTAAAGCATTTTCCCCTAACGAGGGCCACATTAGCACAGGTGCACTTAACTCCACCTGTTGAGCTGGCATTAGGTCAACCTGTGCTAATGCAGTTTTGTGCGGCGTGAACCCATCGCTATGTGCACTGAGCTCACCATGCCTATTCTCCGCTCCTAATGCACCCACTCACGACCCTAATGCAGGTTGCACAGTTAGCATGGGAATCATCACTCCTGCAAAGAGATCAAGAAGGACCTTTGCCACCAACACACTAATAACCCCCCAGTGAAATAACAAAAGGCACTCAGGCAACAAAGAACAGAGCCTTTATGTTCTAGACACCCACTCGCTGGAACGAGCTCCCAACGACCATCCGAGCGATCACTGACCTCGCCCATTTCAGAAAAGCACTAAAGCACTGTCTTTTTCTCCTACACTACTCACAGGCCAACAATACAACTTCACCCATCATACCCCCCACCCATCAGTCCAACCATCTAATTGTAAATAACTGACAATCCTGTAAATAACTTGCAACCCTGTACATAGTTCTTAGAGCACGCCATGTTGCTACAACTGCTCAGTGACATCCTGCCTTTACTGTAAATAGTTACCCCAGTTCTAAATCCAAGTTACATTACCCGTTCAAGGTAAGTACGAAGCAGGCTCCCCCTGCTTTGTACAAAAATGTTATTTGTAAACCGCACTGATTTTAAAGAGCGCAGTATAGAAAAGCGTTAAATAAATAAATAAAACTGCCACGCCCCTATGCTAGATGGCAACAAATGTCTCAGCATGCCTTCAGGATGTTCCAGAATGTGCGCTGCCAGATAGTGCCCTTTTAGTAAAAGACCCCCTACGTTTCTTCCATTTTGAGGGTACTACACATGTAGCATTACTTCTGTTCTAAATTAACTAAACCTAACGACACCAATTTCTTTAACTTGGGTCAACTAGCACATGACTGGAAAAAAATTAGGAGCCAGGTCACCTGAGTGACTAAAATTCATCACAAGATTCCTAAAATTCAATCCCCTCCCGCTTCCTAAAATAGAAGTAAGGGAAAAGGATAAAAGAAAAAATATGGAGCTCCTAAACAATAAAACCAGTCGGGTGCCCCATAATATTCTAGACTAATCTAATTTTCAGTTTGTTTCACACTTTGCTACTGAAATGTGGCCATGTTATGGCACAGCAAATATAAGTATGCCTAGACTCCATACTCTAATGCAACTTTATTTCTAAGTAAAATGAAGCATGGCTACCTTAAAGTGAAAGCCCCTACTCACAGAGAAGGGCAAGAAAGGGGATGGACAGATACCCCTATGAGGAAAGGCTTAAAAGGTTATGGCTCTTCAGCTTAGAGAAGAGCTAGCTTAGGGACGACATAATAGAGGTTTATAAAAAAAGGAGTGGAGTGGAACATATGTCTGTATGGAGAGAAGAGTATGTTTATTTGGTATGTGCATTTCAGGCTTGTTTGTGCCTTTTCTAATTCTGCTATATCCTTTTTTAGATATGGCAACCAGAACTGCACACAATATTCAAGGTACAGTCGGACCATGGAGTGATACAGAGGCATTATAATATCCTTAGTTTTAATCTCCATTCCTTTCTTATGATTCCTAGCATTCAATTTGCTTTCTTAGCTGCCCCTGTGCACTGAGCAGAGGGTTTCAAGGAATTATTCACAATGACACCTACATCCTTTTCCTGGGTGGTGATTCCTAATGTGGAACCTTGCATCGTGGAACCATAATTTGATTTGTTCTTATCTAAGTGCATAACTTTGCACTTGTCTACATTAAATTTCATCTGCCATTAGGACTCCCAGTCTCCCAATTTATCAAGGTCCTCTTGCCATTTTTTGCAATCCTTTTGTGATTTAACAACTTTGAATAAATTTGTGTTATCTGCAAATTGTATCACCTCATTCTTCATTCCCATTTCCAGGTCATTTATGAATATTTTAAAAGTCAGCAGGCCCAGCAGAGATCCCTGAGGTACTCCATTATTCACCTTTCTCCACTAAGAAAATTGGTCATTTAGCCATACTCTCTTCTTTCTGTTTTTTAACCAGTTCCCAATCCACAATAGTACACTTCCTCCAATCCCATGACTTCTTAATTCCTTCAAGAGTTTCTCATGAGGAACCTTATCAAAGGCTTTCTGAAAATCCAGATACACTATATCAGTTGGCTCACCATTATCTACCTTTTGATTCACACCTTTAAAAAATGTAAGAGATTAGTGAAACAAGACTTTCCTTGGCTAAATCCATGTTGGCTTTGTCCCATTAAACCATGACTATATGTTCAGTAATTTTGTTCTTTATAATGGTTTCTACCAAACAGGTGGAGGAGTCAAGATGGCCGCAGACAGGTGTGTTCGGCAGTGAGCTTTGCCTTGGAATGGATACAAGGAAAACTAAACTGTGTCCCAAGCCCTGCAAGGCACCAGCAATTTCCTCCTCCCTTACCTTCAGGTACTTTGGATACCTATCTAAATCACTCGCAGAAGCAGCCAGGCTTACAGTGACAGAGAGCTCCATTGGCTTCTCAACAGAGCAGGATCACTTGTCAAGTAGTTCAGAGCCAGAGATCACGTCACCGAGCAGTGGCATCCACCTAAAGCAGCCCTGCTGGAACAAAGTGGCTGTGTGAGCTTGGCACCTTCTGTTCTTTCCCTAAGTGGTGAATCGTCATTTGCTGGAGGGTCGGCTATGAAGCAGAGAGGTTACTACTCTTCTGGGTCAACATTCCAGCGGGTTCGTACTGCAGTCTACGGTCGTAGGCTCGGATGCTACTTCGGCCTCATCTAGTATCCCTCCAATTGCTCGTCAGGCTTCGTAAGCTGGTTTGGGATTGCTTGGGTGTTAAGTTCATTCAAAATTAACATCAGGCATTTAATGCCTCTTCTTAAAGCAACATTACTAACTGCAAAATTAACAGCTAGCATGCAGTAATTGCTGTGTGCTTACCACAATCTGCAGTCCATGCCCGTTTTCCACTTATAACATGCCCAGGTCCCATCCCTTTATGTATTAAGTATTTAACGTGGGATTTTTACTATGCGATGCCACCATGGGCCCATACCATGCGACAGGCACACTTTGGCTTGTTTGATCCTTATTGATGTATATTCTTGCCTCTCATGCATTGAACTATCAGACATAAAAAAAAACATCTATCTAATTTGTTTTAATTCCCTAGCAGTTTTTTTTCTAAGATTTTGAACATCTAGTTAAATTGTAAACACCTTCTGCTGAGCTACATTGTTCTGAGCCTTCATTTGCAACTGTCTAGTATTTTCCCCCTGGTTTTATATCCCTCTCTCAAATCACCTCAACCTTTGCAGTAGCAGTTCTCTGACTAGAGCCACAAGCCATAGCGCCCTTCAAAACTCAGCTAATGTGAACACTGGGTTTGGCCATTAGGTGCTTGCACTGAGCAATGCCAGAGATTACCTCCCCGGGGGGACTATTAACTTTGCCCTCATAGCATCTGTATCCCCCAGTGGCCTGGGGAGTGGAAGACCTGACCTAGGAATAAAACCCAAGTCCATCAGTACGGCAGTAGAAAGTAGTAAAGTAGAAACAAACCAAGGGGCTGATATTTGATCTCACTAGTCAGCTACCAGATATATAGCAGCGGTATCCAGATAGCAGCCAGATTCAGTAATCACTAGCACCAGTATCGAGATAGCACTATCCTCACAGTGACGCTGAATATCCCTAGAGAGCCGCAGCTAAGGGAAATATCTGGATAACTGCCACTGATATCCTGATTATTTCTCTTTGAATACTGGGCCCTAGGAATTTATGCTACTTTAACATTTTCTTGCTTATAGAGAGCAATACTGGATATTCACCCTTGGAACTGTGAAACAGTGAACTGTAAATGGTTGCACTTAATGGAATACTATCATTTGAGGTTCTGTGTCAGTTTGATGCTTCGTTGACATCATTGTGCTGAACATGTAATCTGAACACAGGAGTCAAGACAGGATTTAATGGCACATTTTTGCCATAGGGTTTGATTGATACTCTTCATCTTGCTGTTGAGATCCGGTTTATGCACCAACCGCCAAGCTCCTGATGCAGATATCCAAAACTGCGGGCAGGTTGGGTGCAACTGCCGAGTGAGAATGTGGCAACGAAAATGGAGTGTTTACGTATGTGGGAGCCTCAGATAAGTGCAAGTTTGAAGTAGAATGCTTAAGCAGCAAAATTTAAGCATTGACAAGGCATGAAAGAGCATGAGAACTAGCAGCTAGATTTCTGAAGTTTACTGAACTCTATGCACAGCGCATGTTCGTGAATGCTAAAGAATAATGCACAGCGCATGTTATGAATGTTAAAAAAAAAGTGGGGTGTTCTGAATTCACAAAGAAGTGTTTTAAACTTGAACATTATGGGCCCGATATTCAAAAGGCATTTACATGGTTAACAGCCAGTTAACCATGTAAATGCCTGCTAACCGGATATTCGACGGCACATACATGGGTAGTGCTGTCGAATATCCCCGACTAAGTCTCCTCCAGGCCCCAACGCTAGCCAGCTAGCATCAGGGTGTGCCAGGGCATTCCGGGGTGGGCCGGAGCAGAGGCGGGGACCGGCGCTAAACATGAAGCACCAATATTGGAAGCTGCACTGTTAGCGCTCAGCGCCTATAAGATAGGTGAGGAAAACCCTTGCCTATCTTATAGGTACCGAGGCTAACCGTGTTGCATCCAATATCGATGCTGCATGGTTAGCCTCGGTGGCTTCTGGGTACTGTGGCCAGACCCAGATATTCACTTCCATTGCCGCAGAAGTGAATATCCAGGTTAGGGATTTGATGGGCAGGGCTAAGCAGCTACAGCACTTAGCCCTGCACAGTTGAATATCAGGCCCTATAAAATTAAGTTAAAAAATGAAAAATAAAAAAAATAAAGGATGTTTAGGTTATCTTTAAGTATGAAAAGGAACTGAAGACTGAAATTGGGGAGCGAACATGCAAGGCTGGCATAATAAACTGCATGGCTCCACTGTGATGGTTCCACACACTTTTTATATATAACACCAATGTGGTCCATCTAGTCTGCCCAATAAGGTGGCTAGAGTGGTTGTGACTGCAGCTCTGTGCAGGTCAGCCCACGTCTATTAAAAGATATTTAAGTCTGCTTTGATTTCATCCTCTTGCTATAAAAGGATCCACTGTGTCCTGTGCCATTTTAAATTCCATCACTGTATTTGCCCCAACCATCTCCATCGGAGGGCATTCCATGCATCCACCACCCTTTCAGTGAAAAAACATTTCCTGATGTTGCTTTTAAGTTTACCGCCTTGCAGCTTCATCCTATGCCCTCTATCTTACAGCTTCCTCTTCTTTGAAAAAGATTTGTTTGTTCATTGATACCCTTTAAGTATTTAAAACTCTGTATCATATCTCCCATGTGCCTCCTCTCCTCTAGGATATACATATTTAAGTCTTCAAGTCTCTTCTCATGTCTTCTGGCACAGGCTCCGAATCATTTTGGTGACCTTTCTATGAACTGCTTCAAGACTTTTTATGTCCTTTGTGAGATATGGTCTCCAAAAAGGAACACAATACTCCAAGTCAGGCCTCACCAATGACTTGTACAGGGGCATTAATATTTCCTCCTTTCTACTAGTTATTCCTCTCTATATGCAGCCTAGCATCCTTCTGGCTTTGGCTACATCTATATTTTTCCGATACCTCCACATCCATGATCCCCTCCCCTCCCCCCCCCCCCGGTGTCTTGTGCCAAATTCATGCCGATCATTTGCATCTTCTCCCCCCCCCCACTCGTGGCCTACTTGGAATCCATCTACTTCTTCTTCCCTGGCCCCTCCCTCTGGAATGCCCTGACTCCCACCCTCCATCTTGAGTAAGGACTTGAATTTCTGAAAGGAAGATTCAAGAACCACCTATTAGAATCCACCTTTGACCTTCAGCCCTCCCTCGCCTGACCTCTTCTCTAGACTCCCCTTCCCCCTCTTCTCTCCTTCTCGGCCTTTTTCTCCTTCCTATATGAGTGCTTTATTCTTTCCTGTCCATAAATAGGAGTTCTTTTTCCTTTCCTTTCTATGTTCGCAGTCAATATTATTTTGTACTCTGCCCTGATACCTGTGAAGGTGTGGTATATTAAGTTGTGAAATAAAGATAAAGATAAAGTTACTACCTTGTCACATTGTTTCACCACCTTCCTCAGAAACTAACACTCTGAGGTCCCTCTCCTGCTCTGTGCACACCAACCTCTCTCCCCCATTGCATACATTACCTTTGAATTTCTGCATCCCAAATGTATGACTCTGCACCTCTTCACATTAAATCATAATTGCAAAGCATTAAACCATTCTTCCAGTGTTTTTAGATCTTTCCTCATGTTGTCCACTCCCTCAGAATTGTCCATTCTGTTGCAAATTTTCATGCCATCTGCAAAAAGGCAGACTTTTCCATTCAGTCCTTCCACAATGTCACACAGAAATACATTGAACAGTATCAGTCCCAGGACCGATCCCTGAGGTCACACCACTACGCACCTTCTTTTCTTCTAAGTGAGTTACATTTACCACCACCTTCTGTCATCTGTCAGTCAACCAATTTCTGATCCAGTTCACCACCTTGGGACCAATCCCCAGACTGCTCAGTTTATTTAAAAGCCTCCTGTGAGGAACAGTATCAAAGGCTTTGCTGAAATCTAGCTATATCACATCCATCGCATGCCCTTGATCTAGTTCTGTGGTCATCCAGTCAAAGAACTCAATCAGATTTGTTTGGCATAATCTTCCCCTCATAAAACCATGTAGCCTCAGATCATGCAAGTCTTTGGTTTCCAGAAAGTCCACAATCTGCTACTATTATTTGAAAGATAAATAACCACTCCCTAGTATTTGTTTGTATATGTCATGATTTTCTAAATCTCTGTCATTCATTTCCCCTCTGTGTTCTCTTCACAGGCTGAAGAGTCCTAACCTGTTTAGCCTTACTTCAAAAGGGAGTCTTCTTATCCCTGCTATCATTTTGTTGCCCTTCTGGATCTGCTCTTTCTTTATTGAGCTGAGATGACCAGACCTGCACATGGATCCCTAGACAGGCATTATAATATCTACAAAGAAATAGAAAACAAAATAATATTCTATTGGCTCTTTTGACCCTGCTGCACACAAAGCTGAGGATTTCACTGTATCTTCCATAAGGACTCCAAGGTCCTTTAACATAAGAACATAACATAAGATATGCCATACTGGGTCAGACCAAGGTCCATCAAGCCCAGTATCCTGTTTCCAACAGTGGCCAATCTAGGTCATATGTACTGTGATAAGGAAGCTTATCATAGCTCAGGTAGGAGCTATAGAAAAGATGATGTGACTCTGAACAAGCAACCTGTCAGTTCTGGTAGAAGTGAGAAAACAGAGTTTTCACATAAAAGACTACCAGTCCCAGAATGCACCAGGTTTCCAGCAGCCATGAGAGGGGCTGAAGTGAGAAAATGTGTGTGCAATCAAGAGAGCTATGAGGTAATCCCTAAGCACTCATCTCAAAGGGCAGGGCCTGATTCAACACAGCTGCGCTGTGTTAGGGAGCAGCACACATTAGAACAGGATAAGAATAGAGCTTATTCTTCAGATAACGGTTACTACAAGCTCCAGCCCAGTTTCAGCAACAGTTGGAAGAACAGCTTCAGCAAAAGCCACGCAGATAGAGAGAGAAGGAAACTCTCTGGAAGGAAGAGAAGAAAGGCCATTGGAAGGTCTGGGAGATTCCAAGGCAGTACTCATACTGGGAGGTATTCCAAAAGCCAGCAGAGTCCATTGGACTGGATTCAGCCAGAAGAATGGAGTGGCAGAGATAGGAATCACCAGTGGCTACCTGGAAGAGAGAAGACTGCATGTGGAAGGGACTTTCAGACCAAGGCCAGAAAGTATGTGAGAGAGAGAAGATCCAGTGTCCAGGGATCAAGATTGGAAGGCTGGACATCAGAATTGGATTACATATTGGCCAGGCTATACAGAGAGGAATAATGATAGCAGGAGAGGCTCAGGTATGAACACTGATCCAGACCCTATCTATAATAGAGAATGGCAGCAAGGGAATAAGCATTCTCATGATAGTGCCTTAATGAAAGACTCGTCTGTGCCAATGTATGATAATGACCCTATGCTGATTGATACAGCAGATGAAAGTACAGTTTATATGGACTGTTCTCTATCTAAATGCTATTACTAGCTTTCTCTGAGCAAACACATCAGCCATCACAAAGAAACCTAACTTTGTTCTTTATTTCCACTGCAAACAGCTCTTAAAGCAGGATTTGGGCTCACACAGTAGCAGCCAGCCAGCTAAAGGCTTTCAGCTGGTCCATTGATAGTAATTAGGGCTGCACCTGATTGTGTGTGTGAGCAAGGGAGAATCACTGCTGAGATCGGCGTGGAAAATAAGCAGAAGTTAACCTAACCAGCAAAGTTTATTCTTTTCTTTGTGCCTTTGTATTTGGTAATTATTTGCTAAGAAAACATTAGCTAATTGCCTGACAAGCTGAAGGTTGTTTTCTGGTTTATTTTGTGATTTTTGTTATCCATTTTAAACTCTGCAAGCAAGTAACCTCATTTATAGTGCTATCAAGCATACATGTGCTGGGTAAATTAAACCCCATCAATAAAAGAAGTATTTTATTGATCTTACCACTTGGTTTCACAACTCAAATTATTGTCATCAGCTGTGTTTGGGAGTGAATGAACTACAATACCCACAATACCTTACAAGAATCATATGAATATATGCATCGTCAAGATTGTGTAAGTTCTCACCCTAGGCAGCCGTCTGACAAATGGCGTAGTTTTTCGGATTGCTCTTGCACCAAGAGGATTTACTTGTTGTGGATTACAAATAAAAGTCAAGTTTAAAGCTGTAAGAAGATTTTTTCCCTCGTCTGCACTTTGGAGGAAAGTGGTTGTTCCAGGAAGCTGTCCCAGAGGAAAAGACCCTGTGAAAAGCTGGATTCATCACTGAGACAAGGTAATATGTACCTGGGCATGTCTAGTGGTGGATGTGTGTAAGCACAGGGGGTAATTGGAAAAAAAGTTGAAAAAAAAAAAAAAAAAAAGCCACACCTGGTTGGAAGGTGCTGCTCTTGGGTTTTTCTTTTTTCTTTTCTTACAGGGGTCAAGATGGATCCGACGGAGATGGCTCAGTGGATGGCAGCCCAATTCAGCAAGCAGCAGGAGCTATCACAGCAGGCCCAGGACACTGCTATGAAGGCCTTAATGGAACAGCAGAAACCAGTGCTTGATCTGGTGCAAGCTCTAGTTCAGCTGCAGAGCCAAAGTGGAACAGATGCAAGACCAGCAGTTAGTACTGGTGCACCACATGTGGACACTGTGGGACTCAATCAAGGGATTGGGGCATTTAATTTTGGGAAATTAACTCCAGAAGATAATGTTGATGATTTTCTAGAGTCTTTTGAAAGAGTGGCACAGGCTTTAGCATGGCCAGAGACCCAGTGGGCAGTAAGGCTGGCAGCCTCATTAACTGGTGAGGCACTGGCAGCTTACAGAGCAATGCCAGCAGCCCAGGCTTTGATTTATAAGGATGTAAAGGCAGCTATTAGAGATCGCCTAGGGTTGTCTATTTCAGAGTATAGGCGAATGTTTAGAGCTGTTACATTGAAAGTGGGTGAGACACCCAGGGCTCTGAGTCAGAGAATTAGAAGTCTAGCTGTAAAATGGTTAGAGCCTGAGCAAAAGACAGTAGAAATGTTATTAGATATTATAATGCTGGAACAATTTATGCTTGGGGTACCTAAAGATTTGAATGTTTTTCTTATACAGCAAAATTGCCAAAATCTTGGAGAGGCAACCATGCTAGCAGAGAGATTCTTGGAAGCCACGCAGGCTTGCCATAGAATGGGTGGCCCTCTAAAGATGGATGCTGAGGCTAGATGTGCTGTATCAGAAAAAGGAATAATTAAGAATGTTTCTGAAAATGAATGTACTGTATCAAACCAGATGACACAGTGGAATAGAAAGAAATGTTTCAAGTGTGGAAAAGTGGGACACTTAGAGAAGAGATGCCAGACACACACTAGTTTAATGGGTCTGGATTTAAAACAGCCCAAGGAAGGATTTCTTTTGATGGTTGATGTGCAAGGAATTACCACAAATGCATTATTAGACTCTGGGGCAGACCAGAGTATGATGTCAAAAAGGCTTTGGAAGAGGATAGAGGCCCAAGAAAGATTTGTGCCTAGAACCCCTGAAAGCCAAGTTCACATCAGATGCATTCATGGTGCTGCATCATCATATCCCACCTATAGGCTAAAGGTTAAGTGCCTAGGGAAACAAGAGGAAGTCCTATTAGCAGTGGTGCCTAGGCTACCCTTTGATTTGGTTCTAGGAAGAGACTGGCCAAGATTTAAGCAGGGTCTAGTGGAAGGACTAGGAAAAAAGGAGGGAGAAGGTTTAATGGTAGTAGCTCCCGGGCCTTTATTTGGAAGTCCTCAGACCCCGCTAAAAAGATGGTTAAGCGTCCAGAAGACCAAGCTACCCCAAAGCAGATATTCGTCCTAAAGTACCATAAGGTCTCTGAGAAGGCCCAAGCTCCTAGGCGGGCAACCCCTCAGTCTGCTGGGTTTGACCTGTGCAGCATAGAAAATGTGACTGTACCTAGCCAAGGGAGAGCCCTGGTTGACACCGGTCTCCAAGTGGAAATACCAATTGGATGTTATGGGAGAGTAGCCCCAAGGTCCGGATTAGCCCTTAAATATTTCATCGATGTGGGTGCGGGAGTAATTGATCCCGATTACAGGGGCAATATTAAAGTTCTGTTGTTTAACTTTGGACAGAATGAGTATCATGTGAAGACAGGAGACAAAATTGCCCAATTGATTTGTGAGAGGCTGGGTTTTCCACCTGTGGAGGAGGTCACATCCCTAGAGAATTCTGAACGTGGAGCCAAAGGCTTTGGTTCTACTGATGTCAAAGGGGTTAAAAGCTTAGCTGCCACCTGTGCCCGAGAGAGGGAGGTGAGTGAAGAGGAAGATTTGGGACCCCAGGTATCTGATTGTAAAGAAAGATCAGAACCCCAAATAGGTGAGGACCTGACAATGGTACAACAGGAAGAAATTAGGAAGTTGCTTAAGGAATTCCCAGATGTGTTGACACCCATACCTGGGGAGACCCATTTGGTGGCCCATGAAATAATAACTCCACCTGGGAAGTTGGTTCGTCAAAGGCCATACCGCTTGCCTGAAGCCAAAAGACAGGAGGTAGTGGCACAAGTCCAGGAGATGTTGGACATGGGGGTAACAGAGGAGTCAAAGAGTCCCTGGAATAGCCCCATAGTCCTGGTGCCGAAGCCTGATGGATCCTTAAGATTTTGTATTGACTTCCGGCAGGTAAACGCCATATCAGTTTTTGATGCATATCCAATGCCAAGAATTGAGGAGCTGCTAGACCAGCTGGGACAGGCTCAATACTTAACCACCCTTGATATGACAAAAGGATATTGGCAAATCTTGCTCACCAGGGAGTCGAAGCCGAAAACTGCGTTCAGCACCCCCGTTGGCCTTTTCCAGTTCAAGAGGATGCCTTTCGGACTGCATGGAGCAGCGGCTACCTGCCAAAGGTTAGTGGATCAGGTACTTTGACCCCACCAAAGTTATGCTTTTGCATACATGGATGATGTCATAATCCATAGTAACACCTGGGCGGAGCATTTGAAGAGGATCAGGGCAGTCTTGTGCTCTATGAAGCAAGCGGGAATCACTTTAAACCCGAAGAAGTGTGCCTTTGCAAATAGGGAGGTAAAATACCTAGGCCACCTAGTGGGAAGAGGAAAAATTAAACCTCTATTAAGCAAAATAGATAGCATCAGGAATTTTCCTCCTCCAACAACCAAGAAACAACTAAGAAGTTTCTTAGGACTTATTGGATACTACCGCCGGTTTATACCGCAATTCGCAGAGAAAAGTGCCATTTTCACGGATATGCTGCGAAAGAATTGTCCAAACCAGATAAAGTGGACACCAGAAGCTGAAAAAGCGTTTTCAGTATTAAAAGAAAAATTGTGTACAGGACCGGTACTGAAAGGAGTAGACTTCAAGAAACCCTTTCTGGTTCAAACCGATGCATCAGATGTAGGGCTAGGAGCAGTCCTATCCCAGTGCCATGATGGAGAGGAGCATCCTGTGATATACCTGAGCAGGAAGTTGTCACTGGCTGAACAAAAGTATTCCACGATAGAAAAAGAGTGTTTGGCTATCAAGTGGTCAGTGGAGGCGTTAAGGTTTTACCTTACAGGGAGAAAGTTCCAGTTGGTCACGGACCATGCCCCACTTAAGTGGTTGCAGCAAATGAAGAACCACAATGCCAGGTTGACACGCTGGTACATGGCCTTACAGGCGTTTGATTTCCAAGTTGAACATCATGCCGGGAAGTTACACAAGAATGCGGATGCACTTTCCCGTATTACGGACTGTAGAGAAGATGTTTCACCAGTAAAACCAGTCCGTAATAACTTAAGCAGGGGGGTATGTGATAAGGAAGCTTATCATAGCTCAGGTAGGAGCTATAGAAAAGATGATGTGACTCTGAACAAGCAACCTGTCAGTTCTGGTAGAAGTGAGAAAACAGAGTTTTCACATAAAAGACTACCAGTCCCAGAATGCACCAGGTTTCCAGCAGCCATGAGAGCGGCTGAAGTGAGAAAATGTGTGTGCAATCAAGAGAGCTATGAGGTAATCCCTAAGCACTCATCTCAAAGGGCAGGGCCTGATTCAACACAGCTGCGCTGTGTTAGGGAGCAGCACACATTAGAACAGGATAAGAATAGAGCTTATTCTTCAGATAACGGTTACTACAAGCTCCAGCCCAGTTTCAGCAACAGTTGGAAGAACAGCTTCAGCAAAAGCCACGCAGATAGAGAGAGAAGGAAACTCTCTGGAAGGAAGAGAAGAAAGGCCATTGGAAGGTCTGGGAGATTCCAAGGCAGTACTCATACTGGGAGGTATTCCAAAAGCCAGCAGAGTCCATTGGACTGGATTCAGCCAGAAGAATGGAGTGGCAGAGATAGGAATCACCAGTAGCTACCTGGAAGAGAGAAGACTGCATGTGGAAGGGACTTTCAGACCAAGGCTAGAAGGTATGTGAGAGAAGATCCAGTGTCCAGGGATCAAGATTGGAAGGCTGGACATCAGAATTGGATTACATATTGGCCAGGCTATACAGAGAGGAATAATGATAGCAGGAGAGGCTCAGGTATAAACACTGATCCAGACCCTATCTATAATAGAGAATGGCAGCAAGGGAATAAGCATTCTCATGATAGTGCCTTAATGAAAGACTCGTCTGTGCCAATGTATGATAATGACCCTATGCTGATTGATACAGCAGATGAAAGTACAGTTTATATGGACTGTTCTCTATCTAAATGCTATTACTAGCTTTCTCTGAGCAAACACATCAGCCATCACAAAGAAACCTAACTTTGTTGTTTATTTCCACTGCAAACAGCTCTTAAAGCAGGATTTGGGCTCACACAGTAGCAGCCAGCCAGCTAAAGGCTTTCAGCTGGTCCATTGATAGTAATTAGGGCTGCACCTGATTGTGTGTGTGAGCAAGGGAGAATCACTGCTGAGATCGGCGTGGAAAATAAGCAGAAGTTAACCTAACCAGCAAAGTTTATTCTTTTCTTTGTGCCTTTGTATTTGGTAATTATTTGCTAAGAAAACATTAGCTAATTGCCTGACAAGCTGAAGGTTGTTTTCTGGTTTATTTTGTGATTTTTGTTATCCATTTTAAACTCTGCAAGCAAGTAACCTCATTTATAGTGCTATCAAGCATACATGTGCTGGGTAAATTAAACCCCATCAATAAAAGAAGTATTTTATTGATCTTACCACTTGGTTTCACAACTCAAATTATTGTCATCAGCTGTGTTTGGGAGTGAATGAACTACAATACCCACAATACCTTGCAAGAATCATATGAATATATGCATCGTCAAGATTGTGTAAGTTCTCACCCTAGGCAGCCGTCTGACAGTACCTAACAGTTTCCCCAAAAGACACAGGTTCTGCAATGCTTGTACTGGGTCAAGCATTGATATCCTGGGTCCCTTTCCTAAAGTAGTGACTCCTAATGTGTGTAGTATAGTCTGGATTATTTTACCCTTTCTGCATCACTTTTCATTTGCCCACATTAAATTTCATCTAGAAACATAGAAACATGACTGCAGAAAAAGATCATATGGCCTAGCTAGTCTGCCCTTCCATATCAACGACTATAGTCCTTTCTTTTCCTTTAGAGATTTTCTGTGTATGTCCCATGCTTTCTTGAATTCATATACTGTCCTTGTCTCTACTACCTCCATTGGAAGACTATTCCATGCATCTACCACTCTTTCCATAAAGAAATATTTTCACATATTACTCCTGAGTCTGTCCCCTTTCACCTTCATCCTATATCCCCTCATAGCAGAGTTTTCTTTCAATTGAAAGAGGCTCTCCTCTTGTGCAATTATGCTATGGAGGTAATTAAATGTCTCTATCATATCTCCTCTATCCCACCTTTCTTCTAACATAAACATATTAAGATCTTTAAGTCTGTCCCCATATGGATTATAATGAAGACCACTGATCATTTTAGTAGCCATCCTTTACACCAACTCCATCCTGTCTATATGCTTTTGAAGGTGTGGTCTCCAGTATTGCACACAATATTCAAAATGAGGTCACACCAGAGACATACATAGGCACTATTGCCTCCTTTTTCTGCTGGCTATTCCTCTCCCTATGCACCCAGGCATGTGTTTCACTGTCATTTATATGGCCATTTCTGCAGTCTGAGAACATCCTCCTATAATTCCTCACTGTCTGCTCGTGTTTAACTACTTTGAATAATATTTTGTCATTTGCACATCTGATTACCTCAGTCACTACTTCCTTTTCCAGATCATTGACGAAGAAGCTAAAATAGCACAGCTACTTACTATTTAGTCCCAATGGATACATTTCAAGATAACTAATATCTTCAGTTGCATTTTTGTTAGGATTTGCTTATGACTTTGATAATTCAAACAACATATAGAAAGGCAATTTCAGCCTAAACACCCTAGAAAGTAATTTTAATTCTCCTTAATATTTGCTTTAGGGTCTGCTGCCTTCTTATGCATGAAGATTTAAGTCATGTGGCTGGAATTTCTAATATCATCACTAAATTTATGCAAACACCCTCTGCATCCAAATGCTTTTTATTGTTTGATTGAACACAGTGTTGCTGGTTTTTGTTATTTTCCAATAAAGAAGCAAAGCTCCCATTCAGACAATTCTAATTTTTGGAAGCAATACTAATGTAATATATTTGTGTCGTCATGTGTGATAGTGGCAGTGTTAAAACACATGACATCACTCCCAGCTATTTTCTGAAGGTAGCAGCAAGGAGAAATGAGGCTATCACTATTCTCTACAGCCTTCGAAATATGAAGGTATTTCATAACACGTAGTGCAATAGAGGCATTGTCTAGTGGTTAGAGCACTGGCTCGAGACAGCGTTCAAATCTCACTAGCACTTTCTATGGCCTTGGGCAAGTCACTTAACCCTCTATTGCCTTGGAAGAAAGGCCTGGCAATCTACTTCTGGTCACACTGCCAAGAAAACCCAGGAGCTGGTAGGTCACCAGGAGTCAGCATTGAGTCAAAGGCACACATTCAAAGGGATGTGTTAACTGTCATCATAGCAGTAATGCAGGAATGTTACAGTCACGGTGATAGCTAATGTGATCAAAATGCAGATAAGAACATAAGAATATAAGAAATGCCATACTGGGTCAACCAAGGTCCATCAAGCCCAGTATCCTGTTTCCAACATTGAGCAATCCAGGTCACAAGTACCTGTCAGGTTCCCAAAAAGGCACACAGGTTCCACAATGCTTGTCCTGGGGCAAGCAGTGGATTTCCAGGGTCTTCTTTAATAATGCTGTATGGACCTTTCCTCCAGGAACTTGTCCAAACCTTTTTTAAACCCATCTACTTTAACAGCTTTTACTACGTCTTCCAATAATGAATTCCAGAGTTTGATTACATGTTGAGTGAAAAAATATTTCTCTTGTTAGTCTTAAATGGGCTAAACTGTAGCTTCATTGCATGTCCTCTAGACTTCTGCTTTTTGAGTTCTGCATTTTGCTCGATAGAGCCAGGGAGATGAAGCAGAAGGCATGCTGATGTTTGGCAGCCACCTTGTGAATGACCGTCATGCAATGGCTGTCAGAATCAGACTGACTGCAACTACAGATAACACCATCTTGCAGCCACTGTGATCAGCAGTGGTCGGTGTGGTCTGTGTGGTAGGACCCATTCACACCACCCTGGCTAGCCAGTTAGCCCTAGGTTGGCCCCCTAACCCCCCTCCAGCACTTACCTTCCAAATCCTCATGGTCCAGTGGGTATGAGGGCAGGAGCAGTCCTCCGGGTTCCTGCTCCCATCCTCTGTGCTGAGTAAAATTTATTTATTTATTTATTTATTTATTTAACAGTTCTTATATACCGCGCTCTTTGTCATCAGTGTGGTTTACATTGAAACAAAATAACACTTGGTCAGTCAATTCTGGCCTACGTTTACAATTAACAGGGCTTTAACATGGAGGTAAACAGAGGAAACTATTTACATTTTGAACAATATAAAATAGCCCCACAGGATCAGGGCTGTACGTGCAGGCCATGCCCAACTAACTCAGTCTGGGCTTTACAATAGAGTCATGGCGTCTGTTTGCCATGGCACCGTGGCACCATTGTAAAGCCATGATTTCAGCTGCCGGCTCCTGCACTGCATTCCCCACAGCCCAAGCCCCAATCCGGACTCCCAAGGCCAGGGTCAGGCTGTGGGGAATGCTCACTGCCTCTCCTGCTACTTTCTGACACAGGGCCCGCCAACTCCTGATGACTAGGAAAGTTATTCCATCTCCGAGGTGGAATAACTTCCCCGTGCAGGTCACCGGACCCAGACATACAGGGCTGACATTAGAATTAGCCCTGTATGTCCTGGGCCAATGACCACCCACTGCCCAACCTATCTCCGCCCCTGATCTGCCCCTTCCCCACCCTCATCTAACTTTCCTGTACAACCGGTGGGGAAGTTAGCCGCTGGCAGGAAGGGGCATGAATAGCGGGGATGGACATCCATCCCCACCATTCGCTGGTCGAAATGACCCTATGTGTGTTTTGCGGAGTGGCAAAAAGATCTATGTGAGATGTCCCCATGTGCAGAAGATCCAAGCAGCCATCTCCTAATGTGAGGTCCATTCATGTGGACGAAGGATACAGCTTAGTCTGTCCACCAGGAAAATGAGTTCGCTTGGGACTCTGAGGTGAATGTGGTGTGAGATGGCAAAGGACTACAGGTGAAGAGCTTCCTTGCAGAGGGAATGGGATCCCGTCCCTCTCTGCTTGTTCATGTAGAACATGACAACTTGGTTGTCTGTCCTGACTACAACAGGTTGCCCCGAAAGTTGGGGTTGAAAATACCCGGAGTTCTAGGAGGTTAATCTGCAAGGAAGATTCCTGTTGGGTCTACAGTCCCTGTCTGGTTAGGTCATTGAGATGCGCTCCTCAACCCAGCTTGGAAGCAATTGTCGTTGGGGTACATTGAGGTGAAAGCATCTGAAAAAGGTGATCCAATGAGAAGGTTCTGTGGAGAACACCACCACTGAAGGGATTTGATCAGATGAGGGGAGATGTGGATCTTGTCTCTGAGATGATCCTTTTCTTGCGTACATTGAGAAGACAGAGTCCACTGCGCTTGCCGCATGTGTAATTGAGCATAGGGAATGACTTGGACCATGGAGGCCATGTGTCCTAATAGCTGTAGCATTTCTCGAGCTGAAACCCAGCTTTGCTGTTGAATTCCCTTGCCAGCTCAATTAGGTGGTCACAGCAATCCTGTGGAAGAAATGTTCGGGCCCATTGAGTGTCTAAGAGTGCTCCGATGAACTCCAGTCATTGGGTTGGAGTGAGGTAGGACTTTGGGAAATTTATGACAAAGCCTAGATGTTGGAGCACCATAATGATATGATGAAGGGAGAAACTTACCTCTTGAGGGGAGTCTCTCCTGATCAGCCAGTCATCTAAGTAAGAGAAGATGAATATCCCCAAGAAGCATAAGTAGGCTGCGACTACTGCCTGCATTTTGTGAAAACTCTTGGGGCAGAGGCAAGACCGAATGGGAGAACCCGGTACTGATAATGGTTTCCCTAAAGCATGAAGCCTTTAGGTCTAGAGAACATAGCCAATTGTGTCTCTGAAGGTATGGTAGAAGAGTTCCTAGAGAAATCATTTTGAATTTTTCTCAGACCATGAATTTGTTTAGGTCTCTGAAATCCAAGATGGGCCTGAAGCCTCAAGTTTTCTTTGGAATGAGAAAATATGTAGAGTAGAAGCCCATCCCTTCTTGAGGAGGAGGAACTCTTTCTATGGCACACTGGGAGAACAGGATGGTCACCTCCTCTTTTAACAGAGTGCTTTGAAGGGGTTTTGTTGGATAATCTCCTGTAAAGCTGTTTGAGGGTAAGGTTGCAAAGTGAGACTGATAACTCCCCTTGACAATCTGGAGTGTCCATTGCTCTGATGCTATGAGGTGCCATCTGTTGGCATAGCAATAGAGTCTGCCGGCTATGTGGAGGGGCTGAGGACCCTCCAGGGACAGATTGGTAATGCTCTTGAGGAAGGAGTCAAAAACCAGGTGCAGGTTTTCCCTGTGGAGCTAGTTGATGCTTAGGAGCCTTGGGCTTCTTGGGCTGGTGAGAGTCCTGCTGCCTCTGCTGAGTATGCTGAGGCTGATAGGTAGAAGACAGCAGGTAAGAAGAATAGTATCTCTTCTTTTTAGCATAGAAAGATTTCTTAGGAAGAGCCTTCCTCTTGGATGGGTCAGCTGTTTTCCTGGAAAGGCATTTGAGGGTGAGATCATCCATCTCAATCTCTCCTGCTTTTTCCCTCCATTCCTTGCCAAAAATGTTTTCTCCAGTACATAGGATACTGGCAAGTTTATCTTGAATTCATTGTTTGAGATCTGATGCCTGTAGCCAGATCATTCTGTGAGCCCCAAGGCAGACTGTTGAAACTCTACTGGCTGTCTTGAAGGTATCGAAAGAGGCCCTGGTAAGAAACTTAGAAGTGTTTTGGCCTTGCTTGATGAGTGTCTGGAAAGCACTCCACTTATCCGCAGGGAGCATGAGGGTGAAAGTCTCTAGATCCCTGGTGACGTCCTTCAGAAACATACCCATATAGAGAATGTAAGAATTAATTCTGGAGGTCAACATGCATGCTTGGAAGCATCGACACCCAAAGGGTGGGAGAACTGAGGTTTTTGGAAGCCTGAGCACTCTGGTACTTGGTGCATTGTATTGAGCCTCTTGCTGATAGGTGGAACATTGAGTGGGGCTGCCCACATTTGGAGCATAAGATCTTGTAGGATCCGAGGCACTGTTAATGTAGTTGCCTCTTTGGGCATGGGAGGGTATTGGAGTATCTCCAGTTCCTCCGCTGTCAGTTCCTTTTCCGAGGTGACTTGATGGCAAGCCCGGCTGCCATGTCACATATGAAGTCCTGAAAGGACAAATCCTTTGGTGAGAACCAAGGCAGTAAAGGGTCCAAAGGGATATCTGGTATTTCCTGGGAATTGAGTGATTCCTCGTCAGACTCTGAAGAACCGGAATCAGAGTCTGGCAAGAAATCAAAGTATCGGTGATCCTGAGTTTGACCTCAATGTTTCATAGATGTCGAAGATCAATGCCGATACCGATGCTCAGAAGTATCAGAGCCAAAAGCTGCATCAGGTTGAGTCAGTTGAATACTGGGAGACTGGGTCAGTTCCAACAGCAGTACCGCTCTCGGGGTCTCTGTTGATGCCAGTACAAGGGCCAGCATTGGGGCCGATATACATTGCTGAAAGCTCAATGCCGAAGCCTGCACTCCTGGAGCTCTTGATGCTATCAATGCCAAGGCTGCCAGGAGTGCAGCCAAACTCCATGTGCTGGTCCAGGGAGACAGCCGATGTCTGAGTGGAATCTCCAATGGGGCTTTGGACCACCATCCCAGAACATAGAACTGGTAGCTCTCTGGAGATTGGGAGCATCCTGGAGCCCCCCTTGTGCTTTGGAGGACAGATCCTCCCACCGGTGTTGTTTGGCTGGCTGGTCTGCATCGGAAGCACCCCTAGGGAAGTCGTGATGCTTATACTCGGACTTCTCTCTGGTCTCGGAATCAGTCTTCGATCCCAATGCCGATGACTTTAGAGCGACCAGAGACTTAGACTTACTTTTATATTTGAACTTTGAAGAAACTTGAGACCCATGAGAGAAGACGATGCCCTCGAAAAAGTGGAAGCCACTGAGATAGAGTCCGAGGCAAACAATAATCCATACTGTCTGGCTCAGTTCTTTAGGCCTCTCTTTGTCATTTGTTGGCAGAAAGGACAAGAATTGGGTTGATGTTCAGGTCCCAAACATTTGAGACACCAGTCATGTTTATCAGTGACAGAAATGGTACCAGCACACTTGATACACTTTTTAAAACCATTATTTGGCTTTTTCATACCTCAAAAATGTTTTGTCAGAATGAAGATAAGGCTATAGATGCCTAAAGGCCTAGTTTAGCTGTGAAAACTGCATGAAAGGAAAAAAAGAAAAATCAAAATTAAAAAGAATTATTGGGACCGGTGTCGGATTTGACGGACTAGCCTCAACGGAAAGGCAGAAGCACGATGTTCCACACAAAAAGATAACGTTTTTTGGTGGTGACAGGATGACACATCCTGCTGGCTCCACAGAAAATGAAGAACTGAGGAGAGGAGTTGGGAAGGCAGGCACACAGGTGCAGTGGAGTGCTCCCAAATGCTTTCCTATTGCACAATGGGGCGTGTTCCTGCATGGGGTCCATCAGTACTGTCGTTATCCATATGTGAAGCTCAGGGCCAGCCCATCCACTAGGTAAGCTAGGCAGCAGCCTAGGCCGGTCAGTCCATGGTCACGGTCAGTGGCATACATGGGCAGCTACTGCCACCCCCAGCTGCTGCTGATTCCATTTGGGGGGGAGGCAGGCAGCAACAGTATTTCCAAAAGCAACAGCAAAAACCACCACTTTTAGAAATACTGCTGCTACCCGCCTCCCCCTCCCTAGATGGAATTGGTGGCAGCTGGGGGGCAGCGACTGTGATGACAGCAGCTGGAATGCAGTGTCAGCATGGGGGCAGCGTCAGCAGAGAAGGGGGTGGCGAGGCCAGGGTTTCTGCCTAGGATGGCAGAAACCCTTGGGCTGGCCCTGCTGAAGACTCCATTTGTGCTTGTTCCTGGAGATATATATATATTTTTTAACTTTATTTCTATACTGCCTTTTGAGAATTATCAAAGCGTTTTACATTGAAAACTCAACTTAGTTTACATAGAACATGGGAGTCTGTTAATGGCCCCTATCACAAGTCAGGATGCAAAACAGATTTTAAAGATTAGGTTCCTGCAGCCCATGAAAGAAAAATCTCTGGCAAAGTGTGCTCCAGTTTGCCTTCCAGCTTACCTTTTCATTAAAACAAATTGCTCTCCTGTCACCATCCTGCATGGTACCCTTGGTGAGAATTAAAATGTGCAGTCTAAGTGCAAAGCACTGCCCTTCCGATCATCCGCATTTAATGTCATGTAGAGACTGCTGCAACGACTTCTGAGGCAAATTACCTCAGGAAGAAATCAGCAAATCCTAGGCACATATCCCATAGTCCTTCCCTACCATAAAACATTCTGTACAAGATAAACTTTGAGGACTTGACTCCGGTAGCTTATAAAGGATTTTCTTTTCATTTTCTTCATTTTCTCAGTTTATGCTTAATAACTTTAGAATATTTAGCCCATCTTTTTATATGATGTTTTTAGAATTCGGAAACAATAACCTTCCCCGAAGAGCTTACAATCGAACTGGAAAAATGTGTCAACAAGAAAGGACTTGTCTAAGGTCACAATGTTTAGACTTCTAGCTCTCAGGCCGCTGCTTTAATCAGTAGATCAGACCTAGTCTTTGAAAAGTTCCCTATTCTTTAAAAAGTTAATTTTCCACCTTTTTCTGTCATGGTTGCTCAGTTCTGTTCTTCATTCATAGGATGCTCAGACAATTTGTGTCATCTGCAAATAATGCGAATAGAAAGAAACGTTGCAATTAAATCTTAAAGGACATGTTTACTAAAATGCAGTTAGCGTTGGCTTTACCGTGTACTAAGCGCGTATGCAAACTGTTAGCGCAGGTCTCATGGAATGGAGCAGCGACTGGGAGGCTCGGGGTGGAGTGTTGTTGTTGACAGCACATCACGGTTAGCGCGAGTTTTAATGGCGTGCGCTAACTGCGATAGCTGCCATTAGCGCACTTACGCCTCCTCAAGTGCACCCACATTAGATGTGCTTGCTGAGTGGCGCAGTGAGGTGCCCCCCCCCCCCCCACCCCCAGTAGCTAGTACGGAATATGCCACCTCCTGTGTTAACTTTTGGGGCTTAATATACGGTGCATGGCCATATGTTAGTAAACATGCCCCTAAGTGCATTTTTCCAGCTGTTATGGTTTAATTCTGTGGAAAGCAGCAACATGATCAATTCTTTTGGAAAGTTTAAAGAAAAACATTACTTCTATTTTGCTTCACCTAAAATTAAATATTGTTGTGCATAGGACTAAAACACTGCGATTACTATCTACTGTTGGACAGAATTAACAATTGCGATCCACAAGCATAGAAACGGTTTAAAGTTCGGAATCCTAAGGGGCGACCTACTCAATTAAGCAAGTTCTCCGTTAGGTGCTGCTGATTGGCTTTCAGACACACCCTAGTACAGCTCGGAAAGCACTACAGGAGCCACCATGCATGTGACATGATCTGCAACTACAGAAGTCATTGGCAACAACGTTCCCGCGAAGCCGAGCTTGGAGTCCTCCGCCCGGACCGCCGCCACTGCGATATGGCGTTTTTAGTCGTGAGGAGCAGCCTACTCGTAACTAAAAAAGCATCGCCATGAAAGCCGACTGGCAAGCCTAAGGATATTCAATTCAAAACCCTTCCCGAACGACAGTGTTACTAGGCTGTGATACAGTTTATGTAGGAATTCAGCATACATTCTGGAGAAAAACGAGATTAAAAAAAAACGAATTAAGATACAAGGAGTGAACATTTAAATACACCATTACTCAATATGTTCTCTTCTTGGATAAAGCATAACTCCAATTGATGTTTTTTTAATGACATTTATAGTTGTAGGTATAACATTGAAACATCAAACAGTGTATATACTATTAACTTTCAAACATAATGAACATGTGTATGCACTATTAGCTTTCAGACATAATCACAATACCTATATATGGAAAAGCACTTTCAAGGGGTCTCACTACTTCTGACACCATATTGCTCAGTTTCAGCCGAAGCAAAAGAGTTGGACTATTTTTCAGTTTGGCAAAGCAGATGTCTGAAATGTCACAAACCAGTTTGAAAATTCCTTGCAAAAATCTGGCAATAATATGAATGGAAAGCTTAGTGCTGCTTTGAAAAACACTGCAGTGGTAAACGTTAAAGAAAAGCAAACTTACTGAAAAAGATATATTCGGTATAGTTGCTCCAGATTTTGTCGTCCCTGTACTGGTTAATGAAGGCTGCAGTCCCTGTCGAGTTACAAGCCACCATGTGGAATCCAGCTTCGGAAAGCCTGTCAAAGGCTTGCTCCAGATAGGTAAATTTCAGGTAAAACCTGGACGTATACTTTTCAGGTGGACGATCAGGGTCTCTACTCTCATTCAAAGTTTCTCCAAAAACTTCTTTGGCCAGAGCGATCCTGCCGCAGACCATAATCCTGGCCACCCTCCTGAACTTGGCATCAGCCTGGTTATCCCTGACCATGGTGTAGGAGCCTCGGTAGCCGATGGTGATGAAGCCCGATTTTTTATCCAGGGCGGCCGTCCGGATCAGGTCGCTGCTCTGCGAGTTCTCCTCGATGTCGCTCTGGCAGCCCTCGTCGTTCATGGAGCTCTGCTTGACGAACTGGGGGCTCAGCAGCTTCACCAGGTCGGCGAGCTGAAAGTACTCGGCCTCCCTTAGAAGCCTCTCCTTCTCCGGGAAGTGGTCGGGCAGGGAGAGCTGCTTGTCTCGCAGGTAATCCAGGACGTACCTGAAGAGGAAGCCGTCGCGATCGATGAAGAAACGAGCCCGGTTGTCCCTGGGCAGCTCCTTGGCGTTGCTCTTGGAGAACATGTTGGAGAGAGTGCTATCCGGGATGCTCAGCAGGGTCGAATGCTTGGTAACATAAACCTGCCCTCCCACGTTCAGCTCCACCACATCTGGGAAGGGAGAGGACATCTCGCTGATGGGAAGGATGCTCTCCTTCAAAGCCATGCTGGGTGGCTGCCAAAGTCCGCGGGAAAGCAATCGGGAAAGGCGAGAAAAGCAATCTCCTGCAGATGCTCGGACAGTTACTCACTGCTCCTCTTAGTTGTCAGCATAGCAAACGTGCGCGATTGCCTCTGCTGTCACTGGCCAGCTGCCCCTAGTATGCTCCAAGCAGCGGGGCTGTCAGAGCCCGAAGAGGGGAAGCCGCGAGGTTCGAAGCTGCCCTACTGCTGAGTAACTCCGGGAACACGGGAAAGGCGGGGTGACGTCACGCCGAGACTGCGGGCAGGGCTCGAGCTTACACTAGCCACCGCTTCGTCTGCCTTTTCTACGGACCTATGGACCCCCTTCCCTCCCCCCCCCCTTTTTTTTTGGCAAACGGCAATGCAATCACTTGCCGGATTGGTTAGCAGATAGCAGCTCTCTGATTGGCGGATTCCTGACTCTTGCCTCATTGATGGACCTCAACTGCGAAGAGGTACTCCAAAGATTTTCTGACGGTACTTTATGCTTTGGAATTTGAAGTTTGTTGTTTTGCAATGAATTATGTGCTTTGGGAGGTTAAGAAAACAGTGCTCCATCAGCGTTTTGTGCTTGGAAATGAAACTAGGCACATTTTTGGTGGATTTAGTTTTCAGCTGTTTTCAGCATTTTATTGTGTTTGCTTGCTTTTTTCTTTAGGAGGAATCAATGAGAGCTTGTCTGAGGGTCCTCGAGAGTCCACCTGTCTCTCAACATCTGTACCCAGATCCCTTAGTTTCCATCTCTCTTATTCCCCTTCTCTGGTACCCCCTGGTCTCCCGAAAGACTCCTCAGTGAAGAAAGAAGACTGGAATACTCTTGAGTTTTGCCTGATTATGCATAGAGGTGGGCAAACTTCACTGTATAAGAGGGATAGTTGGGGATGGTCTGTGTTGTTAGAGACCAATGATTTTCAACCTTGTGATGTCTGCTTTGTCCATAAGATGAAGCCACAGCTGTACACATAGCTACTGCATACAGACGATGCAATCTAAGGCTCCGGATTCTAACATCATTCAGTAGTAGAGGAGACCTGTCTAAATACTGATGAAAATACCTTTGCATTCTGTTTTCTCTATACAGCAATAACAGATTTTGACCAGTTACCTGAATTAGTAGTCAGAATTGGCTAAGCTTTTTATTTCTTCACTGACTTTAGATTCCATTGTTCCCATTCACAGCATCTCAGAGTTACTGAAACAATGGCCTCTAACTTATCGGAAACTTTGTGATTTGCACCCTTGGTCTTGCTCAATGGTCTCCAGTCTTTCTCTTGGTGTTTACATGCTCCTGGTGCTTTCCAAATCTCCTGTTTTTTAGACAATTATAGAGACACACATCAATCACTATACATGGTAATATCTGTATCTCACATTTCTACTCTAGCAAAGAAGTCTGTTATGCTTTCAAATTAATTTGATCATTTTGACCATATTTTGGTTGTAGTGTATACTTGTCCTCTCTTTGGTTTTTAATATGTTGGTTTATTGCAATGCTTTATTACAAGGAAGTAATTTATCTACTATAAATAAGTTGCAAATGATTCAAAATAATGTTGTTAAATTGCCTCTCAAAGCAAAAAAAAAAGGTTTAACCATTTGACACCTTCATTGGCGGCCTTTACTTTTCAGTTTCAAATATAGGATTTTGGTATTATCTCATCATGTTTTCTATCACAATAATCCCACTTTTCTTTCTGACTTATTTCTTGCCAGCCATTGTGTGCTCTTAGAGCATAGCAGGGTAATTCCCTCACTACTCCTCATCATGCATACATTAAAGACACGGAGGAGTAGCCCAGTGGTTAGAGCACTGGTTTGGTTACCAAGGTGTGAGTCCCACTAGCACTCCTTGTGACTTTACACAAGTCACTTAACTCTCCATTGCCTCAGAAAAAAAGACCTGTGTCATCTTCTGGTCACACTGCCAAGAAAACCCAGGAACTGCTGGATTGTCAGGAGTCAGTATTCACTCAAGAACATAGATTAGAAATAACTCTCCTTTTGTGTAGCAGTTCCTATGTTATGAGAATTCTCTTTCCTTAGATTTGTGGCATGAGACTTCTTATGTACTCTTTAAGGCTAGTCTTAAGACACAGTTGTTTTAGGCTGCTCTTAATTTAGACTCTGTAGCTGGCACATAGCATTTTCAGTATTTTTGGAATCCCATTTTGTCACTGGCAGTGGTGTTCCTAGCCCCCCTGTCACCTGGGATGGGAGTCTCCCCTCATGTTGTGGCACACAGTGCCATGATGCACCCCCTCTCCCCCAGCTTTCCCCAAGAAGGCAGCGTGGCAAACTTACAATTAAGTTGGTTTGTTGTGGTGCCTTGCACTCCAAGGACCAGTCACTATTTTCTCCCTGCAGCCCCTGGAGCATGAGACATTACAGCAAGCCAGCTTAATTGTAAGTTTGTCTTGCTGCCTCCATGGGGATGGCAGGGATACACCCCCTCCCATCAGGCACCTGGGGTGGGCGGCAATCACCACCCTGCCCTTGGTATGCTACTGGTCACTGGTTTCCTCAGTAGATTTGAGTTGGAGAGTTTCTTTAGAGAATGGGGATATGAAGCCTATGTTATGTATTTATTATTTTGTATAATATATTATTTTATGTTGCTTTCATTTTGTTATTATTATATTTTATTTGTAAGTCCATTCAACTTGATTTTAGCTTATACTGTAGCATTATTTTATTTATTTATTTATTTTATTTTTATTCTCTTATATACCATGCTATTCTGCATCAGTGTGGTTTACATTGAACAAACTGAAATTACATTGAACAGGGCATTATAACTTGGAGATAACTATTTTACAGGGAACATGGGCTATGGCGGGTTAAGTGGCTTGCCCAAGACCACAAGGAGCACCTGTGGGACTAGAAACCCCAGTCCTTCCAGCCCAAGGTTGCTGTCCTCTAGTGGGATTTGAACCCCTGACCTTCCGGCCTGAAGTACCTTGCCCCAACCACTAGGCCACTCCTCCACATTAACGCCAAGGACTCAGACACAAAAAATATTGTTATACCAGACCTTAGAATACCAGTAAATAACCGAATTGAAAAGAAGAACAACTCAGACTGCTAAATATCCCTACACACAGTCTAGATTCTAATAAAATATCTCACTTCTGTCACATACACAGAACATAGACGCATGTTCTGGCTTTACCCCATGAGTAGTTCTGATTTTCCCTAAGAAAGGCAAGACTACGGGCCCAATATTCCAACCCTTAGGTGAAGGTAAGGCAGTGAAAAACCAGTGTTACCCATACGTATAACTGGCACATGTCCAGGTGTTCAGCATCTTCAGTCTGTGGGACCCTAGCCTGGGCCTAAGGCTTACAGCTATGGGCTGCCTTTTGTCTGTCCTTAAATGCAACTTTATTCTTTGTCGCCAGCAATGCACCCTGGGACTTGTAGTTGATAATTCACATTCAAAGACAAACTGTAGTTGTGCAACCGTTGGTTGAGACAAACAAGAATATTCATTTTGTGGATTTCCAAACACATTAAAGTTCAGGCACACAAACACAATGGATACTTCTCCAGTAACACAAGAGTAAAGTAAGGAAACTGGAACTGAAGGTAAACTGAGCACAAGTCTCTTTAACAAAAACTGTTATCTTCAATAAAGCAAAACACAGCACAAACTTATAAACAATTCCAGCAAAGGTAATTTTCTTCTTTTTCAAAACCTTCTTTTAACCCTGCTTACAGGTTTTTCAAGCTTCTTTGAAACAAAGAGAGCAATCCATTAGAGAGTCCTCTGGAATGGATTGGGACTCACAGCAATCAATCTGCATGGGTTCTGGTACTACGGCTGGCTTATCTCTGGACTCAACAGCTTCTTCAAACTTTCTGGCTTGTAGGAATTCATAAACCTCATTCCATAACTTCTGTTTCTGGTCATGGACATTTACATTCGAGGAGTGAGCTTTCCCTCCCTCTAATGCTTGCTTTAAAGTCTCTACTGTGTCCACATTTACTGCCCTGCTTGTGGCTGGGTTATGGTTCTTTCCCCAAAGGAACATATCCACCCACCTTCTAGCCGTTGGACCTTTCAGCATAGGGTCCTGGATATTGGACAGAGGTACCTGTTCCAGCTGGTTTGTAGCCTTTCCAACTAACCGTCTGCTGGCTTTAGGTATGGGAGTTTTTCTCAGATATGGAGTGCTTCCTTCTCTGCTTTCAGCCTTCAGCAACTGGAAGTCAGCCTCCTCGTGGCTCTCAGCTCTCCAAACTCTCTGAGCTCCTTCCTCCTGGGAACTTTCTTCCCCCTGGGAACTCTCTTCCTCCTGGGAACTCCTCCGTGCACGCTGAGAACTCCTCTGTGAACTCTGTAAGCTCCGTGTGCTCTCTCTCCTCTTCTCCCTCATGCTCTGTTTGGAGACGGGTTTAAAAACCTGTTTCTTTCCTGCCACACCTTTCTCTTTGCACATGTGCCCGTAATCAGTAAGCAAGCCTGCCTCCTCGTCAGAGCTAGGGCGTGGCTTGGCTTGACTTTTTTTCAAAGTAGTTTTTCTCCCTCTGTGCAAAGCTTGGCTGTCAGTAGTTTTAAAGGCACAAGTACCATTTTCTACTATTTCCATTCTTTCCTGGTCACTCTCATCACCACAAGTCAGCAACCGATAGACCAATATTTGTGCAGTGCGCATGGCGGTAACTAGATATCCACAAGGGGTGTAACAGGGGCATAGCTGCAACATACCCGGTTAGCAAAGAAGAGCGGGACCTGGGCGTGGTTGTGTCTGATGATCTTAAAGTAGCTAAACAGGTAGAAAAGACTATGGTGAAAGCATAAGGAGAGGAATGGCTAGCAGAAAAAATGGTGTGATAGTGCCTCTGTATAAGTCTTTGGTGTGACCTCACTTGGAGTATTGTGTGCAATTCTGGAGACTGCACCTTCAAAAGAATATAAACAGGTTGGAATCAGTGCAGAGGGTGGCAACTAAAATGGTTAGTGATCTTCATTATAAAGTATATGAGAACAGACTTAAAGATCTTAATATGTATACTTTAGAGGAAAGGCAGGATACAGGAGATATACATATAGTTACATAGTATATGACGGCAGATAAAGACCAGTATGGTCCATCTAGTCTGCCAGCAAGGCGGCAAAAGTAGGTGCACCTGCTGCTCTGTGCAGTTTGCCCCTCTCCATGCTTTTGTTTTGGGGTGTACCCACCACTCCGTGTAGGTCACCCCTATTTGTTGAAATATAAGAGATAGCTATGTTAATTTTTATTTTATCCTGTTGCTATAAAGGGATCCACTATGTCTTTTCCATGCCATTTTGAATTCTGTCAATATATTTGCCCCCACCAATTCCATCAGAAAGGCATTCCAAACATCCACCACTCTTTCAATGGAAAAGTATTTCCTGACATTGCCTTTCAATTTTCCCCCCTGCAACTTCATGTTATGCCCTCTGATAGAGATGTTTAAATACCTTTGTGGCTTAAATGCACAGGAGGAGGGTCTCTTTTCATTGAATGCAAGCTCTTCTACGAGGGGACAGAGCATGAGGACAAAAGGGGATAGACTCAAGAGTAATATGCAGAAATATTTCTTTATGGAAAGAGTAGTAGATGTGTGGAATAGTCTCACAGTGGAGGTGGTAGAGACAAGGACAATATCTGAATTCAAAAAAGCATGGAACAAACAAAGAGAATATCTAAAGATAAAAAGAGGACTATTGTAATTGATATGGAAGGGCAGACTAGATAGGCCATGTGTTCTTTTTCTGCCATCATGTTTCTATGAAGATACCACTTCACTAGAATTCCTGGCTACGGGAAGCTTCCACCATGTGGTAGATGCCACCACCGGCATCATGCAGTCTGCTAAATGCCACTATATAGATGCCTTCACTACTGCCCTGGTGAGAGGGTTGCAGATCTACATCACCTTTCCCTACACGCCTGAGCAAAGACAGGAGACAATGCAGGCATTTTATGATATAGCTGGCTTCCCATCTATTATTGCACTCAGGACACCAGGTCAGGCCCAGAGGGCATTCCAAAACCTCCACAATTACAACTTTATGAGTATGCAAGTAGTAATCAATGCCCACATGCTCATCACTGATGTATGTACCCATTTCCCAGGCTCCTGCCATGATACTTTCATCCTGTCACAGTGTGGCCTGGGACAAATAGTAGAAACAAGTCCAAACGTGGAGTGCCACGTCACATATATATTAAAGAATGGTCTTTCCTTACTCCATGTTTGGACTTGTTTCTTCACATCTACATGGTAGTTCTGCTTTCTACAGTGCTACTGGGACAAGTAGTAGCCACAGGATAACTTGGAGAAGCATGGTTGCTTGGTAAATGAACACAGCTGTGAGCAAATGTGATAGAACTGTGAGTCATTTAACTATGTGAGGAGGCACCCCAGAATGGAAGACATAGAGCAGGCACATGTTATTTGGTGCACCCCAACGCAGGTACATAGAAGGTAGAATTGTGGGGCCAGGATGATAGGCTGCACATTAATGATGCAATCACAGGAACATATCTGAACAGTAGCAGGGGACCCCAATGGAGAAAAGCAGGCCAGAGATGGCAAAGCCTCAGAAAGTGCTGAAGCAGTACATCTTGGAGATACGGCAAGAGTCTGAACAGCAGCCAAGCAATGACATGCTGCACAGGGCTCTGCAGGAAATGTCACCAGAATGCACTCCCTCATGTCCCTGTCATGTGAAAGGCACCATAAATATGTCCACCACCCACCCCTCTAGCCCCAACACACCTGGCATAGTTGCTGTACTTAAGTGTGCCTGTCCCCCTGCTTTCACAGGTAACCATGGATATCCTCTCCGACCATGGTTACTGACACCTGTGTGCCACCCACAGATCCCACAAGAGCAGTGATACAATCAGGCATACCAGAGGACCAGGGCAGTGGTGGCATGGGTAATTGGGGTCCTTATAAGCCGCTTCTGATGCCTAGACTGGAGTGGGGATGAGCTGCTGTACAGCCTTAAATGTGTGTGCAGGATCTTCACAGCCTGCTGCATCCTACATAACCTCACTATACAGTAAGGCATCCCTATCCCTGAGAGTGAAGTGATAGAGGGTACAGAGGCTGCATAAGAGGAAGGAGCATAGAGAGGGAACCAACAGCAAATTGCATCAGCACTCACTATCAGGAACAGACTCATCTGTGAAATCTTCTAGAATAAGTGTGGTTATTTATTACAGTGCAGTCAAATATTACATAAATGGTGCTCTCTTACCACCACCACCACCCAGCTCATGATCAGGCCCTGCCCGCTTCCCCATCCAGGCACTGCATCACAACAGCACAGTCTCAGAGGAATAGCTAGCCAGGTCCTCATCCTCCCCTGTGATGGAGCCTGTTTCAGGCCCCTCAAAAGATATCTGCATCCTGCCCCTGGCGGGAGGCCAACAACTGGCAATAGGTGTTGGCTTGGAGGTCATGTAGGCTGCCATCTCCCTGAAGAGCTGGGCTTGTAGCTCCCTGTGCCTCTGTTCCATCATATGGTCATCCAGCAGCATCTGATTGCTTGCCTGCAGCTCCTTGGGGATAGAGCGCGACTCGGAGTGGATGCCCTCTGTACACTCCAGCAAACACGATCCCTACTTGAACATCTGTTTTTCCACCTCATCTGCCTCAATATCTCCCAGGTCCTCCTGGATGGGGAAGGCCAGCACCAGCTGCAGACTGTGCAGGGGCAGGTTCCAGATCCCTGCTGGTCATGGTGAACTGCTCTACTCCGGTGCAAATGGAGGTTGAGATTCTGGTGCTGCACCTGCAGGAGTGCTGGAGCTACCACACCCTGTTTGGACATCTTTTGTTTGAGCCACTGTGGGCTGCAATGGTGCTGGCTCTGGCTTGTCTGTGGGACAGGAAGAGTTACACAGGGCAGGCCTCAGCACTAGCCACTGGTACAGGGGAGGGAATGCATTGAGTGTTCACCAGCCCCGATAAAAGAGGAGCCAGTGGCTCCAGTGCAGCTCCCTGCCATTGTAACCATATCCCCCACCAGATATTTATTTATTTATTTATTTATTTATATTTCTTATATACCACGCTATTATAATCAGTATGGTTTACAGTTGAAACAAAAACATACTACAATGTAACAGGTCACATTGAGTTTACATAGAACAAGGGTAGTAAAACATGGAAAAAACCGGGGGAACTATATACAAATTATACAAAATATGAATAATCATATGAAGGACATATAAGGGTCTTTGAATAGAGGCATATACTCATGGGACAGTGAGAGGGGGTAGGGGAAAGTTGATTAGCCATTATCTGCGGGAGGCTGATCTATGGGACGGGCTGAGTAGGAAGGCAAGGTGGTGGCTGTGTGCTTTACGGGATTGGAATCAGAGTAATGCTGTAGGAACAGGTGGTGTTTGAGGGCTTTTCTGAATAATGCTAGATTCAAGATGGCTCGGATTTCAGCAGGGAGGGCATTCCAGGCAATAGGTGCGAAAATGGAGAAGGCTCTACTGGCTGTTGACTTTGTACATTTTAGCAGCAACTTAGGGACTTCAAGTGTGTTCATCAATGTAGATCTCCTGACTCTGTTGTCTGGTGTGCTGTGGAGAAGTTTACTGAAGGGCATGGCGGCTGGTTCTTGAGGGCTTTGAATGTCAAGACTAGAATCTTGTAGTGGATTCTGGCCTGCAGCGGTAGCCAATGTAGATTCTTCAGGACTGGCGTTATATGGTCTGACCTTGAAAGTCCTACCAGTACCCTCGCGGCTGAGTTCATGGCAAGTCGGAGCTGGTTTAGAGTCGACTGTGGAAGTCCATGTAGGATGACATTAGCGAAGTCAAGATGTGGGATAACTAAGGCTTGGAAGATTGATCGGTAGTCAGAGAAGTCAAGTAGTGGGCAGAGATGACAAAGTGTTCGGATCTTATGATAAATTGCTTTTGTGGTGTTTGTGACATGAGCTGACATGTCTAGCCGCTGGTCAAGAGTAATGCCTAGATAGCGAATTGTGGGTTTTGCCTTCAGTTCAATATTGTTGACTTGAAGTGAGGGAGGTGGCGTGAACTTCTGGTTTCTCATGACGAATAGAATGTCCGTTTTACTGTGGTTAATTCGTAGATTTTGAGAGAAGAGCCAATCTGCTACCGATTCAAAGCATCTTAGTATTGGAGAGAAGTCAGGTTGATCGATCCTAAAAGGTGTGTAAATTAGGATGTCGCCTGCATAGGCAAGGCATTGGACATTGAAGGAGTGGATTAAAGCACAGATGGGCTGCATGTAGATGTTAAACATCAGTGCAGATAGGGATGAGCCCTGAGGTACACCTTGCTTCAGAGGAAATGGCTCTGATGTCGTGGAGCCAGTTCTGACTTGTTGCCATCTGTTGCACAAATAAGATTTACACCAGGCTAGTGCTGAGCCTTGTATCCCTTTTTCTTTGAGGCAAACTAAAAGTGTCTCATGGTTCACAGAATCAAAAGTGGCTGCTATGTCCAATAAGATGAGAACAAATCCTTGGTGGATGTTGTCAAGTCCTGTGATCAGGGTGTTGAAAAGGGTTGTGAGGATGGTGTCAACACCGTGTGCTTCTCTAAAGCCATGTTGGGATGGGTCCAGTGGTACTTCAGTGTCAATGTGGTGTTGGATTTGTTGCTGGACTACCTTCTCGATGATTTTGGTTAGCAGAGGGATGCTCGAAATTGGTCTGTAGGACTCAACTTTAGACGGATTGAGTCTGCTATTTTTTAACAGAGGGCAGATTGAAGTGTATTTTAAGCTTTGGGGGAAGGACCCTGTTGAGAGGGATTGGTTCAAGATTCTGCATATGGTTGGACTGAGGTCATGGCACAACTCTTTAATCCAACTTGCAGGGCAAGGATCATTGGGAGCAGTGGTGAGGTTAATAGAAGAAATAGTATTTACGATCTCTTCATTGGATATCTCGGAGAAATTCAGCAGAGAGGTTTATTGGGAGAACACATGTGGGGTGGGGAAAGGTATGATGGTTGCATTCATATTGGTCTGGATCATCTTCGATTGTAGGTAGTTGGAATAGTCTTGCGGCTGGGGCATGGGTGGTTGGACTAGTGCTGGATCGCCTGTTATGGACTTTACGATATTGAATAGGTCATGTGGTTTGTTCAATGATCGCTTTAGCAGTTCTGAGTAGTACTGTTTTCTTTTTTCCATGGTTTTTACTCGGTGCATTTGTAGGTGAGCGGAGTAAGCACAGAGTGCCTCGGAGGTCCGGGTGTGGCGCCACTGTCTCTCGAGCTTGCGTAGGTGGAGGAGCGATCTTCGAAGATCCTGGGAGTACCATGGTGCATGTTCCCATTTTGCTAAGTTCTTGTTAGTGGATGAGATGCAGGCAGCAGCTCTGAGGGCGACATCCCAGTTGGATACCAATTTGTCTGGGTCAAGGGATTTGTTAGCAAGGAGAGGTAGGATCTTCTTGAGAGCCTTATCCTTGATGAGGGGTTGAAAGCATGTTGTACTAATTCTAGGAGGGGCACATGCTTTATTGCTAAAATTGCTGGGGTAGTTGGTAGGAATGTTGAATAGGAGTAGATGATGGTCAGACCAGGATACAGGTGTTATGGAAAGCAGCAAGTTCTGGGTTGAGTTGACAGCAGTCTGAGGGGCGAAGATCAGGTCCAGTTTACCACCCTTGCTATGAGTGGGGGAGTCGATGAGTTGCATATATCCCAGCTTGTTCATTGCATCAAGGAAGACTGATGAATGCGTATCTTGTAGGGAGGGCAGGTTGAAATCTCCCATCAGCCAATTTAGGGAGCGTGGGTTATAGGGGTTACAGGCTAGGTCGATTATTGATGGTAGGTCATCTGGTGATGATGATGGTGCTCGGCAAAGTAGGTTAATTGAACAGTGCTCATTCGAAATGGAGATTATGTCCAGAAAGGTTGAGCTAGTGGAATTGCTCAGTGTAAATTGGAGTTCGGATCTGGCAATGATGAGTGTGCTGCCACCCCTCTGGTGGGTCCTACGGCAGGCAAAGATAGAGTATCCAGGTGGTGACATCTGGTTGATTAGAACATTATCACAGTCAGATAACCATGACTCACTTATCATTAGGATATCGAGGTCATGGAGGGTTATCAGGTCGTTGGTTACAGGCCATTTTGAGCGTATTGATCTAGCATTTATCAGTGCGCATTTGAGTAAGCGTTGGTTGTTGTATTTCTCAGGTTGGTTCCTCTTAAAGCACTGTAGAGGGATGTGTAGAAGGTGTGGGTGGAGGGTATTAGCTTTTGTTGAGGTGTGGCAGGGGTTTTCAGACGATCTTCTACCATTGTTGTGGAGAATTGGGATGTGCTTGATGCAAGGGTTAAATGCATATGAAAGGTTGGGGGCCCATGAGGTAAGGAGGAAGAGGGTTAAGGACAGGATTGGATGCATTTTGAGGTGTTCTGTGGGAGGCAAACTGCTCAAGGAGCAGGGGTGATACGTTTAAGCACAGGAGTAAGATAAAATAACACAGTAATGCAGATTTGGGTAAAAGTTGTAAGGAATATAACAGTGTATCAGCAATGTATACGAAATGTATCAGCACTGTGGTAAATTAAGACGAGTCTGAGGCAAAGGTTGCAGAGTTTAGTAACAGTGTTTCAACAACTTTACAGATAGGTGAGAGGCATATCTACGACATAAGCAAGGCAATTTAGGTCACAGGGACTCACGATAGCAAATTAGCGTTCAGTAAATAGAGTCTCGGATGGAGTGTCCTCTTTAAATAGTGGATTACCTCTTGGTCAGTAGCATCTTCATTTTGATCAGTAGAGATATATCAGCAGAAGAGCCGATGGAGAATTCTTCCAGATATGTTGTGGTCAGGTGGGCTGGGTATGTTATCTCAGGCTTCAGGGGGGCCACCGCCTAAGGACCATGCCAAAGGGCCCTCTGGCGAGGCCCACAGACGCGGACCCGGCAGGCGCGGGTCCAGCAGGCGCGGGCCTGCCTGACGGCGGCTGCTTTTATTTCTGCCGCTCCTCCTCCCACAGCCCCGTGTGAGAGGTACAGTTGCACTGTGTTGCAAGCAGTGGAAAGGTGTCATACATCAGTAGGATGTAAAGCACGTCTGGACAGAATGCATGTGTGATTAGGTTTTTCATGCAGTCTGCAGAAAGCTACAAAGAGTTGATTTGCATATCTGGCAACATAGCACCTGTCTGCTACAGATTCTCACAGCACATGCCCAAGGTGGCAGCCAGTTACCAAGTAGCTACACAGCAAGGAGCAGGCTGCAAGGGGGAAGGGCTACATGACACTGTCTTTTCACCTGTGTATACAGCACATGTGCCCAGGACACAATGAGCAGACCCTGTAAACAGCCCTGACGTCATTCAAATCTATGCATACCCAAACATGCCATGAAGTCTACTGTGGGAATGTACCCCTTACTCATAGCTGTCCCCAACCATGCTTTGCAGATATGAATCACATTGCCTATGATTGAACAGATCTAAAGTGTTTCTGGATGCACAGAACAGAGTCCCAAACACAGCTACAGGATATGGCATCATCTGCCAAGGGATAGCAGTGGCATGATAACACTACACTGTTCTTCCCCAGATGTACAATAAATCACCTCCAGATCCCACACTGGGGCACGTGACAACACATCTTAGTTTCTGTCTATAAACAGGTGGGGGGAATGGCCAGATGAGTGAGTAGGAGTGAGATGGCAGTCAGGATGGGCCATGGGAGGGCATGAAGAATGGCATGAGGAGACATTGGTGCATGGTGATAGCATGCTAGGGCCAGGGGTGAGGGAGAGGGTAGGCAGAGATACATGGGAGTGGAATGTTAGGCATGTAACAGCAGTATAGATGACAACACAGCACTCTGTCCCATTGGGAAAAGCAATTTAGCATGTTACACACCAGCTAGGGAGCAGGTAACAGAGCTATCATGCCAGTGATGGTGATGTTATCCATGAATTGCAGCACCCGCACTTCCAGAGGGCTCAATGGTTTTTGCTTCTCAGATGGCAGCTTGCTGTTAGCTGCCTTCTTTTCTTTTGCACTCTGCCGTAGTCCCACCACTTTTTTTCAGGTCTCCACATCCCAGTTGTAGTGATGCACAGCATTTACCTTGCGGGTGATCTCCTGCCAGTTACGCTGTTGTGTGCTGGCATCTTCAGAGCCAAAGAGGGTGGCATGCACCTTCATGATGAGCCCCAACTGGCTGTGGAATCCAAATGGCAAACCATGAGGGGGGTGGAAGGCTGCCCGTGCAAGGTTTTTAAAATATGCGGTTATGAGGCCATGCCATGGGACAAGTCCCATCCAAAGGGATAAGATTCATGTGCAGGAAAGCCAAATATCAGCACTAATGGTGGGCACTGGGAGCCACCATATCTGTGGAACAGGCTAAACATGGATATCCAACATATTGCCTGGTTAACCAAGAAAACCTGGTAAGTGGAATATCAGCCCTTACACAATTAACAAACAAAACTGAGTATTTATTTTATTTAGACAGTTTTATACACTGCCTTATCCTTCAATCAAAGCGGTCACAACACAATTGGGAGATACATTTAACACACAGGGATATGAGACACATACACTAATACTTACAGGGAACATGGGCAATGGAGGGTTAAGTGGCTTGCCCAAGACCACAAGGAGCACCTGTGGGACTAGAAACCCCAGTCCTTCTGGCCCAAAGTTGCTGTCCTCTAGTGGGATTTGAACCCCCAACCTTCTGGCCTGAAGTACCTTGCCCCAACCACTAGGCTACTCCTCCCTCCAGTAAGTGGGATATCTCATTCATTATGCATTTAACAAATAAAACTGGGTACATAGAATATCTCGTTTATTATGTGGTTAACAAATAAAACTGGGTAGATAGAATTTCTTGTTTATTGTGTGGTTAACACATAAAAATGGGAAAGTGGACTATCAGTTATGGCATACAAAATGACCGTTCCCCAAGCTGCTGCCCAACATCACCATCACAGCACTGGTATGCCAAAGTGTCAGCTGCTGTGCAGTGGTCCATGCATCAGGCAGCCAGACCATGGTCCTGCAAGAAAGGTATGGGTGGGTATACACTGGCCACTGGGCCAATATAGTCTGAGGAACATACATATATCTTATCAGGTATGTGGCTGCTGGTCAAGGACCAGTGGTGTATAACTAGCAGTGTGGTATGAAACAAGAACACAGGGAGGCTGATTGGTGTGTAGACTCACAGAGTAACACACAACCTTTGGGTGCTGGAGTGCTGTATGTGGAGGAATGGGAAGTGCAGTGGAGCTATGGCCCTAGAGGGAGGTAGAAGGTATGCCATACAGGCAACTTACCTGGGAGGCCAGGGAAGCAGCATGAGGTTGTACAGCCCATGGCTCACAACAGTACCACTGAGTAGTGGCAGAGGGCCGCAAAACCAATACCCATGTTGAAGCTCCTGAGCCCTGCAGTCACCTCCTGGGGCTTGTCAGGGCTGCAGCCATGTGCCGCATGGCTTGGGCCCCTGCCTCATCATCCACATTACTGCTCCTTATTTTCTGATGTGTATAGGGGCCTGTCATTGTACTGTAACTCCCATCCAGTTGCCCATACCCAAGTCTTCCCACACTCTTGTCATCCAGAAAGGGACAGATCCTGTGGTCAAGCAACTCTGTCATGCCCCAGCCATGCAGGCAGCGAAACCTACCCTCAGTACATGCTGTCTGACACTAGCCCCCTTAACTGTACAATGATTGTTCAGTGAGGACACAGCCATAGCCAATAGCAGGGTCAAGGTAGGCATGACATGATCACTGCTAGTGTGCACCACAGCATCAGGAGCCCATGGTCTGCATGAGCACCCATGGTCTGCCCTCCCATGCGATGTGTATTTTCCTATCCTATTATCCATTCCATAGATGCCCCACAGTGATACAACACTGCATACATAGGCATGCACACATATGTTACCTGGTGCCTGTGTCCATGCTTTTACCTGTGATGCACTACACCCACATCCAAGCACATGTGTGACAATGCACCCACCCACATATGCTGGTCCCATCAACACACTGACATCTCACCAAACTGCACCTGCACTCTGGCTTACAGCATACTTCATTCCCATACCTCCCCAGCCCACACTACATGGTGTCCCTCAGCCTTGCTGCCATGGGACTGCTGGCCTGGCCATCACCTTGGCTTGTGCCCTCAACATACCATGTGCTCACACTCAGGCCCTGATACCGGCCCAGCAAACGCCACAGGCCTGACCTATACAGTGCAAACCAATATCTGCCACCCCAATGTGCCAGACTCCCACCTATGTTGCAGGAGGCAATGACAAATATATGAGTTACAAAACAATGGCCTTTATTACAACAACACACCAACAATACCCCCTTTCCATTTCCATCCCTCCCCCCATTAGCCCTGCCAACATCACCCCTTCCCAACATTCCCACAGAGGCCATCCCCACCCTTCTCCAGATCAGTCTAGGGCCCCAGAGGATTCTGTTTGCACCTCTGCAGCTTGTAGACCTGTGCAGATGCCCCTTGCAGACTCCACCACTGCCTCTCCCAGGAGACACAGCTCATCCATCAGAGTGGCAATAACCACCACCAGCTCCTGAGTGAGGGCCAATGAGGTGCCCAGGACAGGAGCTGCAAGGGCATAGTTGGAACATCCTTGGGGGCAGCAAGCTCCAACTGCAGCTCCAGTCTCAACCCCAGCACCACCACCACCATACCCGAACCCCCCACAGCCAGCATCTCCAATATGGAGGAGGAGGAGGAGGCCACAGAGGAGGCTCCAGAAGCAGTGACAGAAGAAGAGGAAGAGAAGGCAGAGGAAGAGGAGCAGAATGAGTGGAGGGAGACAAGAATGAGGAGAAGGATGACACTGAGAAGGGCAGAGAGGAGGCAGTGGAGGAAGAGAAGGAGGAGGCGGAGGAGGACCTGAATGGAGGAAGAGGAATCAGAGGCAGAGCAGGAGGGCCCTGGGTGTCAGCAGAGCCTCCAAGCCCACCTGACACCACCCATGATGGCATGTGATGGCATGAGGGGTGTGGAGGACTGCTTATGCACACTCCTCCTGGTCCTCCTTGATGGCCACAGCTGGCCTGCCTGGAACCCTTGTCCCTAGCAGGACATGTGTGCCAGCTTCAACAGCCCCCATCCTCCTCTCAAACATCCACGACTGCCCCAGTTGCATGTACCTCACACAATCTCTCCCCTGGTGCTCTCCCAACTCCTCCTCTGCCTTGGCCTCCTCCTCCTCCTCAGTCTCTTCTTCCTTCCTCTCTTTGGCCACCTTCTCCTGCTCTGCCTCTGATTCCTCCTCCTCCTCTTCTTCCTCCTTATTCAAGTCCTCCTCCACCTCCTCCTTCTCCTCTTCCTCCGGGCCCTCCTCAGTGTCATCCTCCTCCTTCTCATTCTGGTTCCCCTCAACTCCTCCTCGTCCTCTTCCTCTGCCTTCACTGGATGAGCTCAGGCCACTGCATGGTCCTAAACTGGCACTTCAGTGCCTCAAGTGTCTGGCAAATGCCAAAGTCACTGAGGGAGGGAGGTATGTGATCAGATCTTTGGTCCCCCTTGACCCTCCACTGCTACTACTTGCACAGCTTTTCCCAGGGCCCCTGTCCACCCTTGCAGGAGTGGTGTGTATGCTCAATCACAGTGGGGGTTTCAACATATATGTCACTACATTGACCTTTGTGTACATTCTACCAAGGTTCCTCAAAACATCTATGTACAACCAATGCAATAGTACTGCTCCCTGACCAGGCCATCTACAGGTTTTTTACACTGCATCCTAAACCTAGGATAGGTGTGCAGATAATGGTCCCTTGCAGGACATATGTTGCTGCTTTGTATGGATCTTTATAGTGTATGCCACTATTTATTTATCTATTGTTCTTATATACCGCACTCTTAAAAATCAGCGCGGTTTACATACAACAGTATTGTGCAGTAAATGCACTTACAATGAAAAGGGTAGATTAACTTGGAAAATTCAACTGGTGGTAACTATGTACATCAATTTACACTTATCTACAGTCTGTATTTATAGTATGTACGTCCATTGGTAGTGGTTTACGTGTTAATGGTTGGTAGCATGTTAGGGAGTGTCAGGTTAGAAGGTTGTGAGTAATGTAAGAGAAAGAGGTGGTGTTTAAGCGCTTTTCTGAATTGGGCTAGATCTGTGATGGATCTGATGGTTGCAGGGAGTGCGTTCCAGCAGCTGGGGGCATAAAATATAAATGCTCTGTTCGTGGTTGTCTTGGTGCATTTTGTTGTTTCACTGGGAATCGCTATTGTGTTGGCTGTGCATGTTCTCCTTTCCCTGTTTGCTGGTATGGGGTGGGTGAGGTCCATTAGAGCTGTGGGGGCCAACTTGTTGATGACTTTGAATGTGATGATAATTACTTTATAGGATAGTCGACAGTATATTGGTAGCCAATGTAGGTCTTTGAGGACCGGCGTGATGTGGTCAACTCTGGAGGCTCCACTCAGGAATCTTGTGGCAGCATTCATAGTTAGCTGTAGGGGGGCTTAAAGTGTTTTTGGGTAGGCCATGTAGGGTTACATTAGCATAATCAAAGTGGAGGATCACCAGTGCCTATATGTGGGGCTTCATGGACACTACCTGGTTGTCCTCTATATCTCATCCCCACCCATTCTGTATCCCCCTCTTTTGACCCCACTCTCACCATCTGTCATTGAACCTGTGGCAATATTCTTGGAGCATGAGGCCTTGGTTTGTGTGTTGTGATGTTGGGTTGCATTTGTGCGATTGTTCCACAGAGTCACCTTGTCATGCTGTACATCATTTTCGAGCTCTGGAACATGTATGACTCATATGTGGAGAACATGGACTTAGGTGACACCATACAGGGGAATGGCCAGGTGCAGGTGCTGTACCTCCAAGTCCTCTGCAGACAGAGGGGGCATATCCTACAGCTGTGTAGGCATCCAATATGTGAACATTATTTCCTGCTGTTTACTTCTGTATTCTGTGAATGTTCTCAGCATTATGCACTCATTGCATCTGAGAAGTTGCAACAGGCCACAGGAGAATGGGTAAAATAATAGTGGTGATGCCCCCACAACCTGCAAAAGCTAGAACTGTCCCCCACAACAAGCATGTCCAACACAAAGAGTGGGAAAATGGCATCATTTTTTGTGCAAGTTTGATTCCACCACTGTTGGTTTTGCTTTTGCACAATAACTCCCCTGCATGGTCTTGAACCTGTGACTCAGACGTTTTCAGGACATCCTCTAACATAAGAAGCTATTGCATCTTCTTGAATGATGTTTATAGCTGCATACTGTTCTAGGATGGGGCCCCAGGCATCCTGGCATAACAGGGAAGTACATTTTGAACTGTGTAACCTGACAGGGTCAGTGACCTAATGCATGCCACTGACTACAGCGACTGCCATAGGGCATCTCCACTGTTTGCATGTGCACTCCCACAGCCAGGCCTGTGCCAGGTGCTCATTTCTGACCTACTGTTCTGCCCATCCCCCCCTCTCTTCTCTCTGGAGCCCAACCTCCCATTGGCTACTCACCTCACAGGCGGAGCTGAATCCCCCTCTAAATGGTGGTGGCCAGACACAGGTTGGCCCTCTGGTAGCCAGCCGCAGGTTGGACCTGTGGTGGCCCCTGGGGTACAGCACCCCGTTCCATCTGAGGAACATTCTGGCCAGGGCCTGGCCTCTGCAGGACTGAAGTTGCCTGCTCTCCTTGCCGCCATACTGCTGCTGTGTATCTGTCCAGTCAGAGGGGACTGCTCCACATACAGTATGCATTCGTGCATGTGATATCATAACTGGTTATGGGCTCTGTGGTAGGGGCCGCTGGTATATCCAGCTGTCCGCTGGTGGCACATTTTCGATAGTATGCAGTTATTGTACCACTACTTGGGTATGATGGGATATTGCCCTTGCACGCCTTTCCATTACTGCACAATTATGGGCTTCCCTCTGCGCCTTACATGTCTTATCCATGCATTTTGCATGTACTTCCACCTTGCAAGGTTATGTCAAATATTGATGCTCAAATCCCGCTCAAGTTCCTGTATCCAGATTTGTCTGCTGGCAGAGGATGTCCCATATTCTTCCTTTTCCATCCTTGCCCATGTGTCCGGTGGCTAACTCGCGATTTGTTCCTTTTTCTGTGTGGGCTTCTTTAGCTGGTTATTGGCTCCTTCTGCACTTCTTGCAATACTGGGCTCTATGAGTCCATCCATGTGATAGGGTAAACCCAGAGAGGTATTAAGATCCTGAACATCTGGAACAGGTTGGCCACTTTATTACCAAATAAAAAGGAAGCCTCAAGAAACCACACCCTGCATGTAGTGCAGAATTATAGAAGGAGAAACAGAAATCTAGGCCATTGTTTCTTGGGATAGTCATTGGAGGGCTGAGGTAAAAAGTGAATCACTGCAAATTACCTCAGTGAGTGAGCTTTCAGCTCTAGCTTTTTCTCCTTTGAGGCAAGTGACCCCATCCTTTTGATGAAAGACATCTCCACAAAGGGCCAGGGTCACCCTTACAAAGGGCCAGGTCAAAAGGCAGCCCATCAATTTATGTGGCCCTTCATGTTGATAGTCTGTTACAGCTGTGGTCAACATTATTGGCACCCTTGCAGTTCAACCCTTTAATGTCCAATATCTCCTAAAAAAAGTGGCCAGTGAAACGGCTTTGGACTATATATGCACACATATTTGACACATAAAAGAATCAAATAAAATAAGACCAATTAAAAAAGGAAATAGTATAAAAACTGGGACATTGTCAGGACATGATTATTGGCATCCTTATAAATAATTCAAAACAGTTTGAACAGAAGAACCACATTCCCATTGCAGTAAAATTAGATGCACCTATGATCAATTGCCAGTAATCACATGACTTAAATCAACCAGTAAAAGATAGTTCTAATGTTTAAAATGGCCACATTCGCTCTGTTTCATTTTCACAATGATGAAGACAAGAGAGCTGCCTGAGGCAGTCAGAAAAGCCATTATCACCAAACTACAAAGGGATATAAGGCCATCTCAGAAGACCTTGGGATTCCTGTGTCTATAGTTTGCAATGTTATTAAGATGTTTTCTGCTCATGGAACTGTCAATAACCACCCAGGATGTGGTGGGAAGAGGAAAAGTAATCCAAGAAATCTTCAAAGGTTAGTATAAACTGTTGGGAAAAACACCATGTACAATATCCAAAGAGTTTAAGGCTGACCTAGAGCAATCTGGGGTGGTGGTTTGAACCTGCACCATATGCCGCACAGTAAACAAAGAAGGACTTCATGAGTGAAAGTCAAGGAGGACCCCACTGTTCAGAGACATAAAAAGGCATGCCTGATCTTTGCCCAAAAGCACCTTGAGAAACCACAATCGTTCTGGGAAAATGTTCTGTGGACAGATGAAACCAAACTTGAGCTCTTTGGCAATGCTGACCAGCAATACATTTATTGCCCATCTTCCCTGTAAGTATGAATGTTTGTGTCTCTCATCCCCTCGTGTTAAATGTATCCCCCAATTGACCGCTTTGACCCGGTGAAAAGCGGGATATAAATACAGCTAAATAAATTTATAGTTAAATATAGTGGAGGTTCCTTAATGTTTTGGAACTGTTTTGCTGCCTCAGGAACTGGAGGCCTGGAACGTATTAGAGGAATCATGAAGTCAGACCAAGGTATTTTGGAGAAAAATGTGCTACTTAGGGGTATGTTTACTAAACTGCGTTAGTGCAATTCGCGTTAGGAGCCGCGGTAGTAACAGAAACCCCAAATAAGGACATGGGCGGTACATCGTCACCACTAACGTGTGTTAAAAAAATTAACGAGCGTTACCGGGCGCGGTGGCGCGTTACTGCGCGTTAAACGTAAGAAGACGTACAGACACAAAGCACTGAAACAGAGCTGTAGCACAATGGTTACGGTACTGACCGCTGTTACAGGCAGCATGGGTTTGAGTCCCCAGTGTGCCTAACGCAGAAGGCTGTCCCAGGCATCACCCTGTACATTACAGAGGGAAAGAGGAGGCATGTTTTTCGTTACGCTGAGTATTGGTGTCAGAAAAACACCCTCGGAGTGTGCCTAGCCACGTACGTTGGTGCATGCGAGGTTGCGTGCATTGGTACGTGCGTAGCTGTGCGCGTACAATCGTGCGTGGGTACGTGTGTTTTTACATGCGTGGGTACGTGTGTTTTTACGTGCGTGGGTACGTGTGTTTTTACCAGTGTGGGCATCTTATTTTACAGACTCTGTAGGGTGTCTTGCACCTATGCATTATGCTAGCAGATGTACGTGTGATGGCCTATGGTTTATCAGAGCCTGTGAGCAGGTGCTGGGGTTTCACAGGGTTGGATTGTGCCAGTCACACCCATAATGCACTGCACATGCAAATCAGCTGTCCACAGATACACACCATGGGGAATGCACCCCCACAGCACCTCGGCCTGGTAGGGGGAACTGACCATGTGCACCCCCACAGCACCTCGGCCTGGTAGGGGGTACTGACCGTGTGTTGTACTGGCACAGAGTAGCTACACACCATCACATTGTGCGGGTACTGTGCTCACCCTGAGGGTGCAGTGAGGCGCCCAGCACCAGGTCCACAGCACCGTCCATGGCTGAAAGAGGCCATGGCGCAGGTCCAAAGCAGTGTTACTGTGTGAGATAGGTAGTTTCTGCAGGAACACCTTGGACATCTCTGTCTGTTTCAGTCAGGTGTAGCCCCCATGCACCACCACCACCACCCCCCTCCCCCAGGGCGGCAAACAGGATCTCCCATCAAAAGATCCACAGTCTACCTCCCTGCAAAGGTGGCAGTAGAGGGGAACATTAACCCTAGTCCTGCTGAGGAACAGACACCCCACAGGGCAGTCAATGCAGCTCTGTACACAGCCATAACACAATAGCAGACAGACATTAGGCCTGGATATGGTATGCTGCACCCCACCACTATCTGATATTCCCCTGGTGCAAGCCATCAGCCACTGCAAGCCACTCCATCACAACACCTACCAGCTGCAAACAGTCTGCTAGTGCCCAGTGGAGATGCCTGAACCCAGAACTGGGATGTCAGCATACACAGCAAGCAGATACATCAGTGACTGGGCCCCAAAATGAAACCCATATTTATCACATGAGAAAAATACTAGATAGCACTATGGGAGTGCCTAGCCATGCTGTGGTCACTGCACAGTCAGGGTGAGAGTGATCTCTCAGCAGGATATACTGAGGTCACCCTGTCTGTGTAGGTGGTGGCCGGGCACTACAATGTGCCTGTCACTGCCCTATGCCCTGTGCAGATGCACCCTGGCCAGGCCACCCTGTCCAGCCTATACCCATGGTACCTTGCTCCTCATTATGCACATTGGCAGCCCAATACTGGCAACATTGCTGGATAGACAGACAGCCACCCCCACACCTATGCCAGCATTGTGCTACTATAGAGGTGGTCAGCAGCCATACCCACCACACCAGTCATGGGCATAGTACAGGCATGGATATGGTACACAAGGCTGTTGGGGGTCACTCCCCAGGGTGGTGAACACTGTCAGAGACCAGACCTGCAGCAAACACCGCAGACATCAGAATGATTGTTATGGTGGAGCTCAATGAGCAAACTGTGCTTAACGTAGGAATTGATATCTGCCAGTTATCATAGGGAACGTTTGATAGCTGTGTACCCTATACCCAGGTGTAGGGTGGCATTGCTAAGGTATGCAACTGCTAGTATTGGGAGATACAGGCAGGGCCCAATGTCTTGCCTCTCCAGGAGGCATTGGCCAATGGGGCCTGTGGGTGGGTGTGTGGCCCTGTTGGCTGCTGCTTTACGGCAGAGTTCCCCAACTCCAGTCCTGGTGTTCCAAACACTGTTCGGGTTTTCATGCTGTCCCTCATAAATATGCATGAGCTACATCTGCATACCATGGGGGTGGTGCATAGCTATGCAGCACAGGCATCTTTCTTAGAGGCAGCATGAAGCCGGAATGGTGTGGGGCCCTCCAGGACTGCATTTGCGGGACTCTGCTTTAGGTAATGTGCCTGTTTCTGGTGTGGTAAAATATAGGCATTGCGTATGTTCTCTGCAATAAAGGAGTGTCTTTACTATCACTGTTTAGTGGTGGGTAAAACTATGGGGACTAGGTTGGCAGGAGCCCCAGCTGGGATTTGAACCTGTGACCCTCTAGTCTTACAGGCACTGGCTGTGTCTGTTGCACCACACTGTGGCCACAGAGACACTGCAGTCCCTGGAGTTAGTTAAACCGGCCTGACGAGTCAGAAACCCTGCTCTGCAACAGGTTTACTGTGGCCTCATTTACCTTGTATGCAGACAAAGGTGCACATAAATCTCAGAAAAGACCTCAAAAAAGGGGCACACACCCATAACCAAGCTGGGCAACAATGACATCATTGGGAAACATTACACCACACGACCAGGACAGCTCCATTACAATGTAATGCTCTTTGAAAGGGTCTGCGGAGCGTAGACCCTTCCACACATCATTTCTTTTTATTTTGGTGCTTTCCAGGGAGTGTTGTTCCTTGTTGCCCATTGCTATCACTGTTGCCCAGCTGAATTATGCTTTTTAAAATGTTTCTTGTGGTCATTTTTAACGTTTTATGTGAAATTTTGTTCTGTGCACATGTATCACACTGCTCACGTTTTGTGGGTTTCCCCGGTTTTTCTGTACATTGCTGACGGAAATGGTTTCTCTTCCCTTTAAATGCCTTTAACGACAGGTTTTCATTCGCGTTGGAATTGAGCTCTGAAATTCAGTGCGTTAGTATGAGGGGAGCCTCTCCCCACCCACTCTCCGCCCATTGACCCCTTCTCTCCGCCCACTCTCCACCTTCGGCGCTGTTTTAACGCGCCGCAGAGCTTTACGATCGTTAACTACGGTTAACGCGCGTAGTATGATGTTAACGGTCGTTAGCGCATCGGTACGTGCATTATACGGCACTTACGGTCGTTAATGTCATATAACGCGCGTTAGTTACGTTTACCGCACTTTAGTAAACATCCCCCTTAGTGTCAGACAGCTAGGTCTAGGTCAAAGGTCATGGGTCCTCCAGCAGGACAATAACCCAAAACATACATCCAAAAGTACAAAAGAATGTTTAAAAAGGAACAAATGGACTGTTTTAAACTGGCCAGCAATGAGTCCTGATCTCAATCCAATTGAGAATCTTTGGAAAGAGCTGAAATCTGCCATTGGTAAAATGAATCATGCAAACATTCATGAACTGGATCAAATCACAGATGAAGAGTGGGAGAAACTACTAGCAGACAGATGTATGAAACTTATAGATGGCTACAAGAAATGTTTGAAGGCTGTCATCACTGTCAAGGGTTGTGCAATCAAATATTAGTGAAGAGTGCCATTAATCTAGTCCAGTTCATATTTTGTTTTTTTCTCAGAAATTACTACATCTACGTTGCACAGACATCTTTTTATTGTATACCTTTGAACATACTATTAAAATATTATGATGACATACAGTTGGAATATTTCCAATTATTTCTCAAGATATTGAACACAACATACCTAAACTGCAAGGGTGCCAATAATGTTGACCACAACTGCAAATGTTTATTCAATTGTTTTAAGTCTTATTGCTATGGCAGACAGTTTTAAACCAGTTCAGTGGGGTCATAGACCTTTTTATGTTTTAGAACTAAAGATTTTTGAGACTTTATTATATATAGTATACACAGGACCTAGACAAGATTCTCAAGAGCAGAGATGTCTCCCTAGAAACAAAGATTTGATTTGTCCAAGCTATGGCATTTTCAATAATGTCATATGGATGTGAAAGTTGGACAGTGAAAAAGATAGACAGGAAGAAAATTGATGGCTTTGAATTAAGGTGCTGGCGAAGAATACTGCCTATACCATGGACTGCCTGAAGAACAAACCAGTCAGTACTAGAGGAGATGAAACCTAATCTTTCTTTAGAAGCTCAGATGACAAGACTTCGACTTACATACTTTGGACACATCATGTGAAGAGAGAGATCGTTAGATAAAGACATCGTGCTTGGCAAGGTAGAAGGTCAATGTAATAGAGGAAGGCCAGCAATGAGATGGATCGATACAATAACAGCAGCTATGGGTGTCACTCTATCAGCAATGAGCCGCCTGACAGAAGACCAAATGCAGTTTAGGACAACTATCCAGAGGGTTGCCATGAGTCTACTGTCCGAGGCAGGACCATACCGAGCCCTGTGCGAGTGGTGCGGCCGCGCAGGGCGCAAAGACTTAAAGGGCGCATTTTGGCTCTCTGCCGTTTCCTGCTGCCGCCATTTTTTCGGCGGCAGGCAGCAGCAGAGAGACAAAATGCGCCCCTTATGTCTTCGCGCTGGCACACTAAGCAGGTCTGGTCTCTCCGGGAGGGACCAGACCTGCTTAGCGTGCCGGCGACCTGCAGATCGGGCACGTGCCCCCCCCCCCTCCCGCACCCCCATAAAGTGTCTAAATGGAGGTGAGGGAGGGGGGTGCGCACCCGATGTGCAAGTCGCACAGGGCACATTTCAGTCTCAGTATGGCCCTGGTCTGAGGTATTACAAATTCCGTAGGATAGAGAAGGGGAAGAGACATTCTCTAAAGGATAAAAATGGAAAATTTAAGGGAATACTTACTAAAGGATTAATGTTTGTTAACTGCCTGCAATGTACTTCTTTGAGTCAGTGCTGACTCCTGGTGACCCAGAAGCCCCTGGGTTTTCTTGGCAGTGTGATTGGAAACAGATTGCTAGGCCTTTCTTCTGAGGCAATAGAGGGTTAAGTGACTTGCCCAAGGCCATATGGAGTGCTTGTGGGAATTGAACCCTGGTTGCTGGGTTACCAAGCCAATGCTTTAACCACTAGGCTACTCCAGTTCCTAGAGCTCATCTATTTCTATGGGTGCAATGACAATGTGCATTAACTTCATTAACCCACTTTAACCTTTAGTAAACATGCCCCTTAAACATAGTAACTTAGGGGCTTGTTTACAAAGCCGCGGTAGTGGTTCGCGATCGCGATCGCAGCCGCGGCCCCATTGAAATCAATGGGGCCGCGGCTCCGATTACGATCGCAAACCGCTACCGCGGCTTTGTAAACAAGCCCCTTAGTATATGATGGCAGATAAAGACCAGTATGGTCCATCTAGTCTGCCCAGTAAGGTAGCTAGAGTGGTTGTAACTGTAGCTCCGTGCAGGTCATCCCCCTCTATGGCTGTGTTTAGGATTATATTTTCTGCTTGGCGCAGATCAGCCCCTCTCTATTTATTGAGTATAAAGGATACCTAAATTTGCTTTGATTTTATCTTCTTGCTATGAAGGGATCCACTGTGTCTGTCCCATGCCATTTTGAATTCCATCATTGTATTTGCCCCCACCTCCTCCATCGGGAAGGCATTCCAAACATCCAGCACCCTTTCAGTGAAAATGTATTTCCTGATATTGCTTTTAAGTTTATTGCCTTGCAGCTTCATTGTATGCCCTCTAATTTTACAGCTTCCCCTTCTTTGAAAAAGGTTTGTTTGTTCATTGACACCCTTTAAGTATTTAAAGGTCAATATCATATCTCCCCTGTTCCTCCTGTTCTCTAGACTACACTATTTAGGTCTTCAAGTCTCTTCTGATATGTCTTCTGGCGCAGGCTCCAAATCTTTTTGGTTGCCTTCCTCTGGACCATTTCAAGTCTTTTTATATTCTTTGTGAGATATGCCCGCTACAGTCCTTAGAGAAAGTAAATATGGTGAAGTTCCGTTCTAATATATTATTTTTAAATTGAGACATGGTTCTTTTAAGCAGTGGATCCCAAGCGTGGAGTCAGGAGCCCAAATGGGTTAATAGAAACAAGACCATTTCCCTTTCTCTCTGGACTTTCATGGTGACCTATGTCATATAAGTGGCAGTCACCAGTCAGCATGTGGCCTGTGAGCCAAAGAACATTCATAGGTCCTTGTCCCCTCCTGTTAGACTGGAAACCCATGCTGAGTATAGGGGTCTGTAACTACCTACTGCATACCTACACACAGGACCCTGTGCCCACTGCTGCTACAGTTGCCAATACTGTTTCTGCGCTTTCCTGCTGTAGATGAGTTCAGGGAGGGGAAGGAAGCTGGAGACCTGCTATTTTGATTTCATCATCATCTCGGGATCACATGAATTTTCAGTTTTTAAAATGGGGTCATACAGGATAAAAGTTTGAAAAGCACTGCTTTAGAGGATGGGCCAACACTGATGGGATTTAAAATCAAGCATTGTCCCAGATTATATAAGAAGGATGGAGAGGTAGAGCTTAAATGTAAAGTGACTTTGCAAATTTCTTTCCTGTGGCAGGATTCCATTCAAGGTATGGAAAATGGGCTCATTTCTATGGGAGGAGAAACAGAAGTAGGGATATTTTTAGATCATCAAGCACCATCAGCAAAATCTGAAGTTTTGGATTCATTGATTGAAACTGTAGCCCAGTGCTTTTCAAACTTTTATTCCATTTGACCCCATTTAGCAACTGAAAATTCAAGTGACCTCAGATGATGATGAAATCAAAAGAGTAGATCCCGAGCCTCCTTCCCCTCCCTCCAGTCATCTAAAGCAGGAAGGCAGCAGCAGCGTAGTGGCTAGAGCAGCAGCAGTCAGCACAGGGTCCCCCGTGTCAGTGTGAAGTGTGCGCTTACAGAGCCCAGTATTTATTTCCAGTCTGACAGGAAGCTCACCCAGGAGGGGGCAAGGGCCTATGAATGTTCACTGGTTCACATGCTGACTGGTGACTGACACTACTTAACATCCAGAGAGAAGGGGAAATGGTTTTGTTTCTGTGACCTCATCCACTCATGATGTGAACCCATTTGGAGTCCCAACCTCAACTTGGAAATCACTGCTGCAGCCTATTATTTGCTTCAAAATCAAAATGTCGTGGTCTTAAAGGATATTAATTAGCATTTTGATGTTGTAGAAGATAAAATTAGTAGGGCATTTTTAAAAATGCAGTGTAAGCAATTGCCTTTCACTTTGTGAATACTGCTTTGACTCCTACGACAAGTCATATATCGGACATAATTTTACCCTCAGATCACGATTACAATCAAGTGATGAAAGCAATTGTGAAATGATATCTGTTATCTGGTGAGATCACCACTTATTATAATGTTATTATACTCAGACACTCTCAATATTAGCTGGTCAGTATAAAGAAAATAAGATTTTTGTAAGAGGTAAAATTGATGTAGACATGTTTAGGGAGGCTTTTGGACCGGTTTTAAGAAAATTGATTCGAAAGACCCCAGTATGATGGTTGATTTTTGGAATTTAGCCTTTAGTTCTGAACTAGATAGAATTGTTCTGTTAAATTTGGGAAAACAGCATAGGAAAAAAGTTTGTCCCTAGTGCTCTTCAGCTCTCTTAGCTTTGAAACAAAATTGTAGGATTTTGGAGAAAAAAATGGAGGAAGTCAAGTAATTTGGCTTGTGAAGAGAAATAGGGATACCGGATTAAGCCTTATAAAGGGAACAGATTGTGGATGGTTCTAATAGCACAAGAGAGATTTCTAAAATTGAAGGTCAGCTTTTAACTGCAATAGAGGTAAAACCTGTACTGAAAGGCCAAATGCCAACAGTAGATCAGTTGGCTTTATCTTTTGAAGCTAAGATAGCTGTAATTGTGTAAGACTGTCAATGTTAAAGATTACCAAATGACAGAGAGTGTGTGTGCTCAATTATGGTTTGCCAGCGATAAGGAAAAAAGCGGATCAGGGAAACACAGCCTCCCATTAAGGCCTCTAATGGAGGTTAGAGGAGACTACCAGTAGGGCAAAGTATAATTTAGTTACTAGGATGAGAAATTAGTTAAACTGAGTAAATTTAGTAAAGAAACTTGCAAATTAGCTTTTTGTCCTTTGTTATTACTGGAGGGTCTCTCTGATCCAATGATTAGATGGTTGGAGAATTTTAATAATGTTTCTTGGGAAGACAGATAGTAACTCTCAAGTTTAAGATGGGTTTTGATGCATCCTATAATTTTTTTTTAAGTATCGTCAAGTCAATGCTGACTCCTGGTGACCCAGCAGCTCCTGGATTTTCTTAGCAAAGATACAAAGAAGGGAAGCAGAACCAGCAGGGTCCAAGATGGCTGCCTAATCCCTAACCTTGCCAACCTCTTGGAAAGTAATCCTGTCTACCCCGGTACAATCAGCATAGTCCTCCTTCATTTCTGCAGCAAGGGATTCAGAAAATGTCTGTCGGTAAGCCTACGAAGCTGGATTACAGTTCAGGAGCAAATACCAGAGCTAAAAGAGCAAAACTTGACCCTCCTTCCCCTCACAAGCCCGGGAACGCGAGGGAGGGCATGGCAGGAATGTAGGAGATATTGGAGGAAATTCGGGCGGTACGAGAGATGTGGCTACAAATGGGAAAACGCTGTACGATGTGCAAGTGGATATAGTAGAACTGAAGGAGATAAAAGAGCAAGTTTCAGCGCTTGCAGAGAAGATGAATGGGCTAGAGGTTAAGCTTAGCATTCATGAAGAACGTTTAAAGCAAGTCGGTAGTAACACCAAAAGGATCATGAATCTGGAACGGAGCCTGGAAGATTTAAACAACCGCATCAGAAGGAACAATGTTCGTATCATTGGTATACCGGAGGGTGCTGAAGGAACAAACATGAAAGCCTTCCTGATATCATCAATTCCAAAGTTCCTGAGGGTGGTGTTTGAACTGCCATTTGAGATTGAACGTGCACATCGGATTCTGACACATCCAGGCCCAAATGTCAGACAGCCGCGCCCTATCAGCATGTGCATCCTGAGACACTCTCAAGTAGTGCAGATTTTGTCGGTGGCAAGAGCGCTGCAGCCTCTCAAATTTGAAGGTCAGAATGTTACGTTCTTCCCAGACTTTCACAAGGCACCAGTTGAAAGGTAAAAACTCTTACTGGCTTTCCGACCGAGATTGTAACTGCTGCAGGCAGACTAAGAGTCACCCTACACAATCAGACTCGCACTTTTGAAGATCCGGCTCTGTTGCGGTCTTTCATAGAAGAAAAGGAAGCTTCTGCAATAGGTTGACCACCTGTTGGACTTATGTATAAGTACATTTGTAGTAGTCACTCGCTGTATGTTTGGGGGTCAGGTTGTTTCATTCCGGTGAAGGTTAATAAACAGGACTTGATTATTTAATGGTCAGTAGATATAGTAAGTTAGATTTCAGTTTTGAATAATGGTCAGTGTGAGAGAGAGCCAGAGGGATAGTTTTTCCTGTACTTCCTTCTAGAAGGGGGAAACATGGTGGGTTCTTTCATAGTATTTGTCTTGGTTCCTTGAGGATGGCTGGGTGGAGAGGCAGGTGGGTATCTTTTGTAATGTTGGTTCACCCAATTAGCGTTCCTAAGTGGTCAGGTTGTGGGTCTCCTTGTGGATCTTTATTTAAAGGTGTGTACAATGCAGTAGTAGGCAGCCATTGGAAGGTAAGTAGGCCAGCAGCCTTGATGATGACTTATTTGCGTACCTTGTCTCATTGGTTCATTTAAATTTCTATCTCTGAATGTGAAGGGAATAAATAATCCAATTAAGCGTAAGAAAATATTGATATATTGTAAAAAGGAGCATGCAGTCTTTACTGAGGAAGATGTAGGGATGTTACCCATGACTGAAGTGGTATTTAAAGGTGTGGAAGAATTGAAGGAAATATCGATACATCGGGAAGATATATTACAACTATTAGATAAACTGAAGAGTAGCAAATCACCTGGGCCGGATGGTATATATCCAAGGGTGTTGAAAGAAGTGAAATATGAGATTGCAGACCTGCTATTAGTAATCTGTGAACTATCATTAAAATCATCTCTAATAACTGAAGATTGGAGGATCGCCAATGTAACACCAATTTTTAAAAAGGGTTCCAGGGGTGATCCGGGAAACTACAGACAGGTGAGCCTCACGTCAGTACCTGGAAAAATGGTAGAAACCATCATAAAGAATAAAATTACTCAGCATGTAGATAGTCATGGCCTAATGGGAAACAGCCAACATGGCTTTAGACAAGGAAGATCTTGTCTTACTAATCTGTTATGTTTTTTTGAAAATGTGAATAAACAGGTGGACAAAGGTGAGTCGGTTGATATAGTGTATCTGGACTTTCAGAAAGCCTTTGACAAGGTCCCTTATCAGAGACTTTTGGCAAAACTAAAGAGTCATGGGATAGGAGGCAGTGTACTACTGTGGATCAAGAACTGGTTAAAAGATAGAAAGCAGAGGGTTGGGCTAAATAGCCAATTTTCCCAATGGAGAAAGGTGAATAGTGGTGTACCCCAGGGATCTGTGCTGGGTCCGCTGCTTTTTGACATATTCATAAATGACCTGGAAAGTGGAATAATGAGTGAGGTTATTAAATTTGCAGATGACACAAAACTATTTAAAGTTGTTAAAACCCAAGAGGATTGTGTTAAAACCCAAGAGGATCTTGATAAATTAGAAGACTGGGCATCAAAATGGCAGATGAAATTTAATGTGGACAAGTGCAAAGTTATGCAACTAGGGAAGAACAACCCAAACTATGGTTACACAATGCAAGGTTCCACATTAGGAACCACCACCCAGGAAAAAGATTTAGGCGTCATTGTGGATAACATGTTAAAACTCTCGGCCCAGTGTGCAGCGGCAGCCAAGAGAGCAAATAGAATGCTAGGTATCATAAGGAAAGGAATGGAAAATAAAACAAAAGATATTATAATGCCTCTATATCGTTCCATGGTGAGACCGCACCTTGAATATTGTGTGCAATTCTGGTCGCCGTATCTTAAAAAGTATATAGAGTTATTAGAAAAGGTTCAGAGAAGAGTCACCAAAATGGTAAAGGGGATGGAAGGATACTCCTATGAAGAAAGGCTAAAAGGGCTAAGGCTCTTTAACCTGGAAAAGAGACGGCTGAGGGGAGATATGATAGAAGTCTATAAATTAATGAATGGAGTGGAACGGGTAAACGTAGCTCGATTGTTTACATTATCAGAATATAGAAAGACTAGCGGACATGCAATGAAGCTACAGGGTAAACTAAGACTAATAAAAGAAAATATTTTTTCACTCAACGTGTAATCAAACTCTGGAATTTGTTACCGGAGGATGTAGTAAAGGCTGTTAGTGTAGCTGGGTTTAAAAAAGGTTTGGACAAGTTCCTGGAGGAAAGGTCCATAAACCATTATTAAGAAGGGACCCAGAATATCAATGCTTGACCCAGTACAAGCATTGCCGAACCTGTGTCTTTTGGGGAAACTGCTAGGTACGTATGACCTAGATTGGCCACTGTTGGAAACAGGATACTGGGCTTGATGGACCTTGGTCTGACCCAGTATGGCATATCTAGTGTTCTTATGTTCTTATGCAGACGTGGTTCTGCTTCAAGAAACACGTCTTCCTTCCTTGGAGGCCAAGAAGCTGGGAATGGGTCATTATGTATTGGTAGCACACTCAGCAGCCTTACAGAAGAAAAATGGAGTCGCAATCTTAGGAAAAATTTAGCCCCAGTGGTGGAGCTGTCCCACGCTGATTTGGAGGGCAGATGGGCATCAGTACTTTTACAATTGACTGTTAGGAAGATAGCTTTAATAAACCTATACGCCCCCAATTGTGATGATATAGCATTTTTCCAAAAGATTGCGAAGGAAGCACAAGCCCTATCGTCACATGAAATGATACTGGGGGGTGACTTCAATTTAGTTTTGGACCCCTTATTAGATTGCGCTCCTTATAGAATTCACAGACATCACCAAGCCACTTTGGTGGTTCTTTCCATCATGCGCGGGGTGGAGCTTTCTGATATATGGCGATTAAAACATCCCAAGGAAAGAGAATACTTGTTTTTTTCCTCCCATATGGTTCACATTCCCGTATTGATTACTTTCTTATTTCCAAAACATTAATCTCGTCTATTTCAAGAGCAGATATATGTGTCACGCAAATATCAGATCATGCAGCTATTACCTTCACCCTATTGGAGGGTGAAAAAAGGGACTCTAAGCCAAGTTTTTATTTTAAAAGAACTTTATTGGAGGATAGACTGTTTTATGATTATATAAAGCAGGGTATTGAGGAGTACTTTGAAAATAATTTCCCAGGGGAGACTGCCGGTTGGGCATGGTGGGAGGCTTTTAAAGCCTTCATCCGAGCCAAAATAACAAGCTACATAATCAAGGTAGAGCGAGAAAAGAAGGCTAAATTAATTACCTTGGATGCTCAAATTAAGGCCGGGGAAAGATTGCTGGTGTCCAGAGCGGAAGCAGGAATACTGTTGCGCCTTCAGAGGCTGAGATACCAATATAACCAGATATTGAGTGAGGAAGCAGAGCAAGTACTAGGAATGCAACAGGCTAAATATTACGTGGAAAAAAACAAGGCTGGTAGCCTGTTGGCCAATACCTTGAAACACCGGGCTGTGAAGACGAGGATTGAGGCCATAAAGGGAGAGAGTCAGGAGGCATTGACAAAAAGTTTTGAAATTGCAGGAGGCTTTTCGAAACTTTTATGAGAATCTTTACAGGTCTGAGAAAGAGTCTGGCTCAGACGACTTTCAGACGCTATTAGCACAGGTACCTCATCCAACCCTTGTTCGCAACAAATTTCAGAGTTAGAAAGAAAATATCAGCCAGTGAAATTCGGGAGACGCTAAAAGCAATACCTAAGGGAAAGGTGACTGGGCCATATGGCATTCCTTCTGAATTTTATCAGCTGTTTGGGAATTAACTAATTCCTTATTTTCTGGAATATTTCAACCTCCTAGATACCCAGTTGCCAGCAATAGGTTCCTTTAATGATGCTGTAATTATTGTATTGGAAAAGCCTGGCAGGGACCCACTTAGAGTGGAGAATTACCGACCAATCTCCTTATTAAATTCAGATTATAAGGTTTATTTTTCTGTCCTGGCCCGTAGACTATCAAAAGTTATTCCTTATTTGATCCACCCTGACCAATGCGGGTTCATTGCAGGTCGCTCCACATCTGAAAATGCTCGTCTCCTATTAAATCTTATCGCCGTAGTGGAACATAAAGATATACCTTTGGTGGGCCTCTCCTTAGACGCAGAAAAAGCCTTTGATAGGTTAGAATGGTCTTTTCTGAATCAGGTATTACGTTGGTTTGGCTTTGGGAACAAGTTCATCCGTCTAGTTAAGATACTATATACCGGGGGGGGCGGAGCCTGATGTCCAGCGGGATGGTCGCATAACGCTGAGGCTCCCGAGAGGCCTACTCAGAATCCTGAATTAACACCATACATACTTGGAACTTCTACTCTGATCTTGCAGGGGCACATTGGTGAGATGGCGGGGACCAAACCCACGCGCCTGGAATTTGGATCTCCAGCGGCTTCTCACGGCAAACGTTCCAAAACTGAACCCCCGTCCCCGCAGAAGGGGCTGGCCTTGCGCGAGGGCCCCGAAATGCAGCAGGAAATCCTCGCAGAGATTAGAGGGGTCAAGGACCTCGTGCAGTCAAACGGTGAAGCACTCCGAGCGCTGCGGGAAGATCTTGGTGTACTGCAGGGCAAGCTAGAGGGGCTCTCTTCGCGTCAGGACAAAATGGAGAGCATATTGGACTCCCATGCGGCCCGGTTGTTCAAACTCGACAAAGTTGAACGGCAGGTACGGGCCTTGCAGAAAGAAGTGGAAGATGGCAATAATAGAGCGCGCCGCAACAACATACGACTCGTGGGCATACCGGAGGGAGCGGAATCGGGAGACATGAAAGAGCTTTTATGTAAAATCCTCCCTTCCCTGCTCCAAATCACCTTTACCAAAGATTTGGAGATCGATCGCGCTCATCGTGTACCCTCAAACATAACGCTCAACAGGAAGACCCCGCGGCCTATCATTTTTCGACTTTTGAGATATCAACACGTGGAGCAAATTCTCAGTGCCTCTCGGGCAAAGGGCCATATGGAGTTTGAGAGCCACAAGATCTCCTTCTATCCTGACTTGGCTAAACCCACGGTCGACCGCCGAAAGCGCTTTCTGGAATTCCGACCGAGGCTTCAACAACTACAAGCACGCTATGGCCTGATGTACCCGGCCAAGCTCCGAGTCACGCTTCACAATCAGACAAGAACATTTGAGGACCCTGATCTACTAGCGGAGTTTTTGGATTCCAAAGAAGCCGACTTGATGCGCTGACTTCCAGAATATTCCTGCCAGCATTCCCATATCCGCTGTACCTTCCATACTGGATCTGCCGCAGCCCAGCACAGAGTCAGGCGAGGGCAGTTTGTTTGCCTTACTTTTGATGATATCTGTGACCCGACTCCATCTACCCATAGTTGCCTCGATGAGTATCAGAGACAGTGTTAATTATGGACTCTGGTGTTTCTTTTCTTTTTTTCATGTCTTTCTATCGCCTCTCTAGGGCCTCCTCCCGCAGACATATGGTCGCCATATTCATTGGGGGTTTTGCTTCTTCTCTAAGATACGTTGGTACATGCTTTTCAATATGGGGTGTATTAGCCAGCATACTCGGTGATTATGTCATTGTTGCATAGATTCTGATTATGTTGTATGTTTTCAAGCGCCCTTACCTAAAATGTCTATTATCTTACACCTTCACGAACCTCTCTCTTGGAAGATCGTGGGACTCCGCTCTGTGGCGGAGGTCCCCTCTCTTCCTAAGAAGGGTCGCTTTTTCCTTGATTTCATGCTGGGTATAGCCATATGCTTAATCACGAGGAATTGGAAGGATAGCTCTCGACTTACTGTCAATGAATGGTGGAACCTCGTCTGCTTATATAGTAAATATGAGCAGATACCTCGGAGAGCTATTCCCCATGCTCAAACTCACTCTCGCTTGTCTAAATGGCAGATGCTCAATGATTATGTACAATCTGCTCATTGTTCCGACATGCCTGTTTAATGTGCACTCATCATGTTTCAGATCACCGTTAGGTTTACTAACACAATAATGTAAGTACACGCCCGCTTCGGGAATGATTAGTTTTCTAGAGAAGAAGCAGGGGGGAGGGGGGTGGCAGGGGTTTACTTTGGTGTATGTATTACACTTTATGTATCTGTCTCTTAGCTGTATGTCTTCCTTTTCCTTTGTTGTTATAAAACGAAAATAAACAATTAAAGAAAAAAAAGATACTATATACCAATCCTTCAGCCCGAATATTTGCAAATGGAGCACTTTCATCTCCTCTGACCCTTCACAGGGGCACCAGGCAAGGCTGCCCATTATCCCCGCTATTATTTAATATTGCTATAGAGCCATTAGTTCTACTGATCCGTCACTCCAAAGGGATCTGAGGCATGGACATAGCTGATTTGCAGATTAAAATCTCTGCCTACGCCGATGATCTTCTATTATTTACTCACCCCTCTTCTTTAGGGGAAATTTTGAGTATAATAGAGAAGTACTCTCATCTATCAGAGTATAAGATAAATTGGTCGAAATCCGTCACCTTCCCAATGAACAAGTGGGCATTTAAGGCAATGCTTGATTCTTTCCCATTTCTCTGGGCCTCTGAGGCGTTTAAATATCTGGGAGTGAGATATAGTTATAACTTGGATGAAACCATTAAAATTAATACAAAAGCATTACAAGAAATAACGCAATCATTCACCGTACAATGGTCACCCTTACATTTATCATCGTGGGGTAGACTGGAATCAATAAAAATGGTCTTAGCGCCAAAGATCAACTATATCTTAGAGATGCTTCCAGTATCATTCCCAGCTAAATTTTACAACTCATTAGAGAAGATAATTGTTAACTTCCTGTGGCAGAGCAAACCCCCTAGAATAGCAACCAGGAAATTAAAAGCGAAAAAAAGTATGGGAGGGGTTCATCTTCCAGATTTTAGAATTTATCATCATGCTTTCAAGCTTAAACAAGGAGTGATGTGGCTTAACTCTGAGGTCAGTGAAGAGAAACCAGTTTGGTTAAAAGTTGAGGAGCGAATAGTTGCTCCTATTCCAATATCCCTATTAGTAGGAATGAAAATATCAGATACTTTGTTGACAGGGCAAACTATAATTGCAACGCAAGAAGCGTTTTGGGTGCTAGAACAAGGTTTAGGGAACCTGATGCCCCCCTCGTTATTAATGCCCTTATGGTATAATACTCGTTTCTAAATCGACCGTAAAGTAATTTCTTGGAAAACGTGGCAAAGTAAGGGCATTTGGACGTTAGGGCAGTTAATTGGTTCCCAGGCGTGGAAATCCTTTGATGTATTACAACGTGAGTTTAACCTACCCAGTGTGTGTCATTACCAGTGGATTCAGCTGGTACACTGTGTTACTAAAGCAAAAATTATAGTCAAGAATCTGTCTCCAGAATGTCAGCTGCAAAAAATGGCGGAAGCGTGCACAAGTGGGAAAGGTATAAGCTCAAGTTTTTATGCCACATTACGAGATGGCTCTTAAAATACCAAAACAAACTAACCTAAACCCTATACAAAAATGTCCATACAAAAATAGAGTGTGATATGTAACAGCAATTAAGCTAGCACCATAAATAATGTCGGAAGAATCGCCTTGAGGTTTAAATCACCTCTTGAAGCTTAACTTCCATTTTGCTCAAACTATTTAAATTGAGCTCACAATGGAGCAAAATAGGTAAAAACACCATAAAAAGTGCCCCCTATATAAAACCAAAATGTGTGAATAAAGCCAACGTAGTTAAATATGGCTCTCAACTTATCATGAAAACATACTCATGAAAAGAGCTGGAAGGAATTTCAAGGATGAAAAACGCGGGTAAGACCAGGAGCAACAACTTCAAGTATTAGAACAACATTGGATTTTTCGTTGGTCCACAGTGGAACCTTCGGGTTTAAATCATGAATTAGATTGGGCTAGTATCATTTGAAAATGTATATTTTTTTCAGTTTGGAGAAAATATTTTTCAATTTGGAGATGTCTTTGAATTTATCTGCCATAAAAACATTACAACTTTTTTTCATCCGTAAATGCTAAGAAGTAAGCTGATTGGTTGATTCTCACTATTTCATTCATGCACTTTGGGACAGTGGGCCAGATTGCCTTTGAGCATGCGCTAGCGTTTTGGAGCAGTTGTCAGATCGAGTTCTTTTTCTTGCAGTTGCATTGAGCGTTGAAACAGGGCTAAATAATTTTGTTGCCCGAAACGCAGTGCTGTGTCTTGCTTTTAACTGCAAATGCTTCCTGACATTTGGGAGAGATTTTGTCGAAGAATTGGAAAAAAACATGTAGCGGATATGGAGGACATTCTTTCAACAATTCAAGATAAGTCTTACCCGCGTTTTTCATCCTTGAAATTCCTTCCAGCTCTTTTCATGAGTATGTTTTCATGATAAGTTGAGAGCCATATTTAACTACGTTGGCTTTATTCACACATTTTGGTTTTATATAGGGGGCACTTTTTATGGTGTTTTTACCTATTTTGCTCCATTGTGAGCTCAATTTAAATAGTTTGAGCAAAATGGAAGTTAAGCTTCAAGAGGTGATTTAAACCTCAAGGCGATTCTTCCGACATTATTTATGGTGCTAGCTTAATTGCTGTTACATATCACACTCTATTTTTGTATGGACATTACGAGATGGAGCATATCCTCGACTCTTAGGCTTAGAAAAAACATGGGAAAATGATTTAGGGTCGTATATATCACAGGATGATTGGGAGCAATTTTGGGACCAGGTGAACAGTGTATCAAGAGGGGCCTCAATAACCCAAATATTGTTTTTCTTAACCCATAGGGCTTTTATTACACCTGTGAGGCTTACTAAATGGGACCCAAAAATTGGTAACAAATGTTGGTCTTGTGGTGATTCCCCAGCAACCCTAAAGCATATGTTTTTTAGCTGCCCGCATGTTCAGAGGTTCTGGGTACAAGTATGGACAAGGTACAAAACGTGTTATGCTTCAAAGGGCAATTATCTTGGAAGATGATTCTCCTACGCTCTAAAGACTGCACATTATTGTTATCAAAAGACAAAACACAACTATTTAACTTTATGATGGCTATAGCTATTAAATTAGTAGTGACCTGCTGTAAGGACTCATCTAAGCTAGATAACCTTTATTGGTGGAACTCAATATGTCTGTATGTAAAATATGAGAAAGTTCAAGATAAAGTGATGAGTCAGAGAGGTCCAAAAAAATTCCAAGAAGTGCAAGATAAGGATAATGCGGTCACAAACCTAGGAAAAAATAAGTGGCGTTACCTTGACGAGTTTGCAGCGCTGGCAAAATTAAATGTATAACATTGAATGTACAATACTAGTGGCTGTAAGGGGCTGCTATATTCTTCCTTTGTTGTATTATGTGCATATTTAGGATAATGGTGGTTACCACAAAGAGACGGGGTGGGGGGAGGGTAGTAGGATTGCGATAGGAGGGTGGGAGGGAAGGAATAGAGGGTGTTGTTAGGAGTAGTAAGGTTGCTAATATGCGTCAATTTAATGTAAGTGGTTTGAACATGTAAATATAAATTAAAAAAAAAAAAAAAAGATATGACTGGAAGTAGATTGCCAGGTCTTTTCTTCCAAGGCAATGGAGGGCAAAGTGTATTGTCCGAGGTCACAAGGAATGCCAGTGGGAATCAAATCCTGATCTTGTGGGCAGTAGGCTCTTTCTCCACTAAACACATCATATAATAAAAGATATGGAAACTTACCTTGGTTGTCTAAGATCTTGGAAGTAGTTGTAGCAAAACAACTGCAGTTTTTCTTGGATAGATTTGCTTTCTTAGATGAGCGACGGTTTGAATGCCAATCTCATTGGGGGTACTAATGGCATTGTTGGGGGGTTTGAGATTCTTGTTAAATGAGAGATTCTATGGCCTGTTGATGAAAATTGACTTACTGGCTTACTTACTTACTGGGGATTTCTCTAATTGTACTTAGATGGTTTTCAAGCTTCTTTCTAACAGATGTTACAATGTCAAAAAGGGTTCTGCCAATTGCAATAGCTGCATAGCATGAGGGTTGCTTGGAACCCATGCTAACTACATGGGGACATACCTCCATTTGCTAGTGAGGGTCCTGTGCCACCACCACTCTAAGTTCTGGAGCTGAACATGCAGTAAGAAAGCACAGTTACTTACCTGTAACAGGTGATCTCTGGGAACAGCAGGAATAAGTCTTCACATATGGGTATGTCGGTACTGACGGAGTCTGCACGGGAACGCTCCCCAGCATCCAGTTAGAATGCTTTTGGGAGCATCCCATCACACCTGCATGCTGCCTTCCCGCCTTTCCCAACTGCCTCTCCTCAGTTAAGTTTCAAAGCTGAGACAAAGAGAGAGAGAGAGGGGAAAGATAGAGATTGAGAAATACAACTCCTAGGGGAGGTGGGTGGGTTGTGAAGACTTATTCCTGCTGTTCCCAGAGATCACCTGTTACAGGTAAGTAACTGTGCTATCTCCAGGAACAAGCAGGAATGAGTCTTCACATATGGGGACTCCCAAGCTAAGATGCCTGGAGGAGTCCCAGCATGTTGTGAATCTGAGAAGTCCATGCTATTCGACAGAACCTCAGGCATCCAAGGGATGGAGGGTAGGAGTTGAACTAAAAAGATGTGCTATGGAACAGCTGGACCAAACAGGACGCCTAGATAGGAGACCATGTGTAGATAATATCTAGTAGTAAATAATGAACTGCAATATACCAATATGGACCTCACCTGGAGGTATTGTAAAAAGTTTATGGAGGTTCATATGGATCTGCTAATATGAACCAGGAGAATATCCTCAAGGAGTACCTCAATGTAGAGCAGAGGTAAATAAACTGTGCAAAAGACAGGTTGAGGTCAGAACCTTTAGGGCGAGAAAAAGTCCCAGCGAAAACTGGGGTAGTTCAATGAGGCAGGACTTTTGCGGGAAACACAGATGTCCCTATTAGATAAGCCTGAAGCTCTTTTGACCTTAAAGAGACATAATTCTTATAGGAGACGAGGGGTATTGAAGACCCCTATATCCGATGACAAAGAAGGACAGAAGTATGAGGCATTGTAGCCTCCTATTTTCTGAAGATTCAGAATGTCCTTCCTAATTGAAGTCACTTAGGAAAAAAGATGGTACATGGAGGACTTCAGATGTACCTAACCTGAAGGTTATGGTGAAAAAAACTTTTAACTACCACAGAGAAGTGGTTGTTTATGTAGAACCCTAAGCATGCTGGAGCAGCATTGATAGGGATAGTGACTATCTGTCGTAGCCCTATAGGAAATATATATATATATTTTATTTATTTTATTTATTTATTTATTTATTACAGTTTCTTATATACCGCGCTATTCGGCATCAGCGCGGTTTACATCATAACATAACTACCATGGTGACAAGGTGTCTGGTTTTACATTGAACAGGTAATAAAACTTGGATAACAGGGTTAACTATATACATAACTATATACATAAGCTATTTACACTGCAGGATAGGTAGAGTCAGATCATGAGTAAGGGGGCATCTATAAGGGGTGATTTCTTGAGAGGGATATCCAGTCTCAAAGGTTGTCTGGGAAGTATTGGGTGAAGAGGTAGGTTTTGAGTGCCTTTCTGAACTAATATAGATTGTTTATGGCCCTAATGTCAGGGGGTAGAGTATTCCAGCATCTGGGGATATAGAAACTGCACGCTCTGTTTGTGGTTGTCTTGTTGCACTTTGTCGATTCCTTTGGTGTGATTAGCATGTTGATGGTTGTTGCTCTTCTAGATCTGTTGGGGGGTACCATGTGGGAAAGATGCGTGAAATGCCTTTGATTGCCTTGAATGTTAATAGAAGGGTTTTGAAGGTGATCCTCCCATGGATAGGTAGCCAGTGCAGTTGTTTGAGAATGGGAGTTATGTGGTCGCTTCTGGAGGCTCCGTAGATGACCCTGGCTGCGGCATTCATGGCCAACTGTAAGGGGGCTAGTGTGGATTGGGGAAGCCCTTGTAAGATGGCATTTGCAAAATCGAAATGTGGCAGGATCAGTGCTTGATATATGGTTCGGAAATCCTCTGGTTCCAACAGGGAGCGTAGGTGTTTGAGTGAACGGATTTTAAAATAGACGGCTTTGACTATGTTTCTTATGTGGGTTCTCATGTCCAGCCGTTGATCGACAGTTACTCCCAGGTATTTTATTGCCTCTTTAGTCTGGAGATCAGCTTCCTTGACACTGACGTGGGGTGGGGGCGTAAAGTTGGGGTCTCTGGTGATGAATAGCACTTCTGTTTTTTTATGTTGGATGCGTAGGTTCTGTGATTGGAGCCAAGTTGAAACTGCATTGAAGCAGTCCGTGAGTGGGGTCAGGTCCATGTGGGTTGTGGAGAAAGGCATGTATAAGAGGATGTCATCAGCATATATCAGGCAGTTCACATTGAATGATCTTATGATATTGCAGATAGGTTGCATGTAAATATTGAAGAGTAAGGAGGATAGTGAGGAGCCTTGGGGAACCCCTTGTTTTTGATGGAAGTGTATTGACTCTTCTGATCCAGACTTCACATACTGCCATCTGCCATCCAAATAAGATTTGCACCATCCTAGTGCACTGTTGCAGATTCCTTTCTCTTTCAATCTTTCGAGGAGTATTTCATGACTGACGGAATCGAATGCTGCTGCTATATCTAAGAATATAAGCACACAGCCTTGACGGATGTTGTCAATTCTTGTGATGATGTCGTTAAATAGAACAGTGAGCAGTGTCTCGACCCCATGATGTTCTCTGAAGCCATGTTGACAGTTGTCTAAAGGAGCGGCAGCATCAATGTGGTTCTGAATTTGTCGTTGTGCCTCTTTCTCTATTATTTTGGCTAATAGAGGGATGCTGGCTATTGGCCGATAAGAGTCAACTCTTTGGGGGTCAAGTTTGGGGTTTTTCAGTAGGGGCCTAATGGAGGTCTGCTTGAGTGAAGTGGGAAAGTATCCTGTTGTGAAGGAGATCTGCATTATATTTGCGATGAACGGGCTGAACACATCACGTAGTTCCTTGATCCAAAACGCTGGACATGGGTCAGTCTGAGCCGTAGAGGTGTTAAGGGTTGCTATGGTGTTCTGGATAGATTTAGTGGGTGGTGTGGAGAGTGTGTTCAGTGGGGATAAGTCTGTTGGATCTTGGTATGAAATTACTGACCCCTTGTTAGTTTGCACGATCTTGGATTGCAGGTAATCGGCAAATTCTTGTGGGTGAATCTCGCTATGTTGTTCGGGAGATGGTTCCTTTGAGAGGGCTTTTACCAAGTTGAAGAGGTCCCATGGTTTGTTCAGAGACCTTTTTAGGGTGTCTGTATGGTATTGTCTCATTTTAGTAGTGATTGTTTCACGATGTGTTGCAAGGTGGGTGCGGTAAGCAGACTGGTCATCAGCTGAACGCGATCGCCGCCATCGGCGTTCAAGTCTACGTAGTTGTGCGAGAGAGGATCGTAGCTCAGGGGAGAACCATGGGGCGGATCTTTTTTTTCTTGCTGTATTTTCCTGGTTTGAGCATTGAGATAAGGCAAGCAGGCTGGAGTTCCATTGAGAGATTAGTTCGTCAAGGTCTTGTGAGCTATAGTCAAGTAGTGATGGGATCTCCGAAAGGATGTGTTCTCTATCGAAGGGGCGAAAGCATCTGGTGGCAGTTCTAGAGGTGTTGCTTGTGTGTTGACTTCTGTCTGGCTGGTCAGGGTTGATGGGTATCTGGATAATGATCAATTTGTGGTCGGACCAGGGTACCTCTACGATTGATACTGGAGGATTGTTGTTTTGGATCATGACTGGTTGTGGGGTAAATACCATGTCCAGAATGTTCCCCTTTGTATGCGTGGGTTCATTGATGATTTGTTTGAATCCCAGGTCTTCCATTGCTTCAAGGAAAGCATTTGCGTGGTTTTTGGGGTATAGATGGGAGATTGAAATCACCCATTATCCAATTTGGTTTTTTGGGATTGAGTGTGTTAGCTGCAAGGTCAACAATGGTTGGCAGGTCATCAGGAGAAGAAGAGGGTGTTCTATACAGCAAGTTGAGGGAGCATTGTTGGTTTGCAACAGAGAGGATGTCCATGTTATTTGTGCTAGAGGAGTCCACAATGAGGAAATTGAGGTCTGATTTGGAGATTATGAGAACCCCTCCTTTTTTGTTTTCTCGATGTTTCGTGTGGATGGAGAAATTGGTGGGTAGAAGTTGGTTGAGGAGGACGTTGTCTTCAGAGGAGAGCCATGTTTCAGTTATCATGAGTATTTCAAGGTCATAAAATGAGATACAGTCTCGGATCACAGGCCATTTGTTGCGGATGGAGCGTGCGTTGATGATGGCACATTTTAGGGGTCGGCATTTCAAAGGTTTTTCCTGGCTGGGAGTTTTGGATATCTGGAGTGCAATATGTATCAGGTGGGAGTGGCGCGTATGCGCGTCATTTCCTGGGTTGAAGTACGGGGGGCCATTCCATCTTTTTCCATGGCTATTCAGGATTGGAATCTTGCCATGTGACGTGTAAAGGGCCTGGGAGGTTCTAAGCCAGTGGGTGAGAAGGTAGACGCTAAGAATGACAGCAACGTGGAGTGCCATTCTAATGGTTTGGATTGCGTGCGATAGACTGTGGCTACAAAGTGGTGAAGAGTGATGTTGGAGAAATAAGGTGTGGATATGAGGCACAATATAGAGAGGCACAGTATAGAGAGTATATTCTTCAGAAAGTGAGGATTTCTATGAGAGCAGTTCTATGAGGATGCAAGATCAACCAATTACAGTTTACATGCAGTGACATTGATTACTTTTGATGCTATGTGCAGTCTTGGGGTAGTACACGAAATATTACAGGCTAGCAAGCTAACATTGACACTCAAGATTAGGAAATTTGCAATATTGAGGCGATACAACAAATATTACGGGCTATCAGACTATATTGACATAGTTTACATGGTGTGGCATTGACTAATGTGATGAGATGTGCAATTACGAGACAGTACAGAAAAATTATAGGCTTGCAGACTATATTGGCATTCAAGCAGGGAAACTAGACACACCGAGATGGGGCGGAATAGTTTATGAGGCTAGAGGTGACTTTGTGAGATGAGGTAGCCTGACAATAGTTCATCTAAAGTGTCGCGTCATTCAGAGTTGTTCAAGTGGGATCTTGGCAGATCAAGATGGATTAGCTTAGGTTACTGACCGGCGTTGTTGATCGTGGCTGGATGGGAGTGCTGTCTGGAGTTGTTTGTCATGCAGCAGTCTTCTGGATCCCCTTCTGCGGTCCCCGCCTAAGGGCCACGCCAAAGGGCCCTCTGGCGAGGCCCTCAGGCGCGGGCCCGCCTGGCGCAGGCGCGCCCGATCAGCGCGGCGCTTTTAATGGAGCCGTCAGCTGCTCGGATTGGGCAGCGCTCCACGTGGTGGTGCAGGAGGACTTCGCTGCTCTGGCCCGCTCTATCCCCGGCTGGGAGAGCTGCTGGAGGAGGGCCGGAGTGGTGGTGGAAGAGGCCTGCGCCCGATCAGCGCGGCGCTTTTAATGGAGCCGTCAGCTGCTCGGATTGGGCAGCGCTCCACGTGGTGGTGCAGGAGGACTTCGCTGCTCCGGCCCGCTCTATCCCCGGCTGGGAGAGCTGCTGGAGGAGGGCCGGAGTGGTGGTGGAAGAGGCCTGCGCCCGATCAGTGCGGCGCTTTTAATGGAGCCGTCAGCTGCTCGGATTGGGCAGCGCTCCACGTGGTGGTGCAGGAGGACTTCGCTGCTCCGGCCCGCTCTATCCCCGGCTGGGAGAGCTGCTGGAGGAGGGCCGGAGTGGTGGTGGAACCTAGGCAGACAGATAGAAAACGTATATAGATACATATCCACCTACTATTATATATTCCAATATATATATAGGTAGATACAGATATATCTATATATATGAGCACAGATATGCATATATCTATATACATGTATATATATATATATATATATATACCCATGTCCCCACATAGGGATATGTGGAAAGAGAAAGCTTCATCTATTAACAAGAAGGGAAATACCTGCTTGAGGAGATGTTTAAAGAATCCATTCTCCCTGGTTATGAGTGGGAGAGCTAAGGGAGTGCTCTCACTGACAAGGAGAAGTCTAGAGTCCTAAGAATTCTAGCCCTTGAATAACCAGGAATGGAGGCCTACGTGAAAAAATGCAGAGGATGTTTTTAATCCGCAGGCAGTAAGTCTGGATCCTTCCATAACTCCAGTGTAGCAGCTGAAGAAGAAGACGCAATGATATGAGATACCATATTTACCCTTCTATGAGGGCAAAATGAGTATCATGCATTCTTGTGCTCAATATGAATTTGCCCATGAAGAATTGAGGGTGGAAGGAAAATACAAGACAAGGACTGGCTGTTACGAAAAGAAAACCATCCCTGGTGAAGGGGTCCACTGGAGATGTGACCAACCCAGGGAATTGATTAATTCTTTAGGTCTTCACGTAATTAAAGGCCTGTGTCCTTTATTGTAGAAGGAGACTTTAATGGAAATGGTAAGGGTAGGGAAGAACCCAGTAGTCATGACTAGGTAAAGCCCTTCCCAACCATCTGGAATTATTTGCTCTCTAGCAAGGGCCCATAGTGCAGAGCTGCTCTGTAGAGATGCAGAGAGCATGTTGCAGGTTGGTTAGAAGAAAAAACTGGCTGTTTAAGAGCCAGTATGTAACCTGAACTACTCCGCCAAAGCCCAAGGATTGGAGAAGGCTAAGGATAGAAGGTATGCTGATGTGCCTGCAACAATAAAGCCAGAAAAGGTTCTTAGCCTGTCTGGGACTTAGTACTAAGGCCAGAAAGGATTGATATTGGAGATCAACCCCTGGTTGCTTGGTCAGCAAGTCAGTGGTCTAACCATTAAGAGCCCCTGCACTTTTAACTATTGTTAGGGCAGCAGAACAAATTTTAGGTCCCAAGATTGGAAAAAGGACCTACAGACATAAGTAGGAGTGGTAAGACTCCCTCATTGTCTGAGAAGCTGCCACAAAACAAGATTGCAAGGGGAAGACAACTCTGAAATGAAAACCCTTTACTGGAATAGGTAGAAAACTCAGGGGCTTAGGGATAAGCCCTTCAGTTAAGTGGTATCATTCTTACAGACCAAAATGTCTTAGTAAGAGGGACAGAGTGGAAAAAAGACTTACGATGGAGTAAATCTCTGAAAAAGTAATATGAGACATGCTGATACAGGAGAAACTGTCGAAGGTAAAGGCATAGGCAACCTTATTGATAGTTGTTACTCCTCTGTCTACTTAGGAGGAAGAGGAGTAACTTTACTACCTGTAAAGCATAATCATCCTAAGAAGCTCTATGAGCTAAAAGGAAGGATGTCTCTTTAAAAGACAGACATGTGTAAAATTTAGGATGGAACCGATGTAGATGCTTGTAATGAGAAGAAGCAGACTACAGGTTCTAAACCTCAAAACAGGAAAGAAGGATTCAGTGAAGAATCTATCAGCAGCCCTGCGGCTACTGGGTTTGCTGAAGGGGTTGAGGTTGTGGTTTCTTTAGCCTGATTTGATGTTTCCCTTGTTTGGAAACAGCTGTATGATGGGTAGAGAATAAATACAACTTTTTCCCCTTGGGGGAATAAAGATTGGTAGAAGATTTCCTACCACCTGGGATAGAGGAAGGTGTTGACAATCCTTTGAAAGCAATAGTGTCAGTGGTTAACTGAGCAGCTTGACGTAAAGTCTCTTTGTTAAAGAGATTCTCCCCAGTACAAGGAGTATTTCCCAGCCTTTCTTTTACCCATTTGTCCAAGTCCGAAGCTTGGAACCAGGCCATGCGTCGTGCCCCTATGGCTATAGCAGAAGTTTTGCTAACAGATTCAAAACAGTCCAGGGTAGCACGAGTAAGGAACCTAGAGATATTTTGAACATGACTAGCCAGTAAAGAGTAGTCTGCTCTTTTGAGATCTTGAAGAAAAGGAGTCAAAAACAGCAAACTGTTGGTGACCTCTTCAAGAGATAATCCCATATAGAAAATATATGAGAGAATTCTTGTTGAAAACATGGATGCCTGGAAGCTTTTACGTCCAAAGGCATCTAAAGTTCTAGACTCACGACCTGGCGGATAAGAAGAGTGCCTTTTAGCACTCTTAACACGCCTCATTGCTGATTCCACAACAATAGAATGATGAGGAAGTTGAGTCTTTTGAAAACCTGGAGAAGGGGGCACCTTGTACAGAGAGTCAGTGGCCCTTGAAGGTGGGGATACCTTTAAGGGAGTTTCCCACATTCGAAGTAAAAGATCCTATAAGGTTTGATGCAAAGGAAGCATGATGACCTCCTTTGGATTCTCAGAGATATGCAGAAGTTCTGAATCCCCTGGTGCAGGATCTTGATCAGGTATAGAAATGGCAAGTAACCTTGCCATATCAAGCAGGAATGCTTGAAAAAAAATTTCCCCAGAAGGGGATCCTCTATCATGAGGAGTAAAGGATAGATCTGTTGAAGATCTAGTCTTGGCACTAATGGATTGATCCCGATCCATTGGAGTACAAGACCCGAAAGGGTGGAGCATCGGATTGTCCTGAAAGGATAGTCGTCGGTACCACTCGAGGCCAGTGCCGCGACAAATCGGTGGAATACTATCCATGCCAGGGATGGATTCCAAACTTGGTACCGAAGGAAACGAGCTTGTGGAAGTAAGCATGGAACGCACTGATACTGATGCAAACATAGAAAGCGGTACCGGCAGTGGTATCGCAGCCAGTACCGATATCGGAAGATCAGTCTGAGGTGACTCTAACGGTACCAAAGGTACCGAGAGTGCCCAACTTTGATCCCCGGGACAATGTCTTCGGCACCGTCCGAGGTCGGTACCGAGATGAGTCGGTACCCAATCGTCCAGGCTAGAGATCGATTCTAGACTCGGCATCGAAAGCAGCGAGTCTATCGAAGCACACCTGGAGGGTACCGATGTGGATACCAGAACCGGTACCGGGATCGATACCGATGCTGGAAGATCGGTCTGTAGCAACTCTAACGGCACCGAAGATACCGAGAGCGCTAGACTGCGATCATCGGTGTGGAATGTTTCATCCAACACCATTGCCAATGCCGGGGTACCGGCACCGCTCAAAGCGGATACCACCACCGAGCATGGCTCAGGTATGTTCGTAGAGGTAAAAACCCCGGGAACAATCTGAAACCCCGTTAATGCTTTGGAGGCCGAAGACTCCCGCCGAGGTTTTAAAGCCAATTTGTCCTCTGGAGCAAGGCCAGAGGCATCTCGATGCTGAACATGAGATCTACCACCCGAGGACTGGCTAGTCTTTACAGACTTTTGTTTGGTTACCTGATCCTGTGAAAAAGAAGTTGTAGCTGGTACCCTCAGGACTGATGGGAACCGCGTATCGAGCTGAGCTCGATGCTGAAGACTTCTTCTGGAAATACTACTGCAGGAGGGACACTCCAGCGGATAGTGGTCAGGACCCAAACATGGGAGGCACCAGTTAAGGGTGTCTAAAACTAATTTGGTACCGCCACAGTTGAAACATGTTTTAGGGATAGTGGCTGGCGTTTCCATGAAGGAAAGTGAAGAGGCCTAGCAGGCCGAAAAAACCATCAGGCACTAAACAGGGAAAAATTCCCTACAAAGGAAAAAATTTGTAGGAGAAAGAAAGAAGAAAACACCGGCGAGGGAAGGCAGACGCGACCACAAGAAAAAACAAAAATAAAGGAAGAATTTTCTGTGGTGACAGGAGTACGTCCTGCCGGCTCCATGGAAAAACGAAAACTGAGGAGAGGCAGTTGGGAAAGGCGGGAAGGCAGCACGCAGGTGTGGTGGGATGCTCCCAAAAGCGTTCTAATTGGACGCTGGGGAGCGTTCCCACGCAGACTCCGTCGGTACCGACGTACCCATATGTGAAGACTCATTCCTGCTTGTTCCTGGAGATCTGCATTTGCCTCTATATGATTGATCTTGCTGCCATTCAGAGACAGAAAGAATTGCATTGCGTTAGGAAGAATTACTGAAAATTTTGGAAGATGAGGTTTCTATGTTTGCAAATTGCCTCAAAATTTTTTTTTTTATGAGTAGAAATAGGCTATAAATGCCACTCTGGGTCCCTCTCTCCTATTTCATGCACCATCTTCTTTTCTTCTCTCTATCCCCTTCTTAGGTACCATCTCCACATACACACACACACACACACAAACACACACACACACACAAACACACACATGTCTCTCTCACCATGTCACCATGTTCCCCCACCACCCTATGCAGTCTCTTTCTCCCTGCACTTTCACCTCTTATGGTATGCCTTCCTCTCCATGACCTCCCCCACCATCTCATGTATGCCTCAATCTTCCTGTCCTTCCCCACCCCACTTCATGTAGGTTTTCCTCAGTGTGGCCTATGTAGGTCTCCTCCTCATCTTTCCCTGCCCCATGTAGGTCTCACTTTCACTATCCCTGCCTTCCCTTCTCCATCTCATGTAGGTCTTTCTCCATTCCAATCCTCATAGGTCTCCTCTTCATGCCATCCCTTCCTCTCTCTGCCAGCCCTTCCCCCCGTTCCCACTACTTTAAATTGTTTTCTTCCTCCTTTCTTATTCCCTGGTAGCTACAACCTTAGTGCATCTCTCAGCCCCTGTTGCCAGCAGGAGGCACGGCACTTAAGCGTGTGCTAGCGGCGGAGCCTGATGTCCAGCGGGTTAGACGCTTTGCGCTGAAGCTCCCGAGGGGCCTACTCAGAATCCTGACTTAATACCTACATTAACTTGATATTTTGCTCCGAACTTACCGGGGTGCCTCGGGGGAGATGGCGGCCCATAAACCAGCGCGCTTAGACTTCGGATCTCCATCTTCTTCACACGGAAAACGTTCCAAGACAGAGCTGCCTTCCCCACAAAAGATGGTGCCATTTCGGGATAACCCCGAAATGCAACAGGAGATCTTGGAGGAAATACGTGGTGTGAAGGAACTGGTGCAGTCTAACGGAGAAGCGCTCCGAGCCATGAGAGAAGATTTTGGTGTGCTTCAGGATCGTTTTGAAGGTCTTTCATTACGGCAGGACAATATGGCGGGGGTCCTCGACTCGCACGTGGTGCGCTTGGTGAAACTGGATGAGGCTGAGCGTCAGATACAGAATCTACAAAAAGAGTTAGAGGATAGCAATAATCGAGCCCGTCGCAACAATGTAAGGCTCATTGGTGTACCGGAGGGCGCGGAAGCAGGAGATATGAGAGAATTCCTGGTCAAAACTCTTCCCTCCTTGCTGAAGATTACTTTTCACAGAGATCTGGAAATTGACCGAGCACACCGTGTTCCTACCAGCATGGCGCTCAATCGGACGACCCCCCGGCCCATCTTTTTTCGTCTACTGAGATATCAGCAAGTTGAGCAAATTCTAAATGCTGCCCGGGCGAATCGTCATTTGGAGTTTGAAAATCATAAAGTCTCCTTCTTCCCTGACCTGGCTAAGCCCACAGCTGACCGTCGGAAGAGACTCCTTGCTTTTCGACCTCGACTTCAACAGTTACAGGCTCGCTTCGGCATTTTATATCCAGCGAAGCTTAGAGTGACTCTCCATAACCAAACTCGTACCTTCGAAGATCCTGATCTGCTAGCAACATTTCTAGCTTCTAAAGAAGCAGACCAGATGCGCTAACCCAACAGCTTGGATGGAATCCGCTGGAACTGTCCGCCATTTTGAATGGCCCGATGCGGTGATTGCTGCCTGAAACGGAGACTGCCTGGACTTTCTTTCTCTTTATATATACCTTATTGGTCTCCTTTCGTTCCACGATGAGATCCTTGGTTAGTTTCGGAGCCTTCGGAGCCTGTATAGCACTGTAGGATTTATGTATCAATTCAGGCCTTCTCTGGGGTTTCTCCCCGCAGACATCAGGCCGCCAGTGATTTCTGGGGTTTTGCTTCTTCTCTAGGCACTCCGGTGCTTATTTTGTTATAAGGGGCGCTTCATGGTTTTCCTTAGTTTAATTCCTATCATGTTGTTTCTGCAGTCATTTACTGGTACTATGAGCGACATTGTGTACCTCTGTGCGCTATTATGTTTCTTTTTCAGATTGTTTAACTATTTGGCATTGCTTTATGTACGTTATCACTACTGACTGTAAAAGGCATCAATAGTCCATTCCAAGGAGGGACAATCCCTAGCTCTCTTAATCATGATTATTCTGAGTTAGTGTTTTCTCAGGAGGCCCATTTACTGGGCATAGCTATTTTCTATCTCCTTTATTACGAAATACTGGAAATTGGCTCCCATCTGAACCTCAATGATTGGTGGAATTATGTCCATCTTACTGTAATTATGAGCAACTACCTCGTCTGTCAATCTCTTCCACTCAAGCCCTTCACTGCTTGTTTAAAAGGAAGGTGTTCCATGATTATGTTCTAACTGCTAACTGCTCTCATTTGGCTGTTTACTTTGTATACATTTCTGCCACAGGATCAGCCTGTATCATTAATACCATTTCTGCTTGTTTGCTGTACAATAACTGTTGTGTGTAAGCGCTTATGTGATGACTCTTATTAGTTTAGAGAAGAAGCATAGGGGTGGGGGGTACTTGGGGTTGTTTTCTTATTGTATGTGTGTATTTGTATCTTTTGGTGTGTTGTTACTTTTGTTTGTTGTAAAATGAAAATAAACGTCTTAAAAAAAAAAAAAAAAGAGTGTGCTAGCTTCCTCTGCTGTGTGGGGCCAGCCTGGCCGTATGAGCCACAAGATCCCACGATTTTGCAGCTTATACTGCAAGACTAAACCCCTTATGCCAGAGGAAACGGTCATGTCGTTAAATGCTGTTACATCTGCCAGTCATGGAGGCCAAGAGTTGTGCTAGTGATGCGGCTGCCAGGAAGGGAGAGGAAGTCAGAAAAAAATGATATATTACTGTCTAGTCTGGGTCTTTCATCATCTCCAGAATCTTGGTGTTTTAGGCAACAACCTAGTTCATCGAATATAACTAATGGAAGCACAAACCCTAGAGATACACAAAGGGGCACTTTTACTAAACTGCACCAAGCAGTTAATGTATGTTTTCATGCATGGTAAAGGCCTGTGTGGACCTGTGATAACTCTTACCATGTGGGGCCAAGACAATTACTGCATGCTAATTCATGTACTAACTGCCATGCACGTATTGGGGTGTTGAATGGGTGGGATAGGGTGGAGAGTGGGCAGGGAGAGCACATTGCAGTTAGTGTGGGGGGACAATTCCCACATGGGGACAAGCAACTTCAGGCTGGAGGGACTGGGGTCTCTAGTCCCATGGCTACTCCTTGTGGCCTTCAGCAAGCCACTTAACCCTCCATTGCCTCAGGTACACTTAGATTGTGAGCCCTTCAGGGACAAGGGAATAAAAAGTACCTGTTTGTATACATGTAAACCGCACTGATTCTAAAGAGCGCAGTATAAAACAGAAATAAATAAAATAAATATTGCACGCTGTCAATGTTGCTTCCTAGCACAGGTTCAATTAGTGCCATCTCAATAGGTGGAGATAAGTGCACCATGATAATAGTGCCATGCATAAGAGTACTCATCCGCACGTTAACTGTCAGGAATGTGCTGGCCATACCCTGACAGTTACCGCAGAGGCTTTGCACTTGACACACATTAGTTCTTATGCTGAACACATGCTAGGTGCAAAATCCTAAAACACTTTAGTAAAAGAGACCCAAATGAGACAGTCCCTGCTCCATGTTACTTATAATCTAGTTGATGCACACAAACAAAAAGAGAAATCAGTTAAGTATTATACTGAAACATGTTTTGCACGAAAGTATCTCGAACAGGAAACATGAACCACTCCCCCCCCCCCCTTCTGTTTCTTAACAGGTCAAGGGCACAAGGAAACAATCGGAGGGATGGAGGCAGGGATGGGCTGGATCATGGAACAGAGTAAATATTTTCTGTTTGGTCTGTTCCTGTAGCACTTCCTCCTTTTAAAATGGAAAAATAAACATAACGCCAAGAATTTGAAGGAGTGTCTCTGGAAGAAAACATTGAGGGGGTCTTCCACTGATGACTACCTATATTTGTTCATGGACTTCCTTTGACTAAGCTTAATTCTGTGTTTGTACTAGGGATGTGCTTTCGTTTGGAAAGAAAGTGGTGATCTAGCAAAACAGGAAATGATTAAATTCCATTCAGTAGTGTCCCCTATTGTGCAATAGCACACATTATTCATTGCATGCTTGGCAAGTTACCGTAAACATATACAACACATTACACATATTCATAAAACAGAAAATCAGACGGAAAATGCCTAAGTAAACAAATATGTTTTCAGTTTACGCCAAAAAACTATTAAATCATCAAGTAACCTAATCCCTCCTGGCAGCTCATTCCATAAATAAGGCACATATCTTGAAAACGCACTTCTACTAGCAAGCTGTCTTGCACATTCAACCACTGGAGGCAAAAGCAGGGAGCCCTGCAAGGAACCCCTCAAAGACCTTTGTGACACCGAAGTTCTGCCCTATACCTTTAAAACACAAAAAGCTGCTGAGTTTGGCACAGATTCTGTCAGGAAGGGAGATCAAAAGCTTCACAGTTACCATAGGCAACCAAAGCAGGCTGAGACACGAGGTCTGAAGGCACGCCTAGCCAACAAACACTCCCCAAGCAATGAAGAGAACAGTTTGCACATGTGCAGGAAAACGCCCCTAACCATGTATAAGAAACGTGGTAGGCAAACAGAGTTAGATCGAGGAAGAGAGCTGGTAGGAGATCCAGCAGGAGTTGCAGTGAGAGAGGCTGAGTTGGATTCATGTGCTGATTCTGACGGTGGTTTTGGAGATTCAGAAGTTGAGAGTGATTTGGAAACTTGGCAAGTAAGGGAAGACTTGCAGCTCTCTAACAGAAGGTCAGAATACTCTCAGCCTAATGCTGTTTCATTTGAGTCTTGGAATAGAAAGCCAAGCAGGGCTTTGAAAAGAGACAGAAAGCCGTTTACCAGCAGAGGGATTAACTGCAGGAAACCCTCACCTGTGACGCAGGAAGAATTTCCCAGACCCAGAGGTCAGTGGGGAGAAAGGAGAGCAGCTGGTAAGGAACTCTGTATTACTGAAAGGCAGCATGGCCTAAGATATTTACAACCTTGGGAAAAGGAAAGTGAAGTGATTGAGGACATATGTATGAGTGAAGAAGATGATTGCATGTATTTAAAGCCTGGCAGAAAACTGCCAAGAGAGAGACCCATTAGAAACCGAACAAGGCAGTTTTACAAACTATCTGATAATTATTTGCCATACTGTGAAGAGAGTGGTGAAGAGAAGCCAGGGACTGATTGGAGAAAGTTCCAGACTCTCTGCCCTAAAGAAGATAAGATAGTCGAGGAACCGATGTGCACGGAGCAAAGTGAATGCTTTCCCTATGTTGAGGACATGGACTGTTCTTTATTAATAACTGATGAAACTTCTCTATGCTAGTAGAAGATAAGTGTGCCTGAGAGAAAGATAAACGTGCACAGAGGGAACTGCCAACGTTGTTACCTGATTTCTGTTTGTTATAGTTATTGGTTCTGTTCAAGCAAGAAGCTGTGTTTTCCTTTCACCTTTTGTTTTTGCCAGAAGCATGGCTGCCTCTTAAGTTTGGTATTTTTGTACTGTTTTGAAAATCCAGCAAACCCCGGGAGGGGAATAAATCCTTATTTAAACCTGACCACTCTGTCTCAACTACCCTTTCTTTCATAGAAGGGTCAGGCCCAGCAGTGTGCCTAGCTATCCACTACTAGTTCAGCCACTGCTGGTGACACCTTTTACATAAATATGTTTGTAGCAGTGACACCAAACCATCAGTAGATAAACCATATTCAGGGCCACTTTTACCTATGGGCTAAAGGGTCATCTGCCCCGGTCCCTGCACAATGGGGCCCCAGCTGCCCTGCTGCCTATAGGTCATAGCGGCCCTGTTCAGGGCTAATGCAAGAGTATGAGACACCCTAGGCGAAGCTCATTCCCAGCACCGCTCTGCTACTGCCCCCATGCCCACTGCTACCACGTTCACTTTTGTCCCTCTCTGGGATGAGGCACGGCAGCACTGAAATTACCTTCTCTTCTGGCACTGTGGTGCTCATCACCCTTTCGCCCCCTCTGATTCCACTTTAGCAGGATGCTCCGCGGTGCCTCTGCACATTCCGGAAAGGGCAGCAGCGGCAGTGGGAGGGGGGCTCACAAACGAGAAGGGACCATGAACAAGGGGGGGAGGGTCCATTTGCAAAATGTTTGCCCATGCTCCTTGAAGGGGTTGAAGCGGCCCTGACCATGCTGAATTTTGAAAGCTATTGCCAACACTTTAAAATGTACCCGAAACTCTATCAGAAGCCAATGTAATTCCCATAAGCATGGAAGAATAAATTTGCCCCTGCTTTTTTTCTGTAGGGAATGTTTCCCTGAGTAATAACTGGGTCAATAGTTAAACACTGCAGTTAGCATTTTAATGCCAGTTACAGCACTTGAATCGTTCATTTATATTCAGAGCTGGTGGCGATGAGCATACATGGACTGCAGTGATCGCTGGAACTATCCGGATAGTGGCAATAGTCTGCTATATGGATCACTGTCCAGATAACTTTAGAACAACCTTTTTGCTACTATCCGGATAACTTGCTGCTCTGCCGTCACTGCACCCACACACTATGCGGACAGTACTGAGGTGGTCTGTAAGGGTATACAGTGGTGCTGTCTGGATACATAGTACCACCTAATATCCACAGATTGGCAACTAAAGCATTTATCTAGATAACGTCTGCCACTATCCCAATAAATACCTTTGACTATCAACCCGAGCATGCATTGATGTGAAACGATAATCCATACAAATTATTTCCCTCCTATGACCTAAACACATCTCTGAGTATGCCAACTTTAAATGAACATGGGCAGTTTGGATCCCTGCACATACTTTAAGCTGGATAAAAGCTGGCCAGTTTTCAAACAGCCGATCTACGTGGGCAAATAACCATTTACCCGGGAAAACATCATTTGAAAATTATCATTTACCCAGGAAATTGCATTTGAAACTTGCCCAGGACATGTTGGGTATAATTAAGTTTTTGAAAGCTATTTCCATTTCAACTTTTGGAAGCTAATCTCAAACGTATTCCCCTGTTCCTAGAAGAAGGGACCACCAACAACCTGCTTCATCCTATTCTACTCTATTTCATACTTATTAGAGCATGACGCAAAAAAATTGTTCATTTTGTTTTTTTAAGTATGTTTTTCATTTTCATTCATGCTGAATTATTTCTATTTCATTGATTTGTAGGATTTTCATTTTCTTTTCATGAAAGCTGATCACAGCGTGCAATAAAATATTGTATGACAGTTGGCCCATTCCTCTATCAATTAAATCTGCCAACCCTATTTTTTTTTAACAAATCCCTTCTCTCAGGGCTTGCCTCGATTCTCCTATCCCCTATACCCATCACCTACATCTCACCTATACTGGTGGGGTCCAAAAGAGGAAAGGAGAAAACACAACTCGCTCCTGCCCTACCAGTGCCGTACTCCAAAACGATGCCGACCTTGTGCTAGCCAGCACCATTTTGGAATCTGTCAGTATTAGGGCAGGGATGACTGGGAATTGCTCCATTCCCCTTTGGATGCCGTGACTGTGGAATAAGATGCAGGTGTGGGCATACAGCGGCTGGGGGTAATCGAGCTAAGCCTAGGGTAAGCTTTGTTAAAAAAAAATTGGCAGGAGATTTAATCAGCAGGGATAGGGATAGTTGCATTGCTATAAATGAAAGAAAAACAATAAAAAAGCTTTGTTTTCCTTTCATTTCATTTACAAAGCCAAACTGATAATAAGAAATGTCTTTGACATTTTATGTTTCATTTCGAGGTAGCACAACACTCGTGCATTTCCTTTTGTTTTTACTAAAAATGAAGCCCAAAGCAATTTATATTAGGAAAAACAATATCTTAAGTGGCTTCTTAACGCATTAACCACACTACTTTTATTCAAGGTGGTAAATGTTTGTGTTTCCCACTGCCATTTCACATTTTCCCATTCTTATTATAGCATGGATGAATTATAAACAGAAGATTTCTGATTGCTTGTAACATAACTAATAACCTTCTGTACAAAAAGCATGTTTTAGCTGTGCAAACGAAAAATATTCCGATTTAAAAAAAAGCAAAAAACAAGGCCAATTTAGTTAAGATGCCCAAAAAAATATTATGTAGAGCCCTTTAACGATATTTATCTTCATTTATTAGGATATTTCCATGTAGTTCTTTGGGGAGCAGTGCCTCCACATGGGTTAATTTTGTGCTCACCACACCAAGAATGAACTTCCTTTGTAAGCTAAGGTCTGCTGGGTATGGTCTCAGTCTCTCAAATTTATTGCTGGTGCCAAAGAGAATCTCCTTCTGGAGTTCATAGGATGTAATAAATATCAAGGTGCGCTTGGAATTTTTCTTTTTTAATCAGGCCATTGATACTCAGTACAACTAGGAATATTTCTTTATCTTTCACTACATTTTCTTGGTCTCTGATTGCATTTCTTGGTACACAAGGATCATCTTTCTCTCTATTCATTATTCGGAATGGAGCTTGGCACTGACACTTTTCTGAGCAGTGATCTTCTTGTGTCTCCTCCTTTGCATCAAGCTTTTTATCAGTTGGAATTGGGATGTAAATTCTTTGCTATACAGGGACCTACGGAGATTGAAAACTACAAGCATAATAGATCTGTCTGAACTTTATGCAATGGAAATAGGTTTCTGAGGTACTTGGAGAAGAGATAACCTGCCTTGAATTAGTATGAGTGTCTATGGATGAGAATTCAGTTCCAGATATTCTGATCTCAGGGACTGTTCAGATCACTAGCCCACACTTCTTCCTTTCGTTGTCCTTAATGTCATCAGACTATACTCCAGGGCTTCTCAAACCTATCCTGGAGACTGCACAGCCAGTTCTTTTCAGGATATACACAAGAAATATGCATGAGATAAATTTGCATATACTGAGTTTCCAATGCATGACGATTTATGTTGTGCATGTTCATTTTGGAGATCCTATAAACCCAAGTGTTGTGGCATCCCCAGGACAGGTTCAAGAAGCCCTGCTATAGTCTTACAGATGTATGTATAGCAGATCCCCTGGAGTGCTTGCAGCTTGAAATATTGCTAGCTGTCCTCCCTCCCAGTACCTCCATTAGTCATAGGCCTGTCAGGAAAAGCCTTGGCTGCAAGATCTCACCCTCAGCTATCCCCACTGGTCATAGAACCTCAGCGTAACACCTCCGACTGCCAGTCCTGTCCCTCAGTTCTCTCAACCAGCCATGCACTCTGTGTAGTCTTTCTGTCTCTCCTAGACTCTTCTGAGAGAAAAATTCTCTCTAGTGCATCACTCTTTTTTCATTTAAACCAATATTGGGTTTGTACTTTGTGGTCCACCCTCCACCAGGCCTGGTACCGGGATGTACAGAGGCTATTCAGGATACTGTCCTGAATAGCCTCTGTACATCCCGGTACCTGGCCACTCCCTCACTCTGCCCCAGCTCCGTCCCCACTCCTCCCCCTTCTGCCCACATACAGTGCTCCCTGCTCAAACACTCTGCACATACAGGGAGCTCTGGTGGCAGAATAGGGCTTGGGGGCTGTGTGTGGGTTGGACGTCCGGCCCGCACATCCAGACCCCACTATTCAAGGATCAGAATGCCCCCCATGGATGGTGATTTTATAAACTGGTGCCTAATTAATGTGCATTTTCCCTTATGCACTTTGAACCTATTTCATATGTCAAGTGCTTGCATACTTTACTTTATAAAATAGGGTGTAAGTGCAAAAGTAGGCATGTATATTAAGGTACAATCACTAACACCAGTCCTAGAGCTGGTGTAAATTACCGGGCCTACTTTTTGCAGTTAGGCACCTAAAGGATGTTATTATCTAGGCATGTGATTGCTCACACTGCCCACACTCTGCCCTTGTACACATCCACAGTGACAGTGCGCATTATGCAAATTACGTGTGTATTTTCACACTAGTGAAGAGGTTATTTATGCAATACCCACTTAAAGACAGATGGATAAGGTAGCTAGATATTTTTAAGTAGCTTTCAGCCACACTATGGCCATAATATAGTAAGCTGTGTTACCTTTAGCACAGTGGTTGACTCCTGATCTTCATGCATTAATCTTACTCCTGATGCAGTAAGAAATTGTAGTATGGTGAGCATGCAAAAGGCATGCAGAATTCTGAACTTCAAATTGTTCTAGATGTACAAAAAAAAAGCAAACTAAATCTAATCTAAAATCTAAATCTAATCTGAAATCTAGCAAATGTTTTTCATTTGAGATGAAGTACGGCATTTAACTCAGATCATCCAAGATCCTTGGTAACCAAATGGCAACCGGACCCCCCAACCCCTCCCTCTGATCCCACACAAAAAAAACTGGTGGTCCAATTGAGCCCTGGACCTCCCATTCTCCACACCCAAGGATCTCTCTTGGTGGCCTAAGTGGCCCCATTGCACCTCTCACCCACGTGGACCTCCCAGATACCCTTGCCACCCCTGCCCTCCCCACCCACCTGTAAAGCTGGAAGGCAGGAGAGATGACCACTCATTCCTGATGCGGGTCTGTTATCTTCCAATATGCCTGACTTCAAATGATCCATCCAATATGGTGCATCTCCCTTATTTGGCAGACTAACCCCAAGTGGTGCATCTTGCTGCACTGCTAGGGGTTAGGCACCACCATGTTGGAAAATGGCGGTGTGAAGAGAGAGACACACTAGATGCCTCTTCATACCAGATAAGTATAATTGCTCTGGGGGCCAACACTGGAGGCTCTCTGGTGCCAGACCCAGGGTGCTTGACCCAGAGATGCTCTAGACCTAATAGCCTTGGAGGGGCCTTGGGAATCATAGACTCATGGAGTCAGATCACGGAGGGTCAGAGAGGGTGTCTGGGGCCTACTGAGCCACCAGGAAATTATTGCAGGGTGGGTATGGGATCTGGGGTTCCTTGGCCACCTAGGAATTTTTGCAGGGTGGGTCATGAGTGTCTGACACCCACTGGGTGACCAGGAAGCTTTTTTGGGGGAAGGGAATTCCATCCAGCCTTTTTTTAAAATGTCTTTCATCCTGTCAGTGCAGAAACTAGTCCTCACTCATGCACTGACAGGAAGAGAGACATTTCACTCACAGCTGCATATTACTGTGGCAATGTGTGCTTTTTTTCTGTCAGTGCACACTTTTTAATGTCTCTGTAATTTGCATGTCATTAGTTTACTGTAGCAGGAGTAAAAAAAAAATTAAATGTGCTTTAGAATGCTGTGCACCTAAGCTTAGCAAACCATTCCAATGCAAGCTTGCTGCATCAAGTGAGGCCACTGAATGTGCTTTCTTAAAATTAAGGGCCCGATTTTCAAAACTGCTGGTATTAAAACACTACAATGGTCAGCCATGGCATTTAAGTATTGGTGGGATATCTGGATAGGAGATGAATATCCGAGCTGGGCAATGCTAACCAGGTAAGTGCTGACACGTCTCCAGTTAGTGTGACTCTCAGCTGGTGCTGGTGCTTTTCATGTCTGGACAAGGGCTGCTGAAAATCATGCAAACCGGGTAGGTGCCAGTACTCACCTGGTTAGTACCATTCCTGCTCTGCCCATGGACCATCCCTGCATGAACCAGATAGTGCCAGGACAGTCTGTGGAGATATTCAGTGGCACTAAATATCGCAGTCTGCCCGCTTAACTAGCCACCTCCCATTGATCAGATGGCTAAGGAGCTTTGAATATCGGCCCGTAAATGTATGTAATCTATTTATGCTATAGCAGCTATTTATGCAGTCCTACTTAAATGAGCAAAGGGTCAGCAAATAACACCGAATAGGATAGATAATTTCCAAAAAGCCCTTTTACCTAGGTTTATAGCCATTTGAAAGGCTAAATGGCTTTTGGATATTGCTCTCCTTGTGACCTACACAAACATTTAAAAAACCCTAATATCAGGTTAACTGTCAAAACAGCACAGATTTGAGAAACTCTATTCATGTCTGGATTGATGCTCTTTTTTGACAGCCCGTGTCTTCTCTAGTTTTACTTCAGGCAGCCCTCAATAGCTTTGTCACCTACTTTATGGAGGTTTCTCATTCAGGATCCCGTCTTGGGGACAGAGCTAATGCTGGTAGTAAGACTGAGATCAGTCATTTCCGAGGTGCGCAGTAGCCCTGTAATTGTGTGGGAGGAGCTATACATCCACAGCAGATGGCCTCCAATGCTGCCACTGGAAGAGAGTAACAATCAATCAGTGTTGCTTGGGTACTCTGTCCTAGTATTTCTTTCCCTAGACATAGTGGCAGATGATGGTATTAATTGGTCTCTAAATTCACTAAGTACAGCTGGTGATTTCTCCTTAACATAGCCAGAATGAAATCAGAACATAGACAGGTAAATGTGAATAGAGGGAAGACAGGAATCCTTGATAAAGTTTTGATTAGGCCATTGTTTCTAATATTGGATTCTATCCAGATACCTATCACCATTGTGAAGCAGCTTTTATACAAAGGGTCTGAAAAACTATTTGGTATTACTTTTAAACTGCAAATTGAGGACTGATAGCATGGTAGAATATAAAAACAAGTTGACTGATATTGGACAATAGCTTACAGGGCTTCGCATTTGTATTGCTGCCTTATTTTAGGGCATATTCATTTACATCATAGTTATAAGCCTTAAAAAATATGGGAAGATGTTTAAATCTAAGATCTGTCAACTTCCCTAAGATTGCACTGAAGCACTGCTGAGGAGATAGTTCTTAGATAATCTCAAGATCCCACCAGAAATTGCAATCATTATCAAAAACAGATAGTGCAATTGACTTGGGAAGGAAAAGCAATGAAGCAGGAGTCTCTTCAGCAATCATGTTGACATTTTTTTACACGCATTCAGACAAACCTATCCCGGTCTTGCTTCTCCAAATCCCATTGTCAATGACATCAGCAGGGAACTGATGTGACTCTAGGATCACTAAATGCCTTAACATGTAAGGGAGTCTGTGTTAAAGTCCTATGAGTTATGTACAGTTGCAGCCAATGTTATTGGCACCCTTGCATTTTAGGTATGTTGTGTACAATATCTTGAGAAATAATTGGAAATATTCCAATTGTATGTCATCACAATATTTTAATGGCATGTTCAAAGGCATATAAAAAAAGATGCCTGTACAACTAAGACGTGGAGCCCAGTTCTGACAGGGTCACGTCCAGGCTGTCTAGACATCCCTGTGCAGGACAGGGCCATAAGGACCTGATTCTTTACCATGGAAACAAAACGTTACCGTGGCATGCAGAATCGGGCTCGAGGACAGCCCAGCGTGCCCCTGCCTGTCTGCGGGGACGTCCTCCCCACAGGCTCCCCTGGCTGCTGTGGCTTGCCCCCCCCCCCTTCTTCCCCTCTGCCTGACCCACTGCTGCCAAATGGAGCCCGGATCAGGTAGTGGGATCCCTCCCCCCCCCCCCCACACCTGGCCTCAGCTCCAGGGGGAGAGAAATCCCTGGGCCCGATTGCTCCACACCTTCCGCTTCTTCTCCTTCTGTCATTTTGAGATATCATTCCCAACTCTGGGACCCCTAGACGTTTGTCACACTCCCAGGAAAGATCCACAAACAACTGCTCATATCTTATTCATATCCCTCTCCTTTCTTCCACCTCTCTCCCTTTCTCTTGCACCTTGTGGAATGCACACTCCATCCCATATAAGCTAGTCTTTATTCATGATCTCTTCATCTCGAATGCTCTCCATCTTCTTGCTCTAACAGAGACCTGGCTCCTCCCTTTAAGACTCAGCATCAGTTGCCACTCTCTGTCATGGTGGCTACCAGTTCCCCCACCCATCTCGTCCCTCTGGCCATGGTGGTGGTGGTGTTGGGTTCCTACTTTCTCATTCCTGCTAATTTCAGCCCCTCTGTCTGCCTGTCCCACTCCTTTCCCTCCTTTGATGTCCACTCCTTCTGCCTTTTTAGTCCACTACCTCTCTGAGTAGGTGTTATTTATCAACCCCCTAACAAGTCCACCTCTACTTTCCTCACTGACTTTGACTTGTGGCTTTCTTTCTTTCTGGATTCATCTTTCCGCTCTCTTATTCTCAGGGATTTTAACATTCATGTTGATAACTCCTCTGACACTTATGCTTTAAAATTCCTTCCCCTTACCTTCATATGCAACTTCCAGCTTTTCTCTACTGCCCCCACTCATGAGCACAGCCTTTGCCTCGACCTTGTCTTCTTCTCGAATTAGTTACCCTCAAACCTCTGTAGCTCAGTTCTTCCCTTATCTGACCATCGTCTGCTAAGTTTCACTCGTCATTACCCCTCATCTCAAGCTCACCCAGTCTTGTCTAATCTCTTTAGAAATCTTCATGCTATTGACCCATTGACTCTCTCCACTGCTGTCTCATCACCTTTTTCCTCCACTATGTCATCTGAGTCTGTTGAAGAGGCAGTAGCTTCCATTAACACTGCAGTCACATCTGCTCTTTATGCTCTTGCTCTATTCATGCCATGTCCTGTGAGGCATACTGCACCTTAGCCCTGGCTGTTTTCGACTACCCACTATCTACATTCCTGTGCCCTCTCAGCTAAGCACACTTGGCTCAAATCCCACACCCCTGTAGACTTTCTACACTTCAAATTCATTCTTGCCCTCTTTCAGTCAGCCATAGTACTTGCCAAACAAGACTATTATGTCCATCTGACTAACTCTCTTGCCTCTGACCCTCGCCATCTCTTTACAACTCTCAACTCTCTCCTCAAGGTACCTCCACCACCAACCCTTCCTTCCCTCTTTGCTGAAACTTTGGCCGACTATTTCCATGACAAAGTCCACAAAATTACACTCCAATTCCACATGAGGTCAGCTCCATCCCCTCTTCCCCTTCTTCACTCCCAGCTCTTTCCCTAAACCTCTGCCATCCTTTCTTCCTTTTCTAAGATCTCTGAGGAGGAAATCACACTTTTTCTTTTCTTTCTCCAAACAGCTCTTCTGACCCTGTTCCCTCCCATCTCCTAAACTCCATCTCCTCAACTGTCATCCCTTCCATATTTCATATTCTCAACCTCTTGTTCTCCACTGCAACTGTTCCTGCAGCCTTCAAGTATTCTGTGGTCACATCTCTCCTCAAGAAAACCACACCTGTTCTTCTCATTATCAATCCATCTCCCTCCTCCCTTTCATTTCTAAACTACTTGAATGTGCGGTTCACCGCCATTGCCTTGATTTTCTCTCCTCTCAAGCTCTTCTGGATCCACTGCAATCTGGCTTTTGTCCTTTACGTTCTACTGAAATGCCTCTTGCTAAAGTCTCCAGTGATCTGTTCCTGGCAAAATCCAAGGGTTTTTACTTGATCATCATCCTTCTTGACTTTTCTGCTGCTCTTGACACTGTGGACCACCACCTTCTCCTCGATATCTTGTCTTCACTTGGCTTTGAAGACTCTGTGCTATCCTGGTTCTCTTCTTATCTCTAAACCACAGGAGAAGAGGGTATCCGCAATGGCAAGCACAAGAAAAAGCGGAACACCAGAGACCAGGCCTACATACAGGTGTATGAATATATAAAAATCTTTTTTATTGGAGGACCCAACTAAAAGGTTTCGGCCTGAGGCCTTCTTCAGGGGTCTAAAACAAAAACAAACATATTAAAATGTGCAATCATAGAACTGTACAATCATAAAATACCTCATACACAATACATAAAACAATTACATACAAAAATAAAAAGAAAAATAAAACAATTTCTCTAAAAATCACATAGAAATTTAAAAGCCACAAAAACTGGATTGTGGAAAGCCATATATCAAAAAGGATAATACATTACCACAGCAGGAGAGCAACAACATGTACGAAAAGGGAGAACATCTCCTTAATCTGTGTAATATAAAAACATAAATATATTTTATTGGGGATAAATAACATCATCTCTAAAAACCACACATCACAAACACAGGCATATAGGATAAATAATAATAAAAAGCAATCATAGGATAACATCTAAAAACTGTGATGCAGCTTGACGTAGCCGTATCATCGTACATTGGAAAAATTTGTTGTCAGTCAAAAGCATAAAATTATAAGATTAAACACTCATGTTTAAAAACAGAGGTAATAGCATAATAGAGGCAACAAGGTATCAATAAAAACCTATGTGGATGGGAAAACAGTTATAAAATCAAAAGAAAGGGGAACAGCATGTGAAAGAACGCCCATGCTATTGTGTAGATTATAAAACGGAACCTTTAAACATGGCTAATGATCATTGAAAAATGCAAGAAAAAGTGTGTGTTACACCAATCAGCATTTGACAGCGCGCCCGCACAAATGCAATCGCCCCAAGGAAGGACGCAAGACAAAAGTGAAAGTAAAAACAGGAGCTATGCAAAAAACAATATGAAAATTGTGTCATCGTATATAGAAAGCTACATATAAGGTCACCGCATTTTCTAAAACTGCAGGGGAACCGAAGCAACACAAGGAGGTTGCGTGAAAGGAAAAAAAATATATATGTGAGAACTATTTAGGGGACAACACATTGCGTTAAGGCACAAAAAAGCAGAAGAAAGCCATATTGCACATTGCACAGCCTATAAAAGGGAGGATATAAAAACAAACAACTAACCATATTATGAGCGTACAATAAATAAAAATGTAGCAACGACTAGAGAAAACAACTCGTGGCTACAATCGGGGGTGCATTGCACTACCCATCTTAATCAGAAATACATTATAAAAAAGAAACATAAATACTCCGATTTGGTGTGTAAGGAGATGAAATTGATTAATGGAAGAGAAGAAAATTATACATCGAGGACAACTCAAAAAGGTGATGTATGAAGCATAAAACCATACCGCTATTGATGTATCGTCACAGGGAGGATTATACAAATGATTATAAAAATATTAAAAGCACCATAGTATGCGTCCAAACAAGATCTTGCAATTAAGAGTAAAAAGGAACAGACTCTATTACAAAGATATATTGGAAACACAGTGTATGATACGCATTGCAAAACCATAACAAAGGAAGGAAATATATAGAGATCCAAGAGAGGAGAACTTACCAACATCACCGGCGTTGTTACTATGCGCGGGAAAATGCTGCGCAGAAGCAGATAGACCATTTAAATAGTCTCCTATTACAGAGAGGAGGAGGGGGGGGGGAAGGGAAGGGGGGAAGGGGAGAGGGGGAAAAGGGGAAAGGGGAAGGGGAAGGAGGGGGAAAGGAGGGAAGGGTAGAAGGGGACAAACCTTAAATGCAAGCGTAGGTGCTGCATATGGGATACATGTGGGAATAAAAGAAAAACTGCACTAAGCAGTAACACCATTAAAACAGTTGTATTGCATACTAGTGCCATATCACAGCGGCAGGCATTGCAAAACCATAAAAGGAGGGAATTATATAAAGATCCAAGAGAGGAGAACATACCAAAATTACCAGTGTTGTTACTATGCGCGGGAACCGCCGCACAGGAGCAGATAGACCATTTAAATAGTCTCCTATACAGAGAGGAAGAGGGGGGGGGGGGGAAACAGTTATAAATTTGATTTTATAACTGTTTTCCCATCCACATAGGTTTTTATTGATACCTTGTTGCCTCTATTATGCTATTACCTCTGTTTTTAAACATGAGTGTTTAATCTTATCATTTTATGCTTTTGATTGACAACAAATTTTTCCAGTGTACGATGATACGGCTACGTCAAGCTGCATCACAGTTTTTAGATGTTATCCTATGATAGTTTTTTATTATTATTTATCCTATATGCCTGTGTTTGTGATGTGTGGTTTTTGGAGATGATGTTATTTATCCCCAATAAAATATATTTATGGTTTTATATTACACAGATTAAAGAGATGTTCTCCCTTTTCATACATGTTGTTGCTCTCCTGCTGTGGTAATGTATTATCTTTTTTTATATATGGCTTTCCACAATCCAGTTTTTGTGGCTTTTAAATTTCTATGTGATTTTTAGAAAAAAAATTTATTTTTATTTTTATTTTTGTATGTAATTGTTTTATGTATTGTGTATGAGGTATTTTATGATGGTACAGTTCTATGATTGTACATTTTAATATGTTTGTTTTTGTTTTAGACACCTGAAGAAGGCCTCGGGCCGAAACCTTTTAGTTGGGTCCTCCAATAAAAAAGATTTTTATATATTCATACACCTGTGTGTAGGCCTTGTCTCTGGTGGTCCGCTTTCTCTTCTTATCTCTCCCATTGCACTTTCAGTATTTATGATGGTGGATCCTCCTCCACTGCTATCCCACTCACGTTTGGCATACCTCAAGGGTCTGTCTTGGGCCCACTCCTTTTCTCTCTCTCTATACCCAGTCCCTTATACACTCATCTCCTCCAATGGTTTTCAGTACTATCATTATGCTGATGACTCTCAGATCTACCTCTCTACACTTGAAATTTCTCTGTCAACCCAGGCCTAGATCTCTGCCTGCCTATCTGACATTGCCACCTGGATGTCTCACTGCCATTTGAAATTAAACATGGCCAAAAGCAAGCTTCTTATTTTTCCCCCTAAATCCAACTTCCCCCTTTCTCCTTTCTCATTCTCTATGGATAATGCTCTACTGCTCCCCGTTTACTTGGCTCACAACCTCGGGTCATATTTGACTCTTCCCTCTCCTTCTCCACATACTTCCAAATGATAGCTAAACAGCAGCAAAATTTGCCCCTTCCTTTCTGAACACACTACTAAGATGCTTATCCACTCCTTAGTCACCTACTGTCTAGATTATTGCAACCTCCTCCTTGCTGATCTCCCTCTGAATCATCTATCTCTCCTACAATCTGTTCAGAACTCATCTATGCAACTAATCTTCTGCCACCCCCGATATGCTCATATAACTCCTCTTCTCAAGTCACTTCATTGACTCCCTATTCACTTCCGTATCCAGTTCAAACTTCTCCTACTGACCTATAAGTGCACTCGCTCTGCTGCTCCTCTCTTATTCCTTCTTATACCCCTCCTCAGGATCTCTGCTCTTCTGGAAGATTACTGTGCCCTTCTTTTCTATTGCCAACTCCAGACTTTGATCCTTTCACCTTACTGCTCCTTATGCCTGGAACAAACTATCTGGGTCTGTCCATCTGGCTTCATCTCTGGCCATTTCCAAATACCAGGATGAAAACTCACCTCTTTGATCCCACTTTTGGATCCTGATCTGCTTAGTCTCCTATGTGTTTCCTTGTCATTCGCCTAGATATATCCTTATCCTCAGCTGTTGTGTTGTCTGTCTTGACTAAATTATAGGCTCTGATGAGTAGGTACCATCTTTTACATATGTCTATACAGCTCTGTGTATGCCCTGTAGTGCTATACAAATGATCAGTAGTAGTAGGTGTGCCTTTTTATGTCTGTCTTTGAGCAGTGGGGTCCTCCTTGGCCTTCACCCATGAAGTCCTTCTTTGTTTAGTGTGCAGCATATGGTGGGGGTTGAAACCAGAACTCTAGATTGCTCCAAGTCAACATTAAGTTCTTTGGATATTGTACATGGTGTTTTTCTAATAGTTTGCACTAACCTTTGAAGACTTCTTGAATTAATTTTCCTCTTCCCACCACATCCTGGAAGGTTCTTGACAGTTCCATGAGCAGAAAACCTCTTAATAACATTGCAAACTATAAACACTGGAATCCCAAGGTCTTTGGAGATGGTCTTGTACTCCTTTAAATTTTGATGTTTGTTGATAATGACTTTTTTGACTGTCTCGGGCAGCTCTCTTGTCTTCAGCATTGTGAAAATGGAACAGGGAGTGAATGTGGCCTTTTTAAACATTAGAGCCATCATTCATTGGTTGATTCAAGTCATAACAGTAGCGATAATTGATCACAGATGTGTCTAATTTTACTGCAGTGGGAATGTAATTTTTCCATTCATCCTGATTTGAATTGTTTATAAGGGCGCCAATAATCATGTCCTGGTGCTGTCTCAATTTTATATGTTAGGTTATATTATGTTACTCTTTATTTGATATACCGCAAATCTATAAAAAACTATTTCCTATTTCCTTTTGTAGTTGATCTTGTTTTATTTGATTCCTTTATGTGTCAAATATGTGTGCAGATATAGTCCAAAGCCATTTCACTGGCCACATTTTTTTAGGATATATTGGACATTAAGAAGTTGAACTACAAGGATGCCAATAATGTCGACCAAAACTGTAGTGCTTAGCAGGCAGAGGTACTACATTCTCTATCATCAAGCTAAAAATACAGTCTATCAGGAATTTCACTGTTGGATTCTGAGTCTGGATGGCCTGGAGAAGAGCAAGAGGGTTACCAGACCAGATAAAAGGAGTACATTTGGAAGAACACATGTCTTTGTCCTTCCTCTATAATGCCGGAAGCAGGCATTATAGAGGATTTATCTCAAGCACTACCCAAGTTTTGGGGTAAATAGAAACAGAGAGAAACCAGGTAGAACCCAGACAGAAGTATCCAGGGGCGAATTATCAGAAGAGGAGAGTGAGGAGGAGTTCATCTTTTCCCATGCTGACATTCCATGAGACAGATTTCCCTTTGTCAGTGAAGTATGTAGCTCATATCTTTTTAGTGGTAGTTCAAGATGAGTTACATTCAGGGACCTAAGTATTTCCCTGGTCCAAAAGGGCTTACAATCTAACATGCTAATGCAGAAACCCAGCACTAAAGCCCAGTGCTTAAAGCTCTTGCGCAGGATTGCATAGCATGACTCTAATGCTGACTCTTTGCACAGGAATGCTATATTCAAATTACCCAGTGTGCAAAATGTCAGCGTTTAACTGGGAGAGCAAGCCAAACACATGCATATAGAAGTCAGCACAAGTTTGGCATGCTGTCCCAGAGAAACAGGGTCATCTGAGATGGTTTGACACTTCACCTCATATGATCTAGGCATCAGGGAAAGTCCCCAATGCCATCAAACACTGACCTCCTGACAGAAAAAAAGTCCCCAGTGGCCTTGATTCTCTACGCACCCAATAAAAAATTCCCTGGTGCCCCAGTAGCCCCAATGCCCCACCTGCCCACCCAATAAAAAAAAATCTCTGGTGGCCCTCAAACACACCCCCACCCTTTTAATATAGAGCGGGAGCATTGCCAACAAGCTCCTGCCCCTGCACCACCATCTTGGAAAATAGCAGCACCTGGCCCTGAACAGTGCATCCTGAGATACATGTACACCACGCCGGATCAGATTGCTATACGTATAAGGCATTCATACACCAATGAACAGTTCCTCATCCTATTGCTGAATCTAATCCCATATTCTCAGAGTGAACCAATTACCTTGAAATTGTAAGAGATTGTAACAATGTATCATAGTTCTAAGAGCCAGTTCAATGTAACATAATTGCTTATATTTTAACAATGTATCACAGTTTGTACTATGTGTTATAGAGTTCATTGTAAAATAAGCGATGGGATCGGATGGGATACACCCTAGAATACTGAGGGAACTTGGGGATGTTCTAGCAGCTCCACTGACTGACCTTTTCAATGCCTCGTTGGAGTCGGGAGTGGTGCCAAAGGACTGAAGAGAGGCTCATGTCGCCCCTTTACACAAAAGCGGAAGTAAGGATGTAGTTGAAAACTGCAGGCCAGTCAGTAGTGAATAAATTATTGGAAGCGCTGCTGAAAGAGAAAATAGTGAGATTTCTGGAGTCCAGCAGATTACAGGATCTGAGGCAGCATGGATTCACCAGAGGCAGATCTTGTCAGACAAATCTGATTGATTTCTTTGACTGGGTGACCAGGGAATAGGACTGAGGGAGAGCCCTAGATGTGGTGTATTTAGATTTCAGCAATCCCTTTGACACTGTTCCTCAAAGGCAACTTATAAACAAACTGAGCACACTAGGGATGGACCCTAAAGTTACTGCTTGGGTTAGAAATTGGTTGAATGGGAGGCGACAAAGAGTACAGGTAAATGGAGCTCACACTGAGGAGAAGGAAGTTACCAGTGGTGTGCCCCAGGGATCTGTCCTTGGTCCGATTCTTTTTAACATCTTTGTTAGTGATATAGCAGTAGGGCTGTTGGGTAAGGTTTGCCTCTTTGCGGATGATACCAAAATCTGCAATAGAGTAGACACCCAGGAAGGTGTAGATAACATGAGGAGGGATCTAGCTAAGCTTGAAAAATGGTCTAGAACACTGTTCCCTATAAGCTGTGCGCATGTGCGCGCGCACACACCTCGCCGAGCGAGCGCACATACTTTACAACAGAGCGCACAAAAATTACGGCTCTGATACTGATAGAAAACAACACAGATGTCTTAAAATTTAAAAGTTATGATTGTAATTACTAGAAATTTCCCGCTTCATTTAGTAATCGTCTATTTTCATTTAATTTGATTAAAATCAGTGAGGTGTACATACTGTATTCTGATGTGTAGTCAAATTTTAAAGTATATAACTCCGAGTGTCGTTATGTGGCGCACAAAAATTTAACCTTCCTTCAAAAGCTGCACACAGCTGATATTTTATGTGCACACAGGCTACAGAAAATTAGAGGGAACATTAGTCTAGAATTTGGCAGCTGGGATTTAATGTTAAAAAATGTAAGGTCATGCATTTGGGCTGCAGCAGTCCAAGGGAGCAATATAGACGGTGAAGTACTTTTGTCCACTAAAGAAGAGCGGGACCTCGGTGTGGTTTTGTCTGATGATCTTAAAGTAGCTAAACAGGTAGGAAAGATGACAGCAAAAGCTAGAAGGATGCTTGGGTGCATAGGGAGTGGAATGGCTATCAGAAAAAAGGAGATGATAGTGCCTCTGTATAAGTCTTTGGTGTGACCTCATTTGGAGTATTGTGTGCAATTCTGGAGACCGCACCTTCAAAAGGATATAAACAGGAAGGAGTCAGTACAGAGGGTAGCTACTATAATGGTTAGTGGTCTTCATTATAAAGCATATTAGGACAGACTTAAGGATCTTAATATGTACACCTTAGAGGAAAGGTGGGATAGAGGTTATATGATTGAGATGTTTAAATACCTTCGTGGCATAAATGTACAGGGGGAGAGCCTCTTTCGATTGAAAGCAAGTTCTGCTATGAGGGGACATGGGATGAGGGTGAAAATGGATAGATTCAGGAGTGATATGCTGAAATATTTCTTTATGGAAAGAGTAGTGGATCCATGGAATAGTAGAGGTGGTGGAGTTGAGCACAGTATCTGAATTCAAAAAAGCATGGGACAAACACAGAGGATCTCTAAAGGAAAAAAGGGGACTGTTGTAGTTGTTGATATGGAAGGACAGACTAGATAGGCCATGTGGTCTTTTTATGTCATCATTTGTCTATGTTTCTACTCAATGTAACCTGTTAGCCACTCTGTTTCATGTTAAATGTTGTTCATTGTAAACCACTTTGATAATTTTAAAAGGCAGTATTAAAAAATCTTTAAATAAATACATTTTTTTTATTTTATATTTATGCATTTTAACAATGAATCAAGCATAACACTTGTACAGTAATAGACATTGTAGGAAAAGATTAATAAGTACATAACATCAAGAAAACTCAAACAATGCTATTAATAGTCCCCAAAATGAGGGAGAAAGTAAACGATTTTTACAGAGGCCAGGAAAATCCCCTGTAAAGAAATAAAGGTAAATTTTTAAGACAAATACCAGAGGGTACACAGGGAACCAAGCAAAATCACTAATAGTGGGGTACTGCTAGAGAGGAGAAGAAGTTACAATGCGAGCGCTGATGGAAGAAGACAAGATGGCTGAAAAAAGACATACTTATACGACTGATAAACAACAACACATTTACAAGGATAACGAAGGACAAATGAAGCGCCCATACGAGTGACCCCAGGACACAAAATTAGGAAAGATTTGCGCCTACGCTGCGTTTCTCGGGAGACATCCGGGAACATTCCTATTTTTTTCCCCAAAAACAAATTATTACGAAATTTAAAATAAAGCCGGAGAAGCCAGTCTCTATCAGATGGTAATGCCAAGGAAACAATTAGTGTAGAAACTACAAGTTCTTCATCCTTAGGCGTCTGAAGAAGCGCTGATACATCTAATAAGCTCATCTCTGGTAGACCAACCGCTTTCTCCCCAGTTTTCCGACCAGAAGGTAGAAAATACCCTTTGGTAATAGGAGGAATTAAATCTGATGTAACCTTCAAAGACTCTTGTAGATACCTTTTTAAAAGGTCAACCAGAGAAACCAAAGGCACCATAGGAAAATTAAGAAGACGAATATTCGAGGATCTAGCGGCATTCTCCAATACTTCCAACTTCAGCTTCATCGCCATATTATCTTTAATTAAGGAATCAATCACATCTGAAAATTGTGAAACCGACTGGGTATTCGTAGTAACTTGTGTTTTGAGCTCTGTTACCTCAGCAGAAAAATTAGAAGAGAAAACTTCCAAAATAAATACATTTTTTGAAATTGAAGAGTTCTATGAACAAGTACAAGCTGAAACTGACAGAACGTGCAAACAGGATATCCTGATAGTCATGGGTGATTGGAACGCAAAGATTGGCAACAAAGAAGAAGACAAAGTAGTTGGAAAATATGGACTTGGCAACAGAAATGAAGCTGGAGAAAGACTGATAGAATTCTGCAAGACCAACGATCTTTTCATCTCGAACACCTTCTTCCAGCAACACAAGCGGCGACTGTACACATGGACTTCACCCAATGGATTGTATAAAAATCAAATTGACTACATCTGTGGAAGTCAATGATGGAAAAGCTCTATAACATCAACAAAGACAAAACCTGGAGCTGACTGTGGTACAGATCATCAACTACTAGTATGCAAACTCAAGCTAAAGCTGAAAAAGAGCAAACCACTCATGAATGCAGCAAAATATGATCTTGAGAATATACCACTGGATTTTAAAGACTGCCTGCAAAATTGATTTGCTGCTTTAGATACAAATGATAGAGTTCCAGAAGAGTTATGGAATGACATCAAGAAGGTTGTGTTGGGAGAAAGCGAGAAGTCTCTACAAAAGGTAAAAAAGAAAAAATGGACAAAATGGATGACGGAAGAAACTCTGAAAATTGCCCTGAAACGCAGAGAAGCTAAAGCCAGAGGAGAAAGAAAGACAATCACAGAACTCAACAGAGATTTCCAACGTGCAGCAAGACAGGACAAGGAAAAGTACTACAATGACACATGCAAGGAAATAGAAGCAGAAACTATTAGAGGAAGAACAAGATCAGCTTTCCTAAAGCTACGAGAGTTAAAGAAAAAGTTCAAGTCTCAAATTGGAATGTTACAAGATGCTCAAGGTTCTATGTTGAATGATGCTGAGAAGATCAAGAAAAGATGGAAGGAATATACAGAGTTTTTATATGATAAAGATCAAGTGGACCAACAGCCGTTTCAACCTGTACCTTATGATCTGGAACCATTGGTGATGAAAGAAGAAGTTGAAGCAGCATTGAAAGCCCTATCAAAGAACAAAGCACCAGGCATTGTTTGCATTCCCATAGAAGTATTACAGCAATCTGATGCAGCTGTTACCGTACTTACAAGGCTCTGCCAAGAAATATGGAAGACGGCATCATGGCTAACTGACTGGAAAAGATCTGTGTTTATACCAATACTAAAGAAAGGTGATCCAACTGACTGTGGAAATTATCGCACAATCGCTCTGATCCCACATGCCAGCAAGATTCTACTGAAGATTATTCAAAAGAGACTACAATCATACATGGAACAAGAACTACCTGAAGTGCAAGCAGGGTTCAGAAAAGGGCAAGGAACGAGAGACATCATTGCGGATGTGAGATGGATCCTTGAAAAGACTAAAGAATACCAAAAGGATATCTATTTGTGCTTTATCGACTATAGCAAAGCTTTTGACTGTGTAAACCATGAGAAACTCTGGGCAACATTAAGAAGCATGGGTATACCAGAACACCTGATCGTTCTCTTGCACAATCTGTACATTGATCAAGAAGCAACAGTTCGAACGGAACAAGGAGAAACAGAATGGTTTAAAATAAGCAAAGGTGTAAGACAAGGCTGCATACTTTCCCCCTACGTTTTTAATTTATATGCAGAACAAATCATCAGAGAAGCAGGATTGTATGAAGACAACAGAGGTGTGAAGATTGGTGGAAGACTCATCAACAACCTTCGCTATGCTGATGATACCACATTACTGGCGGAAAGTGAAGATGACCTTAAACATTTGCTTCTCACAATCAAAGAACATAGTCTCAAAATGGGCCTGCACCTTAATGTAAAGAAGACAAAGATCATGACAACTGGCATAATCAACAGGTTCATCGTCGAAGGAGAAGAAATTGAAATTGTGAATAACTTTAACCTACTTAGATCAACTATCAATAAAGAAGCAACAAGCAGTCAAGAAATCAGACGACGCATTGCTCTTGGCAGAATGGCTGTGAAAGACCTAGATAAAATTCTCAAGAGCAGAGATGTCTCTCTCCATACAAAGATGCGACTTGTTCAAGCCATGGTATTTTCAATAACATCATATGGATGTGAAAGCTGGACAGTGAAAAAGATAGACAGGAAGAAAATTTATGCCTTTGAATTATGGTGCTGGCGGCGAATACTGTGTATACCATGGACTGCCCGAAGAACAAACCAGTCTGTACTAGAGGAGATCAAACCTAAGCTTTCTTTAGAAGCTCAGATGACAAGACTTCGACTTTCATACTTTGGACACATCATGCGGGAGAGAGAGATCATTAGAGAAAGACATCATGCTTGGCAAGATAGAAGGTCAACGCAAAAGAGGAAGGCCAGCAATGAGATGGATCGATACAATAACAGCAGCTACGGGTACCAGTCTGTCAACAATAAGCCACCTGACTGAAGACCGAACACAATTTAGGATAGCTATCCAGAGGGTCGCCATGAGTCGACTCCGACTCGATGGCACTTAACAACAACAATTAAAAAATCTTTAAATAAATACATTTTTTGCCTTATATGGCAGTCTGACCTCACCCGATGTATCCAAGTGCATTGCGTGGGGCCAGGCGCTGCCATTTCTCAAGGTACCAAGTGGGGGGCCACCGGACCACCAGGGTTTTTTGTTATTGGGTGGGTGGGATTGGGTCCACTGGGCCATCACAGATTTTTTTTAGTTGGTGGGTGCAGGTATCAGGACCACTGGGAATTTGGTTTCTGTTTGGGTGTCGGTGTCAGGGGGGAGAACACTGGCTTCCCAACAGTATTCTGATAGCATCAGGGTTTTTCCCCAATGTTTGGATCATCTTAAGTGAAGTGTCAGACTTCACCTCAGATGTTACTTTTGCTCCTGGCTGGAGCTTTACGCCTGCCCGAATCTGGCATGAAGATCCAGCATTAAAAAACAAGGTAAAAGATTGTACAAAGTTTCAGAAATTACTTATGCAGCAATTTGCATACCAAGTGTGCTGCAGTTTAGGGCGGTTATTTTTTGGGCATTTTTCAGTGCTAGCTTGCTTTCTGTATTGGAGAGCAAGTCTAGCACTGGAAAAGCACCAGAAAACGCTACACTTAGCTTTTCTGCATTGGCCCATAAGTTCGTATCTGAGGCAATGGAGGGTTAAGTGACTTGCCCAAGATGTGTTAGTGGAATGTGAACTCTGGTTTCTCTGGGTTGCAGGATGTTTCTCAAACCATTATGCTTTTCCTCCACTTCAGTGAAGAGCTGAGCACGGCCCACACTGAACAAGAGAAAGGAGCTGAGAAAATCCTTCTTGGCAATAAAGGAGAAGCTAGAGAATAAAATAGTGCAGTGACCACAGATGTGTGAATGAGTGAAGTACTGAGTATCTAAGAGAGTGAGAGGAGAAAGAGAAAAAGTCCATCAGGGAGACTAACAGAGTGAGACAGAAGTTATCCAAATATTACTGTGTTCCGGATAATTTCAAAGCTCACCTTTGCTCTGCCCCAAACCTGGCCCCAGATTATAAGGATAGCATCAGGCCATTCGGTTAGTTTTTTTGACCCAATACTATCTATATGGGGCCAATATTCAAAAGCATTTATCCAGTTATAGCAGCACTTATCTAGCCAGCATGTTATCCAGCAACACAATCCGTATCATGTGCCTGTATATTACCTCTGATTACCTTGGCCTTATCTAGACAGAGTTCAAAGTTATTCCATTAGTGACAATATTCAGAGCGTTAACCAGATAACTAGCTGCATAACATTATACCAGAAAGAAGACTGTCCTAAATATATGTGGTTAGATATCTTAGATATCCAGTTAGTGAGCTGAATATCACTGCTTTTTCGATAGTAGGACTGGTTACCAAAGAATCTGGATTTTCAGCACCAGTTACTATCCTGATACCAGTGCTGAATATCTAGATTTCATTGAGCCTCAGTAGTCAACATCTAAAAAAATAATGCTGACCACTGTAGCTGAATATTGACCCCATAATCTTTTAAAAATATGGACAGCAAAGTTAAACTTTCAGTGCCTGCCAGTGAACATATAACTTTGTTCAGATATCAGGTTGGTAGTGTTTATACAGTTTCCAGTGGGTGAGAAGTGCCATCTTATTCTGCTTCTGCATACAGAGTTTCTCCCATTAGAAGCCTGCAGCCAGCAATGAGATGGGTAACCATCCCCATCTCTTTCTTACAGAATCTGCATGTGCCCATTTTACCAGCTTTTTTCTATTCTTGTTATATTCACTTGTATGAACTAGGGATATGCTTTCATTTGGAATGAAAGAGGTGATCTGTGGAAACAGGAAATTATGAACTTGTTGTCATTTCCCAGTGTCCATTCAATAGTACGTCCTATTGGGCAATACGGTGCTCTATTGATTGAAAGTGATATGAAACAAAAATAAACATTTCAAATGAAACAAAATGAAAGTTTTGGGCCTGCACCACCCTAGAGTATAGTGCTGTGTGCTTTCAGTACAACCCTTCAACAAATGTTCTTCATATCTTTTCAAGTATTAATGTAATAGTGGTCTTCATTTTTATTGTAGGAGATGCAGAATATGGGTGCAAACCATGCTTGCTTACACCCCCAACTTACACCTCACACTTATTTATTTAACATTTCTTTTTTTTTTTTATTTATTATCTTTTGAACATTTTACAAAGCATAATTTTACCATATCATTACTTTCAATAATAACGGCATATTGCAGAAACACATAAAGAAATTAAAATACAAACAATCAAATAAGAAACCTTCTAAAACTGAACTAGTGGGCAATCCAATCCTAGTTGCGTAGAGTTTTCATCATGTCACTGCTAGCAATCCTGTTTATCATTATGGGGTCATGGTGAAAATTGCCTGCATGAAGGGGAGCATAGGCTAGAGAGAGCTCGATTTCAAGTACGTGTAGACAGGCTTCCATTTGTCAAGCATCTTTGCCGAGCCAGGAGTTTTAAGGACGTATAGCTCCTCGTATGTCTTGTGTTGACACACTAAATTCCACCAGTATTCGCTATGCATTTTCTCAAAATTCTTCCAGTTAAGCAGGATTACTTTAATAGCGATACTGAGTAGGACGTCGAGCAGTCGACTCTCCTGTTTTCCTAGTATGAGTCCTTCCATCGTGGATTTGTATATGACTATATGGTAGGAGGCAGGTATTATGAAGCCAAAAATCCCAGACATTCGCTGCAGCACACATTTCCAATATCCCTGAAGATGTTCACAGTAATATAGCATATGATCCAGCGTTCCCATCGCCGTATAACAGGACCAGCATCTGTTTCCAGCTTGCGGCGCCCATTTCATTATCTTAACAGGAGTTAGATATGCCCTGTGCGAAAGAAAGTACAATGATTGCATAAGGGATGCTGCTCTAGTGACCCGTGTAAGGGCCCAGAAGGCGTCCCAGCATTCATGTTGCATAGGTTTCCCTACTTCTTTTATCCAAGCTGATTGAACTCCATTGCATAATTTGTTAGACCCTGTCCTGAAGAGCTCCAGAAATTTCGAAATGACTCGGGATCCCGACTGTATTTCATTGAATTTCTGGAGCAGGGGCCAACCTGGCTTCAGAAGTAGTGGGGAGACTCCTGCTTTGCTCAAGCAATATCGAAGCTGGCACCATTGAAAATAACAGGTGCTGGGTAAGCCAAATTCCCTTACCAACATTTCAAAAGTTTTGAAAGTGCTCCCATGCACCAGATGTCCTAGAGTACTAATGCCACAATTCATCCATTTCTTCCATAAGAGAGGTTTATCTCCTATGATGATTCTGCGATTCAGCCACAGCGGCGTCTCCAAAGCAAAATCCATGCCCCCTTCAATACACGGCATCACGAGCCGACATGCTTGCTGGGTTGCTAGTATAACCTCATTTTGTCTCAGATGGGAAGTTCCAATCATCATACTCATTTCCGGCAAGTCGCTCATAGCTTCTTCCACCTGTCGCCACCGGGGAGATTCTTTACTGTCTCCTTCTATTAGCCATTGCGTACTTTGTTTTAACAGAGCGGACAGATGCAACCACTCAACATCAGGAAAATGCACTCCTCCTTTCTCTTTGGGCAGCTTAAGCTTCCACGCTGCTATCCTGGGGACTTTCGTGTTCCATAGAAAGGACACTAACATGCTATTTAATTTTTTGTAGAAACCGTGAGGGAAAATTAATGGAACCATACCTAGTATATAACTAAGCTTTGGGACAAGTACCATTTTAATCGTCTCCAATCTTCCCCACCAGGTTAAGTTGAGGGGGGACCAAGCACTAGTACAGGAGCTGACTAATTCTTTACAGTAGGCAGTTGTCCAATTCACAGTTTCCGACATTGTGTGTCCGTATTCGATGCCCAGGTACTTGAAAGATGATTGTGCAAACTGAAAGGGGTAATCAGTGAACATATCAGTCTTTACCCTAGAGTTTAGAGGCACAATTGTCGTCTTGGTCCGATTTATCTTGTACCCATATACAGCTGAGTAGTTGTCAATCAGGGCCAAGGCCGTGGGCAAGGAGGCTGGTTGCAAGAACAGGATAAGGTCATCAGCATACGCGGATAACTTGCAGGGACCATCCGCCAGGGCTATTCCCCCAATCTGCTTATGTTGTCGTAATGATATCAGAAGCGGTTCCAGGGCTAAGTTGAAGAGTAGCGGGGATAAAGGGCACCCTTGTCTAGTTCCTCTTTGAAGCACAAAGGGTCCAGATATGTCAGAATTAGCTGCTATCCGAGCAGTAGGATTAGCATACAAGAGCGCAGTCCTCTTGAGGAAAGTGTCGTCAATCCCAAACCACTGAAGAGCCTGAAACAGGAAGGACCATTCTAGCCTGTCAAAGGCTTTCTCAGCGTCTAGCGATAGCCCTATCAGTGGCTCGGGGGTCTCCTGAGCTTCTAGTAATACATGGGTAAGCAGCCTTCCATTGTCAGAGGTAGACCGGCCAGTCATAAAGCCACATTGATCTATATGTATTAAAGAGCTGAGGACTTTGTTGAGTCGATTTGCCAAGATCTTTGCATAAATTTTGTAATCTGCATTGAGCAAAGAGATTGGTCTGTAATTCTCAATTTTCTGCGGATCCCGTCCCGGCTTTGGGTGTATAACAATAGTCGCCTCTGCAAAGGCACCGATTGTCGGATTTTCTGAAGGCAGTCTACTATAGTATGTATATAGCATGGGTGCTAATCTTGTTTGACATGTTTGATAAAACTCAAGTGGAATGCCATCTGGGCCCGACGCCTTCCCTTTAGCCAGTTGACCAATAGCTTGTTGTATTTCTTGAATAGATAGATCTTCATCCAGCATTCGTGCCTGGGCATCTGACAATTTGGGACCCTCAACATCTGCGACAAACTCACGGAATTTTGCAGTATCACAAACTAATTCAGAGTTGTATAGCTTCTCGTAGAATTCCTTGCAGCGCCCCAGGATTTGGTCATTTTGCAGTAGAAGGTTTCCATCCTCACTATGTAATGCTGCTATGTGGGTCATGTTTCTCTTTGCCTTCAGCAATTTTGCCAGGAGCGATCCAGCTCGATTGTTTTCATGATAATATGTGCTCTGCTGCATTTTGACACAAGTCTGTGCCCGTGCTGAGAGAATATTATTGTATTTACTTCGAAGTTTCTGAAGCCTTATCAATATCAGGGATCTTCTCTCTTTGCCAATAGACGCTCTCCCGCTTTTATCTGATCCTCTAGATCTTTTTGTTCTTTCTTCTGAGCTCTGTTCTTTTGAATGGAATAAGTTGTTATGTGTGCCCTGATGGTCGCCTTGAAGCCCTCCCAACAGGCCCATACCGATGTCTCTGAAGGATTATTGATCTTATCATATGCCTCAATCTCTTTATTCATGTATGTCACAAAGTCAGCATCCGCTAACAAGGCCTTGTTGAAAGTCCATCGACAGGGCTTTTGATGTGTCTGCCCTGTGTCCAGGATTAGGGTGACAGCTGAATGGTCTGATACCGTTCCCGCATTGATTTCAGATGCTACTAATTGTTTAACTAGCCCACTCGTTACAAGAAAGTAATCAATTCTCGTCTGGGTAGCATGTGAGGAAGAATAAAATGTGTATTCTCTGTCAGTTGGGTTTAGGAGCCGCCAAGCATCGACAAGTTGCAGCTCCTTTATCATACTCTGTATTACTGCAAATGACTTTACTTTGTAAATCGGACGATAAGGGGTTCTGTCTATTAAGGGGTCTAAAATCAAATTGAAGTCCCCTCCTAGCACTATTTCAGTGTGGGACTTGTCCACTAAATCCTTGGCAACAGCCTCAAAGAATGAGGGTTCATCTTGAGTCGGGGCATAGATATTCATTAATGTATATGATTTCTGTGCAATTTCCAGGGTAGCTCTGGCCCACCTGCCTTCTACATCAATTCTCGTTTCCTTTACCGTTATGGCCAGGGACTTCCGCATTAAGATCAATACTCCCCCTTTCCTTTTGACTGCAGGAGCAGCAGCAACTATTTGATAGAATGCCGAGACTACCTTTGATGACTCTTTTTCGGTCAGATGTGTCTCTTGTAGATACACTATGTCAGCGTGTTTGTGTTGGCAGTATGTGAGAATTTTCTTACGCTTTATTGGATTCGTTACCCCCTTCACATTCAGGGAAAGCAGTACTAATTTACTCGTTATATGTGGTATTTGGAATATAGCTGGACATGACAACTCTATGGTATCTATCTTTAGGGGACCTCTGCATCAGCTGCATCTTATTGGATTGGCTTGCCCGATCATAACATTTAGACTTAACAATTAAACAGCGTTTGGTGGAAACCATCCTACCTCAGCAGAAGGGCTCTCCTAATAGCATCCACCGTTGCCTAGTGTAACATTATATTTCTCGTATTCATACCCCAATGACCATGGCACAACCTAATATTTCTGGCTAGCGAACTATACAAGTACAGCACTTGGGTATACATGATGTTGTAACACAGCAGTTTTTATCCTGAAATGAGTACCAGATCAGGTCTTTCTTATACAACTTATTCTAGAACTACATATGCAGTATTCCACATCCCAACCAGGGTACATTGTATTCCCACATTGTAATGTCCACACTGCTACTTATCAGGCAAAACTCCTCAATAGATGAGTCTCAGTTGGGTTCATCATGTCTCCATTGCACTGCTTTCCTGTAAAAACGCTTTCAGAGCTCCAGCGTCTACGAAGTTCCTTGTAGAGTTGTTCAGCGTGACCCTCATTGTACTGGGGTAATAGAGGCCGTATCGTGCCTGAAGCTTTTGCAGAAGCGGCCTGCACGCGAGCAATTCCTTTCTGCGGTCCATTGTGGGTTTGCTCAAGTCAGGGAAGAAGGAAATCTTCTGTCCCTGCAGGCTCAATGATGCCGCTTTCTTTGAAGCTTGGAGTATTTGCAGCACGTGTGGGTAGCGCAGGACCTTCATCACAATAGGCCGCGGGTATTTACTGGACTTTGACCTGTGCAGTGGTACACGATGTGCCCGCTCAAGCTCAAAGACCTTAGTGAAGGAAATCTGCAGAATCTCCAGGATCAGCTTCTCAAGGTATTCGATCGTATTTGCCCCTTCAGCACCCTCAGGGATTCCTAACAGGCGGATGTTATTACGCCTTGATCGATTATTATGATCCTCCAGTTGAGTCTAAATCATCTTAATACGCCGTGATAAAGATCCTACACATTCAAGCATGGCACCATGTTTTTGTACTATTCCTTCCGTCGTAGTTAATCGACTATTCATATCTTGCATTTTTCCCTTCACTTCGTTTAAATCTTCCTGGATCGCCGACAAGGACGAAGTATTGGCTACAATTAATTCCTTCACATTTCTCAGCTCCACTAAAATCTCTTTTATGCCTTCCCCTGCAGTTTCCTTACCGGCCGCGGCCATTTTTTGTGGAGATCCAGCCTCCGGTTTCAACCTCTTCGGTGCTGAACTGGTGCCTTGTGGGAATTCCAATCGCGCCGGTTTTAGCGCTGACATTGTCTATTATTCAGAGCTAGTCCAGTATTCACCTTTGGGGTCTATCTACGATGAGATAAGCTCAGGATTCTTGTCTGGCAACGGGAGCTTGAAATTACACGTCCATTCTGCTCTGCAGTTGGCTCCGCCCCATTTATTTAACATTTCTTATATACCGCACTATTTGTTATCAGAGCGGTTTACATTGTAACAATAAAACACATAGGCCAAATAACTGGCTTTCGTTTACAGATAACAAGGAATTAAAATGGAGGTAAACTGAAAGGGGGCTTGATTGACAGTCCCTTGTGGGTCACTCCAGGCCCGTGAAGCCTCCAACCCTCATCTGCAGTATTCTGCTCCAGTTGGCTGGACTCCAGGGGAATAAAACACACCAAACACAAAGTGGGAAAGTGTGCCTGTTTATTCCAAATAGTAACAGTGCAGTCTTACTTTTATAGAGTTACAAACATATGAATACGTCATAAATCCACCCAACAGCCTAGTGCCAAGCCTAGCACTGTCTATCAAAAACCGTACCAAAAGGTACCAGTCTCATCCTCAGGTTTATAGAGAACAACACATTCCTTTCTAGCTAGGTATTTTTCTAACTATCCTATTTCCCTTGAGATCCAGCTACGCAGCAAGAAATTGAGCTCTCTGTATACAAGGCTTATACAGTGATTACAAATAGATATGCTTATACATATATAGATAGATACTTATTTTCCCCAACAATCCCCCCTTTGGGCCTGAATAGGCCCACAAACAACCTAGTAGAGTAATACAAAATTTTAAGCAGGCATGATTAACTGAATATCAGGACACGGTGGCTCAGATACATCAGCCACTGTAGAAACAGGGGTATAGGAATAACCTGCTTCTTTGGCACTTGAAAATCATGCACATGGGGTAACCAAAGAGATAATGAAGTTCCCGGCCGAATCAAATACTTGCGTTGCATAGGGAAATAAGTAATATTACAACGACTAGAGAGGGGAGAGGGATTGGAAGGGTCAAGATCATAACACAATAAAAACTTCAAAGAATCGGGAACAGACACTGGCAAAGGGAGGGATCACTCATATTATAGCTTTCCAAGTATCAGCACAATCAGTAGGAACCTAACAAGAAACATTATAAGCGGGGATTATCCATACATGGGTTCGGACTAACAAGTTCATGCAAAGTAAGAGAATGTACCATTACTGGAGTAGTGCGAACGCTGGCAGGAAGTGGTGGTACATATGATACAGTCAGTGGATGTTCATCAAACGCACAATTTCCAGCACTGTGAGTTTCCATAAGTTAACAGAAGGAAGATTCGCTTGCTGCGGAGTACAGCGAATCAGTTCGATCCAAGAGTGCAGAAAAGTGGGTTAGTCATATTATTCTTCAGGCTAGGATCAATGAGGTCAGACGAACTGTTCGTCCATCTCGGAAAACACCTCGGATTACAAGGCCATTCCCGGTAGCAGATAGACTATCCAAACAACAAAAAGAGAGATGAACATCAAACACCAGAGAGGAGGCCATGGTCTGTTTCTCGTCATGGCACGTCGTCAGCCCTGCGTTCCTCGGTTTCCTCAGGAGCCCTCTTCACACGTGAAGCGTGATCCAGGGTAGGATGTTGATCTGTCAGCACGGCAGTTTGGTCACGGCCAGCATCCTCAGGTTTCCCGAAGGGAGGATCCCACTGCCCTTTCTTATGGAACAGCTTCACTAGGGACTCGATCTCCAGGACGGAAAGGATGCGTTGACTCTATGGAGGGACAGGGCAAAATCTGATAAACTTGTTCAGATACTTCACATAAATATTGGGCTAACTGCACAGCATACTCTTCTTGTGCAATAAGCAAATCATCAGCCCGTAATTACTGCTCCCTCTGGCCATTTCCACGGTAATGGGAAGGGACGCCCCATTAGAAATTTCAAACGGAGAAAACCCAGAAGTTCCAGGAGTAAGCCTAATTTCTGCTAACACTGCCGGTAAATAAGTAGGCCATTTACCAGGAGCATGTTGAGTTGCCTTTTTCAATTTCTCTTTTATAGTGTGATTCATTCGTTCCACTATCCCTGAGGACTGGGGATGGGTATGGGCACATGAAATTTCCAATCAATAGCAAAACATTTGAGTAATATGCTGTAAACACCTTTGGGTGAATGCTGGCCTTGATCAGAATCTATTGACAGGGGAACACCCAAACCGAGGGAATAATGTCTTTACATAGAATTTTAGCCACAGTCCTAGCATCTTCTTTGGTAGTGGGAAAAGCTTCAGGCCATTTGGAAAACCGATCTACAATCACTAACGATATTTAAAACCCCCAATAGACCTGGGCATACAAGTAAAATCCACCTGCAAAGCTTGAAAGGGACCTTGAGGAGGGGGCAAATGCTGCAGCTGACCCACATCTTTTCCTCGTTGTACATTGTTCCTGGCACAGCGTTAAACACTGACTTAATTGCACTTCAACTAACTGAGGCAGATCTCTACACACAAACACTGTCTGTAATTCTTTTAACACTGTTTTCCTATTTTATGGCCAACACACCATGAACTTGGGCAATTAAAAGTGGGGCAGCTGCCTTTGGCAACCCCCTACGGCCACCCCCCCTCTCTTGCCAGATTTGTGCTGCATTCAAACACCATATCCTGTTGTTCCCAATAAGATATATCTTCAGGATCAGCTGCCGCTTGTAGATGATGGAAAGGAAAAGAATGCTCAAGAGGAGACACATAGATTCAGACAACAAAGAGTCTGTAGCAGGGGGTGGAGCTGGTGTCATAGTCCTAGATCAGTAAAGGAATGCAGGCGTTCGCTCTCGGCCTGCACACATTGCTTGGCAGCCAGATCTGCCAGTGCATTTCCCTGTGAAATAAAGGAATTGTCATATCGGTGAGCAACACACTTAATAACCGCTACCTCAGATGGCTTACACAGAGCTTGTAACAAATCATCCCAAAGGTGCTAGGCTTGGCACTAGGCTGTTGGGTGGATTTATGACGTATTCATATGTTTGTAACTCTATAAAAGTAAGACTGCACTGTTACTATTTGGAATAAACAGGCACACTTTCCCACTTTGTGTTTGGTGTGTTTATTCCCCTGGAGTCCAGCCAACTGGAGCAGAATACTGAAGATGAGGGTTTGGAGGCTTCACGGGCCTGGAGAGTGACCACAAGGGACTGTAAATCAAGCCCCCCTTTCAGCTGGTGTGAGAAGTGGGATACTCCCGCTGGTCCGTGAATGCCCCTGTGCTTTGGTGGCACGGTGACATGGTATAAAAAACGAGATTACACATAAAAGGACTTTCCTGTTCCTCTGGTGGGAAGCGGAAGGAAAGCTAAATTTATTTCTTCCTCATCTGCAGGGCTGTGAAGGTTGTGTGCTTGTGTGAGTTTGGCAAGACGCCCCTGCCATATCCTGAAGCGATATAGCGCTGACGGGGAACTATATACAATCTTTGAAACTACCTGTTGGGACATATGTCAGCTCTGTACTTTCATAAAGGATAGGTATGGGGTTGTGAGGGTAAGTGTGGGAGGGGGGGAGGTATGTCCAGAAGCTTAAAGTGAGTGATAAAAAGGTAGTGTTTGAGGGCCTTTCTAAACTGTCTAAGGTCCCTGATCGCTCTAATGCCGGGAGGGAGTTTATTCCAGCATCTGGGGGCGAAGTTAACAAAAGCTTATGCAGAGAGATGCTATAATGAGATGCACGCTAGTACCAGGGAAGTCATCAGATGGGTTTTTGGGATTCTGAAAAGACATTTCCACTACTTAGACCAATCCTGAGGCACGGTACAATATTTCCCCATGGAGATGACTGATATTCTTGTGGTGTACTGTTTACTGTGATATATTGCTCTGCAGTCTGGCATGCCAGATAACATAAATTATATCTTGAAGCTAGGCCTCATGTATCCACCCGTCACATAAGATGACAGTGAAGTGAAGTGAACTTGCTGTCTGAACTTCTGCAATCTGCTAAAACACTTCAAGATTTTAGAAAAAGACTTAAAATATACTTATTCACTGATCACTATGGGCACGACACCAATGACTAAACATAAGAATGCACCCTACTAGTGTAGAGGCAATACCAGGTCCAATCCTACCCACTAGAAACATCCCACCCCACCATACTCTTATGAGCTTTGTACCTACCTAGTTATTTATACTTTGGCAAGATCGTCCTTTGGTAAAACCAACATGGTTTTACCAAAGGATGATCTTGCCAAACAAATCTGATTACATTCTTTGACTGGATGACCAGAGAACTAGATTAAGGGCTTGTGATGGACGTGATCTACCTAGATTTCAACAAAGCCTTTGATACTGTTCCTCAAAAGGAGGCTTATCAATAAACTCAACAGCTTGGGAATGGGTCCCAAGGTGGTGAACTGGATCAGAAATTGGTTGACTGATAGGCAATGGTAAATGGAGCTCACTCAGATGAAAGAAACGTGATTAGTGCTGTGCCCCAGGGTTTGGTCCTGGGACTGGTACTGTTTAATGTATTTGTGAGTGATGTTTATTTATTTATTTACATTCTCTTATATACTGCGCTATTCTGCATCAGTGTGGTTTACATTGAACAAACTGAAATTACATTGAACAGGGCATTATAACTTGGAGATAACTATTTTACAGGGAACATGGGCTATGGAGGGTTAAGTGGCTTGCCCAAGACCACAAGGAGCACCTGTAGGACTTGTGATAAGGAAGCTTATCATAGCTCAGGTAGGAGCTATAGAAAAGATGATGTGACTCTGAACAAGCAACCTGTCAGTTCTGGTAGAATTGAGAAAACAGAGTTTTCACATAAAAGACTACCAGTCCCAGAATGCACCAGCTTTCCAGCAGCCATGAGAGGGGCTGAAGTGAGAGAATGTGTGTGCAATCAAGAGAGCTATGAGGTAATCCCTAAGCACTCATCTCAAAGGGCAGGGCTTGATTCAACACAGCTGCGCTGTGTTAGGGAGCAGCACACATTAAGAAAGAATAAGAATAGAGATTATTCTTCAGGAAACAGTTTCAGCAACAGTTGGAAGAACAGCTTCAGCAAAAGCCACGCAGATAGAGAGAGAAGGAAACTCTCTGGAAGAAGAGAAGAAAGGCCATTGGAAGGTCTGGGAGATTCCAAGGCAGTACTCATACTGGGAGGTATTCCAAAAGCCAGCAGAGTCCATTGGACTGGATTCAGCCAGAGGAATGGAGTGGCAGAGATAGGAATCACCAGTGGCTACCTGGAAGAGAGAAGACTGCATGTGGAAGGGACGTTCAGACCAAGGCCAGAAGGTATGTGAGAGAAGATCCAGTGTCCAGGGATCAAGATTGGAAGGCTGGACATCAGAATTGGATTACATATTGGCCAGGCTATACAGAGAGGAATAATGATAGCAGGAGAGGCTCAGGTATGAACACTGATCCAGAACCCTATCTATAATAGAGAATGGCAGCAAGGGAATAAGCATTCTCATGATAGTGCCTTAATGAAAGACTCGTCTGTGCCAATGTATGATAGTGACCATATGCTGATTGATACAGCAGATGAAAATACAGTTTACATGGGCTGTTCTCTATCTAAATGCTATTGCTAGCTTTCTATGAGCAAACACATCAGCCATCACAAAGAAACCTAACTTTGTTCTTTATTTCCACTGCAAACAGCTCTTAAAGCAGGATTTGGGCTCACACAGTAGCAGCCAGCCAGCTAAAGGCTTTCAGCTGGTCCACTGATAGTAATTAGGGCTGCACCTGATTGTGTGTGTGAGCAAGGGAGAATCACTGCTGAGATCGGCGTGGAAAATAAGCAGAAGTTAACCTAACCAGCAAAGTTTATTCTTTACTTTGTGCCTTTGTATTTGGTAATTACTTGCTAAGAAAACATTAGCTAATTGCCTGACAAGCTGAAGGTTGTTTTCTGGTTTACTTTGTGACTTTTTGTTATCCATTTTAAACACTGCAAGCAAGTAACCTCATTTATAGTGCTATCAAGCATACATGTGCTGGGTAAATTAAACCCCATCAATAAAAGAAGTATTTTATTGATCTTACCACTTGGTTTCACAACTCAAATTATTGTCATCAGCTGTGTTTGGGAGTGAATGAACTACAATACCCACAATACCTTGCAAGAATCATATGAATATATGCATCGTCAAGATTGTGTAAGTTCTCACCCTAGGCAGCCGTCTGACAGACTAGAAACCCTAGTCCTTCCGGCCCAAGGTTGCTGTTCTCTAGTGGGATTTGAACCCCCAACCTTCCAGCCTGAAGTACCTTGCCCCAACCACTAGGCCACTCCTCCACTCCATTTTTTTGTTGCTGAAAAGACTGAATGGAAAAGTCTGTCTTTTTTACAGATGACATGAAAATTTACCACAGAGTAGACTCCCCTAAGGGAGTGGATAACATGAGGAAAGATCTCCAAAAGCTGGAAGAATGGTCTAATGCTTGGCAGTTAAGATTTAATGTGAAGAAGTGCAGTGTCATGCACTTGGGAAGCAGAAATCAAGGGAATTGTATGTGATAGGGGACAAGAGGTTGGTGTGCATAGGCCAAGAGCAATTATTTCTAAGGATCTCAAGGTGGCAAAACAGTGTGACAAAGCAGTGGCAAAAGCCAGAAGGATGCTGGGTTGCATACAGGGAGGAATTACCAGCAGAAGGGAAGAGGTACTAATGTCACTGTACAAGTCGCTAGTGAGGCCTCACTTGGAATATTGTATTCAGTTTTGGAGACCATATCTTGCAAAGGACATAAAAAGGCTGGAAACAGTTCAGAGAAAGGCAACCAAAATAATTTGGAGCCTGCATCAGAAGACTTATGAGAAGAGACTTGAAGACCTAAATATGTACACTCGAGGAGAGGAGGGACAGGGGAGATATGATTCAGATCTTTAAATACTTAAAGAGTATTAATGAACAAACAAACCTCTTCCAAAGACAAGGAAGCTGTAAAACTAGAGGTCATAACATGAAGCAGCAAGGGGGTAAACTGAAAGGCGTCATGAAATACTTTTTCACTGAAATGGTGGTGGATGCTTGGAATGCCCTCCCGATGGAAGTGATGAGGGCAAATACAGTGACAGAATTCAAAATGGCATGGGACAGACACAATGGATCCCTTTATAGCAACAGGATGAAATCAACATAAATATAACTATCTCTTATATCTCAGCAAATAGGGGTGACCTACACAGAGCGGTGGGTACACCCCTAAATAAGGACATGTAGAGGGGTGACCTGCATGGAACGGCAGGTGCACCTACTCTTGCCACCTTGCTGGGCATACTAGATGGACCATACTGGTCTTTATCTGCCATCATATACTATGTTACTATGAACTCAACTGAGTTTACCTGGTTGTTCCATACACAGAGTTCACCTTATTGTTACACCCTGCTTTATTCCAAGTTGATTGTACCTAATTCATTGTAATTCCAAACTTAACTGAGTTCACCTTGCTCTTTCATGTAAACTGCTTTGACTACCCAGAAAAGTGGTATATAAAAAGTGTTAACTAAATTAAATAATAGTTAATACAATTAAATGAGCTGCAGCAAAAAGTCATTGCATGCTATTTTTCATGTAAGTTATGCAACCAATATCATGACAGTAATACTTGGAGGAGGAGAGGCAGAGGTTGAGTCTATACTAATGTAAGCACTATCAGTCTGAGAGTACCTTAGGATGGCGTTTTGCTGCTATTTGGCAAACTGGGGGCACAGTTTCCAAGAGTCAATGCTGTCCTTGAAGACTTAGCTCTCAGGAATTTTAGGGGTCCCGGGACAGGACCAGCACTTACTGGGTGGCCTTTAACATCTTAAACCCAATCATTCCATTTCTCTCTCCCAATAAAAGTCTAGGCCAGAATTTTGTGTCCTGAACCAAAGGGTTTACTGTAAATTATTTAGAGATCACTGACAGCAATAGCATAAGGATAGAGATAAAAAGAAAATTGAGATATTCAATGCCAGGGCCATATCCAGCCACCAGCATTGAATATCAAGGTTGCCTTCTTAGTGTTTCAGTCAACCAGTAAGTGGCAATATTCAGATTTATTTATTATTTATTTAATGCCTTTTTTTATACCATGCTTTTTAGAATCAGTGCGCTTTACAGTCAACAATAATTAGTACAGTGCAGGCCGACCTGCACTGTACTTACAAAAAACAGGTGTTGCAACTTGGGACTAACTAGGGTAGCTATGTACAGGCTGAGCATCAGGTCGCGGAATAATGTATTGACCAGGTCTGCTTGGCAACTCTTTCAGGTAACTATATACAGGCTAAGCAGTCGGGTCACAGATGTACAGTGTTGACAGGAGCTGCTTGGCAACTATTTACAAGAGTAGGTGGCTATACTGTATACACATTCATGTCAGGATGTACAGTGGTGCTACTGGGCGGGGCTGCATCGGTGTGATGTGGGTGTGTTGGGGGGGTTGTCCTGGTGGTTGAGTATGGCTGGATGTGATGTGTCACTATTATGGGAGTAGTGCTGGAGGAAGAGGTGGTGCTTCAGTGCCTTCCTAAATTGGGCAAGGTCAGTGATGGACCGGATGGTAGGTGGGAGGGCGTTCCAATATGTGGGTGCATAGTACACAAAGGCTCTGTTCCTTGTTGCTTGATGTTGGCTTGATAACTAAACCTACTAAAGTTAGGCCTGCCTTTTTTCTGCCTAACTTTAGCCAGTTTAAGTTACCCGGCCAGCAGTTGAATATTGCCATTGACCAATTAACTCTAGTGCTGATCCTGGACCATCCCAATGCTAGCAATCAGGTCATACAAACCATTTATCAGGGGATATTCAGAGACCTAAGGCCCCAATTCTATGAGGCAGATGGTGGGGCAGCATGTCCGGGCATGACATGCAGCCCCACTATCCACCTTGCCGGTATTCTGCCTCGATCCCCTGCTGCATGCACAGAGCTGCTGTACATGCTGTGGGGGATAGAGGCATGATGGGACAGATAGTGGATACAGCGTAGGCAGGATCAACCACTGGACAAACAGGGCTGAGTCTGCTCATGGCTCTGTATGTCCAGGTGTCACCAGGGGGACAGCTTGTTTATTCCACTGTGGAGGTGGACTAAGTGGCAGATGACCCCCTGTATTGGCAGGCCAGGACACTTGGGCCAGTGGTGGTGCGGCAGGTGGGTCCCTGCTGCCCATTCGGGGCACTGGCAGCCCCATCAGGCTTGGGTGGTGGGAATTTGGTATCCTGTGGAGTGCAGGACATGTGTTGGCATGGGGAGGACGTCCTTGTGATGATGCTGGGCTGTCCGGGCAATCTCCAAGAGCCCTATCCCATGGTGCAGAATCGGATGCTGACAGCCTTGTCTTGGTCAGGGCCATCCAGACAGCCCAGACATGCCACATTGTGGACTGGGCTCCACATGGTTTAGTGCCGCTGAATATCCTGCTGACCTCAGTTTAACCAGTTAACAGGTCTGCTAACTGACTATACCTTTTTGAATATGGCCCCCAATGGATATTAGGTTCAGAGGCCTAAGCAACTTTTTGTCACCTCCCAACCCCACTGCTCCATAAGGTACTCCATCTTATCCAGCAGGCAACATCGTGATGGTACAATGGCTAGGCCAGCAGACAGGGAACTGCCTATGGGCTGGATATTTATGAGCTGAATTTTTCCTCCCAGCCAAGTCTACTTCCAGCATTATATCACTGTGGAAAAAGTAATCTCCCCTGTTCTGAAAATAGCCAGGTCACAAACAGGTTATATCACTATATGCTCGTAGGACTGCTAGAAGTCTCTGCTATTCAGCTGAGTGGCACCTAAAGAGTGTGTACACTAAGTCTGTAGGAGTATGGATTCTCAGAGAGGTTCTCGTTGAGTAGTTTTATCTTGTATGGCAATTACTTTCATATTTGTTTATTTTCAGATTGCTGGAAGAAATGAACATTGTGCCCATCTTGATTTAAATGTTGTTCTGTTCCATTTCCATAAGGAAAAATAAAAATAAATGAAAATGAAAAAAATGTTCTTACCCCTGTCCCCCCCCCCCCTTCCCTGAGGGGATCTAAGAGCAGACGCAGTCTCTGCAGCTAAGTGAGCACAAACTTTGCTTGTAAATTTGTGTGACTTAAAGCTTGAGACAAAAGAACATATTTGGAAAATTCTTTATTTTAAATTCTTTAAAAGCATAAAGTATTTTAAACCATTAAACTAAGGGGTATGTTTACTAAACCCTCTTAACGTGCGCGCCGCGGTAGTCTGCAGGATGCCATATACGGAGTGAGCGGTCCGGTCAAAAATAGCAAAACGGGATTAGCGTGTGCGCTCTTGTGGAAATATCACAGGGATATTTCCAACAGCCCTCAAACAGACCTCCATTCGGCCCTTGCTGAAAAACAACAAACTGGACCCAAAGAAGGAGGATTCTTACCGTCCAATCTCCAGCATTCCACTATTAGCCAAGATCCTTGAAAAGATCACACTAAGGCAGATTCAACAACACATTGATTCTGAAGCACCACTAGATCCAAACCAGCATGGGTTCAGAGAAGCACACGGAGTCGAAACTCTTCTTGTTTCCCTAATGAACACGCTCATTAAAACAACAGACAATATCAGAAACGGAGTTGCAATGATATTCCTAGACATTCCTAGCAGCTTTTGACTCAGTAGACCATGACCAACTTCTAGCCCGGCTCCATGATAAAGGGATACAAGGAACTGCATGGAACTGGTGCAAATCCTACTTGGAAGATCGCTGGCAACAGGTCCGGATCGGTAATATAACATCCCAGCCTTTCCGACAGAAGCAAGGAGTACCACAGGGTTCCTCCCTCTTGGCCTTGCTATTCAATATCTACATGCAGCCAATCTGTGACATCTCTCGGTCATTCGGAATTTCATGCCTCATCTATGCCGACGATGTTCTCCTATTCACACCAATCAATGTTATAAAACCCGACTACACATCCTTAACCACCTGCTTCAATGCAATTTCTGATTGGCTGCTCACACAAAACCTCAGAATAAATTAAAAAAAAACAGAAGCCTTGATCGTCACAAGGAATAAAGACTTCTCTCCCCCACCATCGCTAAGAACAAGAGATGCCGATCTACCTTTCAAAACCATGATACGTTACCTAGGTGTCATACTGGACCAACGCCTGGAATTCAAAGAGCACATAAAAAGTACAGTAAAATCCATCTATCACAAGATCAGGACGCTACGCCATCTCAGACCCATGCTGGAACCAAATGACTTCCGCACAACCTTCCAAGCACTAGTCACCCCACACTTTGACTATGCAAATATTGCACTACATGGCCTACCCAAGAGCATGCTGAACCCACTACAAATGGCCATGAATACAGCAGCCAGGGTTCTTTATGGAGCCTCAAGAAGTCAACATATTACTCCCATCCTGATCGATCTTCACTGGCTACCGATAACATGTAGGATTCTATACAAAGCCCTCCTCTTGACCTTTAAAGCGTTCCATCGAATATCAGCATCCTCGTTATCTGACCTCCTTTACCACGTACAGGACACCAGATCTAGACGATCTGTATCTGAAAACACATTAATGGCCCCAAAAGACCTATCAAAACTTACTCAGATCACTACCAAGAGAGCATACTCATCCTTCGCCCCCAGATGCTGGAACATGTTGCCAACCAACATCAGATCACAAAAAGACCTGTCTCAATTCAGAAAAGCTCTAAAAACACACCTCTTCCAGCAACACTTCTTCCAAGGCAATATCTCCCCATCCCCACCCCGTCCAACTCAAACCAATAACTATGGTTAATCAATGATTCCCTAAACTGTATTGCTCATTCTAAATTATAATCTCGTTCATCCTTAGCCTATAGAGCCCAAAACACATGCTAATTTACTGTACATAGTTGTAAATATGTGTTACCCCAGTTATCCCTGTTTTATTCCCTGTTATCTGTAAACTTGACATATGTTATATGTTTTAAGTATAAAGTTGTTAAATTGTAAACCGCGCTGATGAATAGCGCGGTATATAAAAGCTGTTAAATAAATAAATAAAAAACATTAGCACATGAGTAACGTGCGCGGGAAGCATAAGCAGGTGCGCTGATGCACCAACAGAGAAACAGGGCTGCAGTGCAATGGTGAAGACCCTGACAGATGGGGCAGGGGTCATGGGTTCAATCCCCCACTGTGCCCAATGAATAAGGCTGGCTGAAGCACTACCATTTATGTGTAATATTGCATTATGAGGCTTTTTAATTTTATTTTAATTACCGCTGCTAGCAAACGCACTCTCAAAGCACTGTAACATAAGGTGCTGCATAAGGCACCCCATAAGGTACCCAGAGGGCACATTTTAAAGTGCACTGTCTGCCACGGCACCCTACAATGTTGCTGAAAGGGTGGCGTATAGGGCGCCGTATAGGGTGCCCTATGAGGCACAGCAAGGTCATAGCACTGTTTTTGATGGCAGCACTGTGCATTTAAATGCATGGAAATCTTAAGTAGGTGCACTGAAACGCAAGGGGAAACAGCAGTGTAGCACAATGGTTAAGGCACTGATTGATGATACAGGGGTCATGAGTTCAATCCCCAGTGTGCCCAATATATAAGGCTGGCTGAGACATCAGCTTTGACATGTAAGTATTGTTTCCTGAGGTATTTTAATTATTGCTGCCAGCAAACACACCCTCACGTGCCGTAACCTAAGGTGCCACATAAGGCACCCTATAAGGCACGCCAGAGGGGCACATTATAAAGTGCACTGTCCGCCACAGCACCCTATAATGTCCCCTATAGGGCACCCTATAAGGCACTCCATAGGACACCTTATAAGGCACCTTATACGGACTGGCACCCTATCAGTCACTCCATAGCATACTGTATAGTGCACCTTATATGGACGGTAACCATAAGGTGCCCTATAGGGCACCCTATAAAGGGCCCTCTGAGGCACCTTATGGGTACAGTACATTGAGGGTGTTATTGCTGGCAGCACTAATGTACTTTAAAAATAGATAATGCTTTGGACAGCCCTATCAAATAACCCCACTGTGGGTTTGAACCCATGACCGCTGGCTTTACTGGTAGTGAAGTAACCAGTGGGCTACAGCTCTATAGCTGCTAGCAAGCCCCTGGCTGGCTGCAGAAGGACTGCAAGTCACCACACAAACAGTCTGCTGTGGTCACCAGGATAGGATTAACCCACCCATACCCATGATGCACTGCACATGCAAATCAGCAGTCTACAGATGATCACAAGATGGGGTATGCACCCCCACAGCACCTCGGCCTGGTAGGGTGAACTGACCACGTGTGGTACTGGCACAGAGTAGCTACACACCATCACATTGTGCAGGTACTGCACTCACCCTGAGGGTGAGGTGGGGCGCCCAGCACCAGGTCCACAGCAGAGATAGGCCATGCTGCAGGTCCAATGTGTGAGATAGGTAGTTTCTGCAGACACACCTTGGATATATCTGTATGTCTCAGTCAGGTGTAGCCCCTATGGACCCCCTAGGAGTATTATGTATCACCACCCTCCTCCTCCTCCAGGGCTGAGGGTGGTAAACAAAGTCTTCCACCAACAGATCCACATTCTTCCTCCCTGCAATGGTGGCAGTAGAGGGGACCATCAACCCCAGTCCTGCTGGGGAACAGACACCCTACAGGGCAGTCAATGCAACTCTGTACACATCCATAAAGCAATAGCAGACAGACATTAGGCCTGGATATGCTAAACTGCACCCCACCACTATCTGATATTCTCCTGCAGCAAGCCTTCAACCGCTGCAACCTGCAAGGCACGCCATCAGGACACATACCAGCTGCAGACACTCTGCTAGCTAGTCCATAGTGCATGTTCCTGGTGGAAATGCGTGCACCCAGAATTGGGATGTCAGCATACACAACAAGCAGATAAGTCAGTGACTGGGCCCCAAAATGAAACCCATAAATATCACATGAGAGAAATACTATATAGCACTATGGGGGTGCCTAGCCATGCTGTGGTCACTGCACAGTCAGGGTGAGAGTGATCTCCCAGCAGGACATACTGTGGCCACCCTGTCTGTGTTGATGGTGGCCAGTCACTACAATGTCCCAGGCAGTGCCCTATGCCCTGTGCAGATGCATCCTGGCCAGGCCACCCTGTCCGGGCTATACCCATGGTACCTTGCTCCTCATTATGCACATTGGCAGGCCAATACTGGCAACAGTGCTGGCAGTGTGGGCTGTGGAGGGTGTTTGCAGCCACCACACACTTGATAGACAGACACACACTCCCACACCTATGCCAGCATTGTGCTACTCTAGAGGAGTTTAGCAGCCCTGGCCACCGCACCAGTCCTGGGCACAGTGCAGGCATGGATATGGTACGCAATACTGTTGGGGGTCACTCCCCAGGGTGGTAAACACTGTCAGAGACCAGACCTGAAGCACACTCCACAGACAGCAGAAAGGTTGCTATGATGGATAGAGGTGATATGATTGAGATGTTTAAATACCTCCGTGGCATAAATGTTAAGGGAGAGAGCCTCTTTCAATTGAAAGCAAGTTCTGCTACGAGGGGACATGGGATGAGGGTGAAGGGAGATAGATTCAGGAGTGATATGCGGAAATATTTCTTTACGGAAAGAGTAGTGGATCCATGGAATAGTCTCCCAGTGGAGGTGGTAGAGATGAGGACAGTAACTGAATTCAAAAAAGCATGGGACCAACACAGAGGATCTCTAAAGGTAAAAAGTGGACTGTTGTAGTTGTTGTAATGGAAGGACAGACTAGATAGGCCATGTGGTCTTTTTCTGTCATCATGTTTCTATGTTTCTATGGAGCTCAATCAGCAAACTGTGCTTAACGTAGGCATTGGTATCTGCCAGTAATCATAGCAAACGTTTGATAGCTGTGTACCATATTCCCAGGTGTAGGGTGGCATTGCTAAGGTATGCAAGGGCTAGTATTGGGAGATGCACGCAGGGCCCAATGTCCTGCCTCTCCAGGAGGCATTGGCTAATGGAGCCTGTGGGTGTGGGTGTGGGTGTGTCTGCCCTGTTGGCTGCTGCTTTACGGCAGAGGTTCCCAACTCCAGTCCTGGTGTGCCAAACACTGTTAGGGTTTTCATGCTGTCCCTCATGAATATGCATGAGATACATCTGCATACCATGGGGATGGTGCATAGATATGCAGCACAGGCATCTTTATTAGAGGCAGCATGGAACCTGAATGGTGTTTGGCCCTCCAGGACTGCATTTGGGAGACTCTGCTCTAGGTAATGCGCCTGTTTATGGTGTCTTTGCTCTGTAGGGTAAAATGTAGGTGTTTTGGGCATGTTTACGTCATCTGCAATAAACGTTCTGTCTGTATTAGCATGTTGTAGTAGTGGGTAAAATATGGGGACTGGGTTGGAAGACACCATAGCTGGGACTTGAACCTGTGACCTTCTGCCTCCAAACACACTGGTTGTGTGCACTGCACCACTGTGTTGCCACAGAGACAGTGCATTCCCTGGTGATACCATGACTGTTTGTCCGGCAGGGCCTGTCTGTTGCAGTGCATGGCACCCACCTACACAGTGCTAGGCCATGGTCAGCTCTGGGCAGCTGCCACTGCCCCCTCCACCAACGGTACCCCTCCGCCACCATGCTGACATGGCCTTATATTGGAGACAGCATAAAACCTGAATGATTTGTGGGCCTCCAGGACTGAATGTGGGGGACTCTGCTCTAGGTAATGCGCATGTTTCTGGTGTCTGTGCTCGGTGGGGTAAAATATAGGCGTTTGAACCATGCGTATGTTCTCTGCAATAAAGGTTTGTCCTTACTATCACGGTTTGGTAGCGGGTAAAATATGGGACTGGATTGGTAGTAGCCCCAGCTGGGACTTGAACTTGTGATCTTTTGCTCCTGAACACACTGGCTGTGCTCACCACACCACACTGTGCTCACAGAGACAGTGCAGTCCCTAGAGATACTATGGTTGTTTGTCAGACACAGCCTGTCTGTTGCAGTGCATGGCACCCACCTACACAGGGCTAGGCCATGGTCGGCTCTGGACAGCTGCCACTGCCCCCCTCCACCACCAGTACCCCTCTGCCATCATGCTGACATGTCCTTCTGCTGGTGGTGCTGGTGGTGTGCAGTCTCAAGCCATCCAGTGTGCAGGTAGGTGGCTGCCTATGGTGTGTGTTCTGGGGTAGGGTTGCCTGCATAGGCGTCCACGCTTCCCTCCAACACCGCCTGTCAATGTTCTGTGCCCTTGGGGGTACCTGCTGGGTACTATCCCCTGTGATAAACACTCTCGTGCCCATGTTGGGCCCTCATCATTTGCTGTCTGGCTGCTGTTCAGTTTCAGCATTCCTAAGTGCCATCTAGGCATCTGCCTAGTCCGCACTGTGCCCCAGCTGCACCACAGTATGTGCCGCCTGCAGCTCTCTGTATCCCCTTTCCCAGCATCTGTCCAGTTGCCCATTCCGACATGCCTGCCCTGCTGTTGTGGAACATGTGCATGCCATAGGAAACCTGTCCAATGGACAGGGAAACCCTGATTAGTGCTATTTCACTGTGGGATCATTCACCTTGTATGGGGACGGAGCGTAGACCCTTCCAAAAGTCATATTTATTTTTTGGGGCTTTCTTTGGAGTGTTTTTTGATGTTTCCCATTACTATCACTATTGCCCAGCTTGATTATAATTTTTTTAAATTTTGTTGGGGTCCTTTTCAATGTTTATTTGTACTTTTGTACCGTGCACATGTATCACACTTATCACTTTTTTGTAGGTTTCCCTGGTTTTGCTGTACATTGCTGACAGAAATGGTTTCTCTTCCCTTTAAATCGGCTCTAACGCGAGGTTTTCACTCGCGGTATTTTTTGCCTCGGATTTCAACCTCGCTAATGTGCGGGGAGCCTCTCCCCTCCCACTCTCCACCCATTGACCCCTTCTCCCCCCCCTGGGGAGCCTTCCTCCGCCCTACGGGAGCCTTTCCCCGCCTTCATCACACATTAGCGCGCCGCGCACCTGAGCGTGCACAATAATGCCCCGTAACATGACATTAGCATGCGCTAAGGTACCTTAGCGCACGCTAATGTGCGCAGCGCACATTAGCGCACAGTAGCGCACATTTGCGCAGTTTAGTAAACATACCCCTTAGTGTGTAGTTAGGCCTTTTAGAGTTTTAAAATGAAACAAATAGATAATTAATCTTTTCCCACCCCATCCCCAACTCCCGCACATCCCTTTATAGTCAGTTTTTGCAGTTAAGAGCAAGGTTTATCATAGGATACTTTAATCAGCAAGTGATTAACCATTAATAGATTATTAGCAGTTCAGCAAAAAAAAAAAACAGCCCCACATAATATTAGCAGATAGCATACAAAATAAATGACAAAGTCCTTCCTTTAGCCTAGGTATTTCTATTCCCTTAGCAACTCTAAACAACTGAACACCTTATTAGTACAAAAATGCAGACAGAAGTCCAGCAGCAAGATGGAGGCTATCCAGTATTTTTCACTGAGTGCCAGATGTATGATTATCTCCTAGTTGGTGACAGGTCATGTGTGTGTGCCCTTGGTGCAAAGAGCTCCTGGCTCTCAGAGAATGAGTTTGATCTCTGGAGGCTAGAGTAGTAGACTTGGAGGAGTGGACGCAGACAGAGAGATACATAGATCTTCAGGGACAAAGTAGAGAAGTCCCATCTCCAGTCTGGCAGCCTCTGTGCTGCCTTGGAGGAGAGAGGTCATCTGGAAGAAGAGCATAACCTTGGTGTAGCAGGGAGTGATCCTGTAGCCAGGATCTGTCCTCCAGATGAAGTGTTTTTTCAAGGACTACTGTTAAAAAATAAGGCAAAGGATAGTGCTGATAACATAATCTGGTTTCATACATATTTTCATTTCATTGCAATAATTACCCCTCATGCAGGCATATCATGCCTAAACATGGCTGTATCTGGATGAATCTACTGTGACAATTAATTTAATTTGTGGAATTTTCATTAATCCTTCCCCCTTTTTACTTTTGTCATGGACCTTTATTGGTGGGGGGTGTCCCCCCCCCCCTATTTCTCCTCAAGGGCTACTGGCCAAGATAGAAGGGTTAAGTTGGCCATCTTAGTTGGTGATTCAACAATTAGACATATAGATAGCTGTGTGGCTGGTGGGCCTGAGGATCCCCTGTCACTTGCCTGCTGGGTGCAAAGGTGGCAGACCTCATGCATAACCTAGATAGGATTTGAGATAGGGCTGGGGAAGAGAAAGCTGTTCCAGTACATGTTATGGAAGCCAAATTTGGGCTTTTAGATAAAGTTGAAAACCAGGACCTCCAGGGTAGCATTCTCAGAAATGGTCCCTTTTCCATCCAAGAGACAGGCAGAGCTCTGGAGTCTCAATGCATGGATGAAATGATGGTGCCAAAAGGAAGAATTTAGATTTGTTAGGAACTGGGCTACATTCTGGGTAAGGGGAAGCCTATTCTGCCAAGTTCTAATGTCCTAAACAGGGGATAGATCAGCTTTTAAACTAGAACCTGGGGGAAAGTCAACAGTCACTCAGGAGCACATGGTTCAGAGTGAGGTATCTTTGAAGGATACCACTATAACAGGGAAATTAGAGTGCCCCAATAGAGAGACTGCAATAAAGGCTATAAAAGCCCTGGTGCTTGGAGGAGTAGCCTAGTGGTTAGAACACTGGCTTAGTAACCAAGCAACCAGGGTTCGAGTCCCACTAGCACTCCTTGTGGCCTTGGGCAAGTCACTTAACCCTCCATTGCCTCGGAAGAAAGGCCTGGCAATCTACTTCCGGTGACACTGCCAAGAAAACCCAGGAGCTTCTGGGTCGCCAGGAGTCAGGACTGACTCGAAGGCACACATTGCATTTTGCCTTTAAATAAAGAACAATACAAAAACCCTCACAACCAAGAGTAGGTCACAATACAAATGTATCTCACAAACTCTAAGATAAAATCACTTCAAAAGGCTTGGACAACCAACAACAAAGTTCAAACATGCAGTTACCATAAACACACGCCAGAGAAACCATCAGCACGCTGTGGATTCACCAACAGAAATATCTGCTTATCCAAGAATCCCAGCCATATCATTCACAGGTCTCATCTGGACACACAAAATTTTAGCAATTCAATCCATCATCTGACATGATATCACATTTGAGCAGTGGATTAATGGTGTGCATCAATTTTTGAAGTTTATGATGAAGTTTTCTTCAGAAATGATTGACTTTTTGGCTGTTTCTGTTTGGCATGATTCTAATGGTTTGATCACTTCTCTTTATCATAAATCAGTGGAGCTTAATACTTTATTGTGCTTTACTAGTGATTATCTTAAACATCTTCGACATAATCTGCCGGTTGGACAGTTTTCGCATCTGTGACATATTTGTGCTTCCTTCACTGATTTTCTAGCAAAGGCGGATGATCTGAAGGCATGCTTGATAGATCGGGGATATCCTATATCTGTTATTAATAAAGTATTCAAGCATAGAGTGTGGTGGTTATCTTCCCAACAGGGGTCTGCACAACAGGAGGACCATTTAGTATGTGTTTTACCTTAATCTAATATGACACCACATATTGCTGGTTTGATCAAATGACATTGGGGCATCCTGCGGATTTTGCCAGGTATTCCTGAAGAACCTCCCTGCATAGCATATAAACAAGGTAGAAACATTTGTGATTTGCTGCAAAGGAAGAGGGCTTCTGCTAAAGGGAACCATGTTAGTCATGATCATTGTCATTGGTGCCATAATGCTATTACTGGTCCTACCTGAATTCATCCCTGTATGGCAGCAGACTTCTTGTCTTTAGATCTATGTGGTATATATGATTATGTGCCTGTGTCAGAAGATCTATACAAACAGGGCGAATCATGTGACCCACAAATGGCTAAGTGAACATCACAGTAGAATAGCTAATAAAATAATGATGGCATCTTTGGTAGCTCATTTTGTGGATTGTGGGCATGCAGCTGATCAATTTCATTGAAGAATACTTGAACAGGTATCAATGGATTGGCGAGTAGGGTGACTATCAGAGCCGTTTGAATGACCTCAAACAAAAATGGATTTTTTGTTTGAATTCATTGGAGCCAAGGGGTTTGAACAATCAGACTGAATGGGCCTCTTTAATTGATTGTTAAAAGTCAGGTGTGTATTGATTTAGATGATGAGGTCTGGGCTTTATATTGAAGCACTGGCTGGGTGGTGAGACACTAGCCAGTGAACTCGTTTTTTGTTTGCAGTTATCTTTGTTCTAAATGTTTCCCTGAAGCAAGACACGTTTGTCTGAAACGTGATATCATGTCGGATGATGGATTGAATTGTTAAAATTTTGCATGTCAGGATGAGACCTGTGAATGATACAGCTGGGATTCTTGGATAAGCAGATATTTCTGTTGGTGAATCCACAACGCTCTGAAGGTTTCTCTGGTGCGTGTTTATGGTAACTGCATGTTTGAACTTTGTTGTTGGTTGTCCAAGCCTTTTGAAGCAATTTATATCTGAGAGTTTGTGAGGTACATTTTTATTTAAACAAGGAGCAGCAAGAGTTGACAGATAGCAAATTATCCCTGTGAACTGCTATGAAGGTTGTAAATTAAAGGAAAAATGTACTAGAAATGTCTATGCAAATGTTAGAAGCCCAAAAATAAGATGGGAGAATTACAATATACTGTATAGCACTTGCTCTCCCACAGTGACATCTTAACATCATGTTCTCTTTCCTCACAAACATTATTTACTACCCCTACTATAGGCATACTCCGTTTATTACCCTGTTATAATGTATCACCATTTTGTTAAAATGCAAACCGCTTTGACCACAGGATAAAGCGGTATATAAAAATTGTTAAATAAATAAATAAATAGATGTCTCTACAGCACAGCATAATAATAGTAGATATAAGTATCTTAGAGACCCGATAGGAGGAGGATAACCAATGGAATACTGATACAAAGGTACAAATTATAACATAACGATATGATCAATCAGACTTGTGCTATATGTTAAAGAGAGCATTGAGTTAAATAGAAATTTTACTTAATAAAATGAGTATGTATGCAAAGGAAATCTACTGAGTGTGAAAGGGATTAGACTCAGGAGTAATATGCAGAAATATTTCATTATGGAAAGAGTGGTAGATGAGTGGAGTAGTCTCCCATTGTAAGTGGTAGAGACGAGGACAGTATCTGAATTCAAAAAAGCATGAGACAAACACAGAGGATCTCTAAAGGAAAAGAGGGGCACTATTTTAGTTGATGGAAGGGCAGACTAGATAGGCCAAGTGGTCTTTTTCCACCATCGTGTTTCTATGTTTTCTAGATGAAGGTGATCCAGGCAACATAGTGTATTTAGACTTTCAGAAAGTCACATCAGAGAATCCTGAAGAAATTATAAAAATTCAATGCATATTTTATATTGGAAACCAATCAAGATAGAAAAAAATAGTGAGAATAAATGGTCAATTTTCTCATTAGAGGAAGGTAAATAATGGGAGTACCCCAGGGATCTGTTTTAGGACTGGTGCTTTTTATAAATGATCTAGAATTCGGAACAAGCAAGCTGATTTAGATTTGCATATGGCAAATTCAAATTTGTTAAAATCGCATGGGATTTTGAGAGTCTGGGGGCCTCCTTGTGAGAGTGGCATCCAAATAGATGAAATTGTATGTGGACAGGTGCAAGTGATGCATGAGAGGGAAGAATAACCCAAACTATAGCTAATACATTGCTGGGTTCCTCAGTAGGGTCATCACCCAAGAAAAAAGATCTAGATGTGATCTTAGATAATACTTTGAAATTGTCATTTCACTGTAAGTTGGCAACTAAAACAGAATTAGGAATGATTAGGAAAGGAATAGAAAATAAAACAAAGGATATCATAATGCCTTTGTAACACTTCATAGTGCAACTGCACCTTGTGTATCGTATGCAGTCCTGGTCTCCGCATCACATAAAAGATATGGCAGCATTAGAAAAGGTACAAATAAGGACAACTAAAATAACAAAGACGACGGAACGACTCTATGACAAAAGGCTAAATAGGTTAGGGTTCCTCAGCCTGAAGAGCAACATAAGAAATGCCATCAAGCCCAGTATCCTGTTTCCAACAGTGGCCAATCCAGGTCACAAGTGCCTAGCAGGTTTCCAAAAAGGCAGACAGGTTCCACAATGCTTGTTTCGGGGCAAGCAGAAGAGACTACTACTACTGATCATTTGTATTGCACTACAAGGTATACAGAGTGCTGTACAGAGACATGCAAGATGGTCACTGCTCAGACTTTACAATATAGTCAAGACAAAACACAACAGCTGGGTAACCGGGTAGCCGGACCCGGCTTCCCCTCTTCCATGCCCCTCCCCCACCGCTATGTCATTTATCCTACTCCCTCCCCCACTGCCTCGTAATAACTCCACAAACACAATTCTTGGTGGGAAAAACTGGTCGCAGCTTTATTTAACAACCCATAAACATTAACAGATATATGTAAATATATATATATATATGGAGCCAACCAACCCCGCGGGTTGATGGACCGCCAGCCATGCCACTAGCAAAGCGGCCACACCTCCGCTCAAGCCGTGGTCCCCACCAATGGCCAATTTCGGCCCCCCCTATCCGACTTTGCCATGTTACTAGCAAAAGTCTTCCAGGGGTTGCCCGGGTCGAGGGCACCCCGCCCCCTCCCCAAGTCACCAAAGGCTCCGGACCCCGGACCTCCGGGATCCCGCCCACCCTCAACCCCCCCCCCTCCCCCAGCTGCGACACCCCATTGCCTCCCCTCCAGCCCGCCTAGTGGGTGGGTGGGAGGGCTTCCCGGTAAGTGCCCGCTAACATGTGCTCTGGGCAAGCCACGCGCCCCGGAGCACATGCACTTGCACCCACCTGATTGGCTCCGCTCGTCAATCTCGCAGCGGAGCCAATCAATTTGAAAAATGCCCTCCGGCGTCCTGACGTCAATGCGCCATCCCGCTGACGAGCAGGGTCCCGTGCCGGGCCGTGCACCCGGCTACCAACGGGCCCCGGGACCCTGCCCGCGCCCTGGAACGACTAGGAGATGCTTAGAGCAGCAGTTCTTAACCTTTTCTGGTGGTCACACCCCTTTCAGCTTTAAAATTGTGAACTCACACCCCCCTATAAAATCAATTTTTTGTCTATTAATGGAGAATGATTGTCTAATTTATTTTTCTGAATTGTAATTGAATTTTAGGTGGAATTGAGTGATAATGAAAAAAAAGTCACTGTACAAAATTGATTAGGTAGGGGTCATACAGAAAATAACTGCATAGATCTTACAATTACTCTTTGAAACACCTCTCAAGGTCGAATAGGAACAAATACATTTTTAAACAGCTTAAAAACACAAATCATAAAAGAAAAATACCTAATTATAATTTTAAATCAAATTATAAAATAATTTCAGTGACTTTTCTGTAATTTTTTTTCTCAATAATATTCGTTATGTGGGGCTCTTTCTTTAAAAGAGCCACTCTAGTATCTTCAGACACATTTAAACGGTTTCTGGCTTTGGTTTTAATATGGAGAAATGATGAGAATCCTGATTCACATAGTTAAGTGGTAGCAAATGACAACAGGACTTGCAATGCAATTTTTGCCAAACATGGATATGACTGTAAATGAGCACACAAAAACTGTTCAAAGGTCAGCTGATTAAATTGCATCCTGGTATGAGTGCTGACTTTAACTTCAATTATATCATCTTTTGCTAAATCATTTTCATTCATAAAGTCAAGGTTAAAAAGAAATGGATCCAATATCCATGTCTGATTTGCATTCAGATCATCTGCAGGGAAGTAGCCTGCAAACAAATCTTTCAATTACTGTAAATGAATTATCACATCAGATGCTACTGAAATCCCATCATCCTCTGAAAGAAAAGTTTCTTCAAGCAAGGGAAAAATTAGTAAAAAATTCTTTTCTCCACTCGTTAGATCCAAATTTGCAGTTTGCCGCTGAAAGCGGTAAGGTTTTCCTTGCTTTCTATTATATTTGCATTATATCCTTGCAAAAATGTATTTAAATTTATTAAGGCGGTAAATGTGTCAGCTAAGTAGGCCAAACTAAGAATAGAAGTGCTGGTTTGAAAATTATCCACTAAAACTACTTTCTCAGTTTTTGAGAAATTGGAGTATTTCTTCACGTAGTTCAAATATTCGACTGAGCATTCGACCTTTAGAAAGCCATTGTACTTCTGTGTGGAAAAGTAGAACCATACGAACAAAACCAATTCTTCACAGAATGCGTGAAACAGTCAATTAAGATATAAATTTACAGTGTTCACTACATTTGATAACTTACTTTTCAAATCTGATGGCAAAGCTTTGGACATAAGTGCATGTCGCTGTAGCATACACTGGTTAATTATAATATCTGGTAGTTCTTTTCAAGTAAAAAAATAAATCCTGAATTTTTGCCCAACATAGCAGGGGCACCATCAGTGCAAACTGATCCTATAATAACTGATCCTACGAATCTTAACCGAAATCATGGAATTCCGTAAAAAATTGAAAACTTATCTGTTCACCAAACACTATAACATAGATAACTCAGCGCCTGCACTAGACAAAGGTTAAACAGATATTCAGTCCACATTAAGCAAAAGCCTTTAACACAAACAAAAACACACACCCACGATTACCTTTCAGCTTACATCCTTTCACATCCATGTATATATATACATATAAAAACTGTATATAGTTAATCTGTGCCACTTTGTATTTATCTCACATTGTTTGACTGTTTACTTATAATATGATGTTCCTTGTAAATATGTTCTGTTATAATATGACGTTCCCTGTAAAACAAATTTACTTTGTTAATTGTTGTTCATTGTAAACCGCAACTGAACTCTGGAAGATGCGGTATATAAATATATATATAAATAAATAAAAAAAATAATATCTATTGATACCTCATATTTTTTCATAACGTTTGACACTATTATGCACATCAATTCCTTTCACTGTCAATTCTAGAGATTCACAAAAGAAGAAATCTTTGATAATTTCTCTCTCTTTTACATAACACAGAAAAAAAGGACTGTAGTTACATCTGTAGACTCAAACTGGATAGCCACTCTCAATGGGCTGACTTTGATATCTTTAATTGCTTGTTACAAAATGTCCTCACTTATATCATTAATCCTCCCCCAAATTCCATCATTTGACAAGGGAACCTGCTGAATTTTCTTGTGAGCCTCTTGGCCTAACACAATTTTTGCTATTTCCAGTGCAGAGGGTTTTACCAACATCTCAGCTAGTGTCTGAGGTTTCTTATTTTTTGCATATACATAGGGAACTTGGTATTGGGCTTGTAAACAATGGTTTCTCTATTGCCAAATATGTACGTGATGTGATAGTACCACCAGCATCAAATTTTACCCTTTTACTTTTTAAAGATGTTAAAAATGTGCCCTGTGGCTTTACCATGCTGCTTGTTGAAGTACTCTAAGGGGCATGTTTACTAAACATTCCTAACGTGCGGGGCCGCGGTAGTGTGCCTGTGCCATATAAGGAGTGGGCGGTTCAGGCCGAAAAAGGAAAAAAAAAGACCATATGTGTGCGCATCGCATTAATGTGCGGGGCCCACATTAGCGCATGGGAAGGCTAAGTGGGGCGCAGCTGTACACCTATAGGAATAGAGCCGTAGCACAACAGTGAAGACAATAACCAATGGTGCAGGGGCCACGTGTTCAATCCCCCAGTGTGTGCAGCCCAAAAAGGCTGGCTGAGGCACCACCTTGAATGTGGAAATGTGTGTCAGGAGGCAAAATAATTTTGGGGCGGCATAAGGTGGCGCACCCTTCATATTGGGGCGGCATAAGGCGGCGCACTGTTCATTGTGGGGCGGCATAAGGTGGCGCACTGTTCATTGTGGGCAGCAGGATGCGGCGCGCTGATGGCCACAAGGCGCCGCGCTGACGCTAAAGTAAAGGAACACAGCCACAGCACAATGGTTAAGACACTGACCAATGGTGCAGGGACCAGCGGTTCAATCCCTCACAATGCCCATTGAAAAAGGCTAGCTGAGGCAGTATATTTTATGTTGTGGAGTGCTTTAGGAGGCTTTTTAATTCTATTTTGTGATAACTACTAGCAAACGCACTCTCACAGCATGTTAACATAAGGCGGACCATAAGGCACATGTTACAGTGCACCGTCTGCCAAGGCACCCTAGAATGTCCCCTATAGGGCAGCATGTATGTTGCGACACAGGATAATGTATAGTGCACCCTATATGGATGCCAACCATAAAGTGCCCTATAGGGCGCCCAATAAAGCACCCTCAGAGGCACCTTATGGGTACAGTACGCTGAGGGTGTTATTGCAGGCATCAACATATGTACAGTAAATGTAAAAAATGCTTTGGAAAACCCTATCACAGAACCCCACTGTGGGTATGAACCCATGACCTCTGGTTGCACAGGCAGTGGCATAACCATTGGGCTACACCTGTAAGCAAGCTCCTACCTGTCTGCAGATAGCCTGCACGTCACATCACAGACAGTCTGCTTGTGTAAACAGGATAGGGTTAGGCTACCCGTACCCATGATGCACTGCACATGCAAATCAGCTGTCCACAGATGCACACAAGATGGGAACTGCACTCCTAAAGCTACCCGGCCTGGTAGGGGGAGGTGTCCTTGTGCACCCACACAGCACCTCGGCCTGGTAGGGTGTCCTGAGTGGGTGGACAAACGGCAAAGAGTAGTTAAACACCATCACATTGTGCGGTTACTATGCCCACCCTGAGTGTGTGATGATGCGCCCAGGACCAGGTGCACAACACCTCGCATGGCTGAATGCGGCCATGCCAGAGCTCCAAAGCAGCAATAACCTGTGAAATAGGTAGGTGCTGCATAAACATCTTGGCTGATCACTGTCTGCCACAGTTAGTGGAACACACACACCCACACCCCCAGGTGGATAAAACAGGGTCTCCCACCAACAGATCCCCATACTATCCTCTTTTTTTTTCTCCCCTCCCCCATGGCAGTAGAGCCAACCATCAACCCCAGTCCTGCTGGGGAAGTAGACCCCCCCCCCCCAGGGCAGCCCAAGCAGCTCCACACACATCCATAACACAATATCAGACAGACATTAGGCCTGGATATTCATAGATGCACCCCACCACTATCTGATATTCTCCTGCAGCAAGCCATCAGCCACTGCACCCTGCAAGGCACTCCATCAAGACACATACCACCTGTGCTCAGTCTGCTGGTTGATCCTGATGGAAATGCATGCACCCACAACTGGAGTGGCAGCACACAGAAGCAGATAAGTCAATGAAAAGGCCCCAACAGGAAACCCATATATATCACACAAGAGAAACACAGTACAGCACTATGGGTGTGCCTAGCCATGCTGCCATCACTGCACACTCAGGGTGAGAGTGATCCCCCAGCAGCACATACAGAGGTCCCCCTGTCTCTGTAGGTGGTGGCCAGGCACTACCATGTCCCTGCCAGTGCCCTATGCCCTGTGCAGCTGCATCCTGGTCAGCCCACCCTGTCTGAGATATACCCATGGTCCCTTGCTACTCATTATGCACATTAGCAGGCCAATACTGGCAACAGTGCTGGCAGTGTGGGCTGTGGAAGGGGCTTGCAGCCAGCACCCACTGTATAGACCAGTGTTTCCCAACCCAGTCCTATGGGGCACACCGGCCAGTCAGGTTTTCGGGATATCCCAAATGACTATGCATGAGATATATATGCATTAGAGATATCCTGCCAACCTGACTGGTTTGTGGCCCTCCAGGGCTGGATTTGGAGACCCCTGCCTAACACCTCTGTCATCTAAGATTGTGAGTGGGTAAGGTGCAGATGTCCAAGACATCAAAAAGGTATATAGAATGTGTCACATTCCTTCTCACTTCTCACCACCACCAAAATATTGTCTATTAGACAACTTTTTGGTGGGTGGTGAGAATCGAGGAGGAATGTGTCACATTCTATATACCCTTTTGATGTCTAGGACATGTGCACCTTGCCCACTCACAATCTTAAATGACAGAGGTGTAAGGCAGGGGTCTCCAAATCCAGCCCTGGAGGGCCACAAACCAGTCAGGTTGGCAGGATATCTCTAATGCATATATATCTCATGCATAGTCATTAGGGATATCCCAAAAACCTGACTGGCCGGTGTGCCCCATAGGACTGGGTTGGGAAACACTGGTATAGACAGACACACACTTCCACACATATGCCAGCATAGTGCTACTATTGAGGAGGTAATTAGCCTTGGCCACCAAACCTGTCCTAGGCACGGCAAGGCATGGATATGGTATGCAGTACTGCTGGGGATCACTCCCCAGGGTGGTAAACACCATCAGAGGCCAGTCCTGGAGCACGCCCCGCAAACACCTAACAGATTGTTCTGATGGGGTCAACTAGCAGTATGTGCATAACGTATGGATATCTATCTGCCAGTACTCCTAGCAAACGTCTCAGAGCTGTGTACCGTATACCTCAGGTGTAGGGTGACATTGCTAAGGTATGCAGGTGCTAGTATTGGGAGATGCACGCAGGGTCCACTGTTCTGCCTCTCCAGGAGACATTGACCAATGGGGCCTGTGGGTGTGGGTGTGGGCGTCTGCCCCTGTTTGCTGCTGCTTTACGGCAGAGATTCCCAACCCCAATCCAGGTCTGCATCACACTGTTCGTGTTTTCCTGCTGTCCCTCATGAATATGCATGAGCTACATCTACATGCCATGGGGGTGGTGCATAGATATACAGCACAGGCATTTGTATGAGTGGCAGCATGGAACCTGACTGGTGTGTGGCACACCAGGAATGCATTTGGGAGAGTCTGTTCATGGTGTCTGTGCTCAGTGGGGTAAAAGATAGACGTATTACCATTGCATATGTCCTCGACACGAAAGGTGTGTCCTTACTATCACTGTGTAGGTGTGGGAAAAATATGTGGCTAGGATTGGTGGAAGCACCAGCTGGGCTTGAACCTGTGACCTTCTGTTCTTGCATGTATTGTCTGTGTGCACTGCACCACCCTGTAGCCACAGATTGGCTGGTTTCCCTGGAACGTCCATGACTGTGGATCCGGCAGGGCCTGTCTGTTGCAGTGGACTGTGCCAGCCTGCAAATGGCTAGGCCTCTGTCTTCTGTGGCTAGCAGCCACTGCCCCCTGCACCACATGTACTCGTCCGCCAACATGCTGGCATGAGCTTCTCTCAGAAACAGCAGATGACCAGATTGCAATGTGGCAGTATGGGACTGCATTTGGGGGATTTGGCTGTAGGTAATGCCCATTGTTGTTGTGTTTTTGCAGTGTTGTGTAAAATATGGGTGTTTTCCCCATGCTTATGTTCCCTGCAATACAGGGGTGTCTGCGCTATCTTTGTTTAGTGGTGGGTAAAATATAGGGGCTGGGCTGGGCTGGGCTGGGCTGGGCTGGGCTGGGCTTGCATGTGCCCCAGCTGGGATTTGAACCTCTGACCCTCCGGCTACTATGGCCACAGAGACAATGCAGCCCCTGGCAGGATGGAGTCACAAACCCTGCTCTATGCATTTTTACTGTGGGCACATGCACTCTGTCTGGTGACAAACGTGCACATAAACCCCGGAAATGACCACAGACACTGGGGGACAATATATCACCACGCTGGGCAAAAGTGATATTAATGGGCAACCATAGCAAACACTCCCAGGAAAGCTCCAAAAAGGACATTTGTTTTGGATGAGTCTCCGCTCCGTAGACCCTTCCAATATTCATTTCTTCTTTCTGGAGCTTTTCTGGGTGTGTTTTCTATATTTGCCCATTACTATAACTGTTCCCCAGCTGCATTACTATTTGTGATATTTTTGTTGTGGTCACTTTCTATTTTTATTTTCACTTTTGTGCTGTTCACATGTATCACACTGCTCACGTTTTGCAGGATTCCCCAGTTTTGCTGTACATTGCTGACGGAAATGGTTTCTCTTCCCTTTAAATGCCCTCTACCGCAAGTGTTTCACTCGCGGTAGTTTTGCTTTGGGATTCGGCCCCGATAATGTGCGGGGAGCCTCTCCCCTCCCCTTCCCCGCCCATTAAACCCATCTCTCCGCCCCTCAGGAACCTACCTCCGCCCTCCGTTAGCTGTTCCACGCCTCTATCGGACATTTGCGGGCCCGTATTTGTGCGGGGCCCGTTATTGTGCCGCGCACCTGTGCGGGGGTGACACGCACGATTGCGAGGCGTTTAAGCGCTCTTAAGTACCGCTTTTAGTGCGCTATTTTGCGGCACGCAAATTAGCGGATTTTAGTAAACATGCCCCTAAGAGTTTCGATGGTTTAAGATTAGAATTTGAAGATACCATGCAACATAGCATACATTGTGGTTGCTGGGTTTCATCTTTTTCTTTCATACAAGTGAAACCATAGCGAATATAATCATTCCAAAGACGCTTTTTCGACATTTCAAGATCTGGAAAAAATATTTATAATTTAATACCATGCTAACAAAAATTTGTAAATAAATTAATTCAAGGCTATTTACAAAGTGGAATAAATGTTTTACATAGGTAAACAGTTCCTACAAAATGTACTAAACATGGCGCATTTGCTTTTAAACAAAGGAAGAAAACTTATTTGTAATATTGGGTCAAGGAGGCGAGTCGCTGACTGGTGCAGAGTACATGTTAGAAGAAAATGCATGGCACAACCATCCAAGGGACACTGAGGAAATCAAAAGTAGAACCGCACTTCATTAGATTAAGTACAGTAAGGCCATCTACCAAACATGTGAGTTTCGACACAGTGCAGAGAGTTCATATTCCCGATTTCTAAGCAAGTGATAATATTTGGGGTTTTTTAATAACTTAGGCGATATTTCCTCTCTGTCTCTGATTTGATGTGTATCTTCCTAGCAGTACTATCTAGGATTCACAATATGACAATGTTGCAGCTACACATCAGTTAGTGAGACTTCTAAGTTGCTGGTACACTATTCAGAAAAAAATAATATCATGTGGAAATGATCATTGTTTGTTTTTTTCTGAATAGTATACTAGCAACTTAGAATTCTCTGGGAAAGCAATCTGCCTCACCTTCCTCACTCTTCTCGCCTGTAGATCACAGTAAAATTTTCTATAGCCTTGAATCCCCAAAATTATTGTCTCATACCCCTAATTAAGAACCACTGGCCTAGAGAAATAAGGAAACAGTTTGAGAGCATGAGACTATGGGGTATGTTTATTAAACTGTGTTAGTGCGATTCGCGTTAGGAGCCGCGGTAGAGACAGAAACCCCAAATAAGGACATGGGCGGTACATCGTTGCCGAGGATGCGCGCTACAAGGCGCCATAAATTAACGAGCGCCACAGGGCACGTTACCGCGCGTTAATCTTAAGAAGGCGCGCAGGCATACAATCATAGCAACAGAGCTGTAGCACAATGGTTACAACACTGACTGATGGTACAGGGGTCATGGGTTTGATTCCCCAGTGGGCCTAATGTATAAGGCTGGCTGAGGCAGCACCCTTTACATTTAAGTAGTGATTGGTGAGGCATTTGACATGTATTTTAATTTGTGCTCACGGTGGCATAACCTAAGGTGGCATAACCTAAGGTGCTGCATAAGGCACCACGGTGGCATAACCTAAGGTGCTGCATAAGGCACCCCATAACGCACTCCATAGGGCACATTATAAAGTGTACTGTCCGCCAAGGCACCCTATAATGTCCCCTCCTATAGGACACCTTATAAGGCTGCGAACAAAGCCCTGGCTGGCTGCAGGACTGCACGTCACCACACAAACTGTCTTCTGTGGTTACCAGGATAGGGTTAACCCACCCGTACCCATGATGCACTGCACATGCAAATCAGCAGTCGAGAGATGGGCACAAGATTGGGTATGCACCCCCACAGCACCTTGGCCAGGTAGGGGGAACAGACCGTGTGTGGTACTGCCACAGAGTAGCCACAGACAGTCACACTGTGCGGGTACTGTGCCCACCCTGAGGTTGAGGTGGGGCACCCAGCACCAGGTCCACAGCACCTTTCATGGCTGAAATATGCCATGCTGCAGGTCCCCATCAGTGTGTGATAGGTACTTCTGTTAAACACACCTAGGATACATCTGTGCCCTGCTGTATGTCTTGGTCATGTCTAGTCCTTATGGCCGATGATGCACCCAGAATAGTGCATATCCTGTGTTGGTGCCATGGTTACCTGCGGGAGGGGGAGGGTATAGACCCATGGGCAGACTGTTGGCTTTCCCCCAGGTTCTAGTTTAAAAGCTGATCTATCCTCTGTTTAGGACATTAGAACTTGGCAGAATAGGCTTCCCCTTACCCAGAATGTAGCCCAGTTCCTAACAAATCTAAAATCTTCCTTTTGGCCTCTCCCCTCCCACTCTCCACCCATTGACCCCTTCTCTCCGCCCTCCGGGAGCTTTTCCCCGCCTTCAGCACTCGTTTGCACCGCTGCACGCATTAGCGCACGCTAAGGCACATTTTTGCCCCGTAAAGTGCCATTATCACGCGCTAAGGTACATTAATAAAGTCATAAAGTACTAGGTTGCAGATGCACAACAGCCATTGGTACCAACATCTGAAAACAGAGTGTAGTATGCACACCAGATAAGTCCATAAGCCATAATCCAGCTGGCTAGAGCTGACATCAGGCTATGCTGTGCTGCACTCCAGGAGACAGACAATCAAGTGGGAATGCACCATGCAAAGCTGTAACAGGAATAGAAGGAACTGAACCATATCTCAGACAGATGCAAGAAGAACCAAAGAGGAATCTGCAAAGATGGAAAGAAAATGAGAGAGTGAATTCAAAAGACAGGCAGGAATATCACAAAAGGATCCTACAAGAATACATGGGGGGGGGGGGGGAGAGAAAAAACATCCACAATGAACAGCATAAACAGGGCTGGCCCAAGGGTATCTGCTGACCTAGGTGTAACCTCAGTCCTGTGCTCCTCCCCCAGGTCCTGCCCCTTCTTATTCTACCCCCCGCATAGTCCAACATCTCCCTCCATCCCAAAGTGTTCAGTATCTTCTCTTCCCTTACCCATGTGTCCAATCAGCCTTTCCTTTATTTATTTATTTATTTATTATAAATTTGTATACCGCTACTTCCAGCGATCAGCAGCGGTCTACTTGAGAGGGAGGATGTACAGTGCAATTTAAGCATACAGACTGATTACAGAGAGGAGAACAGCACAATTTAAGCATACAATCTGATTACATTACCTTCCCTCCTGCTCCAGGCATCCATCATCTTCCCTTCCCTTCCCCCTCACCTCGGGGATCCTCCGCATGCTTCAAAGCAGCAGCAGTGCAAGCCATTTCAGCACCACAGTGGGCCATGCATGTGACCACACATGGCCTGCTACTCTCTCCCCTCAGACAGGATGTTTGAGCCAGAGGGGGCAAGAACGGCAAGCCGCGAGTGCACATGTATGCGTGGGTGCTTCAAGGTCTGCCATGGTGCCAAAGTGACTTGCTCTGCTGCTGCTTTGACGCATATGTAAAGACTGTGGTGCTACCCCCTGTGGTCTGCCACCTTAGGCAAATGCCTCGTGGATGGGCCAGCCCCCGAGCAGGATCATGAACAGCATAAACAAGTCTAAGCGCAGGGAATCAGTAGCTTCAGAAGCAAGGTCAGTGGGAGTCAATGCAGCAGCCTCTCCCATAGAAACACAGGAGCCAAACCAGTATCTCAAAATCACTAGCAATAGGAGCAAAAAGAGAAACCTAAGATGTAAAGAAAGAGAAAAATGAGTTGTAATTACCAAAAGCAACATTAATTGGCCACAGAGGAACCTGCAAGGCGAATGAATGAAAATAAAAATATATCCGAGGTACTTACCGAGCAGATTGGGAATATAACAGATGGAGGATGCAGGAGTCCCTTGAGTCTCCTCCACATACCAGGTATGAAGATAGGTCTTTTTGGAAGATTGCACCATGACCAAAATACATCTATAACCACACATTTTTACACCAGTGTTTCCATTTAGCTTTTTGATGGTTGGTTCCAGATGATGATTGGAGTTCTAGGAATGCAAAGGGACCTATCAGGCTTTTCTCCCAGAAGATTTGAAGGATAACATGGGTGGATCAGCTATAATCGGTGCTTCAGCTTGGAAAGCATAACCACCAGCATCAGTGGGGGGTTAAACAGATTGCATAGTAGTATGAAGGGGAGGGAGCTAAAAATATAGTGGCAGTAGTTGAACGAATGAGGGGGAAAGAGAGGAAGGTGTGAAAACAAGCAATCCCATTCAGATCCTTGTGTGGGGATAGGCATATAGAGACACTGAGATTGCATGCTGATAGCGACTGGGGAACTGCTACAACGTCCTGAAAGAAAGCATGTACTTATTTAGAAGCCATTTGCCTGTTATTTGCACAGTCTAAGAGATGACTGCGGCTTGACTGTGCAAGGATGAAAGAATTATGTCAAGACCTAGAATATTTAATGACATCTGTGATTTTTTGGCAGTGCAAGTGACCTGCATATTGAGGGAGTGGATGTATTTTTGTTTCAGTCGCTCTCTTGATTGCCAAGTGACCTGAATGCAATGTGAGTGCAATTTATTGCTCCCAAAACTGAAGAGAAATGAGCAATTTGATATGTCTGTCAAGGTTTGCTGCTGGTGCTGTTCCTGGTAAGGAAATGTAATATATTGGCTAGTTCTCCTGAGAAGAGTATCAGTAAATGAGGTAATACATTGAGAAGAGACTGCCTGGCTGATGCCTGTGGGGTCCATCAGAGTTATCTGAAAGCTTCCCATAGCTAGGAAGCCTAGGGCAATGGCAAATTTAAAATTCAGAAGTCATGGAGTCTATGGTTGGGTTTTCCAAATCTCCATTTAACTCCTGATGGAGACAATCGATATAAATCAGTTGCTCTTCTGCTAAACCTAGAAACATTAGCTCTGAAAGGATCTACAGACACAGAATAGTTTGGGAACCTGGGACCTGTTTGGGTACTTTCTGGCTCCGCAATGAGTTGCTGTCTACTATGTGTACTTTTTCTGAGGGAGGGGAGAGGCAGAGACAGCATAGGAAAGGGCCAGAGTAGAGATCAACTCATTGTGGGGCCAAGGAAGTACCCAAACAGGTCCCAGGCTCACAAACTAGCCCAAAAATGACTTAAGTATGTGCAGGCAAAAAGGGTTTTGCTTCGTTTCCCATGTTATTTATGGAATTTTTAATTTGTTTTTTAATTTTATTTTTTATTTCAGAGGCAATGTCATTCATAGTATGCACCATTGTACAGTAGGGCATGCTATTGATAGCACAGGGAAAAAAAAGTGTCAGGATTTTTTTCAGCCATTTTTAACCCAAAGTGACGTGAAACGACATGGGAACTGTTTTTATTTCCCATGTCACGTCAAATGAATGCACATCCTCTGACCACCAGGGGGCACTAGAGCTCAATTACATGCTCCCATAACACTGATCATGTGTTGCTGCTCCACATTACTTCACCAATGTGGAGACAAATTTCAAACATACTCCGTTTGCACTCATAAGCTTTATTGCACAAGTGTAGCACAAATATGTAATATGTTCAATGTTAACTGTTCCATGTAATATGTTGTTATTTTGTAAACCGTGCTGATCATGAATAATACAGTATAAAACCAAATAAATAAATAAAATAAACCAAACAGTTTCAACTTAAATCAAGAAAACTCATGACAATGTGTTTGGCTTCAGATACAGGTCGAATTCAACATGCAAATTCTTAGAACCACACACTTAGTGGGTCATTTAAAGAGACCTCATATGTAGCTTAAGTTTGCCAGGCTTTAACCCACAGAGCACAATACACTAGAGTCAGTTCATCCACCTCCAGTCTCCTTCTCTTCACTGGAAGTCCTTGACTCTAGCTCAGTCATTCAGCAGTTTCAATCAGCAGCCTTCACACAATATTACAGCATCTGGATCCATGCCAGGTTTTCCATCCAGCTCATAGCTGCACTGAAATGTAGTTAGAACACTGTTCAATTAGGGGGGCGGAGCCTGATGTCCAGCGGGTAGGACGCTTTGCGTTGAAGCTCCCGAGAGGCCTACTTAGAATCCTGACTTAATACCTATACAAATTTACTATTTCGCTCCGAGCTGACCGGGGCACCTCGGGGGGAATGGCGGCCCATAAACCAGCGCGCTTGGACTTCGGGTCTCCTTCTTCTTCTCACGGAAAACGCTCCAAAACAGAGGTGTCCTCTCCACAGAAGATGGTTCCATTTCGTGAAAACCCCGAGATGCACCTGGAGATTTTGGAGGAAATACGCGGCGTGAAGGAATTGGTGCAGTCCAATGGAGAAGCGCTTCGAGCCATGCGAGAAGACTTTGGAGTGCTCCAGGACCGACTTGAAAGTCTTTCATTACGGCAGGACAACATGGCGGGGGTCCTCGACTCGCACGAGGTGCGCTTGGGCAAACTGGACGAGGCTGAGCGCCAGATACAGAATCTTCAAAAGGAGTTAGAAGATAGCAATAATCGAGCCCGTCGCAACAATGTGAGGCTCCTCGGAATGCCGGAGGGGGTGGAAGCAGGAGATATAAGAGAATTCTTGCTTAAAACTCTTCCCTCCTTGCTGAAGATCACTTTTCACAGAGAACTGGAAATCGATCGAGCATACCGTGTTCCTGCCCACATGGCGCTCAACCGCACGACCCCCCGGCCTATTGTCTTTAGCTTGCTACGATATCAACAAGTGGAACAAATTTTACATGCTGCCCGAGCGAATCATCATTTGGAATTTGAAGGTTGTAAGGTCTCCTTCTTTCCTGATTTGGCAAAGCCTACCGTTGACCGTCGGAAGAAACTCCTTGCTTTTCGCCCTCGACTTCAACAGCTACAGGCTCGCTTTGGCCTGTTGTATCCAGCGAAGCTCCGAGTGACTCTCCACAACCAAACCAGGACGTTCGAAGATCCTGATCTACTATCAACATTTTTAGACTCCAAAGAAGCAGAGCAGATGCGCTAATCCCAAATCTTGGACTCTTATTTGCCGGCTCTATCCGCCATTTTGAAGGGCCCGATGCGGCGGTCATAGCCAAGCACAGAAATAGCCTGGACTTTCTTTCTTTCTCTCTATGACTTTTGTTTTTTGGTCTCCTATCCCTTCATGATGTGTGCCTCGGTCGGATTCGGAGCACGCACAGTCCTATAGGTTATGTGTTTTTTCAATTTCGGCCTTCTCGGGGGTTTCTCCCCGCAGACACATGGTCGCCAGTAATTTTGGGGTTTTGCTTCTCCTCTACCGTACTGTGGTTTTCTTTGTTAATGTGGGGCGCTTCATTGTATTATATTAGTTTATTTTTCCTCTGTCATGTGTATAGCCAGATACAGTCAGTTTGAGGGACATAGTGAACTTATGTGTGCTATCATGCTCAGAATTTTTAACTTCTCTGAATGGCCTTATGTAAACTCTTATCATTCACCGTCAAAGGCATTAATGGTCCACTCAAAGGAAAGAAAATCCTTAGCTATCTTAGCCATGAGCATGTTGATTTAGTGTTTCTTCAGGAAACGCATTTAAACTCTGCTGAAACACTGAAACTCAATGCTAAGCCTCACATGGTAGCTGCCTATTCTCCCACCGTTTTCAAATGGTATGGGATAGCCACTCTGGTTAAGAAGTCTTAGCACGCTACTGTACCTGATATTAGCGCTGACAAGGAGGGTAGATGGGCCCGTGTACATCTTGAGGTTGGAGATAGTGAATTCACGTGTATTTGCATTATGCCCCGAATGTGGACAACCCTGCTTACTATGCAAGTATAGCGCAGTTGGCCTTGGCCTCTGCCAATGCTCCATTAATACTTGGTGGCGATTTTACTCAAGTGTTCTCTCAATCTTTCTTCTCAAACAAGGTGCTCGTTGGTTGGAAGATCCAGTACCGAGTAGACCTGTGTGGCTAGATATAGAAGCGGGCCCTTGCAAACCGATTCCTCTTACCTTTCTCCCTGGTATGACTCTCCCATCAGACTCCCACTATCCACCAATGCTTTTAGACACTTTAGGTGCCTTTAATACTCTTATGCAATCTTTAGACTCCCGACTCTGGTCAGTGCAACTTCAGCATCGCCTTCGGTGTACTAGAGTACTCCCGCCATCGGCATTCTCTACATAAGGTTGATTGGAGACTTTCCGATCTCTCGGTAGTTCACCGGGTGTAGCATCCAATTTTACTAAACCCTCTGTAATGCTATAACTAGAGATACCCCTATAGCGCAGAAAGTATGGGAGAGAGAATTGCATGTGACTTTGACCTCGGAGCAATAGAGCCTTATCTGGAGTAGAGGGACACGGGTTCCCGATCCGCATCACCCATTCAGACCCTCTTCTTTCTAGCCCACCGGTGTTTTTACACTTCTCACAGATTAGACAAATGGAACACTACTCAGGGCAATGGTTGCTGGACACGTCCTGCGGCCATTGGTTCATTGCCTCATGTTATGCATGAATATCCCGCACTACAGTATTACTGGCGTCGGGTCTGGGGTCGTATTTAGTCTATCTCGCACTCTCAGGAGCCCCTTTCTTGGAGGATAGTGGGACTTCGCCCAGTTGCGGGGATCCCCTCTCTTCCCAAAAATGGCTTATCTCCTTTCGAACTTTATGCTTGGCATTGCTATTTCCCTAATTAAGTAATACTGGAAAATTAGCTCCCATTTGAGCCCCAATGAATGGTGGAATCATGCCTGTCTTTACAGTAAATATGACAAATACCTCGTCTGTTCGCTTCCTCCGTTCAGACTCCTTCTCATTGGTCTCAATGGAAGATGCTCAATGATTATGTACATTTTGCTGAATGCTCTCATCTGACTGTCTAACTTTGTATATATCTCTGTCCCATGATCATGCTGTATTGTAGATACTCTTTTGATCGTTTGATGTATAATCACTGTTAATTGGAAGCGCTCACATGCTGATATAATCGGGTAGAGAAGAAGATTCGGGGTGGGGGGTAATGGGTTTACTTTTCCTTATTGTATACTTGTTTTGTCTCTTTTGGTGTGTTGTTTCTTTTGTTTGTTGCAAAATGAAAATAAAAGTTTCAAAAAAAAAAAGAACACTGTTCAATTCTTCTCACTTGCAGATTTACATACTGTGCAAGTCATTAGCATTCAGAACTGCAACATGTCACACTGGTGTCAGTTTACATTCCACTTCTTTTACCCCCAAACTGAAGTCAAGCATAAGGTAAGCTCCTACACTTATTCCCAGCACTTTTCAATAGAATAGCCTATAGCAGCGATGGCGAACCTATGGCACGCGTGCCAGCTGTGGCACGCGAAGGCCTTGCAGCTGGCACGCGGGAAGGTCCGCAAAAAAAGAAAAAGCTGGCTCTGACTGCTGCCGCGGACGCGGCAAGGGCAGAATGCAGCGGTCCCGCGGGGCCCCCTCCGCCCGCTAAGCCCCTCTGCAAGAGCTTTCAGATTCGCGAGGGAGAGCGTCTCCCTCGCGTCTCTGTTAAGCCCGCAGGGGCTAATGGGAAATTTCCCATCAGCCCCTTTAGACGCGAGGGACTGATGGGAAATTTCCCATTAGCCCCTGCGGGCTTAACAGAGACGCGAGGGAGATGCTCTCCCTCGCGAATCTGAAAGCCCTTGCAGAGGGGCTTAGCGGGCGGAGGGGGCCCCGCGGGACATTGCAGTCTGCCGCCGGCAGCGGCCAGAGCCTGCTTTTTTTAAAAAAAGATTTGCCAGGGGGGGGGGGGGTTAGGACTGCTAATGGGCGGGGGGGGGTTAGGACTACTAATGGGCGGGGGGGGGGGGTTAGGACTGCTAATGGGCAGGGCAGGGAGGGAGGGAGGGAGGGGGGGTTAGGACTGCTAATGGGCAGGGAGGGAGGGGGGGTTAGGACTGCTAATGGGCAGGGGGGAGGAGGAGGGGGGGTTAGGACTGCTAATGGGCAGGGAGGAGGAGGAGGGGGGGGTTAGGACTGCTAATGGGCAGGGAGGGAGGGGGGTTAGGACTGCTAATGGGCAGGGCAGGGAGGGAGGGAGGAGGGAGGGAGGGAGGGGGGGTTAGGACTGCTAATGGGCAGGGAGGGAGGGGGGGGGTTAGGACTGCTAATGGGCAGGGAGGGAGGGGGGGTAGGACTGCTAATGGGCAGGGGGGAGGAGGAGGGGGGGTTAGGACTGCTAATGGGCAGGGAGGAGGAGGAGGGGGGGTTAGGACTGCTAATGGGCATGGAGGGAGGGGGGTTAGGACTGCTAATGGGCAGGGCAGGGAGGGAGGGAGGGAGGGAGGGGGGGGTTAGGACTGCTAATGGGCAGGGAGGGAGGGAGGGAGGGAGGGGGGGTTAGGACTGCTAATGGGAAGGGAGGGAGGGAGGGAGGGGGGGGTTAGGACTGCTAATGGGCAGGGAGGGAGGGGGGGGGGTTAGGACTGCTAATGGGCAGGGAGGGAGGGGGGGGTTAGGATTGCTAATGGGCAGGGAGGGAGGGAGGGAGGGAGGAGGGGGGTTAGGACTGCTACTGGGCTGGGAGGGTGGGAGGAGGGGGGTTAGGACTGCTAATGGGCAGGCAGGCAGGGAGGGAGGGAGGGAGGGAGGGGGGGGTTAGGACTGCTAATGGGCAGGGAGGGAGGGAGGGAGGGGGGGGGGGGGGTTAGGACTGCTAATGGGCAGGGAGGGAGGGAGGGAGGGGGGTTAGGACTGCTAATGGGCAGGGAGGGAGGGAGGGAGGGGGGGTTAGGACTGCTAATGGGCAGGGAGGGAGGGAGGGGGGGTTAGGACTGCTAATGGGCAGGCAGGGAGGGAGGGAGGGGTTAGGACTGCTAATGGGCAGGGCAGGGAGGGAGGGAGGGAGGGAGGGGGGGTTAGGACTGCTAATGGGCAGGGAGGGGGGGGGATTGGACTGCTAATGGGCAGGGAGGGAGGGAGGGAGGGAGGGAGGGGGGGGGGGTTAGGACTGCTAATGGGCAGGGAGGGAGGGAGGGGGGGGTTAGGACTGCTAATGGGCAGGCTGGGAGGGAGGGAGGGGGGGTTAGGACTGCTAATGGGCAGGGCAGGGAGGGGGGGGGGTTAGGACTGCTAATGGGCAGGGAGGGAGGGTTAGGACTGCTAATGGGCAGGGCAGGGAGGGAGGGGGGGGGTTAGGACTGCTAATGGGCAGGGAGGGAGGGGGGGGATTGGACTGCTAATGGGCAGGGAGGGAGGGAGGGAGGGAGGGAGGTGGGGGTTAGGACTGCTAATGGGCAGGGAGGGAGGGGGGGGTTAGGACTGCTAATGGGCGGGCAGGGAGGGAGGGAGGGGGGGGGTTAGGACTGCTAATGGGCAGGGAGGGAGGGGGGGTGGACTGCTAATGGGCAGGGAGGGAGGGAGGGAGGGAGGGGGGGTTAGGACTGCTAATGGGCGGGGGGGGGGGTGGGGTAGGACAGCTAATGGGCAGGGGGGGGTTTGGAGTGCTAATGGGCGGGAGGGCGGGGGGGGGTTAGGACTGCTAATGGGCGGGCAGGGAGGGAGGGGGGGTTAGGACTGCTAATGGGCAGGGAGGGAGGGGGGGGTAGGACTGCTAATGGGCTGGGGGGGTTAGGACTGCTAATGGGCGGGCGGGCGGGGGGGGTAGGACTGCTAATGGGCTGGGGGGGTAGGACTGCTAATGGGCTGTGGGCTGATTGGGCTGTCTGGAAATGGGGTGATGGGGGTTAGGACTGGTAATGGGTTATAGGGGGGGCTTAAACTGAAAATGGGGTGATGGGGGTTTAGGACTGGAAGTGGGTTGATGGGGGGGGGCTAGGACTGGTATTGGGTTGGGGGGTTGCTAGGACTGGAAATGGGCTGATGGGGGGCTAGGACTGGAAATGGGCTGATGCAGGGACTAGAAGGGAATGGATGCTGGGTGAGGCTGGAACTAGAAGGGAGCTGGTGTTGGGGGAGGATTAGAATGGGATGGGGCTGGGAGAGTAAAATGGAGAGGGGAAAAATATTTTGTGTGGGAGGGATAAAAAATCTACAATTGGCCGGGTATTGGGAGAATAAGTGGGGATTGAGGATGGAGGGGTAAATTTTGAGTAGATGAAATAGGAATGAGGAAAGAGCAAAAGGAGAAAGATTAGTATGTTAAAGCAGATGTAGAGAGAGAATGGAAAAAAAAAAACAAGACAGAAGAAAGGACAAATGGACAGCAGATGGAGAGTTAGCAGAAGACACGAAGAAACCAGAAGAAAGTGGCTGGAACAATTGCAACTGAAAAAAAATGCACAAAAGGTAGAAAAATATCTCTATTTTGAATTTATTAACTGGAATATGTCAGCTCTGGGAAATGTGCATCATTAATTTTTGCACTTTGTTTAGTACAAGAGGAAATTAATTTATAGTTTTATTTCTACAGTGTTGTTGTATATTCCAAGTTTGGCTTTTGGGGTTCCCAGTTTAATTATTGTCTTCCTGTTTCTAAATTGTGATTCCTTGTTTGGTGATGGTCTGTTCTGCATGTGTAACTGAGCTGAGGTATTCTGTTTATATAATTCCTATTTGACATTGCCACTTGTTCTTTCCCCAGTAGGTCATGTATTGTTCTCTGAAATGTATTGGTTTAATATTTGCAGTGTTGCCTTTTGATAGTTAGGGTATGGTGCTTTGTGAGTCCTGGTAGTGCTGTTAGGATACGGCGGGTTTGCTATGGGTTCTAAATGGGCAGCGTTTGTAGTAGTTCCTAATGTGCCTGGCGGTTGGTACTGGATTATAGTAATGTAGAAACCTTTTAGTCTTTCTTTATCCATATACTCATTAAGAGGCATGTTTACTAAAAGTTAGTGTATGGTAACATTATGCAAATATTTATGCAAATGAGGCACCTTATGCAAATGAGGCTTTAATTGACGTGCTGGCACTTTGAGGAAATTCTTTGGTTTTGTGCGGCAGTTTGGGCACTCGGGCTCAAAAAGGTTAGCCATCACTGGCCTATAGCTTTCAGCTTACTCTGCAATAGCAGACCACACACAAACTCCTGGGATTCTGTTTAACATAAGACATTCAGCATTTCAAAGGCACATTACTTTGCTTCAATTTGGTTTACTTCATTCTGGGATTCCAAGCCAACCTTATTCATCCAAGGGGGACAAGAACACACCTCTCCTGAGGTTCAGAACCAAGCCTTCAAATCCAGTTCTGCCACTGCTGGACACACCTGGCTTTCAGGCTCTCCTAAGCTTCCTGGGTTTCTCCTTCAGCCTACTCTCAGCTTCCATTCCTTGTTTCCCTAGCCACTACTTCCCAGTGCTTAGTTTTTACCTTGTTTTCCAGGTTATCAGATCCATGCTCCATTCTCTGGCCACATTCTAGTCCTTCTTCCCACTACATACAGTCAGTCATAGGTTTCCAACTGTCACTCCCTGGCAGGGCTCCTACATAATACAGCTTCCTTTTCTCCCAAGGTCTCCCTTCTGCCTGGCCCTCAAATTACTTTTATACTGTCAGTTGGGACCACACCCAGCTGCCTGGGCTGGCTCCTTAACCTGCCCTAAGATGGAGCTTACCACCTGAGTCAGAGGGAAACATGTTTTCTCACAGCCATTTCCTAACCACTATTACTTGCTAGGGCTCTCAGACACCTACAGGAGCTCCCCCTAGCATTTCAGGCATGGAATTGCCCTGGTGGGCACACTTGCATGCCACAATCCCTATAAGCCATCATAAGCTGTCCCAAATAAATTCCCAAAGATGAAAACCACCACCAGTATCAGGAAGAAACACCTTTGACAGCAGGAATGAGGCACCAGTTGGAGCACGAGAAGGAGGTGTACTTTCTATAACCTGCATACCTAGCAGGTATAAATGTTTTCCCATAATAGGTATGATGTTAGATAAAAATAGTCTGTACACATGCACTTCAAATGTACACTCTTTCCCCTTTACTATGTGTACTCAGTTGTGTGGACCATGAAAAATTATGAATGATAACTGGACTAGCTGAAAACAAGGGTACGGGCTACACAGGCAGTATGAGAGGGATTTTAGGAAGAGTGTCCAAGTGCAATCGGGGACGTCCAAGCCATAAAGTCTGAAAAAAAAACCCCAGGCATGTCTAAGTTCAGGCATGAGTTCACAAACGAGGCTGTGCCTGATATGAATGTCTGTGAGGGCATCTACATAGACAAACCTGGAATAGTCTTCCAGACTCTGGGCATCAAGGAATAGTTTAATGGTTAGAGTAGTGGGCTACTATCAGGGCAACTAGGGTTCACGTCCCATTGCTGCTATTATTGACATTGTGCTGACTACTGGGGATAATGGAGTACCTTCTTCTCTACACCCTCTGGATGTGTTTCAGCCAAAAGGAGTGGGTCTAAAGTTAGACACACTGCTGGACCTCCATAACTTTTCTGAAATCAGGTGGGGATGTCTAGGTTCCCAACCGCATCCCTGTTCAGACTTGGATGTCCCCAGAGTCAGCTTCTAAAAGGGCTCTGGAGATGTTTCTATGCCCATTTTTGGATGTCCAAAGTACAAATATGTCTTCTAAAATGATCCCTTATGTGTCTACTGGACATTTTTGTGCTCATTAAACATGACTGAGTCATTGAGAAGAGGGAAATTTCTCAATGACCTTAAAAATGAATACAGATAGCTTAATGCTTAAATCATGATTAGCAACCTGTGTATTTTTTCCAAAGTAGGCTTGATATCCTCTCTAAAGTCTCCACCTGCAATTAGACGTGCAGGTGAGTTCTGAACTATTTGAAGCCTGAGTATACTGAAAAGGTAGGCTGATATATATAATGAATTATACTACGTAATTTAGCCAGGAACTTGCAAATGCATTTATAACCCTCATCTGGTAATGCATATATCAGGATTAGAAAGAAGCTGAAGACCTGGTTCTATGATTTTATATTTGCCTGAATTCTTTTAACTATGGCGTGCTCATTTGCAACTGATAATTAAATAATGACCAGGGGAAGTTTTGTTTTAAGCAACTGTAAGCTGGTTTGGCTTGACAAGGGACTTTGATGTTTTTATAATGATAGCTGTCTGCATTTTATTTTATTATGTTATTTTTTTATTGCCATGATTGCAATCCACCTTGTACTAGGTTTTTCCCTGAAAAGGTATAAGGGCTAAATTAAAATACATTAAATCTGAACTTGTTGAGAAAAAAAGAACTTAACTAATGCATATGTTGCAGCTGGTAAAAAGTAGCTATGGTGCTACTGGGGAAATGTTTTGCTGCAGCTGGGATTGAGGGTAGATGGGATAATGAAAGGGCCTCTCTAACGCTTTCATCAACTCTTTGGGAGGAGTTCTTGTGCTGTGGATGCTCTTGCTATTAATGTCTCACCTATCATAACTTCTAAGCAAGTTTCTATCGAACGTTAATAAAATGTAGACAGCACCTTACAAAACAAAACATTAAGGGGTATGTTTACTAAAACCCTGGTAATGTGCGGGCCGCGCTAGTGTGCGGGTGCCATATAAGGAGTGGGCGTTTCAGGCAGAAAAAAGCGAAACCGGGATTAAACATGCGCTAATGTGCGCGGCGCTCATGTGCGCCCCGCACATTAGCGCATGAGAAAGCTGCGCTGGTAGCATAAGTGGCGCGCTGATGTTCACACACAAGAACAGAGCCACAGTACAATGGTTAAGGCACTGACCAATGGTGCAGGGATCAGGGGTTCATTCCCCCACTGTGCCCAATGAAGAAGGCTGACTGAGACATTACATTAGGAGGCAGTTTAATATTGGGTGGCATAAGGCGGTGTGCTATTGCTTTAGGAGGCATTTTATTTTTTATTTTAATTACTACTACGAGCAAACGCACTCTCAAAGCGTGTTAACATAAGGCGCCCCATAAGGCACATTTTAAAGTGCACTGTCCGCCAAGGCACCCTAGAATGTTGCTTATAGGGCGCTTTATAGGGTGCCGTATGAGGTACCGCAAGGTCACAGCAATGTTTTTGATGGCAGCACTGTGCAGTGTAAGGAATGAAAAGCATAAGTAGGTGTGCTGACATGCAAGGTGGAGCACAATGGTTAAGACACTGACCAATGATGCAGGACTCATGGGTTCAATCCCCCACTGTGCCTAATGAAGAAGGCTGGCTGGGGCATAACCTGTTATACATAATGTTGCTGTAGGGGGCATTCTATTTTTATTTTCATTAGTGCTGCCAGCAAACACACCCTCATAGTATGGTAACATAAGGTGCTGCATAAGGCGCCTCATAGGGTACCCCAGAGGGCACATTATAAAGTGCACTGTCCGCCACGGCACCCTAAAATGTCCCCTATAGGGCACCCTATAAGTTGCTCCACAGGATAACGTATAGTGCACCTTATATGGACGGTAACCATAAGGTAACCTATAGGGCACCCTATAAAGCGCCCTCTGAGGCACCTTATGGGTACAGTACAATGAGGGTGTTCTTGCTGGCAGCAATAATGTACATTAAAAAGAGATAATTCTTTGGGCAGGCCTAACAAATAACCCCACTGTGGGTTTGAACCCACAACCTCTGGCTCCACAGGCAGTGAAGTAACCATTGTGCTACAGCTCTATAGCTGCTAGCAAGCCCTTGGCTGGCTGCAGAGGGAGTGCACGTCACCACACAGACAGCCTGCTGTGGTCACCCAGGTTAGCCCACCCGTACCCATAATGCACTGCACATGCAAATCAGCTGTCCACAGATAAACACAAAATGGGGTATGCACCCCCACAGCACCTCGGCCTGGTAGGGGGAACTGACCATGTGCACCCCCACAGCACCTCGGCCTGGTAGGGGGTACTGACCGTGTGTTTTACTGGCACAGAGTAGCTACACACCGTCACATTGTGCGGGTACTGTGCTCACCCTGAGGGCGCGGTGAGGCGCCCAGCACCAGGTCCACAGCACCTTCAATGCCTAAAAGAGACCATGCTGGAGGTCCAAAGCAGTGTCAATGTGTGAGATAGGTAGTTTTTGCAGAAACACCTTGGATATATCTGTCTATCTCAGTCAGGTATAGCTCTTAGGAGGATTATGTACCACCACTCTCCTTCTCCAGGGCTGAGGTTGGTAAACAGGGTCTTCCATAAACAGATGCACATTTTACCTCCCTGCAATGGTGGCAGTAGAGAGAACCATCAACCCCAATCCTGCTGGGGAACAAACATGCTACAGGGCAGTCAATGCAGCTCTGTACACATCCATAACACAATAACAGACAGACATTAGGCCTGGATATGCTAAGCTGCACCCCACCACTATCTGATATTCTCCTGCAACAAGCCTTCAGCCGCTGCACCCTGCAAGGCACTCCATCAAGACACATACCAGCTGCAAACAGTCTGCTAGCTAGTCCATAGTGCATGTCCCTGGTGGAAAGCAAGCACCCAGACCAGGAATGTCAGCATACACAACAAGCAGATAAATCAATGACTGGGCCCCAAAAGGAAACCCACAAATATCACATGACAGTAATACCATATAGCACTATGGGGGTGCCTAGCCATGCTGTCGTCACTGCACAGTCAGGGTGAGAGTGATCTCCCAGCAGGACATACTGAGGTCACCCTGTCTGTGTAGGTGGTGGCCGGGCACTAAAATGTCCCAGCCAGTGCCCTATGCACTGTGCAGATGCATCCTGGCCAGGCCACCCTGTCTGGGCTATACCCATGGTACCTTGCTCCTCATTATGCACATTGGCAGGCCAATACTGGCAACAGTGCTGGCAGTGTGGGCTGTGGAAGGTGTTTGCAGCCACCACACACTGGATAGACAGACACACACTCCCACACCTATGCCAGCATTGTGCTACTATAGAGGAGTTTAGCAGCCCTGCCCACCACACCAGTCCTGGGCACAGTACAGGCATGGATATGGTACGCAATACTGTTGGGGGTCACTCCCCAGGGTGGTAAACACTGTCAGAGACCAGACCTGAAGCACACACTGCAGACATCAGAAAGATTGTTATGATGGAGCTCAATCAGCAAACTGTGCTTAACGTAGGAATTTCTATCTGCCAGTACTCATAGCAAACGTTTGATAGCTGTGTACCATATGCCCAGGTGTAGGGTGGCATTGCTAATGGGGCCTGTGGGTGTGGGTGTGTCGGCCCCTGTTGGCTGCTGCTTTACGGCAGAGGTTCCCAACTCCAGTCCTGGTGTGCCAAACACTGTTCGGGTTTTCATGCTGTCCCTTATGAATATGCATGAGATACATCTGCATACCATGGGGGTGGTGCATACATATGCAGCACAGGCATCTGTATTAGAGGATGCATGGAACCTGAATGGTGTGGGGCCCTCCAGGACTGCATTTGGGAGACTCTGCTCTAGGTAATGCGCCTGTTTATGGTGTCTGTGCTCGGTGGGGTAAAATATAGGCGTATTAACCATGCGTATGTTCTCTGCAATAAAGGTTTGTCCTTACTATCACGGTTTAGTTGTTAAAAAAAAAATGTGGACGGGATTGGCAGGAGCCCCAGCTGGGCTTTGAACCTGTGACTTTCTGTCTCCAAACACACTGCTTGTGTGCACTGCACCACCGCCTTGCCACAGAGACAGTGCATTCCTGGATGATACCATGACTGTTTATCAGGCAGGGCCTGTCTGTTGCAGTGCTTTGCACCCACCTACACAGGGCTAGGCCATGGTCTGCTCTGGGCAGCTGCCACTGCCCTCTCCACCTCCAGTACCCCTGTGCCACCCTGCTGACATGCCCTTCTGCTGGTGGTGCTGGTGGTACGCAGTCTGAGGCCATCCTTTGTGCGGGTAGGCGGCTGCCTATGGTGGGGGTTCTGGGTTAGGGGTGCCTGCAAATTTGTCCGCACGTCCCCCAATCACCACCTGACAATGTTCTGTGCCCTTGGGGGTACCTGCTGGGTGCTATCCCCTGTGGCACTGTGATGGACACTCTCATGCCCATGTTGGGCTCTCATCAGTTGCTGTCTGGCTGCTGTTCAGTTTCAGCATTCCTAGGTGCCATCTAGGCATCTGCCTAGTCCGCACTGTGCCCCAGCTGCACCACAGCATGTGCCGCCTGCAGCCCTCTGTATCCCCTTTCCCTGCATCTTTCCAATTGCCCATTCCGACCTGCCCGCTCTGCTGTTGTGGAAATGTGCATGCCATAGGTAACCTGTCCAATGGAGAGGGAAACCCTGATCAGTGCTGTTTCACTGTGGGATCATTCACCTTGTATGGGGACGGAGCGTAGACCCTTCTAAAATTCATATTTGGGGGGGGGGGCTTTATTGGGTGTGTTTTTTGATGTTCCCCATTACTATCACTATTGCCCAGCTTGATTATAATTTTATTATATTTTGTTTGGGTCATATTTAATGTTTATTTGCCCTTTTGTTCCATGCATATGTATCACACTGCTCACGTTTGTGTGTTTCCCCTGGTTTTGCTGTACATTGCTGATAGAAATGGTTTCTCTTCCCTTTAAATCGGCTCTACAGCGAGGTTTTCACTCGCGGTATTTTTTTGCTTGAATTGCAGCCCCGTTCCTGTGTGGGGAGCCTCTCCCCTCCCACTCTCCGCCCATTGACCCCGTCTCTCCGCCCCTGGGGAGCCTTCCTCCGCCCTCCGCCTTTCCACGCCTCTATCGCTTATTTGCGCGCCGTTAGTGCGGTGCGCACGTGTGCGGGGCACAAAAACGCATCATTAGCGTGCGCTAAGGTACCTTAGCGCATGCTATTGTGCACCACGCACTTGTGCGCCGTTTAGTAAACATACCCCTAAATCTGTCTAAAATCACCAAATATATATCTACCTCCAAAACAAATCAGACTTCTTTCCCAGGACTCTATTCCACCCCCAAAGCTTACCTGAATAATCAAGCCTTTACTTCTTTGTAAAAGTCAAATAATTGACTTTGTTACTAATGATACCTGCCAAACTATTCCAAGCTAATGGGCTGGAAATTGAAAACATTCTAGATCAACTTACTACATGCTGGCCATCTTCATGAAAAGACACTCCAGTAAGTCTTAATCTGAGGGCTCAGGACCCCCCCCCCCCCAACCATTCATTCATGCTTCCTAGATACTGCAGATAAATACTCCACTCCTGCATTATAAACTGCTTTTCAAATCCATTTAAACTAGATCCGCTGAGTTACTGGTAAACAGTGTAATTCTTTTAACATGGGCATAATGTGATCCCTCACTGAAATATCTACAGCTTTGCTAAATTGCTGATCAAATATCAGACTAACTGTGTCCCCCACTCCTCATTTACCATACTTACACATATAACCATATAAACACACTAACACTTCCTAAGGCTGTAACAAAATGCACCCAGATAACGGCAAGCAGATCTTTTATATTCTACGCCCCAAGATGCTGGAACGCCTACCACCAAGCGTTCGTGCCATTACCAACTTAACCCAATTTAGGAAAGCACTTAAATATCACCTTTTCCTCATATACTACCCACCAAACATTACCCCCAGCAAAAGCCCCCCCAAATAAGAGACACACCTTAGCTTCAAATAGCCTTTCCCACTTTCTCAGTAAGATTACTAGGACTTTTGTGTTGTCATGATACCTTTTATATAATCATGTTTGTAATAAGTTAACCTTATGTTACCCAAGTTTATATACCTGTTTGCTGTAAACACGGAATAGCCTGTTATTCTGTTGATGTTGTTGTATGTGAACCGCGCTGATATCAAATAGTGCGGTATATAAAAGATTGTAATAAATAAATAAATAAATACTGGAAATATCCCCTAGGCTTTAGGAACATAAGAACAGAAGATATGCCATACTGGATAAGACCAAGGTCCATCAAGCCCAGTATCCTGTTTCCAACAGTGGCCAATCTCGGTCATACGTACCTAGCAATTTCCCCAAAAGACACAGGTTCCACAATGCTTGTACTGGGTCAAGCATTGATATCCTGGGTCCCTTCTTAATAATGGTTTATGGACCTTTCCTCCAGGAACTTGTTCAAACCTTTTTTAAACCCAGCTACACTAAAAGCCTTTACTACATCCTCCGGTAACAAATTCCAGAGTTAGAATACACGTTGAGTGAAAAAATATTTTCTTTTGTTAGTTTTAAATAGTTTACCCTGTAGCTTCATTGCATGTCCCCTAGTCTTTCTATATTCTGATAACGTAAATAATTGATCTACGTTTACCCGTTCCACTCCGTTCATTAATTTATAGACTTCTATCATATCTCCCCTCAGCCATCTCTTTTCCAGGTTAAAGAGCCCTAACCTTTTTAGCCTTTCTTCATAGGAGAATCCTTCCATCCCCTTTACCATTTTGGTGGCTCTTCTCTGAACCTTTTCTAATAATGCTATATCCTTTTTAAGATACGGCGACCAGAATTGCACACAATATTCAAGGTGCGGTCTCACAATGGAATGATATAGAGGCATTATAATATCTTTTGTTTTATTTTCCATTCCTTTCCTTATGATACCCAGCATTCTATTTGCTCTCTTGGCCACCGCTGCACACTGGGCCAAGGGTTTTAACATGTTATCCATGATGACGCCCAAATCTTTTTCCTGAGTGGTGGTTCCTAATGTGGAACCTTGCATCGTGTAACCATAGTTTGGGTTGTTCTTCCCTAGTTGCATAACTTTGTACTTGTGCACATTAAATTTCATCTGCCATTTTGATGCCCAGTCTTCCAATTTATCAAGATCCTCTTGCAATTTTCCACAATCTTCTTGGGTTTTATCAACTTTAAATAGTTTTGTGTCATCTGCAAATTTGATATCCTCACGCGTTATTCCACTTTCCAGGTCATTTATGAATATCTCAAAAAGCAGCGGACCCAGCACAGATCCCTGGAGTACACCACTATTCACCTTTCTCCATTGGGAAAATTGGCCATTTAGCCCTGCCCTCTGCTTTCTATCTTTTAACCAGTTCCTGAGCCACAGTAGTACACTGCCTCCTATCCCATGACTGTTTAGTTTTGCCAAAAGCCTCTGATGAGGGACCTTGTCAAAGGCTTTCTGAAAGTCCAGATACACTATATCAACCCACTCACCTTTGTCCACCTGTTTATTCACACCTTCAAAAAAACATAACAGATTAGTAAGACAAGATCTTCCTTGTCTAAAGCCATGTTGGCTGTCTCCCATTAGACCATGACTATCTACATGCTGAGTAATTTTATTCTTTATGATGGTTTCTACCATTTTTCCCGGTACTGATGTCAGGCTCACCGGTGAGTAGGTTCCTGGATCACCTCTGGAACCCTTTTTAAAAATTGGTGTTACATTGGCGATCTTCCAATCTTCAGGTATTAGAGATGATTTAATGATAGTTCACAGATTACTAATAGCAGGTCTGCAATCTCATATTTCAGTTCTTTCAACACCCTTGGAGGTATACCATCCGGCCCAGGTGATTTGCTACTATTCAGTTTATCTAATAGTTGTAATACATCTTTCCGATGTATCGATATTTCCTTCAATTCTTCCGCACCTTTAAATACTACTTCAGTCATGGGTAACATTCCTACATCTTCCTCAGTAAAGACTGAAGCAAAGAATTCATTCAGTCTCTCTGCTATCGCTTTGTCGCCTCTTAGTGCCCCTTTAACCCCTCTATCATCTAATGGACCAACTGACTCTCTCACAGGGTTTTTGCTACGAATGTACTTGAAAAAGTCTTTATTTCACATTTTTGCTTCCGCAGCAAGCTTTTTCTCAAATTCTCCCTTTGCCTGCCTTATCAATGCCTTGCATTTGTCTTGCCAGTGCTTGTGTTGTTTCCAGGATTCATCGTTTGGCTCTTTTTTTCCATTTCCTGAAAGATGCTTTTTTGGCAACAACAGCCTCTCTGACCTCACCTTTAAACCATGCTGGAAGTTTTTTGGACTTCCTTCCACTTTTCTTAAAGCATGGAATACAGCTGGTCTGGGCTTCCAAGACAGTATTTTTCAACAACACACAAGCTTGATGTAAGTCGTTAACCTTTGCAACTGCTCCTTTTAGTTTTTTCTTAACTATGTTCCTCATTTTATCATAGTCTCCCTTTCGAAAGTTAAAAGGTAGTACTGTGGATTTCCTTACTATCCCTCCTCCACTAATTAAATCAAAAGCGATCATGCGATGATAACTATTGCCAAGTGGCCCCAACACCCTTATCTCTTGCACTAGACCTGGTGTTCCACTAAGGACTAGGTCTAATATAGCTTCTCCTCTGGTCGGTTCATGAACCAGCTGCTCCAAGAAGCAGTCATTTATTTCATCTAGGAACTTTATCTCCCTAGCATGTCCTGCCGTGACACTGACCTAGTCGATACCGGGGTATTTGAAATCACCCATTATTATTACTGTGCTGTAGCTTTTGTTAGCTTCCTTGATTTCTTTGAGCATTTCATCATCCATTTGTCCATTCTGGCCAGGTGGTCGATAGTACACCCCCACTGCCATCGCCTTCCCCTTTTTACATGGAATTTCAATCCAAAGTTATTCTACAGCAAATTTTGTTTCCTGCAAAACTTTAATCCTTTCTGACTGAATGCCCTCTCTAACATAGAGTGCAACCCCTCCACCAATTTGATCAGATCTATCATTACGATATAGTTTGTACCCAGGTATCACAGTGTCCCACTGGTTGTCCTCCTTCCATCATGTCTCTGATATTCCAATCATATCTAACCTCTCATTTAGTGCTATATATTCTAACTCTCCCATCTTATTTTTTAGACTTCTAGCATTTGCATACAAGCATTTTAGAGACTGTATTTTATTCATATTAATTTGGCTAGTGGTAGACATGGGTAATTTGGGATCTTTAAGCTCTGTCTGCTCCATACTTGAGGGCATTTGGGCTACTTTACTCTTTTTTGGAACCTCTCTGCTTTTGGTAGTATCCTTCAAGGATACATTCTTCCCAACCATCCGGTCTTGGGCAACTGTCGGCTTTCCCCTATTATCTAGTTTAAAAGCTGCTCTATCTCCTTTTTAAAGGTTAATGCCAGCACCCTGGTTCCATCCCAGTTAAGGTGAAGCCCAACCCTTCGGAAGAGCCCCTCCTTTTCCCAGAATGTTCCCCAGTTCCTAACAAATCCAAAACCCTCATCTCTGCACCATTGTCTCATGCACGCATTGAGACTCCGGAGCTCTGCCTGCCTTTTGGGTCCTGCATGTGGAACGGGAAGCATTTCAGAGAACGCTACCCTGGAAGTTCTGGATTTCAACTTCCTACCTAAAGGCCTAAATTTAGCCTCCAGAACCTCCCTACCACATTTTCCTATGTCATTGGTACCGACATGTACCAAGACAGCAGACTCCTCCCCAGCACTATCTAAGACCTTATCTAGGTTTCCAAAATCAAATATCCTCATCATCATTATCAGATTCAAATAGCTTCCATAAGAGGACTGGTCAAGAAATGCTGTACTGGGTTTGGCTGCTGCAGCCTACTACCCCTCTGTAGCTGCCCTGCTTTAGATCTGGTTCCTTCTGCCCTGGCAGTATACCAGCACTGCAAAATGAAAGAAGCTGCTGATACGGCACAGAAAACATATTGGTCTGCTACAACCCTCCCTCATCTCTGCCAGAACCTTTCCCTTCAGAAAATCACAAAAAGAACACAAAAATGAATACCGGATAATGCTGAAAAGAAGCAAAGAGAAATCAGAATAGCAAAACCAAATGCAGAATAAAAAATGTCTAAGGATGTGCAGCGAGATAAGAAGACTTTTTTAAGATATACCAGGGAAGAGGAGGAAGGCCAGAGGAATTGCTAGACTCAGAAGTACTGAGGACCAATTTGTGGAAAATGACAAGGAAAAGGCAGAAGTCCTAAACATTTACTTCTGTTCCTTATTCATGAAAAAAAAAATCCTGTAGAAGGACCACACATAATTGACAATGGTGCTACTGGGAATGGAATATATACCACACTATTCGCAGAAAAAGTTGTTTATGAACAGCTTGAAAAACTGAAAGTGGGCAAAGTCATGGGACTGGAAGAGATATATTTCAGGATATTGAGAGAGTTCCTAGAGGTTCTTGTGTTACCTTTAAAGGATGTGTTTAATAGATCCTTGAAGGCAGGAGAAGATCCATGGGATTGGAGAAGGTGGTCCCTCTTCACAAAAGTAGTAACAGAAGTGGTGGCCAGCTACAGGCCAGTAAGCCTTATCATGGTGGTGGGAAAAGTAATAGAGGCACTGCTGAAAATAAGGTTTGTGAAATTTCTAGAATCCAGTGGGTTGCAAGATCCAAGGTAATATGGTTTAACTAAAGGACAATTGTGTCAGACAAATCTAATTAATTTCTTTGACTAGGTAACCAAAGAACTGGATCAAGGACATGCAATAGATGTGTTCTACTTAGATTTCAGTGAAGCTTTTGATACTGTTTTTCACAGGAGACTTCTGAATCCCCAGTGAGTAGTCTGAGGATGGTTCCAAGATGGTGAACTGGAACAGAAATTGATTGACTGACAGATGACAGAGGGTGGTGTTAAATGGAATTCACTCATAAGAAAGGAAAGTGAGTAGTGGAGGGCCTCAGACATCTGTTCTGGAACTGGTGCTGTCCAATGTCTTTGTGAGTGGTTTTACCAAAGGGTTAAAAGGAAAAGTTGGACTTTTTGTATATGACAAGAAGATTAATGATTTTATCCAAGAGTAGATGTCTTGTAGGGAGTAGACAACATAAGAAAAGATCTACAAAAATTAGAAGAACAAATCTTAGCTGTCAAGCTTTAGACCAGTGTGAAGAAGTACAGTGATGCACTTGGGATGCAGAAATCCAAAGGAGCTGTATGGAATAGGAGGTGAAAGTCTATTGTTCATGGACCACGAAAGGGACTTCAGGGTGATTTTACCAGAGGATTTCAAGATGAGGAAACAATGTGACAAAGCAATGGTCAAAACCTGAAGGACACATACAGAGAGGCATAACCAGCAGAAGGATGGAGGCATTAATGTATTAATGTCCCTGTACAAGTCGTTGGTGAGGCCTCCCTTGGAGTATTGTTCAGTTTTGGAGACAGTAGCTTGTAAAGGATATAAAAAGACTTTAACTGGTTCAGAGGAAGGTGACCAATATGATATGGGGTCTGTACCAGAAGACATATGAGAAAAGACTTGAAGACCTAAATATGTATACCTTGGAGGAGATGAGGGACAGGGGAGATATGATACAGACATTTAAATACTTAAAGGCTATATTAATGAACAAACTAATCTTTTTCAAAGATGTGGAAACTGTAGAACTAGAGGACATGAAATGGAGCTGCAAGGAAGTAAACTCAAAAGGAACATCAGGAAATACTTTCTCATGGAAAAGGTGATGGATACCTGGAATGCCCTCCCAATGGAGGTGTTGGGGCAAAAACAGTAAAGGAATTCAAAAAGGCATGGGGCAGACATGGAGGATCCCTTCATAACAAGAGCATGGAATCAAAGGAAACTTAAATAACTTTTACACTTCAAAAAATATAGGGGGGTAATATGCACAGAGCAGCAGATACAATCCTAAACAAAGATATAATGTGGGGTACAACTCTAGCCAGCTCACTGGGCAGACTAGATGGACCATGCTGGTGTTTGTCTGCCATAATTTACTATGGGGGGATATTCAAAGACTATCACACGATTTGCAGACCTGCAAACCATGTAAATGCTGCAGAGCTGGATAGTCAACAGGAGCCGCCACTACACACCCCTTTGCTAAATGGTTAGCATCTTGGTGTGTTGGGAGCATTCCAGGGTAGAGCAGAGGTGGCACCCATTGCTATCCAGGCAGCGGTGATATTGAGCCATTCTCTGTTTAATTATAAGCAGATAGTCAGGCACAGCAAAGTCTGGCCTAACTTTACTTGCGGAAGCTAACCGGGCAGCGGCTCAGTATCACTGCTGCTTGGTTAGGCTCCAGGTTCTGCAGTGACCTGGATATGGCCCCGGCATTGAATATCCAGGGTTAGAATTCAGCAGCAACGGTTAGGCGTTTTCCAAGTGCTAGTTGCCACCGTTGAATATCCCCCCCCCTCCCCGCCATGATACTATTTGCATTTGTTTGAAAATGAAATGAAAAGCACAACAAAACAGGTTAGTTTGTTTCTGGTCTTTTTCCAATGAGATGAAATAAAAACATTAAAGAAGAATTTGATGTATTTTGTTTGGTTTGCCATTGAAAATCTATAGGGAAAGAGAAGTAATGCATGTGTAGGGCTAAATCCCAGAGAGAGGGACATGCCGCTGACTATTTCCACAGTCAGCATTATTCCACAGTCAGCATTATTCGGATAGTGCTGGGTGGTCCATGAGAAGAGCTGCGGCAGAGCCAGCACTTATCCAGTTAATGGTAATTTTCAGTATTGCTGTCGTGATAATAATTCGCATAACTGAAGACAGCCAAAAAGCTGCTATATGGACTGCATATCTGGATAGAAACTGATATCACCACTAGCTGGATAGTGTCGGTACTGACCCCTAAATCCAGATATTCAGTTCTGGCCAGTATCCACACACCAGTGCTGAATGTTTGAACTTTGTCATCTGTGGTGGCTGCCATTTAACAAAAATACTAACTGCCATGGACTGAATATTACCCCCTTAATTTTCATCCCAGTGGGGGATAGAGAAAGGAGCAGGATTAATCACTTGCAGGCAAGCTTTTAGTCAGCCTATCCCAGCTTGTCTTACAGTGAAACAGAAACAGATGTTGCAAGATGCCATATAGCATTTCTTTCTAGCGTGTGTCTTTAGGAAAGGTACAGTCTGAAAGAAATTTGTCTGTTTTTTCAGCATGCACTGAGACAGCTTGCTCTCTTTCTCTATTTCTAGTATAGTACACAGAAGAGCGTAGCAGTAGACACTTAAAAGATAATTTTATAAATCATTTCTACACAAAAAACACTGTTTTACGCATGTACACGGGGTCATATAGAATTAGGTCACGCCTAAAAGTATGCATGTACTTTTACAACAGACGTGTGGGATGGAGCTTGGGTGTAGCATAAGCAGAGTCGCAATTTATATGCATATTTTATAAAATATGCGCATGCATGAGTACTTTACATGCTAACATTTACGCCTGCTCTTGAGCAAGTGTGAGGTTGGTGCCTTCAACCTAGATGCAAGTTTTGCAGGATTTCTACTGGTATTTTAGAAAGACATAGAGCCTGATTCTGAAAGGGGCACATCCGGGCCCCATGCATGTTCCCAGATAGCACATGCACGCAGAGGCGCTATTTTACAACCCCGCGCAGACAAGTACAAGGTGTTTAGAATCAGTGTGTAACCGTGGCCAGCAAAGCACATCCAAATGATGACATATTGGGCCACCATGCTCCATGTCACATGTAGGCCGTGCACACATTGCCCAGCCACTCTGTGCACCTGTAACCCCGAAAATATCCCCAACCCCATAACCTGCAGCCCACGTGTGCCCAAATCCAGGAAGAAGGCCCCCCCCCCCCCCAACATAATGCACATATCAACATGGCTATCAGGCAGCGACGAGGCTCCTGGTGACCATGGTCATTGAATAGGAGGAGATTCTCCTCCCCATTGGGCAGAGGCGTCCAGCCCACACAACAGCACGCGGGGGCTGGAAACATATCAGGACCACCCTCACCCAGTAAGTACAGAACCACAGAAGTAGACAGACCTGAAAGCAGAGAGAAGTGGGCAGACTGGAGCATAACCCAAGTTGGCACAGAGACAGGCATGCACCAAGGTAGAGAGGAAGGGCAGGGAATGTAAGGATCAGGCATAGGCAGAAAGCTGGCAGACTGCACAGTGACAGGACAACACAACACAGACAGAGCAGCCTGACAGCAGTGGCCCAGAAAACAAGGGAGAACAGGATGCATGCAGGCCTACAGTGAAGGCACAGGGGGATACAGAGACAGATGGAAGGGACACGCATAGCAGAGAGCAGTCCCAGAATGTCAGTCACATCCCCAGGTCACACAGATGCCCTCTGAGGAGGCAAAATAAAAGGGCCCAGTACATGCCACTAGGTGGGAGACAAACCCAAGATACTGAGCACTGTGATCCAGGGCCAGAACCATCAGGCTACAGCTGTCAGGGCTCTCAAGTTTTATGAATAGAGAGAGAATGGCAAGTCAGAGGGAAGGGCCAGTGTGAATGCTAGAGATGCAAAATGAAGCAGTCCAGGTGGCAGGCAAATCTAGGACCCTGAGCACTGTGGTTCAGGGCCAGAACCATCAGGCTACAACTGTCAGTGCTCATAAGCCCCTGGAGGTGAGAAAACATGTCCCTGTGTATGTACACCAAATACAGTGACCAGCTGCTGTTCCCCCCCCCCTCAAGGGTGATGTGCCAATGAGAGCGGATGGTGACAGGTGCAGAGTGCAATCAGAACCACCCCATAGAGTAGGCAGGTCTGTGCACTGGCACAGATGAATGATGAGATGTGTCTCTACCCCACAGACATTTCTGGATCCTGCATGACACAGATACCTACTATGTGTGGTACCATGAAATCCGCAACACATGCCCACGGCTGATACTGCGTAGCTGGCAGCAGCTGCAGGATGATCAGGGTGAGTAGCCTGTGGAGGTAACTGGCACCACAAACACCCTAGAAAGATCAGTTGTGGATGGAGCCCCAGGGCAAGCATCAAATTTTATGGCAGTGCATGTGTGTCCAAGCAGTTCCAGATGGGATGAAGGTGTGACAAATGTGACAGTGATCACAGCAAGGGCAGGTGCCCCATGCATATTGATGCTGGCAAATGCCCCCAGCAGTGACCTCCAGAGACGGCACAGAGGGGCACTGGCCAACATACCAATACCACACATACCAGGAACTGTGGCTGGACAGTGTGTAGCCAGTACGGACCTATCAATATGCGAGTCCCGCAGCAACACATGAACATGTGTCCATTCCCTGCAGAACGGTGTGTCCACTGCACCCACCCAAGGCCAGATCTATGAGGCAATGATATCTTGTGGACCCACCAATTCTCCAACTGCCCATGCCCACCCATATGCTACAATGTCAGATAGAGAGCCCTGGAACATGACTGATACTCACCCCACCCACCCCTGCCCAAACCCACATTGCCTGTGCACCCCCATGGGCCCCAACCCCACCCACCAAGCATGCCTCCCCTAACCCTGGTGCTAAATGACCCCCTTGTGGCCTCTCCTCCATGTCCACCCCTTGTCCCTCCCCCTTCCTGAAGGCAGATGCACCTGTGCCTCAGTCACCAAGGTCACAGGTGTACATGGTGATGAGTCCTCTGACTCAGAGGTGTCACAGCTGATGCTGCCTGACTCCATAATACCCTCATGGAATGGGGGAAACACCATCCAGGGGCTGCTGCCCCATGGAACTGGCTCAAAGAGAGGAGATGCCTGTGTGGTGGGTACATGCAGAGGCCCATATTGTCATACCACTGGAGCCCGGGTGTGGAGGCACATGTGCACATGCTGCTGAGGAAGCTGTAGCTGTGGAAGCTACCCCATCACAATCCTGCCTAGACCTCATGGGAGGCACACTGGAGTGTGCATGGGGCTGTGTAGGGACAGACCGCCCAGGGACATGGCACAGCTCCGTCAGAATCTCCACCATGGTAGCCTGGAGGGTGCCGGTAGTCATGGTCAGCTGCTCTGTGGCCACAATATGCCTCTCCTGAAACTCCGTGGACTGGCACAGCAGCTCCAGCTCTTGCTCAGACTATGCATGCTGGGCTGTGCATTGACATAGGTACCACTGTGCACCCCATGGGTGTGCCCCCCCCCCCTCAGTCATCACCAATGTCAATAAGCTGCTGTGGCAGAGGTGATGGGGAGGGGACATGGAGACCCAGATCATCCAGGCCAGAGTCATGAGGCAGCTTCTGCAGTGCAGCAGCACCAGCGATGCATGGCAGTAGGACATCAGGTTGGGACCCCCATCCTATGGTATCCTCCATGGACACTGTCAGCAGGGCAGGCACTGCTTCCTGTGGAGCTACAGCAGGGGCACCTGTGAAGACACTGACAACATTGAGGGATCAGACCTTCAACCGCCAATGCAGACAATGATAGTGTGGTAGTGTTGCAGCCATGTGGATGAGCCAGTAGGTCGCACAGGCACAGAGGAGCCACTGACATGGTTGGCCACACATCCTGTCACCATTTGCAGAGCCCAATGGACACAGACGACTGTGCACAGACACCCACCCTGGTGCCATGCTGCCAATGCCTCCGACACACAGGCCAACATTGGAGCAGCCACTTGTAATATGAGTGCCTCTCGCAGTGGCAGCACAGATGGGACAACAAGGCAGCCAGTGGTGGTGGCTGTGTGAACATGTGTGCATGCACACAGCGGGAGGGGTGTACATGGGGTAAAGGGCAGGGATACACACGGCACACATATACCTTGCACCTGGAATGCCAGAGATGTGTCGAGAGGGCCTTTACCCCTTCAGATGGCAGGGTCAATTGTAGCAAGGATGCGCTGTTCCCCCTGCGCATCCTTGGCCCCTTGCTGTGCCTTTCAGGCAGTGTCACAGCACACCTGCCACCACCTGGAGCCATGGCTTGAAAGCCTCATGCAGAGGGGCCATCTGGATACTGGTACACCTGAAGGTGATGACAGTGCTGGCCTTCCTGGTGATAGGCTCATTCCAGATGGTGCTGTCAGCTGTTCGAGGCCTCAAACAGCCTGAAGTATCCTGGTGCCTCACATAGTTCTGGGGCGCCTAAGTCCTGAGCTGGTCAGAGCTCCATGCACGGTTTGAGGGGGGGGGCCACATCAATGGTGGATGGCTATTAGGTGGGCATATGCACAGACACCCTGGGAATGGGAAGCATGGATCAACGTATTGGGGTATGTGTATTGGGCAAATGGTGGTAGCCCATCTTCCATGACCCCAAGGTCCTGTGTGTGGGCACTTTGGCCCTGGGGGGGGGGGGCTACTGGGCATGTATGGGGGGTGCCTTGCCCCTATGCCACCACAGTTGGGGTATGCTTATGGCTCATGGTGCCCCATCTGGCAACCCCCCAGACATACATGGCCATGGTACATCTTGGCCCTGTATGTCCGGGGTTGGTCCCACCCACTCCACACCCACCCTCCACATGCGTCCTGACCCCGTCCTCCGCAATATGCACAGTGGCTTTGTGCATGCAGTGGTGGACAGAGGAAGAGCCATTGGCAGAAGAGATCCCCTTGTCTTCTGCCCATGGGAAATCGGACCCCTGTGAACAAACAAAAGGTTGCGGCCATTGGGGCAACTCATTTGTGGGGCAGTGCCCCCCTTGGCCCCTCCTCAAACTACATCCATGGGTCTATGTTTGTACTTTTGTTTTAAACAAACTAGTTTTCTTGGCTGTAATGTTATGATTTTTCCTGACTTGTCTCAGTCTACACGGGTCTTTTTAGTCAAATGCCAAGCAGTGTTAGCTTTGGGCACTGCTTTCTTTCTTCAATTGCCTTGCAGGTCTTTTGTTAGAATGGGGGATAAACATTTTATTTTCATATATTCCTAGCAGCTGCAAAATGTTTTGGGATGCTAGAATGTCTCTGGTTCCTACTGAGCTATCCTTCCCCATTGTTTCCCATGCTATGGCAATGATGATTAGAATTCAGCTTATGTACACTCTCTTTTCCTGAATTTTATTTTCTGGCTTGAGGGGTACAATTCTCCATGTACCCAGAGTTGCTTTGACTTATGGGCAAAAGAGGCAGCTGCCCCGGGCCCCTTCACAATGGGGGTCAGCTGCCCTGCTGCCCATAGGTAAAAGCGGCCCTGATCATGGGCAGATAGCTTGCATCTTGGCTACAATTGTGGCCATGCCTTCTGTCTTGCATCTGGGCAACGATCACAGCTGTGCCCTTCTCTTCTGCTGCTGGGGCTTTTGTGAACAGAAGAGGCAGTAAACAGGGGGGTCCATTCTCTGAAGTTTGCCCAGGGCCCCATAAGGGGCTTAAGTGGCCCTGTATGTGCCCCCTTTTTCTCTTTTTCTTGGCTTCCCTTTTATTGTGATTTTTATGGGCATGTCCATGCTGTATTTTGTTTCCTTTTGCTCTGTAATTATTATTTGCCTCTGCATGGCATACCTATTCTCTCAAGTTATATGTTTGTATTTCATTAGAAAATTTTTAAAAAGATGCTATTGAGGCCCCTAGTTCAATCATAGCTACCCCAGATTAGGTCATTCCTATTATCAGCTCACTAGAGAAGTTGCTTCCTTCTTGGAAGGAAGAGGGAATGGCCCCTGAGGTGGTGGTTCTGGTGGAATACTTGCAGCATCATTTGCATATATGCTGGCCACTAAATGTGACCTGTAGATGAAAGAAGTGACTCCTTCCAGTCCAGTCCTCTCACTTAGTCGAAAGTGATGCTGGTGACTGATATGCGGGAATGTTAGTACAAGAAGCAGAGAGGAAGTGAAGATAAAGGAAAGGAAAGAAGCACTGTCTGCATCAGAAGCACCCTTTCAGCTACCACTTCTTCACTCTGCTTTAACTAATACCCCTCCCCCCACAGCCACTGCAAGACAAAGAACAGAAACAAATTAGTGATGTGCACAAACAAAAAACAAAATTGGCCCATTATCATATTTTCCAAATTTTTCCCAATTTTCATGTGGCTTATTCTGTTTTTCTTCACACATTTTAAATGTACACATTATATACACCCTAAAACTTTTTTAAGTATCCATATCAATTGTATGTGCAATTTAGGTGCTCAGATGAAGAGAATTCATGTTAAAAAAATCCACATTCCTAAAAATAATCTTCTCCTTCCTTTCCCTTCTTTAGATGCCTTGGTGCTGCTGTGATTTGCAGACTGCTCCTGCTGCTCTGTCACTCTCTTAGTTCCACTGAGAGTTTACTCCCTCGCCCCTAAAAAAATATCAAGAATAAAACTTCTCTCTTGCTGTCTTTGATGTCTTTGAGCTGTTCATGCCACTATTAACTTTGCTTTGCCCCTCTCATGGTGTTTTGGACTTTTCGTGCCTTCATTTGTGCTGCTTTGCCCTCTCATAGTACCGTACGTTCTTCTTGCGAATGATGGTGTTGCTTTGAATCTCACTTAAGGACAACTCTTCTTCCTGCCATACTTCTCTTGGTGCCTTCTGCATTGACTACTGTTCTTCTTACTGACTATTGATCTTGTCCAATATTAGCCTTCAATGGATCATAATTTTAACAAAAAATAAAAAGTGTACACACTCACAAACAAATCAACCACACTCAATAAACTAGGGATCATCAATCACAGCACACAAAAATCTTCAATCTCTAAATTATATTGTGTAAGAGGTATCATCTCATAGCGATCTACTATTACTAATCTTCAAACTATCATTAAAATCATCTGTAGTACCTGAAGATTGCAGAATGACCAATCTAATGCCAAGTTTTAAAAAGAGTTCCAGTGGTGATGTGGCAAACTACAGACCGGTGAATGTGACGTCAATACAGGGAAAAATGGTAGAAACCATTATGAAGAATAAAATTTCTGAACATATAGATAGCCTCATGAGAGACTCTTGGCAAAATTAAAAAGTCATGGGATAGGAAACAGTGAATTTTTGTGGATCAGGAACTGGTTAAAAGACAGTAAATGGCCAATTTTCTCAATGGAGAAAGGTGAATAGTGGAGTACCCCAGGGAGCTGTGCCGGGTTTGCTTCTTTTTAACATATTCATAAATGACCTGGAATTGAGAATAATGAATGAGTAATCAAATTTGCAGATGACACAAAATTATTCAAAGTTGTTAAAATCCAAGAGGATTGTGAAAAATTGCAAGAGGAAATTTATAAATTGGAAGGCTGGATGTTGAAATGGCAGATGAAATTTAATATGGACAAGTGCAAAGTTAGGCAACTAGGAAAGAACAACCCAAGCTCTGGTTACACAAGGCAAGGTCGCATATTTTAAAAAGGATATAACAGAATTAGAAAAGGTACAGAGAAGAGACACCAAAATGGTAAAGGGGATTGAAGGATACCCCTATGAGGAGATGCTAAAAAGATTAGGGCTTTTCAACCTGAAAAAAAGATAGCTGAGGGGAGATATGTATGATTGGTATCTGAGAGACACAAAACAGAGCACTGACTCGCAGAGAATCCAAACAAACAGTAACTTTTTGGTAGTTTGCCAGTTATGATTGCATAATTTTTGACGACATCATCGGACAACACTGTTAGGTTTTTACTATTTGGTGTTTTCACGTTCTTTCATACATATGTATATATGCTAAACTTACTCTCCAGCGCGCCAAATTTAGCATTGTATCCGGGGCTGTTCAGCTCTCTATACTATTGCTGAAGGTAGTGGTATTTTTAAATAGTGCCTGGTTCCGTGGGGTTTTATTATACAGAGTTTTTTCCATTGGTTTGTTATTGACATTAATTGTCTATATACCCATTGGTACTTATTGGTTTTTCAGATAAGTGGGTCCTTTTTATGTTTTTAACTTATTTTGTATATTGTTGGTATTACAGTAGTTATGTCACCTTATGTGATAATTTTATAATTAGTTTATTTATTACCATTTCGGTTTGTTTATACCTTTCCTCATAATAGCACCACATTGCCTGAGCTTCAAATTGGTTGTCTTTTAAATGTTTTGAATTCCAATAATGTTATTAAGTATCTAGTGTTTTAGATTTGATGTCTTTTACATGTTTTTAATTCCAATAATGTTATTAAGTATTTAGTGTTTTAGATTTGTTGCATTTATTAGTTTTTTTATAATATTTATTACTTTCTCTAATGTCTCATTTTAAATGTGTATATTATACTATTTTGGGTCTGGGTTTCCCATTTTCCTTTTTTGTTCCAGTGTTTATCAATTGAAGTCCCATGTGGTCTTGTGTTTTAATGTATTTATTGTTCTTTCAGCACTATCTATTGCATTATTGGTCATACACTTCTATGCGCTCCATTTAATGCATTACTATAGTACAACGTGTAAGTACAACTCATTTTACTTGTGATCATATACTTATGTTTACATTTATTATTGCTTTTATTATTGCTTATTGAATTTTGTGTTATTGTTTTTATTTGGTTTGCAGTCCTTTAGCCCCCTGATGAAGGCATCCGCCGAAACGCGTCGGGGTTTGTTCATTCAATAAAGTGCAAGTGACCCTTATCCTGCTCGCTCTTTTGTATGATTGGTATCTGAGACATGGTAGAAGGAGGACAACTGGTGGGACATTGTGATACCTGAGTACAAATTATATCACAATGATAGAGTGGATCAAATTGGTGGAGGGATTGCGCTGTATGTTAGAAAGGGCATTGAGTCACACAGGATTAAAGTTTTTCAGGAAACAAAATACACTGTAGAATCTCTATGTATTGAAATTCCATGTAAAAAAGGGGAGGGCTATGGCATTGGGGTTGACTGCCTGACCAGAATGAACAAAAGGATGATGAAATGCTCAAAGAAATCAGGGAAGCTAACAATATTTACAGCACAGTAATAATGATGGGTGATTTCAATTACCCCAGTATTGACTGGGTCAGTGTCATGGCAGGACATGCTAAGGAGATAAAGATTCTATATGAAATAAATGATTGCTTCCTGGAGCAGCTGATTCATAAACCAACAAGAGGGGAAGCCATCTTGGACCAAGTCCTTAGTGGAACCCAAGATCTGGTGCAAGAGATAAGGGTGTTGGGACCACTTGGCAACAGTGATCATAGCATGATTGCGTTTGATTTAATAAATGGAGGAAGGATGGCAAGGAAATCCACAGTACTACCTTTTAACTTTAAAAAGGGACACTGATAAAATGAGGAAAACAGTTAAGAAAAAACTAAAAGGAGAAGCTACAAAGGTTAAAGATTTACATAACATAAGAACATAAGATATGCCATACTGGGTCAGACCAAGGTCCAACAAGCCCAAGGGAGGAGTAGCCTAGTGGTTGGGGCAAGGTACTTCAGGCCGGAAGGTCGGGGGTTCAAATCCCACTAGAGGACAGCAACCTTGGGCCGGAAGGACTGGGGTTTCTAGTCCCACAGATGCTCCTTGTGGTCTTGGGCAAGCCACGTAACCCTCCACTGCCCATGTTCCCTGTAAGTATTTGTGTACGTGTCTCATATCCCCTTGTGTTAAATGTATCCCCCAATTGTGTTGTGACCGCTTTGATTGAAGGATAAGGCGGTACACAAAACTGTCTAAATAAAATTAAATAAAAAAAAAATAAAAAAAAATAAAAATATCCTGTTTCCAGCAGTGGTCAATATAGGTCATATGTACCTAGCAGTTTCCCCAAAAGACACAGGTTCCGCAATGCTTGTACTGGGTCAAACATTGATATCCTGGGTCCCTTCGTAATAATGGTTTATGGACCTTTCCTCCAGGAACCTTGTCCAAACCTTTTTTAAACCCAGCTACACTAACAGCCTTTACTACATCCTTCGGTAACAAATTCCAGAGTTTGATTACATGTTGAGTGAAGAAATAGTTTCTTTTATTAGTCTTAAATAGTTTACCCTGTAGCTTCATTGCATGTCCCCTAGTCTTTCTATATTCTGATAACGTAAACAATCGATCTATATTTACCTGTTCCACTCCGTTCATTAATTTATCGACTTCTATCATATCTCCCCTCAGCCGTCTCTTTTCCAGGTTAAAGAGCCCTAACCTTTTTAGCCTTTCTTCATAGGAGTATCCTTCCATCCTCTTTACCATTTTGGTGGCTCTTCTCTGACCCTTTTCTAATATCGCTATATCCTTTTAAAGATACGGCGACCAGAATTGCACACAATATTCAAGGTGCGGTCTCACCATGGAATGATATAGAGGCATTATAATATCTTTTGTTTTATTTTCCATTCCTTTCCTTATGATACCTAGCATTCTATTTGCTCTCTTGGCTGCCGCTGCACACTGGGCTGAGGGTTTTAACATGCTATCCACAATGACGCCTAAATCTTTTTCCTGGGTGGTGGTTCCTAATGTGGAACCTTGCATTGTGTAACCATAGTTTGGGTTGTTCTTCCCTAGGTGCATAACTTTGCACTTGTCCACATTAAATTTCATCTGCCATTTTGATGTCCAGTCTTCCAATTTATCAAGATCCTCTTGCAATTTTCCACAATCCTCTTGGGTTTTAACATCTTTAAATAGTTTTGTGTCATCTGCAAATTTGATAACCTCACTCGTTATTCCACTTTCCAGGTCATTTATGAATATGTCAAAAAGCAGCGGACCAAGCACAGATCCCTGGGGTACTCCACTATTCACCTTTCTCCATTTGGAGAATTGGCCATTTAGCCTAACCCTCTGCTTTCTATCTTTTAACCAGTTCTTGATCCACAGTAGTACACTGCCTCCTATCCCATGACTCTTTAGTTTTGCCAAAAATCTCTGATGAGGGACCTTGTCAAAGGCTTTCTGAAAGTCCATCAAGCATGGGTGTTGTTAAAAATACTGTCTTGGAAGCCCAGACCAGCTGTATTCCATGTTTAAGAAAAGTGGAAGGGAGTCCAAAAAACTGCCAGCATAGTTTTAAAGGTGAGGTCAGAGAGGCTGTTGTAGCCAAAAAAGCATCTTTCAGGAAATGGAAAAAAGGAGACAAATGATGAGAACTGGAAACAACACAAGCACTGGCAAGTTAGATGCAAGGCATTCATAAGGCAGGCAAAGAGAAAATTTGAGAAGAAGCTTGCTGTGGAAGCAAAAATGCATAATAAAACGTTTTTCAAGTACATTCATAGCAAAAAAACCTGTGAGAGAGTCAGTTGGATTATAGAGGGTTAAAAGGGGCACTTAGAGGGGACAAAGCCATACCAGAGAGACTGAATTAATTCTTTGCTTTGGTCTTTACTGAAGAAGATGTAGGGAAGTTACCCATGCCTGAAATGGTATTTAAAGCTGATGCAGCAGAAGAATTGAAAGAAATATTGATAAACCGGAAAGATGTATTACAACTATTTGATAAACTGAAGAGTAACAAATCATCTGTACCAGATGGTATACATCCAAGGGTGTTGAATGAACTGAAATATGAGATTGCAGTCACTAATCTGTGAACTATTATCAAAATCATCAGTAATACCTGAAGATTGGAGGATGGCCAGTGTAACACCAATTTTTAAAAAGGGTTGCAGGGGTGATCTGGGAAACTACAGCCTGGTGAGCCTGACAACAGTACCGGGAAAAATGGTAGAAACCATCATTAAGAACAAATTTCTGAATATGTAGATAGTCATGATTTAATGGGAGACAGCCAATGTGGCTTTAGTCAGGGAAGGTCTTGTCTTACTAATTTGTTATATTTTTTTGAAAATATAAATAAATGGGTAGACAAAGATGTGTCAGTCGATGTAGTGTATCTGTATTTTCAGAAAGCCTTTGACAAGGTCACTCATGAGAGACTCTTGGTGAAATTAAAAAGTCATGGGATAGGCGGCAATGTACTATTGTGGATCAGGAACTGGTTAAAAGATAGAAAGTAGAGGGTAGGGCTAAATGGCCAATTTTTCCAATGGAGAAAGGTGAATGGTGAGTACCCCAGAGATCTGTGCTGGGTCTCTGCTTTTTAAAATATTCGTAAATGACCTTGAAATGGGAATAACAAGTGAGATAATCAAATTTGCAGATGACACAAAATTATTCAAAGTTGTTAAAACCCAGGAAGACTATGATAATTTGCTAGAGGGCCTTAATAAATTAAAAGACGACATTGAAATGGCAGATGAAATTTAATGTTGACAAGTGCAAAGTTATGCACGTAGGAAAGAACAACCCAAACTATGGTTATACGATGCAAGGTTCCACATTAGGAACCACCACTCAGGAGAAAGATTTAGGTGTCATCGTGGATAACACTTTGAAACCCTCTGCCCAGTGTGAAGTGGCAGACAAGAAAGCAAATAAAATGCTAGGAATCATAAGGAAAGGAATGTAGAATAAAACAAAGGATATTATAATGTCTCTGTATCGTTCCATGGTGTGACCGCACCTTGAATATTGTGTGCAATTCTGGTCACCTTAAAAAGAATATAGCAGAATTAGAAAAGGTACAGAGAAGAGCCACCAAAATGGCAAAGGGGATGGAAGGATACCCCTATGAGGAAAGACTAAAAAGGTTAGACCTGGAAAAGAGATGGCTGAGGGGAGATATGAAAGAGGTCTATAAATTAATGAATGGAATGGAACAGGTAAACATAGATCCATTGTTTACACCATCAAAATGTAGAAAGACTAGGGGACATGCAATGAAGCTACAGTGTAGCCCATATAAGACTACTAAGAGACAATATTTTTTTCACTGAACGCGTAATCAAACTCTGGAATTTGTTACCAGAGGATGTAGTAAAAACTGTTAGTGTAGCTGGATTTAAAAAAAGGTTTGGACAAGTTTCTGGAGGAAAGATCCATAAACCATAAAGGGGACCCAGGAAATCCAGTGCTTGTCCCAATTCAAACATTGTTGAACCTGTGTCTTCTGGGAAAACTGCTTGTGTCCTAGACTGGCCACTATTGGAAACAGGATACTGGGCTTGATGGACCTTGGTCTGACCCAGTATGGCATATCGTATATTCTTATGTTAAATAGTCAAGCATTCAGAAGATTGAACATCATGTGCTCCATGTATAATCATTTACCTCTTTTATGACTACTGAATCATTACCTTCAGCATAAATTATCATTTTGCATATTGTGATAAGGAGAGTGCAGCCCGGCCAGGGAAAAGTGAAAAAAGGAATAATTTTTCCTCTTTGCGGGGGATGGGCACACAGGATCACATAGTCCACAGCAGGAACCTGGAGAGAAACCTAGAGGGCAGACCTAGCTGGAAGACACGCCCACACTCCAGGTCAGCCACAGACAGGAGTGGGAGGTACAGAAGGGCGGAGCCAGGAAGGGAGTTGCCCTGCTCAGTGTTTGAAAGGGAGCAAACAAACACTAGAGATAGAGTCGGTTGTAGAGTTGGCTGGAGGGCTGGTTCAAGAGGTGGTTCAGAATGCGGTTGGAAGCATGGTTGGAGAGCTGATTCAGGAGTTGGTGCAAGTGCTGGTTGGAAGCATGGTGAGAAGCATGATTGGAGATACAGTTCCAGTTGCAGTGGCAGTTGTTGTCGGAGTTGCAGTCCAGGCCTAAGTGGGAGTTGCAGCTCAGGTTCCAGTCCTGATTCCAGAAGGTACAGAGGGAACAGCCCTGTAGCCAAAAGGAGCAGCAGGAAAAGGAACCGCTATAAAGACAGCCAGAGAAGGTACAAAGGAAGCCACCATACTCAGCGCAGTAGCCACCAAGGATATAGGGAAGGTTCCAGGGGGAGAACCACCTACCCTAGCAAGAGAGTGGGAAAGTGCTACCACAGGTCTCTGCCCTACGCTGAGGCAGAGGGAGTCCTGACGGGACAAAGCTCTAACCAGGAGGATATTGTACAAGAAGCCCAAGGTAGGAGAAGGGAGGCAGCAAGGCCTTCTAAGTATGTTCATTCTTCTGACTCTGATGAAACTGTTATACCACAGATAACACAGCACAAAAAGAAATGTTGTACCAGGAAGGTTAAGCAAGAGCAACCCATAGGAGACCTGCCTAGAGCAGGGAAGGCAAGGAAGTGGGAGAGGTTGTTTAACCTGTTAAAAAGTCTAAAGCAGAAAGTCCCTGAGTGGTACCTAGCAGAGCCCTGCTACAGCTCAGTGGAGAGTATGGACATTGAAGCCAAGGAGACTGAGGTAAATTCAAATGTCTCAGAGATGGAATGTGATGCCTGCACTAAGGTAAATTAGTGTGAGCCAGAAACACTTGATGTTGGAATTCAATGTTGTTTTGTTTGGACATTTGTTACTGGAGAAGTATCCATTATTTTATTTTGTCTGGAGAGTATATGTGTTTGGGAGAAATTGTATCTACTTACCTGAAAGGAAGCTGAATAAATTCCTGTGCGCTTTATAAACCACTCGGCCTCATCATTCCTTACACAACTACAACCCTAGGAAATAGAAGAGGTGATCACCCGTCCCTACTAGGCGGCCGCCTGGTAGGGGCGCGAGCGTCACAGGTGGCGTAGTTTTTGGATCCAGCATTCCAGCGGTCAAGCGGAGCATTTCCAAGCCATACCTTTGGACAGGAAAGATCCAGGAAGGACGCTCACTGACCCAGGAAGACGGAAGAAAAGTCTGGAGTGGAGTCGGATCGGGAGTGTTGTGACTGGTGGTAAAGCTGAGACCTGCATCAGAATCAGGTAACCCGTAGGCTAGAAGGGGTAGGCCTGGATTCTGGTGTAAGGGAGGGCCTCCAGGTACCCACTAGAAGTGGGAAGGAAAAAAAAAAAGTGCTGCACTTTCTGTGGTTTTTTTTTGTTGTTGTTTGTGTTGCAGAGACCGCAGTCCAAGATGGAGACCGCAGATGTGTTGTTGTGGGTGGCCGACCAGTTCGCCAAACAGAGGGAGATGGCAGCGGTGAGCCAGGAACAAGCAGCTGCCATGCTTCGGGCTCAGCAGCAAACCTTGCTGGAGATGATGGCACGGTGGATCCAGACCCAGGAGGAGGCAACCAAGGCAGCACAGACTGTTCCAAGGACACAGCCTGTTGGTACAGGTTGGGAAGGACTGGGTTTTGCACCTTTTTCATGTGGACGTTTAACTAAGGAGGTTAACCTTGATGACCACATAGAGGCATTTGAAAGGATAGCTGTGTTGGCTCAGTGGCCAAAGGAGCAACTAGCTATTCAGTTTGCTACTACCCTTAGCGGTGAGGCGTTAGCCGCCTATAGGGAAATGCCTGTAACATTGATTGATGATTATGAGCAGGTGAAGAAGGCCATAAAGGATCGAGTGGGGTTAAGTCCCTCGGTCTATAGAAGGTCTCTAAGAGCATGTACACTGAAAGAGGGTGAAACACCCCAAGCTTTGTATCATAGAATAAGGAGCTTGGTCTGTAAGTGGCTGCTACCTGAAAAGAATAAGGTAGATTCCATTATTGATTTGATCATTCTGGAACAGTTTACTGAAGCTGTCCCTACAGAAATGCAAAGTTTCCTAGTGATGCAAAACTGTAAAAACACCCAAGAAGCCATTGCGTTGGCAGAGTGCTTTCTGGAGGCCCAGAAGTTGAGCCTAAAGAAAGAGGGCATTTTTAGCAGGACAGGATTACAGGCAGAGAATTCAGCCTTTGTCAGACATCAGGCAGATAAGAAAAATAGGCCCATGGAGGAAAGATTTAACCTCCAGAGAAAATGTTTTTCCTGTGGTGAGCCAGGTCACCTCAAGAAAAACTGCAGAATAAAGAAGGCTTTTGTAGCAGCAAATCCCAAAGAGATAGGTGAGGGATTCCTCCTATCAGTAGAGGTGGAAGGGATACCTGCAGAGGCACTTCTAGACTCAGGGGCTAGTCAGTCCATGATTTCTAGCAAATTATGGAGAGAGATAGAAGCCCAGAGGCAGCACTCCCAAGAGTCCTCAAAGGGGCACGTTAAGATTAGGTGTGTTCATGGGGCTACCTCCACCTACCAGCTTCAAAAGATTAAGATAAAGGGTTTAGGTAGTGGAAGGGCTGTGTCCGTGGCAGTAATACCTAGACTTCCCCATGATATAATACTGGGCCGGGATTGGTCCCAGTTTAGGAAAGGGGTGGAGGAGGAGTTGAAAGCGAGAACAGGCTTGGTTACCACACGCACCCCCACAAATCCTTCAAAGGAGGGTAAGGGCAGGAATGTTGTCCCTCCCAGAATTGGTACGGGAGGAATAGTGCCTGCTCCCCTATTTGGGAAAGGAGTAAATGCGGGAAGGTCAGCAGTCACCCAGAGGGAAATACAGACACCTAAACAGAAGTTTGTTATCAAGTTCTGTAGGATCACCCCTGAAGTTAGGATTCCCAAGCGGACCACTGAACAGGCTACTGGTCTCGATCTACATAGTGCTGTATCTTTACGTCAGGTTTCATCTCTTCCCCTTTTCAAATCCATGCTAAAGGCTCACCTCTCTCAGGCTGCTTTTGGATCTTAATCCTTTGTTCTCCTTCTGTCTCCTTACCCTTCCCTAATGTATCCTTGTTCTTCTCTATTGTACTGTTAGTCTTGATTAGACTGTAAGCTCTGATGAGCAGGGACCATCTTTTATATGTGTCTGTACAGCGCTGTGTATGACTTGTAGCACTATATAAATAATTAATAGTGGTAGTAGTAAAATTTAGCTTATATATATTCCTTGCCTAGAGTTTTTTAATCAGAAATTTGAGTGTACCCTCGATTCATTTTGGGGGTCATTGCGAGTCGCATTTATTGGGGATGGATGTCTGGTATGGATGTCCACACCCACTAAAGGCGAGGGGGCTGATTCCAAAAACAGAGTTTCCCGCATGTATAGAGGAGATGTGCGGGGAGCTCTGGATGGGGGTAAGAGGGGTTGGGCCGGAGGACGAGCGAGGGTGGGTCAGAGGCGGGATCCTTACCCGGATATATAGGGCCGATTCTGGCCATGGCCCTGTATGTCCACCGACTTAGACTGGGGTCTTATTCCACCCTGGAGGTGGGCATAGCGTATAACGTATCGGCGCATAGCCTGCCCAACTTCCACCTAACCCTGATTTTTCATGCTGAGGTCATATGAGGCCCTGGCATCAAAAATCCACGTATCACTGCACAGACAGGAAGCTGCAGGAGCTACCCGTGTAGCACCGATTTTCGATGCTACACAGTTAGCTCCAGCACCTTAAAGATAGGCAAGGTTTTCCCATCCCTATCTTTAAAGTGCAGAGCGCAAACCGTGTAGCATCGAAAATCGGTGCTATATGGGTAGCGCCATGGCCCATCTCTTCTCCATCCCAGAACACCCCTAAGATGCCTCAATGCTATGCGGATAGCATCTGGCACATTAGGAACATATCCAGGATTTTTGAAGCGCACTACCCAAGTAGGTGCCATTTGAAAATCCCAGATAAGGCCTTTACACGGGTAACTAGGGAAATTACCTGTGTAAAGTCCTTCGAAAATCAGGCCCAAAGATTTCCAGATTCTGGGAGAGAAACTTAAACCCATGGTCAACACTACACCATTATCAGAAATTCTTCCTATTCATGATAAGGAGGAAGAGAGGTTTCATCACATAACCAACATTAATATGTGTCTGCAAACCTGGTGTAAACAAGAAGGATTTAGATATATAGGCAACTGGGTTAGTAGATGGACAAGAGGCTATACTGTGTTGATAGACTGCATCTCTCTATGGCAGGAAAATTCAGGCAATATGTGGATAAGCATTTAAACTAGGGAAAGGGGGTGATGGATGCAAAACATAATAACATTGAAAATAGTCATCATATTAACCCACACATCAATGACAAGAGGGACGAGGAGTCTAGAATAAAATCTTTGCAAAATGCAAGCAAGCCAACCAACAATTGCTAGAAGGCAATGAGCACCAATGCTCAAAGTCTAGCTAACAAAGTTCCTGACCTGGAAGTCCTAATGGTGGAAATGGATTGGACATTGTGGCCATTACGGAAACATAGTTTAACAAGTCGCATGATGGGATATAGCAATAGCTGGTTATAATTTATTTAGAAGAGACAGAGAAGGCCCAAATGTAGGAGGAGTAGCCCTATATGTCAAAAGCAATATTAAAGCCACTGAAATGAAGGGGACGTGGGAAAAAGAAGAAGCGCTAGGGATTGTCCAGTCATGGCAAACTCAAAGTTCTAGACTTCAAAAACATTGACTTCAGTAAAATGGGAAAGTGCCTGAAGGAGGAGTTGGCAGGTGAGAAGAGAAAAGGGAAGGTAATTTAAGTGGCTAAACTAAAAGAGACAATAAAAAGGGCAACAGATTTATATGTAAGAAAAAAATAAAAACATGAGGAAAAGGAAACCTATATGTTCTCCAAAGAATTGACTGCACAAACAAAGGCAAAAAACACAGCTTTCACAAAATTCAGAAGATCACATACAGAGGAACACAGAAAAGAATAGAGCATAAAGCTAAAAGAGACAAAGAGAGAAATAAGAATTACAAAAGCAAAGGCGGAAGAAAAGATGGCTAAAGATGTGTAGTGTGGAGACAAAACCTTTTTTCAGGTATATTCAGGAGAAGAGAAAGATCAGAAGTGGAATTGGAAGATTCAAAAGTGCCAACGGATTCGTGGAAAGTGACATTGAAAAAGCAAAAATGCTAAGCAAATACTTCTATATTCATTAAGGAAAATCCTGGAGAAGGACCACATAAGATTGACAAATATACAAATGAGAATAGAGTAGATACCATACCATTCACAGCTTGAAAAACTGAAAATGGTCAAGACTGAATGGGATACATCCCAGGATACCAAAAGAGCTCAGAGAGGTTTGTTTTTAATAGATTCTTGGAGACAGGAGAGGTTCCGCAGGACTGGAGAAGGGCTGATGTAGTACCTCTTCACAAAAGTGTTAATAGGGAAGAGGAGACAAACTATAGGCCAGTAAGCCTCAGTGGCGGGAAAAGTAATGGAGGCGCTCCTGAAAAAAAGAATAATGGACCGTCTAGAAACTAATACCTTGCATGATCCAAGGCAACATGGTTTTACTAAAAGATGATCATACCAAACAAATTTGATTGAGTTCTTTGACTAGGTAATCAGAGAACTAGATCAAGGGCATGCAATGGATGTCATCTCCCAATGGGAGCACTACAAAGGAGTTGAGAGTAGAAGATGAAATACTGTTAGGTAGGTGAGTGATGAAAAAATTAGGAGAGGCTGAAGACTAGCAAAATGCAACGTGTGCCTTCAAGTCAATGCTAACTCCTGGTGACCCAGAAGCTCCTGGGTTTAGAAAAGGACAATGAGGGCGAAATCTACATCTAATTTGATAGAGAGGTCGAGGAGATAATTGAATAAAAGAAAAAAGAGATAATCCAATGGCAAAGACATGTAGAGAAGGAAGGGGAGAGAAGAAATGAAAAAGAAACACAGGAGAGACATGGAAATTAGAAAATGTGAGACCAGAATCAACTCAGTTAGAAAAATAAAATGCATAGACAGCAAAGGCAGACATTAGAAAGAAATCTTGTACATTTTCATGGCTTGGATTATGTCAACATGGGGATTTTGCATCTCTTCTGTTTCTGTATTTGCAAAGTACAGTAGGAAATGCATTTCAATTCCCTTGTTCCAGTGTCGTACTTCTCAGTCTGGCTTTTCAGGGGTTTCTATTTCAGTTGTGGGCTGCATCTTCCTGTTTCTAATTTGTGATCCCTTCTTGTGTATTACGTGAGGGTCTGTCTGTGCTCTGTGTGTGTAGCTGAGGTAAAAGATTCTGCAAGAATACAGTTTCTGTGCAGGAATCTGTAGCAACTCTGTTTGTTCTCGTTTTTTTATAGGTGCAGTTTGGGTGTTTGTTCTAGGATCCATTGTAATGTTTGCAATTTTGCCTTTTCATAGGCAGAGGTGTAGTTTGAATTTTTTAACTTTATGTTGATTTGGTATATAGGTTTTGAGTCCATTTTGCAGGCCTTTTGTTACTTTACAAAGGGCTAAATTACTAAAAGGTGTTACCGCATTACTGCTTTCTAAAACACATTAATAAATGTTATTTACTGCAGATCCCATTTTATACAATGAGACTTACAGTATTTACTAATAACATGCATTAGCTGCATTGGCTCACACTAACATGGTAACAAACTTCAGTAAAACTAGCCCAAAGTGTCTGGCAGTGGAATGTGGGTGTGTTAATGTTCCTGAGATGATAGCACAGTTTGGATATGAATATATTTTTTATGGCAAGTTGGAAGGGGAATATGGATGTGTGTTACAGAACTGGAAGTAAGGGTTTAATATACTGGAATTCTGTCCAGTTTTGAATAGACTCCTGACTTCAATTCTAGATATAAATATTTGTTGCATGATGCTATTAAATTTATTTTTATTTTTATTTTATTTCATTTATTTTATTTATGGTTTTCTTCTATACCACCCCTTCCAGAGATCAAGGGTGGTTTACAGAGAACAATTGAATAACTTGAACAACTTTTACATGTAACGTCAGTTATAACTATTTACAAACAACTTTTGTGTGAAACTGTGGTGCTAACTATTTACAATTGTGGTGCTATTTACAAATGAAATATACTGTACAACATATTGTGCAAATAACCTTGAGTCGATCTTTGAGTTATATTCTTCATTTTGGCTATGGTGGGGCGAAGCTCTGGGATTGGGGGGCTTAGTGGGTTGTGGGTTCTGGAGGTTGTTAGGTTGTTTTTGCGATTGTTGGGAAGTAGCTCGTGGGAGGTGAGGGATTTCAGTTGAGTTTTCAAAATATTCAGTGAAGAAGTGTGTTTTAAGACCTTTTCTGAATAGCTGCAGGTCCTTTGTCATGCGGAGGGCTAGTGGTAGTTCGTTCCAGAGGGTAGGGGCAGCAAATGAGAAGGCTCTTGAGCTTGTAGTTTTCTTTGTCTTGCAGATGGTTTTGTATATGTTCAGTGAATGGGTTGCATTTTGCCTGCGTGTTCTGGATTCTGGTGGGGAGTGTAGTGTAGTGTAGTGTAGCTGCAGTAGTAATTTTACAGGGAATTGGTGACCACTGGGGACAGTGAGGGGCTCAAAGTTCACTGGAGGAATTGGATTGCATGGAGTTTGGAGGCATAGAGTTACCAGCTCACCTTAGCTTGATGGAACGGGTTGATCCAGTCTTAGTTTTGTCCTATTGCTTGCATGGAGTCGTGGTTCTGTTTGTCCATTTGGTTTCTCTTAGATAATCAGAACTACCAATGGATAAATTCAATGTGACAATCAGAACTGTCTCAGTCTGACCTGAGATGAGCTGGCACACCTGCAGGGAAAGAGGCACTGAGTTTGGTCAGGGCTGGCACAAGGAGACACCCTAGACAAAGCTCATCCCTTGCGTCCCTCCCCCCTCTGGCACCCATGGCCACTGCTGCAACCCCTCTCCAGGATGTACAGCAGCATTAATGGGCACAAACAGACCCATGGCACTTGCCTTTAAACTTCAGCGCCATGAGTCTGTTTGCTTTTGCCCCCTCTCCGATGCCCGATGCTGACTTCCTGTTTGCTGTTGGGATGCTAGCTCTCTTTGTAAGACTGTTGAGGGAAAAGAGCAAAAGAGTGGAAGGGAAGGGAAGGGAGGAGAAAAAGGCTCAGCAAAGATGGAAAAGTGCAAGCAGGGAAGAAAAAGCTACTGTTCAATTCATGAAAAAGGAAGAGGAAGCAGCCGGGGGGGGGGGGGGGGAGGAAACAAGTCAGTTTCTGCCCTGGAGCTTTTGTAGGAGAGAAAGCTGGAAGGATGGGGAAGAGATGCAAACAAATGTTTGAGGGGGAGAGAGAGAGAGAGAGAGAGAGAGAGATAAAGGATAATGAGAATGGCACTTGGAGAATCCAAAAAGTTACTTTTGAGAGCATTAATATTTTTTGTGCAATTTATATAAATTAAATGCAAGTTTCAATATTTTGTTTTTGAATCAATATGACTAAAGGAGTTTGGGTGAGCACCAAATAGACTACTCCCCTAGGCTGCAAAATGCCTCCCACTAGCTTGTTTCTGGGACTTCATGTTGGGTCTGAAGATGGATGCCCTCTCTTCTTTATGGAAACTATGTTGAGTTCATATATTATCTTCCAACTGATCTGGCCATCAGCAAGCAGAGAAGACGGTTCTCTCTTCCTTTACAGTTTCTTTGGTTACAGAACTTCATGTGCAGAATTTCAGTGAAGTCCTGACAAGCTGGATTGAACCATCTCTTCTGTAGCCCATACATCAGCATCCTGGGAGCCTCAGCCATCTCCATATAAATGGATTCGATTTCTTCTTTTTTCATGCAAAATACTTGAACGCCATGATGCTTACAAATCAAGACTGCGATAGCCATTACCAGGAAATCTGTCTCAACACAGACAGGAGAACTATATAGGCAACAGGCTTAATGACAATGGCGTCAATGCGAAAAGCAAGCATTAGAGCCGTGCATGAGAGCATGGAAAAGGTTGTGCTTTGGAATGCTAAATGTATGCAAATGAGATATGCACAAAACATCTGCATTAAATGTGCAGTGGGCACCAGATGCATGCACAGAAAGCTTATGCACTACCAGTGACATCAATAGCGCACATGGGAATGACGTCACACCAGCACACGTGTCAGAGCGAAAACTAGAATAACCATTTTCATCATGGAGGAATAATTAGTGGCAGGGTGGTGGGGAAAGTTGTGCACTTAAATTTTGGTGCCTGTGCAAACAGCAAAGTCATCAGCGAGTAAGTCACCCTAGAAAATATTTTGATTTTCTCCCTCATGCAATTTGTTTCTCCTATGCGAATTGGAGTTTCATGCTCTGAAGTTTTCTTCCCCTACATGTTCCAAAATTTTGTGTCACCTCTGATAAGGTGTTCGAACAATGGCACTAATGAACTCTGCACTTGACCTTCTGGCCTCTGAGAACTTCTTTGCATCTGGTTGGAATAGCTAATAGCCTCATTACCATATCAATTCAATATGCACAGCTCATTTTCATGTAATTTTAATAGGCGTTGTGCTACCATCTGCGCAGCAATTTGTGCACAGGTAACATTCTTACCAATTCCCTCTCTGCACTGTGGCGTGGTGGTACGTATGCGCAGATGTCATGTAAACAGCCCGCTAATGTTTCTTCATCAGCCACATGGTGTTTTCTAAACACTATTGTGTTGAAGATGAATCAGAAAAAAATCCATTACTGCCCATACATTAAAGATAACGGTCTACTATCATTGTCCAGATGTTGCCTTTTGTAGACAGATGGTGTGCAAGCTGTGCCCCACTCATGAATTTCTCAGTTTCCTAGAGTAAACAGGATAAAATATGCCAGATGTACTAAGCATTTTTCTTATAGATGAATAATGGAAAAACGCTTGCGTACATCTGGCCTATAGTTAGAATTAGTTCATTTATGACTGATTTTTAAATAATTAACACATTCAATAATGAATTGAAAACATCAAACCCTTGAAATCACTTTGCTTACCACTGAAGGCATTTATCTGTTCTATTTCACATTTTTTTTACTCTGTTCAAGAGGATTGGGAAAAAATGTATATATATATTTTTTTTTTTTTATTTAGCAGAATCACCAAAATGTGTTTTCTATGTCCACAAAGAAGGATGTTCTGGAGCCTCTGCTCCTAGCCTGACCCTTTATAAGGTAATGGATGGAGAACAGGCTAGCCTGTCAGTTACCGAACAGAAGTAGTCTCTTCTCAATTTTGGAGGGAAATATAAAGTCTGCAATCGGGAACCGAGAATCTTTTTTCCTCCAAAGGTGACTGAGGAGCAGGAGTAGCTGTGGTCGCCCAGAAGGGGCACTGCACAGCTTGGGGAGCAGCATTTTAGATGACCTGCTGGGTCACCTGCCAAAGACTGGTGCGACCCACCTGTTGGCTAGGCTTAACCAAGCTAAAAGCTTAAACCGAGGATGAAGGAGAACAAAATCCAAGAGGATCTGGTTTATAAAGACCACCCTGCAGAATCCAGTACCAAAGAAGTCTGATGCAGAAGAGAGAAGTGGGCGGAATATCACTGCTCTCCTGTTAACTAAACGGTATACCTTCAGTTCCCTCTTGCTCCAGCCTGGCACTATCCAGACAGTGCCACTAAAAATCAGTAGATAACATAATTGCCTTTGAATATCAGACTGGATGTATCTAGGTAAATGAATTTGTGGCTGGGAGCAGTGATGGAAAAGAACATGCTGATATATGCATCTCTCATCTGCTCTGAATATTTTTTTTTCAAATCCATGCAGATAGCTTTAGGAGATTTTGAAACTGCAATAAACAACAATCAAATATCTTATTTTATACCAGTAAATATTTAAGAAGTCCTAGATGTGCCTCCTGGAAGCTTTAACTGCTGGAGGTGAATTATCGCAACATTTTTAATTGATACAAAATGAATAATTCTGCTACACATGTACATTTGATATACTATGCTGTACACAGAGACTACAGCTTTCTTTTAATTAAATTATATTTCATCCGATAGTTTCCTTAAACTTCTTCGTACTCCCAGCTCATTTGGAACCAGGCTGGGATCTGGAACAATGAGCCTTCGATCAAAGCTACACAGGATTTGTATAACATGTCTAGTCAGGTAGGTGAAATGATAGTCCTGGGCCAGAAGCAATGCACCAGGGCTCCTTCTGGCAAGCCTGCAATCATGTGCTTTTAATACATTGCAGTACAGTGAAGAGATATCACCCTATGCAATTATCTCGACTCCCTTCCTGCAGAGGCTGTGAATGTTACCTTCCCTGCTAACCAGGACCATTAGGTGAACTAAGCCATCGCCTTGGGCACTGGCGCTCTGGGGGCATGCATTGCCTCTGCTGCTGACCCTCTCTGGGATGTGCAGCCGCAGCAGTGCATTTAAAATGAAACCGAAGTGCCGGAGTTACTTTCAGCTCCAGCACTATCATGGAGTTCCTGCTTCTACCTCCTCTGATTTGCTTCCTTTGGCTTCCACCCCCATGCAAACAGGAAATGATATCAGAGGAAGGCAGAAGCATGAACAGTACTGCAGTATTGGCGCTGAAGCTAACTCCGGTGCTTCGGTGCCGTTTTAAAAGTATTGCTGCTCCAGCAGTGGCAGCAATCACAGCAGAAGGGGGGGGGGGGGAGGGTGCTTGGAAGGAGATTCACCTAGGGTGCCTTATATTCTTGCACCAGCCCTGCTGCTAATCCAGGGAACTGAAGACCTATATTAGGGATCAAACCAGGAGCCATCCACATGACAGTGTGCAACATTGACCAGCAGGCCAACCCTTAATAAATGTCTTTAGTACATCATTTCTTTTTCATGTTTTATTTAAGGAATTTTAATATGCATCCTATTCATAGAAACACAGAAATATCTTGTGTGGAGGAGTAGTTTAGTGATTAGAGCAACTGCTTAGTACCCACAAGATCAAGGGTTCAATTCCCTCTGACACTCCTTGTGACCTTGGGTAAGTCATATTGCCTCAAAAGAAAAGGCCTGACAATCTACTTCTAGTGATACATTCCCAAGAAAACCCAGAGGCAGCTGGGTCACCAGGAGTTAGCACTGATTTGATGGCACTAAAAAAAACAGAAAATGTATACAAATTCTAATCAAATAAATTATAGCAAAATTCCAGGTAAAAATAAAAAGACCCACTAGCAAATGTATACAAGATGGTCCCCAATTAACACTGCAATTGGGATCAAGAAATAACAAAGAAAAGAATAGCATACAATGATGTCAAGGAGCACTTTCAGCAAGTCAGTATATTCAAACCATCCTTCAGGACCAACCACTGATAATTAGACACACCCCTTGTGGGAAAAAAAATCTGGGTTGTACAGGCTCAAAGAATATGAATTATTTACCATCCAACATAAGCAAAAGTTTACAATGAAATCAATAACGTCATAGTGAAGACTAGGTTCACAGACTTTTCCTCAAGGCCAAGAACTCCCAACGTTTCTTCTGGGTATCTCTTGATACATTAGGAAATATTTGTATTCTAGAGCCAAAGAAAAGAGCTGACTTATGAAAATACAGTCTCAAAACAGCATTTCTGTCCAGCTCAGAAGAAAAACATGCCACCAAGGTGATGAAACATAGAAATATGATGACAGAAAAAGACCACGTGGCCTATCTAGTATGTCCTTCCATATCCTTTCAGTAATCGATTCCAAGGGAGTTTCAAGAAATTCAGTCAGATTCAAATCACCAAGTTGATCTTTTCTTTGGGCCCCCACTGACAAGATAGGAATTGAGAGGTACTGGGCCCAAGCAATAAAAGGCAATGCCTTCTCTGCATCTTTAAAGTCTCATGAAAGTATCTTCGCACCATCTCAGTAGGAGCTATTACAAGACACTTAGGAAAGTTTAGAAATCGTAAATTGTTCTTCTTAATTCAGTTTTCCAAAAAGTCCAACTTCCTATATAGGATCTCTTTTCCTTAATCTGAGCAGTACTTATATTCCAAAGAGATTCCACTATGGTTTCCACCCAATGGCGAATGTTCTAGTGGGGGGTGGCCCCAAGCAAAATTTTGCTGAGGCCCCTACATTTGCCCCTCCCCCTCTGGCAGCGGCAGCAGCTGAGGCAGAGACCCTACACTGCAAACTTACTTTTATTTGTTTGCAGTGCTAACTCCGTTCCCGGAGGTTATCCTCCCAGGCCTAAGTCTCGCAGTCAGGCTGGGTCCGGAACAAAGTTAACATGGCAAACAAATAAAAGTTTGACATGTTCCAATGTTGGCCCCCCTTGCATTGCAAGGGCTACTTAGGCAGAATTAATGCCACTGTTTTCAACTGTTCTAAACAAGTTGCATGCTGACTCAAAGCCTAGTCATTCTCTGTTAACTTGAGTAGACTTGATTTAGCCCCCGCCTTACCCCGCCTTACTCCCTTGCAACAGCACCAATAATGTTTAAATGTAGTCAAATGGCTCAAGTGGCCGGAGTCGGTGGCTCGTCTCGAGCTCACCCGCCACTCTGCATCTTTCTTTCTGGGCCCTGCTCTATGGAACTCACTACCCCACACAATCTGCTCCGAATTAACTTTCCCTCGCTTCAAGGCTGCATTCAAGACCCATTTATTCCACCTTGCTTATGACTTCTCCCTCCCTCCTCCCTGAAAGCACTTCTCCCCTGTCTGCCTGGCTTTCTGTTAGAAACATAGAAACATGGTGGCAGAAAAAGACCACATGGCCTATCTAGTCTGTCCTTCAGTATCAACCACTACGACAGTCCCCTTTTTTCCTTTAAAGATCCTTTGTGTTTGTTCCATGCCTTTTTGAATTCAGACACTATTCTCATCTCTACCACCTCCATGGGAGACTATTCCATGTATCTACCACTCATTCCGTAAAAAAATATTTCCGCATATTATTCCTGAGTCTATTCCCTTTCACTCTCATCCTATGTCCCCCTGTAGCAGAGCTTGCGTTCAATCAAAAGAGAATCTCTTCCTGTGCATTTATGCCATGGAAATATTTAAATGTCTCAATCATATCACCTCTATCCCTCCTTTCCTCTAAAGTATACATATTAAGATCCCTAAGTCTGTCCTCATATGCTTTATAATGAAGACCACTAGTCATTTTAGTAGTCACCCTCTTTACTGATTCCAATCTGTTTATATCCTTTTGAAGGTGTGGTCTCCAGAATTGCACACAATACTCCAAATGAGATTGCACCAAAGACTTATATAGAGACACTATCACCTCCTTTCTTCTGCTGGCCATTCCTCTCCCTATGCATACAAGCATCCTTTTCTCTTTTGCCTTCACTTTTTCTACCTGTTTAGCTACTTAAAGATCATCAGACACAATCACGCCTAGGCCCCGCTCTTCTTTTGTGGACTGAAGTACTTCACCCCCCTATACTATATCGCTCCCTTGGATTGCTGCAACCCAAATGCATGACCTTGCATTTTTTAACATTAAATCTCAGCTGCCAAATTCTAGACCATTCTTCAAGCTTGGCTAGATCCCACCTCATGTTATCTACACCTTCCTGGGTGTCAACTCTATTGCAGATTTTGGTATCCGCAAAGAGGCAAACCTTACCCAACAGTCCTTCTGCAATATCACTAACAAAGATGTTTAAAAAAATCAGACCAAGGACAGATCCCTGGAGCACACCACTGGTAACCTCCTTCTCCTCTGAGTGAGCTCCATTTAGCTATACTCTTTGTCACCTCCCACTCAACCAATTTCTAACCCAAGCAGTAACTTTAGGGTGCATCCATAGGGTGCTCAGTTTGTTTATAAGTCACCTGTGCGGAATGGTGTCAAAGGCTTTACTGAAATCTAAATACACCACATCTAGGGCTCTCCCTCAGCCCAATTCTCTGGCCACCCAGTCAAAAAAATCAATCAGATTTATCTGACAAGATCTTCCTCTGGTGAATCCATGCTGCCTCAGATCCAGTAATCCATTGGGCTCCAGAAAACGTACTATTTTCTCTTTCAGCAGCGCTTCCAATTATTTACTTCTAGTTTTCAACCACATCCTTACTTCCGCTTTTCTGTAAAAGGACCATGGGTGTATCCCATCCATTCCCATCGCTTTGTCTACTTTAAATTTAGCTCTTTTCTCATGAACACAGTCTTCTGAAAATTGTTCAAGATGTTCCTTGCTTCTATTCCTATTTGTGGTCGTTTTCTGAGGTCCTGCTCCTGATTCTTCATCTGTGAACACAGAACATAAATATTTGTTAAGCAATTTTGCTTTATCCATATCAACTTCTACATATTCCTCCCCTTAACCCTTGAGTCTGACAATACCACTTTTGCCCTTCCTTTTCTCACTAACATATCTGAAAAATGCCTTATCTCCCCCCCCTCCCCCCATTTTATGGCATTGGCTATTCCCTCCTCTTTTTGAATCTTTGCTGTCCTGACTACTTTGCTAGCTTCTCTAGGTTTTTTTAAATATAGATGCCTATGACCTTTTGTATTTCATGAAGGCCTCCCTCTTTTTCTTCACCTTTCCAGCTACTTCTTTCGAAAACCATAGCAGTCTCCTTTTCCTTTTATCTTTTTTACCATTTTAAGAAAAAGGTTGGTTGCCCTTAAAATATCCCCTTTCAGTTTTGCTCACTGTTTTTCTACATTCTCCAGCTGTTCTCATCCCGCTAACAACTCCCTGAGGTATTGCCCATCTTGGCAAAGTTAGTTTTCCTAAAGTCGAAGACCCTCGCTGTTCAATGGATTTTATCAGCTCTAGTCCTAATACTGAACCACATCATCTGGTGATCACTGGATGTAAAATTATCTCCCACTGTAACATCAGAAACACTTTCACCATTGATAAGCACCAAGTCCAGCATTGCCCTTTCGCATGTGGGTTCTGTTACCAGTTGCCTGAATAGTTCTCCCTGTAGAGAATCCAGGATTTCCTTAGTTCTATATAATACTGCAGCAGGAATGTGCCAATCAACATTTGGCATATTGAAATCCCTTATCAGTAGCACTTCTTCTTTCCTGGCAATGCTGCATGTATCTTCAATTAACTCTCTGTCCACCTCTTCTCACTGTGAGGGAGGTCATTATATCATGCCAATGCAGATAGATTTTTCTTTCCCTCTTTCTAATTTAGTGCCTCCTCTCTCCCTTTTATGCCCTGTATTTTTATAGCTTTAATATTATTTTTTACATATAGTGCCACTCCTCCTCCCCTTCTTCCTACCTATCCTTTCTGAATAAAGTACAGCCAGGCATAGTTACATCCCAGTCATGGTTGTCGGTGAAACATGTCTCTGTTACTGCCACTTAATCCAAGTCAACCTCTCCCATTAAAGCCTCAACATCTAGGATCTTATTTCCTATGTTATGGGCATTTATACACACTGCTTTTCATATGTTGCCCCTTTTGCCCATTTCCATAAAGGTATTTAATGTTTCACTTACCTGGGGGCTTTTACTTACCTGGGGACTTTCTTCACCCATCCCCAATGAATCTAGTTTAAAGCCCTTTTCATTAGGTTAGCCAATCTGCCACTGAAGACATGTTGATCCTTCTTGGACAGATGGGCACCATGCCTGCTCTGCAACCCTTGGAACAGCATCCTATGGTCCAGGAAAACAAAATGCTCTCAATGACACCATCCACGCAGCAATGCATTGATCTCCAGGATGCAAGATTCTCTACCTTGGCCTTTACCCTCAACAAGGAGGATTGAAGAGAACACCACCTGTGCCCCTATATGCTTCACCCTCTGTCCCAGAAGCCATTAAGTCACTTTTGATATGCTCAGAGGAATACCTGGCAGTATCATTTGTGCCGCCATGGATGAGCAACATTGGGTAATAGACACTAGGCTTGATGAGTCTCGGCAAACCCTCTATAACATCTCGGATTTTGGCAACTGGTAGACAGCATACCTCTCTGGACATCAAGTCTGGGCAGCAGATGGATGCCTCAGTACCCCTCAGAAGAGAGTCACCAACCTTCACTACTCTTCGCTTCCTTGTGGTCACTGATTCTGCAACTTTGGGGTGCTCAAGCTCTGGTTCTTCCCTTTCCAGGGATGCTTTCACCTCCTCCACTTCCAGGGCTATATAATGGTTCTTCAATTCAAGGGCTGGAGAAGTTGGATTGGTGATTCTGCAGGCTCTGGTGACTCATGTCTAACCTTTGTCATTCTGTAGGCTCCCATCTTTTCCTCTGCTGGAGAGCTTGGATGTTTCAAGAAGCATCTCATCAATTTATTTTCACTGTCTTGAATGCTCCTCTGCCTCGCCACCTCTTCTCTGAGCTACTCCACCTCGTTTCCTGAAAGCATCATCATGCAGGCATCCTGCACATGGAACCAGTCCTTTAACTAGTATTGGAACCTGTGTCTGGACAGAGGCAGAAGCTGTAATGGGGGTAATAGCTTTGGTGATACAATTTCTCCCAGCCATTGTTCAATTGATGGAGCTTAGGTACTTGTTGAAGCAAACGAGAGAGAGAGAGACCTACCAAAGTACCAGCCGGTTTCGCAGCTGTCCTTTCAAAGAAAAAGTTTGTTCTAAATGTACTGTTCCAAGTCCCTGTGTGTAGATAATTGGGGAGGTGCCTTATAAAGCAAGACTGCACAGATGGGTTAGGTAGGAGTTGGGGGGGGGTAGGGAGGGAACTAATACCTGATGAGGTGTCAGTAGCTTCAAAGAGCTGAGAAAGATACTAAAAGAAGAGTTGTTAACCTACGCCACTAAAGAAACTATTTCACCTTTTGAATTAAAGCACCAAAAAGAATGGAACTTTGTTAAAAATGTACTAAAACCCTTTTAAGAACTCTCAGGCAGAGAGCTAGTATTTAAAAAGCCACACACTCTTACCTTTGCTTGAAATGTAGAACCCTTGTTAGGAATGCCTCAACAGTGCAAGGCTCTGAAGACTTTTATGCAACCCTCAGTTCATTCACAGGCTAATCAGGCCCACTAACTCCTGATGAGGTGTTAGTAGCTTCGAAGAACTGAGAAAGATACTGAAAGCAGAGTTTTAAACCTATTCCACTAAAGAAACTATTTCGCCTTTTGAATTAAAGCACCAAAAAGAATGGAACTTTGTTTTAAAAATGTACTAAAACCCTTTTAAGAACTCTCAGGTAGAGAACTAGTAATTAAAAAGCCACACACACACTTACGTTTGCTTGAAATGTAAAGCCTCTGTTAGGAATGTTTACCTTTCTCTATATCTTATGATCTTATCTTTTATCTAGTCTTTCTTCTCTTTCCTATCTACCAATGGTGTTCCTTTCAACCTTTCTTCCTATAGCTTGCCTTTGATTTTGTACACTGCTCTGATGCTTTTGCTTGGGCGGTATATTGAGCAATGAAATAAAGATAAAGTCTAGCGGTTTCTTCAGGTGGAAGCTGACAGATTTCACTAACCTTGTCTTACTCTCCCTTTACTATGAGGCAAGTAGAGAGCAAGAGGAAAATAAGCTGAAATGGATACGCCACTATCAAGGTGATGTTACAGGTATTCATGGTAGCAAGGTAGTGGTTTGTAATAATGGATTACGTAGATGACATTTACTGTCAGGAATAGGATTTTTCATGCAATTTATTAAATATTACAATAATATAACTACCCGAGATATTCTTCTTAACTCACAGTAACATTTTGCTCACATCATTGTAACAATAACTCAGGTAAGTGTATTCAGTCTCAACAATAATGTTTACACAAAAATTTCCAGGCAAATTACTACTAATGAATTCTTATTTTCCTTTTCAAAACCTTCAAACATTTCCCCCTCTAACAGGTAAGTTTTCCTTTTTTGGAATTCTTAATATTTCTGGTGGGTTTTTTCCCAGTGTCTGTTCTATTTTAGCTCAAATATATTTTCCCTGTTTGTCTCTGTGTAGGATGCACCAGTACCTCTTCCAGTTCTCTTTCTTGTGAAGGGGCCCAGGACTTGGCATCCTTCTGTCACTGGATTGAAGATCTTCCCAGGTTCTTCAGATGTCCTCTTCTGCATGGATCCTACTCCCTACCTTTAACAAATCAACAAGAGAAACCCCTGTCTATCCTATAAGTTGGGGAAAATGTCTTTCTGTTAAAAAAAGAATATTGGGGGGTTTTTCAGCAACTATAACACTTTCCCTATCTAATTAGTTGAAAGGATAATTGATACACCCTGTCTTTCTTTGTTTCTTTGAATACATCCACTCCACAGCTCCACACTCTGGACTGCAAACCAACCACATGCAGCAATCTCCCAAATACACTTCCCTTAACTGAGACAGTTAGGGACTGCTTTCAATCCAGGAATGAGTCTATCTTCTCAGGCCCATTAAGGGTCATTCTCAATTAACTAAGCACAGAGCCCAGCAGAATGTTTAAGCTCTGTGTTCTGCTTCAGTTGCACAAAAAAGTTTAGTCACAGCTTAGGTTTGAATTTCCCATTCTTTTCTCAGGGAACTTGTCAATCACTTCAGCCAGAAATTACCCACTTCTGGAAATTCAGAGTTTTTTTCCTCTAGAGGATATTTCTTAAAAAATCAATCCTCTCATCCACTCACAAGAGCTCAAAGTCAGATTCAGAATTACAGTTCCAGCTCTGAGTATAAATGGCTTCTCCAGACCTTAGACAGGATTCTAAGGAGAATTTAATTTCCTTTAAGAAATATTCTTTACTTAGTAAGACTCTCAATCGGCTAGTCAGCATTTCTCTCAGAGCCATTCACCCAAAGTTCCAAATGATCACCAAATTCAGTTTCCAGAGAATTAAGGCAGACTTACACAGCCACCAGTCACCATTTCAGCAGTCATAACCAGTTCAACCCTTTACTCAGCACCCTTCAAAAATACTTCTTTCAGCCCTCTTTCAACTCAGAAATCTCTCAGGCATCTCACCTTTTCCACAAACAAGCCCCACTGCTTCTTTTGGTTTCAATTCCCCTGTCTCAGACTGTAGTTTCCCTCCAGAAAGGCTGCTCACTCAATAGATTCCTGCAGAAAACCCCTGCACTTCCCCAACATAAACACACAGCTCTGGAGGCTGAAAAACTTCCCTGGAGAGGAAAGAAACATTTTTAACTGCCACAGATAACCCTGGACAACACTTCCCCAGCCTAGCTAGGCAAAATTTATTTTATTCTAACTCTCAGGTTACAGTGATACAAATCATTTTTAAACTTGCCAGCAAATGACAGCAGGTTGGTGTCTAAATTAATGGTGTCCCAGAGAATTTCCATCATTATTGCAACTGGTCTCACTGCCACAGGTACTGCTGCTATAGGAATCAAGCCTCTTCCCACAGAAACCAGGGAGAAAGTAGCCATAAGTATGGCCTCCACCAATGACACTTCATCTGAGGGAAACCCCTCAACTGGAGCAGGACTAACTATGCTGGCCAAAGCAATTCTTGGTCATGGTGGGGCTGCCCAATATTCACCCCCTCTGCTGCAGCCACCTTGGAATTTGTCAAAATTGAGAGCAGTTCTTTACAAGTCAGGACTGTGAACTCATCCTTAGTCTTCTGTACCATCAGCTTGGGGGTGATAGGCATGGAGGCAGTCCCTGAAATCTTCTCCTTCCTCTTGCCATGAAGATGCAACATCAGGAACCTGGTAAGCAGAGAAAGAAAAGGAACACATCCAGACACAGCACCATTCATGATGCCATCTTGATCCACTTTTCACCTATTATATCATTATTAATCTTAACTTCAAGAGTTTCAAGGAAAGGAAGTGCTTTGCTTTTTTTCCATAAAACTAAAAACTAACAACCATGGCTTTTCTGTTCCTTCAAGACAATTCTTTCATAAAATTCCCAAAACATAGTCACTTGTTTTAAAACCCTAGGATTCACTAAAATGTTCAGAAACTCACCAGCATTCCTTTGTGTATTAATGGTTCAGAGAAAACTTTTTTTTCTCAGCCTTTACGAAGGATATAAAGCATCTACTGCTGAGTACCATTTATGAAATATGGCTTAATGACAGATTTGCCTATAAAACGTCTGACACTCTCGCCTATTTGTTACAACACAGAGCCATGAAACCTGGTGACAGGTTCAGTTTTTGCTCTTTCTATGACTGCTACAAATAGATTAATCTCGGGGCTCAAACTTTGATTGTAAATTGTATTGAGCCCAGGACCCACAAGCCTATGATTTACTGCGCTGCATATGTGGATGGTACTTTATAAATAAAGACAATTTTTAAACTTCAGAGAATTTACTTAAAAATGGGAGCTGTATAGTACCAGGGACTGGAATCATTGAATGTCTGCTACAATAATACCAGCTGCAATAGATGAGTGAAATGGGGCGAGGGAAGTTCTAATTGCATAATTCATAAAATCAAGCCATGAAAAAAGGTAGACTTCGTGTACTTAGTGAACATAAGAAAAATAACCTGATGAACACATTGTAATAAGATGGATTAATGATAGCTTTTGAATACAAAAATAATGTTGGATCTGACAAACAGCAGCAGCTGCCATACTATAGTGACAAATGTGAGTGCAGAATTCAATAGCATCCTCTCAGAGTGAAGGGAAATGCGCCCCCACAGTCAGGAGAGCTGTAATATAAAATTCTAGTTTGCAAGAAAAAATAATGAAAGGAACAGAACTTAAGTGAAATTTATAGTAGTGGAATGTCAATTGGGGATTTAAACATTGGCAATTTCTGCCTTAAAGAAGCTAGTAGAAAATGAAAGCAGCTAAATTATTTAAGCACAAAAAAGCATATGGTAATAAAACACTCTTAAAGGACAGCACTGGGAATAACATGTTTCAGGAAAATTACAGGGAATTCACATTAATTTTACATGTTTGTGTCAACAGCTTGTAACTGGTTGCTACCAATGACTGACAGAAAAAGCCAGACTTTTTTTTTTCTACTTTGCCTACTGCAAATGCAGATTTCAACAAGCTCCAATCTTTGCAATGCATTGTCTTCCATGTAACCGTAGAACGATGGAATCATTTTAATCTAAGAAAGACTAAAAGAAAATCTGCGTCTTTCAATTTTACTGTTAACTTCTCCTCCCTGCATGTGAAAATAGAAATAGGATTCTCCTAACTGCAGGAAGTGTTTATAGTACATGCAGATCCCATCCTGTTGCTTTTGGTGGGCGGAAATCTTTCAGCAACTCAGGGATCCTTTCTCCTCGCTGGATACTGAATTAAGATTGACATTGTGGCTTCTGAATGAAATGAAAACTGTGTCTAGGATGTTTCCAGGAGAAATGCTTTACAGTAACAATGTGAAATATCAATAAAAAATGTGTTAGCATCCTCTAGGTGTAAAGTAAACAAAAATAACTTTATTGGAGAGTGGGAATAGTCTGGTGACTGGAGAACAATAACAGAGACCAGGTTACGTGGATTGTGGTTACAACTTTCCATACTGTATTTAACTAGCTGTGTTTGTAATCCTGGGTTCTGTTATCATATGTCATTGGCATGTCTGCAAAATGATGCCTAGCAACAGGGATCATAATGTAATTATGCCTGATTCCCTGCCCTGCCCTCCAAATATGAAAATGCATGATTGATTTCATACAATATTAATTGATGCCTTTCAACCTGGAACAGAAACATGTTGTGACAGGTCACTGTTCATGGCCTCATCAGGACCATTACCAGATTGATGGAAACAGTCAAACAGCCAGACATGTGCAGCAAAATATTTATTTATTTATTTATTTATTTAGCTGTATTTGTATCCCGCTTTTCACCGGGTCAAAGCGGCGTTTCATAAAAGGGGGGGGGGGGGGGGAATTTACGTGTAGGGCAGGGCCATCACCGGGGAGGCTACATAGATGATTTCAACAGAGGACATAGGACAGACTAAGGACATGGACAGGTTGTGGACATTGTCAGGTTCGTATAGGGTGAGTTAGGTGGTCAGGTTGAGGTATTCCTGAAACAGGATGGTTTTCAGCTGTTTTCTAAAAGATAATTGGTCTGTGTTGTTGCGGAGACAGCTTGGTAGAGAGTTCCATAAAGATGGAGCATACAGTTCAAAGGCTCGATTGCAGGTCCGTTGCGAGCATTTGGTTCTTTTGTGAGGTACAGTGAGGGAGTTGCTGGAGGCTTGTCTGGTAGTTCTGCCGTGGGCTGGTCGAGACAGTAGGGTGTGAAGTTGAGAGTTCGGTGCTTGATGTATGGCTTTGTGGGTGAGTAGGATGGCTTTGTATTTAGTCCTTGCTTCCAGTGGGAGTATGTGTAGGTCTTTCAAGATTGGGGTGATGTGGTCGGTCTTGTTTGCTCTTTGAATGATTCTCGCTGTGGTGTTCAATGCTGTTCGGAGGGGGTTAGTCTGTGTGGCTGGAAGGCCATGGTATAGTATGTTACAGTAGTCCAGATGTGGGAGCGTCATGGCTTGCATTACAGATCGGAAGTCTTAGTGTTCAAGAAGGGATCTGAGACGTTGAACTGTTCTTGCCTTGTGGAATATAGTTCCGGAGGTTCTGGCGATTTGTTGCTTTAAGGTGAGTGCTTGGTCAATAATAATGCCCAGGTATCTTATTTGTGGTTGTATTTTAATGCTTGTGGTACCTATATTGAGGTGTGTAGGTGGTGTGAAGTCCGGGTCTTTTGTGACTATGAGGGCTTCTGTCTTCTTTATGTTGATGGATAGGTTGTTTGCTTGTAGCCAGTTGGACAATAAGAACAGAAGACCTGCCATACTGGGTCAGACTAAAGATGCATCATGCCTAGTGTCCTGTATCCAACAATGGCCAATCCAGATCACTGTTTTCTATTCATTCCCTAATGATTCAGGAGCCCAGCTCCCCTTCCAAAGGAAATTTGGGAATGGGCTAGTAGCATGGTTAAGCCCACCATCCAATTTTTTAAGGGGCAGAGGGAGGCATGGGGCCAAAATGGGACTAGGGGAAGGGAATATTGAGCAAAAACATCAATAGACAATGTAGAAAGGGACTCAAAGGGGGACTAGGCTCTCAGGAAAAAGTTTAGAGTGTCTGAATATGCTGAAAGTTTCACAGGAGGTGTCTATGAATAAGTGAGACACTCAAGGTTACATATTGCAAGACAGGAAGCTTCTCTTTGTGGAAACTTGTCTTGATTAAGCATGAGTAATATTTTTTGTGATTGGCATGACCTGTACATGTAACATAGTAACATAGTAAATGACAGCAGATAAAGACCAGCATGGTCCATCTAGTCTGCCGAGAAAGATGGCCAGAATAAGATGGCAGGAGTAGGTGCCACTCTGTGCAGGCCACCCCTCACCACCCCTCAGGTCACCCCTCCCCATGTCTTTGTTTAGGGGTGAACCCACCGTTCCATGCAGGACACCCCTATTTTTTGAGAAGTTAGATGGTTCCTTTTATTTTGATTTTATTCTGTTGCTATAAATGGATCCATAGATATAGAAAAAAATGTAGATATAGAAAAACAAAAAGTAAAGCAAAAAGCATGACACAGTGATAAGATATAATTGTACAATGTGGCAGTTTTCCTAAATAAAAGTAGATGCTGCAACCAAGCAAATTAAGGGAGACTGCTTAGGTTTGCAGGCCTTTGACTTTCTTCCTAAAGCTTTAGCAGAAATGTTATTGTAAAGATATAATTCTGTGTTCCAAGGGTTGAGGAAGCATTCCAGTGGTTGTTGCTCACAGCCAAGCAGTCAGGAACAGAGGACACAAACAGCTGATGCCGTGTTCTGGATTCTTTTCTCTGGCTTCAAGGCAAGTCAGGCGGAGAACTGTAAGTAAGATGGGTAATTTGCTTAGTCACTGACAGACTCATACTAAGTTGAATGAAAGACAGGAAAAGACACAAGGTTTAGCATTTAAGAAGGGCAGCCTGCCTTATTGTACATGTGTTAAACATGGTCATCTTAGTAGAGAACTCATACCACAATGGCACTCAATGGCTAGAGGTAACAAAGCACAACAGTTTCCTTTTTTTTTGGGGGGGGGGGGGATTTTTCAGAGAAACTGTGGTACTTGAAGTATGAAATGGCAGTCATTGGCTTAGGGAGACTGCACACTAGTCCTGAGTGGGTTGTCCTTACATGGTGAGAGACAATGGCATATGAAGAATCTCAAGAAAAACAAAAGGATGAGATCCAAAACCTTAAACATAAGTTGTTTGTATTAGAAGAGAAATGGGGTTATTACATGGCATAAATAGCGGGTATGGATGTCCCAACGGGATGTTCATCCCCACTATTCATTCCTTCTCTCGACCCTGTCTAACTTCCCTGCTTGTTGTATGGGGAAGTTAGATGGGGGCGGGGAAAGGGTGGATCAGGGGAGGTGTTAGGGTAGGTGGTGGGTGGTCGTCGGCCCCGGATGTACTGGGCTGATTCCAATGTTGGCCTTGTATGTCTGGGGCCGACGACTTGGATGGGGAACTTATTCCACCTCTGAGGTGGGATAAGTTCCCTGATGCGGGAGGAACAGCAGGCCCAGGGCTGGGAAGGGGCAGCAAGGGGTAAAGGGCATTCCCCACAGCCCAACTCTGGCCCTGGGTGGCCAGATCGGGGGTCGGGCTGCAGGGAAAGCACTTTGGGAACCAGCAGCTGAGGATCGTGGCTTTTCAGTGGAGCCACGTGGCATGGCAACTGCCATTTTTCTGTGCTCCTTCTGAATCGTCTCTCTCTCCTTCAATCTGTTCAAAACTCAACTGCATGGCTAATCTTCTGCCAGCCTCAATATGCTCATATAACCCCTCCTCTCTAGTCACTTCACTGGCTCCCTATTTGTTTCTGTATCCAGTTCAAACTTCTCCTACTGAGCTATAAGTGCACTCATTCTGCTACTCCTCACTGCCTTTTCTTTCTTGTTTCTCTCTACATCCCTTCTTCAGAATTCCACTCTTCTGGCAGATCCATTCTATCTGTACCCTTTTCTTCTATTGTCAACTCCAGACTTTGATCCTTGCTGCTCCTTATGCCTGGAACAAACCACCTGATTCTGTACATCAGGGTTCTTCTCTGGCCCTTTTCAAATCCAGGCTGAAAACTCACCTCTTTGAGGCTGCTTTTGGCTCCTGATCCACTTAGTCTTCTATGTGCTTCCTGACCATTCCCTGAGATATTTCCTTGCCCTCAGCTATTGTGTTGTCTGTCATGACTAGATTGTAAGCTCTGATGAGCAGGGGTCATCTTTTACATGTGTCTATACAGCAGAGCATATGCCTTGTAGCGCTATACAAATGATACGTAGTAGTAGTAGTAAGTAGTAATCTGTTATAAAGACAGCAGTGCATGCTGATTTTTGTTTTGGTTTTAGACACTAATAACCTAAGGGGTATGTTTACTAAACCCTCTTAACGTGCGCGCCGCGTTAGTCTGCAGGATGCCATAAAAGGAGTGGGCGGTCCGGTCAAAAGTAGCAAAACGGGATTAGGGAACACGCTCTTGTGCGCTGCACGCTCTTGTGTGCCGCGCACATTAGCGCATGAGTACCGCGTGCGGGAAGCATAAGCAGGCGCGCTGATATACAAGCAAAGGAACAGGGCTGCAGTACAATGGTGAAGACACTGACAGATGGTGCAGGGGTCATTGGTTCAATCCCCCATTGTGCCCAATGAATAAGGCTGGCTGAGGCACTACCATTTATGTGTAATATTGCATTATGAGGCATTTTAATTTTATTTTAATTACTGCTGCTAGCAAACGCACTCTCAAAGCGCTGTAACATAAGGTGCTGCATAAGGCACCCCATAAGGTACCCCAGAGGGCACATTTTAAAGTGCACTGTCTGCCACGGCACCCTACAATGTTGAATAAAGGGTGGCCTATAGGGCACCATTTAGGGGGCCCTATGAGGCACGGCAAGGTCATAGCACTGTTTTTGATGGCAGCACTGTGCATTGTAACGCATGAAAATGTTCAGTAGGTGCGCTGACTTGCAAGAAGAAACAGCAGTGTAGCACAATGGTTAAGACACTGTCTGATAGAGCAGAGATCATGGGTTCAATCCCCCACTGTGCCCAATGAATAAAGCTGCCTGAGGCACTACCTGTAATGTGTAGTATTGCATTATGAGGCATTTTAATTTTATTTTAATTACTGCTGCTAGCAAACGCACTCTCAAAGCGCTGTAACATAAGGTGCTGCATAAGGCACCCCATAAGGTACCCCAGAGGGCACATTTTAAAGTGCACTGTCTGCCACGGCACCCTACAATGTTGAATAAAGGATGGCCTATAGGGCGCCATATAGGGTGCCCTATGAGGCACGGCAAGGTCATAGCACTATTTTTGATGGCAGCACTGTGCATTGTAATGCATGAAAATGTTCAGTAGGTGCACTGACATGCAAGGAGAAACAGCAGTGTAGCACAATGGTTAAGACACTGACTGATGGTGCAGGGGTCATGGTTCAATCCCCCACTGTGCCTAATGAATAAGGCTGCCTGAGGCGCCACCTGTTATGTGTAATATTGCATTATGAGGTATTTTAATTATTGCTGCTAGCAAACGCACTCTCAAAGTGCTGTAACATAAGGTGCTGCATAAGGTACCCCAGAGGGCACATTTTAAAGTGCACTGTCCGCCACGGCACCCTACAATGTTGAATAAAGGGTGGCCTATAGGGCACCATTTAGGGTGCCCTATGAGGCACGGCAAGGTCATAGCACTGTTTTTGATGGCAGCACTGTGCATTGTAATGCATGAAAATGTTCAGTAGGTGCGCTAACATGCAAGGAGGAACAGCAGTGTAGCACAATGGTTAAGACACTAACTGATGGTGCAGGGGTTATGGGTTCAATCCCCCGACTGTGCCCAATGAATAAGGCTGGCTGAGGCACTACCTGTTATGTGTAATATTGCATTATGAGGCAATTTAATATTGTTTTAATTAGTGCTGCTAGAAAACACACTCTCAAAGTGCTGTAACATAAGGTGCCACATCAGCCGCCCAATAAGGCACTCCAGAGGGCATACTATAAAGTGCACTGTCCGCCCAGGCACCCTAGAATGTTCCTTATAGTGCACTTTATAGGGTGCCGTATGAGGCCCCGCAAGGTCATAGCACTGTTTTTGATGGCAGCACTGTGCATTTTAATGCATGAAAATCTTAAGTAGGTGCGCTGACATGCAAGGGGGAACAGCAGTGTAGCACAATGGTTAAGACACTTACTGATGGTGCAGGGGTCATAAGTTCAAATCCCCAGTGTACCTAATGAATAAGGTTGGCTGAGGTAATTCCTTTTCTGCTTGCAACTGTACATCAATCTGTGCTGCCATCTAAAAAGAACCCCACCCTAGTGCCATAAATTAATGCACCTTTTAGGGTGCACCAGAAGGCACATCCTAAACAACCATGTCAGCAAAGGCGAGTTATAATGTTCCCTAGAGGCCATGTTGAAAGGTTGCCAACTCCCAAGGCACCATAGTAGGCACCCCATAAGCTGCCTGAATCGAAGGTGTGGTGTAAGATGCCCCAAGGATGTATAGGTGAACCCAAAAACATTGGCCAAGAGCAGTAACGTCCCCCAATTTGAAGGGCAAGAGAGGTATGTGCCAAACACACATGTAACCCAAACACTGCACAGAGCATAAAGGAAAGACAATGCATAAGTAAAAGAAGGACGTAGATCAGAGCTGATGGACCACACAAATCAGCTCCAGCCCATGTGGCAGCTAGAAAAATGGACAAACATATCGGGGGCAGCTGTAGCTATGCACAGAGTGATGGTAATGTACCATGCTATAATGACAGTGTGTGACAGAGGATGGGAAGATGTGTGCAGCAGAGTAGCCTGAAATGGCAGGATAGGTGAAATATCAGGATGACAGTGGAGTAGCAGTGCTATGCAGAGCACACACAGGAGAGGCAACCAGGGAGAGCTGCAATGCAGGAATGTGTAGGAGTGCAGGACATGGGGTAGCAGCATGCACATCAGGGTAGGATGGCACACAGCTGGCAGACAGAAGATGGACAGAAGGATGGTTCAACAACTCTGATGAGGGTACAATGTGCTCACAGCACACATCTGCACAGATATGACTGTCACACGAATGAAAACTAGTTCTGCAGGACAAGCATACAAATCAAAGAGAACAGAGAGGAATCACACCTATGACCACTACCACAAATGGCAATGCACAAACCGGTAGGCCACACCACCAACGTGAGCTCATTAGCAAAGGCTGCATACAAAAATAGTGCAGGGCATCACACAAGACGCCTGCTGGCTGTCAGGACAGGCAAACCCCCAACAGTAACCATGACCAAAATCACATGCAGATCTGATGTGTACAGATCAGATCACAGTCTGTAATTGGGACCAGAGACACATGCACACACACAATGAAATGTTATGCAGTGGATACAGCATGCAAAAGAGGAAAGAAACTAAACCCCAAGGGCAGCAGAGGATGCTCTGTGGAGCTGGTTAAAAATCTGGAACAGGACAGGAGAGAATTCAACATGCAAACAGGTGTACCACACACCAGCTGAACCACAGCAATACAAAACCCCCAAGTGCACTGCCATGTAAACACCATAAAGAAAGAGACCTATGTAACAGATAATATCTGATGGCTAGGCAGCACAGAGGGCACACCTTGGTGTACAGTGAAGAGAGGGAAGGGTGTGTGTAGAGGTGATGAACCTGCTGGTACCTAATGGTCCAGTTAGCACAACAGAAAAGAAAAAGATAAACCACATGTGGGGATCAAACCTGCAAACTAGGGAGTTATAACACATGCCTCTAACTACTCCCACGAACAGCACACTGAGCACAATGCAAAACAAATACCCCAAAGGGAGGGTGTGTATGGGAACCTATAATACCCAATGATGTGGCAAATGGCTGGCAGATACACAGCTGCCACCGTACAAGGATGTGAGCACAGGTGGGCCATGTACATGACCAGCAAATCAGTAGATACAAGTGTCAATGTGCTCAAACAGTGGAGGAGTAGCCTAGTGGTTAGAAAACTGGCTTGGACACCAAACAACCAGGGCTCAATTCACACTAGCACTCCATGTGGCCATGGGCAAGTCACGTAACCCTCCATTACCTTGGAAGAAAGACCTGACAATCTACATCCAGTGACACTGACAAGAAAACCCTGGAGTCTCTCGGTCACAAGGAGTCAGGACTGACTCAAAGGCACACATTGTATTGCACATTTGTCACCATGATCAAGCAGCAGCAGAGACAAATGTATATCAAAACATATGTTTATTTGGGTTCATCTTCACAATTAGTGTAGATCCCGCCATCATAATATCAAGGTGAGTGGATCCAAGGTAAAAGACAGAAAGGTCACTGGCCCGTCTACAAATGAAGGGCAGGAGACATAATGTGCAGCACTATGCATTAGGCCCCCACCCCCCACATGCTGCCGCACGCCTCAAATGTGTTACTCACATATGAGTGCATGTAGACAGTAGGCGGTGCATGATGAGGGACCAACACACATCAATCATGATCTGTTCCCTAAAATATATCTATCTGACAACACAGGAGGCACACAAATGAAAACAGCATATGTTGTTGAAACGTTGTAACTTTAGAACCACAGACTGAAAATAATGTTACAGCTATCACATAATGCCTTATATAGGAATCCAAGCTGCAACAATGTAACCCTAAACAATCATCAAATGCACAATGAGGATATGCTAACAGGTAGCAGAGGCACATGAATACAGACAGAATTCAAATGAAAAATACCTGCAGAAACATGCAGAGATAACACCATGCAGGAGGTCCTCCTGCACCGGTTGGTGTGTAGACAGTGTCTGTACACATATATCACAGTACATGGAATGCACAATTGAAGGAAGACAACGGACACTCATACTGCGACACTCCAAATATAACGTGGCAATGTGAGTGTTGTTACCTCAGGGGATAAATAGGACTGTGCAGACATGCAATGCAAGGTTTGTAAATCAAAGCAGAGCGTCACGTCTGTACAGTAAACAAACACAAGAAACAGTATATAGAGAGGGAAATTAAGAGCAAACATGTTACAGTAAACCACACAGAAGCCATATTGCCACGTGCTGTGTTTTGCTAACATAGTCAGTCATATGCACATGCTCCTTTGATATTTCAACATGATTCAGTGATGCCACACATGCACGAAAAGACCCTTGGTGATTGAAAACATCAATCCAGGATGCTGGTGTGCATTAAAGAGGTGTTGTGGCAAAGCCTGTATCATGTCCAGGTGGAGATTAGGTGGACATAGACAACAGGACCTCTCCATCGTTACCCCTATGCCACAAGTATGGCTGTATGCTTGTGTTGAAACAAACAGATGAGCATATCCTGTGTTCCATGTCACACACATGGCCAAAAGAAACAACTGTGGAGGAATGAGCAAAATACAGTGACAATGGCAGTCCCTGATTCACACGTGGGGACCAGTGCACAGTGTGCAAAGTCCAAAGCGTATCTGCAATCCAACACGTCAGTTTAAGACTATCCTTGCAACCCTGGGCATGCATAGTCAAGTGTCACATCCCAATATGCCACAGTACATGAAAGGTCCTGTGTGTCTCCTGCGATGAGCACGACTCCCAACCAAAGCACGGCAGCAACAGTGTGTTGGACAGGTCTGTCATGGGCAAAGTAGCAATCCAAAAATAATACTGTCCATTTTAGGCATGTGTCGCACTCGCAGAGGTCAAACATCCAATGGCACCGTTTTCCAGGGAAAGTTCCATGGTGTTGTATCCCCCAACAGGTGGGTGATGGCGATGCCACATGCACTGTAATAGATGTGTCTGGTTTGTTCTCTGCCCTGTGTCAGAAGAGGAGAAATATTGTATTGGTATGCGCCTTGCAACATCAGCACAAATTGCAGAAAGTCAATCATTAGGAAACACATCATGAAGGGACACACAGGCAAACATGACATGATCACAACACAATAAACATTGCATGTTGGGGACATTTACAATTGGAAGCATACACACGGGTGTCACATGGATATGTTTCTGTCCATGCCCATGTGACACAGGCGTTTCAGAGCTCCATCCTATGTGCATCAGCATTAGTGAACAGAGAGCCAACATGAAATGTATATGACACAAACAGTAAATCATTAACATGTAAAGGCTGATGTCATTTCCAAAACAACAAAGGTGCAAACTACCTTGTGCTTGCATCAGGTGTATGTCTTGGATCCTCTGAGCCACTCAAAGGCCATAACAGGTCACAGTGAAGGGACACAATGTCAGCGAAATATGTAGAATCTCCATGTCACCATGTCACGCCGATATCTGTGATACAAAAAGCAGGTCCACAGTGGTATGTCAGAACACAAAACACAGTTCTGTTCCCAACACACAACACATGTCCACAATGGTTACACGGTAAACACCAGTAAGGTAGAGATAGCACAGTCACCAGTGCCCCCCAGGTGTACAGACAACTCACAACACATGATAATGTAAAAAGCCTGAACACTGTATCATCACACAGCCAACACAAGAACACACACACACAGTATGCTAAGGGCAGCGTGCCAGCAGTAGCATATGGCCTGTATGTCCACAAGTGGAGATTTGTACACATAAAGGCCCTGTGAAATGCAATGATACCCTGGTGTTGGCTCATGGTACAATGTCGGGGAAGGGTGCACGTGTAGGCCACCACCCATAAACCTACAACCTCCACACACATGCAGCTCTGTTGGACATGTCCCAGAGACAGTGTTGCTGAAGACATACTGGAATAGGAACACATGGGGATATGGGGATATGTGTGTCAACAGAAAAATATGGTTTAGGGAGATGCAGGGAAAAGAGGTGATCCACAACATCTGGACAATAGGAAAGATCACCGAGGACATGTGTTCCCCTTGACTGCTGGCACAGACAATATAGCTGTAGGTCCACCTACCCAGACCACAGCATGTTGGCTGATGTACAGTCCCCTGCCAATGCACCACAGCACCAGGAGCTTCAACAACTATGTCCTGTGCATTGGGAAACACAAGGGAAACATACATATGTCATGTTCTAGCTGTGCAACACACACTGCACCTTCCTGTCCCCAGCTTCCCCCCAACATCCTTTACAGACTCACTGTTCACCATCACACTGTACACATCTCTCCCATGTGAGAGGCATCAAGGACATGTCTTTGCCAAACTACAGGGGTCCGTTCTCTGTCTGTCCCCTCCCTCACCTCCCTGTTGTCGCACACACTGGTGAACATAAGTGTTTTCTCCCTACCATGTTCCCAAATCACTCCAAGGCTGCAGTATTATCCTGGGTTTCCCATGTTGCTCCCAATGGCCCTTCACTGTGTGTACTGGTGTCCCAATGTGGTCTGCTACCCTGCTGTCAATTGCTGTCACACATGGAAATATGCAGGGGCACCTCCGGGATCCTCTGTCCAAACACATTTCCGTGTGTGTATATCTCATACCTTGACTAACATGAACAGCTGTGTGCTACTGAGTTGCTAAACATATCTCTCAATGTCTGCGTTATGTCCGCTAAACCACACCCCAATGTCTGCCTTGATGGCTGCATGTCAGCCCACTGTGTGAAAGTGATAATGGCAGAGCATGGATAGCCTATATGTGCACCTAATAACCCCCCTCCCATCAGAGCCTCTTTGTGTATGTGGCCATTACATTCCTTCTCTATGGTATGCAATGTAGTTGGTGTCTTGGCATGCACTCTCCTCCTCTATGCACTTATACAGCCTGTAGTTGAGTCATGGGTTTATGTTGACATGTCATCAGCTAGATTTTTTGAAAAAAGTTGATGAAAAAATTAAAATATTTCCCTGAAAACAACCCTAAGACCCAATCCACCCCCACATTGATCTCTCTGCTTGCCTACTGTAACCTACACCTTGTTGATCTTGCCTGAATCACTTCTATTTGTGTGTACATATGCAACACTGCACTGCATGTCTATTCTGCAATGGAAAAAAAGCCCTGGCTGGACAATGCACAGTTTCCCTATCCGTCTCCGCATCCATGTTAGGGCTATGCGATGACTTATACAGTCTGCCACACTGTGTTGTTCCACTAACTCCCCGTAAGGATTTCAATTACCATTATGACAGATAGTACTGAGCATGTATATAGTGCTACATAGCACATGTAGCGCTATACAAAAATTACAGACCCACACATCCAGCTTACAAGAGCATACCACACACACAATCAGCTCAAAATACCAAATGAAAAACACGCACAGCTGGACAAGTGGCCCCAAACATGGTCCTCTCTCCCAGTGTGAAACCCACACCACATGCCTCTCACCTTGCTGCAGCCAAAGCATAACACAAACTAACTGTGGTTGCACAGCATCCGCTATCACAATCATCCACAAACCACCAATGTCACCCCAAAACCTCCCACAAGCCTAAAACCACCCACCCACATCATCTACCTCAGCCCTCTGTTCTGCCCTTCCCACATCGTTTGGTTCACAGTCATGCTTATATTTGACGTTGAGATGGCCAGCCAGTGTCTGTTACATGTCAGTGCAGTGTTGCATACTACTGATATTGGTCTACAAATGTTAATCTGTATTAGCACTACACACATATAGCAACAAATGTGGGAACATATGCAGTACGTACATGAGAAGAGCTGTGCAATCACCTGATTGCTGTGCCCTCACGTGTGTCCTCACGGGCATGTACAGGGGGGCACATCGGATCATCCTCTAGACCCTCATTAATCTCTGCAGGGATATTGTGCCTGAGAGCAATGTTGTGCAGGATGCAACAGGCTATGATGATCTCTGCCACAGTCTGTGGAGTATATTGTAAGGCGCCGCCTGTCCTATCCAGTGTCATGGTGCAGGGCAGTTTGTGCCTATAGAAACAGAAGAGAAAGTGCAGGGCAGTTTTAAAACACGCAGCTCCAAGCACATGGCTGAGGGTTGCTATGAGCAACCATCAATAACATTAGCACAGGGGGTAGGGAAATGCCCCAGCAAAAGATTACCTCATGCCTCATTAGCTAAGCAGGGTCAGCTGCATACTCTTGAGCCACGGGGAAAAGTTAAGAATGACGCATTTAAGAAAGAGTCAGTCTGGAGTAAGGGGAGAGCTAACCAGGACCACCTCAGTTGGAGGAAGAGCTAACCAGGACCACCTCAGTCGGAGGGGAGCCAAGCAGGAAGCCAGAGGGAGGAATGCTAACTGGGACAGAGATATCCAGGAGGGTGATATCCAGGAAACCTACCTAGAAACCTCTGACGAAGATTCCAGCAGTTTCAGAGAGGAGTTTGCTCAGGAGAGGATTCCTGCAAACAGACGCAGAGAAGCTGTGAGAGGGAATTATCCTGAATGCAGGTACCAGGAGGGTGAAGGTAGTTTCCCCAAGGAGTTTTCTAAACCCCGAGAGAGACGTCCTGTAAAAGGAAGGGAAAAGCTTTTAAGAGAGAAAAGATATTTCCAACTTCCTGGCTTAACACGTCTTGGTAGAGCTCAGGCTGGAGAAAGTCCAATTCACTCTAATAGAAGGGCAGTTGAAAAGCAGGACTTCACCTACACTTATCCTGAAGTGTATGGCCCTCTAAGGGAGAAGTCTAAACTACACGGTAGCCTGCCTTTTCACCTCAATAGTGACGAGGAGAGAAGCCCTGTTCAGAAAGAAGAGGGACTCTTTGATACTGGCATTAATTGCAGTTCCCCAAAAGAAAATTATACAGAAGCCCCTGAACAGATGGACTGTGAGGATTGTGGGGAAAGCATGGGGGATTATCAAATGGACTGTACACTTGCTTTCTCAGGTATGGTAACATCATTATGCTAAAGTGTATAGAAGAGAAATCGGTTTGGGAAAACAGATTTCAAGTGCACAGCTGTTGAGAATTACAAGGACTGTTTTTCACCCGTTTGTTTTTGTGAGCTGAAAAGAAGCATAATTTCTAATTTGTAGTTCTATTTTTGTGTTATGCCAAAAGTATGGTTTGTTTTCCTTTTGATACCTGTTTTGCAAAAGTTCCCGGGACGGGAAATAAAATACCTCTTTGAAAAAAAGCCTAGCTGCTCGCTTCCACAACTACACTTCTTTAAAAGCTAGTGGGACTCCAACTCCCAGGGGGCATTACTTGTCTCAGCTTATTAGAAGAGGCCGCACTGAAACCCTCGGGTCTCCTACCTACAGGGGTAAGTAGGTGCGTGACACCAGACACCTGAAGCGACTCTTCAAAACGCCAAAGGTGCGCTCTATGACAGAGCAGCTGGTGGCATGGGCCTCATTGTACCTCCGCTCTGCACGTGTCCGTGGTTGACGCACAGGGGTCAGCAACCAGGGGCGACACCCATATCCTGCATCACCTGTAAAATGAAATGAGGTAAGTTAAAGCATGAGCTCATGTCCCCTCAAATGGACACAGGTATATATGTGCAAAACAAATGCAAAACACAATCTGAAAGAAACATATGACATCACAACTATGCAGCATTGCAACATTGAAATATGATGACACAAAAGGACCACATGGCCTATCTAGTCTGTCCGTCCATATCAACAGGTACAACAGTCCCCTTTTTACCTTTATAGATCCTCTGTGTTTGTCCTATGCTGTTTGGAATGCAGTTACTGTCCTCCTCTCTACCACCTACACTGTGAGAGTATTCCATGGATCCACCACCTATGCAGTAAGCAAATATGGTGACATGTCACCCCTGAATCTATCTCCCTCCACCCTCATCCCATGTTTCCTCGTAGCTGAACCTGCTTACAATTTGCAGAGGCTCTCTCCCTCAACATATATGCCACGGAGGTATTTCTACATCTCCATCATATCACCTCTATCCCTCCTTTCCCCAAGGCGTACATCCTAAGATCCTTCGGTCTGTCTTCATATGCTGTATAATGAAGACCACTAATCATTTTAGTAGCCACCCTCTGCTCCGACCCCATCCTGTGCACATCCTTTTGAAGGTGCAGTCTCCAGAATTGCACACTCTACTCCAAATGAGGTCTCACAAAAGACATATACAGAGGCATTCTCCCTTCCTGTTTTATGCTAGCCATTCATCTCTGTATGCACCCAGTCAGCCTTCTAGCTTTTTCCCTCGCCTATTCAACCTTTTTAGTTACTTTGACATCAGCAGACACAACCACACCTAGGTCCCGCTCTTCTGTAGTGCACAAGAGTACTTCACCCCCTATACAATAGTGCTCCCTTGGATTGCTTCAGGCCAAAAGCCTGACCTCACATTTCCTACCATGACATCCCAGCTGGCCAATTTAAGACCATTCATCAAGCTTAGCTAGATCACTCCTCATGTTTTTTACAGCTTCCTGGGTGTCTACCCTATTACAGATTGAGTGGGGGAACCTAAGAAACACCAGACAAGGGGTAGCTGTATGGGTTGGCGACAACATATTATGTAACAACCACACAAATGCTCGCATCCAATCAACCAGCATCACACAGCACCATAGCAGGGCACATTTGGAGGGCAAACCCCCCCTTCCCCCTATATCCAACTGCTCATGTGCAACTACGCAGCCAACGTGCTCACGCAACTGCACACGCGCAACGTAAAAAACCCTATAAATAAACCTCTACACATGCTGCACATTGAGGGGTTGTTGGTAGGTGAGGGAGAGAGAAGGTGTCAGTGAGAGAGAGAGAGAGAGAAGCAGGTGTCTAGGAGAGCTAAGGTTTTGTGGTGCGGGTCAGAGTGTTAGAGGCTTGGTTGTGGAGAATAGGTGTGAGGTACAGCAGGGGATACAGAGAGGAGGGGAGGCAAGGAGCAGGTGAGTGAGAAAGGAGGTGAGTTAAAGAGCAGATAGCAGGGAGAGGAGGGAGGTGTGAGGTGGAGCAGAGAAGGGCAAGAGAAGGAATGTCTGACAGGGAGGGAGAGGACAGGGAGATGGAGCCACAGGACAGGGCAGGAGTGGAGAGGGAGAGGGAGAGGGACAGGGAGAGGGAGAGGGAGAGAGAGGTGGGGCCACCTGTTGCGAAGTAGACAGATATGACAAGGAGTGTGGTAGAGGCTGCAGGCCCATCGGCCCAGCCCACACAGGGTCCTCTCACTACAAAACGTAAACGCATACTGGTGCCAGCTCTGCAAAGGAAGAGGGCCCAGAAAGTCACACCACAGGAAAATCACATCCTGCTGGCGTCTGTTCTAGAAAATTATGATGTCCTATACGGACGACTAAGCAACACCACCACTGTTGCAACACGCACCCAGGTGTGGGAGGAGGTGCATGAGGCGGTGGCACAAGCAGGGGGCCCAAGCAGAGACCTCGACAGCCTCAGGAAGAGGTTTAACGACATAAAGAGGGGTGTGCGTGCACACATGATGGCAGAGCGGCAGCATGCCGTGGGCACTGGAGGGGGAGGCCCCTTTACACCCTCCCTAACACCCCAGGAGCAGGAGTTGGCAGAGCGGCTAGGGTCAATATACCTCTATGAACTGCCAGAGGCACTGGACACTGCCCATCCCCAGGCAGGTAGGTACCCAAATCACACCTTGCTGCTCTCAACCCATTGAGTACCTACCCTTTGGATGTGCATCCTCATACCTGCTCCCCTGGATCATCTCCCACCCTCTGCCTTGAAATCCAGAACTTCCAGGGTAGCGTTCTCTGAAATGCTTCCTGTTCCGAGCGCAGGACCCTAAAGGCAGGCAGAGCTCCGGAGTCTCAATGCGTGGATGAGACAATGGTGCAGAGATGAGGGTTTTGGATTTGTTAGGAACTGGGGAACGTTCTGGGGAAAGGAGGGGCTCTTCCGAAGGGATGGGTTTCACCTTAACCGGGATGGAACCAGGCTGCTGGCATTAACCTTTAAAAAGGAGATAGAGCAGCTTTTAAACTAGATAATAGGGGAAAGCCGACAGTCGCCCAAGGGTGGATGGTTCGGAAGAATGTATCCTTGAAGGATACAATCAAAAGCAGAGAGGTTCCAAAAAAGAATAAAGTAGCCCAAATGCCCTCGAGTATGGAGCAGACAGAGCTTAAAGATCCCAAATTACCCATGTCTACCAATAGCCAAATTAATATGAATAAAATACAGTCTCTAAAATGCTTTTATGCAAATGCTAGAAGTCTAAAAAATAAGATGGGAGAGTTAGACTATATAGCACTAAATGAGAGGTTAGATATGATTGGAATATCAGAGACATGGTGGAAGGAGGACAACCAGTGGGACACTGTGATACCTGGGTACAAAAAATATCGTAATGACAGAGCTGGTCAAATTGGTGGAGGGGTTGCGCTCTATTTTAGAGAGGGCATTGAGTCAGAAAGGATTAAAGTTTTGCAGGAAACAAAATTTGCTGTAGAATCTCTATGGATTGAAATTCCATGTAAAAAGGGAAAGGCGATGGCAGTGGGGGTGTACTATCGACGGCCTAGACAGAATGAACAAATGGATGATGAAATGCTCAAAGAAATCAAGGAAGCTAACAAAAGTTACAGCGCAGTAATAATAATGGGTGATTTCAATTACCCCGGTATCGACTGGGTCAGTGTCACGGCAGGACATGCTAGGGAGATAAAGTTCCTAGATGAAATAAATGACTGCTTCTTGAACCGACCAGAGGAGAAGCTATATTAGTCCTAGTCCTTAGTGGAACACCAGGTCTAGTGCAAGAGATAAGGGTGTTGGGGCCACTTGGCAATAGTTGGGTGCATGATCGCTTTTGATTTAATTAGTGGAGGAGGGATAGTAAGGAAATCCACAGTACTACCTTTTAACTTTCGAAAGGGAGACTATGATAAAATGAGGAAAATAGTTAAGAAAAAACTAAAAGGAGCAGTTGCAATGGTTAAAGACTTACATCAAGCTTGGGTGTTGTTGAAAAATACTATCTTGGAAGCCCAGACCAGCTGTATTCCACGCGTTAAGAAAAGTGGAAGGAAGTCCAAAAAACTGCCAGCATGGTTTAAAGGTGAGGTCAGAGAGGCTGTTGTTGCCAAAAAAGCATCTTTCAGGAAATGGAAAAAAGAGCCAAACGACGAAACCTGGAAACTGCACAAGCACTGGCAAGTCAAATGCAAGGCATTGATAAGTCAGGCAAAGGGAGAATTTGAGAATAAGCTTGCTGCGGAAGCAAAAATGCAAAATAAAGACTTTTTCAAGTACATTCGTAGCAAAAAACCTGTGAGAGAGTCAGTTGGTCCATTAGATGATAGAGGTGTTAAAGGGGCACTAAGAGGCGACAAGGTGATAGCGGAGAGACTGAATGAATTCTTTGCTTCGGTCTTTACTGAGAAAGATGTAGGGATGTTACCCATGACTGAAGTGGTATTTAAAGGTGTGGAAGAATTGAAGGAAATATCGATACATCGGGAAGATGTATTACAACTATTAGATAAACTGAAGTGTAGCAAATCACCTGGGCTGGATGGTATACATTCAAGGGTGTTGAAAGAACTGAAATATGAGATTGCAGACCTGCTATTAGTAACCTGTGAATTTTCATTAAAATCATCTGTAATACCTGAAGATTGGAGGATCGCCAATGTAACGCCAATTTTTAAAAAGGGTTCCAGGTGTGATCCGGGAAACTACAGACCGGTGAGCCTGACGTCAGTACCGGGAAAAATTGTAGAAACCATCATAAAGAATAAAATTACTCAGCATGTAGATAGTCATGGCCTAATGGGAGACAGCCAACATGGCTTTAGACAAGGAAGATCTTGTCTTACGAATCTGTTATGTTTTTTTTGAAGGTGTGAATAAACAGGTGGACAAAGGTGAGTCGGTTGATATAGTGCATCTGGACTTTCAGAAAGCCTTTGACAAGGTCCCTTATCAGAGACTTTTGGCAAAACTAAAGATTCATGAGATAGGAGGCAGTGTACTATTGTGGATTAAAAATGCAATGTGTGCCTTCGAGTCAGTCCTGACTCCTGGCGACCCAGAAGCTCCTGGGTTTTCTTGGCAGTGTCACCGGATCAGGAACTTGTTAAAAGATAGAAAACAGAGGGTAAGGCTAAATGGCCAATTTTCCCAATGGAGAAAGGTGAATAGTGATGTACCCCAGGGATCTGTTCTGGGTCCACTGCTTTTTGACATATTCATAAATGACCTGGAAAGGGGAATAACGAGTGAGGTTATCAAATTTGCAGATGACACAAAACTATTTAAAGTTGTTAAAACCCAAGAGGATTGTGGAAAATTGCAAGAGGATCTTGATAAATTGGAAGACTGGGCATCAAAATCGCAGATGAAATTTAATGTGGACAAGTGCAAAGTTATGCACCTAGGGAAGAACAACCCAAACTATGCTTACATGATGCAAGGTTCCACATTAGGTACCACCACCCAGGAAAAAGATTTAGGCGTCATTGTGGATAACATGTTAAAACCCTCGGCCCAGTGTGCAGCGGCGGCCAAGAGAGCAAATAGAATGCTAGGTATGATAAGGAAAGGAATGGAAAATAAAACAAAAGATATTATAATGCCTCTACATCGTTCCATGGTGAGACCGCACCTTGAATATTGTGTGCAAGTCTGATCACCGTATCTTAAAAAGGATATAGCATTATTAGAAAAGGTTCAGAGAAGAGCCACCAAAATGGTAAAGGGGATGGAAGGATACTCCTATGAAGAAAGGCTAAAAAGATTAGGGCTCTTTAACCAGGAAAAGAGACGGCTGAGGGGAGATATGATAGAAGTCTATAAATTAATGAATGGAGTGGAACGTGTAAACGTAGATCGATTGTTTACATTATCAGAATATAGAAAGACAAGGGGACATGCAATGAAGCTACAGGGTAAACTCTTTAAGACTAATAAAAGAAAATATTTCTTCACTCAACGTGTAATCAAACTCTGGAATTTGTTACCAGATGATGTAGTAAAGGCTGTTAGTGTAGCTGGGTTTAAAAAAGGTTTGGACAAGTTCCTGGAGGAAAGGTCCATAAACCATTATTAAGAAGGGACCCAGTACAAGCATTGTAGAACCTGTGTCTTTTGGGGAAACTGCTAGGTACGTATGACCTACATTGGCCACTGTTGGAAACAGGATACTGGGCTTGATGGACCTTGGTCTGACCCAGTATGGCATATCTTATTTTCTTATGTTCCACTTCTTCAGGGACCCGGAGGCATACAGGTTGTGCTTCAGGACCATACGCCACACCAGGCCCAAGCTTCTCCAGTGGCTATCATAACAGCTGCAGCAGGAGCAAGATGCATGACCATAATACATAGTGCTTAAGTCAAAGAGGGAGGCAGTGTCAGTCAACAGAAGCTGTGCTTTATAGGTGTGTCTGAAGCAATTTAAAGAGCAGGCTACTGTGGGGAATGTGGTGTGATCCAGGCTGTGGCAGATGCAGGGTGAAATGAATGAGGCCAGGTCCTAACAGTGATATGTGGAATGCCTGAGGAAAGAAATGTTACACAATCACAGCGTGAGCATGACCAATGATGCCCAAGTGTGGACATGTAAGTGTGGCTGGTCCTACCAAAGGTACTGGATTTCTATACATGTTTCTGTCATTGATGTCATGGCCTAGTCAAAACAACTGTGGACAATCACCTTTCTTTGAAGATATGTACAGATCATGGGTGTCATGAAACCCACTCCTTGTATATGCATAGCACCAGAAAGAAAGGTGTCGATAATGTGCAGACAGACCGCATCACCTGCCATAGATGGAAAGTGCCATCAGTTTTGTTCCACCAATGTGTACAGAAATGTCACCACTATACAGAGGTGCTGATAAGATACACCAGACCAGGCTCTGCCCAGCCGCAGGTGATGAAATCCATGAATGCTGCAGTACAGTACACACATTGCATGCAGGATCCATCAAGGCAGACAGCAAGGAGGTAGAAGTAATTCCCAAAAGTACAGGACTGCAGTCCAGGCCCGTGTAGGGCAATGGTGAAAAATAACACCCCATCCCATCAGACACACTACCAAAGCCTCATGAAGGTTAATAATGTGTATGAAAAGCTGGTAAGCCAGGGGTCAAAAAACAACCATATCACAAGGCGCTATACACATGGCTAGATCATGTGTTGGCCATTATCAGTGCATGTACCTGGCCTGTAGAAAGCCCAAAGGCAGCAAAATGTTTACATCAGTCACTCCAAGTGTAGGTCAATGATGTCTGCCACTGTGCTGCCTATAGATGCTCATACTTGGAGCCCAGTGAGTCCCAGAAATTACCCAAAAGGCACACAAGTAGCCACATTGTGATCCCCTGGCTGACATGTTCCCTGAGGTCAGAGGATAGCCAACCAACCACTCATCCACATAGAGCATAAGAACATAAGAACATAAGAAATGCCATACTGGGTCAGACCGAGGTCCATCAAGCCCAGTATCCTGTTTCCAACAGTGGCCAATCTAGGTCATACGTACCTAGCAGTTTCCCCAAAAGACACAGGTTCTGCAGTGCTTGTACTAGGCCAAGCATTGATATCCTGGGTCCCTTTTTAATAGTGGTTTATGGACCTTTCCTCCAGGAACTTGTCCAAACCTTTTTTAAACCCAGCTATACTAACAGCCCTTACTACATCCTCCGGTAACAGATTCCAGAGTTTGATTACACGTTGAGAGAAGAAATATTTTCTCCTATTTGTCTTAAATAGTTTACCCTGTAGCTTCATTACATGCCCCCTAGTCCTTCTATATTCTGATAGCGTAAACAATTTATCCACGTTTATCCGTTCCACTCCATTCATTAATTTATACACCTCTATCATATCTCCCCTCAGCCGCCTCTTTTCTAGGTTAAAGAGCCCTAACCTTTTTAGCCTCTCTTCATAGGAGTAGCCTTCCATCCCCTTCACCAATTTGGTGGCTCTTCTCTGTACTTTTTCTAATAACTCTATGTCCTTTTTAAGATACGGTGACCAGAATTGCACACAATATTCAAGGTGCGGTCGTACCATGGAGCGATACAGAGGCATTATAATATCCTTTGTTTTATTCTCCATCCCTTTCCTTAGGATACCTAGCATTCTATTTGCTTTCTTGGCCGCCGCTGCACACTGGGCGGAGGGTTTTAACATGTTATCCACGATGACTCCTAAATCTTTTTCCTGGGTGGTGGTTTCTAATGTGGAGCCTTGCATCTTGTAACTATAGTGTGGGTTGTTCTTTCCTAGGTGCATAACTTTGCACTTGTCCACATTAAATTTCATCTGCCATTTGGATGCCCAGTCTTCCAATTTATCCAGATCCTCCTGCAGTTTTCCACAATCCTCTTGGGTTTTAACAACTTTAAACAGTTTTGTGTCATCTGCAAATTTGATTACCTCACTAGTTATTCCCTTTTCCAGGTCATTTATGAATATGTCAAAAAGTAGCGGACCCAGTACAGATCCCTGGGGTACTCCACTATTCACCTTTTTCCATTGGGAATATTGGCCATTTAGCCCTACCCTCTGCTTTCTATCTTTTAACCAGTTCCCGATCCACAATAGTACACTGCCTCCTATCCCATGACTTTTTAGCTTCGCCAAAAGTCTCTGATGGGGGACCTTGTCAAAAGCTTTCTGAAAGTCCAGATACACTATATCAACCGACTCACCTTTGTCTACCTGTTTATGCACACCTTCAAAAAAACAGATCAGATTAGTAAGACAAGATCTGCCTTGTCTAAAGCCATGTTGGCTGTCTCCCATTAGGCCATGACTATCTACATGCTGTGTAATTTTGTTCTTTATGATGGCTTCTACCATTTTCCCTGGTACTGACGTCAGGCTCACCGGTCTGTAATTTCCCGGGTCACCCCTGGAACCCTTTTTAAAAATTGGTGTTACGTTGGCGACCCTCCAATCTTCAGCAGCCACCCCCTGGGTAGAACATCTCCAAAATGCCACCAAGCAAGCATGACCACATAATCCCCAGAGGTAGAGTAGTTGTATATGGCAATATCATGTCAGAGGAACATATCCCCACAGCTGGTCCCTAAATAAGGGGACTGGTACAGCTGATGCTTCCCAACACCAGTCAGCTACACACAACCATTGTCCAGGCCATACAAGCTCACCTACACATGGGTAGCCAGCACAACTAATACTGTAGCAGAGCGTCCCGCCTCCATTGTCTCCATGGGAACTTATCAGTCCCACAGACCAACTCCCATGGGTGCGAGACCAGTCACATACCCTCAGAATATGTACAACATGGGCCCCAGAGCTGCACATATCCCAACAGTAACCCCTCAGCCAAGGAAAACATATGGACCACCTTAGCAATGCCAGGACACACCATTGGCTGATAAGGATTATGCCGAGATATGTATGAAGGTAATCAGCCAGCCTGCCCTGATAGAGGCCTGTAAATGAACCTATTCCTCTTGCAGTAGCTAATGTGCACTTCTTTGCCTCCCCTACACAGCTGTCCCAGAGGAAGATTACCCCCCCCCCCATTGCCAGAGGAGCCCAACGAGGAGGTGCAGCAGGAGCAGGGGCAGCAGGCAGCTGCCCGTGGCCAGCATCGCACCCAGGGCACCGGCAGAATCAGCATCAGGGCACGCTCACAGGCTGCCCCCAGCATTAGCAGCCTCATAGTGCTGTCCAGCCTCTCCTCTTCAGAGGAGGGAGGGGAGGAAGAGGAGTTGTCCTTGTGCTCACGGAGATGCATAGCCCTCCCAGAGGGGAGGGGCTAGATAGCACCTAGCCACTGATGCAGAGGCCCATGGCTGCAAAGATGGAGCCGTGGATGGAGGGGGATGTGGAGGAGGGGGTATGAGCAATGGAAGAGGAAGAAGCCACCGAGGAGCAGAGCTCCAGGAGGAGGGGGAGATCACCTCTGATGTGGAGTCCCTGGAGGAGGATGTGTGGCAGGATGTGTGGCTGTTTGACCTGAAAATGATGCCGAGCTGCACGTATAACTTGTTGCCACCAACTTGTACATAGTTTACCTGTTAACCCTGTATAAAATACCCCATTTTTTGTAAGTCCAGTGTAGACCATCTTACACTGCACAAACGTGTTGCCTATAAACCACACTGATGATGAATAGCGTGGTATAGAAGAAACATTAAATAAATAAATAATAGATGACGGGGGAGGGGTAGAGGAAGAAAATAGGAAGGACCTGAGGAGGAGGAGGAGGGAGAGGATGGGAAGGGAGAGGCCTTGTAGTGCTATATTGTGATGGGGCCTGTGGTTAGAGGCCTGTTTAGCCCTATATAGGCGGTTGCCTAGGGCGTATGCACAAGTAATTGCTCTGGCCTTGTAAATAAAAAGTCTTTTAGAGCAACTTGAAATGAAAAGTGGGTTTTATTCCCCGTCCCGCTCAGACATTGTCAAAGGAAACAGAAACTTTAAATCAGATAAGCTTAGCAACAAAAGTGGTGACACACGTATATTCTCTTGTTATATTCACAGAGTTCTCTTCATCCAGTATTTACATCATACGGTTGCATTTAACACAGACACTGCAATCCATAGGAATATCCTCTTGCAGACTAGCAGCGTCTTCCCATATCATTTCCCCAGCACTACTCACACTGCTGGTATCAGACCCTTCTTGAGAACGGTATTCAGCTATAGCGTCTTGTGACACTTCACTATAACAGTCACTGGAGGCTTTTCCCCCTTTGGGTCTATATCTCTCTCTGTAGCTGGTTCTGCCTGGGCTTGCCTCCCAGAACATTAGCTCTGAAACATCTTGCTTCTTATGTCTGTAATCAGAACCCTGCCCTTTGCAGTTATAAGCTTTAAACTTCTCTTTGTTACTATAGGGAAGTTTCCTTCTCTCTGCAGGGCTTGTCTTTATGCTTGGCTCTCTATAGCCTTTGCTTCTAGCCTCCCGGGCTGGTTGAACAGGAATATGTTTGTTCCTAGCTTTACACCTATTTCTTAAGCTGTAGTCATGCATGGAGTGCCCATCCCCCAACACTTCCCTCTCACCGTGACCTCTGCCTTGAGCTGGCAAATACTGGCCTCTGGGGTAGTGGGGTAATCCTGGCTTCTCTCCAAAGCTATTCCTGGTAGCAGGTCTTCCCTTAGTGCAGCTTGCCTTGAACCTTCCTTCTCGAGAGCTGGAGACAGACTCACTTCCTGACTCCTCGTGAGAAGAATTTCCTCCCAGCAATCCCCTGGGGCTTCTGCTCAGCTGACCTGGGACACACCTCCTGCTCCTCTCTCTCCTACTGCTTCCCGTGGTGATCCTGCTTCTGACTCTCCCCTCTAACTGACTGGAACCCTGCCCTAAATAATCCCTAGCTCTACACGTGACCTGGGGACTCTCACTCAGGTGTTCCTGATGGGACTTTTGTTTGCTACGTAGCAAGAATTTCCCTTGCTGCAGTGAATCATGGTGCCTAGTGCTGCTTTCTAAAGCTGACTCTGAGGTAAGTCTCTCTTTTATCTTATTTTCCCTGGGCTGTGTGCCCCTTGCTGCATCACATATCCCCCCTCTTAAGATATTCCGTGCTGGTAAACTATTGTGCACACAGCGCGGAATCTGTCCTAGCCTCATGAGTGTTCCCTCATACCTGCTGTACGCTGGGTTACCCTCCTCGTAGGGCTTCCGGGGACCTGTGTGTGCTGCCCGGTACTTGGGTACTATATTAAAACTGCTAACAGTGGCCATCCTTTCATGCCATGGTTTTAAAACATTTATGTGGTATGTCTGAAGGCGCCCTCTGTCACTCTTGACTAGATATGACACTGGACCCTTGCGATCCACTACCGTATAGGGACCCTTCCACCGGGCCTCAAATTTTGGCCCTGGATCAGTGACCATTACCACGACCTTATCACCTGTGGCCAACTGTCTAGGTTTTTTACCCCTGTCATAGTACTTTTTCTGTGTTTTTCTACTATCCTGTAGATTCCTATCCGCGGCTTGAGATGCCCTCTGGAGGCGACTCCGTAGCCCGCAAAGAAATTGAGGAACTCCTATTTCTTCCTCACCTGGTTCCACCCACTGGTCTCTTAATATGTCCAAGACCCCTCGTGGTGCCCGTCCGAACATAAGTTCGTAGGGAGATGTTCCTAGGGAAGTTTGTGTCCGTTCCCTACTAGCATATAGGACAAATGGGAGCATAACATCCCAGTCCGCCATTTGCCCTTCTAGCCCTCTCCTTAGCAACTGCTTAAGGGTTTGATTGAAGCGTTCCACTAGACCGTTTGTCTGTGGATGATACGCCGCTGTTTTTATATGGGTGATGCCAAAAGCATCCATACCTGTGCTAAATATTTTGAGACAAAATTGCTTCCCCTGTCTGTGAGCATTTCCCTCGGGAAACCTACCTCACAGAATAACTTTATTAATTCTGTGGCTATAAATCTAGCAGAAATGTTCCGTAAAGGAATCGCCCATGGGAATCTAGTGGCTACATCCATGATAACTAGGATATACTGAAATCCCCTAGGGGTTCTTATTAGGGGCCCTACAATGTCCATTGCCATTCTCCTAACTGGTTCCGTTATGGTAGGCATCTGGATCAGGGGAACTCCTGCAGGCTTTGCAGCGCTTACTCGCTGACAAGCCGGACAAGCCTCACAAAATTTCTTTGTCTCGCGAAATACTCCAGGCCAATAAAACCGCTCGAGAATTTGGTCGAGTGTGGCCTGTACCCCTTTATGCCCTCCAATAGGATGGTCGTGAGCGAGCCTCATGACAACAGCCTTAAATGTGGTAGGAACTACCAACTGTTTCCTAATGGCGTTATTTTGGGGGTTACTACTCTCCCTGTATAATATCTCCTCCTCTAATAGGAATCTAGGGAGTACGTCCCTCTCCGCCTTTGCAAACTCGAAGGCATATTTTAATACAGGGTCTGCCCTCTGTTCTTTAGCAAAGGACGGAAACTTTTTTACTAGGTCCGCCGGTACCCATGGCAAGCCTTGCCCATCGGCTACTCCGGCTCTCCACTGGGCTCGGTACTGCCTCTCTCGGCGCTTTTCACCCTTACTCTTCTTTTTCCCTTCGCTGGGGTTAGCAATTAAATCATCGTGCCTGGGAAGCTCGTGTAGGCCCTCATCTGCACTCACCTCTTCCCCCTCTTCTGGTTCTACCTCACCCTCTTCCATTATAGGATTAGGATTTTCCTCCACTAAAGTGTCACTAGGGGTCCTCAGTTCCTTCGCCTGAGATCTGGTGGAAACTAACCCTCCCTTTATGCATGTATTGCTCTCCATGCCTTTATAGAAGGGTGGCCAATCTCTTCCTAGCACGATGTCGTAGGGTAGCCTGGGAATGATGGCTACTAATACTTCCCTTCGTGTGCCTAAGCCCTTAACTTTTATCCTGAACAAAGGATATGAAGTTGTTGCCCCGTGCACACACTGAATCTTCGCTGTTCCCTCTTGCTGACTCGGGGGAAAACCCCTCTGGACCTGTATGGCCTTCCAAAAACGGCGAGAGACCATACTTTGGTCGGCCCCCGAGTCAAGCAAGGCCTTAGCTGGGACTCCCTGTACCTCTACATCTACTCGGAAACCTGCAGCTGTGAGGTGAACCTGGCCAGTAACAAGTGCTGTGCGAGACCTGCATTCCCTTTTAAAGTGTCCACTTTTCCCACACTTAAAACATTTTAACACCTTGTTACCTTCTGTTTTTATATACCTGGATTCCTGTGAACCCGCCTTGTTCCTTAAAGACATATTAGCATTTCTTACAGAGTTGTCTAACCCTGACCTGCTGCTAGCGCTGGCTCCTTTGATTAGTTCAGCCTCAAAGAATCTTTCCGTTAGGTGCGCTGCTTCAGCAGAGGTTCTACAATTCTGTAGAGTAAGAAATGTTCTAACCTCTTCAGGTACTGCGTCAAAGAACTGCTCTAATACAATTAGATCCAGTACTTCCTCCATTCGTTTACCCTCGGGTTCAAGCCACTTTAAAACCAACCCATGCACTCTGTGATACAGTGCCTTTGGTGTTTCCTCTGGTTGAATCCGGGTAGACCTGAGCATGCGTCTGTACATGGTAGGGGTTAAGCCCAACCTATCCCGTACAGCTCTCTTAACCTCTTGATAGTCACTTGCAAGAGCTGCTGGCATGGCCCTATAGGCTGCCTGAGCCTCACCAGTTAATGCTGAGGCCAGCCTAACGGCTAACTGCTCTTGTGGCCACTTAGCATTACTAGCTATTCGTTCAAATGTTTGCACAAAGTCATCAAAATTGTCACTAGCATGCATTTGTCCTAAAGTCCAAATCCCACAGCTCTGTGGGCCTACCCCACAGATAGGAACGGCTGCTGGTGATTCGTCCTTCTTAGGCTCCTCCAGGATAGTCCGCATTAAGTCCGTCAGGGGCTTCTGTTGCTCCACCAGGGCAGCGATGGCCTGCTCCTGGTTCTGCCGAGCTAGCTCTCCCTGTTTTTCGAACTGGCTGCTCATCCACCTGAGAACCTCCCGTGCATCCATCGTCGTTGTCATCTCCTTTCCTGAAACAAATCAGAAACACACCAAACCAAGTGCGGCACAATAACAAAGATAAAAATTTCTCCTCCCAAGCCTCCTCTTCTCACCAGCGATCCTCCCCAACCTGTGCCCAAATACCCGTTACCTGAGCAAGGTGGAGGGTCTTATTTTGAGAAGGTGCTTGCTGTCGCACTCCTGGAACCTGGATCCTCCTCCGTGCGTGCCAACTCCGCTCGTCCCGCGTTGTCACTCTGCACTGTAGCTCCTTGTTTCCTGGACTGGATCCGATAAAACTACGCCAACCTGTGATGGGGCCTGTGGTTAGAGGCCTGTTTAGCCCTATATAGGCGGTTGCCTAGGGCGTATGCACAAGTAATTGCTCTGGCCTTGTAAATAAAAAGTCTTTCAGAGCAACTTGAAATGAAAAGTGGGTTTTATTCCCCGTCCCGCTCGGACCATGTCAAAGGAAACAGAAACTTTAAATCAGATAAGCTTAGCAACAAAAGTGGTGACACACGTATATTCTCTTGTTATATTCACAGAGTTCTCTTCATCCAGTATTTACATCATACGGTTGCATTTAACACAGACACTGCAATCCATAGGAATATCCTCTTGCAGACTAGCAGCGTCTTCCCATATCATTTCCCCAGCACTACTCACACTGCTGGTATCAGACCCTTCTTGAGAACGGTATTCAGCTATAGCGTCTTGTGACACTTCACTATAACAGTCACTGGAGGCTTTTCCCCCTTTGGGTCTATATCTCTCTCTGTAGCTGGTTCTGCCTGGGCTTGCCTCCCAGAACATTAGCTCTGAAACATCTTGCTTCTTATGTCTGTAATCAGAACCCTGCCCTTTGCAGTTATAAGCTTTAAACTTCTCTTTGTTACTATAGGGAAGTTTCCTTCTCTCTGCAGGGCTTGTCTTTATGCTTGGCTCTCTATAGCCTTTGCTTCTAGCCTCCCGGGCTGGTTGAACAGGAATATGTTTGTTCCTAGCTTTACACCTATTTCTTAAGCTGTAGTCATGCATGGAGTGCCCATCCCCCAACACTTCCCTCTCACCGTGACCTCTGCCTTGAGCTGGCAAATACTGGCCTCTGGGGTAGTGGGGTAATCCTGGCTTCTCTCCAAAGCTATTCCTGGTAGCAGGTCTTCCCTTAGTGCAGCTTGCCTTGAACCTTCCTTCTCGAGAGCTGGAGACAGACTCACTTCCTGACTCCTCGTGAGAAGAATTTCCTCCCAGCAATCCCCTGGGGCTTCTGCTCAGCTGACCTGGGACACACCTCCTGCTCCTCTCTCTCCTACTGCTTCCCGTGGTGATCCTGCTTCTGACTCTCCCCTCTAACTGACTGGAACCCTGCCCTAAATAATCCCTAGCTCTACACGTGACCTGGGGACTCTCACTCAGGTGTTCCTGATGGGACTTTTGTTTGCTACGTAGCAAGAATTTCCCTTGCTGCAGTGAATCATGGTGCCTAGTGCTGCTTTCTAAAGCTGACTCTGAGGTAAGTCTCTCTTTTATCTTATTTTCCCTGGGCTGTGTGCCCCTTGCTGCATCACAATATACATGAATAGTAGTAGTAGTAGTAGCAGTATTATACATCGGTGGTGGCTCAGGTGATAAGGGCAATACACTGATATCAGAAGGTGGGTTTTAGACCCAGTGCAGGTGAGGATGTGAGGATGAGGGAATATACTTGATCTCATATTCCTGAACTCCCAAAATGCCGCCTCATACAAAAACCCAGAGATAAAGTGTGCACCATGGTCAGACCACTATCACATCAACATCTCACACGCCTACCACCACACCAACGTTAAAGAGAACAAACAACATACAAGAAGATTTAAACCATTCATCAAAGAGGACTTCCTGGCACAAATACTACCTAAACTCCAAACAAATTCCACCAATATCGATGCTCTAACCTTAAACTGGAATACTACAATCTCCTCTGCATTCCATGCAACAGCAAACAGCACCAAAACCAAACGTACCTCAACAAAAGCCCGATGGTTCACCCCCACCCTACGGAAACTAAAAACCAAACTCAGGAGAGCGGAGAGAAAATGGAGAAAAAACAAAAAAGAAGAAGATAAACAAAATACATGAATGAACTGGACGCTTACCACACAGAAACTGATAAAGCAAAAAGGACCTACCACTCAAAGATCATAAACATCTCAATAAACAAACCACGTGAGCTCTTCGAGATTGTCAAGAAGCTAACAAAAGCACCCAACCACTCCGACCAGCTATCAAACATCCCACCAGAACTACTAGCACGCCAATACAAACAGCTTCAACAACCACAAAATCCACAACTGAATGCAGGAGCAACAACCCACCCTACTACCATAGACGCAGACTGGAGCACATTTGAAACAATCACAAAACAAAAAATAGAATCCACCATCTCCTCCCTAAATACTACCTCCTCTCCACTGGATCCCTGCCCTGCAGAATGGATAAAGAAAGTGGAGGAGGAGGAAGAGGAGGAGTGGCCTAGTGGCTGGGGCAAGGTACTTCAGGCCAGAAGGCTGGGGGTTCAAATCCCACTAGAGGACAGCAACCTTGGGCCAGAAGGACTGGGGTTTCTAGTCCCACAGGTGCTCCTTGTGGTTTTGGGCAAGCCACTTAACCCTCCATAGCCCATGTTCCCTGTAAAATAGTTATCTCCAAGTTATAATGCCCTGTTCAATGTAATTTCAGTTTTTTCAATGTAAACCGCACTGATGCAGAATAGCACGGTATATAAGAGAATGTAAATAAAGAAATCCAAAGAGGACTTAAGCACACCCCTAACCCACATTGTTAATGAGTCCCTCAAACAAGGACACATGCCAGACATCCTCAAAACCTCCATCATTCACCCAACCCTAACAAAACAAAACCTAGACCCCCTTGACCTCCACCTCCTTCAAACCCATAGCAAGTCTTCCATTCACCACCAAAATCATTGAGAATATAGTTCAACAACAACTTCAGGACCACTTGGATGACAACAACATACTGGACCCACAACAACATGGTTTCTGTCCATTCCACAGAGTCAAGACCCTCATGACATCATTAATGAACACCCTCATCAAGGGCACACAGACCAAGCACTCTGGATACACTATGATCTTCCTAGACATATCTGCAGCCTTTGACACCATCTCCCACAACATCCTCCTGCACAGACTCCAAGAAATTGGCATAAAAAATGTTGTACTTCAATGGTTCCACTCCTACCTGACCAATAGGCAACAACTATTCCACACAAACTTAGCAACCTCCCCCCCCCCTTCCAGCAACACCAAGGAGTACCCCAAGGATCTACACTATCCACCATGCTCTTCAACATCTACCTACAACCACTCTGCTCAATCATACATGCTCATAACATCAACTACCACATCTATGCAGATGACATAATGCTATATGGACCAATCACAACCACCAACCCAATGAACACCCACTTATCAGACTGCTTCATAGAAGTCTCCAGCTGGCTACAAAGGAACAACCTATCCATCAACATAAAAAAAACAGAAGCCCTCATAGTAACCAAAGACCCAAACTTCACCCCACCCACGCACCTCAACTTAGGAACCACACAAATACAAATTCAACCACACATAAAATACCTAGGAATCATCATAGACCAAGCACTCACACTCAAACAGATCAAAAAAACTAACGGAATAATATTCCACAAGGCTAAAACAGTACAACACCTAAGGCCTCTTATTGACCCACAGGACTTCAGGACAGTTATGCAAGTTATGACACTCCCCCACCTGGACTACTGTAATATAATTTACCACGGACTGCCCGCCACCCACACCAACCCACTACGAACAGCCCTAAATACCACAGCAAGAATTATCCAGAAAGCAAAAAAACAAGATCACATCACCCCAGTCCTGAGAGAACTGCACATACTCCCTCTCGAAGCAAGAATCAAATACAAATCTGCCCTACTTATCTACAAAGCCCTCTACCAAACCCAGACTTCCCAGCTCCGCACTCTATTGCCCCAACTCACCCACAACAGAACAACCAGACAAACCACCAACAACACCCTCACCATTCCCAACGAACGAACTAAATACAATCAACGGACCTGCAACAGAGCCTTCAAACTGTACGCACCATCCCTCTGGAACTCTCTACCAAGTCAAATCAGAAACAGAGATCCCTCAACATTCAGGAAACAACTAAAAACCATCCTGTTCCAGGAATAACTTGGACCAGAAACAAACATCCATCACTAAATACTCCTCCAGACCTCATAACATACCCTCAGATCTATCTACTAAGAGTCTCATGTCCACTGTTTGTCCTTAATGTTTGTTCAGATCATTAATGTTGCCCCCCCCCCGGTGACAGACCCCCCCCCACCCTAGAATTGATCACTGTCCCCCGCCCTTCAATGTTAAGCCGCTTTGACCCGGTGAAAAGCGGGATATAACTACAGTTAAATAAATAAATAAATAAATAAATATTTGTGATTTCTGGGCTGACATGATGTGTTCTGGATGTTCCCTTTTTCACTGTGCTGCATGTTGCACTGGGACAGCTACTCCCACCTAAAAATGTTATTATCCCTTTCCAATGGTGTTTGTTGTTCTTAGCTGATACAATGACATTTCTCTTTGTGTGATGGGCATCATTTCTTGTGGGACACATCTTTGTTCTATCTGTTCATAGATGCTGATGCAGCTGCAGGGCCAAGCACTGAGCCAGATGCAGCCACCACCCCATCCGCTCCTCATATACTACTGGGTGATGGGCATGCTGGCACCACTGGTGAGCCACTCCATGGGTGTCATATGCAGCCCATGGCCCTGGGTGGGGATGACCCAGCTGCATCAGGCCACTGCACTGAGCAGCAGCAGCCTATGGCTATGGGTGATGATGTGGAACTGCTCACACTCTCACAAGCATGCTCTGAGAGGTAGGCTATCCATCACCATGGCCATCACAGCCACCATCACATCTTGCAGGCACTGCTACAGGGTGTCAAGAGACTTCTTGCCCACAATGAGGCACATGTGAAAAGGGACAGGGCAAAGCTTGAACTGTTGTGCCGGAGTGTGGACCTGCAGGAGTGGCAGCTAGCAGCAACTGAACACATCGGCATGTCTGTGGGCCTCCTGTATGATAGCATTGATCACTTTATGGCACAGCGGTGCCACACCCAAGCTGCCCCTGTCACCATCCCTGTACAAGACACATGCCAACTAGTGCCACCAGTGGCACATGCCACCAGTGGCATGTCTGCTGCAGCTGCTGCCTCTTCTATATCTTGCACAGCTACATCTCTGCATGTGCCCTCCTCAGGTCAGGTCACAACATTTGCTAGCACAAGGGCTGCCTCAACATAAAACTCAGCCACTGTGAAGCCATCCCATATTCTGGGCTCTGTTCCTTGGGGCACAGGCCTTCAATTTACCTGCCTGCCTTTCCATGAGGGTCTTGCAGAGGAGAGTGGGGACAGTAACAGTTCCAAGTCAGATGGCACTCCACCTTCCATACCTGTCAGTGGTGTTGCACTGAAGGTTTTGCATGTGCCCTCTGTGAGGGGCAGGGCCAAGGGGAATGGCAGGGATTGTGGAGGAGCAAAGTAGCGGTCACATGGGAATGCCTGTTGTATGTACTTTGCAAGGGGGTGGTTTTGGCAGTCTGTTGGTGTGAGTGTGCCAGTGTGTTGCGTGCCGCATCTGCTGTACAGTGGGATATGTGGGGGAGATGGAATGTGGGAGGTGGGGGCACACTGGGAGTCTGACATGGCACATGGGTTTGGCTGTGGGGTGTGTGGGCATGAGGGGTGTGGTAGAGTGGGTGGGTGGGTGCGAGTGGGGTGGGGGGTAGGGACAGGGCATCTGTGCTGACCGGCCATGGTTGGGAGTATGGCAAGATACCTCTGTAACTCCCAATAAAAGATAATGATTCTGTCTCTAACCTGCTTATGTCCATGACTTCTTCGGCCACATTTGTCACTGCTATTCATTTGGGCATGTCTTTTGTGATGCTTATGGTTGCCAGATAGTGCTTGCAAGAGTAATCAGCATTACACTCTGTGCACATTCTTCTTGAGACCTAGCAAGGGCAAACAGTGTCACATCACTTTGGTTAATTTTCAGGATGATTGTCATCTTTTTTCTATATTGTCAAATAAAGCATATGCAAAAAGAAATCCATTTGTTGACTTCTCCCAATCAGCAAGATGAAGTTCACCTATAGACCATAATTGGTGCCTAGGCCTCTGAAGGTGGTTATCCACATCTGCAAAGCGAAGTGGAAGGAATTCCCCACTGTGGCAGAAGACTTATTTGGGACTTGGACATTTCTGAGCTGCCATTCTTTTGTAGTGATTCTTTATAGAATCTTAGAGGAGTCTATAGAAAGGGATTTGAAGGGGGGCAAGGGTCTCAGGGAAAGGTTTAGAGTTTGGTGAAGGAGTGCTAGGGTTTCAGGGGGTGAAACATATTTATAAATGACCTGGAAATGGGAATAACAAGCGAGGTGATCAAATTTGCAGATGACACAAATTATTCAAAGCCATTAAAACATAAAAGGATTGTGAAAAATTACAAGAGGACCTTAATAAATTGGAAGACTGGAAGTCCAAATGGCAGATGAAATTTAATGAGGACAAGTGCAAAGTTATGCATCTAGGACAACCCAAACTATGGTTACATAATACAAGTTTCCACATTAGGAACCACCACCCAGGAAAAAGATTTAGTCATCATCATGAATAATACATTGAAACCTTCTTCCCAATGTGCAGCGGTAGCCAAGAAAGCAAATAGAATTTTAGGAATCATAAGGAAAGGAATGGAGACTAAAACCAAGGATATTATAATGCCTCTGTATTGTTCCATGGTGCAATCACACCTTGAATATTGTGTGCAGTTCTGATCGCCATATCTAAAAATGGATATAGCAGAATAAGAAAAAGTACAGAAAAGAGCCAACAAAATGGTAAAGGGGATGGAAGGATAACCCTATAATGAAAGACTTAGAAGGTTAGGGCTCTTCAACTTGGAAAGGAGATGGCTGAGGGGAGATATGATAGAGGTCTATAAATTAATGAATGGAATGGAATGGGTAAACGTAGATTGATTGTTTACACCATCAAAAAAGTAGAAAGACTAGGGGACATACAATGAAGATACAATGTAACCCATTTAAGAGTAATAAGAGAAAATATTTTTTCACTCAATGCGTAATCAAACTCTGGGTTTAAAAAAGGTTTGGACAAATTCCTGGAGGAAAGGTCGATAAACCATTATTAAAGGGGACCCAGGAAATCCACTGCTTACCCCAGCATTGTGGAACCTATGTACCTTTTTTGGAACCTGCCAGGTACTTGTGACCTGGATTGGCCACTGTTTGAAACAGGATACTGGACTTAAAGGACCTTGGTATGGCCCAGTATGGCCTTTCTTATCGTTTTATGTTCTTATATGAATAAGTGAGACACTCAAGGTTACATCTTGCAAGACAGGGAGCTTCTGTTTGCAAGAAGCTTGTCCTGATTAACCATGAACAATATGTCTGTGCTTGGCATGTAGATATAAACAAAAACTAAAGCAAAAAGCATGATTCAGAGTGATAAGAGAACATTGTACAATGTGGCAGTTTTTCCAAAATAAAAGTAGATGCTGCGACCAAGAAAATTAAGGGAGTTATGGGAGACTGACTCTCATTTCATGCGCAGCTACATCAGCAGTCAGACTTCCCGAGGGCTTTGATCCAACCACATCATAAATGCTGGCTTTACTCTGAAAAGTCTTCAGCTCTTCCCCAGTAGCTAGTTGAGTACCTTCCGACCTGGGGGTCTCATCTTCCAGCACCATAGCACAATTTGTTTTGTTGAAACTATCCATTGAGTTTTCATGGCAAGATACAGAAGTAGATTGCCGGGCCTTTCTTCCGTGCAGTTTAAGTTTGGTGTTGTTGCCGTTGTCACAAAAATGTGATCCTCCGCCATCAACACTATCCCATTTTGCTGCTGCCCAGATGGGTGGTTTGTCTTGGTCTGGCACCTCAGCTGCGCATGAAATGAGAGTCAGAAAGTGTAAAGATGTCTTACACATTGGAACATGGAACGTACGAAGCATGAACCAAGGGAAGTTGGAGGTGGTCAAGAATGAAATGGAACGTGTACAACTTGATCTGTTGGGTGTCAGCGAACTGAAATGGACTGGCATTGTGCACTTTGCATCAGATGATCACATGGTCTACTATGCTGGAAATGAAAGACAAAGAAGAAATGGTGTTGCATTTATAATAAAGAAGAAACTTGCAAGAACTGTAATGAAATACAATGCAGTCAGCAAATGCCTAATCTCTATTCGTCTACGAGGATTGCCTATCAGCACAACTATAATTCAAGTATATGCCCCAACAACAGCTGCAGAAGAGAATGAAATTGAAGAGTTCTATGAACAAGTACAAGCTGAAATTGACAGAACATGCAAACAGGATATCCTGATAGTCATGGGTGACTGGAATGCAAAAGTTGGCAACAAAGAAGAAGGCAAAGTAGTTGGAAAATATGGACTTGGCAACAGAAATGAAGCTGGAGAAAGACTGATAGAATTCTGCAAGACCAATGATCTATTCATCCCAAACACCTTCTTCCAGCAACACAAGCGGCAACTGTACACATGGACTTCACCCAATGGATTGTATAAAAATCAAATTGACTACATCTGTGGAAGTTAATGATGGAAAAGCTCTATAACATCAACAAAGACAAAACCTGGAGCTGACTGTGGTACAGATCATCAACTACTAGTATGCAAACTCAAGCTAAAGTTGAAAAAGAGCAAACCACTCATGAATGCAGCAAAATATGACCTTGAGAATATACCACTAGAATTTAAAGATTGCCTGCAAAATCGATTTGCTGCTTTAGATACAAATGACAGAGCTCCGGAAGAGTTATGGAATGACATTAAGAAGGTTGTGTTGGAAGAAAGTGAGAAGACTCTACAAAAGGAGAAAAAGCAAAAACGGCCAAAATGGATGACGGAAGAAACTCTGAAAATTGCCCAGAAACGCAGAGAAGCTAAAGCCAGAGGAGAAAGAAAGACAATCGCAGAACTCAACAGAGATTTCCAACGTGCAGCAAGACAGGAGAAGGAAAAGTACTACAATGACACTTGCAAGGAAATAGAAGCAGAAACTATTAGAGGAAGAAAAAGATCGGCTTTCCTGAAGCTACGAGAGTTAAAGAAAAAGTTCCAGCCTCGAATTGGAATGTTACAAGATGCTCAAGGTTCTATGTTGAATGATGCTGAGAAGATCAAGAAAAGGTGGAAGGAATATACAGAGTTTTTATTTGATAAAGATCAATCGGACCAACAGCCGTTTCAACCTGTACCTTATGATCGGGAACCATTGGTGATGAAAGAAGAAGTTGAAGCAGCATTGAAAGCCTTATCAAAGAACAAAGCACCAGGCATTGATAGCATTCCTATAGAAGTATTGCAGCAATCTGATGCAGCTGTTACAGTACTTACAAGGCTCTGCCAAGAAATATGGAAGACAACATCATGGCCAACTGACTGGAAAATATCTGTGTTTATACCAATACTAAAGAAAGGTGATCCAACTGACTGTGGAAATTATCGAACAATCGCTCTGATCCCACATACCAGCAAGATTCTACTGAAGATTATTCAAAAGAGACTACAACCATACCTGGAACAAGAACTACCTGAAGTGCAAGGGTGAGGAACGAGAGACATCATTGCGGATGTGAGATGGATCCTTGAAAACACTAAAGAATACCAAAAGGATATCTATTTGTGCTTTATCGACTATAGCAAGGCTTTTGACTGTGTAAACCATGAGAAACACTGGCCACATTAAGAAGCATGGGTATACAAGAACACCTGATTGTTCTCTTGCGCAATCTGTACATTGATCAAGAAGCAACAGTTCGAACGGAACAAGGAGAAACAGAATGGCTTAAAATAAGCAAAGGTGTAAGACAAGGCTGCATACTTTCCCCCTACCTGTTTAATTTATATGCAGAACAAATCATCAGAGAAGCAGGATTGTATGAAGACAACAGAGGTGTGAAGATTGGTGGAAGACTCATCAACAACCTTCGCTCTGCTGATGATACTACATTACTGGCTGAAAGTGAAGATGATCTGAAACATTTGCTTCTCACAATCAAAGAACATAGTCTCAAAATGGGCCTGCACCTTAATGTAAAGAAGACAAAGATCATGACAACTGGCATAATCAACAGGTTCATCGTTGAAGGAGAAGAAATTGAAATTGTGAACAACTTTAACCTACTTGGATCAACTATCAATAAAGAAGCAACAAGCAGTCAAGAAATCAAACGACGCATTTCTCTTGGCAGAATGGCTATGAAAGACCTAGATAAGATTCTCAAGAGCAGAGATGTCTCTCTCCATACAAAGATTCGACTTGTTCAAGCCATGGTATTTTCAATAACATCATATGGATGTGAAAGCTGGACAGTGAAAAAGACAGACAGGAAGAAAATTGATGCCTTTGAATTATGGTGCTGGCGGCGAATACTGTGTATACCATGGACTGCCCAAAGGGCAAACCAGTCGGTACTAGAGGAGATCAAACCTAAGCTTTCTTTAGAAGCTCAGATGACAAGACTTCGACTTTCATACTTTGGACACATCATGCGAAGAGAGAGATCATTAGAGAAAGACATCATGCTTGGCAAGATAGAAGGTCAACACAAAAGAGGAAGGCCAGCAATGAGATGGATCGATACAATAACAGCAGCTACGGGTACCAGTCTGTCAACAATGAGCCGCCTGACTGAAGACCGAACACAATTTAGGATAGCTATCCAGAGGGTCGCCATGAGTCGACTCCGACTCAACGGCACTTAACAACAACAACATGGGAGACTACTCAGGTTTGCAGGCCTGTGACATTCTTCCTAAAACTTTAGCAGAACTTTGTTATTGTAAATATATAATTCTATGTGTATTGTGTCTTCATTTCTTCTCACTTGCTTCTGGGAACAGAGATAGGAAACCAAGGGCTGAGGAAAGATTCTAGTGGTTCTTGCCCCCAGCCAGGCAGTCAGGAGAAGAGGACACAGACACCTGTGCAGACTTACTGAGCCTGGCAGGCTTTCATGGCAGGCAGAACTGCTGGGCAAGAGAAGCTGTGGTGCTGTGGTTTGTAAGTGGTGCAGCTGCGGGCTCCCTTGTTTTGGTGCAGTTGAGTCATGGTTGGGCAGCTGCCATTAATGGGAGGCTGTTGGGTGCTAAAAGAAAGGTAGGGCATGGTGAGCTGGACTGCTGCATCACTGGTGTCTATCACTGAGGTTCTGACATCCAGCCAGTTCAGAGGTTTGGCTGAAACAGATAACTGGATTCAAGAGTGGAGATCTCGACTTCGGTGGCAGTTTGGGATGGTGAATCAAATTGCTTTCAGCCTTCAATTAGGACCGGCATTGCTTGCAGTATTGGAAGAAGACAGGCTTTCAACTTTGTTTCATCCTGCTGCAGTTTAGGCACCCACAGGATCCTAGAGTCAGTAGTATTTGCCAGGACTATGGCAAGCAAGGGTTTAGTGCAGGCTAGGTCCCTCTGCATTTTGGGAAAGCCTTCTGGGCATCAGTGAGGGGTTCTGTTGTGCCCATTAGGCTTCTCAGTATCTGAACATCCCTGCTAATGTCCTAAACAGAGTCTTGGTAGCAGGGTGACAGTGAAAGAGGTTTATTGGGATGGTATTGCGGGAGCAGGATGGTCCCAAAGAAAGCCAAAGCGAGGAAGGTCCCTGGAGCCCAGCTATCAAGCAGTTTTCTAAACAGCTGGCTCATTTTAAGGAAGTAGCTAAGGTGGTCAAACCACAGAGTTAAGGCCAGTGAAGGGTAGCGATAGAGGCCATTGGGGGCGGGGGAGTCAGGGGAAGGTCAACAACAGCTCTGATTCTGGAGCAATGTCGCTCTCCACCCCAAATATCAGTGTCAGTGAAGCACAGGAATGATGCTTGATGAGGATCCATGGTGTTGAAATGTGTGGAGGGAGAAAGGTCATAATGGCTGTGGGGTGAGCATTGGGTGTGACAGTTTGACCCAGGTATGGCTGTGGGATGTAGGGGTGTGAGAGTTGTGGTGCAGTATATGGTCAAGGTTAGGGGTGCATGCAAAGAGTCATGACATGACTCAGGGGTGGAGGGGAGTATTAGCAGTTCCATGTAGATGCCAGTACCACAGACACCTTGGCAGACCTCTCTGGTCCTGCTGGGGAAAAAAAGATTTTTGAAACGTGAAAATAAAATAGCAAACTAAAACAATAAATGAACATAACAACAGGCAGCATGCTCAAACTACTGCACAGCCATACCTCCATGTGGCCCATTTTGTTCAACAGTACAGCCCTGCTTATCCCTTCAGCAAAATATGGGCTCTGCATTGCTTCCTGCCCATGTATTCCAAGCTGCTGTAATCAACATGGGCACTCACATCATGTCAATGGCACTTATGCGAAATGGGTGCATACCAGGTCATCCCGGGCTGCAAGTCCCCTCCAGAATAACTGGTCAGGGGGCACTGGTGGGGCCAACTCATCCTCATCTCCATCCTCCGGGGATATGTCAGGGCCAGCTAGCATGGCCTGCCTGTGCCAGAGTACATAACTGGGGAGCATGTAGCAGGCTACAAATATCTCACAGACCCTGGATGGGTGGTAAAGCAGCTCACCTGAAGAGCGATCCAGACATCGAAAATGACTCTTGAATTGGCCAAAGGTCTGCTCAATGATGCACCTGTTGCTTCGGTGTGTCCAACTGTATCTCAGCTCTGCAGGATATCTTGAATGGACAATGCGTGTCATCTGCCAGTCCCTCAAGGGGTATCATCTGTCATCTGAAATGGACATGAGCAACAACACAACTGTGTCAGAGATGGGTGTCACTGCCAAGAGGGAGGCTGTGTTAGTTACACATGTGGGAGACAGAGGCCCATTATGTGTCTGATAGTAGTCTGTGTAGCAGGCAATGTACTCATGGCAGTTCATCATATCCTGGGCTACAACACATTGGCAAGATATGTATGCACATAGACAGGGCATGGCCTCACCACCCCTTCAACCAGCTAGGGCATCTGCTATTTGGCAGGCATGGTCAGGATTGAGTTTAGTGGAGCCTCTGACACACTTCCACACCATCATTGGGGCCAGTGTATCCTGATCTCTCTCTGTGCCTTCCCATAACATGGCTACTGCCTCCAGGTCTGGTTTATCCCAAGATCTGTGTTTGTGCATGCTCACCAGCCACAGATACCTGTGTCCTTTATAGGCAGGATATTATCATATTCCCTTGCAGGGTGTCATGCATAAATATCCTGTGTTTGCCATCTGCTCTGTAGGACCCACCATTGCAATCTATCTGTATTGTGCTCTCAGTCCATACCAACGACACCTTATACACACATATCTGGGAACTGACATTTCTCACAGCTGCTATCTGAGTGTGCCTACACCTGTCCTGCACAATATGTGTTCACTGTATCACTGCGCGATGGTCTGTACACATGTGCTTGTTTTTTATTTTTATTTTTTTATTTTTTTATACCGTGCTCTTTAGAATCAGTGTGGTTTACATGTATACTAACAGGTACTTTTTATTCCCTTGTCCCTGAAGGGCTCACAATCTAAGTGTACCTGAGGCAATGGAGAGTTAAGTGGCTTGCCTAAGGCCACAAGGAGTGGCCATGGGACTAGAGACCCCAGTCCCTCCGGCCTGAGGTTGCTTGTCCCCATGTGGGAATTGTTGTCAGGCAGTGCTGATTGCCTATGCATGGTCTGCATTGTGTACGTTCTCCCCTCTTTTGGCCATTCTGGCCATGGAGGGGGGGCTCTGCGTGACTGTTCACCTAGTAGCCTGTCTCCTAGGATTTCACCCCTCTCAAAATGGCCATGTATACCAGACATGCTGAGGATGTGGGCATCATTGCATGACCCTGGGAACCTTGCTATGACATTTGTGATTTCCCCCTGGGCATTTCAGACAGCCTGTATGTTCATGGAGTGATATGCCTTCTGGTTGTGATATGTTGCCTCACTCTATCGTGGAAGCCTGAGGGCCACGTGTGTACCATCAATGGTGCCCAGTACTGAAGGGAATCCTGCCACCTCATAGAAATCCTGCATCTTCTGATGCCTCTACTGCTCAGTGTGTGGGAAGACAATGTAGTGTGAAAGACACCTCATAAACACTCTCAGAAACTGCATCAAGCACCTTGAGACCACCACCTGGCTCAGACTTCTGGCAGCTGCCACCACTGACTGGAATGAATCGGTTCCCAGGAAGGCAAGTGCTACGGTGACCTTGACATGCACAGGCAGGGCCAGTCCCCTGTGCATTCTGGTGATAAGGTATGGCTTCAGCTCCTGGCACAGCTCATGTATGGCTGCATGATCAAAACAGAATCTGGCTAGACATATTTCATCTGTCATATCCATGAACTGGCTCCTCAACCTTGGTATCCTTTGTTATGGTCATCTCCTTGCTGCCCTCCTCCTCCTTTCCATATCAGCTGTCTGCAGCAGGGCCATCACAAGCCATGCATTTCTGTCCTCCATGATATCCTCTAGCCCACAGTTGGTACTCCTGTGGATGTGCCAACATACACACACACACACACACACACTCCTGCAAGGGACTGTGGAGCTATGTCCTCATTCCCACACCACTTGCCCGTAGCAGGATGTGCCACTGAAAAATGCACATACACCATAATACAGGTATATCCTACTTTGACTTGTGCATGCATGCATGGACCCAGGTGTGTCTTGCATCATTACGTGCATGCTCATGTCATTATCAGATATGCCACGTGTGTACGTGGTATGGGGCTTCCTGCCTAGGTACTGTGGTGTGCTGTCTGACTTGACCTAACATATATTTTTACAAAGGCATATGACACAGGTATTAGCACCGCTCTGTGGTATTATCAGGTGAGGTCTGCACCTAGGGATTTGAATTCTATTCCTTGGGTTATGGGGCAGGTGCTCCGACAATTGTGGTACACCAGCACTCATTGAGGTGTGGTTCTGGTTGCCATATGTATTTGTTTATCTGTTTCTATATTTATTTTAAAGAGTTTATATACTACTCTATTTAACAGGCAGTACAGTTTACAGGAAACATTAGAGCTGGACACCTTACATTAAACAGGGATGCAAACTTGAAGGATTATAAACAGGAATGCAAACTTGGAGGAATTAAATATACATTACAGCTAACTGGTTCTGTACGCAGTGATACTGTGGATTTACTGACGTACAGAGAGGCACCCACATCTTGATCATTGGGGTGCACAGTTATCCCTATGTGAACAGGCAAAACCAGTTATGGGCTCAACAGCCTGGCCAATGCACGGCTGAGAAATAATGTATATCTGATAGCCGTGTGGCAATCAGGGAATGCCGGCTGAGGGGTTAACTTCCATCACTGCTGTATATGTGTACATGGCCATCTGGTTCATGCACACCCATTTTTTAGAAACTTACATGTGACATCAGGTAGATTAGCAGGCCCTTTACTCAGGGACAAGGGGGATTCAGTGAATGGCAGGGGGATACAATGTGCTGTTATTAACTCCCTTGACCTAGTATCCTGTTAAACGATGATTAACTATACCCTTGACTTCCACCGCAAATAGTTCAAGGTTTCTATGTATGTTATTGCTATTTCTTTTGTTTCCTGTACAACAAAGTGATTCCTATGGCCTTGTTACATTGTTGTTTTTTTTTAAGTTGCTTTGGATTGTAGAAAGGCAATATAAAAATAAGTTTACATATAGAACTTGGAATGGCAGAGGGCTACAACAGGCATTATTAGGAATTGAGTCCCCTAGATATGATAAGGAAAGGAATGGAAAATAAAACAAAAGATATTATAATGCCTTTATATCGTTCCATGGTGAGACCGCACCTTGAATATTGTGTGCAATTCTGGTCGCCGTATCTTAAAAAGGATATAGCGATTTTAGAAAAGGTTCAGAGAAGAGCCACCAAAATGGTAAAGGGGATGGAAGGATACTCCTATGAAGAAAGGCTAAAAAGGTTAGGGCTCTTTAACCTGGAAAAGAGACGGCTGAGGGGAGATATGATAGAAGTCTATAAATTAATGAACGGAGTGGAACGGGTAAACGTAGATCGATTGTTTACCTTATCAGAATATAGAAAGACTAGGGGACATGCAATGAAGCTACAGGGTAAACTATTTAAGACTAATAAAAGAAAATATTTTTTCACTCAACGTGTAATCAAACTCTGGAATTTGTTACCGGAGGATGTAGTAAAGGCTGTTAGTGTAGCTGAGTTTAAAAAAGGTTTGGACAAGTTCCTGTAGGAAAGTTCCATAAACCATTATTAAGAAGGGACCCAGGATATCAATGCTTGAAGCAATACAAGCATTGTGGAACCCGTGTCCCTTGGGGAAACTGCTAGGTACGTATGACCGAGATTGGCCACTGTTGGAAACAGAATACTGGGCTTGATGGACCTTGGTCTGACCCAGTATGGCATATCCTATGTTCTTATGTTCTTATCTGGGATTCCAAGCTAGTGCTGTCACCATTGCACTATGCTAGAGCTGTGCTTGTGTCTGCTAGCTAACAAGCCACAAAGTAGGTCACTTTTCAGAACGAATTTTCTGCCAGGTTTTCAAAGTACCACGCTCCAATATTATCTACAAGATTGTGATGTTATATCAATGACTTATAACCAGAATAACAATAATAGTTAATATAAGCGATGAGGTCTCAGACTTATATGGGTGCTTTTATTCAGACTTTAACATATCTGAGACATATGCACCCTTTCGTTGCATCAATGACCTCTGACATGTCCAGATATCCGCGCGGCGTTTTTAGAGTTGGACTTTAATCAGAGAGAGTCACATTCCCCTGAAGAAACGACATATGTGAAACGCTACGGCGCCAAGATAGTGCATTGGGAGCAGAAGTTGAGAGTACTGCTTGGGAGCAGAAGTTGAAAGTACTGCTTACATTACAACCTGGTAACAGGAAGATATTAATGCGAAGCTCTGTCATCGGGTTTAGCCCAGCCCAGTGGATAAGAAAGAACATTGCCTGAGATGGCACTATTCATTAAGATAAGTACTCTTTCTGACAAAGAACTTTACAATCTTCCTGAAAATGTGGTTGTAACCCGCAGTCCAGACAAGATAATAAGCAAAAAGCAAAATAAACCTAGGGTTAAAAAAAAGAGAAAAATAGCGATAACAACAGGTGATTGATGTATTAATGGCGTTCTCACTGCATCATACAAGTAGATCCAGTGAGTAGCCAATGCTAAATCTGAGACCTGATCGCTAAAAATATAAATAGTAAAACTTAATAGTGAGTTAGTCATAATAACTAATGGTAAATAGTGGAGCTTAATTGATATTTGTAGCATGTCCAGATATCCGACTATTGTGGGGGGAGACTTCAACCTCGTGCTAGACCCCTTGTTAGACAGGAGTCCAGTGAGAACTAATAAGGTCCCCAAAGCACACCCTGTTCTTTTGCCTCTAATACAAGAATTAGGCCTGGTAGACATATGGTGGTTGCAGCACCCTATTGACAAAGAATACACTTTTTTTTCTCCCCCCTCATAACTCGGTATCACGCATAGACGTTTTCCTAGTCTCTAAAGGACTATGTTCTAGAATCAGTGAGTCCAATACTCATGCAGCTCATATTTCTGATCATGCCACAATCTCATTCTCCCTATTGGACTCAATGAGCTTCCCATCTCATTCATGCTGGCATTTTGACAGAACTCTTCTTGGTAGTCAGGAGTTCCAATAGACCATTCTGATGGCTATAGAGGAGTATTTTCAGTTTAATTTATCTCAGGACACCTCGGGTTAGGCGTGGTGGGAAGGATTCAAAGCTAATATGCGGCCACCATGACCAGTTTTGCTATACGACAGGCCAAGAAACGTAAAGCAGAACTTGAAGCTTTGGATAAGCAGATTAAAGTGGGGGAACGCATCATAGGTCAGAAAACTGATCCTAACATTCTGATACAGTTACAGCATCTTAGATTTAGATATAACTTGATTTTGACTACTGAGGCTTCACAGAACATTCCAGTGCAGAAAGGGCGGTATTATTTGGAAGGTAACAGGGCCGGACGGTTATTAGCTAACTCGTTAAAAGGTCACAAGGAAGCTTCTCACATTGCTGCTTTGAGAGATCCTCAGGGGCAACAATTGATTGTCAAGGACTCTGAAATTGCAGATACCTTTCACCAATTTTATACTCAGCTATACTCCCCAGAGATAGAATTTTCTGAGGAAGATTTTGATAAATTACTGGCCAATATACAGAGGCCGGTGTTGGATCAGGAAACAGCTGCAGGTCTAGATAGGCAGATCACGGTCATGGAAATTATCCAGGCTATTGACTCTATGCAAGTGGGCAAGACTACCAGACCAGATGGCCTTCTGGTTGAATTTTATAAAACATTTTGCAAAGTGCTGGGCCCATATCTTCAATAATATTATAGGCTTCTTTTATAAATGGAGGCCCAGACTGGAGCGTTCGCCTCTGCGGATATCGTAGTTCTTGAAAAAACTGGGAGAGACCTTCAGATGGTTAGTAGTTACCGCCCAATTTCATTCATAAATGCAGTTTATAAAATATTTGCTGCCACTTTAGCTGGTCACCTCTCCAAATTGATTCCATCTTTGATTCACCCGGATCAATGTTGCTTCACCGAGGGACGGTCTACAGCCGACAATGCTATGTCATGTTACATAAGAACATAAGAACATAAGATATGACATACTGGGTCAGACCAAGGTCCATCAAGCCCAGTATTCTGTTTCCAACAGTGGCCAATCTAGGTCATACGTGCCTAGCAGTTTCCCCAAGGGACACAGGTTCCACAATGCTTGTATTGGTTCAAGCATTGATATCCTGGGTCCCTTCTTAATAATGGTTTATGGACCTTTCCTCCAGGAACTTGTCCAAACCTTTTTTAAACCCAGCTACACTAACAGCCTTTACTACATCCTCCGGTAACAAATTCCAGAGTTTGATTACACATTGAGTGAAAAAATATTTTCTTTTATTAGTCTTAAATGTTTTGGAAGGTGCAGAAGGAGCAGAGGGCCCACTGGTGGTATTATCATTAGATGCAGAGAAAGCATTTGATTGACTGGAGTGGCCTTTCTTATTTGCCGTCTTGAAGTGGTTTGGTTTTGGTGATAGTTTCCTTAAATTAATTAAACTTATGTATGCGAGACCAAGTGCTAATATTTCTGTGAATAAACCACCTAGAATTGTTCTCAGGAAGCTTAAATCTAAAAAAGAGGAGGGGAGTGTGAACTTCCCTGATTTTCAGGCCTACCACTGCGCTTTTTTGCTGAAACACGGTTCAAGCTCTATATTTCTTTGCACACAGAGCTCATTTAACCCCGATAAAGGTTTCCAAGTGGGATAAATCAGTTGGAAATGAATGTTAGTCTTGTCAGAGTGATGTTGGCACTTTAAAACATGTGGTATATGACTGCCCTGATGTTCAGTCCTATTGGATTTTGATTGGGATTCAGGGCTACTCTCTCTTGGTCTATTATAGTTTTCCGGTCAGCAATTGGCATCTCGTCGTTACAGAGGGATTGTCATTTCTTATTTGACTTCATGATGGGAGTGGCGCTGCATCTCGTTATTGCCAACTGGAAACATACGGCAGATCTCAACTGGCACGAATGGTGGAATTGTCTATGCTTATGTTGTAAATGCGAACAAATGCCACGTTATGGTGCAACCCCCATGCCTTCTACCTTGCTTAAGTGGAAATCCCTACATAATTATATCTCAAAAGCACGATATGGTGTAAATTAAGGGGTAATTAGCTAATCAACCATGCCTCCACATGGTAGAGGGCTTCTTTGATTATGTCATAGCCCTTGTAAGCCTGTTTCTTTTCTTTCTAAAGTCTCTTTCTATGATGATCGCATCGTGGAGGGAGGGTTAATGTTGGGGTAGGCTGTTAAGGCCTTTTTTTTTGCTCTTATGTTTAAAGAGAAGTATCACTTTAATTGTAACGTTTTGTTTTTTTGTTGTAATTTGTCTGAAAACGTAAATAAAGAAGTTTAAAAAAATGGAGTTTGTATGTAGGAATCTGTCCTGTAGAAAATAGACTTGTACAGCTTTTCAAATAGATGTATGGATGTTTTGGGGCCCATTGCTGCTTTTTTCTGGGTAAGCCTCTTATAAAATAAGATTTGGAAGTGTATGCTGGTATGGTATGCTAGATTTGGCCTTGTAAATCTTCAGTGACTTTTGCAGTGTTTTACATTAGTTCACAATATGCCTGGCACTGCAGAATGCTTATGTTGTTGTTAATGAGATGACCAGAATCCGATTTATTTTTTTTTACTATCCAGTCTGTTTGTATGATTTACTGCTAAGTATTTTTATTTTGGCTATGCATTTGCTCTTTCGCTGCAATTTTCTTATAATATTGGATTTGAAGAAGAAATACTAATATCGCTTGAAAAGACTTCACAAAGAGGTTTTGGGAAAAAGGAGGGTAAGGTGCAACCAACATTAATAATATTGAGGGAGGGGTGCTTCTTTATAGGCAGGGGGCACTAGAAACTCTAGCACTGGCCCTGATGGAACCGGATGGGATACATCCCAGCAATGTTCCTGTTAACCTGCGCTGGGTCCGCCGCCAACATTGCCAGTGTGGGGGGGGGAGGGGGGGTGTTCAGAGCAATCGACGCTCTGCCCCTCCCCCCACCGGCTACCGGCGGCGGACCCGGCGCAGATTAAAGAGAACATTGCGAGGGTGCTGTGGCATGTGTTACGCCACAGCACCCTCGCAATGTTCTCTTTAATCTGTGCTGGGTCTGCTGCCGGCATTCCTGCTGGTGGGGGGAGGGGCAGAGCGTCGATTGCTCTGCACCCCCCCCACCCCGCCAGCAGGAATGTTGGCAGCGGACCCAGTGTAGGTTAGCGGGAACATTGCATCCCAGGATACTGAAAGAACTCAGAGAGGTTCTAGCAGGGTCTTTAAAGGATGTTTCACAGGATTGGAGAAGGGCTGGTGTGGTACCTCTTCGCAAAAGTGGCAGTAGGGAAGAAGTGGCAAACTACAGGCCAGTAAGCCTTACCTCGGTGGTGGGAAAAGTAATGGAGACCCTCCTGAAAGAGAGAATAGTGGACTTTCTCAAAACCAATAGGTTGCATGATCTGAAGCAACATGGTTTTACCAAAGGACGATCATGCTAAACAAATCTAATTGACTTATTTGACTGGATGATCAGAGAACTAGATCAAGGGCATGTGATGGATATGATCTAGCTGGATCTCAGCAAAGTCTTTGATACTGTTCCTCATAGGAGACTTATCAATAAATTCAACAGTCTGGGGATGGGTCCCAAGGTGGTAAACTGGATCAGAAATTGGTTGACTGCAGAAGGTGATGTAAACAGAACTCACTCAGATGAAAGAAAGGTGATTAGTGGTGTGCCCAAGTGATTAATCCTTGCGACTGGTACTGTTCAATATATTTGTGAATGATATAGCTGAAGGACTGAATGAAAAATTCTTTCTTTTTTGCAGATGACACAAAAATTTGCAACAGAGTGGTCTCCCCTGAGGGAGTGGATAGCATGAGGAAAGATCTACAAAAGCTGGAAGAATGGTCTAATGCTTGGCAGTTAAGATTTAATGTGAAGAAGTGCAGTGTCATGCACTTAGGATGCAGAAATCCAAGGAAATTGCATGCAATAGGGGGTAAGGGGTTGGTGTGCAGTGACCAGGAGAAGGACCTCAGAGTGATTGTTTCTGAGGATCTCAAGGTGGTGAAACACAGTGACAAGGCGGTGGCCAAAGTCAGAAGAATGCTGGGCTGCATACAAAGACGAATCACCAGCAGAAAAGAGGAGGGACTAATGCCACTGTACAAGTCAGTGGTGAGACCTCACTTGGAATATTGTATTCAGTTTTGGAGACCATATCTCACAAAGGATATAAAAAGACTGGAAATGGTTCAGAGGAAGGTGACCAAAATGATTTGGTGCCTGCACTAGAAGACTTATGAGAAGAGACTTGAAGATTGAAATATCTATACTCTAGAGGAAAGGAAGGACAGGAGAGAAATGATATAGACCTTTAAACACTTAGGGGTATGTTTACTAAACAGCGCTAAAGGTGCAGCTGCGACGTTATCACGCGATACATGATGTTATCACACATTAATGGCGCATTACCATGCGAGAACGTCACGTATCGCACGATAACATCTCCGACAGTGTTAAGGTGCGCAGAGGGTTGAGTAAGGCTCCCCAGAGGGCAGAGTAAGGCTCCAGGGGTGGAGATAAGGGGTCAATAGGTGGAGAGTGGGTGGGGAGAGGCTCCATGCACACTAATGCCATGAAATGAAGGTCTGAAAATTAGCACCAGTGAAAACCTCGCGCTAGAGGCACATTTGCTGGAGAGAGAAACCATTTCAGTCAGCAATGTACAGCAAAGCCAGGGAGACCAAGAAAAGTGCTAGTAGTGATAAATGTGCAGCAGCAGCATAGTGGCCAAGTACAAAGGGCACGACGGCGAGGCTGCAAATGGTGTACAGGGAGCTGAAGGTGGGACATGCAGTGTGGCAGCTGAGGCACAGGGTAGACTAGGCAGATGCCTAGTTGGCACATAAGAACATAAGAACATAAGATATGCCATACTGGGTCAGACCAAGGTCCATCAAGCCCAGTATTCTGTTTCCAACAGTGGCCAATCTAGGTCATATGTACCTAGCAGTTTCCCCAAGAGACACAAGTTCTACAATGCTTGTACTGGGTCAAGCATTGATATCTTCAGTCACTTCTTAATAATGGTTTATGGACCTTTCCTCCAGGAACTTGTCCAAACCTTTTTTAAACCCAGCTACACTAACAGCCTTTACTACATCCTCCGGTAACAAATTCCATAGGAACACAGAAACTGCAAATCAGCAAGCCAGCAACTGACCAAGGTCAAACATGCCCACGAGTGTGTGTCCCACAGTGTCCCAGGGGACATCACCCAGCAGGTACCCCAAAGGGCACATAACAGTGACAGGCGGTGCCAGGGGAAAGTGCGGATGTCTATGTAGGCACCCGTATCCCAGATCCCACACCATAGTCAGCCACCTACCGGCACACTGGATGGCCTGGGACTGTGCACCACCAGCACCACTGGCATAAGGACATGTCAGCATGGTGCCGGAGGGGTGCTGGTGGTGGAGAGGGCAGTGCCATCTGCCCACAACACACCAAGGCCAAGCCCTGTTTAGGTGGGTGCCATGCACTGCAACAGACAAGGTCTGTCTGACAAACAGTCATGGTATCCCCATGGAATAACCAGCCTCTGTGGCAACAGTTTGGTGCAGTACACACAGCCAATGTGTTCAGAGGCAGAATGTCACAGGTTCAAGTCCCAGCTGTGGCTCCTGCAGACCATGTCCCTATATTTTACCCAGTACTAAACAGTGGTAATAAAGACGGAATCTTTATTGCTGATAAAAGAAACATGCCATAAATGCCTATATTTTACCCTACAAAGCACATACACCATAGACATGTGCAGTCCCTAGAGCAGAGGTTCCCAACTGCAGTCCTGGAGGGCCAAACACCATTCAGGTTTCATGCTGCCCCTAAGAAATATGCTTGTGATACATTTGATTGCACCGCCCCCATTGTATGCAAATGTATCTCATGCATATTCATTAGGGTCAGCATGAAAATCTGAACCGTGTTTGGCCCTCCAGGACTGGAGTTGAGAAGCTTTGCCCTAGAGCAGAGGCCAACAGGGGCACAAACACCCACATCCACACCCACAGGCTCCACTATCCAACGGCTCATGGAGAGTCAGGCTGTTGGGCCCTGCGCGGAGCAGCGTCTACCAATACTAGCACCTGCATACCTTAGCAATGACGTCTTAAACTTGTAAACACATTCCACATATATCAAAAGGTTGCTATGATTAATGTCAGATAACAAATCCTAAGTTAAACACGATTTGTTGACAGAGATTCATCATAGCAACCTTTCTGATATCTGTGGAGTGTGTTTCAGTTGCTGTGTCTGACAGTGTTTCCCACCCCAGGGAGTGACCCTAACTGTATTGAGTACCATAGCAATGTCTACACTGTGCCCAGGACTGGTGTGGCAGCCAGGGCTGCCAACCACCTCTCTCTTTGCACAATGCTGAAATAGGTGTGGGAGTGGGTGTATGTCTATCCAGTGTTTTGTGGCTGCCTACACCTTACTGAGCCCACAATGCTTGCACTGTATCCAGTGTTAGCTTGCCAATGTGCATAATGAGGAGCAAGGTACTGTGGGTATGGTACGGACACGGCGGCCTGAGCAGGATGCATCTGCATAGGGAAATGGCTGGGACATTGTAGTGCCCAGCCACCACCTTCACAGACAGGGTGGCCACAGCATGTCATGCTGGGAGGTCACTCTCACCCTGACTGAGCAGTGACCACGGCATGGCTAGGTTCCCCCATAGTGCTATACAGTATTTCTCTCAAGTGATATCTATGGGTTTCCTTTTCTGGGGTCCAATCACTGACATACCTGCTTGGTGTGTGCTCACATCCCATTCTTGGGTGCATACAGTTCATCCAGGAACATGCACTATGTACTAGCTAGCAGACTGTCTGCCATTAGCATGTGTATGGCTGGAGCAGGGTGCAGCGGGTGGAGACTGACTGTACCCTCTAATGGTGAATGTCAGAGAGGGGTGGGGGGCAACTGAACTTTTCCAGGTCTACTGCCCTATGTGATACGTACAGATCTGCATTGATTGCCCTGTAGGGTGCCCATTCCCCAGCAGGATGGGAGTTGATGGTCCCCTTTACTGCCACCATTGCAGAGATGTAGAATGTGGATCTGTTGGTGGGGTTCGTGTCCCCCATCCTGACCCACAGAGGGTGGGTTGGGTGGCTACATAATCCGCTTTGGGGGTCCAAACACCACCCTTCACTTGTAACATGTGACCATGGCACCCACACAGGATATGCACTATTCTGGGTGCATCATATTCCACAAGGGCTGGATGTGACTGGGAAATACAGATGGACACAGGTGTGTCTGCAAGGACTACCTATCACACACTGGCACTGATGGGGACCTGCAGCACATCCTACCTCAGCCAAGCCAGGTGCTGCGGACCTGGTGCTGGGCGCCACACCTCGCCCTCAGGGTGAGCACAGGAACCGTACAATGTCATGGTCTGTAGCTACTCTGTGCCAGTAACACACACCCCCTTCCAGGCCGGGGTGCTATAGAGGTGCATACCCCATCTTGTGATCAGATGTAGGCTGCTGATCTGCATGTGCAGTGCATCATGGGTACGGGTGGGTTTACCCTATCCTGGTAACCACAGAAGACAGTTTGTGTGGTGACCTGCAGTCTTTCTGTAGCCCGCCAGAGGTGTGTTAGACCTTAAAGAGATGCAGCCCACTGGTTACTTCAATGACCATGGAGGCAGCGGTCATCAGTTTGATCCCACAGTGGTGTTATGTAATAGGGCTTTCTGAGGCATTTCCTTTTAATTAAAATCAGTGCTGCCAGCAGAAACACCCTCACAGTGCCGTAGCCTAAGATGCCTCATAAGGCGCCCTATAAAGTGCTCTATAGGGCACATTATAAGGTGCCTTGGTGGACAGGGCACTTTATAATGTGCCCAAAGGGGTGCCTTATAGGGCGCCTTATGCAGCACCTTCGGTTACGGCACTGTGAGGGTGTTTTTGCTGGCAGCACTGATTTAAATTAAAAAAAGGAAATACCTTAGACAGCCTTCTTACCTAACACCACTGCAGAATCAAACCCTTGACCTCTACCTCCACAGTCATTGCAGTAACCAATGGGCTACATCTTTATTGTTTCTAACATTGCACTGGCATGAACTTACAGTAGGGTTAATGCGCGTTAACGTGCCATGGTGCCCACTATCGCGCGATAAAGATTCTTGCTACCTTGCCGCCAGAATGCCCACACCTTATATGGCATTCTTCACATTATCACTGCAACTAGCGCCGGTAACATTAAGACGGTTTAGTAAACATACCCCTTAGAGTATTAATGAACAAACAAACCTTTTTCAAAGATGGGGGAGCTGCAAAACTAGAGGACATAACATGAAGTTTCAAGGGGATAAACTGAAAGGCAACTTCAGGAAATACTTTTTCACTGAAAGGGTGGTGGATGCTTGGAATGCCCTCCCGATGGAAGTGGTGGGGGCAAATACAGTGACAGAATTCAAAATGGCATGGGACAGACTCAGTGGCTCTCTTTATAGCAACAGAATAAAATCAAAATAAACATTACTATCTCTTATATCTCAACAAATAGGGGTGACCTGCACAGAGTGCTAGGTACACCCCTAAACAAAGGCATGGGGAGGAGTGACCTGCATGGAGCTGCAGGTGCACCTACTCTTGCCACCTTGCTGGGCAGACTAGATGGATCATGATAGTCTTTACCTGCCATCATATACTATGTATGTTACTGTGTCTTCTCTTAATACTGTTCCTAGTGTGTCCTATCTATTAGTTATTTCTTTTTTCACCTCTTATCTTCACTTCCTCCCCTACATCCATCCCTGACATTAATCTTTCAGCTTTCTTCCTTTTATTTTTCTGCTTCTCTGTCTATTCTGATGTCACTCCTCCTCAATCAATCCTCAGTCTCTCCCTATTTTTACTGTCTACCTATAGTTTTTATCTCTTACCCCCAACCCTCCCATTCATCATCTCTCCCCCTCCTTCCCCACTCTCTCACTAATTCCACCTTCCCTCCATCTCCCTATTCCATGTCCATCATATTCTTTTCTCTTCCCTTCTCCCTGCTCCACATCAAGTATTTCACCTTCTCTTCCTTTCCCCACCTCCCAGTCCAGCATTTCTCCTTACTCCTCCTTCAGATGTCTAGCATCTTCCCTTTCTTACCATCCTCCCCCCCCCCCCCCAGGTGTCCAACTCCTTTTTCCCATCACTATCCACCAGTTATCCAGCATCTCCTCACCCAAGTGTCCAGCATCTCTCTTCCCTCCTTCCTCTTGTGTCCAGCATGTCTCCTGTCTCTTCCCCATGCCCAGCATCTGCCCTACATCCCCTTATGCCCCCCTTGTCCAGCATCTACCCTCTGTCCCATACCATGTTCGCTTTCTGTCTTCCACCTTGCCTATCCCATGGCTAGCATCTTCTTGCCACGTCCCCCCGGCCTACCTCAGCTGCTGCCTCTTCAATGTCTGCAGCAGTGGTGGTGGTAAACTGTAAGTATGAAAAAAGTGAATGGTCTTTGAGACTCTTGTGCGTTTGGAAGGCCTTGATAGTCCCGCCCCCTCTGATGTATAAAGCGTGCATCAGAAAGAGGCGGGATGGGCAAGACCTTCTAAGTGCACAGAAGTCATAGAGGCCCCACACTACTTTTTTTTAATACTTACAGTTCACAGCCACTGCTGACACATGCTCAGAACCCATGAAAAACTGCAACGGCAGCAGTGCCGCTGCTGCCACGGACTCAGCATAGCACCTCTGGCACTCTCTACTGGAACTGGAGACAGGAGGCTACCCAAGAGGCAGCAGCTGGGCACAGAGCCCTGAAATCGGGGCACAACCCAAAAATCAGGGACATCTGGTAATCCTATTAGTGGCTCATCTGCATAGTCTGAGTATGCATATCATGGCCTGGGCCTGTACAGATTTCAATACTTTGCTGATATCACTGAAAGGAGAAGCACACTCTTTCTAGTATTGATGCTCCTAAGGCTACTACATATTTTCATCTGCCAGAATTGCGCACAATATTCAAGGTGAAGTCACACCGTGGAACGATATAGAGGCATTATAATATCCTTTGTTTTATTCTCCATTCCTTTCCTTATGATTCCTAGCATTCTAGTTGCCATTTTGGCTGGCACTGCACACTGGGAGGAGGATTTCAACATGTTATCCACAATAACGCCTTCATCTTTTCCCTGGGTGGTGGTTCCTAATGTGGAACCTTGCATCGTGTAACCATAGTTTGGTTTGTTCTTTCCTAGGTGAATAACTTTGCACTTGTCCATCTGCCATTTGAATGCCCAGTCTTCCAATTTATCAAGATCCTCTTGCAATTTTTCACAATTCTCTTGGGTTTTAACAACTTTAAATAATTCTGTGTCATCTTCAGATTTGATTACTTCACTTATTATTCCCATTTGCAGGTCATTTAGGAATATGTTAAAAAACAGTGGACCCAGTACAGATCCCTGGGGTACTCCACTATTCACCTTTCTCCATTGGGAAAATTGGCCATTTAGCCCTATTCTCTACTTTCTATCTTTTAACCAGTTCCTGATCCACAATAGTACACTGCCTCCATTCGCATGACTTTTTAATTTTGCCAAGAGTCTCTCATGAGGGACCTTGTCAAAGGCTTTCTGAAAATCCAGATACACTATATCGACCAGCTCACCTTTGTCTACCTGTTTATTTACACTTTCAAAAAAATATAACAGATTAGTAAGACAAGACCTTCCTTGGCTAAAGCCACATTGGCTGTCTTCCTTTAAACCATGACTATCTACATGTTCTTTCTTATGAACAAAATACGTACATCACAATTTTTCAGGTTGTTTTGCCTTTGGTTCAGTCATCTCTCTGCCTTACAAGAAAATGAAGCCAGCTTCAGGCTGGCTGCCATCAATTTGAGAAATACATGTGGCAGGACACGAGCAAGATAGGGATCTCTCCTTTCTACAGAACGTAAGAGATGGGATAAGAGGGTGTTCTGGAGAAAGAATCTGTGGCCCAAAGGATATCCAGGCAGTCTTTTTTAATAACGTTAGCAGCAGCTTGGGGGAGAAATGGCCAGATATTTTTTCTTCTTTTTTTCTTTTTTTGAGTTCTTTGATTTTTTTTTTAATTTGTTTGCTTCATTATAAAGAAATGAAACAAATACAATTAAATGACATTTTAACAATCAAAATGAACAAAAAAGATTCATTGCACACTGCTAGGCCTCACTTTCTTTATGCTCTGAATGTAGGCGGTACAGGGTTGCCAAGCTATCCAGTTTCTAGAGTGAGATTTTAAACCAGTTCTGGATTTCTGACAATCTTATCCTGATGCATTATGGGACCTGCAGCACTGATTCCAAAGGATAAACTGAGAGACCCCAAATACAATGTATTACAATGCAAATGTAAAACCATAACTGGCAAAAGTGAGTAACTTGGTAACACAGGGAGCATGTTTACAAAGTTGCAGTACCTGTTAACGCAGCAGATAGCATGCTTTATCTGGCCACATTAACTGTGCATGGCTATTCTGCTTCCTCCCTTGACCTATTTGCAGAAACTTTGTCAATTGCCAGAGTGGGCAGGAAATGGGCTAAGAGTGGGCGAGTCGGCAGCATGCAGTCACCGTGGGCATCAACAACACGTGGTAACTGTCAAAGCTTCAGGCAGCACAGGTGCAGATAACACCGCCTTAATGATTGCCTTTATGTGCATCCGCGGTGCTGCCTGGTTGTGCTGTTAGCAATTTCCAGGCACTGCTTGCTGAAGAAATGCTGTGCATGCCCCCAACAGACAGGGCACAGCTTTGGCAGTTAACATGGCACCGCTTGCACTAAAACGTTGCATTAGCTGCAGAAATCTAACAGACTTCGTTTAAAACCTCTGGTGAATATCTTTTTGACCACCCAAGATAACTCCGAGACATCCCCATTTACCACACTTTCTATTCATGACTGTGATAATATTGTATATTTGCTCTCTGCAGTCTGAAGCTACTGGAGTTGAACTGAAACCCTGGAAGATCAGACATAAAGCCATGGTCAGAGCAATAGTTTATCCTTCCAGTACTGTTTTAAAAAAAAGAATGATAAGACAAGCTAACAAGCAAAAGAAAATTCTTTGCACAGACCTGCTATAGTCAACCCAATAATCTGATCCACATAATTAAATATAAAGTGAATTAACAGTCTAGAAGGTCCACTTCACGGATTTGAGTTGAGTGCTTATTATCCACTTGAACATCTTACTTTCAAATAAAATGTTTCAAGTAGTATGAAATATACACTTGGGACTGGCGCAATTGTACTTTTAGTGCTGGTTCTCTCTCTTGATTTTGCAGTAGTGACTGACTTTGTGATCTTAATGTGGTTATAGTGAATCCTTCCTGTAAGGAAATGCAGGTGCACTGCACTGATCTGCCAACTCTTGTCCTTGGTCTACTTTGCCAACACTGGCTGTGATACTCCATTAAAAATATGCAATATACCAATACCAGCCTTTGATAGAAACAGAAAAAATAATAGCAAATAAAGACCATACCACCTATCTGGTCTGTCCATCCTCTATAACTACTAAGCTCTATAATCCATTCTTCATCCTTAGAAATCCTCTGTGCTTGTCCCATACATTCCTAAATTCAGAACGCTGGTTAGGGTAACTAACTGCCCAGTTTTAGACTGGACAGTCCAGTTTATGAGCCATTGTACACTGTCCGGTTACAAGCTGCAGACAGACACTGTTTTGCTGGGTTGAGTTCTGCTGTGCCAATCAAATTACGTTTTCTCTACTAACCTGCTGCACAGTAGCAGACAAGTAACATATGCATGGGGAGCTTTCAGTGCATGGGGGTTTGCGCTTTACTGCTCAGTGTTTTCCCTGAACAGCCCACACTGCATGGAGGATCACCTGCATCTGTTGCCGGCCTTATCCCATCTATCTCACAGGTGGATCCCTCTGCACACCCTGCTGCCGCTACCTGCTCAGTTAATCAGAGACCCCTTCAGCCCTGCCGACTGAGCTCTGGCTACAGTGACACAACCCAGCACTGTATTCACACCAGCATGAGCAGTCACTGGGGTCTCCGTCTTAAGTTCCATCAGTATTTGTGGCTATTCTGCTCCCTCCCTTGACCTGTCTTCCAGTTCCAGTGACAGCTCGGAGTCCAGAGGGTAATTGAGTTGGATCGAGTGCCAGCCTGGGCCAGGTAGGAATGCCAGTACCAATCCAGTTAGCCAGACCCAAGCCAGTCCTGCTGGGCTACTTCCTACTGCCGTCCAGGAGGAGCTGAAGAAAACAAAGGCAGTTTAGCATGGCAATCCCTCCTCATGCTGCTCATAAATCTGACTGGTAGCCCGCCTGACCCGATTCAGCTGCACTGTAGTAAGATGAGACTGAGAGGACAGAGTCACATTGTCATGGGTGACTTGTGGTTGTGGACATCATGCATGGGGGGAACAGGCTACAGGAGAGAGAGGGGATGATGGCTGTAGTGTAGGAGTGGAATGGTGAGAGAATTATGCTGGTGGGAAGGAGAAAGAGCAGGGATGGTGCTGGCCAGGAGCAGGGACAGCGCGACCATTAGGCAAACAAGGCAGCTGCATAGAGCGCCAATGGTTTGGGGGTGCCATTACCACTGCCCCTTTCTGGGACATGCAGTGGTCACAAACAGCCCTACAGTGTTTGCCTTCAATTCCCAGTGCTGTGAGGCTGTTTCAGTTCATCCCCTGCTGAAGCTCAATGCCAACTTTCTGTTTGCAGGAGGGAACAGCCGCCAGCCCACTACAGAGGCAGTACAGCAAGGCAATGAAGGACTTTAATAAGTTTACCACATCTGCAGGCCCAGAATTTTGGCACCTCCTGCTGACTGACACCAAAGACAGACCACACCCATCACCCTGTGCTTGGTATGTCATTGCCTAGGAGTAACTCGACATGAGTTACATTCAGGTATAGTAAGTATGTGCTTATTCCTAGTGGATTTCTATTCTGAACTTGCACAGGAGTCCATGGAGAAGTGAATAATTTACCCCAAAACACCAGGGCATCCATGAGATTCAAACATGGGCTTCCCTATTTGCAACCTACTGTTGAAACCATTAGGCTTCTCTTCCACTCAATTACTCAACCCATTGCTATCACCCTAAGAAATGGAAGTATTTTGTCACAGAAAACGTAAATCATTAGAAGTCTGAAGATTTTAGCTTTTCATTCTCTTGGAGGTAAATTCCCAATAATTTTTAAAATGCATTTCAAATAAAATTTTGCTATTTTATATCTATGATATTATCCAAGTGAACTGCACTATACAGGACAAATCACCTGGTCACCTGCCGAAAGAATATTCTGTAGAATCTCATCTTAAGCATTGGGAGATTAAGGGGTAAGTTGTTGCCATGGTAAATACCATGCATTACTATGTGATGCAGTTTGATAACTATGCAGCGTGAGGAGTAACCTAGTGATATAAGCAGAAAGCAAGGGTTCAATTCATGCTTTAGTTAATGATGCTTCTGGGGTAAATCAAGTCACTCTGTTGCCTCAGATACAAATCTAGGCCCCTGTTTACTAACCCAAGGTAACATAGCACATTTGCATGCTAGTTTACTGTAGGATTTGCTAACTCGTGGTACTGAAGTACCGCGGGTGAGCAAATCCCATAGCAAATGATTTTTGCATTGCTACAGTTGAGAATATTGTATTTTCTTGGTCTCAGCAATGAAAAGATGGCTGTCCTCAGCTTGGAGCCACTATATTTTAGTGGATCAGTGAATGTCCAAAAATAGCCCTTCCACTCAGTGATCCCTTCTAAAAAATATAGGCTGCCTCCTCGACCCTTTGTAAAATATATATCCCCCTTATACAAACACTCCAACCCTAATCCCTTGTAGAAAACTACAAGGTCCCCTGCAACCTACTGCCCCTTGTTATTGGAGCCAGATCCCTAGTGGTAGTACCAAAAAACTACTGCTAAGAGTTTGGCAGCACCATTTTTGAAAACAGACCAGTTACAGCAAGACAGCCTGCCTCTCACTAAACACCGGGGATATCCCAGATGGTGCCAAGGGACTATGGGGGTCATTTTAGAAGCTCTACTCTTGCTTTGGATGCCTGAAATAGTTTTAACTGAAAAACATCCAGAGGGTGGAGAGAAGAAAGTATTCAGCACAATCACAGAGATAGCCGCAGTGGGATTTAGAATCCTGGCTGGCCTGTTCTTAGCACACTACTCTAACCATTAGGCTATTCTAAATATCCAGCTTCTGAAGTATGGTTCCGAGGATGTCTATGTAGACAACCCTGTAGACGTGTATATCAGGCATGTCCACTTTTCTGAAATCGTGTCTGCACCTGGATGTGCCTGCTTTTTTTTTTTTCCAAACATTTTAGCCTCGACATCCCAGACTGCACTTCCAAAATTCCCCTCCATCTGCTTTGGAAGAGATTGGAGGATGGGTCTGGAAGGTCATATTTTAATAAGGGATTGAGAGTGGAGCGGCTATTATTGTACATTCACTGCCTTCTTTAGAACCATGCCTGGGAGGCGTTAGCTTTCTATTAATAAAACAGCTTGCAAAGTTCAGCTCAAGCTGCCTTATTTATTTTGCATAATGATGAGTAGAAACTAATTATTTATTAACTTGCGATGGGGTTAAAATGTTTGCATTAAGCTGTATTATTGGCAAATAACATACATTATTGAGAATTAATGCAGATGAATTGAGTAACAGCACATACTGAGTTAATGCAGCTTCCTTGTTTATGTATGTATTTATTTGTCTGTCTGTTTGGATTTAGCTCATAGCTTTGCAGCAGTAGCTTAGAGAAAAGGGCCCTTAGAATGTGTATTGTCTCCAGGAAAAGGGCCTCGAGTACCTGCGCTGCTTGAATCATGCTTGCTTTGAGGTTTGTTTTGGAAAGGTACTTACAACCCAAATCCTCAAAATCCAAATACACTTACAGTAACTGGCATTACTTCTGGTATTAGTAGAGTATAAGAATACATTCATATGAAGCAGTCCCAGACCAACCAATAAACCTTACTGAACGATGGGTGCAGATTAGAAGTAGAATGTTTCTCTTTACAACTCACCATACAAGAAAATCAGATTCTATTCAAATTCTGGTGTCACACCAATGGCAGCAACAGACTCCTTCTGCTGCCAGGCACTGTGTGAAATAACACCAAAATCTAACAGACAGATTTATTTATTTGACTAGATTTATATACCACTTTTCCAGAGGTCAAAGCGGTTTACATGGAACTTCAAACAAATTCAAACAATGTTTACATTGAACAGGCAACTTTGTACAATAGATAAGGAGCAGGGTATGATTGGTTAACTTTAGCTATGTACATAGAGGCCAATTACGATGGGGCACGTCCGGGCCATCCAACTGTCCAAAACTCTGAATGACCTGAATATGTACCTGATTTTGATCCCACGGGAGCTGTACGGCCCTGCGGGAACAGAATAGGGGCATAGGGCCTGGACATCCCAGAGATGCCCCGATTCTATGCCTCCAGACATCCAGGCACTTCCCTGGCTAGCCCAGCCATGCTCCTTCATGGAGCCATAGTGTCATGGCGTCTCTTTGCCATGGCACCATGGCTCCATGCAGGAGCCACGATCGATCACAACCATCAAACTGCCTGCTTCCCCGAGCCCAACCCTGATCAGCCCTTCTGAGGTCAGGATCGGGCTGCAGTGAACCCCCTCCCCTGCTCACCAGGCATGGTCGTCCACCGCCAAGGGGGGGGGATTTATTCCACCTCCAAGGTGAAATGTCCCCCGTCTAAGGCACCCAGCCCAGACGTACAGGGTCGTAACTGGAATCGGCCCTGTACATCCAGGTTGAGTATCCCACCTCTGGCCCACCTTTTCTCCTCCTGCCTGCCTCCGTACAGAGCTCCCTGTGTTGCAGCGAAGTGCACGCAATGAATAAAACCAGGAGTTAGTTTGAAGATCCAAGCCAATTTATTGTGCACAGTCTCAGGGAAATGTCACAATCAAAATGGTCTGAGCAATGGAGTCCAGTAAACAACACCTTTTATACCTTTCTTCTTCAGTTTAATACAGGCAAACTTTCTATTGGTCCTACTGACCCTTTCACCCATCCAATTAGGATCTCTCTGTGGGCCCAGTACTCTGTTCCCCCTGCTCAGAACTCTCTAACAAAGGCACAGTTCTAAACTTTGATACTTTTCTCCTACAAGGTCATTGCTTAGCTTAGAAAATGTGTGAATACGGAGCACTGGTACATGTCTGTCATCAGCATAGAATATTCAACAAAGGACTTATACAACCTTATCAAAAAGCGGTTTAAAGCAGTTTCTCTAACATATACTGACTTTGGTCTTTCTCAGCATTCTTATTCTTAGGTGGGGGCTGGGACTCAGGCCAAGCTTACAGGCCTCTCATACAGTTACAGGCTATTCTAGGCCATAGCCTACCACATTCCCCCCTTTGATTATTCTCACCCGCAAGTGAGAAAGGGTGAGAATCAAATCATACATCACACTTGGTCCTCAGCATCATCATGTTGGGGTACAAGGGAATATTGCCACATAGCTAATACTTTTGTAGCTGCCTTATGTTCAACAACACTATCAATAGTTGAGTTCAACATGCGTAAGCATAGGGGTAGGAGACATGGGAAAAGCAAGCAAATAGCCAATATGAATAGGACAATGAGTACAAGTGTTTTCAGGCCGCCCATTCCTGAAAACAGAGAACCAAACCATCCATCGAGTTGCAAACCCTGCCATGTCTGAACTGGTACATATGTTTGCTTTCTCATATGATTGGCTATATCTTCTACAACTTGTCTTTCATTATCGATTTGCAAACAACAGTTAGTTAAAATCAGCTTTCCACATACTCCTCCTTCAGCAGCAAGTAAATAATCTAATGCTAAGCGATTCTGATAAATGGCTGTACGCATCTGCGTGGCTTGCTTAGCTAACAGGGTTAGTGCTCTACTAGTTTCATTAGTTATTATTTCTACAACAGCTTGCAAACGTATAATATGATTTAACATATACACAGGGGTGCGGTAACCCCAAGAGCCATCTTGTGCCCAAGTGGCAGGTCCATAGTAGGAAACGATTCTCTCCGGTGGCCATTCTTCAGATGTTGCATCCCATTTGTCCCATTGGCCTATCTTCAAGGCCTCTCGTTTCTGTCGACTCTTGTATACAGGAAAACCCAGTCGTTCTCCATGGGAACTGGGCAGAAGAAAGAAAGAAGGTCTTATTGTCCCCAAAACACACGCACCTCCCCAGTTGACAGGGAGTCTAGCATATGCTCGACTTCCGCAGATCCAATATAGTCCAGGTGGAGCTTGCCAGTTATTGTGAGAAGCAAGATTTGTCCATAACCTGGCAAGGTTAGGAAAGATGATTAGAGGATTGGAGGGCTCCGGGGCATTGGTTCCTGACCACCAGGATGTCTTTTTGGTAGTAGCATTATAGTACTTCTGGTTTAAACAGACCAACTGCCCCACTAGCATAGTCAATTGTGGTCCAGTCCGAGCAAAACACAGGTTTCCAACAATGGGGCTAGCTAGGACCCATTCACTGGTAGCAGCATGCAGATTAGTTTGGTTATAGGGTACAGAATAGTTCAGTTCTTGTGCTTCCCAGGGCCATTGGTCCCCCATCTGAGTTCCTCCGTAGAAAAGACAATCAGAGACATGAAGGCTGGATGCTACCGCTCCAGCCAATTCAATGAACAAATTTTGAGAAGCGTGGGGAATTACAAACTCTGCTTTCATGGCCTCATAAAAGGTATGATGTATTCGGTAAGGTGAAGAGACATGAGTTTTCGTGTTAAGCTGGATATATACAATAGTCCCAGGGTCAGATCCACTTCCTGCAATACGTAGACCGAACCGGAATCCTTGCTTCCACTGGCTCGGGTCAAGGATGAGAAGTCGTAGGGGATTACAAGCACTTTTCTTGCATTTCTTGGGTTCCAGTAGAGGTAATCTTTCTAATTTGGCCTTGCAATTATCTCCAGTTTGTCCAGTAGGCTACCAGACCAGGTAACATAGTACACACAGCCCCATTTTGGGCAGAAATAGCCATCTTTTGATGGTTTTCCGTAATGTGAGGCCCTGTTACTCACAAGAGACCGATTACTAATTATCACTAATTTCCTGTATAGTCCAGATCCAAAAGTCAGTACAGGTGCAATCAAAATCTCTGTTTATTAGATAACTGATGGACAAATACAGGCAGGGGAAAGAGAGTTCTATTGAACACTAGGCATCTCCAGAATATCTCCCTCCCCCGACTATAATAGTCATGTTACATATATTTATTTATTTATTTATTTATTTAGACAGTTTTGTATACCGCCTTATCCTTCAATCAAAGCGGTCACAACACAATTTGGGGATACATTTAACACGCGGGGATATGAGACACATACACTAATACTTACAGGGAACATGGGCAATGGAGGGTTAAGTGGCTTGCCCAAGACCACAAGGAGCATCTGTGGGACTAGAAACCCCAGTCCTTCCGGCCCAAGGTTGCTGTCCTCTAGTGGGATTTGAACCCCCGACCTTCCGGCCTGAAGTACCGTGCCCCAACCACTAGGCTACTCCTATATACATTTTTTGCTTCCGTGTATTACTTCCGTATATGCATACAGTCTCCAAATCCATCCCTCTGTGAGGCCCCCTCTCTTCCCTCCTTCTGTTTCCTGTCATTGACCTTTCTGTCCCCTCTGTTCCTGTTTCAACATTCCTCCAGGCCTTTGTCTTGCCTATACTCACCAACTGTCAAAAACCGTCTACTGTCTTCAGGACTAACGGCTCAGCTGATACTTTTGCATGGTTTCCTGTGTACGTGCTCTCTGCACAAAGCCTCTGCATGTCTATGTCTGGACCCTTCCGTTCGGACATATGCATTGCTAAGGCCTGTGATATCCTTATGCTGGCCTGGGTTTTTTCTTCCTTTGTCCACAAATATAGTAGTTTGGTTGACATATTTTTATTAGAGCAGAATAAAGGCCATTGAGTGATTATGAACCAGGAACATATCCCTAAACCTTATAATCCCTACAGTAAGTAGTTGGGGAGTGTACCCCAGTGCATATTCCCCATCTGTATGCACCTTCGGGACACATGTACTTGTCATCATAGTAGTAAGCTTGTTCCCATGATCCACACCTGTAATAGTCATTTCTGTTTATCAGGTCACAAGCATCAAAATACAGGGACGCAGGTTTGGTGGGATCAGAGAGTTGAGTTGTAGCATTTATGAGGGCTCCATCTTCATCATTCCATTGGAGTTCCAAAACATAGAAAGAAGGATTCTGTCGGGGTCTAAAACAGGTACGAGTCTTTCCATTCGTACAGACATTTAGTTCTGTACCATTATACATGCACTGACTGACTTTACCAGTGCAAGTGTAGTAAGAGTGATAAAGTAAAGTTTGGGTGATCTTCATCCCAGTCGCGGGTAGTGGTTATACAGGCTGCACAAGGAGGCAGGGCAAAAGTTGTTTCCAGGGGACCCAGGGCTACCGCAAGGATGAAACAGTAATAAGCAATCATCATGATCATAGTCTCTTATTCTTTGATAATAGATAACTGAGATGTTGATGGTTGGTTATTCTCTTCGTAGTGTGAGTCGTAATGGTACTGCAGGATTAGTGATAGAAGTCCAAGGACGACTCTCAGAAACTGCTGCTGGTTTGACTCGACTGTGATGAATCCAGGAATCGATCTCCGCTACCATAAGAACATAAGATATGCCATACTGGGTCAGACCAAGGTCCATCAAGCCCAGTATTCTGTTTTCAACAGTGGCCAATCTAGGTCATATGTACCTAGCAGTTTCCCCAAGGGACACAGGTTCCACAGTGCTTGTATTGGTTCAAGCATTGATATCCTGGGTCCCTTCTTAATAATGGTTTATGGACCTTTCCTCCAGGAACTTGTCCAAACCTTTTTTAAACCCAGCTACACTAACAGCCTTTACTACATCCTCCGGTAACAAATTCCAGAGTTTGATTACACGTTGAGTGAAAAAATATTTTCTTTTATTAGTCTTAAATAGTTTACCCTGTAGCTTCATTGCATGTCCCCTAGTCTTTCTATATTTTCATAAGGTAAGCAATCGATCTACGTTTACCCGTTCCACTCCATTCATTAATTTATAGACTTCTATCATATCTCCCCTCAGCCGTCTCTTTTCCAGGTTAAAGAGCCCTAACCTTTTTAGCCTTTTTTCATAGGAGTATCCTTCCATCCCCTTTACCATTTTGGTGGCTCTTCTCTGAACCTTCTCTAATAACGCTATATCCTTTTTAAGATACGGCGACCAGAATTGCACACAATATTCAAGGTGCGGTCTCACCATGGAACGATATAGAGGCATTATAATATCTTTTGTTTTATTTTCCATTCCTTTCCTTATGATACCTAGCATTCTATTTGCTCTCTTGGCTGTTGCTGCACACTGGGCCAAGGGTTTTAACATGTTATCCACAATGACGCCTAAATCTTTTTCCTGGGTGGTGGTTCCTAATGCGGAACCTTGCATCTTATAACCATAGTTTGGGTTGTTCTTCCCTAGGTGCATAACTTTGCACTTATCCACATTAAATTTCATCTGCCATTTTGATGCCCAGTCTTCCAATTTATCAAGATCCTCTTGCAATTTTCCACAATCATCTTGGGTTTTAACAACTTTAAATAGTTTTGTCTATCCAAAAACGTCTATCCAAAGTGTTTTCTTCTACAAAGAGTACACACTCTGGGTTTGAATCTCCAAATAGATTGGCATATGTGTTAAGAGTATCCACCTGTAGCATCGCTTCAGTTTTTTAGGTTTAATTTACGTGTGGTTAAAAAGCCAGGGTTGGCTGCACTCCGCATGCGCAGCGTTTTTGACCAACTGACAAGACAGCTGGGTGAGAGATCCTTGGAAGGTGAGATCTTTAGATGTAGTTTCTGAGAATGATTAGATTCTTCTAAAAAGATGAAGGATGAATGAGTCTTTCAATGGAAGTTTAGATCAAAGAAGCCAGTATAATTTATTGCTTTATTTGCAGTCCATCTAGTTCTAACGGCACGTTTCAAGCATCCAGTGTTTTCCCCTGAGGAAATGACTAGTGAAACGTTAAAGCGCTTTGGATAGACGTCGGGAACATCAGCTATGCGGGACTACTAGCTGTTTCAATGAACATCACTACTGTGATAACAACAATGGCACTGTGGACAAATCATCTATTACCAGATAAGAGCTGTCTTTTTAACAAATTATAAGGTTATAAAGTTGAATTAAGAAGAAGTAAGACTAACAGCGTGATTATCTGGTTTTGTGCTATACTAATGGGACTGTTAAACATAGAGATAAACGAAGAACGTCAAAGCACTGAAATGAATATGTTAATAGACTGGAAATTCGTGAAATTAATATAAAAAGGAAAGAAAAATATAAATTAAAAAAGAAAAACTCACTAAGTTGACACTGGAGTGAGGTCGTTGATGCGAATTAAGGCAGCCCAGTCCGGCAAGTCCGGTTGGATTATCAGCCTGTTGATAGTCTGAGACCTCGGTCACAAAGTGAGTTCCATATAACTGGAACAGTATAATCTGAACTTAGTGTTAAATGATAGAGCTGAAAAAGTCTATTTCATTACTTGTGTAAATTAGGCTCTATAAGGTGACTAATTATACTATTGTTAGGAAATATTCTTTGCTAGGCCAGGTGGATTATCCTCCGCCCACACTCCGGGCAGAGCTAAGATGTTTGTGGGTATACGGGGGTTAGCTGCTTTGGATGCAGGTAGATAGAACCGCCATTCTTCTTCTCGGGGGACAGTCAGCACCATCAGGCCAGCAGATTCCGAGTTCACAGTCATCTCCATTTTTCCTCCTTCAACAAAGGATATCTGCGCCTGGAGCTTAGCAAGCATGTCTCGGCCCAAAAGGGGAACTGGGCATTCAGGTATGTAAAGAAACTGATGTGTTATCTTCCGTCCCCCTAATTCACAGGCACAGTTCTGCAGGAAGGGTCTTGTGGTTCTAGTTCTAGTGGCGCCAACAATAGTGACAGATCGGGAAGACAGAGGAGCCACTGGCTTAGCCACTACTGAATGTTCGGCCCCCGTATCCACCATAAAGTCCATGTACTGGTCCCCAATCTTTAAGTTGACCATAGGCTCCTGGGGACCCAGGGGAAAATTGGAGCCCGGTCTGGCCTAGTCCTCCTCGTCATAGTAGTCCTAAATAGTCGCCACTCCCTCTACAGCGGCTTCTTCCTGCTGAAACTGTGCGCACTGCATTCCTTCTCGTTGCTGGAACTGGCCCCCTCCTCTCCTGGTGCTCCCCCTCCCTCTCCAGGGGGTGGAGCCAACATTCATTCTTCCAATGTCCTTCTTCCTTACAATAGGCGCACTGGTTTGCACCTAAGGGTGACCGAGCGCTCCCTCGGCCCCTTCCCCATCCTCGAGTCCTTCTGTTTGGATATCCTCCACGTCCTTCAACTAGAGCTGCAGCAAGCAGATCGGCTTTCTTCTTCATCTTTCTTTCACTTTCCCTTTTACATTCTTGATCACGATTCACAAACACCTTCTGGGCCACTTCCATTAGCTGTGCTGTATTCATGCCCGCAAATCCATCTAGTTTCTGCAATTTTCATTTTATGTCTCCCTGGGACTGACTCACAAAAGCGGCATTTACCATTCGCAAATTCTCCTGGGCTGCTGGATCATATGGGGTATAGAGTCTATAAGCTTCAGTTAATCGCTCATAGAAGGCAGCTGGACTTTCATCTGGGCGCTGAAGAACGTCTGCTACCTTCCCAACATTCATGGCCTTTTGGCCTCCCCTCCTCAGACCCTGCAGTAGAGCCTGGTGGAAACGGGTGAGGGCTTTCTCTCCATCTGCACTATTCGGATCCCATCTTGTGTCCTCATTAGGGAAATCTACTGCTGCTGCCCGTCGGGGATCTAGGTTTCTTCTGTCTGCTACAGGGTTCTTTTCCAGCCATCGGGTAGTTGCTTGCACTATTCGCGCCCGCTCTTCAGTAGTAAAGAGGGTAGCCAAGAGCTGGCGGCAATCAGACCAGGTAGGTTGGTGGGTTTGCATGATACTAGACATTAACTCTGTCAAATCTTGGGGTTTTTCAGTATAAGAGGCATAGTGCGTTTTCCAGTTTAATAAATCTGTGGTAGAAAAGGGCACATAAATGAGACTAGTTGGCCCGACCACAACCTGTCCCCCATCATCTAGAATAGGCAATCCTGGGACTTGGCGCAATGGCAACTGGCGAACTTCTTTCAGGCCCGTTTCTCTACTTCGGAGGGCATAGCGTAAATTTGCGCCACTGGAGCCTGGGCTAGCGGGTGACCCTGGACTGGCGATTGATGATCCCCCGCTGGCTGTTCCGTCAGGTGATGGCAGCCCTGCCGGGGTACTTTGAGAACTTGGTTCGGGACTGGGACTCCTGCTTCGGGAAGGGGGGGGGGTTTCTCTCTCTCGAGCAATGGAGGTGACTGACGGGGTGGGGTTATGTCAGCTGGAGGGGCTCTCTCTTCCTCAGACTCTGCTTGGGATAATGGTGGAGCTGACGGGACTGGCTTATACAGGAATTGGGGTGGATAACTCAGAATTTCTGCAGGTTCTGGGGCTGAGTAAATGGGGGGCTTTTCTCCCTTGGCCCCCGGGACTCCCTTTGTAATTGCTAACATGATCCTACACTGTTCCTCACAGCAACGCTTCATCCAAGAGGGTTGCCTTTCACGGATTTCTAACCAAGAGTCTATATAGGGAAACTGGACAGGGTAATTCCTATGCACTATCCCATGCACTCGGGATACAATTCTAACATCAAAAGTACCCTCTGGTGGCCACGCGGTGTCCAGCACCAGCCACTCCCTACCACATAATTTTCCTAACCGGGATGGCGACATCTTCGTCCCGTAATCACCGCTAAATCCCTTCTTAAAATTCCTGATCATACAGTTCAACGGAGTTTGCACAGACCCCGCCCCTTCCATTATGACGTACAAAACAACAGACAAAGAGGGCGGGCAGTATGGCTGCAGGTAAGGGGTCCATACAGCCCACGGAACAATAAGGAAGACAAACACCAAACGCTTCCTCCTTTTCGCGACCTGGGCGCGGTCGCCCGGCCAGGAACTGCGCTACTTAGGAGTCCGCTTTCACTTGGTTTGTATTGCAAGACCTCTCATTCATTCAAACAAACAGGCATGCCACCGAGTTCCCAAAATTTCATAAAGGCCTACCTTACTTACTTATTCATGAGGGGTGGGGTTTCGTCCTTGCGCACTCTCATGCAAGGAGTACTCGGCTACACCCTGAGAGTTGATCAGGCTCTCGTTACCTTGTACCGTTACCTTAAACTGTAATAGTCTCGTGCATGCGAGACTTTCCCATAGCTAGCTGACTAAGAATCAGATAAGTTGCTACTCACCGGATCCGGCCACTAATGTGCTGCGCAACCAGACCCTTCTTGGGTTGAATCCTGGACTCCCCTCGGGTTCGAGGTGTTGGCCGATTGGACCCGGCAGGCCGCCAAGGCAGGGCAGAACCCTCTCTGATACAAGGGGACCGGCGGCGCCTGGGGTCCTCTCTGCTGTCAGTCGGCCGCGGTCCCGACCGGACCAAACCTGGAGGCAGTAATACATGGTATATTCACTTGCGCACCATTCACATACCGCACATTCCCGGCCAACGCACCAAGAATATGTTGCAGCGAAGTGCACGCAATGAATAAAACCAGGAGTCAGTTCGAAGATCCAAGCCAATTTATTGTGCACAGTCTCAGGGAAATGTCACAATCAAAATGGTCTGAGCAAAGGAGTCCAGTAAACAACACCTTTTATACCTTTCTTCTTCAGTTTAATACAGGCAAACTTTCTATTGGTCCTACTGACCCTTGCACCCATCCAATTAGGATCTCTCTGTGGGCCCAGTACTCTGTTCCCCCTGCTCAGAACTCTCTAACAAAGGCACAGTTCTAAACTTTGATACTTTTCTCCTACAAGGTCATTGCTTAGCTTAGAAAATGTGTGAATACAGAGCACTGGTACATGTCTGTCATCAGCATAGAATATTCAACAAAGGACTTATACAACCTTATCAAAAAGCGGTTTAAAGCAGTTTCTCTAACTTATGCTGACTTTGGTCTTTTTCAGCATTCTTATTCTTAGGTGGGGGCTGGAACTCAGGCCTAGCTTACAGGCCTCTCATACAGTTACAGGCTATTCTAGGCCATAGCCTACCACACCTGCACATCTCCCCTATACGTGCTGGGAGTTCTGTTACTAGAATCGGCACTCTGACATTCAGCAGGGATGGACATCCAGACCAGATGTATATCTCCGCTAAACATGGGTCAGAATGACCCCCATAATGTTCTTCATGGAAATTGTCTATTGACAATATGCAGGATGTCATTTATGTTGGGGGGAGGGGTGTAAGGGATATATATATTCGGATATATTCAGAAGTTCGCCATAGCATACCACACCAGCACTAAGCCCAAGAACTCAAATTTCATCTATCCTACCTATGAAAATTCAACATTGCTAATGTTCTAGAACCTCCAATTGTGAAAAGAGAACAAGCCAGACTGATGCAGATTCATACACAGAACCTAAATGTTAACAGAACCATTACCTTGGTTACACAAGCAAAACATAAAACATCAATCACCCAATTAAGAATAAGAGACAGCAAATTAGAAACAAATATGCAGACAAAAAAAGAAACAGGAAACCTAAGAACCCAGACTCTGAATATTGGATCACTGAAGAAAAACAGAAATGCATGTCCTCATGTATGGAAGAAAATACAAAGAAATGCCCATTTTTAAAGCTGGCATTTTTCATTCTCTAAAATCGTATGGGTTGATATTCAGTTGCAATGGTCAGTGGTTTTTTTGCTGATCCTTCTGTTTTATCTTTTTTCTCCAATTCTCTCAACTGCTTTTTTATCTCCCTATAGATAGATTTAATTCTTCCTCCCCCTCCCCCTAGTTTTCAGTCTCCTTCTTTTTACCTTTCAGCTACTTACCACCTTTCCAATTCCTATTCTTACCTCTCTAGTTCTCCCATTCCTCGTCTATCTCATTCATTCACCAGCCTCCTACTGCCCCCTTTCTTTTGTCCACTTTCTAGTCTCTCATTTCCACCCTATATACTTCTCCGCAGCCTTATCTGCCCTCCTCTGCCTCTCATCTCCTCACTAGCTGCAGCTTCTTTCCCATCACTTGTCCTCTCTCCATCTCCAGTACCTTTCTCATGTATTTCCCCCTATCCAGGCTCCCATTTCTTCTTTAACTTCTCTCATTTCCACCTTTCCTTTGTATCTCATCCTCTCCACAGCCTTTTGTCCATTTCAACTGCCTCCTAACCCCTCCAGATTTTTCAAGCCATCTCACTTCCCCATCTTTCTGCACTCAGTCGCACAATCCTCTTCATATCCTTACCCAATCACTTGATCCCCATTGTCCTAATGATCTCTGCTCAATTTCTTACAACTCACCATCTTCCACCTAATCTTCAAACCCCCACTCTTCCATTCAACCCAAGCCCGGAGTCTTGAATCACAATGCCATCCAAGCTCGAAGTCCGCACTTACACTCCCAATACATAGGAAACCTTAGAGTATGCATTATTCTGGTCTTCCATCAAATCTGAGGGGCATGTTTACTAAAACATTTTAAGGGAATACCAGATATCGAGGAATAACAGCAGCATTAAGGGTATTAGCGTGCGATAAAGGGCAGGGTGGGTAGTAGGCATTCCAGCGGTAAGGGCACTGTGCTCTGCTTATCAGGTGCACAGGACACTGGGTGTTACGGGGCCAAGCATGCTCCTTACTGCCCAAAAACAGCTGTTATCTTAAGGATGGATAAGGGAGTTCCAGCGAAAGTCAAGTTAAAGCTGATGGACCTGACAGATCCATGGGTATCGTACGTGGCAGTCAGTAGGTGGGATGAGTATGTGGGAGGCAGCTGAACTGATTCAGTGAGGTGTTTCCAGGTAAAATGCTGTGATGTCAGTGTGTGGCATAGGATGGGGAAGACGTGTCTCCCTGAGGAGCCAGAATCATCACGATGTGTGCATCAAAAGGATGATGGAGCAGGAGTGGCGACATGTAGATCAGGCACAGGAAAGGCGTGAGTGATACATCAAAATGAGGAAAACGTTCCTGTGTAGGCCATGGTGTAGCAGCTGGCAGGAGAATACATGACTGAACATAATCGGCAGATGCTGATAGATGCTCTGAAGAAAGGATGGCGGTAGATGAGAGTGTGGTAGGGGCTTGCAGACCCAATGTACTTGATGTGAACTCACAAATGCAGTTATCATGTGTGTGAACAAAGTGTGGCTGTGCCACGGCGAAGCCACAGTACCAGCCATGTGAGTTTCACAGCTGTCTCAGCCTCCCAACCACCATAAAACCCTCCTGACAAATGTGCATACAACAAATGGGCAAAAGTCGCTCATACTGGGCAGATGGAGCAAGTAAGGAAGTGTATTGATCCCTGCAGGTGGCCATCCCAGGGGTAGGATGTGGCTGCATAGAATGCATAGATAAGATGGAGCCAAAGCTGTGCAGTCACAGTTATGACAAAATAGTCGAATCCTGTTGTTTTTTTATTTTATATATGTATTTAGTTAACTGTTTTTTTTAATGCCACTTTATCATTTCAGTCAAAGCAGTGTATATTGTAATGTAAACTTGATAATGTGCATTAAAAACAGGGACATTGATAACATGGACATAGGGCTGAATGTTGGAACTGTTGCTGGTGACACATACCTCACCATACTCTGCCTCTTTGTACTCTAACACCATCCTTGTGACCTTCACACTTGTGCCCATGGGAAGCCAGTGCTGCTGCCATGCAGGCCTTCTGATGTAACACCTGCAGACAGGTGAACAGAGGCTTTGGCCACCAATGCCACTGATGAAGGGCACATGCTAGACATGTATGGTACTGCCACTACCCCCACCGAAATATTCACCTCCAGACACTGCCTTCCCATATGTTAGAGGATGATGCAGAGACCAATATGATATTTTGGCAGCTGGAGGTGTGCACACACCATTCTGAGGTCTCTGTCACACTGTCACAATCAGGCACACGGGTGTATTTGGAATCTAATTCAGGGTGATAGGTAATGTACTGCTGGATGCTTTAGCCAATGATCATATGACAGTGCTGAGGTGCTGGTTCCTGTGTGCAACTTTGCCTGCTACATACCTTCCCCTATGTGCATGCACTGCATGGATCCAAGGGATCCCTCGCTTGCACCATGGCAATGCAGCATGGGAAAAGAGCAACATGCATGCAGGTAAATCACAGCTTCCTGGAAGTATCCCCAACTGAGTGGATGGATTGGACATTCCCAGAAGCCAGTCTTCACCCTGATCCTAGTACCCAATAGGGTGCAGGTGCACTATATGAATGGACACAATTGCCACGTATACAGCTGTTATGGCAGTTTGAAGTCATCTGCCCACTCACCTGTGCACATTGGTATGTCCTGAGGCCTGGAAGCTGTATCAGAGATGAGGGTTGAAACATTCACGCATGTGTCTTCCCTGCTCACTCCAGTTGAACCAGCAGATGATTTTGCAGCTGCACAATGGAGTCATGTTGGGAGGCAAGTGTAGGGGAATGCTGTGGTGATGGGCCTTGTCAATGGTATAACTGGGAATGCATTACAGTCACAGCCACAGGTTGCAATTGCTTACTGCAAGCTAACCTTCTACTTAGGAATATAAGAACATAAGATATGCTTTACTGGGTCAGACCAAGGTCCATCAACCCCAGTATCCTGTTTCCAACAGTGGCCAATCTAGGTCACAAGTTTCCCCAAAATACACAGGTTCCACAAGGCTTGTGGTCCCCTTTAATAATTATTTATGGACCTTTCCTCCAGGAACTTATCCAAACATTTTTTAAACCCGGCTACACTAACAGCTTTTATTATAAGCTCCTGTAATGAATTCCAGAGGTTGATTACATGTTGAAGAAAAAAATATTTTCTCTTATTAGTCTTAAATAGGTTACACTGTAGCTTCATTGCATGTCCCCTAGTCTTTCTATATTTTGACGGCATAAACAATTGATCTACGTTTACCTGTTCCAATCCATCCATTACTTTATAGACCTCTATCACATCTCCCCTCAGTCGTCTCTTTTCTAGGTTGAAGAGACCTAACATTTTTAGCCTCTCTTCATAGGGGTATCCTTCCATACCCTTTAGCATTTTGATAGCTTTTCTCTGTACCTTTTCTAATAGCGCTATATTTATTTAACAGGTTTTTTATACCACTTTATCATTTCAGTCAAAGTGTTTTAAATTGTTACTTAAACTTCTAAAGAATAGGGACATTTTAAGATATGGCGACAGCACCATGGAATAATACAGAGGCTTTATAATATCCTTTGTTTTATTCTCCATTCCTTCCCTTATGATTCCTACCATTCTATTTGCTTTCTTGGCCATTGCTGCACACTGGGAAGAGGGTTTCAACATGTTATCCATAATGATGCCTAAATCTTTTTTTTGGGTGGTGGTTCCCAACGTGGAACCTTGCATTGTGTAACCATAGTTTGGGTTGTTCTTTCCTAGTTGCATAACTTTGCACTTGTCCACATTAAATTTCATCTGCCATTTGGATGCCCAGTCTTCCAATTTATCACAATCCTCTTGCAATTTTTCACAATCCTCATGGATTTTAACAACTTTGAATAATTTTGTGTCATCTACAAATTTGATTACCTCACTCATTATTCCTATTTCCAGGTCATTTACGAATATATTAAAAAGCAGCGGACCTAGCACAGATCCCTGGGGAACACCACTATTCACCTTTCTTCATTGGGAAAATTTGCCATTTAGCCCTACCCTATGCTTTCTTTTAGCCAGTTCCTGATCCACAATAGTACACTGCCTCCTATCTCATGACTTTTTAATTCCGCCAAGAGTCTCTCATGCTCGGGCTACTTGTAATTGTGTAATTGGTGTCTCACACAGTATGTAGGGTTGATGTATAGCTGACTGGCAGAATGTTCTATGCAGTCACAGTGCATTGCAGAAGCTCACAATACTCTGGAGACACACACACACACATGACCCTGCCATGCAAAAGTGGTGCTGGTTGGCATCCCTGCCTGCTCCTTAGACCTCCTTAGCTGCTCAAGCATTGTCCACATCTGCTCACTGTGCAGGGATATTAGCACACTTTGGAATGCTCAGGCGCTGTCAACACATGCTCAGTGTGCAGATGCTATTAACACAGTCTGCACTACTCGGGCGCTATCAATGCCCACTCAGTATGCCTGTCCTTTTAGCCTGGCCTGCCATCCAGCCATGGGTGATGCAGCTTGTCAGTGTGGCTGATGAGCGTGTGGTCTCTTGCTGGATGATTTGTTTTAGGTTGTACATGCTGATGCAGTCCCTGCAATGTAGGATAAAATTAACATATCACAGTGTGCAATTCCTGATCCTCACTGGGTCAATCTGTGATACTCCTCTCATATATACACTGGCCTTGTGTGTGGAGCCACAGAGAAGCCTTATGGATACAGCAATCCATGGGTATAGATGTCAGGGTTCATGTGGGCATGAGTAGGGATATGGCTATTTCTGCTTAGATCTCTGCAGGCTGTGTGCCACACCTGTCAGACAAGGGAGTATGTTTACTAAACAGCAGTAAGGCAGCAAGTATGCCATTTACATGTAGTAAGAGCACACATGTTCACTTAATGCCGTAAAAATGTCAAGCTTCCATGCGTAAAAGGCTCCTGCAGCGTAAAGGGAAGAGGAGCGGGTGTGAAGGGGCACAAAGTGGGCAGAGAAGGGGCGTTAATACCATTTGTTCCCTTACCACCTCTTGTGCAACACCCCTTAGAGCCCCTTTACACCTGTAACCATTCCGCCACATGAAACTTCATGGAAAGGGTGTCTGCAGAGGAGAGAGAGCCTAGTTAAACATGAGCAGTGTGATGAAATGACAAGAGAGCCCAAATTATTGATAGCAGTGCTCTATTAGCAACAGCAGCATGGTGCACAAGTAGGAAAGGGCACCATGCTCATGTTGACAATGGAGCAAAGGGGGAGGCACATTGGTCATGCAGTAGTAGGTACAGATGGACATTGTGGACCAGGGAGCTGCCCAGGTGACACATAGTGGTATAAGAACAGTGGATCTGCAGATATGCCATACTGAGTTAGACCTCTATCCCACAGTGGCCAATCATGCTCACAAGTACCTAACTGGATCCTTAAAATGTTCAATGATATCTGTAGTGGGGCAAGCTGTGGATCTGCAGTGCCCCCTGCATAATGGTGCAATGACCGTTCCTCTGGAACCTAACCAAAAATTCTCAAAGCACAGTTACACAAGGAGCCTTTACAGCATCTTCATTACTGGTGTGCCAGAGATTGCCTATGTATTGCCTGACAAACTATGTGCCCCTATCAGTCTGGAATGTATTATACTGTAGCGGCATTGCCTATCCCCTTGTCCACACACATTTTGATGGCATAAACAACCAACCAACGTTTACCCATTCCACACCATTCAGTAATGCATAGACCCCCAGCATATCTCCCCTTAGCTGTCTGTCCAGTGAAGGAGCCTAACTGCTGTAACCTCTGCACATAGGGGCATCCCCGCATCCGCACCATCTGTGATGTCTGTCATGATCACACAGTGACTTTGGAGAAACACAGGCATATGGCAGCTGTGGAAAGGAGATCTACCACATTGGGTGATCCAAAGGACATGGCACACTAGGCAGAGATCTCAGCAGCCCCCCCACACACACACACAGTGCCGTTGAACCCAGCTGTGGAGGAAGAGGCCTATAGTGCCTGCAGCTGTAGCCTTCCAGGTAACTGGAATATGCAGGTGCCTGGGGAAATACTACAGCGGTAGCTACCATCCTCCCCCTGAGATGTATCAGTGGCAGGTGGTGATGGGGTCCCTGCATAGTCAGCTGGTGGGGGGGGGGCTATGTGGCCATCCATGTGTGCTTCTGATCCCCCCATCCAGACCTTGCACCCAAGGTGCCTGCCTAACATGCATGTTTAAAATGCTGGGACTGCATACCACCACCACTGACAGCACATGGGCATGTCTGCATGGTGGGGTGATGGTAGTGGTTGTGGTTGTATGGGCAGTGGCACCAGCCTGCAGCAGATGGAAGCCTTGTACTAGTCCTGTCCACCATGTGCTGAAGGCCAGCCGAAGGGGAGCATGTCAGTAACAGGGGCTGTTATCCCAATATGGCAGCATTGTGGTGCAACACACATGGTTGGTGTGTATATGTGCAGAGGGTCATAGATTGAGGTCCCTGTTGGGGTTTCCGTATTGCATGTTCCTGTGGACAAGGTTTAGCCAACAGTGCAACCCCCAAGGAAGGGCCAACAAGGGTGGAAACACCCACCAGCAGCACTGACAGGCTTCACTATCCACTGCTGGTTGAAAGCTAATAGCACACTGACCTGGCGGTAACAATGTGCAGTGACGCCAAGGCGCACTAACAGTGCCTGCACACAGTGCATATGTTATCAATCCTTGAACTGATATTGAGACAGGCGTGTCAAGCAGGAATACCAACCATACCCACTTTTGTACAGTGCACCAATGAGAGTGTATGCATGTATGTGTGTATGGCTCCCCTTTGTTGTATGGCTTTCTGCACTGCACTTTGGCTCACATTGTCCGAGTTGTTCCCAGCCTTTGAAAATGTGAATAATGTGAGGCAGAGGATTGTGGGTATTGCCTTAAACAGTGCAGATTGGCTTGGATGTGACTGCCGCAACAGTAGAGTCAATGAATGGGATGTCATTGTGCCTGTCTGCCACGTGCATTACCTGGGTGGCCACAGCATGTCATGCTGAGATGGCACTCTCACTATGACCAAAATGTAACCATGGAATGGCTTTGTATCCACATAGAGCTGTTCTAATTTTTTGCTCTAGTGATGTAGATGTGATCTCTGTCTGGAAATGCTAATCACAGAGCAAAATGTCAGGTGTCAATGCTGAGTATCCCAAAGCATAATGCTCATGGTCATTCTAAGCACATGCTGTGCATACTGATGCAGCCCAGTGAAGGGCAGCCTTACTTCACATGATATTGCTGGGGCAGTAGTGGTTCAGAGTCCAATCAGTGAGTTTATGGCAGGACAGTAGTAGTAGCCCCATGCCAGCCGAAACACACCCACTGTAGTGGTTATCCATATTATCAGCATATTGACACTGGGCATTGACTTGCACTGTTATCGGAGAGTTAGTGCCCAAAATGGGCAACACTCAGGGCCGAACTGCTGTCACCTATAAGCATGCAGGAAACAAGGAGAAAAGCATAACACGCTGCAGGCAATACCTTCCACACACTAGCAGTAAAGTAGACCTACAGCAGAGACTATCTCTAATAGCGCAGAGTCAGTGGACCAGGTGCTGGGCACCCATCCTCACCCTCAGAGTGACAGCTGAAACCGCTTTGCAGCATGGCTTGCAATTGTTATGTGCATGCACACACAGTCAGTGCATCTTGCTGAGCTGATGTCCTGGATCAGTACATTCTCCATGGTTCCTCAGCTGCAGACCGCTGTTTTGCATGTGCAGTGCCTCATTGGTAGTGGACGGCCCAACTTATACTGGCACACACAGCAATAGTTTGATCAGAGACCTGTAGGCTCTATGCATCTGAGTAGTGCTGTGTGGAGGTGTATCCTACTGGTTAGTGCAATGTCTCCATAGTCAAAGGTCCAGGGCTTCAAGTCCCACTTGTTCATTTTGTGCCTGGGTGCTACTCAGGTTACTTGCCCACCTCAAACAGTCTTTTAAACCCTTTGTTGTACAAGTTAAGATGTTCTATGTAAAAAGTTATAATTGTTCTATGTAAAACAAGCTCTGCATTGTTAATTGTTGTTAATTGTACACCGCAACTGATCGCTGGAAGATGCGGTATATAAATAAGTGTTAAATAAATAAAATAAACAGTCCTGGCTTTGCTTTGACCTGCAGACAATCATCCTTCTATGTTTCTATGCATTATGGCCACACGTTGGGTAGCCCAACATAGCATTCTCCATCATGGACATATGAGAACATGGCTTTAGTGGCTCTGCCATGGCCCATTACAGTAAGTCAGTGATGTATATACAGCAGATGTCTGGGATAACTGGTATGGATGCATTTTCTATTGTGTCATCATTGTGGCCTCACAGCTTTACGTAAAGAGGATATGTCTCATACATTCAGGCACATAACACTCATTGCATAGCCATCTCCTGCACTGTTCTGCCATCATTACTTGCTCCACATGGGGCAAATGGGTTCAACTTGTCCCTTTCTATCATGCCACTCTGTCGGGTGTATTGTCTTGCAATTGCACAGGCTGAGACATCAGTCCCACCCACACAAATGGTGTTTCATGTACCCGATGGCACTGCTACTTTTGGATCGCACATACCAAATGCTTTTGGCCAGTAAGATTTCATACATCTGACCACCACACACACTGCAAACTCTCTGCTTGGAAAATCCATGGCACAGCCCTGCACACACCATTTGGCCATCAGGAGGATTCATTTCATTTATTTGCCAGTAAGCTGCCCCACCAGGGCCATCAATGGTCATTTGCAGCAGTTAGCCATATCATGCACACCTCTCCTGTGACTGCTGCACAAGAGCACTCATGGACAAGCCTCACTTTTCTGCCCACATCAGGAAAATACTGTCTCCACCCAGACACTGTCCTGGTCTATGGCATGCCACACACTGACAGTATATCTGGATACATGTCCACAGGATCGTACCTAGCCCTGTGCGAGCGGTATGGCCACACAGGGTGCAAACATTTAAGGGGCACATTTCAGCTGTTTGCCGGAGCCTGTCGCTGCCACTTTTTATTCACTGAGCGGCAGCAGGCAACGGCAGACAGCTAAATTCACCCTTTAAGCCTCATCACAACACTCTAAACAGTTCTGGTCTCTCCCTCCTCTAACAAGACGTCAGAGCAGGGAAGGACAGATCTGCTTCGAGTGCCGGTGACTGCACATCGGGCGTGCCTCTTCTCTCCCACCGCCGTCCAGAAAGTGGCTGGATGAAGATATGGGGGGGGGGGGCACACACCTGATGTGCAAGTCACACAGGGTTTGATTCACTCTTGGTATGGCCCTGCATGTCCACACCTCACAGACACTATAATATAGCTTACGGCACAATATATACTTTCAGGAACATCTAGGACTGCATGCCTGTCACAGCGCCCCCCCCACTGCTGCAGCCCCTCCGCTGATTCTGGTGCTGCCACCACCCACCCATGACACTGCCAATACCCATACTGACCAGCATCACTACGCAGCTGCCTATCTCACCTAATCAACAGAACAGGCCTGCTGTATGGTTAGACATGCTCATCACACATACTGCCACATAGCCAGGCATCAGGTGAACCAACTCCATTAGCTACGAACTGTGCTTGCATCCATATCTTCTCCAATGGCTTCCCTAAACCCCTTTCATTTTTCTGAGGCTTTCCTGCTTTAAGGTGCATACAAGACACCTTAACGCAGCATGTCCTGTTACTGCCCATAAATGTCCACTACCACCTGTTAATGCAACATGTCCTGTTACCACCCGTTAAGTGTCCATTACCACCCCTTAATGCTGGAACACCTTTAATATGTCCAGCACACTTACTGCATGGTAACCCCTTATCACTGCCATTACCTATTGGAATGACATGCTCCCTTACCATCGTTTAGTAAACATACCCCAAGGTGTGTTCAGTGTGGGTGGAAGAGGGGGATCTTGTTCAGTCTGTGTGCTGAAATGGCTTACTATGCTGCTTGTACAACTGACAGTCATGTCTTACATATGTGATCTGTCTATCCAAAGGGACAGCCATGATACAGGCACATATACATCGCATACCATAGCAGTACTAGCAGAATTGGCAAGGTCCCTAATACCTGGTGTGTGCTTGTGGGGCACTCATCACAACAAAAAGAGATCCTGCACCACAACTGCTGTACCGTGAAAAAATTGGTTTGCTTCTTTTTCTTTTACTATTCGTTTATGTTATTTATATTTTTGTCAGAGCCGCTAAGCAAAAGGAGGCAGAGAACCACCCCCTCTTTGAAATAGCCACTCCTTTTAATCAAAAATGTAGTAAAATAGATTTTTAATCACTTATCTGAAATACTAGAATACTTCAATGCCGCTTCAGGAACCATTGACCCTGCATCAGATTGAAACAGAGTTTGTTCCTGCAGTCATGACTGTTTCAACCTGATGCAGGGTCGACGGTTGCTGACCTGAAACGCGGCACGTTGTTGATAGTGATTTTCCTGAAGCGGCATTGAAGTGCTGGTAGAAGTGCTGGTTGACTGTCTGACCCTCAGGCACAAGTTAATGATGAAACACTCCCTTCTAGTCAAAGAATGCGTTCAGCATGACGTTGACGTTGATCCTTGATTTGAACATGCGCGCCTTCTTGGGTTTGGGTGACAGCCGAGTCTTCCACTGCAGCCTCTGTCTCTTGCTTTCAGGGTCGTACTGGAAGACCCAAGTCTTGTCTCCTGTGATGACTCGGCCAATGAACTCTGGAATTTCTCCGATCTTCTCTAGCAAGTCTCGACAAACATTGACCCGGTGCTCCTTCTGGTCATCCGATAAAAGTCTGGGCACCATCTTGGCGCATATCTTCCGCATCCCCAGCTCCTGCACCAAGATGATCCGCACTGACTCCCTGTTCAGGCTAAGCTCCTCAGCTATCATCCACACCATCAATCTGTGATCACTCCACACCAGCTGATTCAATCTGTCAATGTTCTCAATCGTCTTTGTTGTGGAAGGCCGTCCTGACTTGGGGTCATCCTCCTCCTCCTCTACGTGGCCAGTCTTGAAGCATTTGCGCCCCTCGAAGACTCATGGCCTTGACATTGCATCTTCCCTATAAGCCTTTAGGAGAAGTTGAAGACACTCAGTTGGGCCCTTCTCCAACTTAACAAGAAATTTCAAGTTGATTCTTTCCTCCATATTTCTGCCACCTCCAGTTGCGTGACAAAGCGATGGAGCAGTGTGCTACAAAAACACCTGAAAAAGAAAAACAGATTGAGATGAAAAATATTATAGCAGAATAGTGGTGAGATGTTGCACAACACAGTGACATAAGCAGTTAGCCAACTGGCATTGAGTCATGGGCGTGGCTGCCACAGTCTCATTTCTTTTTTGCCACACCTCGTATGCATATTAATTCAGAATAATTTTCAAAAGTTAATTGTGTACGGATGTGTCTTGTGAAGGGAAGCACAAAACAAAGTCTAGAGTGCTCAGTTCTCCTGCACTGGCCCTAGGCTCAGCACAGCTTTTCTTATGTTCTTTTGCCTACATTCTGGCACAATATGAAATATATCTAAAAGTGGCCAAATCACTGGGATTGGCTTCTGGGTAAGCAACCAGTCTCACACACATTCTCGATCTAAACACTCTTCTGTCTATAGAACACTCTCTGACCTTTGCCAGCCCAGCCAAAGAAGCCCAGCACACGTCCTGCTAGGCCTACCAACCTCACATATTACCACTGTCCCACTCACTGCTTTTTTCTCTGCCTTCTCCCACACAGGTAAATAGGTACTATGTCCAGAAAACATGGTTTGTGACTCCCATCTCCAGCCCCCAAGTGAAGCAGAGGATCACTACAATGTGGCCCACAGGCAGTTAAGGATAGTTCTCAAAAGAATTTCTGCCTTTTTAAAGGCATGTCTCTGATGCTTGGACAGATATGGGGAAGAGCTCCAGTACAATACCTCCAAGGTATGCAACATGTTTCTAGTCTGTTGTGTTGTTCCATAAGCTAGACCTGGCCCACAGCCAGCCTCCACCTCTGAGATTTAACCAGATCCCACAGACAGTTATGAGGAAGAAGAGATTTAACCAGATCCCACAGACAGTGATGAGAAAGAAGAGGTAGGACCCCAGTACCCCCTAGGATATGAATGGACAGTGGCAGCAAGGAATAACCTCATTCTCAGACATTTCTAACTGCTAAGTGGAATATAAAGGTATAGGTACATATTAGTGTTGGCTTGGCCAGCCATGGACTCACATGGCTGCAGCGTTTCAACCTGAATGCTGCAGTGAAGGGATTCCTATCTGAAGCCACACTATATGCCAGCCTTACTTTGATTCAGTTTCATAAATGGATTAAAGCAAGGAGGAGAAAAGAACTGAGCATGCTCAGTTAGTATGAACAGGATAGTTTGTTTTTCACATGCTGTGCAGGGCTGGCCCAAAGGTATCTAATGCCCTAGAAAAACCTTCTACTGTGCGCCCCTCCTTCTCCCCCTGGAGCAACTCAAGACAATCTGCTGCCCAAGGCAAGGGATGAGATGGCACCCCACAACACCCACAACATACTTAAAAAAGAGGGCCTCCTCAGAGCTGTGGTTAGGAAGCAGAGAAGGAGGAAGGGTGCCCACATTCAAAACACTGAACAGACAAGAAAGGATGCAACTTATATCTCCAAGCTATATAATAAAGAAATGAAAACTTTGCAATTGCTAGTTATATTCAACAAAAATTGTAGCAGTTCAACTATGTAGCCTAAGAAACTAATATAAAAAATATTGCCCCATGTCCCTGCACACTGATTTTAATTGCAATCATATATTCTGCATCCAGAGGAGTTCCCCTTACCCAGCAATGGGTGCAAAGCAGAGCTGGGACATTTTCCTGTAAAACTCACCATACAAAACCCCCCAAAAAAGCCCGATTCTAGCAGCAACATAAACCCTCTGCAGTATAAATAGGCTCTAGAACGTCAATACACCTACTGGGAAGACTGAACCAGCCAGCTTACTACAGAACCTTACATAGAAACTCCGGGCCCAATATTCAAAGGCATTTATATGGTTTGCAGACCTGCAAATCCCGTAAATGCCGCTGATGAATATCCATGGGTATCACTGCTGTCGGTTAGCATCAGGGCGTTCCGGGGGTAGCACCTGGGGATAACCGGTTAGCAATGGTCTTCAGCCACTGACCGCTTATCCCTCAGCAGTGAAAGCTAGGCACAGAAAAGGCTGAATATCGCCACTGCCCGCTTAGCTTCCTGTTTCAGCGGTGAACCTTGATATTCCATGCCGGTGACCCGACATTGCCCCAGCATTGAATATCTGGGTTTAATGATCAGTGGCGGTGGCTAGCCACTGTAATCACACTAGCTTCTGCAGCTGAATATCGGACCCTCTGGTATAAGACCAGAGAAATAGAAACAGTGATACATGTAACCCTGCACTATACAAAATGTACAATAACAATAGCAAATAAAAATTCCAAAATCTGGCATATTTCATTCATTAAATTGAAAATCAAATTCTTTTTTTATACTTTTATTTCTAGCCATTTTATTTTTTAATCATCTCGCTCCCAGTCCCTGTTTTTTGCTTCCTTTATCTGTCTTCTTTTAACATTGTTGCCAGTGTCTCCCATCCATTTTCCACCTCTTTTCTCTCATCTATCTTCCCTTCCTTCCTTACATCCATCTCTGGCATTGATCTTTCAGATTTCACTCTTCCTTTTCACCATTCACCCCTCAATCTCATTCTTATTTATTATATCAAACTACAGCTTTCCATCCCCCTCAGCCCAGTCCTCCATTTCCCATCTTCTTTCCTTTCCCAGCCTCTCTCTTGCCTTCAGCTTTCCATGCCCCATGTCCAGCATCTCCTCGTCTCTCTTTCCTGTCCCCATCTCCATGTCTAGTACCGCTCTCTCTTCCTTTCTCTTCCCTAGTCCGCAGTCCAGCACCTTTCATTCCCTATCCACCCATAGTCCGGCATCTCTCCTTCTCCCGCTCCCCCATGTCCTGCATCTCCCCTTCTTTCCCTCACCCCACTCTATGTCCTGCGTTCCCCTTTCTCTTGCATTCCCCACCACCCCACATGATCTAGCAGCATCCATTTGTTATCCCCTGTAGTCCTTTCCCCATGTCCAGCTTCATTTCTTATATTCCCCACATTTCCCTACTGTTCCCTTTACTCTGGTGTCCTGCAACTCCCCTTCCTTTCTCTTTTCTATCTCCCAAATGGCCAGTGTCTTTCTTTCCCTTCTCTACAGCCTCTAGATGCTCAGCATCACTCCCTTCCCTTCCCTATCCACCCTTTCTTTCTCTATGTCCCTCTCATATTTCTTTCCCTACCCCCAGGTCCCACATATACCCCTCTTCTTTTCCCTCTGCCAGACCTTCTACTTCCCCTCACCACCAATCTATCTCTACCCATATATGAGACTACAGCTAAAGCACAGCCTTTGATATATACTTCCTGTCGGGGGGGGGGGGAGGGGGTGGTATGTATCAGGCTTGAGCATGCTCATGTGCTCAAAGATCCCAAGCTCTTATGGCTGCTTTTTCATGCCATAGTTCTGGTGCTGCAGCACCACACCCAGAATTGTGTTTTCCTAGGCAGACGCCTAATCGTAGGACTGACTCTTTTGCTCTGCAAACTTGCCGTGCTAGTGATGATTACATTTTCTGGTTAATGTGCATACTTATAGTATGAGCATATTATTAAGGAAACCTTTACCTTCCACGTGCTAAAATTTATTGCAGCACAATTTAAATGTGCAATGCTGAAATGGCACTTAGGGGTAATTTTTTAAAGAGTTTTTAGGTGGTACAAACGCACATAAATGACAGTATTTTAGTCAGTTATGTGCGTATGTAGCCACATACAAGCATATATTACATCATAAAATTGTGATGTGTGAAAGAACATGCACAAACTTCATGGCATGAACTTTCACTATGGGCATGCACAGAGGTGGCGTTTGGGTGTAAAATGGAAGGAGTTTTAAAATTCCATAATTTATGCATATATGTACAAAACATGTGCTAACATTTACTGCAGCCCTCAAATTGGTGTAACTGCTAGTACTTACCTCTATGTGCTTTCCTTCATTCTCATCAGTATTCTCTAGTCTAGTACGCCCACACTTGTCGTTATAAAATAGGAGCAAAATAGGTGTATTAAAATGCATGTTAACTAGATGCAAAGTTATAATATTACCTTCCACGAGGACAAGTTTCAAAGCCATTTCCACAGATAAAATAGCGTTTTACTCATAGAAATAGTATCCTTAAATTGTCTCTCTCTTGGGGGCAATTTCTCTCTGGTATGTAGATAAAAGTATGCAGGTACTTTTAGATGTAGTTAGTAAACACATTGCCAGAGGTGGGTTTAAGATGGGAGCGCAGCAGCACAAACACTTTTGTAGTTGCAAAAGTTGGGGAAAGTACCTAAACTAAAATGGAGATGCATGTATCTGTGTGTACTTTTTCCTTAGGCGATTTCCCTAGCAACTGACTGTGACAAAATGCAAAGATTCCCCTAATTAGGAAGTATGAGCAGCTTGGAAAGCTTTGCTTTCTGCTCAGAAGAGAGGCATAGATACCTTCAAAGGTATGTAGGGGTTGGGTAATATTCCATGAAACTCTGTGCCCAGCGAGGTGAGCTTAAACCACTGCCTTCAGAGTAGAGCTGGTGTTCCCAAAGACAAGCTGGTCATGGAAAGAAGTCTGAATTGCTATTTATAAACAGGTGAATTTGAACCTGTGCTACCAGAGAGAGACTTAGGAGTATGTTTACTAAACCACGGTAATGTAGCATTGGTAACGTTAATGCGCGGTAACGTTACCGGCAGCGGTAAATGTCCCAGAGGGTGGAGAGAAGGCGGAGAGAAGTGGTCAATGGGCGTGGAATGGGCAGGGAGAGACCCCTGCTACACTAACACTGGAACAGTAATGCCAGGACATCACCGCTAGTGAAAACCTGTCGGTAAATGCACATTTGCAGGAGAGAGAGACTATGTCAGCAATGTACAGCACAGACAGATAGCACAAGTAAAGTGATAGTAGTGCTCCATTTGCAGCAACAGCATAGTGCCCAAGTATGAAAGGGCACTATGGTGATGGTGCAAATGGGGCAAAGGGGGCTGCAGGTGGGACACGCAGTGGGGGCAGGTGGGGCACAGGGCAGACTAGGCAGTTGCCTAGGTGGCACATAGGAACACAGAAACTGGAAAACAGCAAGAAAGCAGCTGACCAAGGTCAAACATGGCCAGTAGTCTGTGTTCCACAGTGTCCCATCCAGAGGACACATACCCTGCAGGTACCCCAAACGTCACACAGGAACCACAAAGCCTGTAATGGGGTGAGCAGTGCACATCTGAGGACCACTCTAACAAGGGTCTACGTACCTTCCCCAGGATACGCCCCAAACTGTTTGTAAACCAAGCTAAATGAATACCCATTACTACAGCCCCTGGTAAAGCAGTGCAGGGTGTGACCACACTTTGTCTGAAACATGTATACACCCAGTAGTCCAAATTGGATACATTACCCGCATTGCATGTCCTAGCCTGTCCACAGTCTGCTGGCATAACACAATCTATCTACCAGGTCCACCCTAGCCAAAAGTTGCTAGATCACCAACCTGACACCCCCCAGCCATCTCTCCCCCATGTGGAAGGGACATAACATTGGCAGCACTGATGGGGAGGATGTGTGGATGTCCATGTATGCCCCCGCAGCCCAGACACTGAACCCTAGGCACCCACCTACCCGCACATTGGATGGCCTGGGACTGTACACTACCAGCACTGACAGCATATGGGCATGTCAGCATGCCAGGGGGGGGTGTTGGTGACAGAGGGGGCAGTGGCACCCACCTGCAGCGGACCAAGGCCATGACCTGTTCCAGTGTGTGGTGTGCAGTGCAACAAACAAGGTCTGTCTGATGAACAGCAAAGGCAGCCCCAGGGACTGCTCTGCTTCTGTTGCAACAGTGGGGTGTAGTACACTTAGCCAGTGTGTCTTGAAGCAGAGGGTCACAGGTTCAGGTCCCAGCTGTGGATTTTGCAGAGCATGTCCCTACATTTTACCCTGCATTGCAGATACAACATCAACATGAAAAAATCCTCAAAGCTTCGGCCAACAGGAGTACAAACACACACACACACAGGCTCCACTATCCAAAGCTTCATGGAGAGTCAGGCTGTTGGCACCAGAGCACTACTAGCTCCAGCACACCTTAGCAATGCCTGCACTGTGATCAGGACCAGTGTGGCAGGCAGGGTTGCCAACCACCCCTATCTTTGCACAATGCTGCAATAGGAATGTGTGTGTGTGTATGTCTATCCATTGTTTTGTGGCTTCCTACTCCTCACTGGGTCCACAATACGTACACTGTTACCAGCGTTAGCCTGCAAATGTGCATACTGAGGAGCAAGGTATTGTGGGTATGACCCTGACAGGGCAGATTGGGCAGGATGCGTCTGCATCAGGGGCAGGGCAATGGCTGGGACATTGTAGTGCCTCACCACCACCTGCATGGACAGGGTGGCCACAGCATGTCATGCTGGGAGAAAACTCACTTTGACCAAGCAGTGACCATGGCACGGCTGTGTTCCCACATAGTGCTAAATAAGCATTTATTTCTAGTGATATGTGTGTGCTCCTTTCTCTGGGTCCTAATCACTGCGGCACCTGATGGGAGTCTGTGCTGTATATCCCAATTCTGGGTGCACATAGTTTCTCTGTGAGCATCCAATATGGACTGTCTGCAGTTAATATGTGCATGGCTGGAACACCTGGTGGGGTGCAGCAGGTACAGTCTGGCTGTGCCATCTGCTGGTGAATGTCAGACCTTGGTGGGTGGCAGCTGAGTTTTTCAGGCCTACTCTTAGCATTACTACTGATTTGCCAGTGCTTTAGTAACAGGTATAGATCTGTTCTACCCCCTTCTCCCTCTCTCCCCCCTCCCCTCTCCCCCCTGAATGACAGCCTCTGGCCAAGGGGCCTGGGGTTGCTGGTTGCACAGCTATTCTTCATGCTTGGACCAGGTGTCCCTCCACTGCCTCAATTACAAAAAGGTTTATTTGGGGACAAGGGACATATATTGTAAAGCACTTTGACCTGGAGAGAGCAGTATATTAGGCATTGTTACATGTACCTCATGAGAGTCTAGACACCCCACTGCCCTGATAATAGGTGGCTATTGTAGCACTGTGTATGTACTGTTCTGGATGGATCCCTGTCCACCCGGGCTAAATGTGTCTGAGGGCATACAAATGGACACCGAACGACTCTAGGTTCTACTACAGAGATCACATGCCACACACAGATAGGGATAAGAATCTGCATCAGAACCTATCACTAGCTTCACAGGTACTGTGGACCTGATGCTGTGCGCCTATCCTCACCCTCAGGGTGAACACAGAACCTGCGCAGTAGCATGGTTTGTAGCTGCTCTGTACCAGTATCACACACTGTCAGTTCTTCATACCAAGCTGAGGTGCTGGAGAGGTAGACTGGCAGCTGTAGACTACTGTTCTGCATATGCATTGCATCATAGGTACTGGTGGGGTTACCCTATCCTGGCCCACACAGCAGACATATTGTGCGGTGACCTGCAGTCTTTCTGTTTCCAGCCATTGCTATGCAAAGAACCATGGAGGTGTAGTCTACAGGTTAATACAATGACATCCTAAACAGGGGGTCATGGATTCAATTCCTCTTTGTTCTCATTTGTTATGCCTGTCCTACTAAAATAATTTTCATGCCTGTAACAGTCACATCTCTGCAGATCTGTGCTGCCAGTCTATAACACCCTCACCTCAGTTGCCAACCATCCTTCAGCCCATCTATCTGCCTCTGTCAGCTGCGTAGAGTCCTGTCTTCTTGTGCAGGCTCCTACCCCATTTCCTGCACTGGTACCCTTTTCAGCATTGCGGCTCTTTGTGCTTGCCTCACCTGTGCCTGATCTGCATGGCACCACCACTACTCCTCTGTCCTCCTATAATTGCAAATATCCTGTCACCTCTGCCTCCACTGGGGGACTGGTATTCCCATCCTCTGCCACCCACTTTCATTGCAGCACTTTACATTGCCAACACCCTGTGCATCGGTACAGCTATCTCCAACGTGTTTGTCCACTTTCGGCAGCCACATAGGATGCCCACAGATATAGCAGGTCCATCAGCTCCCACCTCTCCTTCCTTCCATCACTTGTTCATTGCCGTTCCTAGGTGCTCTATCCAGTGTTAGGGTTACATCTGTTTGTTTGTTTGTTTGTTTTTATTTATGCATGTATGGAGATGAATGCAAGGCTGCATGAATGGTGTCATCAAGAGCGTTTTGGTTTCCTAGACCATGGGATGCTGTTCCAAGGGTTGCAGAGCAGAGATGGCATCCATCTGTCCAAGAAAGGTCAACGTGTCTGCGGTAGTAGACTGGCTAATCTACTGAAGAGGGCTTTAAACTAGATTCGTTGGGGATGGGTGAAGAAAGCCCCCAGGTAAGTGAAAGTCCTCAGGTAAGTAATACATTAAATACCTTTATGGAAATGGGTAACAGGGGTAACCTATGGAAAGCAGTGTGTATTAATGCCCGTAGCATGGGAAAAAAGATCCCTGATGTTGAAGCTTTGCTGGGAGTGGCCGACTTGCATTTAGTGGCAGTTTCAGAAACATGGTTCACAGAAAACCATGACTGGGATGTAACTATACCTGGCTATACTTTATTGAGAAAGGACAGGGTAGGAAGAAGGGGAGGAGGAGAGGCACTATATGTAAAAACTGCTATTAAAGCTTTGGAATTACAGAGCTTAAAAGGGAGAAAGGAGGCATTGTGGGTTAAACTAGAAAGAGGGAAAGAGAAATCTATTTGCATTGGTGTGATATACAGACCTCCCTCACAAGAGGAAGAGGTGGACAGAGAGTTAATTGAAGACATACGCAGCATTGCTAGGAAAGGGGAAGTGCTACTGATAGGGGATTTCAATATGCCAGATGTTGATTGGCACATTCCTGCTGCAGTATCATCTAGATTCTCTACAGGGAGAACTATTCAGGCAATTGGTAACAGACCCCACATGTGAAGGGGCCATACTGGACTTGGTGCTTACCAATGGCGAAAGTGTTTCTGATTTTGTAGTGGGAGATCATTTGGCATCCAGTGATCACCAGATGGTGTGGTTCAGTATTAGGACTAGGGCTGTTAGAATCCATTCAAAGGAGAGGATCTTAGACTTTAGGAAGACTAACTTTGCCAAGATGGGCCAATACCTCAGGGAGTCGTTAGTGGGATGGGAACGGCTGAGGGATGCAGAAAAACAGTGAGCAAAACTGAAAGGGGATATTTTAAGGACAACCAACCTTTTTGTTAAAATGGTAAATAAAGAGATCACGTGATGTGGTGAGCTGGGGAAGCTGTGTCCTTCCTGAGCTCCGGTCTCCCTAGCTCTAAACCGGCTAATTGTGCCTTTTTGTAAGGGCACTGACAACAGGAATTTACCCCCTCCGTAGGGCTGAGGATACGGAGAGCCTGAACTGGGGACTGGGCTGAGGATGGCAGCGGCAGCGAGACTTGGAAGGAGGGAGAAAGACCACGCTGTGGGGACATCCAAGATGGTGGAATTGCCTCTGAGCCAAGGGGCATTACCGGCTATGGCTCCAGCGGCCTCTGCTACAGAGATTTCGGCAGCAGTGTCGGGGGCCCTCTCCCTGCAATTTGAAACCCTCCGGAGCAAACTAGATGCGGTGCAGACCTCTGTCAATGCGTTCGGGCTCCGCATGCAACAGGCGGAAGCACGTACCTCACAGGCCGAAGAAGAGGTGGAAAAGCTTACCCTGGAGCTGGCACAGGTACGGGTGACCCTGAAGGCCCAGGATGAGAAACTGGAGGATCTTGAGAATCGCTCAAGACGCAGCAATTTACGTTTTCTGGGGATTCCGGGCTCAATAGGAGATAAAGAACTGCGTTCATATATTGAGGCCCTGTCGTTATCCCTGCTGGGGGAGAAAGAGCAGAGCTCTCCAGTGGTCATCAAACGGGTGCATAGAGTGGGCCCCAAGAAACTCACCGATTCAAGGCCTAGGATTGTATTGGCTAAATACTTGCAGTTTCAGCAGAAGGAAGCGATACTGCGGGAAGCCCAGAAACATGGGACTATTGAGCGGGACAATGCAAAAATCCGCCTAACACAGGATTATTCAGCAGCGGTGAGTCAGCGTCGCAGGGCTTACGCCCCGATCTGTCAGAAACTTATAGCAGCAAATATCAAATTTACAGTGCAGTATCCAGCGCGCCTACACGTGCTCCAGGAGGGCCGCCATCGGGTGTTTGGATCGTCAGAGGAAGCGGCGGTGTATGCTGAGCAAGTGGGGAGACAGGGCACATCTTTGGCAGCCATGCCAGATTATTTTCCAGGTCCAATACCTGAGGGTAAATACTAGCCGAAACAAAAAAATAAGCCCTCTACCTATACTCAGAAAAATACTAATGATTGTAACATGGTACTGCTTATTTTGACTTGTATAATTACGTCAACATGGATTTACCAGTGATTAGAGGTCTCAGACTTACAGTGGCTACGCTCAGATTTGTTATACTGGAGCGATATGCCTGGTTGCATCAATGACCTCAAAATATCTCTGGATTTTTCTCCTTGTTGTAAAACCTCATTTATTCCATGTATTCAATTCTTCTGAAATATTTAAGCAGTTGTAATTCTGTTTCCATGCATCAAAGTCTTCTGAAGTCTTTAAACTATCATGATTCAATTACTTAATTGATGTATAAGATTGTGTTCCACAACTAAAATTAACACAATTTCGTGCTTGCTAGTGCTTGCTATCAAAATGTAAAATTCAAGTCAGCTTATCTGGTCATTGCTGGTAGATTACCCCGACGCCATCAACTGGGTACCGCTTTTTTGCGTTTCGTTAATCTTCTTCAGGGGGAATTTAAATGTTTAACAGCACGAACTTTTAGCTTGTAGATAAACTTTTAGCAGCACGGTCTGAAATACAAAATTCAGAATGTCTCAGTTTGTCCAATATACCTACATTGTAGACATGTTCAAGATATTATTAAATCAAAAAATCAACCAACCCACCTATTAAACTCGCGGATAAACTCTACACTTGTGTTCACCAGGGCTACCATAGAACCTACTCTTCAAAGTGCAAAAAAACGCCGCGCATGCAGGTAACAGTTCAAAGCCAAGGTTAAAAAACCTTGACGTCATCTAGACAACCAATCTGATGATGGTAATGTCCCTTCCGGAGGCTGGCTATCCTACTCAAACTTACTGCACGGTCTAAACGCATGCAGATTGACTGCTATGAGACTCTGGTGGGGAACTTCTTTGTTTTGGCCTTGAGAGATTTCAGGGCGTTTGGGAGAGTTTTGGGCAGCGAGTACTGCTGTTACTGCCTCAGAGGGGTTTTTCCTCCTCTCGGGGGTGCCACAAGTTACCAAGGAGGCCCTGAGTTTTGTTAGAAATGCTATTTGTTATGGAGTTTGTGCAATGAGTAAAGGCTGCTAGGCTGAGCAGCCCTTTGGGGAGTATTTTAGCCTATGATGGGCCCTATAAGAAAGAAGGGGGGGGGGAGAGAACTGGGTGGTGGCTATACTCTAATTTATTTATTGGTCTAGATTCCTCCTCCGGCTCCTCCTGGATTGTCACTCAGGAGGGAAATAGGCTGGGGGCATATAACAAAGTGGTATTGTTAGTTACAGTCTGTTACTGTGTTAATTATACTGTTATTTATATGTGGGGTGTTATTAATTCGCTATGTTTAATGGGGGGGATATGGAACGGGAATTTAAGGGGGTTGGGGAGCCCGGACACATCAAGGTGATTGGTTAGTAGGGGAGAGCGTGGCGATGGGGCAAGATGGAGGATGGAGGGGGGCAGATGAGGGGATAGGGGAAGGGCTTGGGGGGGGAGGGATGGTTGGGGGGACAGGTGAGACCGAGGGCGGAGGGATGGGGGGTAGGGTTTTTTTGGGCTTGGGGGGGATAGTCGCAATTTAGATGCTCCAGAACGGCAGGTTTTAGCTCTGAGAGGAGGGATTAGGGGGGGGCCCAGGCTGGGAGGGCCCTTTCCATAATGCTGAGTTCTGTGCTGTGGATGGGACCTGATTATTCCTTATCTACCTGAAGATCATATCATGGAATGTCTGTGGTTTAGGTAGCCCAGTGAAGAGATATAAAATCTTGAAGGCCTTGGCCCGACAGCGTTGTGATATTGCGCTGTTACAGGAAACCCACCAGATGGCTGAAGAGCACAGTAAGTTGTGCAAGGATTGGGTGGGTCAAGTATGGGGAGCCGCGGCAGTAGGTAAAAAGGGGGCGTGGCTATCTTAGTTCATAAACGAGTGCGTTTCTCCCTGATTAGGGAGGTAGTAGACCCCAACGGCCGCTTTGTGTTACTGCATGGAAAATTGGAGGAATGGGAGGTGATTCTGGGGGACCTCTACGGTCCTACGGTGTTGGACCCAGCTTTTTATAATCGGGTGGCAGCGAAAGTAGAACAGTTTGAAGATCTCCCGCTTATTTTGGGGGGGGGGGGATTTTAATGGGGTTTTGGATGTTGAACTGGATATCTCTCAGGAGTCGGCCTCACGGGAGAGGAGCCAGACAGCTAAGATCTTGCAAAGATTTCGGGCGAGACTGGGGTTGGTGGACCCATGGCGGTTGCTCCACCCCCTGGAGAGGGATTTCTCTCATCAATCTAGGGCACATGGAACCAGCGCACGTATAGACTATTTGATGGTCACGGGGAGTCTCTTTTCCATGGTGGGAGCGGCACAGATTGGTCCCATGGAGATCTCCGACCATGCCCCAATTTGGTTAGAATTGCAGTGGGGGGAGGGGGTGTGAATTTTAGCCGTATTTGGCGTTTTCCCATAGATCTTTATAAGGATAGCCAGTTTTCCCAATTTCTTCGCCAACGCTGGCAGGAGTTTGAGGTGAACCATAGGTGCCATCAGGAGGATCCAGAACTGGTGTGGGAGACTGCTAAAGTTGTATTGAGAGGTGATATCATTGGATATGTGGCTAGGAGGAGGAGAGTGATGGCGGAGAAGATTATTAGACTGGAGCAGCAGGTGTCGAGGCTGCGGCGTCTTTGTGTGGGTTTGCCCACAGCTCAGAATAAGAAACATTTCTGGGAGACGCAAGTGGCCTTAAACGAGTTGTTACATCAGCGAGCTAAGAAATCGTTGCTCTATTACCGATATAAATTGTACTGTTTTGGATATAAGCCGGGTAAAATACTAGGACGGTGTTTAAGGGGCCCAACAGGGGGAAGAACGTGGCGGCTATTTATAATGCACAGGGAGACCTGTGCAGAGGGCGGGGGGAGATAGTGGAAGTGTTTAAAACATTTTACCAAAAGTTGTATAGTGCATATTACACGCATGCCCGCCATTCAATCCAATTGTTCAGGCCAGTGGCACCTACAGTTTCAAACACTACTGATTCAGGAACAAAAATGGATTTTTCGATTAGAAACTGTAGGTGCCACTGGCCTGAACAATTGGATTGAATGGCGGGCATGCGTGTAATATGCGCATGGGTTTTTGTTCATTCACCTTAACAATTATTTGGAAATAACAGAGCAGCCAATTGATTGGCTGCCTAGCTGACGTCATCTTCCTTTAAATCATGGCATGAACACCTTTCCGCATGCGCAGCGTTTTTCTTTACACCAAGCAGGTTGGAGTCCCAGTGTTGGACGTGAGAGCATTGGTTTAGCCGCAAGTTGAAAGGTGGGCTGTCTGGTCTTTTGGCAAGTTTTACCTCTAAGATATCTGGGGTGATGGTAACATTGTTTGACTAGGACTTCCGGGTTGTTTTGTAGATCGTGCTGATATTAATATATCTCCCCCTGAAGAAGTAATACGAAACGCGAAAGCAGTACCCACTTGGTGGCGTCGGGGATTTAGACCAGCTACACGAAGATAAGCTAAGCACAATCTTGAACATACAAAACTTGTTCATTTGAAAATGTTTACAAATTACAGAAGAGTCTGATGTATGGAATAAGTAAAAATACTCCTGGCATGAAATAAGTAAAATATCTGTGGAAGATCAGTGAATATTTATGGTCGTTGATGCAATCAGGCACACTGCTTTGGATAAATCTAAGCATTGCCATCGTGAGTCTGAGACCTTTATTCACTGGGGATTTCCATGTCTGGGTGTTTTGGATATGCACAAAGAGGCAAAATAGAGCAGGATTCATCAGTAGTATTCTGGGTCTCATAAATTGACTGCAGAGCAAGCTAAATGCCTTGAGCAGCCTATTACTCTTTTGGAGGTACAGCAGGTGATTTCGAAGGCAAGTTGTTACAAATCACCCGGCCCCGATGGGTTCGGGGCCGAATTCTATAAATTATTATCGGATGGGTTAGGCCCTTTGTTGGTGGCTATGTTTGGCCAACGTAGGGAAGCTGGTTCGTTGTGCTGGGGTAGCAATCAGGGACATATAGTATTGAGTGGAGGAGTGGAGGAGTGGCCTAGTGGTTGGGGCAAGGTACTTCAGGCCGGAAGGTTGGGGGTTCAAATCCCACTAGAGGACAGCAACCTTGGGCCGGAAGGACTGGGGTTTCTAGTCCCACAGGTGCTCCTTGTGGTCTTGGGCAAGCCACTTAACCCTCCATAGCCCATGTTCCCTGTAAAATAGTTCTCTGTGTGCTGTGCTTTCCTGTCTAATCAATGTGTTTATACCTCAAAAATTTCCTGTCATGATTTGACAATTTCCAATCTGTAATCAAACCGCTGCTGATCGCTGGAAGTAGCGGTATACAAATGTATACTAAATAAATAAAATTGATCCCTAAGCCGGGTAAGGACTTGACTCAGGCGGCGTCCTATCGACTGATCTCCCTGCTGAATTTTGATTCAAAGTTATTGGCTAAAATTCTGGCGGAACATCTGGCTGAGGTACTGGGCAATTTGGTACATGGTTCCCAAGTTGGTTTTGTCAGAGGGAGGTACACGGTGCGTAATTTGCGCAAAATACTAGCCTCGTTGGAATGGGTACATGAGCGGAGGTTGCAGTCGCTCTTGGTCAGTTTTGATGCTGAAAAGGTGTTTGACCGGGTTAATTGGAGTTATCTACACTACTTATTGCCACTATATGGGTTAGGACCGATTTTTTGTGATTTGGTGAAGACCCTGTACTTTAAACCGACGGCCAGGGTGCTGTGTAATGGGGTTCTATCTCAGCCCCTCCCTCTGGAGCGTGGCACCCGGCAGGGGTGTCCGTTATCCCCGCTTCTGTTTGTTCTATTGTTGGACCCTTTAATTCATAGAATAGAACTGGACAATCGAATAGGTGGAGTGTGGATAGGTGTGCAGGAGTTTAAAATCTCGGCATTCGCAGATGACCTGCTGGTTCACTTGCTGGATCCAAAGGAGTCTTTGCCTCGACTTTTGGCTGAGTTTCAGTCCTATGGAAGTGTTGCGGGGTTTCGCATTAATAAAGAGAAATCAGAAGCACTTGATATATTAGGTCACCTTCGGGGGCGTTGGGGGGGGGGGGATTTCCCGTTAAAATGGGCCTCTGATCAGTTTGTTTACTTGGGTATAGTTTTGACAAGACGGCCACAAGAGTTATATCGTCGTAACTTAGAGAAAATTATGATGCGACTGCGGACCCAGTTGAGCACCTGGTCTCCACTCCCGTTGTCTTTGTTGGGGAGGGTAGCGGCAGTTAAAATGGTGATTTTGCCGAGGATTTTGTACTGGTTGCAGACTCTCCCGGTGTGGCTGTTGAGGAGAGATTTACGAAACTTGGAGAAGGAGATACAGGGGTTTCTGTGGAGGGGGGCTAGAGCTCGTATACCTCTAAATCGTCTGGTGGGCTCTTGGAAGAAAGGAGGTGTCGGGCTTCCAGATCTCTGGGTCTATGCCTTAGCTTGTCAGGCTAGACACATTGGAGATTGGCTGGGGGGGACGGAGAATTATACGCCTCTGGACTTTGAAGAGGCCTGGGTAAGTCCTTATACGGTTCTTGCAGTGCTTCATATGGAGAATGTTAGACTGCCGGATCGCATCAAAAGGAGCGGGCTGTTAAATTCCATGCACCGTACGTGGAGACAAATTAATGTATACTGGAAACGGAACTGGATGGTATCAAGCTGGTTGCCCTTGCAGGGTAATGTGTGTTTTCCCCCAGGCTCAGAGACGCGGGTGTTTCGAATCTGGTACGAAAAGGGCATCAGAAATATAGGACATGTGGTGGATTTATCTGGAAAATGCAAATCATTGCTTGTGCTGATGAGAGAATATGAGCTGCGGTCAACTCATTATTTTGCATGCATGCAATTGGCTCACTATTTTATTTATTTATTTATTTACATTCTCTTATATACCGCGCTATCCTGCATCAGTGCAGTTTACATTGAACAAACTGAAATTACATTGAACAGGGCATTATAACTTGGAGATAACTATATTACAGGGAACACGGGCTATGGAGGGTTAAGTGGCTTGCCCAAGACCACAAGGAGCACCTGTGGGACTAGAAACAGCAGTCCTTCCGGCCCAAGGTTGCTGTGCTCTAGTGGGATTTGAACCCCTGACCTTCTGGCATGAAGTACCTTGCCCCAACCATTAGGCCGACGGGAGAGCTCACGGTTGAGCAATCTGCACAGATTATAGAATTTTTTGACCTGGGAGGGGAGGATCCCCCATCGGTAGCTAAGTTGCGGGCCCGCTTGGAGTGCTATCGACTTCAGCCGGATTACAGAGGAATAGAGAGGGCGTGGGCTGTGGAACTAGGACAGGAGGTGCCCACAGGTACTATTTTGAAAGCCTTGGGGGGGATCGCTGATCTGGCAGAGGGGGCTCGCTGGAGAGAAATCCAATTTAAATGTATTACTAGAGCACAGTTTTCACCCAGAAGAGCTTTGCGTAGCCATCTCACCACAGATGGGAGTTGCCCTAGATGTGCGGAGCCGCTGGCTGGTTTATTACATATGTGGTGGGACTGCAAATATCTTCGGTCATATTGGGCACGGATTAGGGGGTGGATAATGGAGCGGCTCCAACAGAGGTTTCCTTGGTCGGGCTCCCTGGTGGTTCTTGATCACCTACAGAAGGATCTCCCCAGAGGGAGATGGGCAAGGCTGTGGGTACGTAAGGCTTGTCTGGTGGGTAAGGGCCCAATACTTCGTAGATGGAGGGAACCGAAACCGCCAACCTTTTGAGAATGGCGTAATAGTTTTCATCAACTTCTGTTGGCAGAGAGATGGAGAGCGAGGGGCAATGTACAGAGATGGTCTACCTTCCTGTTGCAATGGGACCCCTATATACAAAGTCTGGGCCCAAGGTGCCGTAATGAAATATTGAGTGTGGGCCATTAGAGATAGGGTTTGGGAAAGCGGCTTAGGGTGGGGGAGTATTGGAGGGGGCTTAACATAGGGGGTTGAGGTGGTGAAGAGCTTTAGATTTGCGACTGGGTGTGGGGGTGGGGAGGGGGGAGGGATTAATGTGTATCTTTCCATATTGTATAAAACTTTATAATTACAGTATGTTAATGTTGGTTCATATCTTTTGTCACTTTGATGTCGCTCAATGGCCACTTGACGGGGATAAGAGTCAACCTTGTCTGGAGGCCTGTTATTGTTGATGTTGGACTGTTCGTGACTTGTAATCTTTGTTATAAATAAAGTGATTTAAAAAAATGGTAAATAAAGGTAAAAGGAAAAGAAGACCGCTATGGCTTTCGAAAGAAGTAGCTGGAAAAGTGAAGGAAATACAAGAGATCACAGAGAGAGGAAGGCAGGCATCTATATTTGGAAAAGTTAGAGAAGCTAGCAAAGTAGTCAGGAAGGCAAAGATTCAAAAAGAGGAGGAAATAGCCAATGCAATAAAATGGGGGGATAAGACATTTTTCAGATATATTAGTGAGAAGAGGAAGGGCAAAAGTGGTATTGTCAGACTCAAGGGTGCAGGGGAGGAATATGTAGAAGCTGATAAGGATAAAGCGGAATTGCTTAGCAAATATTTCTGTTCTGTGTTCACAGATGAAGAACCAGGAGCAGGACCTCAGAAAACACCAACAAACAGGAACAGAAGTGAGGGACATCTTGAACAATTTTCAGAAGACTGTGTTCGTAAGAAACTAGCTCAATTTAAAGTAGACAAAGCGATGGGATCGGATGGGATATACCCTAGAATACTGAGGGAACTTGGGGACGTTCTAGCCGCTCCACTGACTGACCTTTTCAGTGCCTCATTGGAGTCGGGAGTGGTGCCAAAGGACTGGAGAGAGGCTCATGTGGTGCCTTTACACAAAAGCGGAAGTGAGGATGTGGTTGAAAACTACAGGCCGGTTAGTTTAACTTCGGTGGTGAGTAAATTATTGGAAACGCTGCTGAAAGGGAAAATAGTGAGGTTTCTGGAGTCCAGCGGATTACAGGATCTGAGGCAGCATGGATTCACCAGAGGCAGGTCTTGTCATACAAATTTGATTGATTTCTTTGACTGGGTGACCAGGGAGTTGGACCGAGGGAGAGCACTAGATGTGGTGTATTTGGATTTCAGTAAATCCTTTGACACTGTTCCTCACAGGCGACTTATCAACAAACTGAGCACCCTAGGGATGGACCTTAAAGTTACTGCTTGGGTTAGAAATTAGTTGGGTAGGAGACGACAAAGAGTACAGGTAAATGGAGCTCACTCTGAGGAGAAGGATGTTACCAGTGGTGTGCCCCAGGGATTCGTCCTTGGTCCGATTCTTTTTAACATCTTTGTTAGTGATATTGCGGAAGGGCTGTCGGGTAAGGTTTACCTCTTTGCAGATGATACCAAAATCTTCAATAGAGTAGACACCCAGGAAGGTGTAGATAACATGAAGAGGGATCTAGCTAAGCTTGAAGAATGGTCTAGAATTTGACAGCTGGGATTTAATGTTAAAAAATGTAAGGTCATGCATTTGGGCTGCAGCAATCCAAGGGAGCAATATAGTATAGGGTATGAAGTACCTTTGTCCTCTAAAGAAGAGTGGGACCTAGGCTTGGTTGTGTCTGATGATCTTAAAGTCGCTAAACAGGTAGAAAAGGTGATGGCAAAAGCTATAAGGATGCTTGGGTGCATACGGAGAGGAATGGCTAGCAGAAAAAAGGAGGTGATAGTGCCTCTGTATAAGTCTTTGGTGCAACCTCATTTGGAGTATAGTGTGCAATTCTGGAGACCGCACCTTCAAAAGGATGTGAACAGGATGGAGTCAGTGCAGAGGGTGGCTACTACAATGGTTAGTGGTCTTCATTATAAAGCATATGAGGACAGACCTAAGGATCTTAATATGTACACCTTAGAGGAAAGGCGGGATAGAGGTGATATGATTGAGATGTTTAAATACGTCCATGGCATAAATGTTCAGGGAGAGAGCCTCTTTCAATTGAAAGCAAGTTCTGCTATGAGGGGACATGGGATGAGGGTGAAGGGAAATAGATTCAGGAGTGATATGCGGAAATATTTCTTTATGAAAGAGTGGTGGATCCGTGGAATAATCTCCCAGTGGAAGTGGTAGAGATGAGGACAGTAACTGAATTCAAAAAAGCATGGGACAAACACAGAGGATCTTTAAAGGTAAAAAGGGGACTGTTGTAGTAGTTGATATGGAAGGACAGACTAGATAGGCCATGTGGTCTTCTTCTGTCGTTATATTTCTATGTTTCTATGTTTCTAACAGGTCTTCTATACCGCCCTATCATACATTCGAGGCGGTTTACATGGAACAGTTTTAGCAACAAGCTATGCCTTGTTAACTTGAAGCACCTTAGAGCCCAAAGGGCACCTTAACCTAAGGTGCTTTATAAGGTGCCTTAACCTAAATCACCTTAAAGCCCTTAGGGCACCTTAACCTAAGGTGTTTTAACACAAGGTGCCTTAGGTTAATTCACCTTAATTCAAGGCTCCCTAAGGGCTTTAAGGCACCTTAAGGGCTGTAAGGTGCCCTAACCTAAGGCACCTTAGAGCCCTAAGGCACCTTGAGTTAAGGTGCCTTAAGTTAGGGCACCTTAAAGCCCCTAGGGCGCCTTGTCAGCCTTAATGTGCCCTGTTTGTGCAATGTCCCGTTAACATGCGTTAAATAGCCAAGGCGCCCTTTAATGCACATTAACAGCCCATTGTTCTCTTTACGCCAGAATACCCCCTACCTGCCCACTGCCTTATATGGCTTCAGGTACATTAACACTGCACTTACCGCTGGTAACTTTACCGCGGTTAGTAAACATACCCCTTAATCTATAGCTCCCAGAATAATTTCAGAGGTTTTCCTAAAACACTGTCTTCTGTTAAAAAAAGAAAAAGAAATGAACCTCCCTCCAAAGGTAGGTGTTTGAGAATGTGCTGAATAATGTAGAATCAAAAGTAAATGGTCACTTTATGCTGCTGAAGAGGTGGCTGCTGGGGAGGTCAGATGAGGGACAACATTAAAAGAGAAGTCTGCAATAACAGTCACTGTGTTAGCAGAGCTAGAAAGTAAACATTTGGGGGGGGGGGATATACAAACCACTTCCTGTGCTGAAGGAGCAAGGGTAATATTTCTTCACATTTATATCTATTATTAAGATTTAACTTTAAATCTATAGAGAATAGTGTGGGGGAATAAAGTGCACACACTAGACAGAGGGTAGAGAAGTAATTCTCCAGGACCAAGCAGGAAGTCAGTCCTCACATATGGGTGACGTCGGCGCCGACGGAGCCCTCGCGGAGCAGTTTTCCCCAGCTTTCAAAGAAAGCCTTTGGGAATTGCAGCGCGCATGTGCGGTCCCCTTCCCGCCCAAGGGTGCCATCTTAGCCAGTCTTCTTTTTTCCGCGGAGCCCTACAGACGTGCCCGTCTTGTCCCCGCTAAAAAGTTGATTTTTTCGTGATTTATCTCTTTTTTCTCGGTCGGTTCGACGCCGGTCCTTTTCCTGCCCGGACTCGCGACGCCGTTGCGAGTCCTTCTGTTATTTTTCGGTTTTTCTGATTTTCTGTCAGTTTCGTTTTCGGTTTTTCGCTGGCAGCCCGGTCCTTTGACCTTGCAGGGGCCCTTTTTCCCCCGATGGCTGCCAGTGGTTTCAAGCGGTGTGTTCAGTGTGACAGAAATATGTCACTCACTGACACACATGATAATTGCCTCCGCTGCCTCGGCCCGGATCACGAGGAACTGATCTGTGGGGCTGCAGCAAGATGTCCTCCAAAGCGTTAAGGAGTCGGCGGCATCAGCGGGAATGAATCTTCGCTGATCCCGCCCGTACCCGGACCTCGTCGGAGGCCTCGGCGTCCAGAGGTTCCAGCTCTGACCATCGCCGGAGTTCCTCCGACAGGGGTTCTCCCTCCGGGGACCGTCATCGGAAGGTGAAACCCGCGAGGGCGGCGTCGGTGGACGCTCCTGGTTGCGCGAGGGCCAGGTCGCATAGCCCCGATAGCCGTCCCGGGTCTTTGGAGAAGGAGCATCTGCCGAAGCGACCTCGTCTGGAGTCGGAGTTGCCTGCTCGGGTAAGTCCTGTAGTCCTCCTGGACTCGCCTCCGAGGGGTCCGACGTCGGGCCCGACGCCGTCGGGGCCCGAGTCGGGGGCTGCTGGGTCACCTGAGGTCGGACTCAGGTTGACGGCCTTGGAGAGCAGACTCTCTGCCTTCATGGACCAGCAGCGGGCACTGATCGCTAGCCTCGCTGGCGCCTCTGCCCCGACCGCCGGGACGTCGACGTCTAAGTCGACCCCGGAGACCGAGCCGATCCTCGAGTCCATGCGGGCTCGAGTCGATCCTCGGTCGAGGTCACCCTCGGCCTCCCGTTCGGGACCGAGGTCGTCGACGCCGACTCCCTCGGCGTCGGGGCGGCCGACGCCTCCGCCCGCCCGGACCGACCCCACCGATTCCTCCTCGGAGTCGGCCTGGGAGTCTGAAGAGGAAGAGTCACCTGATTCATTTCGGACTCGGTGTGTCCCCTCGGACTCGCCTGAGTCCGAACCTCGGAAACAGTCCCCTCCGGAGGACGCCCGGTTCTCGGGCTTCGTCAGGGATATGGCCAAGGCTTTGGCCTTCCCTGCGGATCCCGAGGAGGAGCCCCGAGCCGAAGAGCTCGATGCCCTTCAGTACGACTCTCCCGCCAGGGAGCACTTTACTGTACCGGTTCCTCCCATGCTGGAACGACTACTCTTCCGCATGTGGGAGAGTCCGGCATCGTCGCCGGTATTAAGCAAGCGGGTCGATTCCATTTATCGAGTCCGCAAGAGCCCTGGCTTCCAAAAAGCACAGCTACCGCACCATTCCATGGTGGTGGAATCGGCCATGCATAGGCTTAAGAGCCAGAAGATGCACTCCTCGGTGCCTCCTGGCAGGGAGGCCCGCAACCTGGATGGCCTAGGTAAGAAGTGTTTCCAGGGCTCTATGCTTGCTTGTCGGGTCCAGACCTACCAGCTCTACATGGGCATGTATCTCAGAGACCTGGCTAAAGAGATAGCCGGATTCTCCGCTGGGCTGTCCGAGGAACCTTTGCGGAGGTTCCTAGCCTTGACGACTGGTATTCGGGAATGCTCCAAATTCATGTCTCGAGCAGCCTATGATGGCTTTGAAGCATCGGCACGGGTGGCCGCAGCCGGCATCGGTGCCCGCCGACAGGCTTGGCTTCAGTCGTCTGACCTTGAACCCTGGGTGCAGGACAAGTTGGTCGATGTCCCCTGCCAAGGTGAGAACCTCTTTGGCAAGCCCATGGCTGAAAAGGCTGCACAAATCGAGACGGAGACTCTCACCAGAACTAGGCTTTCTAGGAAGACCTCCGCCCCTTCCCAGAAGAAGAAGGGCTCGGGAAAGAAGTCCTTTTACCCGAGAAAGTCGGCTGCCTATAAACACTACCCTCAATATCAGGCCTCCGCAGCTCCCCAACAGGGTCAGCAGGCCAAGGGACGGGGTAACAGGTCCCGTAGGCAGCAAACCCCCAAGCCTGCACCACCGACCCCTGCTCAGCAGGGTGGGGGTTTTTGACTTCATCAGCATAGCCTCTCCCCCTCAGCAGGTTCCTCCCAGCACAGGAGGCCGGCTGGTTCACTTTGCCCACAGGTGGTCCAACGTCACCTCAGATGCCTGGGTGCTTCAGGTGGTGAGAGAAGGCTATCTTCTCCACTTCCACCAGGTCCCTCCCTCCTATTTCCCGGGAGAACCTCCACGACTCCCTCTGCACAGGGACTTACTCCTTCAGGAGTTAGCAAGTCTTCTTCAGGAACAGGCTGTGGAACCGGTGCCCCACCACCTGAGGGGTCAAGGCTTCTATTCCAGGTATTTCCTAATACCAAAAAGAACAGGAGGCCTCAGACCCATCCTGGACTTGCGCAACCTCAACAAGTTCCTCGTCAGGGAGAAGTTCAAGATGCTTACCCTTGGAATCCTTCTGCCCTACCTCCAGCAGGGAGATTGGCTATGCTCCTTGGATCTAAAGGATGCCTACACGTACATCCTCATCCACCCAAGCCACCGCCAATACCTAAGGTTTGTGGTGGCAGGAAATCATTACCAGTACAGAGTACTACCCTTTGGCCTATCCTCCGCACCACGAGTCTTCACAAAATGTCTCGCGGTGGTGGCGGCTTATCTCCGGCTTCACGGCCTCTATGTCTTTCCGTACCTAGACGACTGGCTCATCAGAGCATCGTCCTCTCCAGAAGTCACAAAAGCCACACACCGCACTGTGACTCTTCTGCAGTACTTGGGCTTTGTCATAAACTTCGCAAAGTCCACTTTGCTCCCCTCGCAAGATCTCGAGTTCATCGGCGCAAGACTGCACACTCTTCAGGCACGAGCTTTCCTGCCTCTCGACAGGGCTCAACAGCTCATGGACCTAGCTGGCCGCTTTCGCAGCCAGTCCCTGGTCTCCGCCAGGCGCTTCCTGAGACTACTCGGCCATATGGCTTCCACCGTCCACGTGACCCCCAATGCCCGCCTGAATATGCGGCCTGCTCAGTGGTGCCTTCGCAAGCAGTGGCAACAGGCCACGGGCGGCCTAGCCGACTTAGTGCGGATCTCCGGCCCGCTGGCCTCTTCTCTACAGTGGTGGCTTCATCGGCCGAACCTGGTGCTCGGAATGCCTTTTCAGTCTCCCCCGCCGGCTCAAGTGCTGACGACCGATGCTTCTCTCCTGGGATGGGGAGCGCATTGCCAAGGGGCATGTACTCAAGGTCTCTGGACCACGTGGGAGTCTGCGCAGCAGATCAACTTCCTGGAGCTCAGAGCAATCCGTCTGGCTCTCAAGGCTTTCTCCCACCTGACTTCTCACCAGTCCGTCCTTGTCCAGACGGACAATCAAGTTGCCATGTTCTACGTGAACAAACAGGGAGGCACGGGCTCCTTCCTTCTCTGTCGAGAAGCACAGAGACTCTGCTCTTGGGCTGTCAGCCACGGCATTCTTCTCAAGGCCGTTTATCTCCCAGGCCAAGAAAATTGCCTGGCGGACAAACTCAGCAGAATCCTCCAGCCGCACGAGTGGCGCCTGGATCCCTTGGTGGTTCAGAAACTTTTTCTGAAGTGGGGCCTCCCCACGATGGATCTCTTTGCCAGTCCTCTCAACCGGCAACTTCCTCGCTTCTGCTCTCGGCAGCCGCATCCCCTTCGAGTAGCGGCGGATGTTTTTCTGCTCTCATGGTCAAAAAGCCTTCTGTATGCTTTTCCTCCCATACCGCTAGTCTCCCGAACTCTTTTCAAGGTTCTCCGAGACAAAGCTTCCATGATCCTGATAGCTCCTCGCTGGCCCAGACAGCCGTGGTTTCCACTCCTGCTGCAATTAGCGGTGGAGGATCCGTTCCCTCTGGGGTTTCAACCAGATCTCCTAACACAGGATCAGGGGTCCCTGCTACACCCCAACCTCAGATCTCTACATCTGATGGCCTGGCTGCTGAAAGGGTAGTCCTTGCTCCCCTTCTATTGCCGGCAGAGGTGGAAGAGGTCGTCCTAGCTTCCCGGCGACCTTCTACCCGCAAATGCTACGCCCTTAAATGGCGTCGCTTTTCCGCTTGGTGTGCCCAGCAGTCTCAGGATCCCTTCTCCTGCTCGGTGTCGGTGATCTTGCAGTACTTGCTCTACCTCTCTAATCTGGGACTTAAGTCCAACTCGGTCAAAGTTCACCTCAGTGCTCTCTCAGCACATCATGTGCCGGTGGACGGCAGACCTCTTTCCGGCGACCCTCTCGTGGCGAGGTTTCTCCGAGGTCTCCTTCTACTTAAACCACCTCTGCGCCCGCCAGCACCTGACTGGGATCTGAATGTGGTTTTACAGCGGATCACCTGTCCGCCTTTTGAACCTATGGCTACCTGTTCTCTACGTTTTCTTTCTTGGAAAACCTTATTCCTGATAGCCCTCACTTCCGCTAGACGCGTAAGTGAATTGCAGGCCCTCGTGTCTGATCCCCCTTACACTCGGTTCTACAAAAATAGGGTAGTCCTACGGACTCACCCAAAATTTCTTCCAAAAGTGGTCTCCCCTTTTCACATTAATCAGGAGGTGGTACTTCCAACCTTCTTTCCCAGGCCACACTCCAGCCGAGCTGAAATGGTCCTGCATACCCTGGACTGTAGAAGGGCATTGAACTTCTACCTTGACCGTACGCGGGAGCACCGTAAAGCTGCTCAGCTTTTTGTATCTTTTGACCCCAATAAATTGGGGCTCCCGGTCTCCAAGCGTACTCTGTCCATCTGGGTTGCTGACTGTATCGCTTGGGCTTATGGGGCAGCCGGACTCTCCTTAGAAAGTCGAGTCACGGCTCATTGTGTTCGGGCGAAGGCTACGTCAGTGGCTTACCTCCGCTCTGTTCCATTGGCAGACATCTGCCGGGCCGCTACTTGGTCTTCGAGCCAGACTTTTGCGGTCCATTACTGCCTCGAGAGGGAGTCCCGCAGGGACAGTGCTTTCGGACAGGCAGTCCTCCGAAATCTCTTCGAGGTTTGAGCAACTCCTACCCTCCATCCCGGATGGGGGCTACCGGTGGGTAATAATTCAGCGAAGATTCCTTCCTTCTGTACTGCTGAGCTAGAGGGAGCTCATTTTTGTGCTTAGGGTCTCCGGTAGCCTTAAGCTTGGGAGTCCCATATGTGAGGACTGACTTCCTGCTTGGTCCTGGAGAAAGCGTAGTTACTCACCTGTAACAGGTGTTCTCCAGGAGCAGCAGGAATCAGTCCTCACAACCCTCCCTCCTCCCCTTGGAGTTGCAATTATCTGCTTTAGTTTTTTTGCAAATTTTTATGCTGTCTTTTAGCTATGTCATCTGACTGGCTAAGATGGCACCCTTGGGCAGGAAGGGGACCGCGCATGCGCGCTGCAATTCCCAAAGGCTTTCTTTGAAAGCTGGGGAAAATTGCTCCGCGAGGGCTCCGTCGGCGCCGACGTCACCCATATGTGAGGACTGATTCCTGCTGCTCCTGGAGAACACCTGTTACAGGTGAGTAACTACGCTATACTGGGGCTGGTGGAAATTGCTCATCCTAAGAGCAATGGTATCAGTTGGCACTGGCACCAGCAGTCTTGTGCAGAAAAGAGCTTGTAGAAGAGTTACCTGGGATTTAGGAGCATCAGGGTTCTTTATCTAAAAGAGGCCTCATCTGAGGGGGGAGGAGGGACCTCATGCTCTGCAAGCCCTGAAAATCTCCTGGGAGCCTAGATAGCCTCAGAGTGAAGATACCAGCAGAGAGCCTCCTACAAACCCAGTTTGGGGTAGGGGTGAAGAGGGAGATGGACGGTCTCCTCCCAATCCAGAGAGTGGAGATGGCAGCAGAGAGACTCTGGAGAGCCTAAACTAGGTTTGGGAGTACAGCAGCGGATCAGCCCCAGGGAGAGTTGCAGTGGCAGATTAGCTCAAGGGGGATCTGCAGCAGCAGAGAGTCCAGGAGCTACAAGGCCCAGGAAGGGACCAACGGCAGATCAGCTCAAGAAAATTCTGCAGCGGCAAAAAGTTCATTCCAGACTAAGAGCCACAGGACCCAGGGAGGTCCAGTGGCAGATCAGCTCAAGGGACAGCTACATCAGTTGGACAGGAATGCAAACTGCTCTCCTGATTGGAGGAGAGCTTGGAGGAGGTAGAGCCAAGGCTACAGCCTCAGCAATTGGACATAACTACAAAATCTCTCTTCACAGGCTGCCACCAAAATCTCTCTTCACAAGCAGCCATCAGTTCAGAGCTTCAGCAGTACATGAGACTTGGGGCTGGTGGACAAATGGAAAGGGAGGGAATTTAGGAGACAAGTTAATAAGGGTAAAATCCACAATCTTTATAGGTTTATTAAGTCACTATGTATTGGCTCTTTGAACTGCCTTATTTCTTGTCCTATATTACTATTTCACCTTACCTGCTTGAACCACTTATCATAATATGGGTTGTACATGCTTCATTATTGTATCACATACTTGATGTATATATTTTATAAATAAATTGTAACTACTATTTAAGACAGCCTTGTTCACAGCAGTGTTTTTGAGAGGTTTTCCTGGGGTGAAAGGAGAGAAATTCTGCCCGCTAACACCTTTTCTCCCCAGGTGGAGGTACCAGGTGCCAAACTGACAAGGACCAACGGAGCCTCCCCTCGAGGAGACTACAGCCAGGCTAGTCCCAGACCCAGAAGCACACCCAAGGGGGCACCTCAGAAGAAAACTGTAAAATGTAAGAAAGTTAAAAAAGACACTGTTGTCACTCCATAAAGTTCATACTGGACTCCAGAAGCGGCTGGTGAGCATATTCCCACTAGCCTTGAAGTAAGAGCTAATTAAAGGACAGTGTAAATGCTGGAGTGCATCCGACCAAAGGACTGTGTTAGTGCTGAAGTACTACTTAACCAAACATTGATGAAACTATAGCGTGGTGTGGCTGCTTGCGATTTGGCCACCCACCCCAGACTGCCATTTCATCTTTTTCCACTTCGATTTTTGTACACTTTTCATTCAGCTGAGTGATGTAGCCTTTTAAAATGAACTTTGGCTGTTGCAATATGATATTTTAGATGATGTATTCTCTTTTCTCTATGTTTTGGATTATTCTGAAGCCAGTGTTGTTCTTTTTTAGCTTTTATGTGAGCCAAGTAAGATGGATGTGTGATTATGCAGTCCCAGCCATCCGGAATCTTGAATTCTGTCTTCTCATTTAGCAGCTGTGCTCCCAGCTGGGTGTGCTATTATGAACGAAAATGACTCTGAATCTCTATTCTCTGCATGAGCAAACTTGGCATCAGATGCAGGTTCGGGGTACTATTTAAAATAAACAAAAAAGGCTGTCTGAAGGATTAGATTAAATTGTTCATCATACTGATACATTTCTAATTATTATGCTACTTAATAAAATCAAGTTTTCTAAGTAAATACGCTAATTCAATATTTGTACTTAATATCTATGAATTAAAAATGCCAAGCAGATCTCCAAGGTGTACCACCAACTGCAGTCTTTTTAGTATAGTAAATGCCTAGTGTGTATGTTTGAGCACTTTATATTAGTCTAATATGGATGCAGAGATCTGGCCCTGGAGAGTTGGAAACAGCTCTGCTTTTCAGGATATCCATAAAGACATGATACTGGCAATTCCAGTGATCAGAAGCAATAATTGGCAACCAAGGAAAAGTTCACAGACAAACTGGTTCACAAGATTGTAAAGTCAGAGTTTATTCATAATGGGCCCGATATTCATGTAAATGCCCTTTGAATATAACATGGCATTTCAAAGGCTGCTGGTGCTCCAGTGCTATTGTTCATCTTTTTTTGCAGTTCAAGAACAGTGTCAGTTTAGGCCACGCTTCTTCATTGTTCTCCAGCGATCTTTGATCATTACCGCTGTGCAGTTAACAAAGGCATAGTTTCTCAAGATAGCAGACCAGTTTCCTTCCCCAAAGCGCTGTACGCCAGTCTTAATCCACTCACTCTCCTGTGCAGTCCACATCTGCTTTTTTGCTTGGACCCCCAATATAGGGCCCAATATCTACAGGATAAACCAAGAGACATCCACACAGCCCAGTTTATAAAAGGTTTAATTACAAAAGAAGAAAAAACTCAGATCTTCTGCCAGAATTTGCAAAAAGCATTTTGATTTTTTTTAACTGGTCAGTCCTGAGACTTTCTCTTATTAGGTTCTAGAGCCCAGGATTCTGGTACACATACAATCTATCACAGTATGACAATTTCCACAAAGATTCTCTGCTGTGGCTGGGGGTCCACTTGTGTGTTGCTCTTACTGGAAGTTCTGCTGTTTCTTCCTGGTGGTTCTTCTCTAAGGGGGTCTTTAACTAAAGGGAAACATGCTAAAAGTATGCCTTGGAAGCTCTGGCCAATTCCTGCACTAACAATGCATCCCACGATAGGAACATGAGTGGGCGGGCTAGAAACAGAGAATGGGTATGGTGATCTGCGTGCAGGGTAAATATCGCACACCAACTGCCTCCTGCACGATTAGTGCGGGTTCATCTAATGCCACCTCAATAGGTGCATCCAGGAAAAAGATTTAGGTGTCATTGTGGATAACATCTTAAAACCCTCGGCCCAGTGTGCAGCGGCAGCCAAGAGAGCAAATAGAATGCTAGGTATCATAGGATTGTGGAAAATTGCAAGAGGATCTTGATAAATTAGAAGACTGGGCATCAAAATGGCAGATGAAATTTAATGTGGACAAGTGCAAAGTTATGCACCTAGGGAAGAACAACCCAAACTATGGTTACACGATGCAAGGTTCCACATTAGGAACCACCACCCAGGAAAAAGATTTAGGCGTCATTGTGGATAACATGTTAAAACCCTCGGCCCAGTGTGCAGCAGCAGCCAAGAGAGCAAATAGAATGCTAGGTATCATAAGGAAAGGAATGGAAAATAAAACAAAAGATATTATAATGCTTCTATATCATTCCATGGTGAGACCGCACCTTGAATATTGTGTGCAATTCTGGTCGCCGTATCTTAAAAAGGATATAGAGTTATTAGAAAAGGTTCAGAGAAGAGCCACCAAAATGGTAAAGGGGATGGAAGGGTACTCCTATGAAGAAAGGCTAAAAAGGTTAGGGCTCTTTAACCTGGAAAAGGGACGGCTGAGGGGAGATATGATAGAAGTCTATAAATTAATGAACGGAGTGGAACGGGTAAACGTAGATCGATTGTTTACATTATCAGAATATAGAAAGACTAGGGGACATGCAATGAAGCTACAGGGTGAACTATTTAAGACTAATAAAAGAAAATATTTTTTCACTCAACGTGTAATCAAACTCTGGAATTTGTTACCGGAGGATGTAGTAAAGGCTGTTAATATAGCTGGGTTTAAAAAAGGTTTGGACAAGTTCCTGGAGGAAAGGTCCATAAGCCATATTAAGAAGGGACCCAGGATATCAATGCTTGACCCAGTACAAGCATTGTGGAACCTGTGTCTTTTGGGGAATCTGCTAGGTACGTATGACCTAGATTGGCCAATGTTGGAAACAGGATACTGGGCTTGATGGACCTTGGTCTGACCCAGTATGGCATATCTTATGTTCTTATGTTCCATGGTGAGACCACACCTTGAATATTGTGTGCAATTATGGTTGCCGTATCTTTAAAAGGATATAGCGTTATTAGAAAAGGTTCAGAGAAGAGCCACCAAAATGGTAAAGGGGATGGAAGGATACCCCTATGAAGAAAGGCTAAAAGGGTTAGGGCTCTTTAACCTGGAAAAAAGACGGCTGATAGAAGTCTATAAATTAATGAATGGAGTGGAACGGGTAAACGTAGATCGATTGTTTACGTTATCAGACTATAGAAAGACTAGGGGACATGCAATGAAGCTACAGGGTAAACTATTTAAGACTAATAAAAGAAAATATTCACGTGAACCGGGCCAAACCGGCTGAATCCCATCACTGGTCAGAATCCCGGTGCCCACTAAATGGATATGCCCATGGTTCCAGACCATGTGCTTATTAAAAGAAAGAGAAAGACAGTAGAATTTAGTTAACATTTTACTAAATATAAATTTTAATTTTAGAAACTCATAGAGACAAAAAGACATCATCATCATTCCATAAAGTCCACAATTGATTCCTAGAAAATAAGGTGTAGGGCCCAATATTGTATTGGGCAGGACTAAGTGCCATAACCCTGACTGCTGACCCTTAACTCCAGATTTTCACTTCCATGGTGATGGGTTTTGCCACATAGCCGGAAAGCTGCTGAGCCTAACCAGGCTGCAGCAATTTTGGATGCTGCCCAGTTTATTTATTTATTTAGACAGCTTTTGTATACTGCCTTATCCTTCAATCAAAGTGGTCATGACACAATTAGGGGATACATTTAACACGTGGGGATATGAGACACATACACTAATACTTACAGGGAACATGGGCTATGGAGGGTTAAGTGGCTTGCCCAAGACCACAAGGAGCATCTGTGGGACTAGAAACCCCAGTCCTTCCAGCCCAAGGTTGCTGTCCTCTAGTGGGATTTGAACCCCCGACCTTCTGGCCTGAAGTACCTTGCCCCAAGCACTAGGCTACTCCTCCCTCCATTTACCCTGGTGCCTTAAAAATAGGTGATGGTTTTCCCTCGCCTATCTTTAAGGTGCAGAGCGCTAACTGGGCAGCATCCAAAATCTCTGCTACCCAGTTAGCACCATTCCCCACCTTTGCTCTGCCCCAGAATGCCCCTAAGATGCCCCAATGCTAACCAGATAGCATAGGGGCACGTAGGGGACTTAATCAGGAATTTTCAAAGGTACTAGCTATGTAGGTGCCTTTGAAAATCCCTGATAAAGGCATTTACAGGGTTAACATAGGCTGTTAACCTTGTAAATGCCTTTGAAAATCGGGCCCTAGATCATCACATAAAAATTTCCCTGCCTGTCTACCACCCTAAAACAAACATTCATTTCACCACTTCTGATGTCCATCCTACTCCTTCCAATACTTTCAAGGAGTATTTAATTTAGAGTATCAAACTCCAGTCCTGGAGGGTCACAAACCAGCCTGGTTTTCAGGATGTCCCTAACTGATATTTATGAGGTATGTTTGCATAAATGGAGACAGTGCATGCAAATAAATCTCATGCATATTCATTAGAGATCTACCAACCCTAATCGAGATCCTGGTTGTCCAGTTAGTAATTTCGAATAGGCTTGGTAAAGATCTCCAAAAGTGCACTTAAACAGGGTTTTATAGAATTTCTGGTGCAAGAACATGGTAACCGAAAAGCCCTCTAGGCAACAGTTAATAGATTCACAAGGCAAAAATCCAGGAAGGTTTTTTTTAGATAGTTCAAGATCAATTAAGCTTTGGGTCAATCAGAAAGTAGAAATGAAAATCACCAGAAGTGCAAGACACAGTTAAGAGCAGGCTGGCTAGAGCTAGCTTTCTGGGAGAGTTACTAGCTCATCTCGGAAGAAAACTGTTTTCTAAGCCATAGGTCACCTGCTCATGGCCAAATAATGACTATTAACAAACAGGCCAATGCAGAAAACTAACGTGGCCTTTAAACACAGATAACACCACTTTTAAGTATACTTACTGCTACTGCCAAATGCAGAAAAGAGATGGACGAGAGCGTAAACAGCAAAGGAAAATCAGCAAGCAATTAATGCCAAGAGTATATAAATCAAAGATAAATCAGCTGCACATAATGAAGTGGTATGCAAATATTGGCTATGCCTGATATAGAGAAATGCATAGAGGATTTCAAAACTAGTCTTGGCACTAAGATCTTTATGCCTGGGTATGAGGAAACTTAAACGTCTAGTGTGTGCCCCCAATAGTATTTTGATGGAATTGGGTGCTTTCCCCAATGTCTGAATCATCTGAGGAGAAATGTCAAAGATGATGCCCCCAATGCATCAAAAAACTGTTGGGGGCAGATGCCCCCAACAGAATTCAAATCCCTAGTGGCTCAGTGGTCCCAATCCCCCAACCCCCCCCCCCTCCCAACTAAAATTAAACATGGTGGCCCAGTGGCCCCAAACCCCTCACCCCTCCTACCCAACTAAAAATAAACCTGATGGCCCAGTAGCCCCAAACACCCCACTCTCTGTCCAACCAAAAATAACCCTGGTGCACCCCTCCCAGTACGTTCAGAAACAAGCAGGAGCACTGCCCACAAGCTCCCGCTCTTTGCCCAGCATCTTAAAAAATGGTGATGCCTGGCCCTGTGCGGTGCATCCTGGGATGCACTGGATGAGATCTGAGTGTCATATAAGGTAGAATATGCCTTATATGCAGTCTGACCCTGCCCGCTGCATCCCAGGATGCACCACACGGGGCCAGGTGCGACCATTTTTCCAGATGGTGAGGCAAGAGCAGGAGCGTGCGTGCAGTGCTCCCGCTCATTTCTAAAGGTACCTGGGGGGGGGGAGGTAGGAGGTTCAGGGTCACTAGGCAACCAGGGTTATTTTTGATTGGGTGGGGTATGAGGAGTTCAGGGCTGCTGGGCCACCAAGTTTATTTTTAATGGTTTGGGGTGGGGGGTTTGGGGCCGCTGGGCCACCAGGGATTCACTTTCTGTGGGGGTGGGGGGCACTAGCCCCTGACAATATTTTGATTACATTGGGGGATTTCCCGATACCTGGATCATCTGAGGGGAGTTTGACATTTCCCTCAGACAATCCAGGCATCGGAGGAAGCTCCCAATACCATCATTATACTATTGAGGCTCATATGCAAATTAGCCATGCGATGCCCTTGCTTCTCTGGGACAGAATGCCAAATTAGCGCTGACCTTTTTGCTATGTGTTTGACTTGCACTCTCAGTTTAATGCTGCAAGTTTAATGTGTGGCTCATTTGCATATGAACCCCTTTCTGCATGCTGGCGCTGAAGCTGTATACTGTAAATAGGCATAAAAAGTTGATAGAGTGCAACTTCAGCACCGGCTTTCTGCATTGCCCTGAAAAGTAGAAACAAACATTTTATTCTATTTGCATGGAAATCTTTCAACTTTCTTTTTGGTTTGGGAAGCAACCACAGCTACCACTTAATTAACAAAATTGCCCTGAAATGAAAATGTATTAAAAAAACAATTAAAATTAAAAAAGCCTACAAACAACACTAGAAACTAAATAAAACAAAGGACTTTTTCTGCCTGCACATCCCTAGTACATGCTACTTAAAAAAGCAATAATTTATAAGGATTATTTTATTTATTCCTATTTAAAAATAGATATTCCATTTATCACAAAAGTTCTGGAGGGAAGAGTTAGGACTGCCATTATAATTGATGATGTTCTGGTCCCTTTATATGAGTACTTGTGAGATAAATTAATTCAATGCATATATTTACAGTAAATCTTAGAAAACAAAGAAAACTTTTGAGATAAACTAATTCTGTGTGAGTTATTAGTGCTTAGAAGAGAAAACAATATCTTGCTACCGAGATAAAATTTCTAGATGAAATAAATGACTGCTTCTTGGAGCAGCTGGTTCATGAACCGACCAGAGGGGAAGCCATTTTGGACCTTATCCTTAGTGGAACACAAGATCTGGTGCAAGAGATAAGGGTGTTGGGGCCACTTGTCGATAGTGAGCATATCATGATTGCATGTCATTTAATATATGGAGGAGGGACGGTAAGGAAATCCACAGTACTACCTTCTAACTTTCAAAAGGGAGACTATGGGGCATGTTTACTAACAGGCCGGTAAAGTGCGGGTCGCGGTAGAGTGAGTGTGCCGTATAAGGAGTGGGCGTTCCGTCCTGAAGAAGAAAAGCCGTGATTGACAGATGCGCTAAGGTGCGCGGCGCCCGTGTGCGCTCCGCACCTTACCGCAAATGAGAGCCGAACGGGAGGCATATGTGTCGCGCTGATCAAACAGAAGGACAGAGCCACAGCACAATGGTTGAAGCACTGACCAATGGTGCAGGGAGCAGGGGTTCGAAACCACACAATGCGCAATGGCTTGCTGAGGTGTTAGTTTATGAGGCAGAGGAATACTGGGCCAAATAAAGCAGCCCGCTGAGTTTTGTTTTGGCTCACATCAAAACTGGACGGGATAAGGAGGCGCGCTGATGTTTTTATGCGACATTTGAATACTGGGCGGCATAAAGCGTCGCGCTGATGTTATCTGGCGGCATATTACTACTGGGCGGCAGAAGGCGGTGCGCCGGTTACGGCGGCAATCGCATAATGAAAGGTATAAGTGGGGCGCTGATGTGCAAAAGAAACACAGAGCCACAGCACAATGGTTATAGCTCCCACCAATGCTGCAGGGATCAGGGGTTCAATCCCCACAGTGACTAATGCAGACTGCTGTTTGCTGTGTAATGTTAGGAGGCTGATATATAATGGGTGGCATAAGGCGGTGGTATGCTGGGCAGAGAGCGTTGCACTACTGTTTTCTGAGTCATGTCAATACTGAAAGGCATAAGCGACGTGCTGATGTGCAAATCAGAGAGCAAAGCTGCAGCACAATGGTTACCACACCAACCAATGCTGCAGGGATCAGGGGTACGATACCCAACAGTGCAAAATGAAGATAGCTGGCTGAGGCAGTAGCTGTTAGGGGTAATATTGTTTTAGGAGTACCGTATTGTATATATGTAGAATCATAACTGATAGCAAATACACTCGCAAAGCAGTGTAACAGAACGTCGCCCATAGGTTAATGCAGAGGGCACATGTGAAAATGCAATGTCCGCCATGGCACCCTACAATGTTGGTGAAAGTGTAGCCAAGTGTGCTATATGAGGCAGGGTAAGGTGAGAGCACTGTCCCAGATGGCAGCAGTGTGCATTGTAACGTATGGGAAATGTAAGTCGGTGTGTTGACCAAGGTCTGCCATACCTGATTTGGCAGGGAGGGGCTGCAGACAGGGGCAGGCGACTGATATGAACAGGGGATTAGAGTGTATCTTATCTTGTAAACTGCCCTATTCCCGTTGGAGTACTACAGCTCCATTAAACTCATGCTCTGGGGAAGAAGCCAATACTCCTCTGTTGTGAATGCTGACAACTTGTGCAGATAGTGAATGATGGAGGGGTGATCATGGTTTGAATGTTCCAGTGAATAAGGTTGGCAGAGGTATGTCAACTGTCTGTGTGCAACTGTACAGCAATCTGTGATGCTGTCTCAAAAGAACTACCCCCTTGTGCCAGATATTAATGCACCTTTTATGGTGTTTCAGAAGGCACACACGTTGCTAGGAAATGAAAACCTCATTCTCCACAAAGGCCATGTGGAAAGGCTGTCAACTCCCAAGACACTATTGTATGTAACCCATAAGCTGTGTCAATCAAAGGCATGGCAAAAGATGCCCCAAGGATGTAGAGATGAACCCAGAAACGTAACCCACTAGCACTAACATCCCTCAGTTGGAATGGCAAAGGAGGTATGTGGCAAACCCACACGTAACACAAGCACTGCACAGAGCTAAAACACAAAAACAATACAAAATTAAAAGAGGGATGAAGATCAGTTGCTGAACTGCAGAAATCATCCCCAACCCATGTGGCACCCATTAAAATGGACAACCCAGTTGAGGGTACAATATGCTCACAGCACACATCAGTACATATATGACCCTCAAACAAATGTTAAACACCTTTTATGGAAAAGCATACAAATATAAGACACCACAGAGGAAGCACACTAATGACCACTACCACAAATCACAATGGCTAAACCGGCATGCCACACCAACAATGTGAGCTCCTTAGCAAAGACTGCAGAAAGAAAGAGTGCAGTCCATTAAACAAACCGCCTGCTGACTGTCAGGACAAGCAAACACCAAAAAGTAAGCATGATGAAATGCACATGCAGAGCTGCTAATTACTCATACAATTGCAGTCTGTATTTGTGATGTGGTGCACATGTGCACACACAATGAAATGTTCTGCAGTGGATACAGCATGCAAAAGAGGGGAAAAATATACCACAAGGGCAACAGAGGACGGTATGTGGATCATGTTAATAATTTGGATCAGGACATGAGAAAGTTCCACATGTAATCAGGTGTAACACACAACACCTGAATCACAGAAAACCAAAACCCCCTGCTGTGTTGCCATGTAAACACCCTAAAGTGGGACACCTCTGAAACGAAATAATATGTGATGGCTAAGCAGCACACAGGATGCACCTTGACGTACAGTGAGGAGAGAGAAGGGTGTATGTAGAGGTGAGGAACCTGCTGTTACCTCATGGTACAGTCAGCAGATTAGAAAACAAAGGATATAGCACATGTGCTAATCAAAACAAAAAAATACAGAGTAGAAACACATGACTGTAGCCACTCCCAGAAACAGTACACTGAGTACACAGTAACACACTGAGCACACTGAGCCAAGCATACTAAGCACACTGTGTGGCAACCGTGAATACCCAGTGAGGTTACATGTGTCTGCCAGATACACAGCTGTCACTGTACAAGGATGCGAGCACAGGTGGCACATGTACATGTGTGGCAAATGGCCCCAGACAAGTGTTAATGTGATCAAAGAGAGAAGGACTAACCTACTGTTAACAAAATGGCCTTGGACCCAAGCAAACACTGATCAATTCCCACTAGCACCCCATGTGGCCTAGGTCAAGTCATGTAACCCCTCATTACCGTGGAACAAAGACCAGTTAATCCTCATCCAATGATATTGACAAAATAAACAATGCAGTCCCTGGGTCACAAAGACGCAGGACTGAGAAACAGGCAATGCAATGTGTGCCTTTGTATCACCCTGCTCAATCACCAAAAGAGCCACATGTATGTGGAATAAATATCTTTATTTGGTATACACATCACAAATAGTGTAGTCAGTGCCATCATAATATGAAGGTGAGTGCATCTCTGATGGAATATTGAAACCCCTCTAATAGGGCATAAATCTAACTCACACAGAAAAGTTAATTCATCCACCACAAATGAAGAGCATGAGATATAATGTGCAGCCACTGCATACAATGCACTGGGCAGCAGACCCCCAGCCCCTACCTGATTCTGCATGCTGCAAAGGTGTAATGCACATATGAGTGCATGTAGAGAGTTGGCGCTGCATATTGAGGACACAACACACATCATGTGTCCCTCAAACCATATCCATCTTGCAACACAGGAGACAACCAAACCAAAAAAGCCTATGTTGAGAAAATGTTTTATTGTGAAAATCACGCTGGGAAAGTAATGTGTGTGGTCTCACATAATGTCTGAGCTAGGAATCAAAGCTGCAACAATGTAGACACAAACTCTCCTCAAAATCACAATGAGTATATGCAACAGGTAGGACAGGCACATGAACACAAACAAAATACAAACTCAACTACCTTCCCATACCTATACATATACCACCATGAAGGAGGTGGCCCTGCAACCTTTTCAGAGTAGACAGTGTTTGGCCACATATAACATAATACATGGAATGCACAATTGACGAAGTGCAACGGTGACCCACATTGCCACACTGCAAACATCATGTCGCAATGTGAGTGTCCCTACCACAGGGCATAGCCTGGACTGTGCACATGGGAAATGCAAGGTGTTGACATACATGCAGACTGTCACGTCTGCACATCCAACAAACACAATAAGCAGCATCTGAACAAGGAAATGAGGGCCAAACATCCTATACGGAGCCACAAAGAAGTCTGAGGTCCACATGTTTTGTCTCACAAACATAGTCCGTCATATGCAAAAGCACCATCCACAGTGCAACATGAGACAGTGATGCCACACATGCACGTAAACACCCTTGTCACATTGACCACATTAATTAAAGATGGTCGTGTGTCCAAAATCATTGTTGAGGTAACACTTGTAGCATGTGCATGTGGAAAGCAGGTGGACATACACAATAGGAGTGCTCCATCGTTGGCTGTATGGCGCAAACATGGGTGTATGCTTGATTAGGAAGAAAAAGATGAGGGTATCCTGGGTGGCATGTCACACCCAGGGCCAAAACTTAACAATACTAAAACTGTGTTCGAATGGATCAGCTGCACTATCCATGTCATTTGCTGCTGCACACGGGGGGAACACTGCCAAAAGTAACAATACTATGTGCAATCCAACAGGTGAGGTTAATAGTGTTCCACCAAATATGGCTAGGAATAGTCAAGCGTGACATGTCAACATTCCACTGTCTTTGAAAGTTCATGTGTGTTCTCAACAATGAGCAGGACTCCCTGCAGAAACATCACACAAACAGTGCAGAGAACACCTCTGTAATGGAGAATTAAGTAGCTTAATAGTAATACTGTCCATCGCAGTCATATGTCTCACTCGCAGAGGTAAAACATCCAATGGGCCACTTTCTGGTGTAAAATGTCTATGGTGTTGTTTCTTCAAAAGGTGGGTGATGGTGACACCAGATGCACTGTAATAGATGTGTCCGGTATGTACTCAGCCCTGTGTCATGAGAGGATACGTATGTTCTTGTTAGCCACCTATGAAAAACACCACACAATGCACACCGTTACACCTTTGCAAATGCACAAGAAAGGTATGTGAAACCACACAGTACATTACTCAACAAAACATTGGTGATGACATCATTAATCCGAAACACACACATGGGTAAAACATGGGTATGGTCATGTCCATGCTCATGTCACACAGGTGTGTCACAGCTACACACGACATGCATCTGTTTATGTGCACATAGAGGAAACATTATATGCATATAAGACAATTATGATTCATCAACAGGTAAACATAGATACAAATCTGCAATTAACAAATGTGCAACTTACCTTGTGTGTGCATCAGGTGTATGTCAGCAATCCCATGAACCACTACACAGCAATAAGAGGTGACAGTGAAGGCAGAGAATCTCAGCAGTCCGTGTACAAACAAAAGGTCAAGCCGCTGCTGATGCATGTCCACATTATGGTCATATCTGAAAATAAATAAAGGTGAACATCAGTGGTGACTCAGAACACAAGACACATTTTGTCGCACACCACACAACACATGTTGATAATACGCATAAGGTAAACAGCACTACGGAACACATACCACAGTCACAACTGCCCCCCAGGTGCACAGTCCCCTCACAGTACATGATAATGTACTATGCCTGAAGAGTGTCTCATCACACAGGCAACCTGTAATCACCCACACACAAAGTATGCATAATTCTGCATTCCAGCTGCAACACATGGCCTGTATGTGTCCAAGTGGACCTTTAGACATATAAAGGCCCCGTGAACCGGCAATAATACCCTGTTGTTGGCTTATGGTACAATGTTGGGGTAGGGAGCAAGTGCAGGCAAACCAAATACAAACCTTAAATACACACACATGCAGATATGCTGTAACTGTCACATATACAGTGTGGCACAGGACATGCTGAACACAAACACATGGGGATATGTGTGACAACAGCAAGGGATGGGTGATGGAGCCTGAAGTGAAACACAAAACAACACACCATCTGCCCAATATGATGGAGCAATGAAGATATGTTTTCCACATGACCCCAGGCACACACAATCTCCCTGTACATCCACCTACCCCAACGCAAAGCATATTGGGTGATGTTCAGTCACATGCCAATCCAACACATCAACAGCATCTGAATAAACTATGTCCTGTGCATTGGGAAACACAACAGTAACAAACATGTCATGTTCTACAAGAGTATCACACACTGCACCTTCCTGTCCACAACTCTCATACCCCACACCATCACCTAATGTCTGACTGCTCCCTATCACAATGTATAGATCTCTCACATGTGAGAGGCAGCACAGAGTTGTAGGAGGCTATCCTCAGGTGTCCATAATCAATCCTGTCCCCATCGTACCTCTGTGTTGTTGTACAGAAAGATCAACAGACATGTCAGAAACCACCATGTTTGCACCTCATCACAAAGTACAGACGAGTCACACAGATCCACTATATTGGCAACAATGCCCCCTATCTTTGTGTAGGGGTGTGTCAATGTTGAATGCAAAGTCGCTTACAATTCTGGAAACACATATGGAATATGCACGAGTGTCTCATGTATGCAGGGACCAAATACATATCCTGGTGTGTAGATGTCATACCTTGAATCATAGTGACAGCTATTTGCTGATGATCTCCACAGATAGCTGTCAATGTGTGCGTCATGTCATTAAAACACCAATGGCATGTATATTTTTTACGCAAACCATGATGGCTGCATGCCATCACACTGTGTGTCATTGAGAATGTCAACGCATGGATAGCCAATATGTGTACCTCAGAGAAACAACTCTCACATATGTCTGGTTTTCCTTGCCAACATAATCCTCCCCTTCCCTGTCCGACTATCTATGCAATCTATGTAATGTGGACTGTACTATCCTACACTGCTCACATACCCAGCCTGTAGCTGAGGCATGATGGCATATGTTGTGAATTTATCAGCAAGATATGCCATGTACTCCCTGAGAATTCTGCACAACCATAAGCCACCAACACATTCTGTGCTCATCCTGCCCACTGTAACGCACCCCTCGCTGATATGGGGTAGGTTATCCTCTGTATCTGTGTACATATGTAGCACTGTACCTAAGGTCAATTCGCCTACATGTAAATGTGGCAATACTACCTCTCTGGCTGGACAATGCTCAGATCCCCATCCTATAACATGTCCATGTCATGGCTTTCTGGTGCAGTATACATTCCGACACACTGTAGGGTGACATTAACACCCTACACATAGATACCCTAATATCCGCAGAAACTACTACTAAGCATCTGTCCTGTGATATGTATGTCCTGATACGGCCATAATAACAAAGCAACACATAGCCAGCTGACAGGAGTGTAAGAACCAAATGTACACCCCAAAGGTGAAACATATAAATTCAACCCACTGGACTAATGTCCCCAAACGTGGACTGGTCTCACACTGTGAACATCTCACCATATGGCTAACACTGTTATCCACCCATATCATCACAAAACATCATTTGTGCTCAACAACAACAACAGGTGCTAACACAGGCAGCCACTAACTGTAATTTTAACCTTAAAAATCACACACAGCCGTATGAGCAACCACCCACATCATCTGGCACCAAATGCTGTTGTGTACTGGCCACATTGTTTGTGCCTCACACATGCCTATATGTGAGTTGTGAATTAGCACTAAAATACTAATGTGGTGTCGCATACAAATCATATCCTGACATAAACTGTAACTGCTGTAAGCATAACACACATAGGATTAAAAAGCTGTGTGGGTAGGTAATACGCACATGAGAAGATCTCTCCAATCAACCTCCGTCTGACTGCTGTGCCATCCTGTGTGTCACCACTGGCACGTACAGGGGGGCACATTGGATCTTGCTCCAGATCCTCATTAATCTCTGCAGGGATATTGTGCCTGAGAGCAATGTTGTGCAGGATGCAACAGGCTATGATTATCTCTGCAACAGTCCTTGGCTTATACTGTAAGGCCCCGCCTGACCTATCCAGACACCTGAAGCGACTTTTCAACACGCCAAAGGTACGCTCGATGACTGAGCGGCTGGAGGCATGGGCCTCATTGTACCTCCGCTCTGCACGTGTCCGTGGCTGACGTACAGGGGTCAGCAGCCAGGGGCGACACCCATATCCTGCATCACCTTGGAAATAAAAAGAAATGTGCGTGTCAATATTCAACATAACTGACATATGTTAAGATGTAGTAACCCTACACAAAACAAATCCTGACATCAACATATAACCGAACAATTAATGAGCTGTAAAAAACACATATGCTGTTAGAAAAGGAACACATAGCCTAGAAAGTAAGTACACTCATGGGAAATACCCCAAAAGTTCCATCTATACTGTAACATATTGTGTGTGTGTGTGCGCGACATGGGTATTGTAATGCATTGACTGTCCACATTGGCACCCCTGCCAATGAGAGACGATAGTAACGATTCACGTGTCACATGTTCATATTGTATGTCTGAACAGTAACCTAGGTAAAATATGCTGCCATGAGAGGGTGGGAAAAAAACAGAACATGTATGCCATGGAGGCTGGTGATAATGTGAACCATATCACCTAGATGCATCCTGTCCTGTACGGGCAACATATCTAGATCTCATACTCTGTGTCCTTATGCTGTATATTGCTAAACATAAATTGTTTAAATACCAATCCTGTGCACTGTGTCTATCCTGGGAACATCCCACTGAAGGTGGGGTCTGCAAACCTGCACACTGTACTACTCATGTCTTAACCTCATAGAGATACACATCGGTACATTACCGTCATGTGTAGCTGAAAACAATACAACTCTGTATGCACACACATAGCCCACAGCTTCAGGCATCCCCTTTCCAATATGTTAAACTACATGAGGATCACTGGCCAATATGTGGCTAAATCATGATCATCTACAGTAGGCCAAGGTACTAGCACCAAATATACTTCGTTACACCCCTGCTGTGACATAGGCCAAATGCGTGACCATACATATCCACACGAGTGCTGCTAGCTGGAAAGGGCAAAAGCATACATCAGATATTCCCAAAAAACCCCTCATATTATATACTGGCTCCTGGGTAGCAACAACAGTCCAGAGTGAGTGTGTGAACCCCACACACACATGAGAAGGGTTACCTGTATGGATGAGCAATTATCACAAGGTTAAATGACATACAAGCATTATTTGGCAATGACCCATCATGATACGTGCATATGAGGGCCAAACCCCCCCCCTCAGAATGTGTGCAGTTGATATTACCACACACTATGAGGGATTGTGCAACAGCCTAGCCACATGCACAGGGGTGTTGTCACCTGCACACCCTGTGAATGTCAGGATCATATAATGCTAGGAGTCTGATGGTCTATGTTTGTTTGTAGCTGCTGTATGTGTACGTCTATACCCCTGTAATAATCTAAAGATACAACAGTCCCCAAACAAACATTGCTCATATGTTGATCTAAGTTTATGGTTTTTTTTTTTTTTTTAAACTTTTATTTTCATTTTGCAACAAACAAAAGAAACAACACACCAAAAGAGACAAAACAAGTATACAATAAGGAAAAGTAAACCCATTACCCCCCACCCCGATGCTTCTTCTCTACCCGATTATATCAGCATGTGAGCGCTTCCAATTAACAGTGATTATACATCAAACGATCAAAAGAGTATCTACAATACAGCAAGATCATGGGACAGAGATATATAAAGTTAGACAGTCAGATGAGAGCATTTAGCAAAATGTACATAGTCATTGAGCATCTTCCATTGAGACCAATGAGAAGGAGTCTGAACGGAGGAAGCGAACAGACGAGGTAGTTGTGCATATTTACTGTAAAGACAAGCATGATTCCACCATACAGTTTCAGCAGAGTTTAAATGCGTTTCCTGAAGAAACACTAAATCAACATGCTCATGGCTAAGATAGCTAAGGATTTTCTTTCCTTTGAGTGGACCATTAATGCCTTTGACGGTGAATGATAAGATTTACATAAGGCCATTCAGAAAAGTTAAAAATTCTGAGCATGATAGCACACATAATTTCACTATGTCCCTCAAACTGACTGTATCTGGCTATACACATGACATAGGAAAAATAAGCTAATATAATACAATGAAGCGCCCCACATTAACAAAGAAAACCGCAGTACGGTAGAGGAGAAGCAAAACCCCAAAATTACTGGCGACCATGTGTCTGCGGGGAGAAACCCCAGAGAAGGCCGAAATTGAAAAAACACATAACCTGTAGGACTGTGCGTGCTCCGAATCCGACCGAGGCACACATCATGAAGGGATAGGAGACCAAAAAACAAAAGTCATATAGAGAAAGAAAGAAAGTCCAGGCTATTTCTGTGCTTGGCTATGACCGCCGCATCGGGCCCTTCAAAATGGCGGATAGAGCCGGCAGATAAGAGTCCAAGATTTGGGATCAGCGCATCTGCTCTGCTTCTTTGGAGTCTAAAAATGTTGATAGTAGATCAGGATCTTCGAACGTCCTGGTTTGGTTGTGGAGAGTCACTCGGAGCTTCGCTGGATACAACAGGCCAAAGCGAGCCTGTAACTGTTGAAGTCGAGGGCGAAAAGCAAGGAGTTGCTTCCGACGGTCAACGGTAGGCTTTGCCAAATCAGGAAAGAAGGAGACCTTACGACCTTCAAATTCCAAATGATGATTCGCTCGGGCAGCATGTAAAATTTGTTCCACTTGTTGATATCGTAGCAAGCTAAAGATAATAGGCCGGGGGGTCGTGCGGTTGAGCGCCATGTGGGCAGGAACACGGTGTGCTCGATCGATTTCCAGTTCTCTGTGAAAAGTGATCTTCAGCAAGGAGGGAAGAGTTTTGAGCAAGAATTCTCTTATATCTCCTGCTTCCACCCCCTCCGGTATTCCAATGAGCCTCACATTGTTGCGACGGGCTCGATTATTGCTATCTTCTAACTCCTTTTGAAGATTCTGTATCTGGCGCTCAGCCTTGTCCAGTTTGCCCAAGCGCACCTCGTGCGAGTCGAGGACCCCCGCCATGTTGTCCTGCCGTAATGAAAGACTTTCAAGTCGGTCCTGGAGCACTCCAAAGTCTTCTCGCATGGCTCGAAGCGCTTCTCCATTGGACTGCACCAATTCCTTCACGCCGCGTATTTCCTCCAAAATCTCCAGGTGCATTTCGGGGTTTTCACGAAATGGAACCATCTTCTGTGGGGAAGACACCTCTGTTTTGGAGCGTTTTCCGTGAGAAGAAGAAGGAGACCCGAAGTCCAAGCGCGCTGGTTTATGGGCCGCCATCCCCCCGAGGTGCCCCGGTCAGCTCGGAGCGAAATAGTAAATTTGTATAGGTATTAAGTCAGGATTCTAAGTAGGCCTCTCGGGAGCTTCAACGCAAAGCGTCCTACCCGCTGGACATCAGGCTCCGCCCCTCCTAAGTTTATGGTTTTAAACGAGTTTGCTAGCTATGTGAGTAGACATAAAGAAAGTTACAAACACATACATACATTACGACACATGACATACTCACCCAGCAAAATACAGTCCCCATAACGTCCGCCCTCAAATTGTGTGAAGATTGCCGAGTGATGCAGGATATAGGAGTCATGGGTGGACCCTGGAAACCTAGGGACCACATTCAGAATATGCAGATTAGCATCACATACAACCTGAACATTCAGGGAATGGTAGTGTTTGCGGTTGCGAAACGCCACCTCCCTGTCTCTAGGCGGGACCAGGGCAACATGTGTGCAATCAATAGCTCCCATCACGTGTGGTATCCCTGCTAATGTCTCAAAGGCCTGGTTCAGGGTCCCCCATTGTTGCCTAGTGTGGGGAATGGCTATGTAATTCCCCACCCGGCTGACCATGGCACGCAGTACGTGGTGGAGACATCGTGAGAAGGATGGGCGGCTCATGCCACCCACTGCAGCCACAGATGACTGGAAACAGCCAGAGGCAAAAAAATGTAAAGCAGCAAGGAGCTTGACTAAACCTGGTATTGCATGGGACCGATCAGTCAGGGGCTCGAGGTCAGGTCTTAAATCCTCATAAAGCTCCCTAATAGCCCTTGTGCTCAGTCGGTACAGGGAGATGACCTGGTCCTCACGCATGCCCTGGAGCTGTGCCCTGGGCCTGTAGAGGCGTGGCTGCCGAGCCTGCACCTCGGCACGCCGTCTGTGCCGTGAACGCACAGCACATGGCTGGACCACCTCCACAGCTGCAGGTCTGAGTTGCTGCGGGACTACACCCATGCCCTGTGCTGCAGCCCCGTGGACACCATCTCCCCTGTCCGGCAACCGCAGCATCTGCCCACCACTCAGGACACATGCATAAGCATATATTGCTGCCATAAACTCCTCCCGTCCCACTACCGAAACACACTCTAACAACCACACAAACTCTAACAAACACACAAAACACACTATACAGTATCCAAAAGTAAAAACAACAACTGACAATACACACACAACACAATATAATAAGCAATACAAACACCAATACAATCCGCTAGTACAACTGCATAGACGTTCGTTCTTCTCCACACCAACCACACTCCTCCTGCTCTTCCTCTACAACCCTCAACATGGGTAATGTTGTGATGGTAATATATGTTATTCTGGGGTGTGTGGTTTGCGCACACTGCGCATGCGCAGTTGATCGCATGCGATGCCCGTTGGTGGCGCGCGTGCGCCACTTTACGCATGGGCGTCGGTCAGTGCGTGCCCACACGTATGTGCGCCGGCGTGAACATGCGCACAAAACACAGACACCCATGCGGTAGTCGTTGTAGTGCGCATGCGTACTGCGACACATGCGCAGTACAGTGTCTCAGGGCGCATGTGCGTTTGTCCGCGTACGGCCACCCATGCGTTGGCGAGCACGCGCCCAACGCACGAGCGTCACGCCCGCCCAATTGCGCATGTGCAATGGAAGACACATGGCAATACACTATAAATAGGCCTGCACACGTGCATCACGTTGAGGGTTGAGAAAGGAGTCACAGTTAGAGAGAGAGGGTGTCATAGATAAAGTCTGAAACAGAGACAGTGGTGGGACTACTGCACAGGAAAGAAGCACAGTGAGGGATAACAAAATCTATAGGTAGAGAGGCTGTGGTGGGAGTAGTCCAGAGGAAGGAGGGAGAGAGTCAGTCCAGGGAGTACGGCAGCGGAGAGAAGCAGTGTAAGATAGTCAGGAGCAGAGTAGATTCCTCACCTTGTGCTAAGATAATATTTCTGTTCCCTTTGTTAATGTGTCCTTTACTGTGTCCTGTACTGTAACATTCTGTAAGTCTGTATTGCATGCTGTGTATTGTTCTGTTTTGTTTAAGTGAGTGCTGTTCTGTTGAAAGGAGCATTTAAAACATACAGAGATGGAGAGAGAGAGGGAGAGAGACGGTGAGGGTGAGGGTGAGGGTGTGGAGGATGTGTCCCAACCTGTGGTGGGTGATACACCGACGCTACAGACTGCACATCCTAGGGAGGGACATGCAGGACCATCTTTTGGGCCACAGCCTGCACAATATGTCCAAACTGGGAAGAGAAAAAGGGTACCTGTGCCTGGTCCACAGCGAAAAAGAGCTCTACGCTTCAGTGATAGAGAGAACTATATCCTACTCTCGCATGTAATTGAAAACTATGACCTCTTATTTGGCAGGCTCAGCAGTCGCACAACAGTGGCCACCCGAATGGCAGTATGGGAGGAGGTGCGTGCTGCAATTGCAGAGGCAGGGGGCCCCACAAGGGATGTTGAAAGCCTCAAAAAGAGGTACTCGGATATAAAAAGAGGGGTGCGCCAGCACATGGTGGCTGAAAGACAACATGCGCATGGCACAGGTGGTGGGGGCCCTTTTATCCCATCACTCACACCATTGGAACAAGAGCTGGCAACACGTTTGGGCCACATCTATCTCCGTGGACTGCCGGAGGCCCTTGACACGGCACATCCTGACGCAGGTATGTATAGTAATTGCCAGGTTCACAATGTCCCTTCAGTACACATCATTCAGCTGCACAGACACTCCCATACCTGTGACCCAATCCACACCATGTTTAAAAAGTGGTGTCACATGTGTGTGTTATGGCCATGCACAAACTGTGTTGTTGCCATGCCCTGTCACAATATTACATATGTGTCCCTCGAAAACAGCAACCTCCCCATCTGTTTCCAAAACTACACACAACAATTCCTATCCAACCTGCACATCTGTGATTGCAAAGCACCATATGATTTTGTGGCACACTAATCAGGTAACGTGTGTGTGACATACTATTTGCACAGTGCTACATGTGCTTCTCAGTGGGCCACAGGTGCTGGCTACATGGGATCCACGGCACAATGGGTCACAGCCAAACATATCCAACAATGAGCATATAGTATGTCTAGAGACAATATTTCAAATGCATAATTAAACATAAACAGGCAATGTATGGTCCAAACAAGTGTAAGGGTGATGTATTCTCACACATGTGTGGACATATGTTGTACAGATAGGGGAAGGGATGTGATGGGGGACACATGTGGCATGGCACTCCAAATATACACATGGAAAATATGCAACATGTGCATGGCCACACGACACACATGTGCCCCAGAAACAGCTGAATGACGTAGACAAACATGTATGGGAGGGTGTCATGGGTCGGGTACGCAGCACACACGCACATACCCACCCCATCATCTCTGTGGTGTCTGTGCCACACATATATAGATATGATTATGTTGAAACATATGTGTTTTCCTTGTTATTGTTCAATATGCAGGTGACTACAGTAAAATGGGAGAGGAAGAGGAGGAGGAGGAGGAGGTGGAGGAAGAGGGTGACTTTGACATCACAGTGCCAATGAGTGTGTTGGAGGATGAACCTGCTGTCTCAGGGGGCAGCACAAGTGCTGTTGATGAGCCCATAGAGCCACCTGTACCCAGTATATCACCACTAGGGGCAGCATCAAGGGAGAACATCCAAGGACCCAGGCCGCAAGTATACACCGAGAGCCCTGACCCTCAGGTGATGATGGCGGAGTTAAGGTCCCATGGCGTATCTGCACGTCGCGATGCTGAAGGTGGGTGACATACGACAGTCATAATTCCAAAATAAACACCAATAGTCACTAGTTGGTGTTTGTGTGGTGAATGTTGCAACATAACCACCACATATATCACATGTATGGCTCATGTTGGTGGGATATTGTTTCGTGAAAGAATGGTGTGGGGTATAATATATGGTGTTACTATGACGCAAAACAGAATCACCGAAGGTCAGTTGACACCCACAGATGCAGGCCTAAAAGGAATGTTGTATAAGGGCCACCATGTTGTTGTCATGAGAAAGATCAACACTTGCCCTTGCAACAGTCTACCTCATTGCAGACACCCAGATGTCTGGTAAACCACAGCATGACATCTAAATGATAGTTAAAGAAACAAACATACCATATATATAGCAATGCAACCCTCCTCTGTGATGTAACAGCACAAAGACCGCATTCCCCACAGTCTGCATCTGCAGGTGTCAAATTACATAGCATATGGAGAGAGGTGCGAAAATATGTCAGGTCAACCATAGATACGGATCTACAGAGGGGTCTCAAACGTACAGTATGAACCTGATGGCTTGTTTGGAGAGAACATTCCTCAATTTCCTCTGTACAGAAAGACATAACATAGACTGTAATCCAGACAGAAAAGGAAAACACCATGTCCCCTTACTGTAAGGCCAACAATCCCTCAACAGATTGCATAGGCTGTGAGCATGTGTGTCCCAGTTAAATTGTGGGCCTATGTCCCCATACCGTGTGATGGTCCCCAGTATCATACGTGTCATACCTGCAATATGTGTTGTATGCAACCATACAGTAATGAGTATGACGCATGTCTATTTCTCAACAAATGGTTAAACAAGGACCAAAACCGTGAACAATTACTGTGCTGCAAAATAAACCTAAACACATATGACTAACTACAACATAAGCTTGCCATGTTGAGACCATATCATACACCACGTATCCACACAACATTACCAGAATTGGCACATCACCCCACCCCTCCTTTCCGAATGCAAACATTAGAGCATTACACAAAGACCTCACATAACATACTGGTGTATGATAGCAATTGTCAAGCCCAATGAGAAATAACATAAACTGAAGACCTCATCTCCTTTACAAAATAACCAGATACATCATCATAGAGCAAGCAACCAAAGAAAAACATTACCTAGTCGAAATGTGTTATTGGAGACACAAAAGGCAACTAGGGAATTTGACACAACACTGTATAGGTACTGGCCAGTGGGTAGATAGAGATATCTGACCAATCTGTACTGTCATACATACATTATCCCTTACAGCAAGGTAAAAAATAAACATACTGAAGCTCAGCCTGTAAGGATCCATATGCTATGTCAAATGAGAAAGGGGAAAACATATGTTGTCTAGTTGTTATGACTGTTTTCCATGTCCTAATTGCTGCATCCACGTTCACAATGCCTGTGCAAGAGTTCTGCTCACTCACCATAGTCTGATGTTTATGTGTCCAGACAGCTCTATTGTACTGTTTTATCCACTCTACATTGTCACATTTGCTTTAACATAACCATTTATTCCGTGTAGTAGGTCTCTGACATCCCACACTATCAATGACGTATTCAGCATGCCAATGTCTATCCTCAACTACACTCACATAAGCAGCTATGTTCATAAGGTATCACCCACTCCCACAAAACACGTAAATGCTTCACGGGATTAACGTCTGTCAGCACCATCACATTCTAGTCATTCCCCAACATCAGCTCACGTACATTTTGTACACCACCAAGCATACATATCAGTGTAGTCCTTGCACCAGGCAATTCCAAGGACCAGCACATACGGATAATGTGTACATCCCCACATCCAGCCCTTATACTGACAATGTAACCCATCAGACCATACATTGTCATGTCATAAAACAATCATTAGGGCAGGCCAAACCTGATTTGCCGTCACACAGTCTTACACAAATATATGGCATCCCATGAGGCTACATCCAGTACAAACATCTGATGGAGAATAGCAAATTCCATAAACACATAACACACAGTTCCTGTCATAACATGCCCCAACAGCTCATGTGCATCTCTATGCCACATATAGCAAAACCCTGGACCCATACATGACCTGTGCAGACATTCCCAAACACACCTCGGTACAACAATGCTTCTGGCCATCTGAGGTGTTTATGGCTGCTGCATGCTGCACCTGACCTAAATAATGGATATGAGATGACTGTCCTTGCCCAATTCTGTTGCCACGTCAGTAGTATGTGGGTGTGTATGCAGAAGCTATTGTATGACTGTTGTGTTGTCCTCCCACATCTTCTTCCTGTATAGTGTTCTCTGTGTTTCTATTAGTTGTAGTACACTGCGATATATGTGTTATACCCCTAACCATGTTCCCATATGACTCAGCACTATCACATTAGCATTAGTGTGGTATGTGTATGACATGTTGCTTTATGAAGGTGTTTTCGTGGAGAGGTAGTTCATTGACCACCCTGTGTCCCATTCACAGCCAATCGACGTGTTCTGGAGCGGATTCGCTGTGCTGTGGAGCGGAACACCAGGGATGTTTGTGCTGCGCTCCGGACATTACATGAGGGGGTCGTAGCCATGCCACTAACTCGCATGTGTGAGGCCCTTGAGGGCATACGTGATGTTCTGATCCGAGCTGCACCTGCACCACCAATGTATCCGGAGGAGGATATAGCCTTGCCAGGGAGAGGGGCCCGACGTGGCAGGCGTGGCCGACCACGCCGTCAGTAACCTATGATAATATAGAAATGTACAGCACGAAACCAAAGGTTTCTCTCTGTTGCACTGTTCATTTTTAGCAACTATGCACATAGTATTTTCTGTTATTGCGGCTTGGTTTGGGTTATATGTGAAAGTAGACATATGTGATTAGTATGTTGTGTTTGTGTTATGTAATTGGCTTGGGGGGATCTTTGATATGTCTTACACACATGTTAGTAACAATAGTTTTATATGAGAGAATTGCTGTGATAATAAACAGCTGTCCAAAAATAGATACATTGTCTCTTTCCAAAGAGTGTCCATTTGGTCCCATGTGTATCTCTGAGAGGGGGGTGGGAGGACCATAGAATCTGCAACCATGTCCACTGCATAAGCTACTTTGCCACACACATATACTATTTCCATGATCCACACATATGTGATGTTTCACTAGCACAATGTGTCACCACAGCCTCTGCGCTGCAGCGGCACAGTGTGCACAGACATCCATGTACGACATGGGTGTGGAACCGTGATACTGTGGAGCCGCAGACCAGTCAGGTTCTGAGCATATCCCTAATGTATATGCTGGCGATATATATCTCACCATTACAATTATCATGACCACCTTACTGGTTTGTGTCCCTCCAAGACTGGATTTTGAGAGCGCTGCCTTACACCTCTGTCATGTACGATTTATTTTGGGCTGGGTGCAGATGTCACAGACATCGGATGGTTATTTGGAATGCGTAACATTGCTCCCTGTTTCTCACCAGCAGTAACGGGTGGTGGCAATGGCAATATGTTGGTGGTGGGGAGAGGTGAGGAGGAATATGACACACTCTAGGTAACATGTTTGATGTCGGGGACATCTGCGCCTTGCCCACTCACATTCCAAAATGGCAGAGGTGTAATCCAGGTCTCTCAAAAGCGAGCCCTGGAGGGCCGAAAATTCAGTCACGCTGACAGGATATCTCCAATTCATATATATCTCTGCCACACTCATTAGGAATATTTCCAACACCTGACTGCCCTGCGGCTCTACAGAACCACGGTCCACCACCCTTGATGTGGACACAGGGGTACTGTGTTATAAATGGCCTGTTTATGTTCCATACACATCACCATCTGCAACCCGTCATACACGACACATTGGTGCCATATGTGTGACCTGTGCCCTCACCTATATAAGTGGTCACATGCACCCCAACCCACCATAGGGATGCATGTTACAGAGGCAGACATTTGTGAGCCGCATATTTTGCCGGCTCATATATGTGAGAACATGTGGGTCATGTATATGCATCCCTGTGGCAAGTACGTCTGTGGGGCAGCCACTACATGGTAACATGTAATGCAGCACCCTGCTATCACACACCTACACACATGAGTTTCCCGACACACTGCATGTGGTGCCAATTGAGGTATCACACGCATGTTTACCCATCAGGAATGTATGTGGCTGCACACATATGACATGCTGGCATCTATAGTCATATGCTACGTGAGACACGTGACCATTACAGGGTTCAGAAAAAATACTTTAATATGTACAAACAAAAATACAACTATATACATATCTAGGGTAGGGGGAAAATGCCATCACCCACCCAACAAAAACAAACCCTCCCCACCCCCGCACACACACACCCACAATAAACACACTCCCACACACTAACCCCGAACCCCCACATGACCCCCCCCCCTCCCTCAGCCTGCCCCGTGATGGCGGACAGGGCAGCACAGGGCACATGTGTGGACGTCACAGGCACCATCAATGATGCCTGTGACGCCCTTCAGGGGGTGGCTGCCGACATGGCAGATGCTCACTGTCAGCAACCACCCTCTCCATGGCTCCCACCATCCATTCCTGCAGGTGCACCAACCGGTGCACCCGCTGCTCCAGTGCATCCAGAGCCTCACACAGATGTACAACACATCTGCCACCACACACACACATTGTTCCTGGTGTTTGTGTGGTGGCATCTGCATGCACTGTGTGTGGGGCCCTGGATGTTGGAGCCACCTGCCCTTGATGGCGGGAGCCAACAGTGCCCTGTGCTGCACTGTCCTCTATGTCACTCTCCCAGACACCCTGTGGCCACTCTTCCCCCCCTGACTCCTCCCCACCACCCCCCCCCACCTCCCCCCCACCCACATCACCTGCGCCCTCACCCCCCCTTGTGACCCTGGCACCCACACCTTCCGTCCCAGCATCCCCCATGACCCCCTCCGCTGTGTCGTCTGCAGGACCCTCTGCCTCCTCCCCACTGGTGTCCAGGACTACCACCTCCACGGCAGCACGGGAGGTGGGCCTTCGGAGGGCATAGGCAGAGGTACGGGGGTCTTCGTCACTGTCATCATGATCTGTGGAAGATGACAGTCATCAGCACACGTAGATGTGTGTGACACATCACATGTACCCATGCAGGTACCATGCACACTGATGGGCCACTGTGACCTCTGATGGTGGGCAGCCATGTCATCAATACGCACCATCACCATGTGATGATTCAGCATTCCTCACGCGCTCAAGGTATGTGCCATGGTGCAGGCGCAGCTCCCTCCCTTTCTTTCTCAGATCCTCGACCTGTGTGTGTGAGAAAATATGGGTGGGAGCATGAGTGAGCACTTACGTCTGGTGGGTGGGCAACAGAAACATAGAACAGTGTGTCCTGGGTCTGGACACTTCAGCTACACTGATGTGTGTTTCATGTATAGCATAGTTCAACACCTGTCACAGGGGATCATCATGGGCACATGGAATGTGTTATCACATGTGGACAACACCATTACCAACTGAGCCTACTCACCAATGTTGGCCATCGTCACATATGTCAGTCTCTGGAGCCATGCCATGGTGCTTGCGTGATGCTACTTGCTGTCCAATATTTGCATCTCTTGTTGTGTATGTTTTGCACACCAGGAGCGGGTGAAGGGATACATTGGAGCAGTTGTTGAATGCGACAGAACCCAAGGGGGACAGGGATGTTTGTTAATTTGTGCATCCTGCTGTGTCTGGCGACCACCTGTTACAGGCAATGAACTATGCTATCAGCAGCTAACAACATGGCTAAGTCACACATGTGGGAAACAGTGGGATGAGGAGGGCAGGAAAGGGTTACAAAACTGATCATGTGCTGTGGAGGGTCTGTACCTCCATCCATGTTGGCTGGCCATCCTGTGTGAGAGTCAGGTTGGGGTGTAGTATGTATGGGGTATGTTTGGTAGAGCAGCCTAAACAAACATACAACAACTGCAGGTGCCCTTATCTGAGCTTACCGTGCCCATGTAGGCTGGCCTATATCTTGTAGAAATGGCACTATGACCTATGACCTGTATGATGACAGCAGGTGTATTTTGATAAACCATGGACAGACACCAAACAAACACACTACGCAATTGCCACCTGTGCTCATGTGGCTGCTTGTGTCTGTGGTGTCCAACCACAAGAGGTGACTGTAGCTTTCCTACAACATCAGTTCTGTTCACCTGCTACAAGGTAATGGATTTGTAGGAGGTGTGAGGATGGGTAACCTAACTATGCATAAAGTGAGGGGAATATGGCTCTGTTACGGCCTTTGGGAATATCTTTGCCTAGGTCATGGGGATGTTGTACCTATACACACATCAACATGTGCACATAGCTTTTCATCGTGATACATCACAGACATGTGTGATGAGATAGTGACCTCACAGACTATGTGAGAGGTGCAACTTACCTGTCATAAACTACCACAACATGTGACTGCTATACCCACCAATGCAATGTGGCGTACGGCCCCATGGGGGTTGCGTGTTGTGCCACACATCATCAGCTGCATATCCCATTGCAGTGGGATCATAGACAAGTGACCTTACACAGGTCATAGGACTCCTGGAGATAGGGAGAATGTATTGAACTGGTTAGGCACACACAACCATATCACCAGGGTGCGTGATAGACCACTGTGATGGCCTCACTTAACTCCTGGGGAAAGGGATGCTCTATTAAACTCTTTATTCACACACAACCATATCAACAGGGTACGTGATTGCCAAGTGTGGTGGCTTCACTTAACTCCTGGGGAACGGGAGGATCTATTTAACTCTTTATTCACACACAACCATATCAACAGGGTACGTGATAGCCGACTGTGATGGCCTCACATAACTCCTGGGGAAAGGGAGGATCTCTTACACTCTTTATGCACACACAACCATATCTCCAGGATGAGTGAAAGGCCACTGGGATGGCCTTTGAGGGCTCCTGGAAATAGGGTAGATGTAATGAACTGTTTGAGCACACATAACCATAGCTCCAGGATACATGAAAGGCCACTGGGATGGCCTTTCAGGACTCCTGGAACTAGGGGAGATGTTTTAAACTGTTTGAGCACACATCACCATAGCTCCAGGATACATGAAAGGCCACTGGGATGGCCTTTCAGGACTCCTGGAACTAGGGGAGATGTTTTAAACTGTTTCAGCACACAGAACCATATCTCCAGGATACATGAAAGGCCACTGGGATGGCCTTTCAGGACTCCTGGAACTAGGGGAGATGTTTTAAACTGTTTCAGCACACAGAACCATATCTCCAGGATACATGAAAGGCCACTGGGATGGCCTTTCAGGACTCCTGGAACTAGGGGAGATGTTTTAAACTGTTTGAGCACACATCACCATAGCTCCAGGATACATGAAAGGCCACTGGGATGGCCTTTCAGGACTCCTGGAAATAGGGAAGATGTTTTAAACTGTTTCAGCACACAGAACCATATCTCCAGGATACATGAAAGGCCACTGGGATGGCCTTTCAGGACTCCTGGAAATAGGGAAGATGTAATGAACTGTTTCAGCACACAGAACCATAGCTCCAGGATACATGAAAGGCCACTGGGATGGCCTTTCAGGACTCCTGGAACTAGGGGAGATGTTTTAAACTGTTTGAGCACACATAACCATAGCTCCAGGATACATGAAAGGCCACTGGGATGGCCTTTCAGGACTCCTGGAACTAGGGGAGATGTTTTAAATTGTTTCAGCACACAGAACCATATCTCCAGGATACATGAAAGGCCACTGGGATGGCCTTTCAGGACTCCTGGAACTAGGGGAGATGTTTTAAACTGTTTCAGCACACAGAACCATATCTCCAGGATACATGAAAGGCCACTGGGATGGCCTTTCAGGACTCCTGGAACTAGGGGAGATGTTTTAAACTGTTTCAGCACACAGAACCATATCTCCAGGATACATGAAAGGCCACTGGGATGGCCTTTCAGGACTCCTGGAACTAGGGGAGATGTTTTAAACTGTTTCAGCACACAGAACCATATCTCCAGGATACATGAAAGGCCACTGGGATGGCCTTTCAGGACTCCTGGAAATAGGGAAGATGTAATGAACTGTTTCAGCACACTACACCATAGCTCCAGGATACATGAAAGGCCACTGGGATGGCCTTTCAGGACTCCTGGAAATAGGGAAGATGTTTTAAACTGTTTCAGCACACAGAACCATATCTCCAGGATACATGAAAGGCCACTGGGATGGCCTTTCAGGACTCCTGGAAATAGGGAAGATGTAATGAACTGTTTCAGCACACTTAACCATATCGCCAGGATACATGACAGGCCACTGGGATGGCCTTTCAGGACTCCTGGAAATAGGGAAGATGTCATGAACTGTTTCAGCACACTTAACCATATCGCCAGGATACATGACAGGCCACTGTGATGATCTTACAGCACCCCTGGGGATAGGGATATTGTTTTGTACTTTGACAGCACACAGACCAATATCACCATGATGACAGGTGAGCCAGTGTGATGGCCTCTCTAGTCCCCTGGTGATAGGGTGTATGTATTACAGTGCTTGAGCACACACAACCGTATCTCCAGGGTGACTGATAGACCACTGTGCTGAGCTCTCAGGACCACTGGGGATAGGGGGGCATATTGCACAACATTGGCAAAAACAACCAGATCACCTGGGTGATTGACATACCATTAATGCTTTGCTTCACATACCCTTTCTGTGGACGGAAAGGTTATTTTCTGCAGCTACACATTTCACCATATTCATATGATGTGATTTGGATATAATTAAGCTGATCTATTGGTTTGCTTTCTTACAGTATGTGTTGGCACGTCCACAGCAGCAAATGCCAGGTAATAGGGCTAGCATCATGACCTGTGTGACCATATCCATCACCACCTGGGTACAGGTCAAACCTGTCACATATTATACAAAGACAATATGGGATGTATGTTCAGCTGCAGCACATTACTGACACACAATACCTGACCCCAACAGCATGAGGATCTGCAATGCACACAGCCTCTAGATATATATGTCTATTTCTAATGACCTGTCCCCATCCACTTACCTCCCTTGGGAAGTCAGCTTCTCTATTGAAGCGTCTCTGTAGCCGTTCCCAGGCCCTGCGGACCTTTCTGCTGTCCCTGTACCTGTTTTGCCCGGGGAACAGCTTCTCCTGCCTTGTGGCAATCAGGCGAGACAGGGTGCGGAGCTCCCGAGGAGTGAATGCAGGCTTTCTTGTTCTGGACGCCATTTTGAGATATTATCACCTGATTGCACGCAGCGTCATTGACGCGCATGCGCCCCGCAAATGCCACACATTTCCAATGTTTTACGTGCAACTGTGCCCCGCAAATGGCGCAGTTTAGCGACGTATGACGTCCAACTGCGCCCCAAAGATTGGCGCACTTTGGCGACGTAACACGTCTCATTGCGCTCCGCATCTGCTGCATGTTTTATAAATATTTTGTCCCACAGCGTCCCGCAACTGGCGCAATTTATACACATATGACGTTCAACTGCGCCCCGCACATTGTTTTGCGGAACGAGTTGCGCACATGCGCACAACAACTGCAATATACAGTGCTGTGTGTCTCTTATATAAAACACATAACTATTTCATGACCTCATGGTGTTGATACATTTGGGACTTGAACTTATCATCACTTGCACACTGGTTCTTAGGCATTTGTTTGATGTGATGTGCTACGCCTTTCACATTGCACTGACTGCCACTACAACTGCTACTTCAACAAGGTGTTTTGAGGGACCATCAGATTGGCCTATCAGGCACCCTGGTGATATGGGGATATGTGTCGCAATAGATGATATTCACTACTCCATCTCAATGTCAACACATAAATTATGTATGTGATGGCATGGGGGGGGGGTTTGCATCTGCACATGCTACATCCACATTAGGTTGCATAGCACACATACTGAGCTTATTGAGATTGCCATGCGATGGACATGGATGTAGATGTTAGGTGGATGTGCTGACATACAGAGTGAGTGGCTGGGGTGTGCGACACATTCACTGTCATACCTACCTATGTTACAGACGTCGTGTTTGCCTTCACACCATCAGCCTAATCTATATAACTTGCTGGCACATTACTATCTACTATCAACAGTGGTTTGTGTGGCCTTTGCGTTTTGGATTTGTTTTTTGAACAAACACACTGTGACATTGCAATAACCTAGTGTGGCACATCAGGTACCCTATGAGTCACTTCAGAGAGGACAATATGAGGTGCAGTGTCCACAACAGCACCTTCTAATGTTCAAATAACCGAACCTTGTAAGGTACTTTTGAGGGACCTTCATGCTACAGCATTGAGGGTGTTGTTGGTGGCACCACCAAATGACATTACAAAGGGAAGAGGCCTCAGAGAGCCATATTAGATTAGACCACTGTAGAATCAGAGGCATTACCTATGTCTGTACACGTTGTAATGTTGCAGCAATCGCTGTGAAAAGCTCTTATTCTATCACTCACCCACAGAAGGAAGACTCTCAGACAGGCTGGAATGCAAACAGGAACTTTTAATGTGCACACAGGATCAGACAGAGACACCAGCAACCTCCACAAGGGTCTGAACCCCGAGGGACGGCCTACAATGCCTTATATACAGTACAGTTTTTAACTTATTCTACAATCCCATTTGCCACAGGTATTTCCTGCCCACCAATCAGCAGCCCCTGGGGAGGTACCTGGGTGACCTGTCCAAACCGGTATGCTCTGGTCTGTTGGTTTCAGGGCTAGGGAAATACTGTGCTCTGACCTGGAGTGGGGGAAGGGTGCCTACTGGAATCTCAATGTCTCTCTTAGCAGGCTGATTACCTCATGGCTTGCGGGGGAAGGGTCAGGCTGATCAGAGCCTCATGGCTTGCAGCATGGCTTGGGGGAAGGGCTATCTACAGTTCGCAGCATGGCTTGGGGGAAGGGCTACCTATAGCTACCTCATGGCTGCCTCATTCCCCCCTTTTTAAGTAAGACCTCAACCGCTAGAGGCGGTTGAGGGCTGTATTACTAGAGGCAAGCCGCAGAGGAGTATTTGGGACTGGGCCAATATCTGGGGGCCGTAGCCCCAAGGGTTAAGGCATGGGTAAGGGCAATGAGTTCCGCCTTCTGTGTGGATATTCCAGGGGGGTAAAGGCTGAGCTTTCCATCGCCACCACCGCATACCCCGCACACCTGCGGCCCTCCAGCATCAGACTGCTTCCATCTATGTAGTAGGTCTCATCCGGATTGCTTAGCGGCTCATCTGTCAGATCAGGGCAACTGGAGAAGACTGTATCTATCACTTCCAGGCAGTCGTGATCAGGTGGTCCTGGGCCAACAGGCAGGAATGTAGCAGGGTTTAGGGCTTGGCTGGTAGTTATTTGCACTCTGGGATTTCCCCATAACATGCTCTGGTATTCCAACATCCGGGAGCTGGTGAACCAGTGACTTCCTTTATGCTCCAACAATGTTTGGACTGAATGTGGGACGGTGACTAGAAGGCCTTGGCCCATGGACAGTTTATCAGACTCTTCCACCAACAAGGCTGTTGCTGCTATTGCTCTCAGGCAAGGTGGCCATCCCTTGGCCACTGGATCCAGCAGTCCAGACAGGCAGGTGACTGGTCGCGGCCAAGACCCCAGTTGTTGGGTCAAGACCCCCAAGCTGTTCCTGCTGCTTCGTGTACATAGAAGGTGAAAGGCTTGGTGACATCCGAAAGGCCCAGGGCTGGCGATGACAGTAATGCCCTTTTCAAATGTTCAAAGGCCTCCTGTTGGTCTCGACCCCTTTCAAAGGGGGCTCTTCTCTGGGCCCTTTGTAGACTCATAGAGTGGCTTTGCGATCTCATATAACCGCCATTCTTCTTCTCGGGGGACGGACAGTACCAAAACTGTTGGGCCCAGGCTGGGTATTTCGAGCTCAGCCTGGCCATCAGACCCGAATGAGATTTGGGCCTGGAGTTTTGCCAGAACATCCCGACCCAGCAAGGGTATGGGACATTCAGGCATATATAGGAACTGGTGAGTGATGGTCCGTCCCCCTCCCAACTGGCACGTGCGGTTTTGCAGAAAAGGTCTCTGGGCGCTCTCCCTAAATTCATGTTGACCATAGGCTCCTGGGGACCCAACAGAAACTTGGAGCCCGGTCTGGCCTAGTAGTCATCTGAGTCATAATGTTCTATAGCTGCAAGGCCTTCGAAAGCTGGTCCCGGTGAAGGCGGGAAAGCATCATGCCGATCTTGCTCCCATGTGGTTTGTACGGGTGCTCTTACACCCCTCGTGGATGGATATCTCCCTCGCCTTGTGTTACGATTTGGACAGTCATTCTTCCAGTGTCCCTCCTCTTTGCAATAGGCACATTGAGTGGGGCTTAGGGGAAACCTCGGCCGCCCATATCCGCGTCCTCGTCCCCTATTTCCTTCTCTGGCCCAGGCTGGAACTGGTGGTCGCTCGGCTAAGGCGGCTGCTAGGAAGTCTGCCTTTTTTTTCATCCGGCGCTCCGACTCTCGCTTCTGCTCCTGGTCACGATTTACATATACTTTTTGTGCCACTTCCATCAATTGCGTTGCATTCATGCCCGCAAACCCTTCCAGTTTCTGCAGCTTCCGCCGTATATCACCTTGTGCCTGGGCCACAAAGGCATTATTCACCATCTTAAGATTCTCAGGGTCTGCTGGATCATGGGGGGTATATAATCGGTATGCTTCAGTCAGACACTCATAAAATACCGCCGGACTTTCGTCAGGAAACTGGAGAACTTCTGCGACTTTACTGATGTTCATAGCTCGTTGCCCCCCTTTCTTAAGGCCTTCAAGGAGTGCAGTCCGGAAGCGAGTGAGAGACGCTGCTCCAACAGGGTCATTCGGGTCCCAGCGGGGGTCTTTATTCGGGAATTCTGCCTCTGCCTGCTGCCGTGGATTTACTTCTCCCTCTTGGGCAGGATGTTTCTCCAGCCACTTGAGGGCGGCCCGTACAATGCGCGCCCGTTCTTCTGTATTGAATAAGGTGGCAAGCAATTGTTTAATGTCCGACCAGGTAGGCTGGTGTGTTTGCATAATACTGGTCATAAGATCTGTCAGTTCTTGGGGCTTTTCAGTATATGAGGCATAGTGGGTTTTCCAGTTGAGCAGGTCCGTTGTGGAGAAGGGGACATAAATCAGGCTTGATGGTCCCACTGCCACCTTTCCAGTAGCATCAATATATGGGAGCCCCTGTACTTGTCGTAGTGGTAATTGGAGATCTCGCGACCGCAGGCGGTGGGCTAACGGGGGTGACGATTCTAGCCCAGCCCCTGTACTCTCGGGGGAGGAGATGGTGCCACTGGAGGTGGCACCAGATGTGAGAAGGGAATCTGAAGATGAGGGGCCGGAGTCTGTAGAACCTTCCCTAACTCTGGCATCACCCACCCCAAGAAGTCCTGACCTTTCAGCTGTGGACGGATCCTGCTGTGGTGCGGACGGGACACGGGGTTGAAGTAGAGGGAGGGGACGTGGAGGAATATCAGGAGAGTCCCGTCCCTGGTAGATAGGGGCGGGTGTCCGTCCCTTTTGGCGACAGATGGCCGCCACCATTACTCTACACTGATCCTCGTGACAGCGCTGGAGCCACTTTGGTCTGAGTTGGCATATGGCCAGCCATGAGTCAATATATGGGAACTGGTCAGGGTGCTCTTTTGCTACAATTTGATGGACCAAGGACACAGTGGCCAAATCAATAGACCCCTGAGGAGGCCATAACTTAACTAAGGCTGGCCATTCCCTCTCACACAAAAGGGTTAATCTGGAGGTGGAGAGAGGTACCCCATAATCTTCTCTAAACCCAGATTTAAAATGGCGAAGCATGTACTGTAGGGGCGTTTTCTCTTTAGACTTTCCCGACCCCATGCTCTAATTCTAGTTCAATATCTAAGTGCAGTATACAATGTAGAGCAGATCTTCTAGCCTAATCTCAATTTGGAGAGAGAAAAAAAATGCAATTTACAGTAAGAGAGAGAGAAAAAATGCAATTTACAATACAGATCCTATCTAGACTTAATCCGGGAAAAATAATACAATTTATAATACAGACCCTATCTATTCTTAATACAGGAGGGGAGAGAGAGGAAAAAAAAAAACACAAAATTTTTATAATATAGGTCTTGGCAATTAACAAAATATATACTCAGATTTGATTTAGACAAGAGTTAAAATATATATATAAGCTAGCTATTCTTACAATGTCCACCAGATGGAGCTCCAGGATCACTTAAAACACAGAGAATGGTAGTAATTACAGCTAATGTCCACTAGATGGAGATCCGGAGTCGCTTTATATATATTGGAGTGTAGCTTACACGTGGCCTTTTCAAGATGGCCGCCTCCACATGCGTCCCGATAGTTGCTCCTGGGTGCAGGGGAATTCGCACACGTGGTGTTCCCAAGATGGCTGCCACCCCACCGGGCTCCTTCACACAGGCTCACCCTCTACTCCACAGATGGAAAAAAGAAAGTGATGGACCTCCAAGCGACCACTTCTTCAATCGATTAAAAAAAACAAAAAAAACAAAAAGGTTAGCATTTTATTTATTTATTTTGTTTAAAGGCAGGAAACCCAGCGGGGGGCTCAGCGGTGCATCGGGACAGCTCGGGAAGGCACAAAAAAAATCGGCGGGGGCTCAGCGGCAGGCACAGAAATTCAGCGGGGGCTCAGGAAGGCACAAAAAATTCAGCGGGGGCTCAGGGAGGCACAAAAATTTGGCGGGGGCTCAGGGGGGCAGAAAACTAAGCGGGGGGCTTAGCGGAAGGCGGGAAAATTCGGCGGGGGGTCAGAGCAGCACCGGGAGACTACCGGGAGGCAGGCAACTGCAGCGGGGGCTCAGAGCAGTACCGGGAGACTACCGGGAGGCAGGGGATTGCAGCGGTAGCTCAGAGCAGCACCGGGAGACTACCGGGAGGCAGGCAACTGCAGCGGGGGCTCAGAGCAGTACCGGGAGGCAGGGGATTGCAGCGGTAGCTCAGAGCAGCACCGGGAGACTACCGGGAGGCAGGCAACTGCAGCGGGGGCTCAGAGAAGCATCGGGACAGTACCGGGAGGCAGAGGATCTCAGCGGGGGTTCAGGGGAGCACCGGAGCACATGGGGAAGCAGAAATTAACATCGGAGCAGAGAAATTACATCGGGGGTTCAGGGAAAGGCAGCAGATCCACACCGGGGCACATGGAGGGCAGAACTCACACCGGAGCAGAAATCAACACAGCGGCAGCATGGGGAGGGACAGAAACTTACATCGGAGCACAGAAATTACATCGGGGGTTCAGAGAAAGGCAGTAAAACCACACCGGAGCACATGGAGGGCAGAATTCACACCGGAGCAGAAATTAACACAAATTAGAAACGGAACGGAAGCATATTAGAGCCCTCTCCTTGCAGTCACGCTTCAGAAAACTCTCCACAAGCAGAACGGAAAGAAGAGAAGCAGCGATCTATTCTTTATCTCAGGTATTAACTTATCAAGTGCTATATTTAGTTACATTTTTTTCTTTCGGCAGCGCTTTTAAAAGATCTCAGATTACTGCAGTTTCAGATATTCAGATTTTACCGGTATTCAGATTCAGATACAGGACGAGCAATGGCTTCAGGGCCACTAAGGCCCGTACTAGGACTGCTCGTGCAGTTGATCAGGCTGCTACAGGTTCCCAGAAATTACCAGGACTCACAGATAGAGTACAGAACTAGCCCCAGACAAGGTAGCAGTACTCACCAGAACTCTGATCAGACAGGAAGTTTGGATGCCAGTCTATCCAGCTGGTTTTTCAATCGGGGATTCAACCGCAGGGACCAGCTGTCCAGACAAATCAAGGTGTCCTTCCGAGCACAAAGTGGCCCGGGGGCGCCAAGGACAGTTAATCACCTGGAGGGGCCGGTCCCTGACTGGTGGAGGCCCAGATGCTGCAAAAGCAGAAGTCTTCCCACCGTGGGTGTGATGAGAGAGGCTTTTCTTTTAATATTTCCCGGCCAACGCACCAAAATGTTGCAGCAATCGCTGTGAAAAGCTCTTATTCTATCACTCACCCACAGAAGGAAGACTCTCAGACAGGCTGGAATGCAAACAGGAACTTTTAATGTGCACACAGGATCAGACAGAGACACCAGCAACCTCCACAAGGGTCTGAACCCCGAGGGACGGCCTACAATGCCTTATATACAGTACAGTTTTTAACTTATTCTACAATCCCATTTGCCACAGGTATTTCCTGCCCACCAATCAGCAGCCCCTGGGGAGGTACCTGGGTGACCTGTCCAAACCGGTATGCTCTGGTCTGTTGGTTTCAGGGCTAGGGAAATACTGTGCTCTGACCTGGAGTGGGGAAGGGTGCCTACTGGAATCTCAATGTCTCTCTTAGCAGGCTGATTACCTCATGGCTTGCGGGGGAAGGGTCAGGCTGATCAGAGCCTCATGGCTTGCAGCATGGCTTGGGGGAAGGGCTATCTACAGTTCGCAGCATGGCTTGGGGGAAGGGCTACCTATAGCTACCTCATGGCTGCCTCAGTGACGTCACAGGGGGCGAAATCTCCATAGCTCTGTGTATGAGTGACACTCCTCCTTGAACCCCTAGGCCAGTCTGCTGATCAGTATAGCCCTAATTAATATGCATGAGATCTATAGGCATCAGAGCTACCCTGGCAACCTCACAGATTTGTGGCCCTACAGGTCAGTATTTTTAGACCCCTGTCTTACACCTCTGTCATTTAGGTGTGTGACTGTACAAAGTGCAGATGTCAGTGACATGAAAAGCATATATACTCACTGTGACATACTTCCTCAATTCTCATGCCCACCATGCAGTTCTATAATCTATAAGATGTTGGTGGTGGTGAGAGGCTGAGAAGCATGTTACACAGTTTATGTGAACATTTTGATGTCTTGCACATCAGCACCTTGCCCACTTACAAACGTTAATGACAGAGATGTTTGTCAGGGTTGTTGATGGCCAGCCCTGGAGGGCCACACTCCACTCCGTTTGGCAAGACATCTGTAATGCATATATATCTCATGCATCTTCATTTGTACTAACATAAACACATGTCATGGCTAGACTTTCACGGAGGACTGCTTCAGAACCACTGCCATAGCTGCTAACACACCCCTGGCTGGCTACAGTTTGAGTATGGGCCAACACATGACCTGTTTGCTTTCTTTACCAAGATAGACTTCAATCACACATACCCATGATGCACTGCACATGTAAATGAGCAGTCTACAAATATAAGCACTATGGTTTATGCAGCCACTGCAACACCTACGTATGAACATGATTAATGAGCGTGTAGGTTAATGACACAGAGTTAGTCTTGGACATCACATTGTGCGGCTCCTGTGCTCACCCTGAATGTGAGAGGGGAGACCCAGAACCATGACCACAGCACCTGGCTCAGCTAAGCTAGCCTATGGTGTGAGTCCACATCAGTCACAGTGTCTGATGAGTAGCACTTGTTGATGCACATGCACATACACTTCTGTGCATCTGTTATTTCCCTGTGATGTGTAGCCCTTTAAGCAATTTGCTGCAACCACATCAGTCATATCCTGTGTGGTGGCCATTGTCATCGCCACATTAGTTATGGGAGGGGGAGAAGTGTGTTAGACAGACGGATTATGTGACAACACCCAAACGTAACATTCAGACTCATCACTGCAATGGTGCTGCTGGTGGGAAGTGATAACCTCTGTCCAGCAGAGGTAAATACAACTTACAGCATGGGGCATGCATTTATGTGAACATCAATAAGGTGACAGCAGACAGATGGCATGCCTGGACATGCTCAGCAGCCCACCACCACTATCTGACATTGTCCAGCAGCAAACACAGATAAGCTGCAGCTGCTACACCCTTCAAAGTGTGGCACCCTTACACATACTAGGTGCAAGCAGTCTGATAGCTAATCCATACTGCATACTACTGGTGACAATGTGTGCAACCCAAACTGGGACGTCTGCACACTCACCGAGCAGTTACGTTCGTGATTGGGCTCCAAAAGGCAACCCATAGATATCACTTGCAAAAGATGTTGTTGCCACTACAGCTGACCTAGCCATGCTATGGTAACTACTCAGTCAGGGTGAGACTGACCTTCCAGGAGGACATGCTTGGGCTACCTTGTCCATGCTACTGATGACCACACACTGCAATTTCACTTACATTGCCCTACGTTCTGTCCTCATGCATCCTGCCGAGACCAGCCTGTCGGGGGTATGACCACAATACCTAGCACCTCATTATGCACAATGGCAAGCTAACACTGCACACAGTACAAACATTGTGCGCTGAGTAAGGTGTTGCATACATCACACACTGGATGTACAGCCACACAATCCCACAGCTATGCCATCACTGTGCTACTATAGACAGTTTTTCCAGTCTATGCCAAATCAGCAGTCGTGGACACAGTGCATGCATGGCTAGGCTATGAAATAGTGCTACTGTCACACCCCATGGTGGGGAACATCGTCAAACAACAGACCTGAGACACACTCCACATACATCAGACATATTGGTGTGATACCACTCAATAACCATATTGTGGTGTACGTAGACATTGATATCTGCCACTGATCAGATCAACATGTTGCTATATGTGTGGTGTATTTCAAGGTTTATGGTGACAGTGCTACAGTGCGCACATACTAGTTTTATGAGATGGCCGCAACGCACACTATCATGACTGTCCAATTGGCTTTGGGTCCTGAAGCCTGTGTGTCTGGTCATTTCGCCTCCTGTTGATCGGTAATCTCTGGCACAGGTCCCCAACTCCAGTCCTGTTGTAACAGACACTGCTACATTTTCACAAATGTGCCTCAGATATATGCATGAGATATATCTGCATACCATGGACCGGCACATGCAGATGAACAGAGACATCTTTATTTACAACATCATAACATGTGAATAAATTGTGTCCCTACAGGACTGCATTTGAGGATATCTGATCTATGTGATGCACATTTCTCTCTTATATGTCCACCTTGAGAGACAATATACATGTACTGTCCCTGTTTGCACTTTTCCCACTACAGGTGGTTTGTTTTTTGAGAAAAATTAGGGGATGTGACAATTGCGGGGATTGGTTCGGCAGACCTGACACACGTGATTTGAACTTGTGACCTTCACCTCCTGCAGGCAGTGCCTGTGTGCTTTGCACCACCTTCTTGACACAGAGACAGTGCATTTCCAGGTACATCCATGTCTGTTTGTCAGACTAACCCTGTCTGTTGCACTACACAGCACCCACCTAAAAACAGATAGGCCATGGTGTGATGTGAACAGGTGTCACCAGTTCCCCTGCCGTCAACATGTTCACATGGCCTTATATTGGAGTCTGCATTGCCCTTTAATGATGTGGGGCACTCCAGGACTGCTTTTGTTTGAGTCTGCTGTAGGTGATGCACATGTTTATGTGGTGGGTACTGTTGATGATAACATAAACATATGCCAAAATATCTTGGGTTCTCAGCAGAAAAGTATCTGTCTTTAATGCCTGGTTTTTTCAGGGTACACTTATGTGCACTAGTTGCAAGGAGCCACAGACAGGATTTGAACCTGTAACCTTCTGTTGTTGCACACACTGTCTGTGTACACTGCACCACTGTTTCTAAACATATATTCTGCATTCCGAGGGACGTCCATGACTTTACATCTGACAGTGCCTGTCTGTTGTTGTGTACGGTGCCAGGTTACACACGCCTACGGCACTGTCTGCTGTGGCTTGCAGTCCTTATCTGGCAAACCCATATAACCTGATTGCGTTGTGGCACTCCAGGACGGAATTTGAGGGACTCGCCTGTACATAATGGCCATTGCTCTGGTTTGTGTGCGGTGTGGGGTAAAATGTAGGTGTTGAGCCCATGCTTATGTTCTCTGCAGTATAGCAGTGTGTGAACTCTCACTGTTCAGTGGTGGTTAAAAATATGGGTACTGGGTTGCCAGGAACCTCAGCTGTGATTTGAACCTGTGAACCTCTCGTCATACAGTCACTGGCAGTGTCCGCTGCACCACACTGTGCCCACAGAGACTGTGCAGTATCTGGAGATAGGAAACCTGGCTGCACAAGCCTGACACCCTGCTCTGCATAGCTTTACTGTGGGCATGTTTTCTTTGTATGGGGACAGAGGTGCAGGACACACACAAATATGCCCTCCAAATAGGTGCAGTCACAGAAATAAACCGAACAGTGCATCAGTGATATCACTGGATGACCTGATATGCACTCCCAGGACAGTTCCATTACATTGCAGTGCTTTTGAATGTGTCCACGGACCATGGACCCTTCCAATATTCATTTAAATTCTTTGGAGCTTTCCTGGGTGTGTTTATTATTGTTGCCCATTAATAGCAGTGTTGCCCAGCAGACTTAAGATTTTTGCATACTTGGTTGTGGTTATTTTCATGTTATATTTGCGAGTTTGTTCTGTGCACATGTTTCACACTGCTCACGTGTTGTGGGTTTCCACGATGTTGCTGTACATTGCTGACGGAAATGGTTTCTCTTCCCTTTAAATCACCTCTAACGCGTGTGTTTCACTGGCGGTATTTTTTCTTCTAAATTCGGGCACGCTCCTGTGCGGGGAGTCTCTCCCCTCCCACATTCCACCCATTGACCCCATCTCTCCGCCCCTCGGGGGCCTTCCTCCGCCCTCATTTCGCCTTTCCACGCCTCTATCGCACATGTGCGCCCCGCAAACGTGCGCATTTTCGGCGCACGCGTGCGGGACCCGTTAATGTGCCGCGCACGCGTACGGGGTGCTTAAGAGCACTTAAATGCATCATTTTAGGGCGCTCAGGTGCGCCCCGCAAAAGTGCCCCGTTTAGTAAACATGCCCCTATGATAAAATGAGGAAAATAGTTAAGGAAAAACTAAGGGGAGCAGTTCCAAAGGTTAAAGATTTGCATCAAGCATGGGTGTTGTTTAAAGATATTATCTTGGAAGCCCAGACCAGTCGTATTCCATGCTTTAAGAAAAGTGGAAAGAAGTCCAAAAAACTGCCAGCATAGTTTAAAGGTGAGATCAGAGAGGCTGTTGTTGCCAAAAAAGCATCTTTCAGAAAATGGAAAAAGGAGCCAAATGATGAAAAACTGGAAATAACACAGGCACTGGCAAGTTACATGCAAGGCACTGATAAGGCAGGCAATGAGAGTATTTGAGAAGAAGCTTGTTATGGAAGCATAGACATGTAATAAAGACTTTTTCAAGTACATTCGTAGCAAAAAACCTGTGACAGAGTCAGTTGGACCATTAGATGATAGAGAGGTAAAAGGGGCACTAAGAGGGGACACTTAGCAGAAAGGCACATAGCGGAGAGACTGAATGAATTCTTTGCATCAGTCTTTACTGAGGAAGATGTAAAGATGTTACCCATGATGGAAATGGTATTTAAAAGTGATGCCGCAGAAGAATTGAAAGAAATATCGATACAGTGGGAAGATGTATTACAACCATTTGATAAACTGAAGAGTAGCAAATCACCTGGACTGGATAGTATACATCCGAGGGTGTTGAAAGAACTGAAATATGAAATTGCAGACTTACTATTAGTAATCTGTGAACTATCATTAAAATCATCTCTAATACCTGAAGATTGGAGAATGGCCATGGCCAATGTAACGCCAATTTTTAAAAAGGATTCCAGGGGTGATCCAGGAAATTACTTACCGGTGAGCTTGACATCAGTAATGGGAAAAATGGTAGAAACCATTATAAAGAACAAAATTACTGATCATGTATATGCCATGGCTTAATGGGAGACAGCCAACATGGCTTTAGCCAAGGAAGGTCTTGTCTTACTAATCTGTTATGTTTTTTTGAAGGTGTGAATAAACAGGTAGACAAAAGTGAGTCAGTTGATATAATGCATCTGGATTTTCAGAAAGCCTTTGACAAGGTCTTTCAGGAGAGACGTTTAGCAAAATTAAAAAGTCATGGGATAGGAGGCCATGTACTGTCAGGAACTGGTTAAATGATAGAAAGCAGAGGGTACTGTCAGGAACTGGTTAAATGATAGAAAGCAGAAGGTAGGACTAAATGACCAATTTTCCCAATGGAGAAAAGTGAATAGTGGAGTATCTCAGGGATCTGTGCTGGGTCCACTGCTTTTTAACATATTCATAAATGACCTGGAAAGGGGAATAACGAGTGAGGTAATCAAATTTGCAGATGACCCAAAACTATTCAAAGTTATTAAAACCCATGAGGATTGTGGAAAATTGAGGACCTTGATAAATTGGAAGGCTGGGCATCCAAATGCAGATGAAATTTAATGTGGATATGTGCAAAGTTATGCAACCCAAATTATGGTTACAAGATGCAACGTTCCTCACTAGAAACTACCAACCAGGAAAAAGATTTATGTGTCATTGTGGTCGTGGATAACATGTTGAAACCCTCCACCCAGTGTGCAGCGGCAGCCAAGAGTACAAATAGAATGTCAGGTATCATAAGGAAAGGAATGGAGGATAAAACAAAGGATATTATAATGCCTCTGTATCTTTCAAAGGTGCAACTGCACCTTGAATATTGTGAGCAATTCTGGTCACCATATCTTAAAAAGGATATAGTGTTATTAGAAATGATATAGAAAAGAGCCACCAAAATAGTAAAGGGGATGGAAGGATACTCCTATGAAAAGTGGTTAAAAAGGTTGTGGCTCTTCAACCTGGAAAAGAGATGGCTAAGGGGAGATATGATAGAGGTCTATAAATTAATGAACAAAGTGGAACGGGTTAATGTAGATCAATTGTTTATGCCATCAAAATAAAGAAAGACTAGGGGACAAGCAATGAATCTACAGGGTAACCAATTTAAGACTAATAAGTGAAAATATTTTTTTCACTCAACATGTAATCAAATCTGGAATTTGTTACCATAGGATGTAGTAAAAGCTGTTAGTGTAGTGTAGTGTAGTAGTGTAGTGTAGGTTTGGACAAGTTCCTGGAAGAAAGGTCCATAAACCATTGGGAACCCAGGATATCCACTGCTTGATCCAATACAAGCATTATGGAACCTGTGTCTTTTGGGGAAACTTCTAGGTATTTGTGACCTAGATTGACCAGTGTTGGAAACAGGATACTGGGCTTGATGGACCTTGGTCTGATCCGGTATGGCATATCTTATGTTCTTATATTGTGAGTTAAATTCTATGTTGGGGCATGGGATTTATAGTCCTGAAGAGAAAGAACCACCCAGTATTTTGGAAAGGTCTGTCATGCAATTGACATAGATACAAAGTTGCTATTAGGAGTAAAGTGTATGGCAAATGTGCAACATAGTTAAGCATACATTTTGAGATGGTGTTAACAGCTCTCTGTTAATGACTTCCACGTTAACTGTAAGGCAAAGTTCCTTCCCATTGCCCACTCTTTTTCCTAGCCTAAAATAGAGTTTTCCACTTCAGCTGTTTAACTTGGGAATTAGCCCATGCTGTTTACACTGGGTTAATTGTTAGCATGGGCCCACATTAGCTGATAGCCTAAGTCAACTCCTGCATTAAAATGCTAACCCGACATCCTAAATAAGCCCCTATTAAGTAACAAACCTGTTCAGGATGTCCTCTTAATGCACAAAAAAGGTAGCAACTGAGCTGAAACAGTATTTCGATTTTAGAACTTAACAAATGTGTGCTACATGGAGCTGCTATGATATTTCACACATGCCCACTATTACTTTTTGTATTTGATATCCCCTCATTACCTGCACATACATGCTACTTTTAGCATGTGCACATTAGCACTAGGGTCTGGTTTAGTATGTATACTGAGGCCTAAGCAGGTTTCACAGATACACTGAGTGGATAAAATAGCCAGCTAAGATTTGTCAGTTTTCTTTAGGAAGATTTTCAGCTGAAAATTTCTGAAATCCAGACCATCAAAATGTGACCAACTACTGTAGATTTACGACAACTATTTCTACAGCTGAGGTTTCCCACCAGAAATGTAACCAGTGCTATCTGGCTGTCGTAATCTTGCTCCAGGACAGTCCTGGAATCACTCTTTGTTGCTTGGCTAAATTTGCCATCTGGTGACAATAAGAGACACAGGCAGACTGTGACTCAGTTGTTTGAGGAGGCTAAAGTGGGGTGGGGTTAGGCTGGGGCAGGGGCAGGGGCAGGGTTAAAGGAGGTTAGGTGGGGCAAATTAAAATCCTTGGGGTGGGGCAGCACCCATGTCAGCAGTAAAGGGACAATGAGGGCACTATTGAATGCAGCAGGGAAGGACCTCCTCAGTGTGTGGCTCTGGTGCAGCTGCATCAGCCGCCTCCTCCATAGTACCTCTGTTCCTGATGGTAATATGCACACTGAATGCACTCAAGGGAATTATATGCCACAAGAAAAAGTAATGCAACATAGTAAACAGAACAGTATTTGCAGCATTCTCAAAATATATGCAAGCACTTTAACACTTGCTGCCAGTCAGCCCTAATCTCCTAGCCCACCATCTTTTTGAGGGCAATGTAAACACTGGTGTTCAGCAGCATTCTAGCAGAAATCTTGTGGTTACTGGCTACCATAAAATGATGTGCCTATAAGCTTCATTGGTAGGTTGCCAAATGGTCACTAGGCTTCAGATCTGCTGGATTTCGATAATTCAAAAATAAACTAAACATGTTTAGAATATGCATTACCTACTATTTATGAGTTTTCACTAATGCTGAGAACCAGGGAGGCCAGAGTTCAAATTCCACTCACAATCGCTGTGAGCTTAGGTGAATCATTTAAGCCTCCATGGCCTCACGTGCACACCCTCCAGGGACAGCAAAGTACCTACTGTACCTGAATGTAACTTGCCTTAGGCTACTACGGAGAACAGCGTGAGCTAAATCCAAATCCAAAATCCAGTACCAGACATATAGGGGTATGTTTACTAAAGGGCGCTAACATTGCAGTGGCAGAATTAGCGCGCAATAAGGTACGTTACAGGGTGATCAAGGTGCGTTATTGCGTGATAACGTACCTTATCATGTGATAACGCGCCTGCGATGTTAAGGCACCCTAATGCCGTGAAATCCGCCGCTGAAGGGAGGAGGAAGGCTCCCCAGAGGGCGAAGGAAGGGGTCAGTGGGTGGAGAGTGGGAAGGGAGAGGCTCCAGGCACACTAATGCTGTGGAATCCAGGTCTGATCACTAACACCAGTGAAACCCTCGCGTTAAGGCACATTTGCAGGAAAGAGAAACCATTTACGTCAGCAATGTAAGCAAAGCCAGGGAAACCTAAACAAAGTGATAGTTGTGATACATGTGCATGGAACAAAAGGGCAAATAAACATGGAAAATGACCTGAACAAAATTTAAAATCACCATAACCAAGCTGGCCAATAGTGATATTAATGGGAAAAATAAAAAAAAAAAACACTACTGAGAAAGCTCAAAAAAAAGATATCATTGTTGGAAGGGTCTATGCTCTGTCCCCCTACAAGGTGAATGATCCCACATTGAAATAGCGCTGATCAGGGTTTTCCCTCTTTATTGGACAGGTTTCTTATGGCATGCACATGTGCGGCAACAGCAGGGTGGGCATGTCGGAAAGGGCAACTGTACAGACGCTGGAAAATGGGATACAGAGGGCTGCAGGCGGCACATGCTTTAGTGCAGCTGGGCACAGTGCGGACTAGGCAGATGCCTAGGTGGCACATAGGAATGCTGAAACCATACAGCAGCCAGACAGCAACTGATGAGGGCCGAACATGGGCATGAGTGTGCTTCTCACAGTGTCACAGGGGATAGTACCCAGCAGGTACCCCCAAGGGCACAGAACATTGGCAGGCGGTGGTGGGGGGGAAGCATGGACGTCTATGCAGGCACCCCTACCCCAGATCCCACACCATAGGCAGCCACCTACCGTCACACTGGATGGCCTGAGACTGCGCACCACCAGCACCACCAGCATAAGGGCATGTCAGCATGGTGGCAGAGGGGTACTGGTGGTGGAGGGGGCAGTGGCATCTGCCACAGCAGACCATGGCCTAGCCCTGTTTAGGTGGGTGCCGTGCACTGCAACAGACAGGCTCTGTCTGATGAACAGTCATGGTATCCCCAGGGAATCAACTGTTCCTATGGCAACAGTGTGGTGCAGTACACCCAACCAGTGTGTTCAAGAGCAAAAAGTCACAAGTTCAAGTCCCAGCTGTGGCTCCTACCAACCCAGTCCCCATATTTTACCCAGTACTAAACCATGGTAATAAAGATGGAACCTTTATTGCAGATAACATAAACATGCCTGAAATGCCTATATTTTACCCTACAGAGGACAGATACCATAAACATGTGCAATACCTAGAGCAGAGTTTCCCAAATGCAGTCCTGGAGGGCCAAAAACCATTCAGGTTTCATGCTGTCTCTAATAAAGATGCCTGTGCTGCATTTCTATGCGCTGCCCCCATGGTATGCAAATGTATTCATGTATATTCATTAGGGACAGCATGAAAACCTGAACAGTGTTTGGCCCACCAGGACCGGAGTTGGGAATCTCTGCCCTAGAGCAGCGGCCAACAGGGACAGAAACACCCACACCCACAGGCTCCATTATCCAAAGCCTCATGGAGAGGCAGGATGTTGGGCCCTGCGTGCAGCAGCATCTCACAATACTAGCACTTGCATACCTTAGCAATGCCGCCCTAAATCTGGGAATACGTTACACATATATCAAAAGGTTGCTATGAATAATGGCAGATAGCAATTCCTAAGTTCAGCACAATTGGCTGATTGAGCTGCATAATAGCAACCTTTCTGATGTCTGTGGAGTGTGCCTCAGGTCTGGTGTCTGACAGAGTGACCCCAACAGTATTGCGTACCATAGCCATGCCTGCACTGTGCCAGGGCTGCCAAACACCTCTATAGTTGCACAATGCTGGCATAGGTGTGTGGAGTGTGTGTCTGTCTATCCAGTGTGTGGTGCCTGCCAACACCCTCCACAGCCCACACTGCTAGCACTGCTAGCACTGTTACCAGTATTGGCCTGCTAATGTGCGTAATGAGGAGCAAGGTACTGTGGGTATGGCCCGGACAGGGTGGCCTGGGCAGGATGCATCTGCATTGCCTGCCCTGTAAGGTGCCTGTTCCCCCAGCAGGGCTAGGGTTGATGGTCCCCTCTACTGCTACCATTGCAGGGAGGTAGAATGTGGATCTGTTGGTGGGAGACGCTGTTTCCCACCCTGAGCCACAGAGGTTGGGTGGTGGTACATAATCCGCCTATGGGTCCAAACACACCCCCCCCCTTCACCTACATCATGTGACCATGGCACCAACAGAGGATATGCACTATTCTGTTTGCATCACAGCCCATAAGGTGCTAGGGATGACTGAGGAAGGAAAACACAAACACACACACACACACACACACACACAGAATCGAGCGTCCCGTGGAGTCTCCCCTGCCCGGCAGAGTCTTCCATGCAGCCTCAGTTCCCTAAGTGCCGGCTTTCAGAGCTGCAAAGGGAGAGAGCTTCTCCCTCGCGGCTCTGTTAAGCCACTAGCACTGATGGGAAACAGGATTTCCTGCTTCCCATCAGCCCCGCGGGCTTAAACAGAGCCGCGAGAAAGGGAAACTCTCCCTTTCAGCAGCAAGTTTGTTCTTTTAAAATTTACCTGGGCTATGGGGGGTGGGGCTAAGACTGGAAGTGGGCTGATGGGGGGTAGGACTGCTAATAGGCTATGGGGGGTCTAGGACTGGAAATGGGCTGATGGGGGGCTAGGATTTGTAATGGGCTATGGGAGGGCTAGGACTGGAAATGGGCTGATGGGGGGGCTAGGACTGGTAATGGGCTATGGGGGGCTAGGACTGGAAATGGGCTGATGGGGGGGCTAGGGCTGGTAATGGCTATGGGGGGAGCTAGGACTGGAAGTGGGCTGATAGGGGGTTTAGGACTGGTAATGGGCTATGGGGGGACTAAGACTGAAAATGGGGTGATGGGGGTTAGGAATGGTAATGGGCTATGGGGATGGGGCTAGGATTGGTAATGGGGTGGGGGGTTGCTAGGACTGGAAATGGGCTGAGTGGAAGGGGGGCTTGAACTGCAAATAGCTGATGGGGGGCTTAGAATGGAAATGGGCTCTGAGGGGAGGGAGCTAGCACTGGAAATTGGCTGAGTGGGGGTGGAGCTAGGACATGAAATGGGCTGATGGAGGGGCTAGGATAGGACTGGAAATGGGCTGTGGTGAGGGCTTGGATTGAAATGGACTCATGGAGGGGCTAGAACTGGAAGTAGGCACATGGGGGGCTTGGATTGGAAATGGGCTGAGTGGAGGGGAGCTAGGATTTGACATGGGCTGATGGTGGGGCTAGGAAAGGACTAGAAATGGGCTGATGGGGGGCTGGGATTGGAAATGAGGTGATGGAGGGACTTGAATAGGACTGGAAATGGATGGTGGAGCTAGGATTGGAAATGGGCCGATGGTGGGGCTAGGATAGGATTGGAAATGGACTGATGGGGGGGGCTAAGACTGGAAATGGGCTGATGGTGGGGCTAGGATAGGATTGGAAATGGGCTGATGGGGGGCTAGGACTGGAAATGGGCTGATGCAGGGACTAGAAGGGAGTGGATACTGGGTGGGGCTGGAACTAGAAGGGAGCCAATGTTGGGGGAGATTAGAATGGGATGGGGATGGGGCTGGGAGAGTGAAATGGAGAGGGGGAAAATATTTTGTGTGGGAGGGAAGAAAAATCTACAATTGGCCAGGTATTGAGAGACTAAGGGGCATGTTTACTAAACATTCCTAACGTGCGGGGCCGTGGTAGTGTGCCTGTGCCATATAAGGAGTGGGCGGATCAGGCTGAAAAAGGAAAAAACTGACCGTACGTGTGCGCGTCACGTTAATGTGCGGGGCCCACATTAGCGCGTGGGAAGGCTAAGTGGGGCGCAGCTGGGCATATATAGGAACAGAGCTGTAGCACAACGGTGAAGACAGTAACCAATGGTGCAGGGGCCATGGGTTCAATCCCCCAGTGTGAACAACCCAAAAAGGCTGGCTGAGGCACCACCTTGAATGTGGAAAGGTGTGTCAGGAGGCAAATTAATTTTGTGCGGCGCACTGTTCATTTTGTACGGCATAAGGCGGCGCACTGTTCATTTTGTACGGCATAAGGCGGCGCACTGTTCCTTTTGGGCAGCATAAGGCGGCGCACTGTTCCTTTTGGGCGGCATAAGGCGGCGCACTGTTCATTTTGGGCAGCATAAGGTGGCGCACTGTTCATTTTGGGCGGCATAAGGCAGCGCACTGTTCATTTTGTACGGCATAAGGTGGCGCACTGTTCCTTTTGGGCGGCATAAGGCGGCGCACTGTTCATTTTGGGCGGCATAAGGCGGCGCACTGTTCCTTTTGGGCGGCACAAGACAGAGCGCTGATGGGCACAAGGCGGCGCGCTGATGCTAAAGCAAAGGAACACAGCCACAGCACAATGGTTACGACACTGACCAATGGTGAAGGGGCCACAGGTTCAATCCCTCACAGTGCCCAGTGAAAAAGGGTAGCTGAGGCAGTATGTTTTATGTTGTGGAGTGCTGTAGGAGGCTTATTAATTTTATTTTGTGATAACTACTAGCAAACCCACTCTCACAGCATGTTAACATAAAGCGGCCCATAAGGCACATGTTACAGTGCACGGTCCGCCAAGGCACCCTAGAATGTCCCCTATAGGGCAGCATGTATGCTGCGACACAGGATAATGTATAGTGCACCCTATATGGATGGCAACCATAAAGTGCCCTATAGGGCGCCCCATAAAGCACCCGCAGGGGCACCTTATGGCTACAGTACGCTGAGGGTGTAATTGCTGGCATCAACATATGTACAGTAAATTAAAATAAAAGCTTTGGACACCCCTATCACAGAACCCCACTGTGGGTTTGAACCCATGACCTCTGGCTACACAGACAGTGTCATAACCATTGTGCTACAGCTCTATAGTGCTAAGCAAGCCCTGGCTGGCTGCAGATAGCCTGCACGTCACCTCACAGACAGTCTTCTGTTGTAAACAGGATAGGGTTAGGCCACCCGTACCCATGATGCACTGCAAATGCAAATCAGCTGTCCACAGATGCACACAGGATGGGAAATGCACCCCTAAAGCTCCCCGGCCTGGTAGGGGGACGTGTCTGTGTGCACCCACACAGCACCTCGGCCTGGTAGGGTGTTCTGAGTGGGTGGACAAACGGCAAAGAGCAGCTAAACAACATCACATTGTGCGGTAACTGTGCTCACCCTGAGTGTGTGATGTTGCGCCCAGGACCAGGTCCACAACACCTTCCATCGCTGAATGCGACCATACCAGAGCTCCAAAGCAGCAAGAACCTGTGAAATAGGTAGGTACTGCGTAAATATCTTGAAGATCTCTGTCTGCCTCAGTTAGTGGCGCCCCCCTGCACTGATGGCAGTAGAGTGGACCATCAACCCCAGTCCTGCTGGGGAAACAGACACCCCACAGGGCAGTCCAAGCAGTTCCACACACATCCATAACACAATATCAGACAGACATTAGGCCTGGATATTCACTGGTGCACCCCACCACTATCTGATATTCTCCTGCAGCAAGCCATCAGCCACTGCACCCTGCAAGGCACTCCATCAAGACACATACCATCTGTGCACAGTCTGCTGGTTGGTCCTGATGGACATGCATGCACCCACAACTGGGGTGGCAGCACACACAAGCAGATAGGTCAGTGAAAAGGCCCCAACAAGAAACCCATATATATCATATGAGAAAAACACAATATAGCACTATGGGGGTGCCTAGCCATGCTGCCATCACTGCACACTCAGGGTGAGAGTGATCCCCCAGCAGCACATACAGAGGTCACCCTGTCTGTGTAGGTGGTGGCCGGTCACTACCATGTCCCTGCCAGTGCCCTATGCCCTGTGCAGCTGCATCCTGGTCAGTCCACCCTGTCTGGGATGTACCCATGGTCCCTTGCTACTCATTATGCACATTGGCAGGCCAATACTGGCAACAGTGCTGGCAGTGTGGGCTGTGGAAGGGGCTTGCAGCCAACACCCACTGTATAGACCAGGGGTGGGCAAACCTGGTCCTGGAGGGCCGCAGACCAGTCAGGTTTTCGGGATATCTCTAATGAATATGCATGAGATATATATGCATTAGAGATATCCTGCCAACCTGACTGGTTTGTGGCCCTCCAGGGCTGGATCTGGAGACCCCTGCCTTACACCTCTGTCATTTAAGATTGTGAGTGGACAAGGTGCAGATGTCGAAGATATCAAAAAGGTTAGATAGAGTTTGTCACAGTCCTCCTCACTTCTCACCACCACCAAAAAATTGTCTATTAGACAACTTTTTGGTGGTGGTGAGAATCGAGGAGGAATGCAACACATTCTATATACCCTTTCGATGTCTAGGACATCTGTACCTTGCCCACTCACGATCTTAAATGACAGAGGTGTAAGGCAGGGGTCTCCAAATCCAGCCCTGGAGGGCCACAAACCAGTCAGGTTGGCAGGATATCTCTAATGCATATATATCTCATGCATGTTCATTAGGGATATCCCGACAACCTGACTGGTCTGCGGCCCTCCAGGACCGGAGGTGCCCACCCCTGGTATAGACAGACACACACTTCCACACCTATGCCATCATGGTGCTACTATTGTGGAGCTAATTAGCCTTGCCCACCAAACCGGTCCTGGGCACACCAAGGCATGGATATGGTACGCAGTCCTGCTGGGGGTCACTCCAAAGAGTGGTAAACACCGTCAGAGGCCAGGCCTGGAGCACGCACCGCAAACACCTCACAGATTGTTCGGATGGGGTCAACTAGCAGTATGTGCGTAAGGTATGGATATCTATCTGCCAGTACTCCTAGCAAACGTCTCAGAGCTGTGTACCGTATACCTCAGGTGTAGGGTGACATTGCTAAGGTATGCAGGTGCTAGTATTGGGAGATGCACACAGGGGCCACTGTTCTGCCTCTCCAGGAGACATTGGCCAATGGGGCCTGTGGGTGTGTGTGTGGGTGTGTCTGGCCCTGTTGGCTGCTGCTTTACAGCAGAGATTCCCAACTCCAGTCCAGGTTTGCATCACACTGTTCGGGTTTTCCTGCTGTCCCTCATGAATATGCATGAGCTACATCTACATGCCATGGGGGTGGTGCATAGATATACAGCACAGGCATTTGTATGAGTGGCAGCATGGAACCTGACTGGTGTGTGGCCCACCAGACCTGCATTTGGAAGATTCTGCTCTAGGGACTGCCCCTGTTCATGGTGTCTGTGCTCAGTGGGGTAAAACATAGACGTAGTACCATTGCATATGTCCTCCCCACGAAAGGTGTGTGCTTACTATCACTGTTTAGTTGTGGGAAAAATATGTGGACAGGATTGGTGGTAGCCTCAGCTGGGCTTTGATCCTGTGACCTTCTGTTCTTGCATGCACTGTCTGTGTGCACTGCACCACCGTGTAGCCACAGATTGGCTGGATTCCCTGGAACATCCATGACTGTGGATCCGGCAGGGCCTGTCTATTGCAGTGGACTGTGCCAGCCTGCACATGGCTAGGCCTCTGTCTTCTGTGGCTAGCAGCCACTGCCCCCTGCACCACATGTACTCGTCCGCCAACATGCTGGCATGAGCTTCTCTCAGAAAAAGCAGATGACCTGATTGCAATGTGGCAGTATGGGACTGCATTTGGGGGACGTGGCTGTAGGTAATGCCCATTGTTGTGCTGTGTGTGCGGTGTTGGGTAAAATATGGGTGTTTTCCCCATGCTTATGTTCCATGCAATACAGGGGTGTCTGCGCTATCTTTGTTTAGTGGTGGGTAAAATATAGAGACTGGGCTGGCAAGTGCCCCAGCTGGGATTTGAACCTCTGACCATCTGGTTCTAGAGGTACTGGCTCTGTCTGCTGCACCACACTCTGGCCACAGAAACAATGCAGCCCCTGGAGGTAGTAAACCTGGCAGGATGGAGTTACAAACCCTGCTCTACGCATTTTTACTGTGGGCACATGCACCCTATCTGGTGACAAAAGTGCACATAAACCCAGGAAATGACCACGGAAAATGGGGGACACAATATCACCACGCTGGGCAACAGTGATATTAATGGGCAACCATAGAAACCACTCCCAGGAAAGCTCCAAAAAAAAGGAAATGTTTTTTGGAAGAGTCTCCGCTCCGTACACCTTTCCAAAAGTCATTTCTTTTTGTTGGAGCTTTCCTGGGTGTGTTTGTTAGTTTTGCCCATTACTATAACTGTTCCCCAGCTGAATTCCTATTTTTACAATTTTTGTTGTGGTCCTTTTCTATTTTTAATTCCACTTTTGGGCTGTGCACATGTATCATACTGCTCACGTTTTGCAGGTTTCCCCGGTTTTGCTGTACATTGCTGACGGAAATGGTTTCTCTTCCCTTTAAATGCATTCTACCGCAAGTGATTCACTCGCGCTATTTTTCCTTTGACATTCAGCCCCGATAATGTGCGGGGCGCCTCTCCCCTCCCCTTCCCCGCACATTACCCCTTCTCTCCGCCACTCCGGGGCCTTCCTCCGCCCTCCGTTAGCCTTTCCACGCCTCCATCGGACATTTGCGGGCCCGTACTTGTGCGGCACCCGTTAGTGTGACGCGCAAGGGTGCGGGGGTTCCTCGCACATTTGCGGGGTGCTTAAGCGCTCTTAAATACGCTTTTAGTGCGCTATTTTGCGGCTGCGCACATTGGCGGTTTTTAGTAAACATGCCCCTAAGTGGGGATTGAGAATGGAGGGGTAAAATTTGAGTGGATGAAATAGGAATGAGGAAAGAGCAAAAGGAGGAAGATTAGTACTGTATGTTAAAGTAGATGTAGAGAGAGAATGGAAAAAAACTAGAAGAGAGAAGAAAGGACAAATGGACAGCAGACGATGGAGAGTTAGCAGAAGACACAAATAAACCAGAAGAAAGTGGCTGGAACAATTGCAACTGAAAAAAAATGCACAAAGGGTACAAAGATATCTCTTTATTTTGAATTTATTGACTGGAATATGTCAGCTCTGGGAAAAGTGCATCATTAACGCCTGTGCTTTGTTTAGTACAAGAGGAAATTAATTTATAGTTTTAATTCTACAGTGTTGTTGTACATTCCAAGTTTGGCTTTTGGGGTTCCCAGTTTAACTATTGTCTTCCTGTTTCTAAATTGTGATTCCTTGTTTGGTGATGGTCTATGTTCTGCATGTGTAACTGAGCTGAGGTATTCTGTTTATGTAATTCCTATTTGACATTGCCACTTGTTCTCTTTCCCCAGTAGGTCATGTATTGTTATTCTCTGAAATGTATTGGTTTAATGTTTGCAGTGTTGCCTTTTGATAGGTAGAATATGGTGCTTTGTGAGTCCTGGTAGTGCTGTTAAAATACGGCGGGTCTGCTATGGGTTCTAAATGGGCAGTGTTTGTAGTAGTTCCTAATGTGCCTGGCAGTTGGCACTGGACTATAATAATGTAGAAATCTTTGAGTCTTTCTTTATCCATACACTCATTAAGAGGCATGTTTACAAAAAGTTAGCATATGGTAACATTAAGCAAATATGTATGTGAATGAGGCCCCTTATGCAAATGAGGCCCCGCACCCAGTCTCCGCACATGGCCCCACACCCTCCTTGGGCCGCCCCTGCATACAAAGCCTTGCAAAGGTCATTCAGGATCTATTGAGCAATTCTTCCATACCATAAAAGCACTAACTTCCAGGAGTCCCAAAATAAGGGTCCTAAATAGCAAAAGGTAGCAGTGCAAATACAAGCCAGATTAGTACAGATTGATCCCACAGACAGTCAGTCCTAACAGAATACTTGGCCTCTTTCATGCGCACAGATCATAGAATATAGAATAAGTAGCCACAAACTAAGGGCCCGATTTTCATCTGGGCAGTGCTATGCGTCACATCAGTGCATAGCCCATCCACTATCCATCTAACCAGGATTTTCAATACTGGGGTTATATATGGCCCTGGCATTGAAAATCTGGGTCGCTCCGCATACCCCAGAAGCTGCAGGAGCTGACCAGGTAGCACCAGTTTTCGATGCTACCCGCTTACCCCCTGCACCTAAAAGATAGGCGAGGAAAAACCTTGACTATCTTTAAGGCGCAGAGGGCTAAGTGGGTAGCATTGAAAACTGGTGCTACCCGGTTAGCCTTTTCCTCTGCCCCGCTTAGCCCCTAACATGCCCCCATGCTAACCACATAGCATTTGGGCGCATTAGGACATATCCAGGATTTTCGAAGGGTGCTACCTGTGTAGATGCCCTTTAAAAATCCTGTATATGGCATTTACATGGGTAACTAGGGCGGTTATCCATGTAAATGCCTTTGAAAATGCTGCCCTAAAAATATAAATATGTAGACAAAAATCAAACTCAAACCCCAAGAAACCAGACTCTTCATGCAGTTCAGCACCAGTGATGCATTTTCCCACATACTGTGCAAAATATAAAAACAGCAGAAATAAATTACAAAAAACTGACATATTCCAATCACTAAATTAAAAACAAAACTATTTTTTCTTCCTTTGCTTTCTGGCCATTTAATTGTTCTACTCGTATTGGTCCTAGTGTCTGCTTTCTGCTTTTCTCTTCCTTCTCTTAAATTTCTTTCCAGAAGCTTCTGTCTATTTGTCATGTTTCCCTCTCCTGTCTTCTTCACCTTCTCTACTACATCCATCTCTGACACTGAGCTTTACTTTCAATTTTCTTCCATTTATTTTTGTCTTTCTGTCCACTCAGATTTCATTCATTCTTACTATCTAGTCTTCAATTTTCCTCTTTTACCTTCATCTACCTACAGCTTTCCATCTCTTTTCCCCACCCTGAGCATCCCATTTCCCTTCCTTTTATTCCCCACTTTCATTAACCCTTCTTTTTCTTTGTCTCCCATCCAGTATCTTCTCTCCCTTCCCCTTCTATCCTGCATTTCCCATTCTCCTCTTTCTCCAAGCCCTTTCCCTACAGTATCTGTTCAGTCTCTCTACCCCCTTTACATCCAGCTTCTCCTATCCCTAACCCTATATTCAGCATCTCCTCATGTCCAGCAGTTCCCTTTTGTTTTCCAGTACTCCCCATGTCCAGCATTTCCCCTTAAACTCCATATGCCCCATGTTATCTCCGTGTCACCCTATTCACCCCTTCTGCCCCCAGCTTCCACCCTTTGTGTCCTTAGCCTTCCTTTCCCCATCCCCAAGCCACCATATCCCCTTTCTTTTCCCATCCCCAATCCAGCATCTCCTCATCCCCCACCCACCCGCTACTACAACCATAGCCACCACTTCCCAGCATGACCTGTCACCAGCAGGCCGTGGCAGTGGGCAAAAGCACAAAACACGCACAAGCCAGGCCAAATGACTCTGTGTGGACCACCACCAATGCTAGCTGTGCCAGTCCTTCCCCCTGAACAACTTCCTGTTTTTCAGAGGGCGTTGTTAAGGGGGTCGGACCAGCACAGCTAGCAGCGGCACACACAAAGTCAATGGGGTATGTTTACTAAACTGCGTTAATGTGATTCACGTTAGGAGCCACGTTAGTGGAAGAAATGCCAAAAAAGGACATGGGCGGTACATCGTTAGTGATAACGCGCCGCGCAGCAATGATCGTTACAGGGCGCATTACTGCGCGTTAAGCGCAAGATGGCGTGCAGACACCCAAATACAGGAACAGAGCTGTAGCACAATGGTTACTACACAGACTGATGGTACAAGGGTCATGGGTTTGATTCCCCAGTGTGCCTAATGAATAAGGTTGGCTGAGGTGTCATGTGTAACCCTTTGAAAGCCGACTATAATATTTTAATCCACATTCTGCAGCCGGGTTAATGTTTGCATATGTCAGGAAAACCCGTCTTATGCAATATGTTCCAATAGTGACGTTCCCTCTGACATGGTCATGTATTGTATACCATTTGATTGGAATATTTAGGCGCTCCCTATAGGGCGAAGTGTAAGGCGCGCCCTATAGGGCGACGTATAAGGCACCCTATAGGGCGACTTGTAAGGCGCGCCCTATAGGGCGCCTTATGAGCCACCCTAAGGTGTCAGTACCCTGAGGGTGGTTCTGCTGGCAGCACTAATATACAATAAAAATAGACAATGCCTAAGACAACCCTATCGATGAACCTCACTGTGGGTTGTGAACCTATGACCTCTGGCTCCATGGGCAGTGAAGTAACCAGTGGGCTAGAGCTGCTAATAAACACATGGCTGGCTACAGGAGGACTGCACGGCACCACACCCACATTCTGCTGTGGTTACCAGGGAGATTACATACCACCACCCAACACACCCTCTGGGGCTCAGGATCTCCTGCCAACAGATCCACTTTCTAACCCCTGCAATGGTGGCAGTAGAGGGGACCATCACCCCAGTCCTACTAGGGATCAAACACCCTACAGGGCAGGCAATGCAGAGCAGTACACATCCATAACACAATAGCAGACAGACGGCAGGTCTGGAAATGCTCAGCTGCCCCCCACCATTATCTGACATTCTCCAGCAGCAAGCCACCAGCCGCTGCACCCTGCACGGTGTCCCAGCAAGACACATTCTAGCTGCAGACAGTCCGCCAGCTAGTCCATAGTGCATGGTCCTGGAGGAGATGCATGTGCAACTATAGAGGTGTTGGGCAGCCCAGGCCACCACACCAGTCCTGGGCACAGTGCAGGCATGGCTATGGTACGCAATACTGTAGGAGTCACTCCCCAGATTGGTAAACACTGTCAGACACAAGACCTGTAGCACACTCCACAGACATCAGAAAGGTTGCTATGATGCAGCTCACTCAGAAAATTGTACTTAACCTAGGAATTGCTATCTGCCAGTACTCATAGCAACCTTTTGATAGCTGTGTACCATATTCCCATGTTTAGGGTGGCATTACTAAGGTATGCAAGTGCTAGTATTGGGAGATGCACGCAGAGCCCAAAGTCCTGCCTCTCCAGGAGGCTTGGGATAATGGGGCCTGTGGGTGCGGGTGTGTCTGCCCCTGTTGGCTGCTGCTTTACGGCAGAGATTCCCAACTACAGCTGCTGTCTGGCTCTACTGTTTACGCATTCCTATGGGCCAACTGAGCATCACCCTAGTCCCTACTGTGGCCCAGCTGCGCCACTGCATGTGCCGCCTGCAGCCCTCTGTATCCCATTTTCCAGCATCTGCCCGGTTGCCCGTTCTGACATGCCCGCCCTGATGTTGCGGGACATGTGCACGCCATAGGAACCCTGTCCGATGGTGGGGAAATCCCTGAGCAGCGTTATTTCACTGTGGGCCCATGCACCTTGTATGGGGACGGAGTATGGATCCTTCCACGAATTATCTCTGTTCTATTGAGCTTACTCGGGGGGGGGGGGGGATTGATGTTTCTCATTACTACCACTATTGGCCAGCTTGGTTGTTGTTTTTTTCCAGTTTGTTGGGGTCATTTTCGGTGTTTCTGTGCCCTTTTGTTCTGTGCACATGTATCACACTTATCACCTTTTTTTGGTTTCCCTGCCAAGGCTGTACATTGCTGACACGTAAATGGTTTCTCTCCCCTTTAAAGTGCTTTTACCGGTAGGTTTTCATTCGCATTGGAATTCAGCTCTGGAAATCAGCGCGTTAGCCTCTCCCCGCCCACTCTCCACCCATTGACCCCTTCTCTCCGCCCTCTCTCCACCTTCTGTGGTGTTTTACTGCGCCGCGAAGCATTATGCTCGTTAGCGCGTGATAACGCGCGCTATAGCGCGTTAACGATCGTTAATACGCTATAGCGCGTGCTATAGCACACTAATGATCGTTAACATCGTACAATGTGCGTTATTCAAGTTTACCGCAGTTTAGTAAACATACCCCTTAGTGTCAGAGTTATTGGTGCGAATATCGGCCTTGTATGTTTCTCATACACTGGGCAAATATGTTGTCGAGACTAATTGCTGTCAAGCATTCAGTTCTAGGTGTTTCAATGGTGCAATATCGACGCACTGCATCAGAGGTGTTTTCATATGTATCATATTCCGCCATCAGAATGGACTGTTGACAAACTATACTATATCATAATAAGTGAAATGAAATGAAAACTGCAGTTTCAATAGTATCATACAGTATGTTTATGTCAATGAATATTGGTACTGAATAATAACTTTTCTGATCACTTGGAAGACGGATATTGTACCAGTGCATGAAAAACATACACTATGGGGCATGTTTACTAAAGTCCGCAAATTTGCACGCCACAAAATAGCGCACGGCAACGCGCCACTGAAACGCGCATAAACGTGTTTAAACACCCCGCACACGTGCGTGTCACCCCCGCACAGGTACGCGGCACACCAACGGGCCCCGTACAAGTGCGGGCCCGCAAATGTCCGATAGAGGCGTGGAACGGCTAAAGGAGGGCGGAGGAAGGCTCCGGAGGGGCGGAGGGACGGGGTCAATGGGTGGAGAGTGGGAGGGGAGAGGGTCCCCGCACAGTATCGGGCCCGAATTTGCATGTAAAAACTACCGCGAGTGAAACACTCGCGGTAGAAAGCATTTAAAGGGAAGAGAAACCATTTCCGTCAGCAATGTACAGGAAAACCGGGGAAACCAGCAAAACGTGAGCAGTGTGATACATGTGCACAGCACAAAAGTGCACATAAAAATAGGAAATGACCACAACAGAACTATTAAAAATAGTAATTCAGCTGGAGAACAGTGATAGTGATGGGCAAATACAGAAAACACACCCAACAAAGCTCCAGAAAAAAGAAATGAATTTTGGAAGGGTTTACGGAGCGGAGACTCTTCCAAACAACATTTCCTGTTGTGGAGCTGTCCTGGGAGTGTTTGTTATGGTTGCCCATTAATATCACTGTTGCCCAGCGTGGTGATATTGTTTCCCCAGTTCCCGTGGTCATTTCCGTGGTTGATGTGCACGTTTGTCACCAGACAGGGTGCATATGCCCACAGTAAAATTGCGTAGAGCAGGGTTTGTGACTCCATCCTGCCAGGCTTACTACCTCCAGGGGCTGCACTGTCTCTGTGGCCATAGTGTGGTGCAGCGGACAAAGTCAGTACCTCTAGGACCAGAGGTTCAAAGCCCAGCTGGGGCACTTGCCAGCCCAGTCCCTATATTTTACCCACCACTAAACACAGATAGCGCAGACACCCCTGTATTGCAGGTGACATAAGCATGGGGAAAACACCCATATTTTACCCAACAACGCACACACACCACAACAATGGGCATTACCCACAGCCAAGTACCCCAAATGCAGTCCCGTACTGCCACATTCCAATCAGGTCACCTGCTTTTTATGGGAGGAGCTCATGCCAGCATGTTGGCGGATGAGTACATGTGGTGCAGGGGGCAGTGGCTGCTAGCGACAGAAGACAGAGGCCTAGCTAGCCATGTGCAGGCTGCCACCATCCACTGCAACAGACTGCAACAGACAGGCCCTGCCAGATCCACAGTCATGGACATGCCAGGGAATCCACCCAATCTGTGGCTACACAGTGGTGCAGTGCACACAGACACTGCATGCAAGAGCAGAAGGTCACAGGTTCAAAGCCCAACTGGGGCAACTGCCAATCTTGCCCACATATTTTTCCCCCAAGTAAACAGTGATAGTAAGGGCACACCTTTCCTGGCGAGGACATATGCAATGGCAATACGTCTATCTTTTACCCCACTGAGCAAAGACACCATGAACAGGGCCAGTACCCAGAGCAGAATCACCCAAATGCAGTCCTGGTGGGGCACACACCAGTCAGGTTCCATGATGCCACTCATACAAATGCCTGTGCTGTATATCTATGCACCACACCCATGGTATGTAGATGTAGCTCATGCATATCCATGAGGGACAGCAGGAAAACCAGAACAGTGTGATGCAAACCTGGACTGGAGTTGGGAATCTGTGCCGTAAAGCAGCAGCCATCAAGGGCAGACACACCCACACCCACAGGCCTCATTGGCCAATGTCTCCTGGAGAGGCAGACCAATGGACCCTGCATGCATCTCCCAAAACTAGCACTTGCATAACTTACCAATGTCACCCTACACCTGAGGTATATGGTATACAGCTCTGAGACGTTTGCTAGGAGCACAGGCAGCTAGATATCCATACGTTACGCACATACTGCTAGTTGACCCCATCCGAACAATCTGTTAGGTGTTTGCGGTGCGTGCTCCAGGCCTGGCCTCTGACGGTGTTTACCACCCTGGGGAGTGACCCCCAGCTGTACTGCATACCATATCCATGCCTTGCCGTGCTCAGGACCGGTTTGGTGGGCAAGGCTAATTACTTCCTCAATAGTAGCACCATGGTGGCATAGGTGTGGAAGTGTGTGTCTGGCTATACAGTGGGTGTTGGCTGCAAGCCCCTTCCACAGCCCACACTGCCAGCACTGTTGCCAGTATTGGCCTGCCAATGTGCATAATGAGGTACAAGGTACCATGGGTATAGCCAGGACAGGGTAGCCTGGCCAGGATGTATCTGCACCGGGCATAGGGCACTGGCAGGGACATTGTAGTGTCCGGCCACCACCTACACAGACAGGGTGGCCAAAGCATGTCCTTCTGGGAGATCACACTCACCCTGACTGTGCAGTGACCACAGCATGGCTAGGCACCCCCATAGTGCTATGCAGTATTTCTTGCATGTGATAGATATGGGTTTTTCTTTGGGGCCCAGTCACTGATTTATCTGCTTGCTGTGTATGCTGGCAGACCAGTTCTGGGTGCATGTGTCTCCATTGGGAACATGCACTATGGACTAACCAGCAGACTGTTTGTAGCTGGTATGTGTCTTGCTGGAATGGCTTGCAGGCTGCAGTGGCTGTTGGCTTGCTGCAGGGGAATATCTGGTGGTGGGGTGCAGCTTACCTTATCCTGGTCCTATGTTTGTCTGCTATTGTGTTGTGGCTGTGTGTGGTGTGGGGTGGGGGTGGTGTTCATTCCTCAGCAGGACTGGGGTTGATGTTGCCCTTGACTGCCACCTTTGCAGGGAGGTACAGTGTGGATCTCTTGATGGGGGACCATGTTTGCTGCTGGGGGTTCCCAGGGGGTGCTGAGCCTGACTGGGATATCCATGGTGTTTGTGCAGAAACTAGCTATCTTACACATTAACACTGCTTTGAAACTCCCGCTTGGCCTCCATCAGCCATGGAAGGTGTTGTGGACCTGGTCCTGGGCGCCTCATTGCACACTCAGGGTGAGCACAGAACCCACACGATGTAATGGTGTGTAGCTACTCTGTGCCAGTAAAACACCCGGTCAGTGCCCCCTACCAGGCCGAGGTGCTGTGTGGGTGCACCCGGTCACTCCCCCCAACAGGGCCGAGGTGCTGTGGGGGTGCATTACCCATCTTGTGTCCATCTATGGACAGCTAATTTGCATGTGCAGTGCATCATGGGTACGTGTGGCCTAACCCTATCCTGTTTACACAGGCAGACTGTCTGTGAGGTGACGTGCAGGCTATCTGCAGCCAGCCAGGGGCTTGCTTACAGCTATGGAGTTGTAGCCCAATGGTTACATCACTCCCTGTGCAGCCAGAGGGCATGGGTTCAAACCCACAGTGGAGTTCTGTGATAGGGGTGTCCACAGCATCTTTTTAATTTACTGTACACATATGTTGCTGCCAGCAATAACACCCTGAGCGTACTGTACCCATAAAGTGCCTCTGAGGGCGCTTTATGGGGCGCCGTATACGGCACTTTATGGTTGCCATCCATATAGGGTGCACTATACATTATCCTGTGTCGCAACATACATGCTGCCCTATAGGGGACATTCTAGGGTGCCTTGGCGGACGGTGCACTGTCACATGTGCCTTATGGGCTGCCTTATGTTAACATGCTGTGAGCATGCTTTTTCTAGTTGTTATCACAAAATAAAATTAGTGGGCCTACTACAGCACTCCACAACATAAAACATACTGCCTCTGCTAGTCTTTTTCAATGGGCATTGTGAGGGATTGAACTCCTGGTCCCTGCACCATTGGTCAGTGTCACAACCATTGTGCTGTGGCTCTGTTCCTGTGCTTGAGCAGCAGCGCGCAGCCTTGTAGCCATCGGCGCGCCGTCTTATGGCGCACAAAATTAGCAGTGTGCCGCCTTCTGCTGCGTAACATTAACAGCACGCTGCCTTATGCCACCCAACATGGGCATGCCCCTTAAAATAATGCCTCAGCTAGCTGTCTTCAATGGGCACTGTGGGGAATTGAACCCATGATGCCTGCATGAGTGGTCAGTGTCTTAACCATTGTGCTATGGCTCCATTCCTACTATTTGCACATCAGCGCGCCACTTATCCCTCCCACTATTGGGCTGCCCCCTCACACATCAGCGCGACGCCTTCTGCCCACAGGCTCGCCGCCTTTTATCAGCGCGCCGCCATCTGCCGCCCACAATGAACAGTGCGCCGCCTCATGCCGTATAAAAAAGGAGTGCGCCGCCTTCTGCCGCCCATAATCAATATACCTCCTACACCACTTTTGCCCATAAAAGTTGATGCCTCAGCTGGTCTTTTTCATTGAGCGCAATGAGGGTTTGAACCCCTGGCCCCTGCACCATAGGTCAGTGTCTTCACCGTTGTACTACAGCTCTGTTGTTTGGTTACGCAGCAGCGCCCCACTTAGCCTTCCCACGCGCTAATGTGGGCCCCGCACATTTGCGCGACGCACACACGTACGGTCCGGTTTTTTTCTTTTTTCTGCCTGGCCCGCCCACTCCTTATATGGCACCAGCACACTAACGGGAACCCGCACAGCAACGGTGTTTAGTAAACATGCCCCTATGTGAAACTTCTATTTTCTGCAAAGTTTTAATATTTTTTATTATTGCCTGTATTTCATAGTTGTTTGAGTGTAATAAATCTAATAAATCATCCAGAACATAGAAAGAATATGTGAGCTGTCCAAAACGGGTTAACTTAATGTGCAGTCTCTCTGCCACTTACCTTATAAAGACAAATAGGTGCCTACCTGTTTTCATAAAATAGGCTTAACAAAGCCACCTTAACCTTTTTCCTGGCACAACAACGCTATTAATTTCTTAACAGTGTTCTTTTTCTTACTACATGTAATGACTGCAAGACATAAGTATAGTGTCAATAGATTCAGAGTTTGTCTTTGTAGTTTTTTATCTATGTTCCTATACAGGAACATTGCCAAAAAATTGTACATTCAACCCATGCAAGAGAACATCCTACTAGAACACAAAAATAACAGATAAATCAAGAAGATACCAGTGACTAATGCTACAGTATGCATGTCTGTCACTTGTAGTAGTCCACAAAGCAAGTTTTGCCCTTATCGGAGTGAAGCCAGACCTTGCAGACCCTGCACATGACTGTAGTGTTCTTCAAACACATGGGACAACGTCCCTGCATGCAGCTGATGCGTTCATGAAGTAACTCCTATGCCAGTCGGGCATCTTTTGGCAAGTTGGCTACGTGATTTGATCTGATTGAATGTTCCTGAATGGCAGTACCCTTCAAGAGACACAAGGTGATGTCACATCTAAATGTCAGATGATCCATGTCACTTCCAAGAAGGTGACAGTGTATTTTCTAAGCAGCCACAACAGATACGTTGAGGACGTTTGTGAATAGTGGCCACCACCATTTCTTTCCACGCACAGATGGCCTGTAGCTTGCTAAGAGCCTGTCCATGAGATCCATTCCACCCATTCCTTCATTATAGCACTTCACCACAAAGGGTTGAGACACAGGAACATCTGATGTACCCTTGACTTGGCGATGTGCAGTTGAAGTGGGTCATGTGTGAGATTGTTGCTGGCAATGCAGACAACAGAATTGTCATGCCACTTTGCTACATAGACTGACCCATCACATCGGTAATCATAGGGGTATGTTTACTAAACTACGTTAACGTAGCAGATGCTACGTTAATGCACGCTAACGTTACCTAATGCACGTTAACGTTACCTAATGCATGTTAACATTACATAACGCACGTTAGCGTTCCCGGCCACAGTAAGTCCCGCAGAGGGTGGAGAGAGGGCAAAGAGAAGAGGTCAATGGGCGGGGAGTGGGTGGGGAGAGGCCCCTTCCACACTAACGCGGGGAACTGAAGGGCTGAATCTTACCACGACTGAAAACCTGGCATTAGTACACATTTGCAAGAGAGAGAAACCATTTCAGTGTCAGCAATGTACAGCATAGGCAGGGAGCCCAAGTAAAGTGATAGTAGTGCTCCATTTGCAGCAACAGCATAGTGCCCAAGTATGAAAGGCCACTATGGTGATGGTGCAAATGGGGCATAGGGGGCTGCAGGCGGGACATGTAGTGGGGGCATCTGGAGCGCAGGGTGGACTAGGCAGTCACCTAGGTGGCACATAAGAACATAGAAACGGGACATCATCAAGACAGCAGCTGACAAAGGCCAAACACAATCCACCTACATCTACATGGTCCACCCTAGCTAACAGTTGCCGGGGCACTGACCTGACATCCCTCCAGCCAACCCTCCCCTATGCGGAAGGGACATAAAATTGGCAGGCGGTGATGGGGCGGATATGAGGATGCCCATGTATGCCTCCCCACCCCAGACCCCGCTCCCTAGGCAGCCGCCTACCCACACCGTGGATGGCCTGGGACTGCGCACTACCAGCACCGACAGCATATGGTCATGTCAGCATGGCAGGGGGGTGTGCCCATCCTGGAGGGGTAGTGGCACTTGCCTGCAATGGACCTAGGCCATGCCCTATACCAGTATGTGATGGGCAGTGCAACATAAAAGGTCTGGCTGAGGAACAATACAGGTAGCTTCAGGGACTACTGTGCATCTGTGGAAACAGTGTGATGCAATACACACAGCCAGTGTGTCCAGAAGCAGAGGATCACAGGTTCAAGTTCCAGCTGTGGATCCTGCAGAGCATGCCCCTAAATTTTACCCTACAATGCAGATAGAACAGCAACATGTGCAAAGCCCAAAGCAGAGACAAACAGGGGCACAAACATCCACTCTCACAAAGCTGCACGGAGAGTCAGGCTGTTGGCACCAGCACGGAGCTGCAGTTAGCACCAGAGCACTACTACTATCTCCTGCACAGTTTATCAATGTTGGCACTGTGATCAGGACCAGTGTTGTGGGCAGGGTTGCCAACCACCCCTATCTTTGTACAATGCTGCAATAGGAGAGTGTGTGTGTGTGTATGTCTATCCATTGTTTTGTGGCTCACTTGGCCTACAATGTCCCACTGTTACCGGTGATAGCCTGAATATGTGCATAATGAGGAGCAAGGTATTGTGGGTATGGCCCGGACAGGGTGGATTGGACTGGATGCATCTTCACAAGGCGTGGGGCAATGGCTGGGACACTGTAGTGCCCAACCACTGCCTGCATGGACAGGGTGGCCACAGAATCGCTTGCTGGGAGGGCACTCACTCTGACCGAGCAGTGACCATGGCATGTCTAGGTTCCCACATAGTACTCTACACTATCTATTTCCAATGGTATTTGTGTGTTTCTCGTGCTGAGGGTCCAATCACTGAGATACCTGCTTGGTCTGCATAGATCCTTTGTGAGCATGCACTATGGATTGGCTAGTAGATTGTTTGTAGTTAGACTGTGCATGGTTGAAACACCTTGTAGGGTGCTGCAGGTGCAGTCTGACTGTGCTATCTGCTGATGAATGACAGACCATGGTGTGAGGTAGTTGTGGGTTTTTAGGCCTAACCCCAGCATTACTGCTGGTCTGCCATTGCCCCAGTCACAGGTTTTGCTCTGGCTCACCAGCCCTGGTGGGCTGTCTTATACCAGCAGGAAGAAGGTTGTTTCACTGGGGCTCAGACAACTGTTCTTACCTACAAAAAGGGTGATTGTGGGCTATTTGGGGTATATAGTGTATGCCACTTTGACCTGTATAGGCACTGCTACACACACCTCATGCAAGTCTAGAAACCTCTCTGCCCTGACAACAGGTGTCCATGTCAGCCAGACCCTAACACTGGGTATGCACTAATCTGGGTGGTGTCTGGTCCCAGAGGGCCACATGTGATTGCAGAATACAGATGGCCATCAAATTACCTTCAGATGCACTGCAAGGAGCACCTGTTCCACAGTGGTAGTGAGGAGGATGTACAGTGTTGGGAAATTTGAGTTAGGTCTGCTTATATATTGGCTTTATATGACTGAACTCTTGCCTGGTGAAACTACACAGGAGGATGGATGGCACAGAAGACAAGAAGACAGACAAGAAGACAATAGCTATATGAGAGTATATGCTTGCCATAAGAAAATGGATGCGGCCTGCTATGGAAGGATTCTGGGAAACCATATTCTGGATAGAAATATGCAGAATGTTGGGGCCTAGCAAAATTACAGGTCAAGCAAAGAATTCAAATTAATGAGCACAAAATACTCTCTGCCTGGTTTCAATTAGTGCCAAGAAGAAGGGAAAATACAGGAAGGGTCAAAGGTCACAGGCCATGCATAGATAAATAGACCTAAAAGCATGTCCAGATGTATAGAGGTCATAGGCCATGTATAAATAAGCAGGTCTAAGTGCAGGTCCAGATGTACACATGTAAAGAGATTCTCCCCTGGGAAAAGTGTTGCAGGGCCCTGCTGACACTTAAGAATGTATGATGGATTCACTGGAATTAATTTGAAACAGATGAAACAGACATTTGATACAGGGAGAAATGTATATAAGGTAGTTATTTTTCATGTAAGGGTGGGCAGTATTTTCTTCCCCTTCATAGAGAGAGGAAGAAAATGCTGTCTGCCATTTCTATAGACAGACCTTGCTGTTCTGCAATGATGCTGGAAATAAAAGTCTTTGTAGATAAAGCAACTGCTGTCTAAGTAATTCTTTGATTGGTGATATTTGGGCAACCGTTGTGGGAACCAGAAGCCACAATTATTGGTGCCGAAGCCCCTCTAAATTTTCTAAATTGCCCAAGGACTCCTCTGACTGCTGTTTTATTTGTCAGAGGGACTACCTCCTGTTTTTCACAGAAAAAAAAAAAACAGGGGATGAGAATACCTTCTCATTAGGAGAAGAGGATTCCTTCTGCTGGTACAGAAGATGGGAATACCGCTCTGAGTGACGTCGAGAGAGATTTTGATACCCTAGGATGACTTTATTAGTGAGTGCTCAGTTTCCCTGTCTGTATGAAAGGACAGAAGACTTGCCCGGGTTCGAGTGGTGGGTAAGTATGTAATTGATATTTTGTTATGTAAGAGAACTGTTAGAGTGTCTCTGTATTTAGTTGTAAACATTAGGGAATGGTTAGGGAAAGAAAGTTTTGCCCAGACATTATGTCTCTTTTCCAGGATTGATTGGTGTATACTTGAGACTGTACGTATTATTATTAATACGAAGCGAGTGTGTGTCTTTATCCACATTTTCATACCTCCGCGAGGAGATTGGCTGGGTTTAGACAAAGCGCAAGAGGTGTATGTGTGTATAAGTCCTGGATTTGTAATTTTCACGCCTCTGTTAACTACGAGGTTTGGATTTCCACCTAAAAGCGAAATTACACGCGCCTCTGTATATAAGGAGGTTCAATTTGCTATTGGTAATAGGCGAAATTAATTGCCCCTGTCCCCAAACAGTGAAAACACCAGGTTTACAGATTTTAGAAAGAGGGACAGCTAAGGAGAATATTTATAGCAAAACAGGGATGATCACTTTATCTGGGGTGCTCACAGACCAGAGAGGGTGACAATTAGATCTATTGAAGAATAGCTTTCTAAGTATCTTTTTGAAATGAATTACTTTACAAGTTCCAGATCAGGGTGAATGACGGAGCTGACTGCAGCTGAATTAAATAACCAAGGAGGAGTGGGTCTAGTTCAGTTTCAGTATTCTGTTCAGATAGGCTGTTAGGTATAATGCATTTAACTCTGTCCTGTGTTTTTAGTTTTAATCTTTAATAAACACTGTCCTGTCATTACTGGCTACTCCAGTAGATTTTATGTTCCCTGGAGCTGAACTGATTAGAATTTTTTTTCCTTAAGTTGAACTAAGTGTGGAATTCCTGGAGAGCGTATCTGTTTGCTTTTATTTTCTTCCACAATATTCATGTGCTTGTAAGATGCCCCAGTCTCTGGAGAGGGTAAAACCGTTGGCCCGGAGTCCCTTGAACGCAAGTGACAAGTGGTGTTTGTTTATCTGTCTCTATTCTTCCAAGTCTTTCCTGTCTTCTTTAGAACATTGAAAATAACGAAAAATCTTCTAGTGTCTACTTTAGTAATTGATGTGCTGAGACAGCTAGTTTTTTCCCCTTCTGTCTGTCTGAATATATTGTAACATGGAATGGATTTTCTGAGTTAGTGGATTGGGATCTGAATGTATTGTACACTGAAGTGAGAATCTTAGAAGCAGACCGTACAGATAATTGACAGTGTTTTAATTCTGAACTGCCAGCTATTGTGTGCAGTGATCTGACTGGTAGACAAGTACAGCCTGAAAATTCCCCTGTGCATATTTGTGTGCAGTAAATAAATCTGATCCATATGTGTAAGTTTTATTTTTTAAATTTGGGATCTGAGTTAAGAAAAAATTTGTCTGCTGTTCTCTGTGTGTCAGAAGATTAAATAGCTCTGCCTGGGTCTGTGATAGGTCATAGGGCAGTTGTACACAATGCAGAACGAATTTCTATGAATGTGTCACTTTTTGAGAAGCTTATTTTGATTTTTCTAAAAAATGTGGAAGATCCTAATTAACCAGAGATTAATAAAAATCATAGTGATGCTCAGAAATTCTGTTTAATTAGTTTTGACTCAGTGATACAAGATCAGTTTTGTCATGTTCTTATGACTTTACAAATTTAAGATCAAACTGATAAAGGAAAAAGATTACAGCTGGATTTTGCAACCAAGGAAATAGCTCTAAAAGTTAAGAAAATATGTAACCTTGTGATGCAAAGATGTTTAGTTAGTATTACATTGTTGGAGAAAATCCTTATATAAGATTATGAAGAAAATATTTTTTAATTGTTCTTTTAAGGTTCCTGTGTTTCTCAAGCTGAAAGGTATATTGCTTTTTGGGATTTCCCAAGGGGGAATGCTTTAATGAAGTCTCTCAGGAAAGCCTCTCTCCTCTGATCAGATGGGCTGCCGTGCTTAAGTGCTCCCAGATGTTAGATCAAACAATCAAGGCATTGGAGAACCTGTTTCTGTTGTCCTTTGCCCTTTAGAGTGGGGGTTTGACGGCCCTGACAGGACAATGCTACTTAGAAGTGATTTGATTACCGAGTGAATGAGAAGTTATATGTTTGGTTTTGATCAAGCAAAATTAAAAGTAAAATTGAATTTTATATATTGAGGACATACTTATTGTTCATACATCCAAAAGAGCTGTAACTTTTATTTTAATTTTTGTTTAAAGGACAGAAAGAGAGATCTACTGTTTAGTTTGCAGTTCCGTTTGACACCAGTTTCATTCAATTTAAATGTGAAAAGGAGTGTTTGTATTCTTAAGCTCAGTGCTAATGACTAATGACTAAGGACAGTAACATGGGAGTTGCTGAATTTTAGGATAAATTAATCTATTTTTCTCTATTTGAATTTTATATGTTGGGGTCCAGAGAAAACAGTGTACTTTGTTTTGAAAGATTTTTTAAGTTTCAATTTTAGGAATACACTATATTGTAGCACTATGACATACAAATTTACTTTAGTATACACACTTGCAAAACAAATTTGGTGAAAAATGGAGCTTAGTTCCCAGAAAAATATGAGAATATTTGTAAAGTTATTTACACATAAAACAATAACATTAAGTTGAATTGATTAGACAAAGTCTCCTACAGCACAGAGGTTTGTTTTTTTAACATGTCTGTCTAGTTCTGTTGTTCATTTGCATTTATTAAGATAGCATGCTGGTAAGGTGAAGCTAGCCCAAGCACTGCTTTGAAGTCTCCCTTGACATGCAAAAGTATTAGTGTAATGAAAGACTCAGGATAATTACTTTGCCTTGTTCAGCACTTTCACTGAGAACAGTATATACAATAGATTCTATGCCATACGTGAGAGAGAGACATGTGGCTGTCATGTTAAAAGTCATGATTTGTCCTGCCGTTATAAAATGTTACAAAAATATTTTTATACTGTAGGGAATTTATTCAGATTGTTTAAGACAATTGCTATTTTGAATGAGCACATATGTCCATTTTTGAACCATACCAATTAAGTTGGAAAGAAAAAAGTAAAGAGGACACTGTTTACTCATCATGTTATATTCATTAAGAAGAATCCAAGTTTATATTTTCTATATACTATTTGTTTACCACAATACTAAGTTTCTAACAATTGTTTGATGTTCTTAGCATGCCAATTAAGAGGTGGTACTCTAATGGACATTAAACTGATGAAGGTTATTTAAAGTGACATATCTGTCTAATGAACATGTAAACAAATTTTATTCAACTATGCTGTCTCCAGAATCTTTAATTCAGGAAGTCATGTAAGCCCCGACACATATTCAACAATTGGAAATAGACACCTGGAGACAGGCTAGGTGCATTTTGCACTCTGATATGCTTTGGAACATCCACACTGGCCATGTGGTACTTTCAGATGCTTTTTGCCTCATTTTGCCTTTGTATGTCCTGGCCAGACATGCAGGGGTAAAAAAAAAAAGAAGGATGATTTGATGACAAATTTTCACAAATAAAAATTGGAGTAATTCTGAAACTTGCCAAACTTGCAGAATATGTGCTTGCAACTTGTCTAATCTATTAATATGTAAAGATCAGTTAAAAGTATGGTGGAGTATTTCCTACCAGCAAATGAATCTTCAGTGATGGAGAGACAAGAAGTTTATCAAACTGAGAGACACAGTTGATACCATATGAGATAGTTATGATCTTAAGTAAATATGGATGAAATTATGTTTATCACATTGCATTGTCTCATTGTAAAATCTCATTGTAAAATCTAATCTAGAATATTTTAGCCTTTTCATTTAATATTGGATTCTGCTCTTCTGAATGGGACCTGAAGCCATGTCACCAATTGAAATCCAGAGATTCCAGCAGAGGGAATTGGCCATAATCCAGATGGAACAGACCACCCCAAGACCTCTGAACTCAACTATACTTAAACTTCAGAAACAGGTGAAGCGCACGACGCAGGCCTGAAAAAAACTGCTGGGAAGCAGGCCCAAATTATCTGAAAATAAAGACTATTAAGACTGATTCGGACTTTTGGGAAAATCTACAAGCCATTTGGGCTACAGCAATTGCAATACCCACACCAGCTCAAGTTTTGCTGTAACATTTTCAAAGCTTTCTTCATCACTTTGTTGAATATTTGATGTGTTCAGTATTATTGCATGCTGTATGTCTTCCATTCTCTTAGAATGTTGCCTGTTGGTATTCCGAACTCAGAGGAGGCCTAAAAGCTTTCATTCTTATTCTTTTAAGTATGGCTTGTTTTGCAATTATTGCCTGTTGTGTATTATCCATTCTGTTTGCTTGTTGTCAAAGAATGATAAGTCAAGCACCGATACCATGTATGTTGTATCTCGAGAACTGTACCAGAAGCTGCCCCTTTTGATCATCCCTCCCTGTCTCAAATGGTTATTGTTATCAATGCCCCTTAGTGGGATTACTTTTGCCCCTCCACATAAAAAAGAAAAAGGAATAGAAAAAGTGGAGAATGTTGGGAAATTTGAGTTAGGTCTGCTTATATATTGGCTTTATATGACTGAACTCTTGCCTGGTGAAACTACACAGGAGGATGGATGGCACAGAAGACAAGAAGACAGACAAGAAGACAATAGCTATATGAGAGTATATGCTTGCCATAAGAAAATAGATGCGGCCTGCTATGGAAGGATTCTGGGAAACCATATTCTGGATAGAAATATGCAGAATGTTGGGGCCTAGCAAAATTACAGGTCAAGCAAAGAATTCAAATTAATGAGCACAAAATACTCTCTGCCTGGTTTCAATTAGTGCCAAGAAGAAGGGAAAATACAGGAAGGGTCAAAGGTCACAGGCCATGCATAGATAAATAGACCTAAAAGCATGTCCAGATGTATAGAGGTCATAGGCCATGTATAAATAAGCAGGTCTAAGTGCAGGTCCAGATGTACACATGTAAAGAGATTCTCCCCTGGGAAAAGTGTTGCAGGGCCCTGCTGACACTTAAGAATGTATGATGGATTCACTGGAATTAATTTGAAACAGATGAAACAGACATTTGATACAGGGAGAAATGTATATAAGGTAGTTATTTTTCATGTAAGGGTGGGCAGTATTTTCTTCCCCTTCATAGAGAGAGGAAGAAAATGCTGTCTGCCATTTCTATAGACAGACCTTGCTGTTCTGCAATGATGCTGGAAATAAAAGTCTTTGTAGATAAAGCAACTGCTGTCTAAGTAATTCTTTGATTGGTGATATTTGGGCAACTGTTGTGGGAACCAGAAGCCACAACAGCAGGACCTATCTCTAGCACCACAGGTACTGTGGACCTAGTGCTGGGCACCCATCCTATCCCTCTGGGTGAACACAGCTACTCTGTGCCAGTATCATGCACTGTCAGTTCATCTTTCTTAGCTGAGGTACCGGAGAGGTGCAGACCCCATTTGGTGATCAGCTATAGACAGCTATTCAGCATGTGCATTGCATCATGGGTACTGGTGGGGTTAGCCTATCCTGGCACTCAGAGCAGACAATTTGTGCGGTGACCTGCAGTGCTTTTGTACCCAGCCATTGCTGTGAGATTATGCCACAGAGGTATAGCCTACTGGTTAGTACAATGCTGTTTTCAGCAGTGTTCATGGGTTTAATTCCTCATTGTTCCCTCCTTTCATGCCTGTCCTACTCAAATAGTTTACATGCCTGTAACAGTCATATTTTTGCAGAGCTGTACTGCCAGCCCATAATACCCTCGCCACAGTTGCCAACATTCCTTCAGGCCATCTATCTGGGTCTGTCAGCTGTGTAGAGTCCTGTCTGCCTATGCAGGCTGCCACCCCATGTCCTGCACTGCTACCCTTTCCTGCATTGCACCTCTTCATGCTTGCCTCACCTGTGCCTGATCTGCATGGCACCACCACTCCTCTGTCCACCCATGATTGTAACTATCCTGCCACCTCCGCCTCTACTGGGGGACACGTATTCCCATCATCTGCCACCCACTGTCTTTCCCGTACTTTACATTGCCAACACCCTGTGCTGTGGTACAATTGCCCCCACCATGTTTGTCAAGAGTACTGGCAGCCACATGGGATGCCCGCAGATATGGCAGGTCCAGCAGCTCCCAGTTCTCCCTCCTTCACTCACCTGTTCATTGCCTTTCCTCGGTGCTCTATCTAGTGTTAGGGCTACATCTGTCTCTATACCTCACAGGTCATGCATGTCATCCTGAAGCACCTTGCAGCCCTTAGGGCACACAAACCTAGGGCACTGTAAGCTTGTTAGGCCACCTTAACCTATGGTTCCATAACCCAGGGTGCCTTCTAAGGTGCCTTGTCCATGGGTGCCTAATATGGCGCTTAGTATAAGGAGCCCTATAGGGCACCTTACAAAGTGCCTTATAAGGCACCTTATAAGGCACTGTATAAGGCACCTAACAAGGCACCTTACTTATAAGGCACCTTACAAAGCACCTTACAAGGCGCCTAACAAGGCACCTTATAAGGCACCTTACCAGGCGCCTTGTAATGTGCCTTGCAATGTATTTTTATACGTAAGGTGCCTTATAAGGTGCCTTGTAATGCGCATTAGTCTAAGGCGCCTTTTAGCTGATATGGCTTGCCATAACGATGGAATACCCACGCCTTTATATGGGCATCTGTACCATTACCGCAGAACCTAACACGGGTAACATTAACGCAGTTTAGTAAACATACCCAATAGTCTCTTCATTGGCCACTCTTCTTCATGTCCTTTGTACTTTGAAGTTCTATGTGTGCTCCGCCAGTTCTCAGTTCCCGAATGGTTCCTGTAGCTGCAACATTTCTCTCTGCAAGTGACTTGATCAGTGCGTAACTTGTACAAAAATTATCGAAGAACAGGTAGTGACAAATTGCATCAGAATGCTTTTCAATAACATCAACATATGGTTTATGACCCTGGAGCCCAGAGGTTCCATCAAATGCGTAGAACTTTCTCGTTCGGTGTACAGCTTAATGTTGTAAGGGTAGCCGTCGATGCCACACATACACCACCACTTAAAACCAAATCTAATTGGTTTTCCTCTTATAAACATTTTCATGCTGTGGCGGCCAAAGTACGGAGTCATAGACTCGTCAATACTCAATTCATGGTGGAAAAACCCAAACTGCACCAAATTCGCGTTGATGGCAGTAATGAGTGGAGGAACCTTAGCCGTCTTGTCGCCTGCTTTGAGTTCAGCATTGTCAGCCAAGTGAAAGTATTTTTTGACGGTCTGATACCTCTTGCTGCTCATGGCCTCATGGACAATAGGCACGCCTAGATCTTGCTGACTACTTCACTCCTGTGGCAGGACATGATAGCCAGACAACAGCAGGATTCCCAGAAAGCAACAAATTGCATCCACTGTGACTTGAAACTGACTGTCGTTCTTATCTCGGATAGCGTAAAGGTTTCTTTGCGTTACAATTTCCGTCAGCATTTTGTCATCGAATATAAGGCTCCATATCGAAAATGGAGAAAGCGACAACAGAAAAGGAAAACTGTCAGGTAAATGACTTGGCACCAGCGATGAAATTACCTTAGTGAACTTTGTTGACTTTCTCCACTGAATTGCCTGTTTCTGCTTCAGAGTCTTACACTTTTTTGCTGGAGGGCTGCTTTCATCTTCACTACTAACACTCTCATCTTCGTCTGTCTCCTCTGCTTTCACTTCCAGTTCGCCAGTAGTTTCAAAGGGGTCATCATTGTTGAAATTGTCAGGAACATCTTCAACATCACTGTCAGCTGCAGAATCACCTGCAGACGGCAGCAACACAATGATGGTTGTCGGACGAGTTAAACGTTCCACAGTTGACATAGCATCTTGGACGGTAACTGCTCGATGAATTTTGCTATGTCTGGTGCCATAGAAGCTTCTTGTATCCATTGTTTATCAAAACTGAATGAATTATCTGAAAACAATGCGCATTTGCAATTATTAGTCGACTTTTGGTTAATCCTGGCAGTGTTCCTATATAGGAACATGAGACATATACATAAAATTTACCCCCCATCACAAATCAAATAAAATGTGAGTGCACCTGTACAACACGACCAGGCATGCCTCATACACAATGATCAGCATCAAAATGTAAAACAACCAAATATCTCAAAATTATAACTGCTAAATTTGACTTAACCCTCAAATATGAAACTTGAAGTGAAATTAAAACTGTTGTGCAACTGAGACCATTTAATGTTTGTACCGCTGTTAAATATGACATCACCACTTGTTCACATTCTGCAAAGAATATTTGTATTCGAAAATCACGTACATAAAAAATAGGTAACGTTTGTCATGTTCCCATACAGAAACAATGCCAGGAAAAAGGTAAAATAGCACAACTTAGCTGTCCATCATAAAATTATCCTCTATAGATGGGTAATTTTACAACAGGGCATCATGGGCTGGAAAATACTTGTCTTTATGAAATACTAGTGTATGTAGCGGAGAGCATGCCTTGAATATGGGCACAGTCACTTACACCAGCTCACAAGCAGGTGTCAATGTTTATGCATACATTTTGCACATGCATGCATAGATTAAGGGTTTTTTACATTACAAATGTTCATGAAAGCTCCACCTCACAGGTCAAGAAGATATACAGTCCTTTATTCTGAACCATTGCATTTTGCCCAGACCATGGCTACACTGACTGGATAAGTATGTGCCTTCATGCAGAAATGCATATGTTTATGCTAGGTTTTTTTGTGCCATCAGGTCAGTGTTGACTCATAGCAACCCAGCCACCTCTGGGTTTTCTTAGCAATGTACCATAGGAAGTAGATTGCTAGCTTTGTCTTCCAAGGCAATGGAGGGTAAAGCAATTTGCCCAAGGTCACAAGGAGTGACAGTGGGAATTGAACCCTTGATCTTCTGGGTATTGAGCAGTTGCTCTAACCACTAGGCTACTCATCCACTCCTATACTAGCTTGTATTTTGTAAGAGGTTATTTAGGAATGTATGTGACTATATTTACATAGAAATGACTTTGCAATATTACCTCCTTAAAGGGTGATTTTCTAAGGCGGCACCTAGTTTTAAATGGCAAGTAAGCCCCTACTTTGTTGCTATTTTAGAAAGACATATAGGCACCTATGTGTCTTTCTAAACTACTATTATAAGTGGCAGAAAACATGTCTCAAGAACAGTTATAAATGTGCACAAATTTCACAAGTAGGCATGTAAACTAAGCTGTCTTATAACCATTGTGTATATTTGCAAACTCCGCCCATGCTTCACCCAGAGTGCATCCCTGGCTACTAGCAAAGTACATGCCTTCATATAAAGGTGCGTACTTTTACACCATAATCTTCTACCATGCCATTTAGACTTGTATATGGCCACATATGTGCAAAAAGGACTTTTAAAATTACCCCAAGGGAATAATTTATAACAAAGTGCCTAGCTTGAAGGTGGAAAATGCACCTATTGTTAGCCTATTTTACAGAGACACATAGGTGCCTATGTGTCTTTATAAAATACTAGCTCAAATCCTGCAGAAATGGCCCTTAGGTTGTGGGGGCAGTCATAAATGTGTGGGCATATGTGTGCATTCTATACAATATGTATGTACATTGCTACACCACTCATGCTCCTCCCAATCACCTCCCTTAAGCACACCTATAATATGCACTGACTTGTACCATGCATACTTTTAGGCATGACTTAATTTTATATGAGGCATTTTATGTGCACAAAAGGTTTATAAAATGAAGTCATAAATACCCATAGCATGCACACTAAGGGCCCTTTAACTAAAGTGCACTAGGCTTCAGCAACTAACACACATTTAACGCAAAAAATAACATGTGGTGGTTGCAACAGCTGTGTGCTAACTACTAGGGGCATGCCTTGGGATTGTCCTTGCAGTTACCACACAGAACAATATTCTAAGATTCCGCGGCAGCATACACTGTTACCGTGGGTGCACTGAATGTCACCTATTGAGGTGGCATCGGGTGAATCCACGTTAATTGCATGAGGCGCAGGTAGCATGTGGTGTGTACCTGTGCGCTACCTGTGCTGGATTCACCATGCCCATTCCCCATGCCTAACCTGCCTCTTCGCAACCCCAAAGCGTGATACGTTGATAACATGGAAATCGGCACACGCTTGCTGTCTTGGCCTCACACTGTCGGTTACTGCAGGCTTCAGCAAATGCTTAACATGCACCAAACCCCCCGCTGACTGTGCACGCACTCTAGTAAAAGGGCCCATAAATAAAGTGCATGAGTTCCTTCATCTTTATTTCTTCCAACAGTGCAGAAATAAGACTTGCACAGTTATGCAAGAATATCATGTTAAAGCTAGGAAATTCACAGAGCAAAGACAATTATGGCATACTATTCTATGGAGCAAAAATTCACTTTGACTCCAAATACAATGAAAGATATGCAATAATGACTGCTTTAGTTATTAAAGATTGGATAAACATAAACTTAGCTCTTGAAGCATTAGGAGCAGAGGTGGCATGCTGAACTGCAATTGATCCCAGAGGAAGAAATCACAAGGACTATTAATTCGGCATCAGCCTGTGTCTGTAAAGCTCATGGTAGAAAAATATTCCTAATGTGATGAAAGACATACACAGAAATGACACTTCATTTGTTATCAAAGCACACCTGCCAGTCTTTGACAAGCAAAAAGTAGGTGTACTACGATGAGCTGAATACTGAAGGCAAACATCCACCTTCCTCCTGAACACTGCAAAGGAAATATCTGGTATATTTTAATAGTAAATAATCTGTTTTAGCAAAGGATTGTGGATTAAGCTTTAGCATGTACACATGGAGGCAGATTCCATAACATGTATGCCCGGCCCACAGACACATCTAAATTGAAAATGGGCCCATTTGAACCTAATTCAACATAAGCACGTCTAGACATGCACGTGGGTCCGGAATCATGGAGGTAGACGTGTCTGGCATGGCACAGGAAGAGCACTATTCATCTGGCCAATGCACACATCTGGTGCACGGCCCGCACATGGGTGTAGGCATGGCACATAAGATATAATGGAGAAACACATCCCCCATCAATATTATGGGACACAGGTAAACGTTTGGACATCCCCGCACCCACCGTATTCTGAAGAGTTGCACGTTTCAGACCTGCATGTCTCTGCAATGCACCTGCAGAGACACCACACCTCCTTAGTATAAATGTGTATCTCCTAAGCTACTCTGCACATTAACATTAGTTTCCTAATGGAAAGTAGACATAGCTACCAATGAGAAATGACTTCTGCTGCAAACTAGACTATATACCTGTCCTCTTCAGGCTCTGAAAAGTGCTAGGTAATCCCAATGCACCCTAATATAGTATAAGAGAATGTAAATATGAACATGTATGTCATGACATACCTTGCATCAAAAGGTTGTTGTTGTTAAGTTCCGTCAAATCGGTGTCGACTCATGGCAACCCTCTGGATAGTTGTCCTAAACTGTGTTCGGTCTTCAGTCAGGCACAGTTGACAGACTGGTACCCGTAGCTGCTGTTATTGTATCGATCCATCTCATTGCTGGCCTTCCTCTTTTGCATTGACCTTCTATCTTACCAAACATGATGTCTTTCTCTAATGATCTCTCTCTTCGCATGATGTGTCCAAAATATGAAAGTCGAAGTCTTGTCATCTGAGCTTCTATAGCAAGCTTAGGTTTGATCTCCTCTAGTACTGACTGGTTTGTTCTTTGGACAGTCCATGGTATACACAGTATTCGCTGCCAGCACCATAACTCAGAGGCATCAATTTTCTTCCTGTCTATCTTTTTCACTGTCCAGCTTTCGCATCCATATGATGTTATTGAAAATACCATGGCTTCAATGAGTCGAATCTTTGTATGGAGAGAGACATCTCTGCTCTTGAGAATCTTGTCTGGATCCTTCATGGCCATTCTGTCAAGAGCAATGCATTGACTGATTTCTTGATCCCTTCTGTAAGGAGATGACTAAAATGAACACTTTTCAAAAACCTATTCATGACAGGAAGCAGAAATAAATTATTTTACCTGTATCCCTAAAATGTAATGGGGTATATACAGGTATGTGCAGCTTTTTGTTCATCATAGACCATGCTACCAGCATGCCCCAGTGTAACTTAGCATGACTGGGGCAGATATGTATGCATCATAGTCTTTCTAAAATCACACTTTACATGTGAATGCAGCTTGCACGTTTTTCTGCCACCACATCTACGTGTAAACAGGTAGACAAAGGTGAGTCGGTTGATATAGTGTATCTGGACTTTCAGAAAGCCTTTGACAAGGTCCCTCATCAGAGACTTTTGGCAAAACTAAAGAGTCATGGGATAGGAGGCAGTGTACTATTGTGGATCAGGAACTGGTTAAAAGATAGAAAGCAGACGGTAGGGCTAAATGGCCAATTTTCCCAATGGAGAAAGGTGAATAGTGGTGTACCCCAGGGATCTGTGCTGGGTCCGCTGCTTTCTGACATATTCATAAATGACCAAGAAAGAGGAATAACGAGTGAGGTTATCAAATTTGCAGATGACACAAAACTATTTAAAGTTGTTAAAACCCAAGAGGATTGTGGAAAATTGCAAGAGGATCTTGATAAATTGGAAGACTGGGCATCAAAATGGCAGATGAAATTTAATGTGGATAAGTGCAATGTTATGCACCTAGGGAAGAACAACCCAAACTATGGTTACACGATGCAAGGTTCCGCATTAGGAACCACCACCCAGGAAAAAGATTTAGGTGTCATTGTGGATAACATGTTAAAACCCTTGGCCCAGTGTGCAGCAACAGCCAAGAGAGCAAATAGAATGCTAGGTATCATAAGGAAAGGAATGGAAAATAAAACAAAAGATATTATAATGCCTCTATATCGTTCCATGGTGAGACCGCACCTTGAATATTGTGTGCAATTCTGGTCGCCGTATCTTAAAAAGGATATAGCGTTATTAGAGAAGGTTCAGAGAAGAGCCACCAAAATGGTAAAGGGGATGGAAGGATACTCCTATGAAAAAAGGCTAAAAAGGTAAGGGCTCTTTAACCTGGAAAAGAGACGGCTGAGGGGAGATATAATAGAAGTCTATAAATTAAATGAACGGAGTGAAGCGGGTAAACGTAGATCGATTGTTTACGTTATCAGAATATAGAAAGACTAGGGGACATGCAATGAAGCTACAGGGTAAACTATTTAAGACTAATAAAAGAAAATATTTTTTCACTCAACGTGTAATCAAACTCTGGAATTTGTTACCGGAGGATGTAGTAAAGGCTGTTAGTGTAGCTGGGTTTAAAAAAGGTTTGGACAAGTTCCTGGAGGAAAGGTCCATAAACCATTATTAAGAAGGGACCCATGATATCAATCCTTGACCCAGTACAAGCATTGTGGAACCTGTGTCTTTTGGGGAAACTGCTAGGTACATATGACCTAGATTGGCCACTGTTGGAAACAGGATACTGGGCTTGATGGACCTTGGTCTGACCCAGTATGGCATATCTTATGTTCTTATGTTCTAAACATGTATAAGGCTTCTAACTCCTTAGGAGGTCAATCCAGAACACGAATAAGGGTTTGGTATATGTGGCAGGGACTTTTATCTGCCCAAAATGTCCCTAACTGTATTCTGAAATACTGTTGACATACACCTCCTTGGTGATAGCATGGAGATCTCTGAACGTGTCCAGAAGGGGCGAAATGGATGCGTGGTCAGCCATAGAGATGTGTAAAGTGCATTCTGGAAAGGTCTGTGTACATTCTGCAATATTCTTGTGGATGTCCCCATTTTTTCTGCTGAAACATGGAATAAGGCCAGGACTTAGAAAATATTCTGTTTTGCTCTGCAGTCTGTCTCATATTAAAGAATGGTTGTATGTGCTGATCTTGTGTGACTGAGGTCTTGAAAAACACAAGATACTGTTATAAAGAACAGAAAGCAGAGGAATGGGAATGTTGTAAGGTAAAGAAATATTAATAAACACCATTATAGAAATATTAAGAAGAGCAATAGTGTTTATTTTGGCTATGCTGAAATGTGCTGTTTGTGCTAAAAGAGTTAATTCAGGGGACCCTAACAAATCCTCTATTCTGAAAACTGGGACTGTTGATGTAAGAATAGTATGTGAGTGAGTCTGGAAACAAATCATGTTGAAGTGAGAATAGGAGATCATGTGTGTAGTCCTGGGACATCATGCCATTACGGTATAGCAGCTGTTAGTTATAGGTTTGGCTTGGCAGAATGATGTCACCCAGTGTGCAGTGGCAGCCAAGAAAGCATATAGAATGCTAGGAATCATAAGGAAAGGAATGGAGACTAAAAGAAAGGATATTATATTGCCTCTGTATCATTCTATGGTGTGACTGCACCTTGAATATTATGTGCAATTCTGGTCACCATATCTTAAAAAGGATATAGCGTTATTAGAAATGATGCAGAGAAGAGCCACCAAAATGGTAAAGGGGATGGAAGGATACACCTATGAAGAGAGGCTAAAAAAGGTTAGAGCTCTTCAACCTGGAAAAGAGATGGCTGAGGGGAGATATGATAGAGGTCTATAAATTAATGAATGGAGTGGAATGGATAGATTTAATGGAATGGATAGATTTATTGTTTATGCCATCAAATTATAGAAAAATTAGGGGACATGCAATGAAGCAACAGGGTAACCTATTTAAGACTAATAAGAGAAAATATTTTTTCACTCAACGTGTAATCAAACTCTGGAATTTGTTAAAGGAGGATGTAGTAAAATCTGATAGTGTAGCTGGGTTTAAAAAAGGTTTGGACAAGTTCCTGGAGGAACCCAGGAAATCCACTGCTTGTCCCAATACAAGCATTGTGGAACCTGTGTCTTTTGGGGAAACTGCTAGCTACTTGTGACCTAGATTGGCCACTGTTGGAAACAGGATACTGGGCTTGATGGACCTTGGTCTGACCCAGTATGGCATATCTTATGTTCTTATGTTCTTTCTTTGATTGAAAACACATGTTCATGGTGAGGGGCTGAGATATGTTGAGTTTACATCGGACTTCCACGGCCCACCCTCTCTTCTAAGATTAACATAGATTTGCAGATGTCCCTGCAACCACATAAGCACCCTTGAGCGGGAAGAGGACCACACATATGTGGCAGCAATCCCAAAGGCTTTCTTTGAAAGCTGGGGAATTGCTCCGCATGGGCTCCGACATCACCCATAAGAGGACTGACTAACTGCTTGTTCCTGGAGAAAGGGCACCTTTAAAGGTGTGTTGCACATGCTAAAACTAGCATGCTGTGCAATAAGGCCATAATGTGCATATTAAGACATGCCCTCAAGATGTTCATAAAATTACACTAAAACTATTATAAAGCATCAGATGAAAAACTGGCTTGACTAGACTCACAGCAAACAGCATGTCTTCTCTACACCTGCTATTTTTTATGGGCTTGGTAAAGGATAATAAAATTAATGTCTGTCTCAAAGCAGGTGTTACCTAATTTATCTTGCATATAAAATCCCTCTGGTAACATGCATAGAGGGACACTAGAAGCTGTGACTGCAGAGCCTGAGGAAAGAGTCCTTTGAGGAAGCACCTAGTTATTGAGAAATTAGGCTGTTCCTGTGCTACACTAACCAGCAGCAGGGTGGTCTCTTCAGCAGGCACTCCAGGATGAATATGAAATGTAAAATTCTGGTTTAGGGACTACCTGACTTTGTCGCTGTGCTTTGGAGTTGCTTTATCTGCAAGTGCATCAGAATCATCTGAACAGCAACAGCAAGAAGCTTACGGTGTACCCATGTTCTTGCCTGGAAGAATCTGGGTTGAGACCAGTGAGAGCCCTCAGTACCACAAGGCACTGGAAACGTTTGTAAAGATCAAACTGCAATTTATTATGCTGAATTTGTGGACAATCAGAACCATCTATAAGCTGATTTGCAGCACACGCATTGCAGAATGTGGAAAAAGTGGGCAATTTACCAGAAGCCATGTGTGCCATGGCAGAAAGATAAATTTCTTATTTGTAATGGGGTTTCTCTGTAGCCAGCAGGGAAATGCAGCCATACTATCTGGTGATGTCTCTGACAGAACCAAGGTGCTGAAGCTCTCCCCCAGCTTTAAGAAGTTTGTTTTTGTTTTTGTTTTTATTTACTTCTCTGCACCTGCGCTGCTGAGTTCCCACTTTCCCACTCAGTGATTCTACGGTAGTAGTTGCTCTGTGAGTAGCTAGATTGTAAAGACTGAGTGCATAGAATCTCCATATAGCCCTTTCTCTTGTGAGGAGGCTCTTGATATTTTCTTCTGTTTTCTTTTAGTTTTTTATTTGAGGGGAACAGCGAGTGGTTTAGTGAGGCTTCATTTCTTTGCTGTCTTTGGAGAACCCCGTTGCAAGTAAAAAATTTTGCTTTCTCCATAGACAAACAGGGGAAAATGCAGACACACTATCTGGAGATTCCAGAGCTGAGGGTTGAGTCTTTGTTGCTGCATCGTATGACAAGAGAGGAAAGGGCAAAGGATGATTGAGAAAAACAACACAACTTGCTGATTCAGGAATGGAATGAAGTTACTGAGGACTCTGACCAAAAGCTGCATCTTGCCAGGGTCATTTTGGTTAAAGGTTACAAAAACCTGAGATGTCTTCCTGAGGTCCTTTGTGGCATTTAGATAATAAAGAAGGGCATGTCAGCAGTCCAGCAAGTGCAGAGCGTACTCCTGTTCATTTTGTTGTGCATTAGGGAAATAGGAAGGAAGCACTGTAGAATGGTTCATGTGGAATTCTGAAACAACTTTTGGAAGAAGTTTGAGATGTGTCTAGAGAATAACTCGATTATGACAGAACTGAGCATTTGAAGGGTAGTTCATAAGAGCTTGGAGCTCACTGATTCTTCTTGCTGAGGTGATGGCTACTAAGAAAACAGCTTTCCAAGTGAGGTGCTTCAAAGAAAGAACAAACGATGGCCAGCATGGTTTAAAAGTGAGGTCAGAGAAGTTGTTACAGCCAAGAATCTTTTGGAAAATGGAAAAACGTGCCAAATGACGAAAACAGAAAACAATATCCATACTGGCAAGTTAAATGCAAGGCATGCAAAGAAATAGTTTGAAAAAAAGCTTGCCATGGATGCAAAAGCACATAATAAATAAATAAATAATTTTCAAGAATATTCATAGCAAAATACCCGTGAGAGAGTCAGTTGGACCATTAGATGACAGAGGGGTAAAAGGGGCACTAAGAGAGGAAAAGGCCATAGTGATGAGACTGAATGAATTCTTTGCTTCAGTCTTTACTGAAAAATATGTAGGAAACTTACACATGCTAGAAATGATATTTAAAGGTGATGTATCAGAGGAAATGAAACAAATCTTGATAAATTGGGACGATGTAATAAAACAATTTTATAAACTAAAGAGTAGAAAATCACCTGGACTGGATGATATACATCCCAGGGTGCTGAAAGAACTCAAAAATTAAATTACAAACTTACTATTTGGCAATCTACTTCTAGTCATATCTTGCAAGGAAACCCCAGGGGTGTCAGCACTGACTTGACCACACTTTAAAAAAAGTTTTGAAATTTGTAGACTATGGTTAAAATCATCTATAGTATTTGGAGAGTGGCCAATTTTTAAAAAGGGTGTGGCAGTGTGGTATGCAGTGGGAAGGAGTTCTATTTTAAAAACAGGCCAGATCAGTTCAGGGAAAAGAAAAGCAGATTTTATTCTGTCCCATCTTGTTAAACCTCCACAACCTGGTTCTCCTGGCCCTTCCTCCAGCTCCAGTTAAGGTTCCTACCTCAAAACTCCTTTGTATGGCTTATCTTGGAAGGACTCCTGGCTCCATGGTCTTCTTTCCCTCCTGCAGCTTGATGGGTTCTTAACCTCTCCCTATGAACCACATCCTCCTAGCCTTGAACTCTGGGCTGCAGACTCTCTTAAAGTGGACAATTGATACTCCCTTTGGAGATGGATGGGTAACATTCTATAGACCCCATCACAAGAGGTGATATGGGAAACTACATATCAGTCAGCCTGATGTCAGTGCAATGCAAATTGGTAGAAACCATTATTTATTTAACCAGTTTTCTATACAGCCTTATCCTTCAATCAAAGTGGTTTACATTATGTATTCACTACAAACAGGTATTGGATACATTCCCTTGTCCCCAAAGGGCTCACAATCTATGTATACCTGAGGCATTGGAGGGTTAAGTGGCTTGCCTGAGGCCACAAGGGGTGCCTATAGAACTAGAAACCTCAGTTCCTCTGGCCTGAGGTGCTGTGTCCCAAACACTAGAACCACTCCTCCCTCCCACTAGGGCCACTCATGGTTTAATGGGACAAATCCAATATGGATTTAGCCAAGGGACGTCTTGTCTCATTAATCTGTTATATTTTTTTAAAGTGTGAATTAAAAGGTAGATAAATTGAACCAGTTGATATATTGTAGTGTATCTGGATTTTCGGAAAGCCTTTGATAAGGTCCCTGATGAGAAACTCTTAAGGAAATTAAAGAGTCATGGGATAGGAGGCAGTGCACTATTATGGATTAGGAACTGGTTAAAAGACAGAAAATAGAAAGTAGGGCTAAATGACCAATTTTGTCCATGGAATAAAGGAGAATAGTGGAAATGGGAATAACGAGTGAGGTGATAGAATTTGCAGATGACACAAAATTATTCAAAGTTGTTAAATTGCAAGATGATTGTGAAAAATTGCAAGAGGTGCTTGAGAAATTGGGACACTGGGTATCCAAATGGCAGATGACATTTAATATAGACAAGTTCAAAGTTATACCCTTAGGGGTATGTTTACTAAACCGCGGTAAGTGCAGCGTTAAAGATACCTGAAGCCATGTAAGGCAATGGGCAGGTAGGGGCCGTTCCAGCGTAAAGGGAGCAATGGGCTGCTAACGTACGTTAAAGGGTGTCTTGGCCATTTAACGCATGTTAATGGGACATTGTACTTTAAGGTGACAAACAAGGCACCTTAAGGCTATCAAGGCACCCTAAGGGCTTTAAGGCGCCCTAACGTAAGGTGCCTTAAGGGTTTTAAGGTGCCGTAAGGGCTTTAAGGTGCCTTAGGTTAAGGCACCTTAGGTTAGGTGCTCTAAGGACGTTAAGGTGCCTTACGTTAAGGTGCCCTATGGGCAGTAAGGTTCTTCAAGTTGACAGGCATGAACTGTAAGGCATAAAAACAGATGCAACACTAATACTGGATAGACCAAGGAAAGGCAATGAACAAGTGATGAAAGGAAGGAGAGGTGGGAGCTGAAGGACTTGCCATATCTGCGGGCATCCTATGTGGCAGCTGGTAAAGTGGACAAACATGTTGGAGGCAGCTGCACTGATGCACAGGGTGTTGCAATGTAAAGTGCTGCAATGACAGTCGGTGGCAGAGGATGGGAATACGTGTCCCCCAGTGGAGGCAGAGGTGGCAGGATATTTGCAATGATGGGTGGACAGAGGAGTAGTGGTGCCATGAAGATCAGTCACAGGCGAGGCAAGCACGAAGAGCCACAATGCAGAAAAGGGTACCAGTGCAGGACATGGGGTAACAGCCTGCACAAGAAGACATGAGACTACACAGCTGACAGAGGCAGATAGATGGGCTGAAGGATGGTTGGCAACTGAGGTAAGGGTGTTATGTGCTGGCAGCACAGATCTGCAGAGATGTGACTGCCTGTTACAGGCATGAAAATGAGTTGAATAGGACAGGCATAAAAAAAAGGAAAACAAAGAGGAATTGAATCCATGACCCCTGCCTAGGGAGTCATTGTATTAACCAGTAGGCTACACCTCCATGGCTCTTAGCACAGTAATGGCTGGATACAGAAAGACTGCAGGTCACCACACAAAATGTCTGCTGTGTGTGCCAGGATAGGGTAACCCCACCAGTATCCATGTTGCAATGCACATGCAGAACAGCAGTCTACAGCTGATCACCAAATGGAGAATGCACCTCTCCAGCACCTCAACTTGGTAAGAAGAACTGAAAGTGTGTGATACTGGCACAGAGAGCTACAGACCATGCCACTGCACAGGTTCTGTGTTCACCCTGAGGGTGCCCAGCATCAGGTCCGCAGTACCTGTGTTGCTAGAGATAGGCTCTGCTGCAGATCCTCATCACTATCTGTGTGTGGCAAGTGTTCACTGCAGTGGCACCTAGAGTCACCCTGTGTCCATCTGTATGCCCCAGTCACATCTAGCCCTGATGGATAGGGACCCACCCAAAATAGTGCATACCCAGTGTTACATGGCTACCTATTATCAGGGCAGAGGGGTGTCTAGACTCTCATGAAGTTTATGTAGAAATGCCTACTCTACCGCCCTTTCCGGTTCAAAGTGGTTTACGTATATGCCCCTTATCCCTCAAAGAGCCTGCAATCAATCTTTTTGTAATTGAGGCAGTGGAGGGACATTTGGCACAGCCATGAATAATGGCTGTGGGACCAGCAACCTCAGTCCCGCTGGCCAAAGGTTGTCTTCCAGGGAGGTTGGAACAGTAGGCCAGATCTGCCACTGTTAGTAGGGTACCAGCAGACCAACAGTAATGCTGGGAGTAGGTCTGGAAAACCTCAGCTGCCACCCACCAAGGTCTGACATTCACCAGCAGAAAGCACAGTCAGACTGTACCTGCTGCACCCCACCAGGTGTTCCAGCCATGCACATACTAGCTGCAGACAGTCTGCTAGCCAGTTCTTATTGCATTCTCACAGAGGAACTATGTGCAGCCAGAGTTGGGATATACAGCACAGACACCCAGCAGGCGCCTCAGTGATTGGGTCCCAGAACAGGAAGCACACAAATATCATTAGAAACAGATACTAGATAGCACTGTGTGGGATCATAGCCGTACCATGGTCACTGCTCGGTCATAAGAACATAAGAACATAAGATATGCCATACTGGGTCAGACCAAGGTCCATCAAGCCCAGTATTCTGTTTCCAACAGTGGCCAATCTAGGTCATATGTACCTAGCAGTTTCCCCAAGAGACACAAGTTCCACAATGCTTGTATTGGGTCAAGCATTGATATCTTCGGTCACTTCTTAATAATGGTTTATGGACCTTTCCTCCAGGAACTGGTCCAAACCTTTTTTAAACCCAGCGACACTAACAGCCTTTACTACATCCTCCGGTAACAAATTCCAGAGTTTGATTACACGTTGAGTGAAAAAATATTTTCTTTTATTAGTCTTAAATAGTTTACCCTGTAGCTTCATTGCATGTCCCCTAGTCTTTCTATATTCTGATAAGGTAAACAATCGATCTACGTTTACCCATTCCACTCCGTTCATTAATTTATAGACTTCTATCATATCTCCCCTCAGCCGTCTCTTTTCCAGGTTAAAGAACCCTAACCTTTTTAGCCTTTCTTCATAGGAGTATCCTTCCATCCCCTTTACCATTTTGGTGGCTCTTCTCTGTACCTTTTCTAAAATCACTATATCCTTTTTAAGATACGGCGACCAGAATTGCACACAATATTCAAGGTGCGGTCTCACCATGGAACGATATAGAGGCATTATAATATCTTTTGTTTTATTTTCCATTCCTTTCCTTATCATACCTAGCATTCTATTTGCTCTCTTGGCCGCTGCTGCACACTGGGCCGAGGGTTTTAACATGGTATCCACAATGACGCCTAAATCTTTTTCCTGGGTGGTGGTTCCTAATGTGGAACCTTGCATTGTGTAACCATAGTTTGGGTTGTTCTTCCCTAGGTGCATAACCTTGCACTTGTCCACATTAAATTTCATCTGCCATTTGTCCATCTGTCAGAGTGAGAGTGTCCTCCTAGCATGACATGCTGTGGCCACCCTGTCCATGCAGGTGGTGGTCGGGCACTATGATGTCCCAGCTATTGCCCTACCTGCAATGCAGATGCATCCTGCCCAATCTGCCCTGTCTGGGCCATACCCACAATACTTTACTCCTCAGTATGCACATTTGCAGGCTAACGCTGGAAACCGTGTACGCATTGTGGGCCCAGTAAGGAGTAGGAAGCCACAAAACACTGGATAAACATACACACATGCCCACTCCTATTGCAGCATTGTGCAAAGATGGAGGTGGTTGGCAACCCTCCCCGCCACACTGGGCCCGATCACAGTGCAGGCATTTCTAAGGTATGCAGGAGTTAGTAGTAGTAGTGCTCTGGTGATAACTGCTGCTCCGTACCGGAGCCAACAGCCTGACTCTCCCTGAAGCTTTGGATAGTGGAGCCTCTGTGTGTGGGTGTTTGTACCCCTGTTTGCCAATGCTTTGGGGATTTCACATGTTGATGTTGTATCTGCTATGTAGGGTAAAATGTAGGGGCATGCTCTGCAAGATCCACAGCTGGGACCTAAACCCGTGACCTGCTGCTTCACGACACACTGATTGTGTGTACTGCACTACACTGTTGCCACAGCAACACAGCAGTCCCTGGGGCTACCTTTGCTTTACATCAGACAGACCTTGTCTGTTGCATTGCACACCACGCACTGGAACAGGGCATGGCCTTGGTCCACTGCAGGCGGGTGCCACTGCCCCCTCCGCCACCAACACCCTCCCCACCCATGCTGACATGCCCATATGCTATCGGTGCTGGTAGTGCGCAGTCTCAGGCCATACAATGTGCAGCTAGGCGGGTGCCTAGGGTGCGGCGTCTGGGGTGGGAAGGCATACATGAACATCCACACATTCCCCCATCACTGCCTGACAATGTTATGTTCCTTCCACATGGGGGAGAGATGGCTGTGGGTTGTGAGGTTGGTGATCTAGCAACTATTGGCTAGGGTGGACCTGGTAAACGTAGGTAGATTGTGTTATGCCAGCAGACTGTGGAAAGGCTAGGGCATGCAATGCAGGTACAGTGTACTCAGTTTGGATTACTGGGTTTATACATGTTTCAGACAATGCGTGGTCACACCCTGCATTGCCTTACCAGGGGCTGTAGTAAAGGGTGTTCGTTTAGCTGAATTTATGAACAGTTTGGGACATATCATGGGGAAGGTTTATAGACCCTTGTTAGAGTGATCCCCAGATGTGCAGTGCTTGCCCCATTACAGGCACTGTGATTCCTGTGTGATGTTTGGGGTACCTGCTGGGTACATGTCCCCTGGATGGGACACTGTGGAACACAGAGTACTGGGCATGTTTGACCTTGGTTAGATGCTGTCTTGCTGATTTCCAGTTTCTGTGTTCCTATGTGCCACCTAGGCAACATCGAAGTCCACCCTGTGCCCCAGATGCCCCCACTGCATGTCCCACCTGTCCCACTGCATGTCCCACCTGTCCCACTGCATGTCCCACCTGTAGTCCCCTTTGCCCCATCACCATAGGAAGGCTACTCCTATGCATGTCCCACCTGTAGGCCCCTTTGCCCCATCACCATGGAAGGCTACTCCTATGAAGAGAGGCTAAAAAGGTTAGGGCTCTTTACCCTGGAAAAGAGACGGCTGAGGGGAGATATGATAGAGGTCTATAAATTAATGAATGGAGTAGAACGGATAAACGTGGATCAATTGTTTACGCTATCAGAATATAGAAAGACTAGGGGACATGTAATGAAGCTACAGGGTAAACTATTTAAGACAAATAAGAGAAAATATTTTTTCACTCAACGTGTAATCAAACTCTGGAATCTGTTACCGGAGGATGTAGTAAGGGCTGTTAGTATAGCTGGGTTTAAAAAAGGTTTGGACAAGTTCCTGGAGGAAAGGTCCATAGACCACTATTAAAAAGGGACCCAGGATATCAATGCTTGACCCAGTACAAGCATTGTGGAACCTGTGTCTTTTGGGGATATTGCTAGGTACGTAGGACCTAGATTGGCCACTGTTGGAAACAGGATACTGGGCTTGATGGACCTCGGTCTGACCCAGTATGGCATGTCTTATAGTGCCCTTTCATACTTGGGCACTATGCTGTTACTGCAAATGGAGCACTACTATCACTTTTCTTGGGCTCCTTGTCTCTGCTGTACATTGCTAAACACTGAAATGGTCTCTCTCTCCTGCAAATGTGCATTTACTGACAGGTTTTCACTGTCAGTAAAGTCCTGGCGTTAATGTTCCACTGTTATTGTAGCAGGGTCTTCTCCCTGCCCACTCCCCACCCATTGACCTTTTCTCTCCACCTTCTCTCCACCCTCTGGGACATTTACCACTTCTGGTAATGTTGCCATGCATTAACATTACTTAGGTAACGTTACCGTGCATTGTTACATTAGGTAACGTTACCGCCCAGTAACGTATCAATGCTACATTGCTGCGGTTTACTAAACATACCCCTTGGGGATGAACAACCCCAATTATAGTAACACGATGCAAGATTCCACATTAGGAATCACTACCCAGGAAAAAGATCTAGGCATTATCATGGATAATACCTTGAAACGCTGCTCAGCAGCAACCAAGAAAGCAAATAGAATGCTAGGAATCATAATGAAACGAATGGAGAACAAAACCAAAGATATTATAATGCCTCTACATTGTTCCATGGTGCGACCATACCTTGAACATTATGTGCAGCTCTGGTCGCCATATCCAAAATATCATATAGCGGAATTAGAAAAGCCACAGAAATAAGCGACCAAATTGATAAACGGGATGGAAGGATACCCTATGGAGAAAGGTTTTAAATATTACGGCTCTTCAACTTGGAAAAAAGACTGCTGAAGGGAGATATGATAGGTCTATAAAATAATGAGTGGAATGGAATAGGTAAACCTAGATCAGTTCTTTACTCCGCCAAAAAGTAGAAAGACAAGGAGACATGCAATGATCTTACAATGTAACACCTTTAAGACTTATTGGAGAAAATACTTTTTCACTCAACACATAATAAAACTCCGGAATTCGTTGCCGGCAGAGGTAGTAAAAGCTGTTCATATGTTGGGTTTAAAAGTGGTTTGGACAAGTTCCTGGAGGAAAAGTCCACAAACATATTGGTCTGATTTGGATTGGTGGCCTGGAATATGGCTGATATCGCCTTCTTGGGTAGAATTGTTGAAAATAATGATAGTGGTAGGTTTTCCTGTACGCCGGCTGCAGATTTCTTCTGTAATAAGATGTGCTATCAGATGAAGTTGAAAGCTCTGTAACTGCAGTCCTTCATTCGGGAAACTGTTTCTTTGACTATGCTTCCTAACAGACTGTCTGTTAGGCGGGGGGCATCATCTAGATTGCCATGGAGGTCTTTTCTTGCAATGTGTGCCTTTGAGTCAATGCTGACTCCTAGCAACACAGCAACTCCTCGGTTTTCTTAGCAGTTTGACAAGAGGTAGATTGCAATGTCTTTCTTCCAAGGAAATGGAGGGATAAAGTGACTTGACCAAGGCCGCAAGGAGTGCTAGTAGGAATTGAATGCTGGTCTCTTGGTTACCACACAAGTGCTCTCCTTGGCCAACCTGGTGCCACCAGAATAATCCTTCCCAGGTGGTGCTCCATATGCTGAATCACGTGCCCCACTAGGGGCCACCGAGGAAACACCTAGAGGCAGATGGTCAAGATTGAGCCAGAGAACCAATGCCCTCGGACCCTATCTCCATGTAGTTATTGAAGAAGTGGCACACTTTGGCATTGGAGCAGGTCACCATCAGATCCCTCTTGAGATGACCCCAGTGGTGCAGAAACAACTGAAATGCTTCCTGACTCAACTCCCACTCTCCTGGAATCAGAGTGTGCCAGTTAAGAAAATCTGTTTCCATAGTATCCACCCCAGCAATGTGCAGAGCTAACAACCTAAGAGGTTCTTCACTGCCCAAGCAGACAGGAGAGCCATCTTCAGAGCTATCCTCTTGTGCCTTGCCAATTGACATAAAACACCACCATGGCATTATCTGAGAACACCGGAACCACTCGGCACTCAAACAGGGGCCAGAAACACAGAAGAGCCATCCTGAAGGCCCTTACCTCAAGGCAGTTGGTAGATCACACTGCCTCCCAGCAGTTCCAATGGCACTGGGCCATTTGGTCTTTCCAATGGCCTCCCCAGTTGGCATCTGTTGTCAGAAGCATCCATGAGCAATCATCCAGTTGCACGGCCTTCCTTGGAAGACTGGGCCACCACTACCCCCGCAGGCTGGCCATCACCATCACTGGGAGTGGGAGTCTGAGCCTGAACTGCTGAGAACATTGGGACTAACAAGTCAGTAAAGACCATTGAATCAGCTGCATAACAGCACGCGCCCACAGCATCATCTTGTTTGTCGCTGCCATCAATCTGAGGAGTTGAGGATCAACCCGGATTCTGGGAGCCTGCTGAAAACAGAACAGCGCTAGGCAATTCAACAGCCTTTGATTTTCTTCTCTGGCAGGAAGACTCTGCACACTGGAGTATCAAAACATGCTCCCATGAACTCCAGGTACTGAGTACGCAACAACTGACTCCTTCTCTTGATCCTTCTAATTATTATCCCCTCTCCCTTCTTCCCTGTGTTTCCACAGCAAACCTCTTGAGTGTGCAGTCCTCCACCATTGTATTGAGTTTCTTTCCTCTCAAGCCCTTCTGGATCCTTTGCAATCTGGCTTTCGCCCCTTACATTCTACTGAAATGGCTCTTGTCAACGTCTCCACTGATTTGTTCCTGGCCATATCTAAAGGCCTCTACCCTATCCTTATCCTTCTTGACCTCTCAGCTTCTTTTGATACTGTTGACCACCAACTTCTCCTTGACACATTGGTTTTAGAGGCTCTGTCCTGTCCTGCTTCTCTTCTTATCTTTCCCATCATTCTTTCAGTGTTTGTTCTAGTGACTCCTCCTCTACTCCTATCCCACTCTCAGTAGGTATTCCCCAGGGGTCTGTTCTGGGCCCTCTGCTTTTCTATCTCTACACCCAGTCTCTTGGTGCTCTCATCTACTCCCAGGGTTTTCAGTACCATTTTTATGCTGATAATTCTCAGATCTATCTATCTACACCTGCTATTTCTCCAACACTGCAGGCCCGTATCTCTGCCTCTCTCTCTGACATTGCCACCTGGATGTCTCACTGCCAGTTGAAACTTAACATGAACAAAACTGAACTTCTTATCTTTCCCCCTAAACCTTCCTCTCCCTTTCCTCCTTTTGCTATCTCTGTTGATAATACTCTTCTACTTCCTCTTTCCTAAGCCCAAAACCTTGATGCCATTTTTGATTCCTCTCTTTCCTTCTCCTCACATATCCAAAAGATTGCTAAAACCTGACTTCTCTTTCTCTATAACATTAATAAAATGTGCCCCTTCCTCTCTGCACTACTAAAACACGTGTCCACTCTTTAATTACTTCCTGTCTCTCCTATTGGAAACTCCTTCTTGCTGGTCTCCCTCTGAGTCATCTCCCTCCCCTTCAATCTATTCAAAACTCTGCTGTGTGACCAATCTTTCACCAGCCTCAATTTACTCATATAACACCTCTTCTCAAGTCACTTCATTGGCTTCCCTTCCATTTCTGTATCCATTTCAAAATCCTTCTAACCTTTAAATACATTCATTCTACTGTTCCAATCTATCTCTCCTCTCTTCTCTCCCCCTCCACCCCTCCATGTGAACTCTGCTCCTCTACTGGCTTGCTTCTCTCTTTGCCTTTTACATCCTCTGCTAATTCCAGGCTTCGATCCTTTCACCTTGCTGGTCCATATGCCTGGAACAAACTTCCTGAGTCTGTACATCAGGCTTCATCTTTGCCTCTTTTCAAATCTATGCTTAAGGCTCACCTCTTTTGAAGCTGCCTTTGGACCCTGATCCCTTGTTCTTTGTGTTTCTTTCCCTATTTTATCCTTATTCCTAACTTTTTTCTTGTTTGTCTTGATTAGATGGTAAGCTCTAATGAGTAAGGACTGTCTCTGTATATGTTTGTACATCACTGCATATGCCTTGTAGCACTTTATAAATGTTTTATAGTAGTAATAGTAATAGTTGTATCCTCTAAGGCCGATCCACCTTCCACAGGAATGGTGGTCCATCTGGTAATTGCCCTGACCTGTGCATCCACCTTTGAAATATAAAACCACACAACACACTCCTCTGGGAGAGTGTGCATCTTCTCATACACCCTTAGCCCCTAAGATTCCCCCTTAGTCAAGAAGTCGGGGGAATCCCACTTCGACCAGAACAGGCCCTTGAGCACCTCCAAGAACAGGAAGACAGTAGTGGATTTCCACACCCCTTGCAGGAATGGCAGCATCTTTGGTTCCTGCTCCATGTCTTGAGTATCCACCAAGCTCAATGTGGATAAGATCCTGGGAATCAATGCATCCAGCTCCTCCTACCAGAACAGGTGGATAACATTGGCCTCCTCGCAATCCTCTGAAGGCGATAGTACTTCTTCATCCATATCAGGCATCTGAATCTAAGCTACACTTCAAATCTTGGACATATCCCAGCTGACCCCCATCTCCAGGGGGCACCCTTTGCCGGGGATGTTTAGTCATAGGCAATTGATCAGGGCTTACACTCTCAGCCTGCTGCTCATGATACTTCGCTCAGGGAAACTCAGAGACTGCAGGGTCTGAATTTCCACACCAGAATGACCAGGTCTGTTGTAAAAAGGAAAGGAATTCTGGTGAGGACAATCCAAACTCTGGAAACTCTCCTTATGGAAATGACCCCCATACACCAGGGGACATAGTCACCATCAATCCCTTAGAGGTCGGGGAGCAGCACACAACATGGTTACTGGAACCTCCAGCTGGCTGGTTATTATTACCAACAGCTCCATACACCATCTCCAAACCTAAGGCAGGCAAGGCCAGACTAACTATATCCCTCAGCTAAGAGAGGGGGAGCAGGCCCTCCAGAGATGACTCAGAAGCTGCCATGCAAGAAGAGCAGAGTCCAGAATCCGGAGAGGAAGCACCTTGTTTGACACAGGCCAAACACGTTTCCTGGAAGAAGACATAGGGGAATGTTTACTAAACTGCGGTAAAGTTACTGGCGGTAAGGACAGCGCTAAGGTTCCCAAAGCCATATAAGGCTATGGACAGGTGGGGGCAGTCCGGCGTAAAGGGAGCTATAGGCCCTGTAATGCGTGGAACAAGGTGCCCTGACTATTTAACTCGCAGTAGCGGCACATCTCATATTAAGATGACAAGCGTTAAGGTGCCCAAGGGGTTTAAGGCGCTTCAGCCTAAGGCACCTGAGTTTAAGGTGCCCTGAGGGGTTAAGGCACATGAAGTTAAGGCGCCCTGAGGGTTTTAAGGTGCCTGAAGTTAAGGTGCCCTGAGGGGTTAAGATGCATGAAGTTTAGGTGTCCTAAAGGGTTTAAGCGTCCGAAAATAAGATGACCAAGGGTTTTAAGGTGCTTCAAGTCGACAAGCATGCATCTAAAGGCAGGAAAACGGCTGTAACCCTAACGCTGGATAGTGCACCATGGAAAATCAATGTAAATGTGATGGAAGGAAGGACAGGTGGGAACTGATGGACCTGCCATATTGGTGGGCACCCTATGTGGCGGCCAGCTAGGTGGATGAGCATGTGGGAGGCAGCTGTACTGATGCACAGGGTGGTGCCAATGTAAAGTGCTTCAATGTCAGTGTATGGCATAGAATAGGGAAGACATGTTCCCCAGCTGAGCCAGAAGCAGCAGGATGTTTGCAGCCACAGAAGCACTGATTGGGAGTGGTGACGTTTACTTTTACAACTGTTTTCTTTTAAAACAATATTAATGTAACCAGTGCCAACTGCCAGGCACATTAGGAAGTACTACAAACACTGCCCATTTAGAACCCATAACAAACCTGCCATATCATAAAAGCACTACCAGGACTCACAAAGCACCAAACCCTATCTATCGAAAGGCAGCACTACAAATATTAAATTATTACATCTCAGAGAATATCAATACATCTCCTACTGGGGAAAAAGAACAAGTGGCACTGTCAAATAAAAATTACATGAACAGAATACCTCAGCAAGGTTACACATGCAGAACATAGACCATCACCAAACAAAGAACAAGGGATCACAATTTAGAAAAAGGAGGACAATAATTAAACAGGGAACCCCAAAAGCCAAACTTGGAATGTACAACACTGGAGAAATAAAACTATACATTAATTTTGTCTTGTACTAAACAAAACGCAAAGACGTTAATGATGCACATTTCCCAGAGCTGAGATATTCCAGTTAATAAATTCAAAGTAAAAAAGTATTGTTCTACCTTTTGTTGTTTGGGCATTTTATTTTTCAGTTGCAATTGCTCCAGTCACTTCTTTCTGGTTTCTTCATGTCTTCTGCTAACACTCCATTGTCTGCTGTCCATTTGTCCTTTCTTCTAGATTTTTTTTATTCTCTCTCTACATCTGCTTTAACATACTGATCTTTCCCCTTTTGCTCTTTCCTCCATTTCTTTCTTTATTTCTTTTTCATACACTCAAATTTCACCCTTCCATCCTCAATCCCGACTTACTCTCCCAATACCCAGCCAATCATAGATTTTTCTTCCCTCTCACATAAAATATCTTTTCCCCTCTCAATCCTCACTCTCCCAACCCATCCCCTTCTAGACCTCCCCAACATCAGCCCCACCTCTCTAGTTCCAGCCCCACCCAGCATCCACTCCCTTCTAGTCCCATTCTCTCATCCCCCCGCATCAGCCCATTTCCAGTCCTATCCTAGCCTCCCATCAGCCATTTCCAATTCTATCCTTGCTCTCTTCATTAGCTCATTTCCAGTTCAAGCCCCCCCCCCATCAGCCCATTTCCAATCCTAGCCCCCCCATCAATCATTTCCAGTCCTATCCTAGCCCTCTATCAGCCCATTTCCAGTCCAAGCCCCCCATCAGCCCATTTCCAGTCCAAGTTCCCCCCATCAGCTCATTTCGAATCCTAGCTTCCCCATCAGCCATTTCCAGACTTATTCTAGCCCTCCATCAGCCCATTTCCAGTTCTAGCCCCACATCTGCCTTCTGCAGCCCTATCCTAGACCCCCATCAGCCCATTTTAAGTCCTAGCCCCACCATCAACCCTTTCTAGTCATATCCTAGCCCCTCCATCAGCCCATTTCTAGTCCTAGCCCCCCATCAGCCCATTTCCAGTCCTAGCCTCCTTCCAATCAGCCCATTTCCAGTCCTAGCCCCACCCCTCCAAAGAGCCCCGTGCCTGTCTGGCTGGCTTTAGAGGGAGCCAGGGAGGTCCCGGCTCACCTCTATACAGCCACCGAAGAGAAGAGTGCTGTTTTATTTTACTTCGGCAGCTGAGTTCTAGTATAGCCTGCTGGCACACTGAGTGCTGGGAAACAGGAAATGCCCTTTGACCTCCGGCCCTCCAGCAGCCTATACTAGAACACAACTGCTGAAGTGAAGAAAAATGGTGCTCTTCACTTTGGTGCTTGTAAAAAGGTGAATCAGGGCCTTGGACAATGTTCCCTCTAAGCTGCTCTGGGTCCTCAGCTGGAATTCCTGCCGGGGAAGGGTGGAGGCAGCGCGATCGACGCTCCGCCCCTCCCCCCACCAGCGGGAATGCCGACAGAGGACCCGGTGCGGCTTAAAGAGAACATTGGCCGTGGCATGTGTTAGAGCAACAATGTTTGTGGTGCCTATGTTGAAGTGTGTAGGTGGTGTAAAGTCTGGGTCTTTTGTGACTATGAGGGCTTCTGTCTTCTTTATGTTGATGGAGAGGTTGTTTGCTTGTAACCAGTTGGACACCTCTGTGAAGCATGTTGATAGGTGAGTGTTTGTTGGGTTCGTGGTTGTGATGGGTAGTACAGGATATGACCATCATCCCTAGCTTCTTCCTTCTTTAGCTCACCCTAAAATATATGCAGAAAATGAGGTATAATGAGGCATACCTATCCACTTGGTAGGCATATTAAAAAGTCACTTTAGGTGTTTAGAAAGATCTGGTGATGCTTTAGAGAGGGAAAATGCCCCAAATCAAAAAAACTAATGAATAAAAAGTGAAAAAAAAAGATAATGTGTCCTTGTGATTGTCATGTCAACAATCCTATATTTCACAGAAAAAAAATTAAAAAAACATTCTGAAATAAAAAAGGGCAAAAAGTTGTTAAAAAAGATTGCTATAAAGGTAGAAAAAAAGAATATGGGCTCGATGTTCAAAAGGATTTATCTGGTTAGCAGGGCCTGTTAAATGGATAAACCGCTGAGCCCAGTATTTACTGGCACTAACCAGGCCTTGCCACTGAGTATCCCCTCTAAGGGCCACAGCCCTGTCCTGATAGTGTCAGGGTGGTCCATGGGTAGGGTGAGGGCGGTCCTGATACGTTTCTGGTTAGCATCTATTTTCAGTCCACTAACCTGATAAGAAACCACGTGAAGTTAAGTCATGTTAATAGCTGTCCTAATTTTATGCAGTTTGACTATGCGGATAGAGGCTGGATATCGCACTGTCCAGATAATCATGCCAGTGGCTGCGGAAACCGGATATTCAGCGCAGGAGGATATCTGGGTTCCAGCACTGAATATCCAAGTTCATTCTTGTCTGCAGCAGCCAACTGCTTTAAAAACGTTGACTGCTGCAGGCTGAAAATTGGGCTCTATGTTTGTAAATCTCCCATGCAAGCCACAATTTTGCATGACAGAGTATTATTGGCTTCCTGCCAACCTTTAGTACAGAGGCCTCTAAGGGGTATGTTTACTAAGCAGTCTTAACGTGCGCCCAGCGATAGTGTGCAAGATGCCATAAAAGGAGTGGGCGTTCCGGTCTAAAGGTAGCAAACCGGGATTATTGTGCGATAACGCGCACTGCGCACATTATCGTGCGATGGATTGAGCTATGCACGTTAACACGCGTTAAGCTTAAGTAGGCACACTGACGTGCAAACACAGCAGCAGAGGTGTAGCACAATGGTTAATACATGGACTGATGGTACAGGGGTCATAGGTTTGATCTCCCAGTGTGCCTAATGAATAAGGCTGGCTGAGGCATTACCCTTTATGTTTAAGCAGTGCTTTGTGAGGCATTTTATTTTTATTTTAATTAGTGCTGCCAGAAAACACCCCCTCACAGTGCCGTGACCTAAGGTGCCACATAAGGCGCCCTAAAAGGCACTCCAGAGGGCACATTATAAAGTGCACTGTCCGCCAAGGCACCTTATAATGCCCCCTATAGGACGCCTTATAAGGCGCTTTATAGGGCGCCCTATAAGGCACTTTATAGGGTGCCTTATAAGGCACTTTATGGGGTGCCTTATGAGGCACCTTAAGGTTACAGCACTGTGAGGGTGTTTTTGCTGGCAGCACTAATTTACATTAAAAATAGACAATGCCTTGGACAGCCCTATCAAATAACCCCACTGTGGGATCAAACCCATGATGCCTGGCTCAACAGGCAGTAAAGTAACCTGTGGGCTACAGCTACTAACAAGCCCCTGGCTGGCTACAGAAGGACTGCAGGTCACCATACGAAAATTCTGCTGTTGACCAGGATAGGGGGGCGAGGGGGGGAGGGAAGGAGGGTGGGAGGAGGGGAGGGGGAGGAGGGGGAGGGGGAGGGAGGGGAAGAGGGGGGAGGGGTGGAGGGGAAGGAGGGGAAGGAGAGGGAGGGGGAGGGGAGGGGGAGGGGGAGGAGGGGGATGGGAAAAAGAGGGAGGGGGAGGGAGGGGGAAGGAGGGGGGAGGAGGGGTAGGAGGGGAGGGGGGAGGGGGGAGGGGGACAAAAGGTGTACTGGGGGCCAATGCGGGTGCAGGACGTTCCTTTTGTGTGGGAGGAAACATCTTGCAGCAGCGCGCACCTGGAAGTGGAACAGGGGATGTATGTTGGAGGTTCAATAAGACCTTGTGCCCTTTTCCAGACTGCAAATTTAGACATGTGTGCTCTATCTGTGGCGGAGCGCACCCTGCGGCAAAATGCCTTAAAAAGGGGGTCTCCGTGGCTCCTGCATCAGCCACGAAGTAATGAGGAGTTATTTGGCCTTGCCCCCACTCCGATTCGGGAGGAGGTATTGAGTGGTTGGCTTGGCCAATACCCTAAGCGAGGGAATAGGGAGGTTTTGCAATTGGGATTTAAGTCTGGTTTTGTGATTCTGGTTTGTGGAAAGGTTGACGGGACGGCGGCAAGGAATTCGCTTTCAGTTCGGCGATTCGCACCTATGGTGAGGGAGAAATTAATGGGGGAGTTGAAATTAGGCAGAATAGCGGGCCCGTTTAGGGAGCAGCAATTCCCGAAGATGGTGGTTTCACCATTAGGATTAATACCTAAAAAAGAGCCAGGGAAATTCCGGTTGATCCATAACTTGTCATACCCCATTTTCCCAGGGATAGTTCCATGGTGGTATGTCCCCCAACAGGTGGATGATGACGATGCCGGATGCACTCCAGTAGATATGTCCGGTTTGTTCTCTGCCCTGTGTCAGAAGAGGAGAAATAATGTATTGGTATGCTGCTTGCAACATCAGCACAAATTGCAGAGAGTCAAACATGAATATGCACATAATAAAACGACACACAGGCAAACATAACATGATCACAACACAGAACACACTGCATGTTGGTCAAATTTGGAATTGGAACTGCAGACGTGGCTGTCACATGGATATGTTCATGTCCATGTCCATGCCCATGTTACACAAGCGTATCACAGCTCCACCCCATGTGCATCAGCATTTGTGAACAGAGAGGCAACATGAAATATCTCTGAAACAAACCGTAAATCATTAACATGTAAAGCCTGATGTCATTCCCCCCCAAAAAAGGTGCAACCTACCGTGTGCATGCAGCAAGTGTATGTCTTGGATCCCGAGTCACTCAAAGGCCACAACACATCACAGTGAAGGGAGGCGATGCCATCAAAATGTGTAGAATCACCATGTCACCATATCAAGCCTCTGTTGATGCATGTCCACATTATGGCGATATCTGTGATAAAAAAATGCTGTTAAACAGTCGTATGTCACAACACAAGACACAGTTCTGCTCAGCACACCCAACACATGTCCACAATGTTGAAACGGTAAACACCAGTAAGGTAGAGATAGGACAGTCACCACCGCCCCCCAGGTGTACAGACCCCTCACACCACATGTTAATGTAAAATGCCTGCACATTGTATAATCACACAGCCAACCCAAAGACACACACCCATACAGTATGCTAAGGTGAGCGTGTCAGCAGTAGCATACGGCTGCTATGTGCACAATTGGAGATTGGTGGACCTAAAGGCCCTGTGAAATACAAAGATATACTGGTGTTGGCTGATGGTACAATGTCGGGGAAGGGTGTACGTGTAGCCCACCACCAATACACCTAGGACCCCGACACACATGCAGCTCTGTTGGACGTGTCACAGAGACAGTGTTGCAGAAGACAAACTGGACACAAACACATGGGGATATGTGTGCCAACAGCAAGATAGAGGTTATGGTGGTGCAGGGAAAAGAGGTGAACAACAACATATGTACAATATGACACATCACTGAGGACATATGTTTCCCCTGACTGTTGTCACAGACAGTGTAGCTGTAGGACCACCTACCCCAGACCACTGCATGTTGGATGACCTACAGTCACCTGCCAATGCACCACAGCACCAGGAGATGCAACAGGTATGTCCTGTGGATTGGGAAACACAAGGGAAACATACATATGTCATGTTCTAGCTGTGCAACACACACTGCACCTTCCTGTCCTCAGCTCTCAGACCCCCCAAGATCCTTTACAGACTGACTGTTCACCATCACACTGTACATATCTCTGTCATGTGAGAGTTATCTCTGAAGTGTGTTTGCCAAACTACAAGGGTCCGTACTCTGTCTGTCCCCTCCCACACCTCTGTGTTGCCATACAAAATGATGAACAGAAGTGTTTGCTCACTACCGTGTCCCTGCATCACTCCAAGGCTGCAGTAATATCCTGTGTCCCCCATATCTCTCCCAATGCCCCTCACTGTGTGTTCTGGTGTCTCAATGTCGTCTGCTACCCCGCTGTCAATTCCTGTAACACACGGAACTATGCAAGGGCACCTCCCTTATCCTCTGTCCATATACATTTCCTTGGTGTGTATATCTCATACCTTGACTTACATTAACAGCTGTGTGATGATGATTTGTAAATATATATCTCAACCGTTGAGTTTTGTCTGCTAAACCACACCCCGATGTGTGTATGTGACCGGACCATGATGGCTGCATGTCGCCCTACTGTATGAAATTGATAATGGCAAAGCATGGATAGCCTATATGTCCACCTAACCCCCCCCCCCCCATCAGAGCCTCTATGTGTGTGTGGACATAACTCTCCCTCTCTAGGGTCCGCAATGTAGTTGTTGTCTTGGACCGCACTCTCCTCCTCTACACACCTACCCAGCTTATATGTGAGTGCTGTGTTATATGACTAGATGTCATCAGCTAGATTTGCCCTCTTCCCCCTGAAAACACCACTGAAATCCAATTCCACACCCATATTTAGCCCTCAGCTTGCCTACTGTAACCTACACCTTGCTGATCTGGCCTGAATAATCTCTGTCAGCATGTAAATATGCAACACTGCACTGCATGGCTATTCTACACCCACAAAATGAGGACAATAATACTCCACCTGGCTGGACACCTCACAGGTTTGCTATTCTTACCCACATCCATGTGAGGGCTACATGATGACCTTTACATTCAGGCACACTGTGGTGTTGCAGTAATTTCCATTAAGGATATCACATACCAGTAATCCAAATGCTACTGATGATGTATATATTGCTACGTAACACATGTTGCACCATACAAAAACAACTAACACACAGACCCTGCACATCAGAGCATACCAACCTCATAATCAGCTCAAAACACTCAATGAAAAACACACACATCTAGACAACTGGCCCCATCCATAGCATGCTCTCCCACTGTTAACGCCATACCACATGCCTTCCACCTTGCTGCACCCAAAGTATAAAAACTAACTACGTGTGGCTGCACTTTAGCCCCTATCACATGCAGCCACAAACCAGGTATGGCAGCCCAACACCTTCCCCAAGCCTAAAACGCCACACACACATAATTCACCTCCACCTGCTGTTGTGCCCTGCCCACATCTAATGTGTATCAGGCATGAGTAGATTTGAAGCTGGTATGTCTAGCCAGTCTCAGTTACATGTCAGTGCAGTGCTGCATCTTACTGAGTGGAGTGGAGGAGTGGCCTAGTGGTTGGGGCAAGGTACTTCAGGCCGGAAGGTCGGGGGTTCAAATCCCACTAGAGGACAGCAACCTTGGGCCGGAAGGACTGGGGTTTCTAGTCCCACAGGTGCTCCTTGTGGTCTTGGGCAAGCCACTTAACCCTCCATAGCCCATGTCCCCTGTAAAATAGATATCTCCAAGTTATAATGCCCTGTTCAATGTAATTTCAGTTTGTTCAATGTAAACCGCACTGATGCAGAATAGCGCGGTATATAAGAGAATATAAATAAATATCGTAATACAAATGCAAACTATTATTAGCAGTACACACATATTCAAACAAATGTAGGTGGGAACATATACAGTACTTACATGAGAAGAGTTCCGCAATCAGCTGCCGCCTGACTGCTGTGCCCTCACGTGTGTCACCACGGGCACGTGCAGGGGAGCACGTAGGGTCATCCTCCAGATACTCATTAATATCGACAGGGATATGGTGCCTGAGAGAAATGTTGTGCAGGATGCAACAGGCTATAATGATCTCTGCCACAGTCTGTGGTTTGTATTGTAAGGCCCCGCCTGTCCTAGCCAGACACCTGAAGCGACTCTTTAATACGCCAAAGGTGCGCTCTATGACGGAGCAGCTAGTGGCATGGGCCTCATTGTACCTCCTCTCTGCACGTGTCCGCGGTTGACGCACAGGGGTCAGCAACCAGGGGCGACACCCATATCCTGCATCACCTGCAAAACAGAAATGTGTGACGTTAAAGCAGGAGCTCATGTCCACCCAAACGGACACAGGTATATATGTGCAACACAAATGCATAACATGACCAGACATAAACATATGACATCACATGATAGGACATCACAACTATGCATCAGGGTGTGAAGGTCAAACACACACGACAAGGAGTAGGTGTACGGATTGGAAACAACATAATCTGCAACCACGACACAAATGCTAGCATCCATTCAACTATCAGCATAAACCTCCATAGCAAGGTGGAGTTGGAGGGCACCACCCTCCCCCCCTTATATCACACACAGACAGATGACATACCCACACAACGAGGGATACACCTCCAAGACAGACATTTGCACATACGTTAGTCACATGAATAGCATGTGCACGTCAGAAATGAGGAATACACACCCAGCAATAGACAGTCCTCATACTGTCCTGCCTCAAATTGTGTGAAAAGTGCCGAGTGAGGCAGGATATAGGAGTCATGGGTGGACCTTGCAAACCTGGGTACCACATTCAGACTATGCATATTTGCAGCACATACAACCTGAACATTCAGGGAATGATAGTGTTTGCGGTTGCGGAACACTACCTCCCTGTCTCTAGGCGGGACAGGGGCAACATGTGTGCAATCAATAGCTCCCATCACGTGTGGTATCCCGGCTAACGCCTCAAAGGCCTGGTTCAGGGCCCCCTACTGTTGTCTAGTGTGGGGAATGGTAATGTAATTCCCCACCCGGCTCACCATGGCACGCAGTACTTGGTGGAGACAGCATGAGAAGGTGGGGCGTCTCATGCCACCCACCGTGGCAACAGATGACTGGAAACAGCTAGAGGCAAAGAAATGTAGGGCACCAAGGAGCTTGACCAAACCCGGTATGGCATTTGACCGATCAGTCAGGGGCTCGAGGTCAGGTCTTAGATTCTCATAGAGCTCCCTAATAGCCCCCATGCTCAGGCAGTAGAGGGAGATGACCTGGTCCTCACGCATGCCCTGGAGCTGGGCCCTGGGCCTGTAGAGGTGAGGCTGGCAAGCCTGCACCTCAGCATGCCTCCTGTGCCATGCCGGCACAGCCCCTGCCTGGCCTGCCCCCACAGCTGCAGGTCTGTTTTGCAGCAGGACTACACCCATGCCCTGAGCCTCAGCCCCATAGACACCATCTCCCCGTCAGGCAACCGCAGCCCCTGCTCACTTCCCTCTGCAACCGCAGCAACCACGAAGGCCGCCATAGACTCAACTTTTCCAACCTCTCTACAACACTCAAACACAGACAGTCACCTCAATTAGCAAGCCACACACCATTCACACCACACACACACACACACAGCCAGCCACACAATCCAAACTACACTCACAAACACAGCCACTACACACAATACACCTTCCTTTGACTCTCCAAAACCTTCACTATCACGGCACAGACTCTCTCACTCTCCTACACAAAACCCTCAATGTGAACCAGGTGTGCAGGTGCATTGCGCATGCGCCGGCACACGAGTGTGGTAATTGTGCATGTTGTACATGCGCCATTGCACGAGTGTGCCAGTTGCGCATGCACATGAACGAGAGCGGCAGTTGCGAGGTGCACGCGCATGCATGCACATGCGCCATGTGCGCAACTGCCATGTTCATGCGATGGCACATGCGCAACACGCGTTACGTAAAAAAACCCTATAAATACTGTGGCGCCGTGGCACCCTCCTAAGCGGCTGCCTAGTGGGGGCGACCGGTCATCACACTTGATTCTATGCTTCAACGTAGTAGCTGAGGCCCTTTTAGTGTAGTTGTGGGCTTATTATTAAAGCAGTCCGAGTGGATGAGGCTGACACAGGAAAATTTGTTATAAATTTTTTTTTTTCTTTGCAGCATCAAAATTGGCAACAGGCCTTGATAAAGGTTCCCAAACAGCAAACAGAAAGAAGGATAATTTCTCCAACAAAACTTTTCAAAAGAGACATTCAACTGCTCTAGCAAAGCAGTTTCTTCACTCTTTGTTTTTTTAACTTAAATTCTTCTTCACTTAAGCAAAACACTTTAAACTCGGTTACATGCACAGTCCAGCAATCTTCTCAGCTTCTCCCAGCTGCTACAAACCAGCGTGTGATTATGTGCTGCCTCTTAGCTTAGAAACAAACAGCATTTTAACACAGCTCCAGCATTAGTAAAAATGGCTGCTTTTAAAGCATGAGGTTTTCCACCTTTTTATCTGCCCTTCTTAATGGCTTTACTTAGCACCAGCACTTCTTATATTTTCACACAGCCTTCAATAAAACTTCTAAGCATTGCTTGTACAAAAAACAAATTCCATAGATTCATCAGAGGACACTGGATTATCTTGATAAGACCCAATTTCCATCTCCTCCTCTGTGCTGTAAGGCTCAGGGCTTGGGACACGTTCTGGAACATTTAGCTGCACTTTCTTTAAAAGTTTAAAAAGCCGTTGGACGAATACCTAGCCAGGTCCAGGATTTAAGATGTTATTGCCCATCATCATATTTTGGAGTTATGCGTTTTGCCCACTTGCAAGGAGCTGGGGAGGGTGGGAGGGTTAGGAGGGTTGCTTTGTTTTTGTATATGTTTTGATCTTTATTGTTGTTGTTTGCTGTGTTGGTTGTAAAAGCAAAATAAATAAATAAAAAATAAAAAGCTTTTCCCACTGGAGATTCCTTCTTCCCTTTGGAACTGGGTCAGAACCTCTTGCCCTTCTTCCCCTTACTGAATCAATTTCAGGAAATGTTTGGTTTACCTGGCTTGCAGAAACCCTTCCTCTCCAAGGCTTTCTGAATTGTTTGGCTATGGGCTCAGAGCTTGAGCTGCTGTCTTCAGAGTCAGAAATGTAGTTCTGAATCTTTCCCCAGCTCCTTTCTTGCCTCTGGCCCTGCCACTTGCCTTGGCAGTTCAGGCTAGTCCCTTTAGAATCACCAGGACTCTCAGCCCTGCAGTGCTGTCTCCTCTCCTGGCTTCTCTGGACTCTCTGCTTCTCCTCATGGCTTTCTTCCTGCTCTCTGTCCGTCTCTCCCTCACTTGCTGAGTGACGCAGTTTAAATGCTCTGTAGCCTGCTTCCTTCTCTGGCCCCACCCTCTCTCTCCCTGCAGCTGCTCTGGAGACTGGGTGTGGCTTCAGGCTGGCTCTGCAAGTGTGTGTTTTAGTTTCACTTTCTCTCTGGGACCTATGCTTAGGTGAGCCCATCCCCCACTTATGGAAAAAAACCTCTTTTTTCTCTCTTTCAGAGGGCTGTGCTGCACCCGCATCACCACATATCCCCCCCCCCCTTAAGCTATTATAGGCTGGCGCCACAACCCGCGCACAGCTTGTAATCCCAACTAGGGCCTGTGGGTTACTGTTCTCTCTTATAGCTACTTCTACAGTACGCTCCTGCCATGGGCATAGTACGTTAATATGGTATACTTGCTGCCTCCCTTTCCCTGTCTCCAATGCATATGTTACAGGACCTACTCGTTTTAAAACTTTGTAAGGCCCTTTCCAGGCATTCTCAAACTTGGAGTTAGGGTCTGCGAGCATTACACCTACCCTATCTCCTACCTTCAGGACACGTGGTCGTGCTCGTTGGTCAGGATAAGACTTCTGACGGGCCTGACTCACTTTCAAGTTCCCTTCTACCGCTGTAGCCGTTTGCTGCAAGCGTCCTTTGGAAACCCTCTGACAGGACGGACAGGATGCACAAAATCTTAACGTCTCTCTAAAAACCCCGGGCCAATAAAATCTGGCTAGTACCCGGTCCAATGTGCCTGGTATGCCTTTATGTCCCTTCACTGGGTGATCATGAGCCCATCTTAAGATTATGTTCCTACAGGAGTGAGGTATCACTAACTGCTTTCTTGTACCACCTGTTTCTGGGTCTGAACTTTCCCGGTATAGGAGATTATTCACCAAGAAAAATCTTGGCAAGGTCCCAGATCCTTTCCTGGCGTATTCAAACACCGGGACTAAAGCAGGATCTGCCATCTGCTCCCTAAGAAATGAGGGAAATTGTTCCTTTAACTCTGCAGGAACCCAGGGTAATTTCCGTCTAGCTATCAAGCCAGCCCTATTCTTTGTCCTGATTTTTCCTTCCCACCTCCTTTCGGCCTTCCCTTTCCTAGAGATGTCTTTTAAAAGAGTAATCAATTTCTCAGGAAAGGACATCCCTGATATAGGGTCTTTCTGAGGGTCACTTCCTTTTTCTAAAGGCTTAAAGCCTGTGTGGGTAGTTATCATACCTGCCCTGTTTTCTCCTAGCCTGGGGTCAGCAACCTTTCCTACCTGGGGTAAGGCTTTCTCCCTGGCTGAGTTATCTTCTTGTGAAAAGGTAGCTGGCTGGCTGGTTTTTCCCTGCAACTCCTCAGCTAAACCTTTTCTGAATTGTGGCCAGTCACGGCCTAGGACTACCTCATGTGGAAGTTTGGGTACTATAGCCACATCTATTTGCTTTTTCATGCCTAAACCTTCTATTTCCACAGACTGTATGGGATAGGTAGAGGCAGCGCCATGGACACAGCGAATCCTAATATGATTTCCAGAGGTCTGTGGTGAGGGTTTGTCTTTCGCCTCTATTTTCTGCCACAGCCTCTGAGATATCATCGATTGGTCTGCACCTGAGTCCAATAATGCCTCAGTTGGGATCCCTTCCACTTCTACCATTAACAGGAACCCTTCTCCTGCATCTCTGTGATGGGTGATTACAAAGGCTTTTTTGGCTCTACAATCTCTTTTAAGATGACCAAACTCTCCACACATGAAACATTTTTTCTGTGCACTATAGCTTTTATCCACAGTTATACTCTCTTTCCCAAAGCTTTCAAGCTTGGCCTTCCTTTCTAGTGACTCCAGCTTTTCATTCTTAAAAACACCTTCTTTCTCCGGGCTTAATTTATTAGCCTCTAGAAAGCGGTCAGTCAGTGCAATGGCTTCCCGAGTGTTTTTACAATCCTGGAGGACTAGGAAAGTTTGCACATTGCTTGGTACAGATTACATAAACTGTTCTAAGATTACAGTATCTAATATGGATTCCAAATCCTTAGCCTCTGGCATAAGCCATTTGTACACTAAGCTTTTTACTCTATAATAGAGTGCTTGAGGTGTCTCACCTAACCTCAATTTACAAGAACTGTGATAAGGAAGGTTATCATAGCTCAGGAAGGAGCTATAGAAAAGGTGAAGTGACTCTGAACAAGCAACCTGTCAGTTCTGGTAGAAATATGAAAACAGAATTTTGCCATAAAAGACTACCAGTCCCAGAATGCACCAGGTTTCCAACAGCCATTAGAGGAGCTGAAGTGAGGAAACGTGTGTTCAATCAGGAGGGCTATGAGGTAATCCATAAGCACTCATCTCAAAGGGCAGGGCCTGATTCAGCACAGCTGCGCTGTGTTAGGGAGGATCACTCATCTAAGCAGAATAAGAGTAGAGTTTATTCTACAGATGACCATCTTCATGATCACCTTGGATATCCAGAGAATTGTCCTCAGTATCCTGAGAATCAGCTTGAGTTTGATCATCAGTTTCATCTGAAGGATCATCAGAAGCAGAAGCCAAACCGGACGGACAGAGAGGGAAAGAGACCCTTTGGAAGAAGGAAGAGAAAAGCCTTTGAGAGGTCTAGAAGAGTCCAAAGCAATACTGGGAGGTATTCCAAGGGCCAGCATATACCATTGGACTGGGGAAAGCCAGAGGAATGGTGCTGCAGAGCTAGGAATCACCAGAGGCTACCTGTGAGGGAGACGGCTGCACGTGGAAGGGACCCTAAGACCTGTGCCAGAAGGTATGTGAAGAGAGATCCAGTGTCCAGGGATCTGGATTGGAAGGCTGGACATAAGAACTGGACTACATACTGGCCAGGCTATATAGAGAGGAACTCTAGCAGCAATGGAAGCTCAGGTATGAACACTGATCTATGCCCTAGCTATAACCTTGAAAGACAGCAGGGAAACAAGTATTCTCCTGAAAATGCTCCATTGAGAGATTCATCTGTGCCAATCCATGATATTGAACCCATGCTTGTTGAACAAGGGGAAATAATAGCAGATGAGGATCCTGTTTATATGGACTGCTCTCTATCTAAACTCCGTTGGTAACTTTCTGTTATAAAGTACAGCAACCATCACAAAGAAATACAAATTTGTTCTTTAATCTACTCAGAAAAGCTCCTGAAGCAGGATTTGACCCACACAGTAGAAAGCAAGCCAGCTAAGGGGTTTCAGCTGGATAACTGCTAGCAATTAAGCCTTACCTAATTGCTTGAGAGCTAGGAGAGAATCACTTCTGTATCTATGTGGGAAGTAATCAGAAGTTAACCTGAAAAGAACAGTTTGTTACTTGTTTTGTGGCTTTTCATTTGTTGTTTTCCTGATTTTGACTTTGTTTTTCCAAGTTAACACTGAAAGCAAGTAACCTAATTTATGTGCTACCAAGCATATCTGTGTTGGGAGAAATAACCCCATAAATAAATATCTTATTGGCTTTACCCAAGAGCACAACTAAATTATTGTCAGCAGCTGTGTCTGGTGTGAATGAACTACATTGCCCACAATACCTTGCAAATCATATAGAGATATGCACTTGCAAAGACTGTGAAGATTCTCACCCAGGCAGCCGTCTGACAGAACGTAACAGCCTGCGATAGACCGTGGGGTTTAATCCCAAGCGATCCTTAACAGCTTGCTTTACTTCATTGTAATCCATAACTAGACTAGCAGGCATGGCCCTGTAGGCCGCTAAAGCTTCGCCCGTGAGAGAAGCGGCGAATCTTAGCGCCCACTGTTCCTTTGGCCACCTGGCCAGGAGAGCTATTCTCTCAAATGCCTCAATATAGTCATCAACATCATCGTCTCTAGTGAGGCGTCCACACGAGAAAGTCCCAGTACCTGGACAGTCCCACCCATGGAAATCTGCCCCTGAACCTGGTACAGTCCTTGCAGCTTCTTCCTTTTTTCCTTGCGCTGCAAGCCAGCTGGACATCATCTCTAGTAGTGGTGCTTGTTGGGCTTGGAACATTGCCTTTGCCTGTTCTAGGCTCTGCGCTGACATCTCCCGCTGTCTGGCAAACTGGTTAGCAACCCAGTCCAGGATGTCACGAGTCTCCATTGCTCCGGTAGCACTGTGGAGAAAACACAAGAGAACAAACACCAAGTGCGGTACTTCCTTATGTTCCCCCTTTCTTGGTGATCACTCCCCTACAGCCACCCTCTTACACCAGCATTATCCAGCAATAACCCTCCAGCCTACGGGTTACCTGGCTCTGGTGCAGAGTCTCATTTTGTCAACCCTGTGGATCCTGAGTCCAGCTCCACTGCCATTCTGGATTTCCCTCTGCTCCGCAGACCGGGCATGTTGACAACAGCTGCTCCTGGGGGTTCTCTCCTCCTTCTGAGGTCAGGATCTCCTTTCTGGCGTGCCAAACTTGACCCAAACGAAAAAAATCCAAGAACTACGCCACCTGTGGCGCCGTGGCACCCTCCTAGGCGGCTGCCTAGTGGGGGAGACCGGTCATCACACTTGATTCTATGCTTCAATGTAGTAGCTGAGGCCCTTTTAGTGTAGTTGTGGGCTTATTATTAAAGCAGTCCGAGTGGATGAGGCTGACACAGGAAAATTTGTTATAAATTTTTTTTTTTCTTTGCAGCGTCAAAATTGGCAACAGGCCTTGATAAAGGTTCCCAAACAGCAAACAGAAAGAAGGATAATTTCTCCAACAAAACTTTTCAAAAGAGACATTCAACTGCTCTAGCAAATCAGTTTCTTTACTCTTTGTTTTTTTAACTTAAATTCTTCTTCACTTAAGCAAAACACTTTAAACTCGGTTACATGCACAGTCCAGCAATCTTCTCAGCTTCTCCCAGCTCCTACAAACCAGCGTGTGATTATGTGCTGCCTCTTAGCTTAGAAACAAACAGCATTTTAACACAGCTCCAGCATTAGTAAAAATGGCTGCTTTTAAAGCATGAGGTTTTCCACCTTTTTATCTGCCCTTCTTAATGGCTTTACTTAGCACCAGCACTTCTTATATTTTCACACAGCCTTCAATAAAACTTCTAAGCATTGCTTGTACAAAAAACACATTCCATAGATTCATCAGAGGACACTGGATTATCTTGATAAGACCCAATTTCCATCTCCTCTGTGCTGTAAGGCTCAGGGCTTGGGACACGTTCTGGAACGTTTAGCTGCACTTTCTTTAAAAGTTTAAAAAGCTATTCCCACTGGAGATTCCTTCTTCCCTTTGGAACTGGGTCAGAACCTCTTGCCCTTCTTCCCCTTACTGAATCAATTTCAGGAAATGTTTGGTTTACCTGGCTTGCAGAAACCCTTCCTCTCCAAGGCTTTCTGAATTGTTTGGTTATGGGCTCAGAGCTTGAGCTGCTGTCTTCAGAGTCAGAAATGTAGCTCTGAATCTTTCCCCAGCTCCTTTCTTGCCTCTGGCCCTGCCACTTGCCTTGGCAGTTCAGGCTAGTCCCTTTAGAATCACATCACCAGGACTCTCAGCCCTGCAGTGCTGTCTCCTCTCCTGGCTTCTCTGGACTCTCTGCTTCTCCTCGTGGCTTTCTTCCTGCTCTCTGTCCGTCTCTCCCTCACTTGCTGAGTGACGCAGTTTAAATGCTCTGTAGCCTGCTTCCTTCTCTGGCCCCACCCTCTCTCTCCCTGCAGCTGCTCTGGAGACTGGGTGTGGCTTCAGGCTGGCTCTGCAAGTGTGTGTTTTAGTTTCACTTTCTCTCTGGGACCTATGCTTAGGTGAGCCCATCCCCCACTTATGGAAAAAAACCTCTTTTTTCTCTCTTTCAGAGGGCTGTGCTGCACCCGCATCACCACAATACACCTGCACACCTGGGTCACGTTGAGGGGTTTGTGTAGGAGAGAGAGAGAGAGAGAGAGAGAAGGCGTGTGGTGTTAGCGAGGCTGAGATAGTGTCAGGAGAAGGTGTGAGGCATAGGAGGCTGTGTTTGTGAGTAGTGGTGGTGGAGAGAGTGAGAGGCAGGTGGAGAGGTGTTGGAGAGTGCCGAGGCAGGTGGAGAGGTGTGTGGCCAAGCAGAGGAGAGAGAGAGGAGGGGAGGCGAGCAGCAGGTGAGAGAGACAGGAGAGGTGTGTAGCAGACAGCAGGGAGAGGAGGGGGCGGCAAGTAGGTGTGAGGTGGAGCCCAGGGGGTTAGGAGCAGGAATGAGTGCTAGGGAGGGAGAGGGAGAGGAGCGTAGGGTGATGGAGCAGCAGCACATTGCTGGAGTGGGGGAGGGGCGGCCACCTACTCAGCAGGGAGGGAGTGGTGGGCCTGGAGTGGTGGCAGCAGGCACATCGGGTGGGTCCCAGGCCACACAGGGGCCCCCCACTGCCAAGAGAAGGTGGATACCGGTGTCAGGTGCAGAACGGAGGAGGGCTGTGTGGTTCAGCCCTCAGGAAAACCATATCCTGCTGGCCAGTTTTCTGGAGAACTACAAGGTTCTCTATGGGCGGCTCAGCAGCACCACCACAGTGGCCACACGCACAGAAGTGTGGGAGGAGGTGCAGGTGGCTGTGGCAGAGGCAGGGGGGTCATCCAGGGTCCTTGACAGCCTCAGAAAGCGTTTCAGCAACATAAAACGTGATGTGCAAGCACACATGGTTGCTGAAAGGCAACACGCCATGGGCACCGGTGGGGGTGGCCCCTTCACTCCAACCCTCACACCCCTGGAGCAGGAGCTGGCCGACCGGCTTGGGCCAATATACCTGCGGGGACTGCCAGAGGCCCTGGACACCGCCCACCCCCAGGCAGATATGTATGCAACGTACACCTTGATGCTCCCAACCCATACCTGCAATGCTCTTTGTCTATGCGTCAGCCATCTGCTTTCAAACTCTCATACCTGTTTCTGCAGCTTAAGCATTTGTCTATGCCGGTGGCACATGGTTGTGCTGTACTCCATCACACCTCTTTTAATTCCCATGTTTGTGTCCTCCTCTCACATGTGTTTCTAACACCATCCCTTTTTCTATCTGCTCTACACATGTCTCCTCACTCCTGCTACAAACCTCCTCCCACACCTGTTATTGCTATGTCTGTTACGATTATAAGGCCCGCTGAACAGGGAATGTCTGTTTGTCATACTATAATCACAGTGATGCGTGTGCTTGGCAGTGCCCTATAGCTGCTTAATAGTAGTATTTTGAGGTGTAGTAGTATTTATGCAGCACATGTACAGGGCACCCCCAAGCACACATTGATCATGGGATGGATGAACTACACATGTGTACATAGTTGGACTGTGCAAACCTATCTGTGATGTGTATGCTTTCCCACATACCAGGTGACTACACTCTCATGGAGGCACCGGAGGAGAAGGAGGATGTGGCAGGGTCTCAGGGTGGGAGGAACCAGAGGCCGCAGTATCGGGGGACACCACAAGTGAAGGGGAACAGACACCACCAATCTATGAGGTGCCAGAGGCACAGGACATGGCAACTCGGTGAAAGTGCCACATTGGGGGATGCTGGCAGCACTGCACAGTCTGGAGCGGCTGCTGAAATGGAGGACAGCCACCACCCCATGCAGGTGCCAGGCTCATCAGGCACAACACCCAAAACCATGGCCATGATACTTGCAGAGCTGAGGGCCCACAGTGCCTCAGCACGGCACGATGCCGAAGGTGGGTAACATCATACGCACCAATCCCCATGGGTGTGTTGGCAACATCCACAAGGGGAATGGATGTTGACAACATAGCAGATTGTTTACAATGTTGGGGAAGGGGTGTTATGTGCCAGGTGTCTTCCACCCTCCTGTTGGATGGTTTGTCAGGTGTCAGCATGTTTGAGGGGCTCAGACACACACATACTGTGCACGGCCATATACCCCAGGTGATCAGACAGCGGGAACCACTGATAACAGGCCACCCAGACACCCTGCCCGACAGACACCCCTCCATGGGTATTGTTATGCAGCATAGTCTGTCAACATGATCTGCAAAGTGCACCAGCATTGTAGAGAGCAGGGAACCCCAGATATATGTATGTGTGTGCAATGACCCCTCACGTCATCTGACCTATCTCAGACAACCAGTGTGAAGATCAAGCATCAACACATTAACCTGCCACACTGGCATGTGTGAGATCTGTGATTCCCATGACCCCTCATCAGGACCCCTTCCAGGCATGAGAATGGCTCATGGGACACACAGGTCTAACCATGGTCATGCGTTGCTAGTTGTGGCATGCATGAATGTTCTGCAGACTGATCTGGTGGGATATGCCTGACATGTGCATGTGTGATGGTTGGCTACTAGAGAGGTATCTCACATATCACCTTGTGTCCCACCCACAGGCACTCGACAGGCACTGGTGCAGATACACCTGGACCTGGTGGCGAACACACAACTGCTGCGAGCAACAAATGAGACCAGTGCAGGGGCGCTCCTCAGAATTGCGGATGCCCTGGAGGCCATAGCGGCCCGGATGCAGCAGCCAGCACCGACACCGGAGGCTGCAGCACCAGAGCCACAACAGATGGCTGGGTTGAGCCGTGGTCGGAGTGGGCATCCATGCAGGAGGTGAGGGGGAAAAATAAAACATCATGAACCTATACATCCTATGTGTCTGTTTCCAATGTGTGGCACTGTGGTTCCCTATGTAGCCTGCACCGCATGTTGTCTCCCTGCCCACATGACACACACCCATGCCTCTCAGTGGTGGGGTGTCTGTACTGCCAGTTATCAGCACACATAGGTCATAACATGCCCTGTTTGTCATGGACTGTGGCAGGTCCCAGCCCCAGGACCTCAGCGTGGGGGTATACCCACCCTCCCCTGTTGCACAGGGCAACTGTCATGATGGTACCTGTCTGGTGTTGGGATCTGTCACCGTCTCCCACCCCATATACCCCCCAACATTGGACACACATGTGTGACCATTCTCCCTGCCCTCACCACTGCCTTCGTAGTTGCCCTCCCACATAGGCTCGCATGCGGCACAGGAAGACAAGGGTGGCTTGGTAGGTCGGCTGCTCATCCTTTGCAAGCGCTTATAGTCACCCACCGCTCATCCCTGTGACATGCATTGTCCCAGGCCGCCCTCAACAGCTATCCCCCTGAGCAGCTCCTGGGTTCATCAGTACATCTTACCCTCCATGCAAAGAATTTGCTGTTTGCTGGTTCTGTTTGCATTGGAGTGATATACAGACCTCCCTCACAAGAGGAAGAGGTGGACAGAGAGTTAATTGAAGACATACGCAGCATTGCTAGGAAAGGGGAAGTGCTACTGATAGGAGATTTCAATATGCCAGATGTTGATTGGCACATTCCTGCTGCAGTATCATCTAGAAGTAAGGAGATCCTGGATTCTCTACAGGGAGAACTATTTAGGCAATTGGTAACAGACCCCACACGTGAAGGGGCCATACTGGACTTGGTGCTTACCAATGGTGAAAGTGTTTCTGATGTTGTAGTGGGAGATCATTTTGCATCCAGTGATCACCAGATGGTGTGGTTCAGTATTAGGACTAGGGCTGTTAGAATCCATTCCAAGGTGAGGATCTTAGACTTTAGGAAGACTAACTTTGCGAAGATGGGCCAATACCTCAGGGAGTCGTTAGTGGGATGGGAACAGCTGGGGGATGTAGAAAAACAGTGAGCAAAAGTGAAAGGGGGTATTTTAAAGGCAACCAACCTTTTTGTTAAAATAGTAAATAAAGGCAAAAGGAACAGGAGACCGCTATGGTTTTCTAAGGAAGTAGCTGAACAAGTGAAGAAAAAGAGGGAGGCCTTCATGAAATACAAGAGATCACAGAGAGAGGAAGACAGGCATCTGTATTTGGAAAAACTTAGAGAAGCTAGCAAAGTAGTCAAGAAGGCAAAGATTCAAAAGGAGGAGAAAATAGCCAATGCAATAAAATGGGGGGATAAGACATTTTTCAGATATATTAGTGAGAAGAGGAAGGGCAAAAGTGGTATTGTCAGACTCAAGGGTGCAGGGGGGGAATATATAGAAGCTGATAAGGATAAAGCGGAATTGCTTAACAAATATTTTTGTTCTGTGTTCACAGATGAAGAACCAGGAGTAGGACCTCAGAAAACACCCACAAATAAGAACAGAAGCGAGGGACATCTTGAACTATTTTCAGAAGACTGTGTTCATGAGAAACTAGCTCAACTTAAAGTAGACAAAGCGATGGGACCGGATGGGATACACCCTAGAATACTGAGGGAACTTGGGGGCGTTCTAGCAACTCCACTGACTAACCTTTTCAATGCCTCATTGGAGTCGGGAGTGGTGCCAAAGGACTGGAGAGAGGCTCATGTGGTGCCTTTATACAAAAGCGGAAGTAAGGATGTGGTTGAAAACTACAGGCCGGTTAGTTTAACTTCGGTGGTGAGTAAATTATTGGAAACGCTGCTGAAAGAGAAAATAGTGAGGTTTCTGGAGTCCAGCGGATTACAGGATCCAAGGCAGCATGGATTCACCAGAGGCAGGTCTTGTCAGACAAATCTGATTGATTTCTTTGACTGGGTGACCAGGGAGTTGGACGGAGGGAGAGCTCTAGATGTGGTCTATTTAGATTTCCGTAAAGCCTTTGACACTGTTCCTCACAGGCGACTTATAAACAAACTGAGCACACTAGGGATGGACCCTAAAGTTACTGCTTGGGATAGAAATTGGTTGGGTGGGAGGCGACAAAGAGTACAAGTAAATGGAGCTCACTCTGAGGAGAAGGATGTTACCAGTGGTGTGCCCCAGGGATCTGTCCTTGGTCCGATTCTTTTTAACATCTTTGTTAGTGATATAGCGGAAGGGCTGTCGGGTAAGGTTTGCCTCTTTGCGGATGATACCAAAATCTGCAATAGAGTAGACACCCAGGAAGGGGTAGATAACATGAGGAGGGATCTAGCTAAGCTTGAAGAATGGTCTAGAATTTGGCAGCTGGGATTTAATGTTAAAAAATGTAAGGTCATGCATTTGGGCTGCAGCAATCCAAGGGAGCAATACAGTATAGGAGGTGAAGTACTTTTGTCCACTAAAGAAGAGCAGGACCTAGGCATGGTTGTGTCTGATGATCTTAAAGTAGCTAAACAGGTAGAAAAGGCGACGGCAAAAGCTAGAAGGATGCTTGGGTGCATACGGAGAGGAATGGCTTGCAGAAAAAAGGAGGTGATAATGCCTCTGTATAAGTCTTTGGTGCGACCTCATTTGGAGTATGGTGTGCAATTCTGGAGACCGCACCTTCAAAAGGATGTGAACAGGATGGAGTCGGTGCAGAGGGTTGCTACTAAAATGATTAATGGGCTTCATTATAAAGCATATGAGGACAGACTTAAGGATCTTAATATGTACACCTTAGAGGAAAGGCAGGATAGAGGTGATATGATTGAGATGTTTAAATACCTCCGTGGCATAAATGTTCAGGGAGAGAGCCTCTTTCAATTGAAAGCAAGTTCTGCTACGAGGGGACATGGGATGAGGGTGAAGGGAGATAGATTCAGGAGTGATATGCGGAAATATTTCTTTACGGAAAGAGTAGTGGATCCGTGGAATAGTCTCCCAGTGGAGGTGGTAGAGATGAGGACAGTAACTGAATTCAAAAAAGCATGGGACCAACACAGAGGATCTCTAAAGGTAAAAAGTGGACTGTTGTAGTTGTTGTTATGGAAGGACAGACTAGATAGGCCATGTGGTCTTTTTCTCTAGTCATGTTTCTATGTTTCTATGCTATTGGCACACATGCATGATGCATCAGATATGGTTCCCACACATTGCACACAGCATGCACGTGACTAGGGGGCTTGTTTACAAAGCCGCGGTAGCTGTTTGCGATCGTTATCGGAGCCACAGCCCCATTGAATTCAATGGGGCCGCGGCTCCGATAACGATCACAAACCGCTACTGCGGCTTTGTAAACAGGCCCCTAGGTATTTTAGGACATGCTCCACATTGCCACATCTCCACATCTCAGGGTTGACATTGGACTCACATGCCTACGCACATGGCCAGCCCCCCACAACTGCATGTGGAGATGGTCCATGTATGATACCCATGTCAACCTTGCATACACATAACTATCTACACACATGTTCCATGCTTACGTCCATAGTCTGTGTGTAAGGGAGACACATGACCATTGTGATTTGGTATCAAAAATGTATTTATAGGGTATGTACATTAACACTTTTGGGCATAACATACGCCATACTGTGTGAGAACACGGTCCATCAAGCCCAGTATCCACTGGACAACATTCCCCAATCCACACTGTAGGCACACAGCTGTACTGTTGTGTCCCGGGAGACAGTACAGCACAGGGCACATGTGTGGGCACCACAGGGGCCATCAAATGCTCCTGGGACGCCCATCAGTGCATGGCTGTTGAGCTGCTGCGTCCCTACCCACCACACGCTGCATCTCGACAGCCACCCACTGAACAGTACCTGCCAGCACCTGCACGGTGCATTCCAGGGCCCCCAGGCATTGCACCACGCCGTCCATTGCCACAGACAGGTCCTGGACACACCTACCACCACATACACACATGGTGCCAGGTGTGTATGTGGTGGCATGTGTGTGAGCCCTGTCTGTGGCAAGGGGTGGCATAGCCACACCCACACGGGCACCATTCCTGCACACATGCGGGGGCTGGCAGGGACCCACAGTGTCCTGTGCTGTCCTGTGTTCCATGCCTCCCTCCCCACCCTCAACAGCAACCACCTCCCCCTCCCCCACCCCCTTCCCCCCTGGCACCTCCCACCCACCCTCAGCACACTCCACACTCCCCTCCTCCTCCTCCCCTCCCAACATGACCCCCACACACTCACCCTCCCCTCACACCCCACCCTCCACCCTCTCCAGTCCCCTATTGCCCTCATCAGCCTCAGGGGCCTCTGCTGCCTCATCCCCTGGCACCTCTTCCTCCTCCTCCTCCTCTATAGCCTCCACCACCTCCACTGCCCCCTCCTCCTCCTCCTCCTGCTCCTCCTCCGCCTCCTCCTCCTCCTCCGCTCTGCATTGGGGAGTGGGCCTTCTCCCTGGGCACTCAGACATTGCTGTCCCCTCGCCAGCATGGTCCTCCTCTGTGGGGATGACAGTCATTAGCACACTAGTATGTGAGTCACATAACACATATAAATAGTTTGGCGCCGCAGAGGCTGGTGGGCCACTGTGACATTATCTACAGAGCTGTAGAGGTCGCGTTACTCACCACCACGTTGGGACATTGCCCGCCTTTGCAGCCGCTCCAGGAGGCCAGAGCATTTCAGCCACATCTCCCGGCCCTTTTTCCGTAGGTCCTCCACCTAGGGGGGGAAGACAATGCGAGGGTGCATTAATGACCATATATCTCTGGTGGGTGGCAAACACATATCACACATCTCTGTGCGCAGCATCGTGATGCTCCTGCGCCTCTGCTCAGTGCTTCTTCTACTAACGGTTGCCAGTGCCACCTGCATGTGTGGCTGTGGGTCTGTGCATGTGTGTTCAGAACATATAACCAACATGACGTCCACAATCCACTAGCTGTTTGCCTTACTAACTTTGAATAGGGGTGAGTGCGGGGCCTGAGTTGGGTGTGCTGACTTGTGCTGTTGTTCTTCATTGCTTGTGTATTTCCTGTTGGTTATATGTTTTGTTGGACAGGTGCTTTTCCCCTGATGGGGCAAGGAAGCGTGCAGAACGCCTCTCAGCTCTGGGTTGTGGCATTGGGGAGGAGTAAGCAGGGCGGCCACCCTTTGAGACATAAAGCATGTTTCTGACAGTTAAGTGCTGTGTCATTGATTGAGTTTGGGTGGCTTGTCAGGGTCTGCATGGAAGGTCAGTGATGTTATAAGGGCTTGTGCATTATGACAGTTTAGTCTGTTGTATGCGTGTTGTAGGCCCGTGGTTACTGAGATCTTATGTACAGTATTGTGCGTTTAACACCATATAATGAACATTGATATATATATACTTGGATGTTGAATGATGATGATTATGGAACGGTTTTGGACCGGTACATTTTGTTTTTGTGGTGTGGGCATTGTGAGGTGTTGTACCCTTACACCAGCATCTATGATGTTCCTCTGCGATCAGTTACGGGGCTCCTTGGGATTGGGCAGATGTGTGACCTGAAACTGCATACACATCAATGATATATGGATTTGTTTCAGACCTTCGTAAGCAGGTCTCATGGGTCCTGGGGGTGTGATGGTTTACAGCACATACACAGCTGCACCTACCATACAATCATGAGCCATAACAGACATGTGTACTGGGGTCTGGGCCTCTGGGGAATAAGGCCAATGTGTGTCCCAACCCGGCATCACCTACCACAATATCAAGATGCCATACCCACCTTTGCACTCAGGTCTCAGGCCTCCTGGGGGTAGGGTGCCTTAGCACACATCATCAGCAACATACACCATATCACCAGGGTGACTGACAGGACACTTTCAGCAGGTCTCAGGACTCCTGGGGGTAGGGTGGAAGATAGCACAGCAACAGCGGCATTAACCATACCACCAGGGTGACTGGGAGCCCACTTTAATGGGCTCTCAGGACTCCTGGGGGTAGGGGGAATTAGAAAACAGCAACAGTGGCATAATCCATACCACCAGGGTGACCGGGAGCCCACTTTAATGGGCTCTCAGGACTCCTGGGTGTAGGGGGAATTAGAAAACAGCAACAGCGGCATAATCCATACCACCAGGGTGACTGGGAGCCCACTTTAATGGGCTCTTAGGACTCCTGGGGGTAGGGGGAATTAGAAAATAGCAACAGCAGCATAATCCATACCACCAGGGTAACTGGGAGCCCACTTTAATGGACTCTCAGGGCAACTGGGGGTAGGGCAGATGTTTTAAACTGCAACGGCACACACAACCATATCACCAGTGGGACTGACAGACCATTTGGAGCATATCTCAGGACCCCTGGGGGTAGGGCAGATGTGTGACCCTGCAAATGCGGAACCTACCATATCAGCATGATGTTTACAAAACCTCCTTAGGCAGTTCTATGGGCTCCTTGTGTTACAGTGTGTTTTAGCACATCAACAGCAGCAGCTGCCATGACACCAGGATGGCATCTGGAACTCTGTGATCAGGTCCTTAGCCTCCTGGGTATAGAGCAAACCACTCAGATGTGATACATAGACAATATATCACGTGGGTTTAACTAATAAACATAAATGAGATGGACTACCTACACACAGCAGCATGCACAGCTACAATCGACACTGGATATGTATATGGATATACTGACCTGTCCCCATACACTTACCTCACGTGGGTAGTCCGCCACATGATTGTAGCGCCATGTCACATGGTCCCAGGCCCTCGGGACTCTCCCCAAGTCCTGCAGCCTGGAGGAACCTGGGAACAGGTTGTGCTGCCTGGTACAGATGAGGCCTGCGAGGTGGCAAAGCTCCCGGCTGGTAAATGCTGGCTTCCTTGATCTGGTGGCCATTTTCACCAATGCCCTATTCACAGACGCATGCGCGCCATGGCGCGCATGAAATGTGCCCTTGCCTATGCCACAGCTGGTACACAGGAAATGGTGTCACCAACAATATATATAACAATTTATGCTGCAGACACACATTGCAGTGATGTGTCTGACATTTTAAAACACAACTTGTTTATTATGCATTTCTCTGGTTGTTGCCACACTTGGGTCTCAAACCCATCACCACTGGCTCTTAGGACATTGTATTAACCAGCGTGCTATGCCTTTTCACATAACAATGGCTGGCTAAACAGTTACACCAGGGGGTATGTTCACTAAACTGTCTTAATGTGCACCCAGCAATAATGTGCAGGTTGCCATAAGGAGAGGGGGCGTTCCGGTCTAAACGTAGCAATCGCGCAATATGTTGCGTGGCGCACATTATCACACAAGAGGGAGGCGTGCCACGTTAATGCGCGTTAATCATAAATAGGTGTGCTGACATGCAAGCAGAGCAGTACAGGTGTAGCACATTGGTTGAAACACTGCCTGATAGTACAGGGGTCATGGGTTCAATCCCCCAGTGTGGCTATTGCATAAGGCTGGCTGAGGCATTACACTTTACGTTTAAGCAGTGGTTTGTGAGGCATTTTATTTTTATTTTAATTAGTGCTGCCAGCAAACACACCCTCACAGTGCCGTAACCTAAGGTGCCGCATAAGGCGCCCTATAGGGCACTCCAGAGGACACATTATAAGGTGCACTGTCCTCCAAGGCACCCTAGAATGTCCCCTAGAGGACGTCTTATAAGGCACCTTATAGGGCGCCTTATGAAGCACCTTAAGGTTACAGCACTGTGAGTGTGTTTTTGATGGCAGCACTAATTTAAATTAAAAAAGAAAAAGCCTCAGACAGCCCTATCAAATAACACCTCAGTGAGATCAAACCCATGACCTCTGACTCTACAGGCAGTGAAGTAATCAGTGGGCTACATCTCTATGTTTGCTAACAAGCCCCTGGCTGGCTACAGAAGGACTGCAGGTCACCACACAAACTGTCTGCTGTGGCTACCAGGATAGGGTCAACCCGCCCGTACGCATGATGCACAGCATATGCAAATCAGCAGTCTACAGATGATCACAGGATGGGGTATGCACCCCACAACACCTCATCCTGGTAGGGGAAACTGACTGAGTGCACCCCCACAGCACCTCAGCCTAGTAGGGGGTGCCGACGGTGTGTGTTAGTGGCACAGAGTACCTACACACCATCACATTGTGTGGGTATTATGCTCACCCTGAGGGTGAGGTGGGGTGGCCAGCATCAGGTCTGCAGCACCTTTCATGGCAGGCATAGGCCATGTTTCAGGTCCCCATCAGTGCTAGTGTGTGTGATAGGTAGTTCCTGCAAACACACCTAGCATACATCAGTGTCCATCTGTAGTTGTCAATCGGGTTTAGCCCTTATGGGCTATGATGCACCCAGAATAGTGCATATTCTGTGTGGGTGCCATGGTAACATGATGCATATGAAGAGGGGTGTAATCTTCTGAAATGTAATCCTCTGATCTACTCTCCATTTGGTCCTGGGTTCATTTCACAGAGACAGTAGGGTAAGCAGCACAAATAAGACAACCAAAACTGGGGTGACTTGGAAACAGGTCTTTATGTAGAAATAGGCTTATTACATAGGTATAGAACAGAGTTATAAGGTTGTTAGAAAGCTGCTTCAGTTTACTTCAATGAATCTGTGTGTGTGTGTGTGAGAGAGAGGCAAGAACATGGGGGTCAGAGCCTCATAGTAAGAAGAATAGGGAGAGAGAGAGAAAGAAGTGGGGGAGGGGAGAGAAGTATGGGTCAGAGCCTCATAGTAGGAAGTGTCCCATCAAAAGAGAGAGAGCTATTTTTGTGTTTCTGTATTTATAGAGAAAATCTTCAGCAGAAAATCTCCAGCACCTCCCTTTGTCATAATTTGGTTTGTTTGAGGTCTGCTATCACCTGATCAGCACGGAGGGGCTGCAGACTAATCTCATCAGGCCTGGAGACTGCCATCACCAGGGAGTCAGAGCTAATCTCATCTTGTAAACTACCTCATTAACTTTGGAGACTGACATCACCAGAGTAACAAAGCTGCTTGAAATCCAAGGTCTGGGAAAAAGCCTTGACACCTATGTCATGCTGATGTATGCTGACAGGGGGGTGTTTGGACCCATAGGCAGATTATGTAACACCACTCCAACCCACCCTCTTTGGCTCAGGGTGGGAGACAGGATCCACCACCAACAGATCCACATTCTACCTCTCTGCAATGGTGGCAGTGGAGAGGGACCATCAACCCCAGTCCTGCTGGGGAACAGACACCCTACAGGGCAGCCAATGCAGAGCTGTACACATCCACAAGGCAATGGCAAACAGACAGTAGGCCTAGGAATGCTCAGCTGCCTACCTGCCTGCCTACTGTCAGAAGCAAAAAACTGAAACACACTCCACAGATATCAGAAAGGTTGCTATGATGAATCTCTGTCAACAAATCATGTTTAACTTAGGATTTGTTAGCTGACATTCATCATAGCAACCTTTTGATATATGTGGAACATGTTCCCAAGTTTAGGACGGCATTGCTAAGATATGCAGGTGCCAGTACTGGGAGATGCTGCTCCGTGCAGGGCCCAACAGCCTGACTCTCCATGAGGCTTTGGATAGTGGAGCCTGTGGATGTGGGTGTTTGTGCCCCTGCTGGCCGCTGCTCTAGGGCAGAGGTTCCCAACTCCGGTCCTGGTGGGCCAAACACTGTTCAGGTTTTCATGCTTTCCCTAATGAATATGCATGAGATACATTTGCATACAAATGCAGCACAGGCATATTTATTAGGGACAGCATGAAACCTGACTGGTGTTTGGCCCACCAGGACTGCAGTTGGGAAACTCTGCTCTAGGTATTGCACATGTTTATGGTGTCTGTGCTCTGTAGGGTAAAATATAGGCGTTTCAGGCATGTTTACTTTATCTGCAATAAAGGTTCCGTCTTTATTACCATGGTTTAGTACTGGGTAAAATATGGGGACAAGGTTGGCAGGAAACACAGCTGGGACTTGAACTTGTAACCTTCTGCCCCTGAATATACTGGCTGTATGTACCGCACCAAACTGTTGCCACAGGGGCAGATCATTCCCTGGGGATACTATGACTGTTCGTCAGACAGACCTTGTCTGTTGCAGTGCACGGCACCCACCTAAATGGGGCTTGGCCGTGGTCTGCTGTGGGCAGATGCCACTGCCCCCTCCACCACCAGCACCCCTCCACCACCATGCTGACATGCCCTTCTGCCGGTGGTGCTGGTGGTGCGCAATCCCAGGCCATCCAGTGTGCCGGTAGGCAGCTGCCTATGGTGTGTGATTTGTGGTAGGGGTGCCTGCATAGGCATCAACGCTTCCCCCCGGCACTGCCTGCCAATGTTTTGTGCCCTTTGGGGTACTTGCTGGGTACTATCCCTTGGGTCACTCTGGGACACACACTCGTGGCATGTTTGCCCTTGGTCAGTTGCTGTCCTGCTGGTTTTCCGCTTCCACATTCCTATGTGTCATCTAGGCAACTGCCTAGCCCACCCTGTGCCCCAGATGCCACACTGCATGTCCCACCTGCAGCCCCCTGTACCCCATTTTCAGCCAAACTGTAGTGCCCTCTTGTACTTGGGCACTATGATGTTGCTGCACATGTATCACTACCATCACTTTTCTTGGTGTCCCTGCCTTTGCTGCACATTGCTGACTGAAATGGTCTCTCTCCCCTGCAAATGTGCCTCTAGCGTGAGGTTTTCACTGGCGCTAATTTTCAGACCTTCATTTCACGGTATTAGTGTGCATGGGGCCTCTCCCCGCCCACTCTCCACCCATTGACCCCTTATCTCTGCCCCTAGGGAGCTTTACTCCACCCTATGGGGAGCCATACTCCACCCTCTGTGCACCTTAATGCCGCAGGAGACATTATCGCGCGATACGACATTAGCGCTGTTTAGTAAACATATCCCTTTGCTTCTGATGATCACATGGCATATTATTCTGGAAATTAAAGACAGAGAAGAAATAGTGTTGCATTTATAATTAAGAAACTTGCAAGAAATGTAATGAAATACAATGCAATCAGTGAACATTTAAAGTATGTTTACTAAAGGGCATTAAAGTAGCAGTGGCTTTCAAACATTAACAGCAGTGATAAGGGTTTTTCTGTGTTAAAAAGGCTCTGGGTGGGTAGGAGGTGGTAAGGGTCAATGGCCCGCTTAATGTGCGCCAATAGGGCATTAAGGTGAAAAGCCAAAAATGGCTGTCACTGTAACGCAGGATAAGGGAGCCCCAGCGAAAAGCAATATAATGGTGATGGATGGAAGGACAGGTGAGAGCTGATAGACCTGACAGATCTGTGGACACCTAATGTGGCAGCCAATAAGTGGGATGAGCATGTGGAAGGCAAATGTGCCCACGTAAAATGCTGGAATGTCAGTGAATGACATAGGATGGGGAAGACATGTCCCCCAGTAGAGTCAGAATCACCATGATGTGTGCATCAAAAGGATGATGGAGCAGGAGTGGTGATGTGCAGGTCAGACTGAAAAATGGAAATGGGGAAAAGAATACTTGAGTGGGCCGTGGTGTAGCAGAGATCAGGAGAATACATGACTGCACATAGCCAGCAGAGGCTGATGGATGGTCTGAGGGAAGGATGATGGTGGATGCGAGTGTGGTATGGGCATGCAGCACTGATATACCAGAGATTTCATCCCCAATGCACTTGGACTGGTGGGAAAAACATATGCTAGTGCCACGTGGAAGGCCTGATAAAAGACATGTTGGTTGCATACCTGCCCCAGCCTCCCAACCACCATTCAACTCCCCTGACAGATGTGTATACTGCACCTGATAAGGGGTCGCTTATACTGACCAAGTGGGCCATGTGAAGATCCCTGCAGGTGGCCATCCAAGGGGCAGGATATGTCCACATGTAATGCAGAGATGTGATGGAGCCAACGCTATACAGTCACAGTCATGATGGGATGCCTTACTCATGTGTCTCAAGTAGGTTATATCTGTTTATATTTCACTGGCTGTTATTATACCACTGTAACAGTGCAGTCACAGCAGTGTACATTATACCCAAAACCTGGTAATGAATGAAAACAATAGGGAGTGTGAGAGCCTGCTGTTTGCTTAGGCAATGAAGGTGTAAGTGACCGCTCCAAGGTCACAAGGAGTAGAGGTCATTTTATGAAAAGCTATGCCATACATAAGAATTCTCAGTAAAATGTTCCCACCAGTTGATAAAGAGTGGACTTTAACGTTATTTTTCAGAAATTCTGATAAGCTTGTTTTTAGTCAAAAAGTTTGGGTTTTTCCTGATGTTTCTTATGTAACTCAGGGAAAACGGAAATTATTTATGTCCATGCGTCCTGAGGTAATTTCGTTGGGATATTCCTTTTTGTTAAGGTTTCCATGTAAATGTTTGATTAAATCTGCTTCATCTAGATTTATTTTCTATGAGCCAAACCAGTTACGTGCATTTTTGGATGCTAGGGCTGTTCCGGAACCGGTCGCAATTCCAGTGGAACCTGATTAGATCGACTCATTAGGAATGTTGTAATGTTTAGCGTCTCTTGGTGGATTTTCTTAGGGAAATGTTTCCTGTATTATTAGATATACCATCATTGCCTTTTACTATTATTTCTCCCCCTGTCTTTTTGTGGGCTATAGTGTTAGATGTACTTACATATTTTTTCTTTATCCTTTATTGTATAAAGGGTGTTCCCCTATATTTGGAATTTGTTTTGCTAAGTACATCTTTCCGTTTTCTTTCAAGTATGTAACATATTGCTTGATGTAATTATTAAAATTTGTAAATAAAAAAAATAAATAAAATGTTCCCACCAGGCACACATGGAGCACTAGTGGACATCAAGCCCTGATTGCGTTGTTCCCAAGCCAGTGTCCTGACCATTACAGTACACCTCTAGTCAATTGGCAGACATCTGCAGGGTGAACATGTCTGACCCCCTGCAATGGGCTGCAGCAGAGCCAATAAAACTATACACTCAAAAGGGCATGCTGGAAAAATGTATGTTCGCAGACCCAAATTGTGGGTGGAACACAGAGCAAAGAATAAGAATGAGTGTCAGCCAGTCATAGCTAACCCCAGACCGTTCCAGGCATTAAAATGAACTGAGTAGCAAACAGAGAACAAGTGGGAATCAAACTCACACCACTTGATAAAGGAAACAGCACTTTAACCATTAGGCTATATCTGTAGGTTGTTCTGTATGACAATGTCTGGAACCAGAGACTACAGGCCCCGGTCTTCAATGTCTGCTTTGTATACCAATACAATCTAGCTTCTCCATAACCCATGATGTACTACACATGCAGAACATCATGCTGCAGCTGATAACCAAATGGAGAATGCAATGATCCATCACATCAGTCCAGTAACATACTCAGCAATACAGGCACAAAACAGCTGCAAACTGAGGGTGAGGAGGGGAGCACCACACCTGGTCCCCAGAGCTTGCACTGTTAGAGATGGAGTCTGTTGAGCCTGCTGCAAGTCCACATCATTGCCAGTGTGTGGTAGGTACTATCTATGGTGTGTAATGCTGGTCATCTGGCTGTCTGTCTGCCCAACTGCACCATGTTGAAGTCACTTGTCACATCTGGGGGCTGTGTTCTGTTGGTTAAGGTTTTAGTAGCTGTTCACATAGAAGCCAAATTCAGTATTGGTTGTATAGGCTGGTCTGGGGCTGCTGTCACTGTACCAGTGGTTCCTCCAAAACCATAGTGAGCAGGCCAAGAACAGCTGCTATCCTAGCCATCTAGAACTAGCATTCCAATTCATCCAGTATGCATTTGAGGTCCACCACAGGGCTGTGTCAGCCATGCACACACCAACTGTACCTGATCTGCTGGTCAACAGACCACTGCCCATGCACAGAACAACCATGGACACCTAGCTGTGGCCTCCCAGAAAAAGAAGAGCACCTACGGCCTGCCACTATACAGCACTATGTGGATACCTAGCCATGAGATGGTCACAGTGAGAGTGTCCTCTCAGCATGGAATGTGGTATGCACCCAGGCCACACACATGGCACACAGGCAATACAATATTGCAGCCATTGCCCCTACCTCTGACACATAAACAGCCTGGACATACCGCTCTGTTTCAGGCCATACCAATTATCCCCTACTCCTCATCATGCAAATTCCCAGACAAACACTGGGAACAGCTTATGCAAAGTGAGGCACAATGCATTGCAGAAAGGCACAATACTCTAGGGACACACACACACTACCACCACCACCCTGTTCAAAAGTGGTGACGTGGGCATTCCTGCCTGCCACTTCGATCACTTTATCTGTTCAGGCATTGCTAACGTGTGCTCATTATGCAGGTACTATTAGCGCACTCTAAAATATATGCCTGTTGTTAATGCCCACTCAGTGTGCTTGTGCTATCAGCCTGCCCTTCCATCCAGCTGTGGGTAGCGGAGCATGTCTGTGTGGCTCCTTGCTGGACTAATCTTTGGGGATTGCACATGCTGATGCTGTACCTGCAATGTAGAATAAGGTTTTCCCACAGGGATATGCAATATATGATTCACAGGCAGGTCTTGAACCTGTGACCCTTTACTCTGACCTTGTATACTAAGCCACAGAGCTGCCTTATGGGCCCAGCAATTCATGGGTGTAGCTGTGGTCATTGTCAGGATCTGCCAATGCCTACCGAGCTCTCTGCATGCCCTGTTTATCTATTGCGTAGTATGCCTTCCGCAGCGTCATTTTTCACCACCACATGAACATATACACTCACTATGTGTGGGGGGAGTTGTCCTGCTCCATGGGCCAGGTGATCCACACAGTCACCTGCACTTGTGCCATGGGCCACTGATCAGTATGGGCAGCCTGTTGGCTATTCCATCCCTCCTTGCCATTGTGGCACACCCACCGGTTCAGTGATGCAGGCAACTGCACTGATGTTGCACCCATGCAGCTGTGCATACCTAGCCATGCCAGGCCCCCTTCACCAGAGGATATGGACGCATGCCTTGCTATGTCTGACCTCAGTGGGGAGGAGTGAGCATGTGCTCCACTGCTCCTGCCACTGACATGTTCACAAGCAGACTGGCCTTGCAAACTGTTGTGCTACCCAGGACACACAGGCCCAGGACAGAGCTTTTGTCTGCTGCAGGTGGGAGTTGCTGCACCCACCACCACCACCCTCACATCATGCTTACATGACAGCATGGTGGCAGTGGAGGTGGGGTACAACGGTGGGCCATCCACTATGTGGGTTAGACAGGCACCTAGGGCGGCAGGTCCAGATGGAGGAAGCAGCGGCACACATGCCCAGGCATGCCACACCACAACCCAACTGCTGCCACCATCACCACATCCCTGGCTGCCGCAGATTCCGTCCTGGGGGGGAGACGGACAGCCGCACCAGTAGCATTTGCACAAGTGGCTGATTTTTGCATCCACCTTTTGGGCTACAGCCACATATGCTGCCAGCCCTCCAGAGCTGGCCTTGGAAGCAGTGGTGGGGGGGGTGATGCCAGGGTCTCTTCCTAGGGCACTAGGGTCCCTTGGGCGGCCCCTGATTATGCATTGCCTTTTCCACAGCAGCAGCATGTCTGTGTGCCACCACTGTCACTGTGGAGTCATGATGGGCATCACAGATGTGCCACCTGGGCAGCTGCCTGGGCAGTCTTGTGTACCAGCTACCTCCAATGTCTGAACCATGTGCCACTTCCTTTGCCCCATTAATGCCATCAACATAGTGCCCTTTCCTACTTGGCCACTATGCTGCTGCTGCTAATGGGACACTACTATCACTGTCTTTGTTCCTCTGTGTGTGGATCACATTGCACATATTGGAATAGGCTCGTTCCCCTCAAAATCGACCATTTCCATGAGGTTTTACTTGGCATTAGGGCTTCAATGCATGACTGCGCAATCGCGTGTTAAGGGTGCACCCGCTGTCAACGCCCACTCTCCACCTCCTTTTCCCTTAATGCTTCAGGACCCTGTAATGCTCATTATTCTAGCATTATTGGCCTTTACTGCAGCATTAAGGCACAAGGGTGCCAATAACAGACGCTAATGGGACACTTGATCTCTTAATGACCTTTAGTAAACATACCCCTTAATTTCTATTCGTCTGCAAGTAATGCCCGTCAACACAACTATTATTCAGGTATATGCCCCCAAAACAGCTACAGAAGAGGAAGAAATTGTTCAGTTCTAGGAACAAGTACAAGCTGAAATTGACAGAACATGCAAACAGGAAAACTTGATAGTCATGGGTGACTGGAACGCAAACGTTGGCAACAAAGAAGAAGGCAAAGTGGTTGGAAAATATCGACTAGGCAACAGAAATGAAGCTAGAGAAAGACTGATAGAATTCTGCAAGACCAACGATCTATTTTTCTCAAACACCTTCTTCCAGCAACCCAAGTGGCAGTTGTCAATTGGATTTCACCCAATGGACTGTGCAAAAATCAAATTGACTACATCTGTGGAAGTCAACAATGGAAAAGTTCAATAACATCAACAAAGACAAAACCTGGAGCTAAATGTGGTACAGATCACCATCAATTAGTATGCAAACTCAAGCTAAACCTGAAAAAGAGTAAGGCACTTATGATGTAGCAAAATATGAACTTGAAAATAAACCATGATTTGCTGCTTTGGATATAAATGACAGCACCAGAAGAGTTATGGGAAGACATCAAGAAATTTGTGCTCAAAGAAAGTTAAAAGTCTCTACAAAAGGTGAAAAAACAAAAACAGCCAAATTGGATGACTGAAGAAACTCTGAAAATTGCTCAGAAATGCAGAGAAGCTAAAGCCATAGGAGAAAGAGAGGTAATCATAGAATTTAATAGAGATTTCCAATGTGCAGCAAGATGAGACACGGAGAAGTATTACAATGATGCATGCAATGAAATAGAATCAAAAATTATTTGAGGAAAACTAAGATCAGCTTTCATAATGCTACAAGAGGTAAAAGAACATTCCATCCTCTAATTGAAATGTTAAAAGATGCTCAAGGATCCATAATGAATGATCCTGAGAAGATCAAGAAAAGATGTTTAAGAACACACAGAATTATTATACAATAAAGATCAAGTGGATCTATATCCATTTCAACCTTTATCTTATGATCAGAAATAGTTGGTGATGAAAGAAGTCGAAGCAGCATTGAAAGCATTATCAAAGAACAAAACAAGGGAGGAGTAGCCTAGTGGTTGGGCAAGGTACCTCAGGCTGGAAGGTCAGGGGTTTAAATCCCACTAGATGACAGCAACCTTGGGCTGGAAGGACTGGGGTTTCTAGTCCCACAGGTGTTCCTTGTGGTCTTGGGCAAGCTACTTAACCCGCCATAGCTCATGTTCACTGTAAGTATTAGCATATGTGTATCATATCCCCTAGTGTTAAATGTGTCCCCCAATTGTGCTGTGACCACTTTGATTGAAGGATAAGGTAGTATACAAAACTGTCTAAATAAATAAAACAGTGGCCATTGATGGCATTCCCATTGAAGTATTACAGCAATGAGATGCAGCTGTTACCATACTTACAAGGCTCTGCCAGGAAATTTGGAAAACAACAGCATGGCCAATTGACTGGAAAAGATCCATGTTTATACCAATACTGAAGAAGGTGATCCAACTGACTGTGGAAATCATTGCACAATCGCTCTGACCCCATATGCCTGCAAGAGAGCTTCTCAAGATAATTTAGTGGAGACTGCAACAATATCTGGGACAAGAACTGCCTGAAGGGTAAGCAGGGTTCAGTAAAGGGTGAGGAACAATTGATGTCATCATTGATGTGAGATGGATCCTTGAAAAAATGAAAGGATATCTATATGCATTTTATTGACTACAACAAGACCATCGATTGCATAATGCATGAGAAACTCTTGGCCACATTAAGAAGCACGGTCATTCCAGAACACCTGATAGTTCTCATGCACAACCTTTACATTGATCAAGAGTGGAGGAGTAATAGAACACTGGCTTGGGACACCACAAAACCAGGGTTCAATTCTCACTAGCACGCCTTGGGCAAGTCACTTAACCCTCCATTGCCTCAGAGAAATCCAAGTTATCAATGTCCCTGTTTAATGTATATTACCAAGTTTAAGTTGCAGTGTAAACTTCTTTGGCTGAAATGTCAACAAATAGGGGTGACCTGCACGGAGTGGTGGGTACACCCCTAAACAAAGACATGGGGAGCAGTGACCTGCACGGAGCGGCAGGTGCACCTACTCTTGCCACCTCGCTGGACAGACTAGATGGACCATTGTGGCCTTTATCTGTTGTCATATACTATGTTACTATGAAAGAAACAACAGCACCTGCAAACTGCCTAAACCCGACAATCCCAATATTCAGTGGCTCTATCCAGATAGTGCACTCAACATCCCCACAGAATGCAGAAAATATGTGCAGACTATGAGTAGTGCCACGGTAGTCCCAAGAGCTATCCAGTTAGCAGTGATAGTCAGTCGCTAACCAGATCACTAAACTGCATAAAATTAGGACAGGTTGTCCTAACTTTATGTGACTTTGCTATCCAGTTAACAGCTTAATATCACTACTAACTCCATAGCATATCCAGTCATGGCAAAATTGGGTATCCAGCATCGAATGCCAGGTAGACTCTGGCACTAAATATCCATTTCACTTTCAGCCATTGCAGTCAAGAGCTTTATAACACATTGACTACAGTGGCTGAATATTGGGATTTCAGTTTTTTCTAAGATCAATATGGTTACTAGAACTCTGTCTTCATTAATGGGGCACATGGTTATATCTGCTTGCATGATCTGTCTAACTAAACTATAGTTTAGAAGACATTACAAAATGCCCTCATTTTAAATCTTCCCTCTCTCCACCTAATTGTCTTTTTCCTATTTCATCTTAATATTTCTTACTTCTCATTTCTTTACATCTTATTTGTCTCTTTCCTGCCTTCTCCTTCTACTTAGATAATCTGTTTTCTAGTTCTTCAGCAACTACATTCCCTTTAACGCCATCCATTCCATGCAAACTAAACTAGGCAAATTTGCTTAAGTACCAGTTCAGTTGTGCCATATCACTGCACTATTCATATTACAGTTAGATCAGCATTAATTTTGTTGTTGTTGTTGATCATAAGTGCCATCGAGTTAGTGCCAACTCACGGCAGTCCTCTGGATAGTTGTCCTAAATTGTGTTTGATCTTGTCAGGGGGCTAATTGTTGATAGAATGGTATTCATAGCTGCTGTTATTGAATCAATCCATTGCAATGCTGGCCTTCCCCTTTTGTATTGACCTTCAACCTTGCCAAGCATGATGTCTTTCTCTAAAGATCTCTCTCTTGACATGATGTGTCCAAAGTATGAAAGTCAAGGTCTTGTCTTCTGAGTTCATAAAGAAAGCTTAGGCTTGATGTCCTCTAGTACCAACTGGTTTGTTCTTTAAGCAGTCTACGGTATAGACTGTATTCTTTAACCCAGTAAGGAATCGTGGACAGCAAAAAGGAAGGAAATTCTTTTATTGGTCACCTTTAGCCTATGGCCTGCACAGGCCGTGTTTTGCTACCTTCTTCAGGGGCAGGCTAAACTAAAACATAGATAACATTAAGATCATAATTAAAATCATAACATAAATACATAAAAATCAACATGATAAAAGCCTAATAAATATGAAAATGGTTATAAATCATCAGATATCTCTATAAACTAATCACATATATATAAAAACATAAAAATATAAATCGTATATGTGGGTCTTTAAATGAATTCATACTGCTAAAATAATAGCACAGCCAATATAAACACAAAACATAACATGTATAAATTACCCTAATAGGCATCAAATGTTAAATTAAAATATACTTATAGAAACATAAACTACATATTCAAACTTAAAAAGGGGCTTACAGAAAATGTATGGTATGTATCCATGTGTGCAAACAAAACATTAAAATATGATCAACTTCTAAATGGACTTCATATCTTGTATTTCATCAGGCGATTACTGCCTAAACTAAGGTAAACTCAGTGGAATCAGGAAAACGTTCCATCTATCTCAATGGAACATTCTAAAAAGCTTTTTTCAGAAAAAAATCTTATACCTGTAAGAGCGTGACTCTTGTTCTTCAAGGTTAATATCTCAGCATTTGCCAGCTCTAATAATAACGCAAAGAAAAGAAAAGAAAATAGAGCTGGCAAATGCTGAGATATTTTGATCTTAATGTTATTTATGTTTTAGTTTAGCCTGCCCCTGAAGAAGGTAGCGAAACACGGCCTGTGTCGGGCCATAGGCTAAAGGTGACCAATAAAAGAATTTCCTTCCTTTTTGCTGTCCACGATTCCTTACTGGGTTCTGCATAGCACGTGGACTTGTGCTTGTTTATTAGACTGTATTCTTTGCCAGCACCATAATTCGAAAGCATGCATTTTCTTCCTGACTTTCTTTTTCACTGTCCAGCTTACTCATCTATATGACATTATTGGAAATACCATGGCTTGTATAAGTCAAATCTTTGTATGGAGAGATACATCTATGCTCTTAAGAATCTTGTCTAGGTCCTTCATAGCAATTTGGCCAAGAGCAATGTGCCATCGGATTTCTTGATTCTTGTCATTTTTTTATCATTGATCCAAGCAGGTTAAAGTTGCCCACTATTTCTATTTCTTCGCCTCATAAACCATTCTGAATATTGACCCCTGAATATCTTCAGGCCATAAGGCCTTTTATGGTACCAATGTAAAAATTATCCAGAGATTTGATTGTTGTGCATGAGTTTTCCAGACAACAAATATCCTGCTTCCAGACGTAAATGCGGAGACCTTTGCCCCAGGTGCATATTTCCCTTCACCGCCAAGTCTGTGAATATTTCCATAATAAATGTTACTGGATAGTTAACACCTCCTCTGCCACTTTGCTGGAAATTCTCAAAATTACAGTGAAACACACATCTCTGCTTGACAAAATTATTCACGCATACCATAGTTCGCATAGTTGCAAAGCCCTAGTGATGAGTATTCTGCCAGAGAGCCAAGAACAAATTTTCAGGTCACAGAAAAGTGTCTAATTGTCTTTTGCAGCAAAGAATCGGTGCTGGATCTCAGATGAATAGTTAGGAACAACAAAGGAAGCTGTTTGTAGGAGGAATACATTTAGAGCAAAATGCCTGGGAAAAATGCTGAAATTGAATGCTACAAACAAATCATAATATTCATATGCCATGAAGAAAGACAATTGACTGATACACATCACCCAGGCTACATCTTTTGAACCAATAAAATAAAGATAACATAACTAAAAATAGCAGTCTTTTATACTCCCGGTTTTCAAATGTGATTTCTAATTTCTAATGGGAATTCAGATCTATGCCAGTGATGACTTACAGTTGCAGCGTGCTCCTTGTAGTCGCAGACCAAGAGAGCTTATTGTGTTGCAGTAACAGACGCAAAATTACAAACCTTCAGTAGCTGCACATGAGAGTACTTTACTTGCAGAAAATAAGACTGAAATAATAAATCTTTATGGGGGTAATTTGATTTGGGCAACAATAGGCACATACTTCTCTTTGAGAGACTATTAGATTTCAAAGTCAAAGCATTCACATACTTCTGCTTTGGGCAATGCCTCAGGGAAACTGCGTTCTTACATGTACTGTATACTTGCCTTTTGCGGCACACAAGTTTTCTGGCTTAATTTACATGCATGTGCTTGAATTTTCAAAAGAATGTGTGCAAGTGACGATCCCACTCTGATCTTTCTCACCTCGAGGCAAGTAAAAGTATGCATACATAGGTTATAAACATGCACTTTTACCCACATATCAGGAGGGCAATTTTATAAAATCATTTCAGGGGATAAAGCTTTTCAAGATTGCCTGCCCTATGCACAGTACTGTACAAAGATTTTTTCCAACCTTGCCTTGGCTAGTTGAAAGTGTAGACTGGAATATAACTCAAGTCACAAGTTACCTATATGTGCACCCGACCTTCTTCATAGTCTTCTGCAATCAGTACATAACACAGGTCACAAATTACCTACATATATGCCCCACCTTCCTCATAGTCTTCTGCAATCAGTCCTTCAACCCCCCTTCTCAAGATTGAATGGTGATATCCCAAGATTCAACCTTTCTGCCAAATAGCAAGACTTAAGTAAATGGATAGCTCTTGGTATGATCACTGCTTACGAGTCTATTTAGCAGCACTACTTAAACAGGTGGAGGCTGATTCTGGTTCCCGCATGTCTGGCCACATTGGTCATGCAAAAACCGGAAATACGGGAAATTACCGATTCTGCTGCAGCAGGGCCCGGACGTACCAGTGATGACAGAATCGGGAACTTGATGTCCAGGCGCTCCCCATATGCCAATGATCTTGGTGTACAGGGAGCTGATCATCTAGATGTCAGAACGGCATGGCTGGGATGCGGGAGCCATAGTGTCCTGGAACCATGGCAGCAAGCCGTCCACAGGACAGCTCGGAATGCCATAGTGTGCATCTGCTCTTGCAGCTCTTTGTACGGCCATCACCGGTGGCATCTGTAGGCCGGATTGTGGCTGCAGGGGCATGGTGTAGCAGGCTGACCATTTGGTTGGGGTGTGCAGCGCGCATTGTGCGGTTCCCCTGACGCTTATTCCAACTTTGGGGAATAAGTCGGGCGTATAGGTCAGTGCCAGGGGACATACAGAGGCACGACTGGAATTGCCTCTGTATGTCCTGGCTGTTTGTCCCTCCCCTGCACCACCTCTGCTCTGCCCCTGCACCACCCCCTCCCGCCCTATCCAGCGCTCCCTGCACAAACTCTCTGTACATGCAGGGAGCACAGGTAGCTGAATAGCGTTCTTGGGCTAAACGTGGGTTGGACATCCAAACCTGACCTCCAATCCCGCTATTTTTGGTTGAAAATGACCACCAGAGTGCTACTGAATATGCCCATAAGAGTAAGTGCCAGGGCCAAAGCTTAACTTTAAACAGTGGCCACCCCAGCTGAAAATCAGGCCCTAGATCTGTAAATCCAGGTGGCTGTTTCATGTACAGATCTTCCTTGATGTCTTCATAAAGTAAGCATCATCTTCACATCTGCGTGTCCCACTTGAATGCCTTTACTGGCCGCTTGCATATCATGCTCGTCTCATCTTTCGGCACTGATAGTAGAATGATTCATGCAAATTACTCCCCATAATGTATCTTTCTTCAGCAGCATTTCCATCTTGAACTTCCAAATCCATATATATAGATGCGGTATAGCAAATAAAGACAAACATAAAACTATCTGATATTTTATTAAAGCTACTCTAAGATCAGTCCTCAAAGATATTTTTTGGGCCTTTGAATATTGCACCCTCATATTTCTGGTAGGCCTTCAAGAAGGATATAGGCAAGTAACTGAGCTTAATGTTAGTGCTGAATTAAAATCAGGAAAGAAAAAGGCAGGTCAACCATAAGAAGACTGAAGTCATGTATATCTCAAGAAAACCAAACTTTGACCCTCCTGCGTCAGTCACCCTATGTAACAATACATACAACACGAAGACTGAAATAAAATATCTGGGTGTAACACTTGCCAACAATCTAAAGATGGAAAAGCACCTCCGCAAAACCAACAAGGCCGTTTTCCACAAACTTAGAGTCCTACAACCACTACGGAGCATCATTGAACCTCACGATTTCAGATCTGTTGCACAAGCTCTAATTATGTCACACCTCGACTACTGCAATGCCATCCTACAGGGCCTTCCAAAGAAAACCCTCAACATTCTCCAAATGGCCCAAAATGTAGCGGCTAGGGTCATCATGAAAAAAAACCTTACTGATCACATTACCCCTGTATTAATCGAGCTACACTGGCTCCCCATTGCAGCCCGGATAAAATATAAAACACTAATAACCACCTTCAAGCTCATACATAACATAGCGCCATCCTTTCTCTCTCCACCATTATCAGCATGCAACCACCCAACAGAAGCAGGCGAACAATCCACTCAAATATACTCCACGTTCCCCCTGATATCAGATCTGTAACTGCCACTACTAGCCAACGAGCATACTCCTACTCGGCCCCGTCCCTCTGGAACCAACTTCCACCAGAGCTAAGAGCTATTAAAGACCTTATGGAATTCAGAAAGAAACTCAAGACACATCTTTTCCAGTGCCAATACAATCTGATATAATCCCAGGGGTATAAATGATACCACCCAATGAAACATGGTTGCAGTTTATGTAAATATGTAATGTCTGACTCCTCTACATATGACCTCTCCCCGTGTGCTGTGCTTCCCCCTCCAAATCAATGTGTGTATACCGCAAAATTTCTGTCATGATTCGACAAATTCATATCTGTAATCAAACCGCTACTGATCGCTGGAAGTAGCGGTATACAAATGTATGCTAAATAAATAAATAAATAAGGTAGCTAAGTTTTCTGTTAGAGTTTGATTCCCACCCTTCCCAAGATCAGTCTTTCATTTAGCCAATTAAGATGATAGTAGGGACTAGTAGGGACATTTGTTCACCAGAAGATTTAGTTGGAGATATTCATCAGAAAGTAATTAATTCTTAGCAATAGGTAAACAGATCAGAGTGGAGGAGTAGGCTAGTGGTTGGAGCAAGAGCCTAACACCCAGGCAAGTGGGGTTTGATTCCCACTGGCATTCCTTGGACAAATTGCTTCCCCCTCCCTTGCCCTGGAAGAAAACACCTGGCAATCTACTTTTGGTCATACTTTGCCAAGAAAACCCCAAGGATGCTGAGTCATGTAGGTACCTTTGGAAAATCACAGTTAAGGCATTTACATGGGTAATATGGGCTGTTACCCATATAACTGCCTTCGAAAATCGGGCCCTTAATCTTTAAGCATGTAGATAGCTAGGTGACTAATGGACAAGAGGATTGCTTGGTAACTTGCCTTCCCAGTGTAAAGGAGGCAGATTTCATTTGTCACTTAGATAAGATTTTAGACAGTGATGAGGAGGAGCTGGCTGTCTTGGTACATGTGGGCAACAATGATGTAGGAAAGTGTTGGGGGGGGGGGGGTTCTGGAAGCCAAATTTAGGGTTTTAGGTAGAAAGCTGAAGTCCAGAACCTCCAGAGTAGCACTCCAGAAATGTTCCCCATTCCATGCTCAGGACTCAATAGGTAGGCAGAGCTCTGAAGTCTCAATGTGTGGATGAAACAATGGTGCAGGGAGTAGGGATACAGATTTGTTAGGGACAGGGAAACATTCTGGGGAAGGAGGAGCCTTTTCCAAAAGGAGAGGCTCCACTTTAATTGGGGTGCAACCGGGCTACTCGGGCTAACATTTAAAAAGAAGATAGAGCAGTTTTTAAATTAGAATCTGGTAGAAAGCCAGTAGTTGCTCAGGAATGCATAGTTAGGAGTAAGGTATCTTTGACATACAGTATACTATCAAAACAGGGAAGCTAGGGAATCCTATAGAAAGAATGCAATAAAGAGAAAATAGCTCAGTTGCCTTTAAGTAAACAGCAGACAGAGTTGAAAGATTGCAAATTATTCCTGTCATCTGCTAAGCAGATTGTAAATACAAATTAAACCATACATTTAAATGTCTGTATACAAATCAGGGAAGCCTGAAAATAAGATGGGAGAGTTAACATATATAGCACTGAATGAAGAGATAGATATAATTGGCAACACAGAGACCTGGTAAAAGGAGCATAGCCAAAGGGATACTGTGATACCAGGGTAGAAATTCTATCGGACTCATAACATGGAAGAAATTGGTAGAAGAATAGCATCACATACTAAAGACAAATTGAAAAGAAGTTTGCCAAAGAGGTAGAACTTCATAATAAAAGCGTTTTCAGGTATATTCAAAGCAAGAAGCCTTTGAGGTAGTCAGTTGCACCATTAGATGATCAAGGGGCAAAAGGGGCACTCAGGGAGGACAACGTCATAACTGAGAAACTAAATTAATTCTTTGCTTTGGTCTTTACTGAGGAAGCTATAAGGAGCTAACCATGTCTGAAATAGTATTTAATGGTGATACAGAGGAAGTGAAACAAATCTCAGTGAACCTGTAATATGTAAGAGGACAAATTGATTAACTGAAGAGTAGCAAATCACCTGGATTGGATGGTACAATCGTGGTCAACATTATTGGCAACCTTACATTTTAGGTATGTTGTGTATAACATCTTGAGAAATAATTTTAAATATTCCAACTGTATGTAATCATAATATTTTAATAGTATGTTCAAAGGTACACAACAAAAAATAAAGATGTCTGTGCAACTTAGACATAGGGGTCTGTCTACTAAACATTTTCACCTTAGGCACAAAATAGGACAAAAAATTTTAGTAAACAGGCCCCATAGTAATTTCTGAGAAAAGAAAATATGACCTGGACAGGATTAATGGCACCCTTCACTAATGTTTGGTTGCACAACCCTTGGCAGTGATGACAGCCTCCAAACATATCTTATAGCCATCTATAAGTTTCATGTCTGCTGGTAGTTTCTCCCACTCTTCAATTGTGATTTGTTCCAGCTCATGAATGTTTCCAGGGTTCATCTAACAAATGGCAGATTTCAGCTCTTTCCAAAGGTTCTTGATTGGATTTAGATCAGGACTCATTGCTGGCCTGTTTAAAACAGTCCATTTGTTCCTTTTTAACTATTCTTTTCTACTTTTGGAAGTATGTTTTGAGTCATTGTCCTGTGGTGAAAGTTAGTCCAGTGTTTCCTGCCCCTGGCTTTCATTGCATATTGATAACCGAGCAGTGGCTTAATATCGCCACTATCCGGTTATTTATTCATTTATTTATTTATTTATTTAACCAGTTTTGTATACCACCTTATCCTTCAATCAAAGTGATTGACAAGACAACAAAGGCTTACATACTGAGGGTATGGGAAAGCAAAAATGATACATTACAATATAAATACAAAACAAAACTATGTTATAATACTATAACATAGTGAAATTAAATATACATAATGGTAAATTTAAGTTATTTCACCAAATGATTCTATAAATAAATAAGTCTTTAAAGATTTGCGAAAGTCCTTAATGTCTTCCTGAGTTCTTAAGTCTTCAGGAATAGAATTCCATAACTCTGGTGCCATAAAGGAAAATGCTCTTTTGGAAGTCATTTGTTTTGATTAGTTTATGTTTATGTTTATGTTTATTGTATTTGATAAAAACCGCCTTTCACAAGAACCAAAGCAGTGTACAATTAAAAATTCAATAAAAGCAGGCCGAGGCCAGTGAAAAGGAAAAGAAATATACAATATTTGACAGGACAGCAGAGGAATCAGGAGAACAGGACAAAACGTTGACAGGAGGTAGGCCTAGGCAAGAACAAGAGGTAGGGAAGAGAATTAATCACACAAAAGGGGAGGGAAGATTGAAGATTGAAAACTAGGGAAAACAAATGGGTTTTTAACTGTTGCTTAAAAGTAGTAAACTGAGGGTCTAGACGGAGGGAGGGGGGAAGGGCATTCCAAAGGGCGGGAGCAGCAAAGAAAAAGGCAGAGGAGCGGGTAGACTGCAGGTGAGCGCGAGAAGGAGAAGGGAGGGTAAGGCGGTTGAGGTGGAAAGAGCGGGGAATGTGTCTAGGAGAGTGAAAGAAGAGGAGATCCGTTAGGTATTGGGGAGTGCTAGTGTGGAAGGCTTTATGAGTCAGGATCAGTAGTTTGAAAGTGGCCCTGAAAGGGATAGGCAACCAGTGGAGGTGAAAGAGCAGAGGAGTGATGTGTTAAAGTTCAAAGGAGTATTAAGTTTATTGATATTTTGAGATCGCCTTGGTCTTATGCTCTTGTCTTTTGAAATTATAGATTGTAGAATATCCACTGAGGATTGGTGAAAATTTTCGAAAATAGTCAATAGGTTTTTATATTTTGCTCTTGCAATAACCGGAAGGAAATGTAATTCTTTGAGGACAGGAGTTATGTGTTCAGATTTTGTAGAGCCAGTTATAATATGCACAGTTGTGTTCTGAACTAATTGGAGAGGATGGATAGAGTGTTCAGGAAGACCTTGATACAAGATGTTTCCAAAATCAAGTAGAGGTGTTATGACTGCCTGACATACCACGCGAAAGTGAATTGTATTTAGGGGTATGTTTACTAAGCAGTCTTAACGTGCGCCCGGCGATAGTGTGCAGGATGCCATAAAAGGAGTGGGCGTTTCGGTCTTAACGTAGCAAAACGGGATTATTGCGCGATAACGCGCACTGCGCACATTATCGGGCGAAACGCCGCTAAGCACGTTAACGTGCAATAATCTTAAGTAGGTGCGCAGACATGCAAACATAGAAGCAGAGGTGTAGCACAATGGTTAATACACTGACTGATGGTACAGGGGTCACGAGTTTGATCCCCCACTGTGCCTAATGCATAAGGCTGGCTGAGGCATCACCCTTTATGTTTAAGTAGTGATTTTTGAGGCATTTTACTTTTATTTTAATTACTGCTGCCAGAAAACACACCCTCACGGTGGCGTAACCTAAGGTGCCGCATAAGGCACCCCATAACGCACTCCATAGGGCACATTATAAAGTGCACTGTCCGCCAAGGCACCCTATAATTTCCCCTATAGGACACCTTATAAGGCGCTTGATAGGGTGCCTTATAAGGTGCCATATAGGGCGCCCTATAAGGTGCCAAATAGGGCGCCCTATAAGGTGCCTTATAGGGCGCCCTATAAGGTGCCTTATGGGGTGCCTTAAGGTTACAGTACTCTGAGGGTGTTTTTGCTGGCAGCACTAATGTACATTAAAAATACACAATGCCTCAGACAGCCCTATCAAATAACCTCACCATGGGTTTGAACCCATGACCTCTGGCTTTACAGGCAGTGAAGTAACCAGTGGGCTACAACTCTATAGCTGCGAACAAAACCCTGGCTGGCCGCAGAAGGACTGCACATCACCACACAAACTGTCTGCTGTGGTTACCAGGATAGGGTTAACCCACCCGTATCCATGATGCACTGCACATGCAAATCAGCAGTCGACAGATGGGCACAAGATGGGAGGGGAGGGGGAAGGGGGGTGTTTGGACCCATAGGCAGATTATGTACCACCACACAACCCACCCTCTGAGGCTCAGGATGGGAAACAGGATCACCCACCAATAGATCCACATTCTACATCCCTGCAATGGCAGCAGTAGAGAGGACCATCAACCCCAGTCCTCCTGGGGAACACCCTACAGGGCAGGCAAAGCAGAGCTGTACACATCCATAAAGCAAAAGCAGACAGACAGTAGGCCTGGAAATGCTGCCCCCCAGCCGCTGCACCCTGCAAGGTGCTCCAGCAAGACACATACTAGCTGCAGACAATCTGCTAGCTAGTCCATAGTGCATGGTCCTGGAGAAAATGCATGTACCCAGAACTGGGATATCAGCATACACACCAAGCAGACACATCAGCGATTGGGCCCCAAAATAGACCCATAAATATCACATGCAAAAAACACCACATAGCACTATGTGGGAACCTAGCCATGCCGTGGTCACTGCTCAGTCAGGGTGAGAGTGACTCCCAAGCAGGACATGCTGTGGCCGGGCACTACAATGTCCGAGCCATTGCACTATGCCCTGTGCAGATGCAGCCAGGCCAGGCCACCCTATCCAGGCTATTCCCACAGTACCTTGCTCCTCATTATGCCATTGGCATGCCAATACTGGCAACAGTGCTAGCAGTGTGGGCTATGGAGGGTGTTGGCAGCCACCACACACTGGATAGACAGACACACACTCCACACACCTATGCCAGCATTGTGCAACTATAGAGGTGTTTGGCAGCCCTGGCCACCACACCAGTCCTGGGCACAGTGCAGGCATGGCTATGGTACACAATACTGTTGGGGTCACTCTGTCAGACACCAGACTTGAGGCACACTCCACAAACATCAGAAAGGTTGCTATGATGCAGCTCAATCAGCCAATTGTGCTTAACGTAGGAATTGCTATCTGCCAGTTATCATAGCAACTTTTTGATAGCTGTGTACAGTTTTCCCATGTTTAGGGTGGCATTGCTAAGGTATGCAAGTGCTAGTATGGGGAGATGCACGCAGGGCCCAACATCCTGCCTCTCCAGGAGGCTTGGGATAATGGAGCCTGTGGGTGCGGGTGTGTCTGCCCCTGTTGGCCGCTGCTCTAGGGCAGAGGTTCCCAACTCCAGTCCTGGAGGGCCAAACACGGTTCGGGTTTTCATGCTGTCCCTAATGAATATGCATGAGATACATCTGCATACCATGGTGGTGGTGCATAGCAATGCAGCACAGCCACATTTATTAGAGGCAGCATGGAACCTGAATTGTGTTTGGCCCTTCGGGACTGCATTTGGAAGACTCTGCTCTAGGTAATGCGCATGTTTATGGTGTCTGTGCTCTGTAGGGTAAAATATAGATGTTTTGGGCATGTCTACGTCATCTGCACTACAGGTTCTCTCTGTATTAGCACATTGTAGTAGTGGGTAAAACATGGGGGTTGGGTTGGCAGGCACTACAGCTGGGACTTGAACCTGTGACCTTCTTCTCCTGAACACCCTGGCTGTGTGCACTGCACCACCGTGTTGCCACAGAGACAGTGCATTCCCTGGAGATACCATGACTGTTCATCAGACAGGGCCTGTCTGTTGCAGTGCATGGCACCCACCTACACAGGGCTAGGCCACGGTCTGCTCTGGGCAGCAGCCACTGCCCCCTCCACCACCAGTACCCCTCTGCCACCCTGCTGACATGCCCGTCTGCTGGTGGTGCTGGTGGAGCACAGTCTCAGGCCATCCATTGTGCAGGTAGGCGGTTGCCTATGGTGCAGGTTCTGGGATAGGGGTGCCTGCATAGATGTCCATGCTTTCCCCCAGCACCACCTGCCAATTTTCTGTGCCCTTGGAGGTACTGCAGTGCCAGGCCCCACAGTACCTGCTGGGTACTATCCCCTTGACACTGTGGGAAGCACACTCGTGCCCATGCTGGGCCCTTATCAGTTACTGTCTGGCTGCTCTACTGTTTCAGCATTCCTATGGGCCACCTAGGCATCACCCTAGTCCACACTGTGGCCAAGCTGCAGCACATCATGTGACATCTGCAGCCCTCTGTGTCCCCTTTCCCAGCATCTGTCCAATTGCCCATTCCGACATGCCCGCCCTGCTGCTGTGGAACATGTGCATGCCATAGGAAACCTGTCCAATGGAGAGGGAAACGCTGATCAGCGCCATTTCACTGTGGGATCATTCACCTTGTATGGGGACGGAGCGTAGACCCTTCCAAAATTCATATCATTTTTTTGGAGCTTTCTTGGGAGTGTTTTTTTGATGTTTCCCATTAATATCACTATTGCCCAGCTTGGTTATGTTTTTTTTATATTTTGTTGGGGTCATTTTCAATGTTTATTTGCACTTTTGTTCCGTGCACATGTATCACACTTATCACTTTTTTGTGGGTTTCCCTGGTTTTGCTGTACATTGCCGACAGAAATGGTTTCTCTTCCCTTTAAATCAGCTCTAACGGCAGGGCTTCACTGACGTTAGTTTTCAGCCTAGGATTTCACAGCGTTAGTGTGCAGAGAGCCTCTCCCCTCCCACTCTCTGCCCATTGACCCCTTCTCTCCACCCCTGGGGAGCCTTCCTCCGCCCTCCGGGAGCCTTTCCCCACCTTTCCCCGCTTCAGCATTCGTTTGCGCCACTGCACGCGTTATCGCGCGATAAGGTACCTGTGTGCCTGTTAAAGCACCATTATCACGCGATAAGGTACCTTATCGTATGATAACATCACAGAGCACACATTAAGATGGTTTAGTAAGCATACCCCTTAGTATTGGTTTTAGGGGCATGTTTACTAAAACCCCGCTAATGTGGGGGCCGCGCTAGTGTGCGGGTGCCATATAAGGAGTGGGTGTTTCAAGCAGAAAAAAAAATGGGATTAATCATGCGCTAATGTGCGCGGCACCCATGTGCGCCCCGCACATTAGCGCATGAGAAAGCTGCGCGGGAGGCATAAGTGGCGCGCTGATGTATAAGCAGAGCCACAGCACAATGGTTAAGACACTGAACAGAGGTGCAGGGATCAGGGGATCAATCCCCCACTATGCCCAATGAAGAATGCTGGCAGAAGCATTACCTATTATGGGTAAGATTGCTTTAGGAGGCATTTTACTTTTTATTTTAATTACTACTACTAGCAAACGCACTCTCAAAACGTGTTAACATAAGGCGCCCCATAAGGCACATTTTAAAGTGCACTGTCCGCCAAGGCACCCTAGAATGTTGCTTATAGGGCGCTTTATAGGGTGCCGTATGAGGTACCGCAAGGTCACAGCAATGTTTTTGATGGCAGCACTGTGCAGTTTAAGGAATGAAAAGCATAAGTAGGTGCGCCAACATGTAAGGAGGAGCAGCAGTGTAGCACAATGGGTAAGGCACTGAGTGCTAATACAGGGGTCATGAGTTTGCTCCCCAGTGTGCCTAATAGGTAAGGTTGGCTGCAGCATCAGCTTTGCAATGTATGTATTTTTTCCTGCAGCACTTTAGTTGTATTTTATTAATTGCTGCCAGCAAACAGGTCCTCATGTGCCGTAATTGAAGGTGCCGCATAAGGCACCCTATAAGGCACTCCATAGTGCACATCAAAAAGTGCACTGTCCGCTACGGCACCCTAAAATGTCCCCTATAGGGCACCCTATATGTTGCTCCAGAAGGATAACGTATAATGCACCTTATATGGACGGTAACCATAAGGTAACCTATAGGGTGCCCTATAAAGCGCCCTCTGAGGCACTTTATGGGTACAGTACGATGAGGGTGTTTTTGCTGGCAGCAATAATGTACATGAAAAAGAGATAACACTCAGGGCAGCCCCATCAAACAACCCCACTGTAGGTTGGAACCCATGACCTCTGGCTCCACAAGCAGTGAAGTAACCATTGTGCTACAGCCCTATAGCTGCCAGCAAGCCCCTGGCTGGCTGCAGAGGGAGTGCATGTCACCACACAGACAGTCTGCTGTGGTCACCAGGATAGGGTTAGCCCACCCATACCCATGATGCACTGCACATGCAAATCAGCTGTCCACAGATTAAAAACAAGATGGGGAATACACCCCCACAGCACCCCGGCCTGGTAGGGGGAAGTGACCATGTGCACCACCACAGCACCTCGGCCTGGTAGGGGGTACTGACCGTGTGTTTTACTGGCACAGAGTAGCTACACACCGTCACATTGTGCGGGTACTGTGCTCACCCTGAGGGTGCGGTGAGGCACCCAGCACCAGGTCCACAGCACCTTCCATGGCTGAAAGAGGCCATGCCGGAGGTCCAAAGCAGTGTTAATGTGTGAGATAGGTAGTTTCTGCAGATAGCACCTTGGATGTCTCAGTCAGGTGTAGCCCCCATGGACTCCCAGGTGGGCCATGCACCACCACCCCCTCCTCCAGGGCTGAGGGTAGAAAACAGGACCATCAACCCCAGTCCTGCTTGGGAACAGACACCCTACAGGGCAGTCAATACAGCTCTGCACACATCCATAACACAATAGCAGACAGACATTAGGCCTGGATATGCTAAGCTACACCCCACCACCATTTGATATTCTCCTGCAGCAAGCCTTCAGCCACTGCACCCTGCAAACCACTCCATCAAGACACATACCAGCTGCAAACAGTCTGCTAGCTAGTCCATAGTGCATGTTCCCAGTGGAAATGCATGCACCCAGAACTGGAATATCAGCATACACAACAAGCAGATAAATCAGTGACTGGGCCCCAAAAGGAAACCCATAAATATCACATGAGAAAAACACTACAGAGCACTATGGGGGTGCCTAGCCATGCTGTCGTCACTGCACAGTCAGGGTGAGAGTGATCCCCCAGCAGGACATACTGAGGTCACCCTGTTTGTGTAGGTGGTGGCCGGGCACTACAATGTCCCAGCCAGTACCCTATGCCCTGTGCAAATGCATCCTGGCCAGGTCACCCTGTCCGGGCTATACCCATGGTACCTTGCTCCTCATTATGCACATTGGCAGGCCAATACTGGCAACAGAGCTGGCAGTGTGGACTGTGGAAGGTGTTTGCAGCCACCACACACTGTATAGACAGACACACACTCCCACACCTATGCCAGCATTGTGCTACTATAGAGGAGTTTAGCAGCCCTGCCCACCACACCAGTCCTGGGCACAGTACAGGCATGGATATGCCACGCAATGCTGTTGGGGGTCACTCCCCAGGGTGGTAAACACTGTCAGAGACCAGACCTGAAGCACACACCGCAGACATCAGAAAGATTGTTATGATGGAGCTCAATGAGCAAACTGTGCTTAACGTAGGAATTGCTATCTGCCAGTAATCATAGCAAACTTTTGATAGCTGTGTACTGTATTCCCAGGTTGACCAGATCAAAGGCCGAAGATAGATCCAAAGAAACTGCAAGTGAAATATTGCCCTGATCATGTGCAACATGTACTTCATTGAGTAGGGATAGAAGGATTATTTCTGTACTGTGGCCAGGGCGAAATCCTGATTGGTGGGGGTGTAGAAAGTGACTTGAGTCGAGGTGAGAGGATAGCTATGTAAAAAACAATTTTTCTAGAATTTTGGAAAGGAATGAAAGGTTTGAGATAGGGCGGCAATTGGACAAGACATCAGGGGCCAGAATGGGATGAACAGTGGCGTGCTTCCAAAAGTAAAGGAAAGATACTGTACCAGATATGTCTAGGGAAAATATCTGTGATGGCTGGTATCTGCTGTGACAGCGGCAGCACACATTTATTTATTAGCTTTTATATACCGCACTATTTAGTATCAGAATGGTTTACAAGAAACACGAACAGTCAAGCAACTTTACATAGAACAGGCATAGACATCAAAAAAAGCAACTTTACATAGAACAGGCATAAACAGCAAATCTAAATAACATAAAGGCAGGTAAGTAGTAGTAAGCAAATGTATCAACGTAAGGCATAAGGTGAGAGGGAGAAAAGGGGCAGGGGTAGGGGAAGAACTAAGTACATTTTGTGCAGCCGGGTCTCTGTGTAAGTGGAGAGGCCAGCATTAAGAGAGAGTACACATACATGCTGCCGCAGTCAGAAGAGAGTTCTGTCACCTGCACTGCCACCATACTGCAATGTCAGCATTGTGTGAGGGTGGGGGTGACAGTACAGTGGCTGCAGCCTGCTGCTGGAGAAATAAGTATCCCGGTGCTCTATGTCAGGTGCAATGCTCCAGTTGCCACTGTCAGTGGGATGGCAAGCATGTAAGCAGCAGGTGCAGTAGAGCACATCCTGATGCCTCCCTCCTGAGGTCTAAGGCAGCAGCACCCGTGCCCATATGCCCTGGTGGAGGGGCACAAGAGTGGCATGGTGCGAATAGCTGCATGTATGTTACCTCAATATGACCTCCGGCAGCACTGAGATGGTGACTAGGGTACGCTTGCAGGGGGAAGGGATTGGCTTGCATACTGCCTACCACCATCTTGTGGATCATGGGACATGGCTAGTGTGCCTACTGGATGGGCTGGGCCTGGAATCAGGATGCCCCCCACTTGCGCATATTGAGTGGATATATGCATGTGCTGTGTAAAGATTCCACTGAGCCAGGAATACCTTGTAATATGCGAACAGCCCATGTCTGAGGAAAAAATGAGCATTCTGCTCACCTGCCAAATGATGACCAGAATCAGCGTGTGCTCCGGTGACCCCTCCATAACTCAGCACTCAGTTGGTCACAACCATCTGAACCAGATGTGAATCTAGATAACCTCTTGTGGTCTGCAACATATGAGAGTAGTCCATGACTGGCCCTCAAGCACACACCATGCAATGGATATGTTTGTCATTCTGCTAGGACACCCATGGGCTAGAATGTGAGTGTTCAAGTATCATGGCCTGCCCCTCTGACTGGACAGATCCCATATGCACAACATGCATGTCAGTTGCACCAGCAGCATAGCAAAGCTATGCAACATACAGACCTCACAAGACACCCTTTTCACACACCTGCCTTATAAACCCCATCAGACAAGTATGGCACAGAGCCTGCAGTCAGCTAAGCAGACATAGCACTCCCCAAGTCATGCCCACATGCAGCCTGACAATGACCACCTATATACCCATGGACTAATATATCCAAGCATTTGCTCTGTAGCTTCAAACACATGCCCCATGTGTGTGTATGAGCAAGGGGGCATGGGTTCAAGGCCAACCAGTGGATCAGGAATGCATTGTCCAGATGTGTTAGCTGTATCACACTTGTCTGGAACAGAGGAATCATGTACAATGCCCCACATTTTGTCCAGTAGTGTATCCCAACACACTGGTTGAGAACCACTGTTCCAAACTAGGGCAACATAAATAATGCAATAAGAATGGTACCCTAAGACAGCGCTCTGATGAAATGCCATCATTATCTGGCAATGCAGTGCCTACTTCTCTCTCAGCTATAGTGCAATCTGTGTTGTTTTACAGGTACAAACATAGATGGTAAGCTCTCCAGGGATAGGAAAATGCCTACTGGGCTTGAATGTAACTCCACTTAAGCTGATTGTTTTTTATGTACATTGCTTTGCAACATTCCTAAATGCTGCATGGGATTCCTCCATCCACAATGCTGCTGGTGGGGGAAGGTGCTGCAACATCGCCTTTTTAATCATGATATTGTAGCACCTTCCCCCACTAGCAAAAGTGCAAGCAGAGACACACCACCAGCACCACCCCCCCCCCCCCCCAACCACAGCTTCGCAGGAACGTGGCTGCTTTGAATGATTAGTCAAGGAAGCAGTTTATACATAAATTAAATTTTGGACAATAGCCTTGCAAGTTTGATAGTTGTTAGCATTACTTCAACCTTTGCGGGTAAGACATGTTGAAAAGCTGGGTGATAGATTACATATAGGTATGCATATACTCCATTTCACAGGATAGTAAAGAGGTGAATAGGAAGACAACATACCAATGACTTTAATAAGAAGTGATATCTTATAAGAGGCAGACCTCGGGCATCTGTCGAACGAGAGAAGTCATAGAATGAAGGTGATAGGGCGCAGGTTGAGGAGTAATCTACGGAATTATTTCTTTACAGAAAGGGTGATAGAAGTATGTAATAAGCTCACAATGGAGATGAGAACAGTATCTGAATTCAAAAGGGGAAGGGAAGGAGTACTGTAGTTCAAGGCAATTTACCTTCAAATACAGTAATATTTTCCTATACTTGGAGAGTTTATAATATAAGTTTGTACCAGAGAGCTAAGTGACATCTCAAATCACAAGGAGTAGCAGTAGGATTCCAACCCAGCTGTGCAAGATCTTAGACCACTGCTCTAACCATTACGCTACTGCTCCACAGCAGGAATTGTCAGAGGGGAGGATGAGAGCTGAGTAGAATGGATAGGCCCAAAGGTCTTTTTCTGCCATCGGGTTCTGTGTTTCCTTAGGTACAGTTGGGATACATCCTTAGCAATATAGACAATACAGTATAGGCTGAGTAGACTGAATTGAGTAATTGATCCTTAGCAGTGTAGATAATATCGGATGAGGTAGACTGAATGGACTAATTGATCTTTATCTGTCATCACCTGCAAGGTTACAATGTAAGTAGAATGCAAAACTTTGAAAATTTAAGTCAGATGGTATTATACATTGTGATAAGAAACAATATTTGAAATATTTACAGTTGAATGCGGACAAAAATGTCAACTTAGAAAATTGAAAAATAGAGAGCATGTAAAAGAATGATAGGCCAGACACAGATTATGTCAGGATTATAACTGGCAAAAATATTTATTCCAACTGTGCAATTTAAAAAGGAATACTTACATTTGAGATAAAAGAAAACAGTTTGAAGTCTCGGGCTTTTGCAGTATTTTTTGTATCACAACTTGTTGAAATGTTATATATGACATTTTCCAGTTCAGACACATTTTAAGAGCAATTCTTAAAGAGATAGTATGCGTGCACTACTGTTTGAAAATTGCCATGGATACCAAGTACACATAGGGGTATGTTTACTAAACCGTCTTAATGTACGCTCTGACATGTTAGCGCGCGATAAGGCACCTTATCGCGTGATAATGGCGCTTTACCATGCGATAAGGCGCCTTGTCGCGCGCTAACGCGCTCAGCGGCACAAACGAGCACTGAAGGCGGAGTAAAGGCTCCCTGAGGGCGGAGGAAGGCTCCCCAGGGGCAGAGAGAAGGGGTCAATGGGTGGAGAGTGGGAGGGAAGAGGCTCCCTGCACACTAACGCTGTGGATTTCGGGGCTGAAAACGAATGCTAGTGAAACCCTGGCGTTAGAGTAGATTTAAAGGGAAGAGAAACCATTTCCGTCAGCAATGTACAGCAAAGCCAGGGAAACCTAAAAAAGGCGATAAGTGTGATACATGTGCACAGAACAAAAGGGCAGATAAATATTGAAAATGACCTGAACAAACTGGAAAAAAACATAACCTAGCTGGGCAATAGTGATATCAATGGGAAACATCAAAAAACACTACTGAGAAAGCTCCAAAAAAAAGATATCAATTTTGGAAGGGGTTATGCTCTGTCCCCATACAAGGTGAATGATCCCACAGTGAAATAACATTGATCAGGGCTTTCCCTTGTTACTGGACAGGTTTCCTATGGTATGCACATGTCCTGCAACAGCAGGGTGGGCATGTCGGAACGGGCAACTGGACAGATGCTGGAAAAGGGGACACAGAGGGCTGCAGGCGGCACATGCTGTGGTGCAGCTGGGCCACAGTGCGGACTAGGGTAATGCCTAGGTGGCCCATATGAATGCTGAAACAGTAGAGCAGCCAGACAGCAACTGATGAGGGCCCAACACGGGCACGAGTGTGTTTCCCACAGTGTCACAGGGGATAGTACCCAGCAGTTACCCCCAAGGGTACAGAACATTGGCAGGCAGTGCTGGGGGGAAGCGTGGACATCTATGCAGGCACCCCTACCCCAGAACCCGCACCATAGGCAGCCGCCTACCCGCACACTGGATGGCCCGAGACTGCGCACCACCAGCAGCACCAGCAGAAGGGCATGTCAGCATGGTGACAGAGGTACTGGTGGTGGAGGGGGCAGTGGCTGCTGCCCACAGCAGACCATGGCCCAGCCCTGTTTAGGTGGGTGCCGTGCACTGCAACAGACAGGCTCTGTCTGACAAACAGTCATGGTATCTCCAGGGAATGCACTGTCTCTGTGGCAACATGGTGGTGCAGGGCACACAGCCAGTGTGTTCAGGAGCAGAAAATCACAGGTTCAAGTCCCAGCTGTGGTTCCTGCCAACCCAGTCCCCATATTTTACCCACTAATACAGACAGAACCTTTAGTGCAGATAACGTAAACATGCCCAAAACGCCTACATTTTACCCTACAGAGCACAGACACCATAAACATGCGCATTACCTAGAGCAGAGTCTCCCAAAAGCAGTCCTGGAGGGCCAAACACCATTCAGGTCCCATGCTGTCTCCAATAACTATGGCTGTGCTGCATTTCTATGCACCGCCCCCATGGTATGCAGTTGTATCTCATGCATATTCATTAGGGACAGCATGAAAACCCGAACAGGGTTTGGCCCACCAGGACCGGAGTTGGGAACCTCTGCCCTAGAGCAGCGGCCAACAGGGGCAGATTCACCCGCACCCACAGGCTCCATCATCCAAAGCCACCTGGAGAGGCAGGATTTGGGGCCCTGTGTGCATCTCCCAATACTAGCACTTGCATACCTTAGCAATGCCACCCTAAACCTGGGAATATGGTACACATCTATCAAAAGGTTGCTATGATTACTGGCAGATAGCAATTCCTAAGTTAAGCACAATTTGCTGATTGAGCTGCATCATAGCAACCTTTCTGATGTCTGTGGAGTGTGCTACAGGTCTTGTGTCTGACAGTTTTTACCACCCTGGGGAGTGACTCCTACAGTACTGCGTACCATAGCCATGTCTGCACTGTGCCCAGGACTGGTGCGGTGGCCAGGGCTGCCAAACACCTCTATAATTGCACAATGCTGGCATAGGTGTGGGGAGTGTGTGTCTGTCTATCCAGTGTGTGGTGGCTGCCAACACCCTCCTCAGCCCACACTGCTAGCACTGTTGCCAGTATTGGCCTGCCAATGTGCATAATGAGGAGCAAGGTACTGTGGGTATAGCCTGGCCTGGGCAGTATGCATCTGCACAGGGCATAGGGTACTGGCTGGGACATTGTAGTGCCCAGCCACCACCTGCACAGACAGGGTGGCTACAGCATGTCCTGCTGGGAGGTCACTCTCACCCTGACTGAGCAGTGACCATGGCATGGCTAGGTTCCCCCATAGTGCTACATAGTATTTCTTTCAAGTGATATATATGGGTTTTCCTTTTGGGGGGCCTAATCACTGATTTGTCTGCTTGGTGGGTGTGCTCACATCCCAGTTTTGGGTGCATGCATCTCCTCCAGGAACATGCACTGTGGACTAGCTAGCAGCCTGTCTGCAGTTAGTATGTGTATGGCTGGAACACCTTGCAAGGTGCAGCAGCTGGATACTCACTATGTCAGACAGTGGTGGGGGCAGCTGAGTATTTCCAGGCCTACTCTTTGTCTGCTATGCTTTGTCTGGAATGCTACAGATCTGCACTGACTGCCCTGTAGCGCATCTGTTTCCCAGCAGGACTGGGGTTGTTGGTTCCCTCTACTCCCACCATGGCAGGGCTGTAGAGTGTGGATGTGTTGGGGGGGGGGGGTGGAGAAGGGAAGGGGAGGGAAGATCCTGTCCTCCACCCTGATCCCCAGAGAGCAAGATCGGTGGTACTACATAATTCCACCTGTGTGTCCAGCCACCACCACCCCTCACCCCTCTCCCCTCTCCCCCCCCTTTCCCTCCCCCCAGGGCAGTTTTCAGATTAAGGGGCTAGTGACTAAGTTGCGCTAATGTTAAAGTGAGATACTTACTACTACTGCTACTACTTAGCATTTGTATATCTCTACCAGGCATACGTAGCGCTATACACATGCAAGTAAGAGAGAGTTCCTGCTCCACAGAGCTTACAATCTATTCAAGACAGACAAACAGAACAAACAGGGGACTAGGGCAATTCTTTAATGGAAATGATTAAAACACACATGGATATTAAACAAGAGGAAAAGGGGTTCAGGATCCAAAAGTGTTAGTTTAGCACAGGCCCCATGTTATTCAGTGGGACCTAGTTACACGCACTTATGGTGAACTAACGCATGTTAACATTAGCGCACTTTAGTAACTAGCCCCCTAATAGAGATACTGTTGTTACTCAACTGTGTTAAAGTAATGTATTTTCCAGCAGTGATATTTACTGCAGGAATCACTAGCCTGCAGTACTTCAGTAAATAAAAATTATTGTTGCTGCAGCCAGGAACATCATATGTTCCTGGCTGTAGTAACCAAGGTAGCATGTCCCCAAGCTGGGCCCATTAGCTCTTAAAGAGACCAATAGTGGGATGCATTAACCGCACCCCTGCCCCCCCCCCCCCCACCCATCCCATGACATGAAATCTCTCCATCCTGTCACTTCCCCAGCACTTCACATCCCATTCGTTGACCACCTGAACCTCCCTGATGTTTCGTGGTGGGCAGAGTGATCCTCAGTCACATCCACCCTGATAGTCCCAGGTTCAAAGTGGCATCAGTTGACCCCTAGCCATAGTCTCACATTACTACCTTTACAAAACACCATGGAAAACCCAGTAGGTGCTGAGGAAAGGTGTCAGGAGGTCGAGGGATAGAACTTCGAGTAATGGTGGGTGATAGGGGGAATGAGGTAGTGGGGTTATGACTTGTGTTGAGGGATTTTTGGTGGGGGAACTTTTATAAGTAGCAGTGGCTCCTTCAAGAGGCTCCCAAGGAGCATCAGAGCCCAATGCTCCCAGGGAGGAAAGATAATGCTAGCTCAAAGTTGGTGTTATTTTCACAGCAATAATGCAGTTTGCAAAATTAAAAGCTGCATTATTTGATTTACATAATGATGTCTTTCATGTATTTGAATGCTTTGCATTTTATTATTATGTAACTCACGTTGTGCAAAAAAAATGCATTGAGGGCAAATAATGCAGGATTTTTCTATTTGATGTGTTACTTGGCCAAAATCGTGCAGTTAAGATGATTTTTAACCCATAATTGCTATGAAAGTTGCCCTTTTATGTAAAAGGTAGACTAGGTAATCTGTGATTAGAGTTGAAATGTATATAGTCTAACAATTATAAAATTTGGTGAAATGGACATTTAGAAAACTGTCAGAAGTGCAAAAAGTCCATAGAGCAGTGCACAGGGGTAAGCAACCAAGAGCTGCTGTCCATCCATGGCTAGTGTAGAAATAAATATTTTGGAAGCAGATAGACTACACCATCCAATAACAACCACAGCCAGCAAGGTTCCCAGTAATCCTCTATAAGAGAAGACAGAGGGGTTAAACATTTTAAGACATTCACTAGTGAATATATAATAGGCTAAAAATTAAACTTACAGAAGGGCAACACTGAAAGAATGCATACGTGAAATAGGATGATAGGCAATGTTTTGCTCTGGATAGAAGGCAAGGTTACAATTACAGCATCTATTTATTTATTTAGAAACATTCATATTACACTAATCCATATCTGAAAGGATCATAGTAAACCTTAAATAAAATGGAATAAATAATACAACAGCAAAACAATTCATAATATAATGATAAAACTTCAAATTGCATATAAATAATAATCATAAAACATAAAACAATAGCAAACAAAATGAAAATCAGCGGAATCTTATAAATATTAAATTTGCCCCACAATAAAAACAATAGAAAATTAGAACCTTTAGTTAAAGAAAGAGAGGCCTAGTGGTTGAGACAAGTTGCTGAAGGCTGGGGGTTCAAATCCCACTGCAGGACAGCAACCTCAGGCTAGAGCAGAGCTACTCAATTCCAGTCCTGGTGGCCCGCAACCCTGCAGGTTTTTGGGATATCCCTAATGATATGCATGAGATATATATGCATTAGAGATAGCCTGCCAACCTGACTGGTGTTTGGCCCTCCAGGGCTGGATTTGGAGACCCCTGCCTTACACCTCTGTCATTTAAGATTGTAAGTGGGCAAGGTACAGATGTTCTAGACATCAAAAGGGTAGATAGAATGTGTCACATTCCTCCTAGATTCTCAACACCACCAAAAAGTTGTCTAATAGACAATATTTTGGTGGTGGTGAGAAGCAAGGAGGAATGTGACAAATTCTAACCTTTTTGATGTCTTGGACATCTGCACCTTGCCCACTTACAATCTTAAATGACAGAGGTGTAAGGCAGGGGTCTCCAAATCCAGCCCTGGAGGGCCAAACACCAGTCAGGTTGGCAGGCTATCTCTAATGCATATATATCTCATGCATATCATTAGGGATATCCCATAAACCTGCAGGGTTACGGGCCACCAGGACTGGAATTGAGTAGCTCTGGGCTAGAGGGACTGGGGCTTCTAGTCCCACAGGCATGCCTTAACACTCCATTGCCTTAGGTACAAAATGTAGATTGTGAGCCCTTTGGGGACATTGCTTTGATCTGGCAAAAACAGTATATAAGCATTACTAAATAAATGAAAAGCCTATGAGAAAAAAATGAGCTTTAACTTTCTTTATGAATACCAACAGCTCTCCTTTGTGACACAAATCTGAAGGTGAGGCATTGCACTAGACTGGGCCAGCAATGGACAATATTGCAGCTAGCACACACATCTCAGTAAGATGAAACTTTTTCACAGAAGGGCCTCTTAACAAACCTCGTCCTGTGCTAACCTATAATGATCTGATATGTATCCCTCATATGAACTAATTAACATCCTGGAAAAGGTCAAAAATCACCAGACAGATTGACTGATTTTGACTTTGAAAGTCCATATATCCTCTGTGTGAAAGATATGAACAACCATAAGGCTAAATTAGGTCTCATGTATAGAAAGCATCCTAAAATGAGGCAGTTCAGCATTGCAATCAAATATGAAAATGTGCACATCATGAATTTCTGTACAGCAGTTAGGTAGACAGAAATTATAGAATTTGCAGAATCCTTCTTGCTTCCATCTGAGTTGAAGCCAAGGCTGGGATCTGATGTCATAAGCTTTTCTGTGCAAATAAAGTACATGGGAATTATTTTTTCTCCTTGCATATCCAATCCCAATTTAGGCCAGTCATTACATTGACAGTCCTCATCTGGAAACCATCCTACTACTACTATTGCAAATGCTATGTGTGCCTTTGAGTCAGTCCTGACTCCTGGCGACCCAGAAGCTCCTGGGTTTTCTTGGCAGTGTCACTGGAAGTAGATTGCCAGGCCTTTCTTCTGAGGCAATGGAGGGTTAAGTGACTTGCCCAAGGCCATAATGAGTGCTAGTGGGAATTGAACCCTGGTTGCTTGGTTACTAAGCCAGTGTTCAAACCACTAGGCTACTCCTCCACTATTGCTACTGACCATTTGTATAGCACTACAAGACGTTCGTAGCACTGCGTAGACACATGTAAAAGACAGTCCCTGCTCATCAAAGCTTATAATCATCCACCAGGGCTCCTACTAGAATCCTTTAATCACGGGCCCTAAATCTGACCACTAGATGTTCCTGATGTGTGATCTCTATGGCTCCTTCCTCCCAGGCTCTCTAAATTCTGTCTCCACGGCATCCTGATTGCTGACCAACTTGGAAAAGAAAGAGCAGAGCTAGGAAGTGTCACAGCAGTTCACCCATTCCCACATTTCTAAATTGATATTTGGGGGCTGATAGCCATGGGATATTGGGTTAAAGATAGCCAGATAAGTTATTCAGTTATCTTTCACTGGATACTGAAAAACATAAAGGGTTAAGTAAAGACTTAACTGGCTAAGGTGGCTAGTTACTAGGCTGCAGTCAATGAATAACGCAACTTGAGATCAACCTCACAAACCGCATTATTGTGCACTCCGGGAGCACTGGGCCATTAACACACATGCTGATATTTCCAAGGAGCCATTCTAAAAGGACCAGTAATTTCCAAAATCAGGTTAAACCCCCTCCCCCTTCCACACAAGATTCCCCCACACCCCCCAATATCACCCCATGGACCCTTTCTCTTACCTCCTAGCAGACGTACTATAAACTACCATTATGGGTCAACCAGTGCCATTTTGAACCGAGTGGCAGAAGGGGCAGGACCGACTGGAGATCACTCCTTCCCCATTCAACATAGACCTTCAGAGATTTCTTCAGGTAGGATCAGGGGAACCTATAGAGGGTGGGGATTGGGGAGAGTGTCCACAGGGTGATTTCAGGGGGGTAAAGCAGTCTTCTGGGGGGGGGGTCTAGTGTGGGGGTTGGAGTATCTTGACAGGGAGGGAGCAGGGTCATTCCCAATTTCACAAGGTACCAGTTTTGAGCTGGCGCTACTTTTCCAGGAATGCAGCTTGCAAAGTTCAACACAGACTGAGTTATTCAATTATCAGAATAATGAGGTGTTTTGCCTGCATTTTCATGCTTTGGATCTCATTATGCAGCATGCATTCCAGTAAACTAATGTGTGTTATAGTAAAATGACTAGATATAGGGGAGTGAGTGGAAGGAGTCTCTGCCCGATTGTGCTCTGCTGCTGTGTGGTCTCTACAGGCACCTGTAGGGCTGCATCCACGCGGCGCCTGCCCCGACGCCATCTACGGGGCATAAGAGAAGGAGCGCTTCCTGTGTCAGTCGGGAGTGAGTGGAAGGAGTCTCTGCCCGATTGTGCTGTGCTGCTGTGTGGTCTCTACCGGCACCTGTAGGGCCGGCACTCACGCGGCGCCTGCCCCGATGCCATCTACGGGGCATAAGAGAAGGAGCGCTTCCTGTGTCAGTCGGGAGTGAGTGGAAGGAGTCTCTGCCCGATTGTGCTCTGCTGCTGTGTGCTTTCTACCGGCACCTGTAGGGTCTGCATCCACGCGGCGCCTGCCCCGATGCCATCTACGGGGCATAAGAGAAGGAGCGGTTCCTGTGTCAGTCGGGAGTGAGTGGAAGGAGTCTCTGCCCGATTGTGCTCTGCTGCTGTGTGCTTTCTACCGGCACCTGTAGGGCTGCATCCACGCGGCGCCTGCCCCGACGCCATCTACGGGGCATAAGAGAAGGAGCGGTTCCTGTTTCATCCGGGAGTGAGTGGAAGGAGTCTCTGCCCGATTGTGCTCTGCTGCTGTGTGCTTTCTACCGGCACCTGTAGGGTCTGCATCCACGCGGTGCCTGCCCCGATGCCATCTACGGGGCATAAGAGAAGGAGCGGTTCCTGTGTCAGTCGGGAGTGAGTGGAAGGAGTCTCTGCCCGATTGTGCTCTGCTGCTGTGTGGTCTCTACCGGCACCTGTAGGGTCGGCACTCACGCGGCGCCTGCCCCGACGCCATCTACGGGGCATAAGAGAAGGAGCGGTTCCTGTGTCAGTCGGGAGTGAGTGGAAGGAGTCTCTGCCCAATTGATCGGCTATGGGCAGAGGCAGATTGGGACACTGCTGCAAATAGGAAAGGAGCATTAAAGAGGCCTGTTTTAACGGCATGCGCCCCTTACCTAATGTATGGTAATCAGGACTATGGGCAGTGGGGAAAAAGCTTGGACGGCAATTTTTCTAAACATCCCTGCCAGGCGTCATTGATTGGATTAGGACGGGCTGTGCCTCTTAAGAGGGGAGGAAGGGAAATCTAGACTAGGATAGCTCTACAAAGAAATGGCAATGTATTGATTGTTATGATGTGTGATATGAAAATTATACTCTAATGTTTTATAATTATGCTGATATGCTGTGGCCAACAGTTTTCTTGTCATGTTTGGTTGAAATCTAGTAGAGCACAGCTAATATGTCCGGGGGGAGGGAAGGGGGTGGGGGAGGGTTGGGAGTAGCGACCCGAGGCCGTCATGCTGGTTGCCCAGCTGTGGCATTGAAATATGTATGTACTAAGTTCAGTGCAGATACTGTGTCTTAAATTATTACGGTCACCATGCCAACTGATTATTGACCCTCCCCCCCACCCACCCACCCACCTACCTACCTACCTTCCTTTAGGATGCACTGCAAAGAGACAGTTTAGCAAATAAGTCAATGCAAGGAAAGAACTACCTTATATAGTTGACTAGCTCCTAGTGGTGCATCCTGCAAGATGGCATCAAAGGTGGGAGTGAATGGGCAACGATCCTGCATCCCAACCTTTGGAGGTGCACAAGGGAGAGGTCAGGGGCTTCAGACCAACTATAGGCTCTCTGATTGAGACACTCCCTGACCAGAGTGACCAGGCTAGGGCTGCCCAGGGAACCTGGGCTAGGAGCAACCTATCCCAGAGCAACTGGCCAGGGATACCCTGATGCAGAGAGCACAGTGGTCCGTTGACACGGGGAGCCTGGGGCAGGGTCAATCTGACACAAGGTGCTCTGATACAAGGTGTCCAGGCCAGGAGCTCCCAAGGAGGTCAAGGCGGGATTGGGAGTATCAGGAATTTGGGAATGTCAGGGGATTGGGGAGATTGGGGGGAATCAGGAGTATAGAATGGGGATCGTGGAGTTACGAAAAGAATCAAGGAAGCAGGATGGGGAATTGGATGGGGAATCTGGGGGTCCAGGGCCTTCTGGGTCATCAAGGAACCTTTTCATGTTGGGATAGAGGATACTGGGAGTCTGCACAGTTGTTTTATATCTCTCTTGCTGTCAGTATGTGAGCCATTCAGGGCTGATGCTTAGAGTGCCAAAGTTTTCGGGGCAACCACTGTCCCCCTCCCCAGGACTGCAGTGGCGGAAATTGCATTTAAATGACAACACAGTGCTTATCTGAACTCTCCAATGCTGTTCCTTCTCTCTTGGCCAACTGCTTCCACCCATTCTGATGCAGGAAGTCTGCATCGGAGGGGATGGAAATGGCAGATCATAGAGTGAGAAGAAATGGCAATGCAGCATCAAAGAGTTTGGGAAAATGGTATTGCTGCTGCTGCAGGTGCCGGAGAGGGGTGGCATGATAGAATTGAGGGCATCTCATATCCTTGCACTGGCCCTGGAGCCAACCCCCACTGACAAGAAGAGAAACAGTTACTCGCAATGCAGCAAATGACTGCATATTGCAGCAGAAGTGTGCACTCTTTTTATGACAGTGCACACTTTTTAGCATAGCTGTAATCTGCATGCCATTAGCGGTTCACAATAAAAACTTAAGTAAAGATACTGTGTACTTTCTCCCTAACTGTTCAATTTATATGCAGAACAAATCATCAGAGAAGCAGGATTGTATGAAGACAACAGAGATGTGAAGATTAGTGGAAGACTCATCAACAAAATTCGCTATGCTGATGATACCACAATACTGGCTGAAAATTAAGATGATCTGAAACATTTGCTTCTCAAGATCAAGGAACATAGGGGTATGTTTACTAAACGGCGCACAAGGTACCTTAGTGCACGCTAATGATGTGTTTTTGTGCCCCGCACACGTGCGTGCCGCACTAATGGGCCCGCTCATGTGCGCGGTGCGCTACTGTGCGATAGAGGTGTGGAAAGGCTCCCGGAGGGCGGAGGAAGGCTCCCCAGGGGCGGAGAAACGGGGTCAATGGGTGGAGAGTGGGAGGGGAGAGCTGATTTAAAGGAAAGAGAAACCATTTCTGTCAGCAATGTACAGCAAAACAAGGGAAACCTACAATAAAGTGAGCAGTGTGATATATGTGCAGGGAACAAAAGGGCAAATAAACATTAAAAATGACCCCAACAAAATATAATAAAATTATAATCAAGCTGGGCAATAGTGATAGTAATGGGAAACATCAAAAAACACTCCCAAAAAAGCCCCAAAAAATAAATATGAATTTTGGAAGGGTCTACGCTCCGTCCCCATACAAGGTGAATGATCCCACAGTGAAATAGCACTGATCAGGGTTTCCCTCTCCATTGGACAGGTTACCTATGGCATGCATATTTCCACAACAGCAGGGCGGGCAGGTCGGAATGTGCAATTGGACAGATGCTGGGAAAGGGGATACAGAGGGCTGCAGGTGGCACATGCTGTGGTGCAGCTGGGGCACAGTGCGGACTAGGCAGATGCCTAGATGGCACCTAGGAATGCTGAAACTGAACAGCAGCCAGACAGCAACTGATGAGGGCCCAACATGGGCATGAGAGTGTTTATCACAGTGTCACAGGGGATAGTACCCAGCAGGTACCCCCAAGGGCACGGAACATTGGCAGGCGGTGATTGGGGGACGTGCGGACAGATATGCAGGCACCCCTACCCCAGAACCTGTACCATATGCAGCCACCTAACCACACACAGGATGGCCTGAGACTGCGTACCACCAGCACCACCAGCATAAGGGCATTTCAGCATGGTGGCACAGGGGTACTGGAGGTGGAGGGGGCAGTGGCAGCTGCCCAGAGCAGACCATGGCCTAGCCCTGTGTAGGTGGGTGCAATGCACTGCAACAGACAGGCCCTGCCGGACAAACAGTCATGGTATCATCAGGGAATGCACTCTCTCTGTGGCAACAAGGTGGTGCAGTGCACACAACCAGTGTGTTTGGAGACAGAAGATCACAGGTTCAAGCCCCAGCTGGGGCTCCTGCCAATCCAGTCCCCATATTTTACCCACAACTATATCGTGATAGTAAAGACGAACCTTTATTGCAGAGAACATAAGCATGGCTCAAACATCTCTATTTTACCCTACAGAGCACAGACACCAGAAACATGCACATTACCTAGAGCAGATTACCCCAAATGCAGTCCTGGAGGGCCACAAATCCTTCAGGGTTTATGCTGTCTCCAATCTAAGGATGGAGCGGTACTGGTGGTGGAGGTGGCAGCAGCTGGTGGCCACAGCAGACCATGGCCTAGCCCTGTCCAGGTGGGTGCCTTGCACTGCAACAAACAGGCCCTGTCGGATGTAGAGTCATTGACTCCCCAGGGAATGCAGCATATCTGTGGCAACACAGTGGTGCAGTGCACACAGACAGTGTGTGCAAGAACAGTAGGTCACAGATTCAAAGCCAAGCTGGGGCTACTGCCAATCCAGTCCACATATTTTTCCCACAACTAAACCGTTATAGTAAGGACAAACCTTTATTGCTGAGAACATACGCATGGTTAATACGCCTATATTTTACCCCACCGAGCACAGACACCATAAACAGGCGCATTACCTAGAGCAGAGTCTCCCAAATGCAGTCCTGGAGGGCACCATACCATTCAGGTTCCATGCTGCCTCTAATAAAGATACCTGTGCTGCATATCTATGCACCACCCCCATGGTATGCAGATGTAGCTCATGCATATTCATGAGGGACAGCATGAAAACCCAAACAGTGTTTGGCACACCAGGACTGGAGTTCGTAACCTCTGCCGTAAAGCAGCAGCCAACAGGGGCAGACACACCCACACCCACACCCACAGGCCCCATTAGCCAATGCCTCCTGGAGAGGCAGGACATTGGGCCCTGCGTGCATCTCCCAATACTAGCACTTGCATACCTTAGCAATGCCACCCTACACCTGGGTATACGGTACACAGCTATCAAACATTTTCTATGATTACTGGCAGATAGCAAGTCCTACGTTAAGCACAGTTTGCTCATTGAGCTCCATCATAACAATCTTTCTGATGTCTGCAGTGTGTGCTTCAGGTCTGGTCTCTGACAGTGTTTACCACCCTGGGGAGTGACCCCCAACAGTATTGCGTACCATATCCATGCCTGTACTGTGCCCAGGACTGGTGTGGTGGGCAGGGCTGCTAAACTCCTCTATAGTAGCACAATGCTGGCATAGGTGTGGGAGTGTGTGTCTGTCTATACAGTGTGTGGTGGCTGCAAACACCTTCCACAGCCCACACTGCCAGCACTGTTGCCAGTATTGGCCTGCCAATGTGCATAATGAGGAGCAAGGTACCATGGGTATAGCCCAGACAGGGTGGCCTGGCCAGGATGCATCTGCACAGGGCATAGGGCACTGGCTGGGACATTTTAGAGCCCGTCCACCACCTACACAGACAGGGTGACCTCAGTATGTCCTGCTGGGAGATCACTCTCACCCTGACTGTGCAGTGACGACAGCATGGCTAGGCACCCCCATAGTGCTATACAGTATTTCTGTCATGTGATATTTATGGGTTTCCTTTTGGGGCCCAGTCACTGATTTATCTGCTTCTTGTGTATGCTGACATCCCAGTTCTGGGTGCATGCATTTCCACCAGGAACATGCACTATGGACTAGCTAGCAGACTGTTTGCAGCTGGTATGTGTCTTGATGGAGTGCCTTGCAGGGTGTAGTGGCTGAAGGCTTGCTGCAGCAGAATATCAGATAGTGGTGGGGTGCAGCGTAGCATATCCAGGCCTAATGTATGTCTGCTATTGTGTTATGGATGTGTACAGATCTGCATTGACTGCCCTGTAGGGGTGTTGGTTCTACAGCAGGACTGGGGTTGATGGTCCCCTCTACTGCCACCATTGCAGGGAGGTAGAATGTGGATCTGTTGATGGGAGACCCTGTTTACCACCCTCAGCCCTGGGAGAGGAGGAGGGTGGTGGTGGTGGTGGTGGTACACGATCCTCCTAGTGGTCCATAGGGGCTACACCTGACTGAGACAAACAGATATAGCCAAGGTATTTCTGCAGAAACTACCTATCTCACACATTAACACTGCTTTGGACCTCCAGCATGGCCTATTTCTGCTATGGAAGGTGCTATGGACCTGGTGCTGGGCGCCTCACCGCACCCTCAGGGTGAGCACAGTACCCGCACAATATGACGGTGTGTAGCTACTCTGTGCCAGTAAAACACACGGTCAGGACCCCCTACCAGGCCGAGGTGCTGTGGGGGTGCATACCCCATCTTGTGTTTATCTGTGGACAGCTGATTTGCATGTGCAGTGCATCATGGGTACGGGTGTGCTAACCCTATCCTGGTGACCACAGCAGACTGTGTGTGTGGTGACGTGCACTCCCTCTGCAGCCAGCCAGGTGCTTGCTAGCCACTATAGCACAATGGTTACTTCAGTGTTTGTGGAGCCAGAGGTCATGGGTTCAAACCCAAAGTGGGGTTATTTGATAAGTCTGTCTAAAGCATTATCTGTTTTTAATGTACATTATTGCTGCCAGCAAAAACACCCTCATCGTACTGTACCCATAAGGTGCCTCAGAGGGCGCTTTATAGGGCGCCCTATAGGTCACCTTATGGTTACCGTCCATATAAGGTGCACTATACGTTATCCTGTGGATCAACTTATAGGGTGCCCTATAGGGGACATTTTAGAGTGCCGTGGCGGACAGTGCACTTTATAATGTGCCCTATGGAGTGCCTTATAGGGTGCCTTATGCGGCACCTTCAATTACGGCACGTGAGGGCGTGTTTGCTGGCAGCAATTAATAAAATACAAATAAAGTGCTTCTGGAAACAATATGTACATTGCAAAGCTGATGCCTCAGCCAGCCTTATGTGTTAGGCACACTGGGGAGCAAACTCATGACCCCTGTATCAGCAGTCAGTGCCTTAACCATTGTGCTACACTGCTAATCCCCCTTGCATGCCTGTGCACCTACTTAAGATTTCCATGCGTTTAAATGCACAGTGCTGCCATCAAACACAGTGCTATGACCTTGCTGTGCCTCATAAGGCACCCTATATGGCGCCCTGTAGGCCGCCCTTTCAGCAACATTGTAGGGTGCCGTGGCGGACAGTGCACTTTAAAATGTGCCCTCTAGGGTACCCTATGAGGCGCCTTATGCAGCACCTTATGTTACAATACTTTGAGTGTGTGTTTGCTGCCAGCACTAATTAAAATAAAAATAAAATACCCCCTACAGCAATATTACCTATAACAGGTAATGCCTCAGCCAGGCTTCTTCATTAGGCACAGTGGGGGATTGAACCCATGACTCCTGCATCATTGGTCAGTGTCTTAATCATTGTGCTCCACTGCTGCTCCTCCTTGCATGTCAGCGCACCTACTTATGATTTTCATTCCTTAAACTGCACAGTGCTGCTATCAAAAACAGTGCTGTGACCTTGCGGTACCTCATACGGCACCCTATAAAGCGCCCTATAAGCAACATTCTAGGGTGCCTTGGCAGACAGTGCACTTTAAAATGTGCCTTATGGGGCGCCTTATGTTAACACGCTTTGAGAGTGCGTTTGCTAGTAGTGATAATTAAAATAAATATAAAATGCCTCCTAAAGCAATCTTCCCCATAATAGGTAATGTCTCAGCCAGCCTTCTTCATTGGGCACAGTGGGGGATTGAACCCCTGATTCCTGCATCATTGGTTAGTGTCTTAACCATTGAACTGTGGCTCTGTTCCTGTGCTTGTACATCAGCGCGCTGCTTATGCTTCCCGCGCAGCTTTCTCATGTGCTAATGTGCGGGGCGCACATGAGCGCAGTGCACATTAGCGCATGATTAATCCCGGTTTTGCTTTTTTCTGACTGAAACGCCCACTCCTTATATGGCATCCGCACACTAGCACGCCGCGCACATTAACGGGGTTTTAGTAAACATACCCCATAGTCTTAAAATAAGAATACAACTACACAACTGCCCAGCCCCCACACAAGCACCTCCCAACTGCACACACATGAATATCACCCTAACATGTGCCCTCATCAAAACACGATTGGCACGTAACAAGATTCAAACAATTAATGACCTCATCGAAGTTCACAACATTAATATACTATGCTTAACAGAAACATGAATCAGACAATGTACTCACAAACCAACTTAACACAACCACTCACAAAATACACAACTGCCCGAGAGCTTCCAGCAGAGGAGGAGGAGTATCTATCCTGCCTAGCAAAAAACTACACTTCAACATCTTGGAAGAATCCTCCACAGACAACCTTGACATGATCACTATCACCAATAAGCACTATACAATATGCTTAACATACAGAGCCTCCTCAGTCAGCACAAAAGAAATATAGAATGCACTCAATGCAGTCTGCACACACTCCAACAAGAAAACCAGCTTCATACTCCTTGGAGATCTTAATCTCCCATCAGTTCACAAAAAGCTATCCTCGGCCTTTGCTCAAGCCATGAACAACCTTCACCTCATGCAAATTGTCAACCACTCTACCCACAACAAGGGAGGCATATTATTTATTTATATTCTTTTGTATACTGTGCTATTCTGCATCAGTGTGGTTTACATTGAACAAACTGAAATTACATTGAACAGGGCATTATAACTTGGAGATAACTATTTTACAGGGAACATGGGCTATGGAGGGTTAAGTGGCTTGTCCAAGACCACAAGGAGCACCTGTGTGACTAGAAACCCCAGTCCTTCCAGCCCAAGGTTGCTGTCCTCTAGTGGGATTTGAACTCCTGACCTTCCAGCTTGAAGTACCTTGCCCTGACCACTAGGCCACTCCTCTACTACACCTCATTTTCCTCCTAACCCACCTAGCAAACAATCCTGACCTAATACCCCTATCAATCCAACCTGTCCCATGGTCTGATCACCACCTGCTAGAATTTTCACTGCCATGTCCTAGTAATAGCAACTACATGCCAGAAATTACAATATCCTCAGAAAATTCCACTCATTCAACAGCCAAGCCTCCACCAAGAAGATCTTCCCAAGCCTAGAGTCCTTTGCAGAAAGTGATCATATTGAAGTCAGCATAAGCATTTGGAATATAACTATAGCTGAACTAGCACAAGCACCTCCAAATGCAAGGACATGTAGCCGACAGAAACCACATAAAGGGACTTGAAGCGCAAACTAAGAAAAAATCAAACGAAAATGGTGAAGAACGTTTGACCAGAAGACAAAAGTTACCTATCTTGAAACACAGAAAGAATACCATACCCTCACTCTCAAGGCAAAACAGGAGTACCACACCAATCTAATAAAAGCAGCAATCAACAAACCCAGGGAACTCTTCTACATAGTAAAAGCTTTGACAAAAAACAACCCCACCATCTAGAGAAAATCCCTCCTTACCCCACAGCAGATGGCAGATTACCTGCAAGCAAAATACTGCTCCAACAGCTACTGTAAAACAGATCTCCCCACACATAAAATTCAGAATAACATAGTCCCATGGATCACATTCAAAACCATTAACAAAGAGCAGATGGACACAATCATCAACTCCATAAACACTACCACATCTCCCCTAGACCCCTACCTGGTTTCCTGGATAAAAATAACAAGATCTCACCTTATCCCAATAATTGCAAAAATAGTCAATGTATCACTCAAGCAATCATCAATTTGCCCCATCTTAAAGAAACAGAACTTCGACCCATGCACCTCAGACTCATATAAACCAATATCCAGCATCCCTTTCTTAGCAAAGATTATAGAAAAGACAGTACAGACCCAACTGCAAGATCGCCTCGACAAACGTGCACCTCTCAACTTACACCAACATCGGTTCTGACCGAAACATGGAACAGAAACCCTACTCACCTCTATTCTCAACATCATAATCACAGGCACAGAACAGACGTCACAAGGATATGTATTTCCTTTAAATATATCAGCAGCATTTAATACTGTCTCTCACCAACTTCTTCTTAACAGACTACATGACTACAGACTATGGAGTGGAGGAGTGGCCTAGTGGTTGGGGCAAGGTACTTAAGGTTGGGGATTCAAATCCCATTAGAGGACAGCAACCTTGGGCCGGAAGGACTGGGGTTTCTAGTCCCACAGGTGCTCCTTGTGGTCTTGGGCAAGCCACTTAACCCTCCATAGCCCATGTTCCCTGTAAAATAGTTATCTCCAAGTTATAATGCCCTGTTCAATGTAATTTCAGTTTGTTCAATGTAAACCTCACTGTTGCAGAATAGCGCAGTATATAAGAGAATATAAATAAATGACATTGGTATCCAAGTCAATATCATAAAATGGTTCCATTCCTTTCCATCTGAATGAATAAAACAAATGAAAATTGGACTTCAGAAATCATATCCATACATCCTTAACCAAGGAGTGCCACAAGACTCAGCAATCTCATCAATCTTATTCAACATATACATACAATAACTATGCAGCATCATTTAAAAGAACAACATCCAATATCAAATATACATGGGTGTTATCACGATTTACTCCCCTCTTCTGTACAACTACAGCAACCTACTCTACTATAAACACATGCTTCATAGAAATGACCAAATGGCTACAAGACCAGAACCTTGCCATCAACTATAACAAAACAGCAATCCTGCATGTCATAAGAGATCCCATTTTCAAACCACCAGCAACAATAAAACTGAATAATAAAGACCGTCAAGACGAAGTTAAATACCTAGGACTTATCCTAGATCAAGAGCTGAATCTGCAAACTCAAGTAAAACAAGCAATGAAATCAGTGTACCACAAGCTCAGAATCCTAAAAAACCTGCATCCTCTACGAAAATCACCAGACTTCAGAACAGTTTGCCAAGCCATCTTTACACCCATACTAGACTATCGCAACTCAATTTACCAGGGACTACCCAAGCACACCACATATTCACTACAACTAGCACAAAACATGGCTGCAAGACTCATACATGGCACCTACCAGTACACGCATATCACTCCGATCCTCAAACAGCTACACTGGCTACCAATTGAATCAAGAATCAAATACAAAGTCATCATCAACACCTACAAGATCATAAAGAAGCAATCAGCAACCTGCCTCCAAACTCTCATAAACACACCCAACTGTAATAGACCCAGAAGATGTCAAACAACCAATCTACTAGAAGTAGCAGCCATCAAAGTCACAAAAAGTCAAAGGACATGCAACAGAGCCTTCGCCTTATATGCCCCGGCCATCTGGAATACTATACCATCCCACCTACGAGGAACTGAATCCACAAGCATATGTCATAAAAAATTAAAGACTCGACTGTTCCTGGAATACTACAGAGTGGATCCTCACTAGACTATTCCCCCTGCCAACACACAGATGCTATTCCCACACCAGCATGCATGCTGTACATAGTTAAGCTGCAACCCCTTTCCTTCCTCCCCCTTTCACTGTTCAATCTAAAGAGCACATCTGTTACAATGTTCTTGTTTACTTACTTTGTTATATGTAAACTGCCTTGCCTTGTAGAAAGGCAGTATACACACACCGTTAATTAAATAAATAAATTAATTAATTAATTAAATACATTTCTGTCTATATCTTCTGCCTGTGAGGAGGGCTGTACATCACACCAATGGAAATAGATTCTCCATTCCCTCTTTTCAGACTAATCCAGAGTGCCTCCTCCCAGGGCCAGACTTAAGATCTTGGAGTATGCCATAGGCAAAATGAAACAGCAGATCCTACAGAGTTGGAGATATGGGGAGGGTTTCAGAGATCTGAAATTTTGGAGAGCCAGAAGAGGAGCATAGAAAGGCTATATTGCTATATTGCCACAGTGGTGCCCATAGTCCTAAAGTAAACAAGAGCAGGTTCATCTTTGACCTGGGTATTGGTGCCTTCAAAATCTGGTGCCCTAGGCAGTTGCCTTTGTTGCTTGTGCTTAAATATAGGCCTGCCTCCTCCTTCCTTCATAAGACTTGCAGTTCTGTAAATTTAGTATTAATTCTTACATATAGCTCCATTCTGTTCCCTTTCTTCGTACTATTTTCCTCAATAGATTATAGCCTGGTATAACTACTGTATGTCCCAGTCATTGTTTTCTGTATACTATGTCTCCGTAACTGCTACTGTGTCTAAGTCAGCCTCTTATATCGCAGCTTCTAAATCAAGAACTATATTTTGCATACTATGGGCATCGATATACACAATTTTCCAAATGTTGCCCTTTTTTTCCCCTTTACCAGTCTTTAATATTGTACTTACCTGAGGGCTTTTTCTTATCTAGGGGCTTTGTTTACATATCCCCGGCAATCCTAGTTTATGTTTACGTGAGTGTGCGCCCTTGTGTGTGTGTCTTTTTGCATGTGTATGTTTGTACATGTGTGTGTACATCTGTGTGTGTCTGTGTCTGTGCTTTGTTTGTGTGTATGTGTGTATTTGTGTTTGTGTGCATAGGTAGTAGAATGGGGTGAACCACCAAAGTCAGGGTCCCAACAATATTTTGTCCAATGCAGTTTCAGCAATTAGCTTGGAGGAGGGGCTGGAGATTGCTTTGTTCCCACCAAAAAGATTTTCTGTTGCCCCTGTATGTGCATGTGTGTGTGTAACTGCTAGTTCTATGTTCTCTACATTCTACAGAAACGACTCCTGTCAAAGTCTCCAGTGACTTGCTTCTCGCCAAATGCAAGGGTCTTTACTCTATCCTCATCCTTCTTGACCTGTCTGCTGCCTTTGTCACCGTTAGCATCACCTTCTAATTGATACCCTGTCCTCACATGGATTTAGGGGCTTTGTTCTGTGCTCATTTTCTTCTTATCTGTCCCATCGCATTTTAGTGTATGTTCCAGTGGATCCTCCTCTACTGCCATCTTGCTTTCAGTAGGTGTACCTCAAGGTTCTATCTTGGGATCTCTCCTCTTTTCTCTGTATACTAGGTCCCTTGGTGCACATACTGTATTTCCTCTCATGGTTTTCAGTACCATCTTTATGCTGATGATGCTCAGATCTACCTCTCTACATCTGAAATCTCTCCAGGAATCTAGGCCTAGATCTCTGCTTATCCAACATTATTGCCTGGATGTCTCACCGCCATCTGAAACTGAACATGGCCAAAATTGAGCTCTTTATTGTTTCCCATCTCCCCCTTCCTCCCTTCTCTATTTCTGTGGATAACACTACACACCTCCCTGATTCTTTAGCTTGCAACCTTGGGGTTATCTTGGATTATATTCTCTTTCTCTGCACACATTCAATAGATAACTAAAACTTGTCACTTCTTTATAATATCAGCAAAATCCACCTCTTACTTTCTGAACACACTACTAAGACCCTTATACTCTCTCTAGTCACCTCCCACTTTGACTATTGTAACCTGCTCCTCACTGGTCTACCTGTGAATCATCTCTCTCCTCTTCAATCTGTTCAAAGTTCAGCTGCACAGCTTATCTTCCACCACTGTTGCTATGCGCATGTAAGCCCTTTTCTCAAGTCACTTCACTGGCTCCCCATCTGTTTCCATGTCCAGTTCAAACTCCTTTTACTGACCTACAAGTGCATTCATTCTGCGGTTCTTCACTACCTCTCTTATCTCACTCTACACTCCTTGGGAACTCCACTCCTTTGGCAGATCCATTTTATCTGTGCCCTTCTCTGCCACTGCCAACTCCAGACTTTGTTCATTCCATCTTGCTGCTCCATATTCCTGGAACAAACTACCTGAGACAGTGCATCGGACTCCTCCTCTAGCCCTATTCAAATTCAGACTAAAAACCCACCTCTTCAAGGCTGCTTTTGGATCCTGATGTTCCTCACTCTCCTGTTCACTACTTAAATGTATCTTACCATGCTCTAGTCCCCAGTTGTGGGATGTTCTTTGTCTTTATTAGATTATGAGTTCTGATGAGCAGGGACAGTATCTTATATCTATATGTACAGCGCTGTGTGTGCCTTGTAGTGCTATATAAATGATAAGTAGGAGTAGTAGCAGTAATAGTAGTAGTACTATATGTGTCAGTAAAAGGGAGAGTTGAGAAAGGAGAAGCAATCTGAAAGAGGCAAATCCTTAACTGCAGTGGTTTATTGTATCTTGTTACAGTGAATGAATGATTGTATGCTAGAGGAGCCTGAACCCCTTCTCCCATAGAAACACATTGGATCATTTGGGGGGAGGGGTTATTTCTTTGGAACTATAGGTCAGTCTTGGCCATTTTCAGACTTGATGGGCCCGATATTGAACTGCCCAGATCTTCAAAGGACTATGCATCGACAGGTGCATAGTCCTCCCCGCCGACCTTCAAACTGGATATTCAATGCCGCAGTGCCAGCATTGACTATCCAGTGATCGCCGCCAAAGCCGCTAGTCCCAAAAGCTAATTGTGCAGCAGCGATATTGGCTGCTGCTCGGTTAGCGATCGGTGTCCTAAAGATAGGTGAGGAACGCCTATCTTTAGAGCACCAATCGCTAACTGGGCAGCAGCCAATATCGCTGCTGCACAGTCAGCGCCAGTCTCTGCCTCTGCTCTATCTCAGAATGCCCCAACACGCCCCATTGCTAACCGGATAGCACCAGGACACCTAGGGGACTTAGCTGGGGATATTCAGGCACTAACCGTGTAGGTGCCATTGAATATCCCCGGCTAAGGCATTTACACGGTTTACTGGGCTTTATACCATGTAAATGCCTTTTGAATATTAGACCCAATATATCTTTTCACCAAGTTTTACCTCATGCCAAACTTGATCCTATCCTGTTGAATTTTCAGAGACTTATTTTGCCCCTAGATAGTTAGACGGGCAGACAAATAGACATTTTTGACCCCTTATATACAATTTGTTACCAGCATCCATTGGACTGGAACGAATAAAAAGAAACATTTATAGTAATAAAACAATGTAATCAATAAGTATATTGTTGTTTTCAGATGTATAGAATCTGTTTACAGAAGAACTCAGTTAAAACGTTCTGGAAATCAGTTCTCATCAATACTATGTCTAGTAAAGTGTCTTTTATTTACTATTTTTGAACGTTTGTTAATCCTTATGCATTAAAAATTATCCTGCTGATTTATAAATTGCAAAATAAAGTATCATCAAGATGTCGACCGTTTATGTTATTTTAATTGCCATCATCTTACTAATGGCATTTTTACAACCTTTCACAGTTTAATGATTAGAAATCAGATGTGCTGAGTACACAATTACAGCGAAAGACAACTAGACAGTGTACTCTCAATCTACGCCTCTGCTAAAAAGTGCTCATTGAACCCTGTTTTCCCAAATGTTCTTCCAATCTATGTCTATGGATCCTGCTTCCCTTAGTAATAGAATCTGATCATACATCTATTTCGGGGCTAAAGTTTGCCACAATCTATCAAAGTGCTTTTAAATATCAAATAGAAGGAAGTCACCTAATAGGGCAGTGACTCATATAGGGACTCCAGGTATGAATTGCACCATCCTCCTTGTGATCTTGGGAAAGTCTTTTAACTTTCTGTTGTCTCAGGTGCACGCTTAGGGGGCCCTTTTACTAAAGTATGCTAAGCAGGTAATGTGTGTTTTGCACATGGTAACCATCACTGCAGGGACAGGCCCATCACCATCTGCTGATTCGTGTGCCACTTGCTCATTAGGGGGCTGAATGGACAGGGCAGTGGGGTAGGGAACACATTGCAGTTTGCACGGGGGGATATATTGCTTACAGTCAATGTTGCCATTAGTGTGGGTTCACCTGACGCCTCCTCAATAGGTGGAGTTCAATGCACCTGTAGTGATAGGACTGTGCACTAGGGTACTCATCGGTGCTTTAGCTGTCAGGAACATGATGGCCACAACCCCGAAAGTTACTGCAAAGGCTTTGCGCTTAATGCACATTAGGTTTTGCGCTAAACATGCAGAAACCTAATGCGCTTTAGTAAAACAGCCCCTTAGATTGTAACCCCTCCGAGGGCTAGGAAATACTAGACCTACTGTATGTGAATGGAGCTAAATCCAAAATCTCTTTCTCTTTATAAAGCTGCCTTAATATAGGCACCTGAAAACAAGCCTAAATGAGGCTCCCCCTTATACAATTACCCTTCACATGCCCACTTATAACAAGTAAGAGAAAAAAGGGGCAGGGTAGTGAATTCTATTCCGTGTAGTTCACATTCACTAAGCGCCTCCCCCTGTATATCAGAGTGATCAGGAAATGATACAGCTCCGAATCCCTATTTTCAAGAGTCAGCTGAGGGGTACGTTCTGCAACAAGGGTTAGAAAACTTTGTAGTGTTGCATGGAGCAGGCAGTCATTAAACAGCACATATTTTTGGCAGCGGCTACGGGCTGCACTGCCGCACAAGGGAAAATGCAGCCATGCACAGGCCAGCAGAAGTGACAGCGGCAGCAAGGAGTTCAATAGGTTTCCAGCTCCTATCCAGGCCGCAGGTGCACTATGTGGCTCTCATTAAAAGCTTTACTTCCAGTGCACAGTTTTCACTTTGGACTCCCTCCATGCTCTGGAAGTGAAATACTTAATAGGAGCAACATGCCATCCTCCGTCCTGGGAAGGAACTTTAAGCGAAAAAGGAAGGCAGTATTTCCCTCACGAATATCTCTGATAGAGTGATGCAGCTCTGAGGGAAAAGGGGGAAATGTGAAGATTTGGGAGAGAAGGAGGAGAAGGGGGATATGCTGGACTGAGGGAGGAAAGGGGAGATGCAGGACTAAGATGGAGAGAGGGGGCAGGGTAAAAGGTAAGATGTGGTTCTCAGAGGAGAAGGAAAAAAGGGTGAGATGTTGGATTAAAAGAAGGAAGGAAGGGGGGATTCTGGACTGAGGAGGGAAGGAGAGAAAAGGAGAACTGTTGGACTAGGGATGAAGAAGAGAAAAGGGGAAGTTTCTGAACTGGGGGAGAGGGAGGGAAATGGAGGAGCTGCTGGAATGGGGGGGGGGTGAAGAATGGAAAAGAGAGAGCTTCTGAACTGTGGAAGATGCTAGACTGAGGGGAGGATGGAGATGGTGGAACCATGTGGAAGAGGCCATGAGGGGGAGAGCTGGCAAGGAGATGATTGAGAAGCTGAGGAGGTTGCAAAGGGAAGCAGTTGGAGACTGGATCAGGATAAGAAACAGTTGAAAAGGACCGGAGAGAATGACTGATAAGGAAGGAGCTGGAACTGGGGCTGGTTAGGAGGTGAAAGACACAGGAAAGTAGATAACCGGGAAAGGAGTGAGTAGAGAGATGGAAATGGGATGAAGAAAAGGAGGCCTGGATGAATGACAGAAGGGAATAAGAGGCTGGGTAAGGAGTGAGATGGAGGAATGGGAGGGCTAAGGAGAGGGTAAAATTGGGAGAAATGGGCTTGTAAGGAGATGAGAAAAGGCTATAGAGAGTTGACTAGTAAAAGGCAAAAAGAGGGAGGTTAAGGATTGGTTGGTAGGATGGTGTACGATTTGAGTTGATGGGCAGAAAAGAAATGGAGGAAAGAATTCAAAGGGAAAGATCAATGTGAGAGAGGTAAAGACAAAAACCAGAGAGAGGAGAAATGGTAAATAGATAGCAGATCCTGGAAAGTGGATTAGAACAAAGACAGAAGTAGAAAACAGAGGTGAGACTGAAAAAATAAAATGGCCAGACATCAAAGGTAGCCAAAGTATTTTATTTTATTTTATTTTATTTTAAATTAATTGGGATATATCAGCTTTGGGAAATGTGCACCTCTGACGTCTCTGTATTTTCAGCATTTCTGTTTCTCCAGAGTCCAACCTCTTGGGGTTTTCTGTTAAATTTTTGTTTACATATTTCTATTTCTAATTTGTGGTCCCTTGTTCTCTATCTGAGTTCTGCCTTTGTAACTGAGGTGCAATATTCTGCTAATGTTACCTTCTGTATAGGGTTCTGAGCAGTCTTGCTTGTCCTATTTTCCCATTAGGAGGGGTACTGTTGTTTTAGGACCCAATGTACTGTAATATTTGTAGTGCTGCCTTTTCATAGATAGAGTTGGTGCTATGTGAGTCTTGGCTGTTATCGTATGGCAGCTTTGCTATGAGTTCTAAGAGAGCAGAGTTTTGTAGCACTTAATAATGTAAATAGCAGTTGGCCCTTAAAGAAGGCATGTCTGTATGTGTGTTGGCTTTGGCCCTTATTCTCTACCCTATTTCCACCTTCTCCCAACCCACCCCTGTCTGCTCTCATGCCCTGCTCCAGTCTCACTCTGCACTCTCCACCCTCTGCCCCCAAATCACCTTTCATTATGGAGACACAGCAGGACAGATGGTGAGGAACTGGAGACAGAGGGAGAGAGAGACAGACGGATTGAGAAATTAATAAGTGGGAGGCAGAGAGCATGATGAGGGTGAACAGATGGTGGTAGAGAAGAGAGTTTGGGGTGATGGAGTGGCAGGTGGAAAATAAGGAAAGATGTTGGGATAAAGAAGAGGTTTAGGTTGATGAGGTGAGAAGCAAAGAGTGGAGGGTAGAAGGGGAAGGACTGGGACATGAAAAGTTGCAAAGAAAAGGAAGTGTAGGACATGCTTTTCACCCTTTGTTGGGCTACAAACTCTTCACCTTGCACTCTCCTCTCTCTCTTGCTGATGCCTACCCATGGTGAGAGGTGTAGAGTAGGGAAGAGGGTAGGGGATGGGTAGAGAGAGGGGAGTGCTGGGTGAAGGGAATGGAGGGCAGGATAGGGAGCAAGAGAATGGGGAAAAGAGTATTGGGAAGGGAATACTTTGTGCTTTTGTTTGGGAGTGCTAAGGAGGGGTCAACAAGCCCCTTTGTGCCTTTGAGGGGGTAGAAAGCTCAAAGTAGTATGGAGAAATCACCAAACCCCTTTATGCTGTTCTTGGGGGAAATAAGGTGGTATGATGAGGTCTCTGAGCACCTTTTTTGCTAACATGTGGGTGTAAAATGGTATGGTGGGGGCATCATGAGAGAAATGTCTGACATTGCTGGAATATTCCACTAAAAGTCTTTGCTATTTGATATACTGGCTTCTTATCTGGTCTATTTTTATTTAAATGACTATGATGAATATGAATGAAATGAGCACATGCAAATGTCACCCCACTCTTTGCCCCTTCAAATGAAACTACACCTATAATTCTTCATTTGTTATACTGCCCTTTATCAAGCTTTCAGAGTAGTTTATAATCCCAGCTTTATAAAATATCAAATGATAGTAAGTAAAAGAAGGAAATGACAGAGAAAGGATTCTAGTTACGGGCAGTGCCCACTGATGCAAGCCATCTTCACCAAGCCCAAAGCAATAGTAAGCTAATGTATCTTAAGACCAGATTTAAACTTGTTGTAGGAACTTGCCAATCGAAGATGCTTGAGCAACAGGACATAGAATGCAGAACAGATGGGGGAAGGTGAGGAGAAAGAGTATGAGATGGGGAAGAAATGGGCAGAAGGTTATGGGATGATGAGAAAAAGGGGTGGCCTGGGATGGGGATCCAGGAACAGGGTTGGAGATGGAATGACTATGCTGAAGAGGAATATCGGATGGAAGGAAAGGAAGCCAGGATGAGGAATTTCCTTTCATTCCTCCTCCTCCTCACCGGTACAGATCCTAGGTACAGATGTCTCTCTTTCTCTCTCATACACACATACACATACATGCAGTGTTCATCTCCTCTCACACTTGCCCACTCATACCCCTGCCACTGATTCTCAATCCCTCATACACAAGCCTCTAGCACTGATTCCATGTCCCTCTCTCATAGGTACAAGCACATCCATCCTCTCTGCTCACCCCATCTCCCTTCTCACAGGCATTCCTGGCCTCTCCCCATCTGATCTCTCTGTTGTTCCTCTGTGTCAATCCCCTCTTAATTCCTCTCACCCAATTCCCTCTTTCATCCTCACATCTCCCAGTTACTCCCCACACATCCTGCTAGACCATCTCTTATCTGACCACCAATTCTTCATCACTGATTCCCTCCACTTCCTTGCCTATTCACCTCCTCAGTCTCCCCTATTCAAGCTGCTGATTCTAAACTCTCCCACATACCTACACTTTGCTGATCTTCATTCTTTTTCCCCATACCCTATGATCTTTCAATGCTTCCAGGAGAAGGAGGACTATGCTTTGAACCACATCTTTTTCTTCTACTAACTAGGGTACAACTTATGGTTTAAACTATGCCGACCACCATAATAACGTGCGGTTGAAAATGCCAACCAGGGCCCAGGCAACAGAGGAAAACAATGTACCCAAGGCACTATGACACTCATCAATGTAGGGAGGGGAAACATAAACCTTTCTTCTCCAGCTGCTGCCCTCTAGATCCAATTCCCGATCACTCACAGTTTTATGGGGATCACAAATCTCGATCGCAAGAGATGAGTTTTGTGCTTCTTGTTATAGTGTGGAACTGCAGAAGACCTGTGGCCCTGAAGAAGCTCACTATTTTTGAAGTAGGGGCTGTATACTAGACTTTTAAGGCTGGTAAATGGCAAACACAGTATTAACGGTCAAATTAAAGGACAAGACAGAGCTGAAGTATTGCATGCCTATTAGAAACTCATTTGGATCAATATTTATTGCAAACAAGTTAATGGATTCTCACAAAGTACTTTCGTGTAGCTAATCTTTGAAGATTCTGGGATGCAGCCACATTCAATTTAGAAAAGAAAATCTATGCAGTGCACAGAACAATTAACTGATCCTAGAGAGACTTCAGAAGTGCCACATACAATCAGAGCCAGCCCAAGGGTATCTACTGCCCTAGTCAAACCCTCAGTGCTGCGGCCCAGGTTCTACCTCCCTCCAATACTCTAGCACCTCCTCTTCCTTAGTATCACCCCCAATCTAATATCTCCCTCTACCCCAAAGTGTTCAGTATCTCCTTTTCCCTTTCTTCTCACCTAAGTGTGCACTCAGCCCTTCTCTTTCCTACACTCCCTCCCACCACAGGCATCCATCATCGCCCCTTCCTTTCCCTTCTCTCTCAACTTGTGGGGGGGCGGCATTGTGACCTCTCCACCATGCTTCAAAGCAGCAGCAAAGCAAGCTGTTTTGGCAGTGTGGTGGGTCTTGAAACACACTCACCCGCACTCATATCCTACTACTACTACTATTTATCATTTGTAAAGCACTATAAGGCATACGCAGCGCTGTACATGTACAAGTAAAGACAGCCCCTTCTCTTCAGAGCTTACAATCTAATTAAGACAGACCACACACCTGGGGACTAGGGTACATAAGAACATAAGATATGCCATACTGGGTCAGACCAAGGTCCATCAAGCCCAGTACCCTGTTTCCAACAGTGGCCAATCTAGGTCATACGTACCTAGTAGTTTCCCCAAAAGACACAGGTTCCACAATGCTTGTATTGGGTCAAGCATTGATATCCTGGGTCCCTTTTTAATAATGGTTTATGGGCCTTTCCTCCATACTAATTCAAGGGGAATGGCAAGATACAGATAGGTGAAAAGCAGGAGAATAAGGAGATCAGGATCCAAACACAGCCTCAAAGAGGTGGGTTTTAAATCTGGACTTGAATAGAGTCAGAGAAGGAGCCTGGCATAATAGCTCAGGTAGTTTATTCCAAGCATATGAGCAGCAAGATGGAATGAGCGAAGTCTGGAGTTGGCAGTGGCAGAGAAGGGTACAAATAAAAGGAATCTGACTGAAGAGCGGAGTTCCCACGGAGGGGTGTAAGGAGTGATAAGAGAGGAAAGGTAGCAAGGAGCTGCAGAATGAATACATTTATAAGTCAGTAGGAGAAGGTTGTATTGAATGCAGAAACAGATAGGGAGCCAGTGAAGTGACTTGAGAAGAGGGGTTATGTGAATATAGTGAGACTAGCAGAAGATTAGCCATGTGGCTGAGTTATGAACAGACTGAAGGGGAGAGAGATGATTCTGAGGGAAATTGCAAAGCAGCAGTTTGCAATAGTCTATAGGGGAGGTGACTAGAGAATGGTTTGCAGCTTGTCGTGCTGTGAGGGTTTGTGTGCATCAGTGATGCTGAGAGCTAAACTATCAGTAGTTTAACTACTGGCAGGGTCTCCCAAGATTGACAGGTCTCAGCTGAGGTGCCAGACCAAGACAAACCACCCATCTGGGCAGCAACAGAATGGGATAGTGTTGACGGCGGAGGATCACATTTCTGTGACAACAGCAACAACACCAAACTTAAACTGCACGGAAGAAAACCCAGCAATCTACTTCTGTATCTTGCCATGAAAACCCAATGGATAGTTACAACAAAACAAATTGTGCTATAGTGCTGGAAGATGAGACCCCCAGGTCGGAGGGCACTCCACTAGCTACTGGGGAAGAGCTGAAGGCTTTTCAGAGTAAAGCCAGTATTTATGATGTGGTTGGATTAAAGCCCTCGGGACGTCTGACTGCTGATGTAGCTGCGCATGAAATGACAGTCAGAATCTGTAAAGATGTCTTACACATTGGAACATGGAACTTATGAAGCATGAACCAAAGGAAGTTGGAGGTGGTCAAGAATGAAATGGAACGTGTACAACTTGATCTGTTGGGGGTTAGTGAACTGAAATGGACTGGCATCGGGCACTTTGCATCAGATGATCACATGGTCTACTATGCTGGAAATGAAAGACAAAGAAGAAATGGTGTTGCATTTATAATAAAGAAGAAACTTGAAAGAACTGTAATGAAATACAATGCAGTCAGCAAATGCTTAATCTCTATTCGTCTACGAGGAATGCATATCAACACAACTATAATTCAAGTATATGCCCCAACAACTGCTGCAGAAGAGAATGAAATTGAAGAGTTCTATGAACAAGTACAAGCTGAAATTGACAGAACATGCAAACAGGATATCCTGATAGTCATAGGTGACTGGAACGCAAAAGTTGGCAACAAAGAAGAAGACAAAGTAGTTGGAAAATATGGACTTGGCAACAGAAATGAAGCTGGAGAAAGACTAATAGAATTCTGCAAGACCAACGACCTATTCATCTCAAACACCTTCTTCCAGCAACACAAGCGGCTACTGTACACATGGACTTCACCCAATGGATTGAATAAAAATCAAATTGACTACATCTGTGAAAGTCAACGATGGAAAAGCTCTATAACATCAACAAAGACAAAACCTGGAGCTGACTGTGGTACAGATCATCAACTACTAGTATGCAAACTCAAGCTAAAGTTGAAAAAGAGCAAACCACTCAGGAATGCAGCAAAATAGGACCTTGTGAATATACCACTGGAATTTAAAGACTGCCTGCAAAATCGATTTGCTGCTTTAGATACAAATGACAGAGCTCCAGAAGAGTTATGGAATGACATCAAGAAGGTTGTGTTGGAAGAAAGCGAGAAGTCTCCACAAAAGGTGAAAAAGAAAAAATGGCCAAAATTGATGACGAAAGAAACTCTGAAAATTGCCCAGAAACGCCGAGAAGCTAAAGCAAGAGAAGAAAGAAAGACAATCACAGAACTCAACAGAGATTTCCAACGTGCAGCAAGACAGGACAAGGAAAAGTACTACAATGATGCATGCAAGGAAATAGAAGCAGAAACTATTAGAGGAAGAACAAGATCGGCTTTCCTAAAGCTACGAGAGTTAAAGAAAAAGTTCCAGCCTTGAATTGGAATGTTACAAGATGCTCAAGGTTCTATGTTGAATGATGCTGAGAAGATCAAGAAAAGGTGGAAGGAATATACAGAATTTTTATATGATAAAGATCAAGTGGACCAACAGCCGTTTCAACCTGTACCTTATGATCTGCAACCACTGGTGATGAAAGAAGAAGTTGAAGCAGCATTGAAAGCCTTATCAAAGAACAAAGCACCAGGCTTTGATAGCATTCCCATAGAAGTATTACATCAATCTGATGCAGCTGTTACCATACTTACAAGGCTCTGCCAAGAAATATGGAAGACAACATCATGGTCAACTGACTGGAAAGATTTAATTTATATGTAGAACAAATCATCAGAGAAGCAGGATTGTATGAAAACAACAAAGGTGTGAAGATTGGTGGAAGACTCATCAACAACCTTCGCTATGCTGATGATACCACATTACTGGCTGAAAGTGAAGATGATCTGAAACATTTGCTTCTCACAATCAAAGAACATAGTCTCAAAATGGGCCTGCACCTTAATGTAAAGAAGACAAAGATCATGACAACTGGCATAATCAACAGGTTCATCATTGAAGGAGAAGAAATTGAAATCGTGAACAACTTTAACCTGCTTGGATCAACTATCAATAAAGAAGCTATAAGCAGTCAAGAAATCAGATGACATAAAAACATAAGAACATAAGATATGCCATACTGGGTCAGACCAAGGACCATCAAGCCCAGTATCCTGTTTCCAACAGTGGCCAATCTAGGTCATACGTACCTAGCAGTTTCCCCAAAAGACACAGGTTCTGCAATGCTTGTACTGGGTCAAGCATTGATATCCTGGATCCCTTCTTAATAATGGTTTATGGACCTTTCCTCCAGGAACTTGTCCAAACCTTTTTTAACCCAGCTACACTAACAGCCTTTACTACATCCTCCAGTAACAAATTCCAGAGTTTGACGCATTGCTCTTGGCAGAATGGCTATGAAAGACCTAGATAAGATTCTCAAGAGCAGAGATGTCTCTCTCCATACAAAGATTTGTCTTGTTCAAGCCATGGTATTTTCAATAACATCATATGGATGTGAAAGCTGGACAGTGAAAATGATAGACAGGTTGAAAATTGATGTCTTTGAATTATGGTGCTGGCGGCGAATACTGTGTATACCATGGACTGCCCGAAGAACAATCCAGTCGGTACTAGAGGAGATCAAACCTAAGCTTTCTTTGGAATCTCAGATGACAAGACTTTGACTTTCATACTTTGGACACATCATGCGAAGAGAGAGATCATTAGAGAAAGACATCATGCTTGGCAAGATAGAAGGTCAACGCAAAAGAGGAAGGCCAGCAATGAGATGGATCGATACAATAACAGCAGCTACGGGTACCAGTCTGTCAACAATGAGCCGCCTGTCCGAAGACCGAACACAATTTAGGATAGCTATCCAGAGGGTCGCCATGAGTCAACTCCGACTCGACGGCACTTAACAACAACAACAACTTAGTAGTGTGTTCAGAAAGGAAGAGACGAATTTTACTGAGGTTATGGAAGTCAAAACGACACGTTTTAGTTATCTGTTGGATGTGTTCAGAGAAAGAGAGAAGAGTCAAAGATATCCTGCCCCCTCTGATGCAAACTTCCGGTGAGATGGGGGCAGGCGCTGCAGACCACGAGTGCCCAGGTATTGCAAGGCCTGCCATGGTGTTAAAGAGGCTTGCTCCATCATGGAGAGTTCTGCCACCTGAGATGACCCCACGTACAGTAACAAGCTGTTCAAGCTGCAGCAGTAACTTTAAGGGCCAGAAAATATCTATATACATGAAATTTTCCTGACTAAAGCAGAGTATTGTAGGTCACATCTAGAAAAGATGTTTAAGATAGATGTGCCGAAGGTCAGTGAGTAAAATCACATATCTGTATAAGTTGTTTTTGTTTTGTATAGTAGATACAGTTGTTGAAAATGTAAAGTTAAAATGCAAACCTAGAAGTCAAATAGACAGGGCTAATAGTAGCACAAATGCCAAAGGTCTGAATCAGCCATGCCCTAAAGCATATATATAATATAGCAAAATTCTATGAGCCTGTATTCAAAGGGATAGGCACAGTTAGCAGATCTGATAGCCATGTTAATCCCCTTATCCAGAATATTCAGCATCACATGGTTAGTGCCGCTGAATATCCCTGGGTTTGCTGCTTCATGCCCCAGTGATAACCGGCTAGCAGTGGGGTGTTCCGGGGATAGTGCCTGGACATAACTGGGCAGTGGCTATACTGAGATACTGCCTGGTTATGGCAGAGTGGCCAAAGTGCAAAGGCTGGCCTAACTTTCACCATAGAAACTGAATATTTAAAACAGTCCATTTTTTCTTTTTTAACCATACTTTTGGTTGCATGCTTTGGGTCATTGTCCTGGAGGACCCATGACATTCAACCCGGACCTAGCTTTCTGGCACTAGATAGCACATTTTGCTCCAAAATACCTTTGTAGTCCTCTGACTTCATGATTCCTTTAATACATTCCAGGCCGCCAGTTCCTGAGGCAGCAAAGCAGCCCTACAACATTATGGAACTTCCAACATATTTAACTGTAAGAAAGGTGTTTTTTTTCCTTATAAGCTTAATTTCTTTACCTGTAAATGTGTCGCTAGTCTGCATTCCCAAAGAGCTCAAGTTTGGTGTCATCTGTCCACAGAACATTTTCCCAGAAGGATTGTGGTTTTTCAAGGTGGTTTTGGACAAAGATCAGTGGGGTCCTTCTTGGCCTTTGCCCATAAAGTCCTTCTTTGTTTAGTGTGTGGTGTATGGTGCAGATTGAAACCACCACTTCAGATTGCTCCAGGTCAGCCTTAAGCTCTTTGGATGTTGCACGTGGTGTTTTTCCAACAGTTTGCAATAACCATCAAAGGCTTCTTGGATTAATTTTCCTCTTCCCACTATGTCTTGAGAGATTCTTGACAGTTACATGAGCAGAAAACTTATTTATTTATTTAAACATATTTTTATACCGCCTTTCTACAATTCAAAGCAGTTTACAATTAACCAAAGGTAATAGAGCCATGAAGCACTCTTTGTACAGTAAAATGAACAATAAACGAACAGTATAACAGAAAATAACCGATAGTAACAGAGGTTAAACTTAGAACTATTTACAATGTAGGTGTGGGGCACAGGTAGCTAAAGGTTCAACACTGTGACACACTGAGCTTATTAAACAAAAGCGTGTATCGTCACTTCTCAGAGCTTGAAATGCGTCAAGTAACCAATGATAACACAGGTACACTACCAAAAAACTGCCTCCAGTTTTGCAACAGATTCCTATAGATTTTGGGGTGCTGAATCCAGGAAAAATAGCCAAAATGTTCCATCACGTCACGTTTTCTAGCAAAATTAGATTTCTTACCCATATAAGGAATGTTCACATAATTTCTTTTTAGCCGACTGCAGTTTATTTTCTTGGCCCAAAATAGAGGTTGTAATGGTTAACTAACTAGAAACACTCCCTCATGATATTTTAGAGTGTTTTGTATTCATTTTATACATTAACAGGACAATTGGGAGGCGGGGGGCTAAATCCAGTACTCGCGCTGGCGCATGTTCTTTCCTGTTCGCCTCACCTCGTTTGCTCGCTCAAACACGGTGGTTGCGACATGAACGTTCCTGTCAAATTTCAGTTTCTTGCAAGTTCATTATTACCTTTTGTTTGCTCAGTCGTAATCCAGCTTTATTCCGAAGTGGTTCACTACAGTTGTAGTTTGCAGTGCTGTATATTTGTGATGGCTCACAGAGCCAGAGGTTGCGTCAACTCTCCAGACAGTTTTTGTTTTATTTGTGGGGAATATACCGTGAAAAAGCGGCAGAGGAACATTTCTGCATTTATTAAAAAAGTATATTTCGCCTATTTCGGTTTGAAGTTAGGCGATCAAGACAAACCGTGGGCTCCTCACAAAGTGTGCAAGACATGTGAGGAAGATCTACGCTTATGGATGAAAGGTAAAAAACAAGCATTTCGTTTCGGAATACCTATGATGTGGCGTGAACAAAGAGACCACGGCAGTGACTGCTATTTTTGCTCTTGCATTGTGAAGGGATACAACTTAAAAAATAAGAACGTAATAAGTTACCCCAACCTTCCCTCAGCAATTAGGCCTATGCCTCATAGCAACGGAAGTACCTGTGCCTGAACCACCAAAATCTTTGGATCATATTTGTGTGGACGGTTCTGATCATGATGAGACTCATCAGATGGCTTTTCCCGATGAGTCCAGTACTTCCGAATTTGAAACTGAACCAGATCCGAAACCTGAACTTTTCTCTCAAGCTGAATTGAATGATTTAGTCCGGGATTTAGGACTCCCAAAAGATGCTGCCCAACTGCTAGGTTCTCGGCTTAAACAGAAAAATCTATTGTCACCAGGAACAACTTTTTATTGGTACCGCAACCGCGAGACACAATTTTTGAAGTATTTCAGCAAAGAGGAAGATTTGGTATTTTGCAACGATATATACAGAGTGATGGAAAAGTTTAAACTCAAGTATGATCCTGCTGAATGGCGGCTGTTCATTGATTCGTCAAAAGACAGCATAAAAGGTGTTCTTCTTCATAATGGCAACACATTCGCTTCAGTTCCTATTGCTCACTCTGTTATTCTCCAAGAAAAATATGAGAATTTGGCCCTGATTCTTCAGAAGATTCGTTATGATGAGCATAAGTGGATGATTTGTGGAGACTTTAAAATTCTATCCATGCTATTAGGGCAGCAATCCGGTTTCACCAAATATCCCTGCTTCCTTTGCTTGTGGGATAGCCGGGCCCGCGACCTACACTGGGGGAAAAAAGACTGGCCAATTCGGGAGTATTTGAGACCCGGTGAGAAAAATGTTCTTCATGAGAGCTTGGTACCTCGTGATAAAATTCTATTACCACCTCTCCACATTAAGTTGGGTCTCATTAAGCAATTCATCAAGTCCCTTCCAAAAGATGGTGAGTGCTTTCGGTACCTTTGCTCAAAGTTCCCCCGACTTTCTGAAGCAAAGCTAAAGGAAGGAGTGTTTGTTGGCCCTGATATAAGGAAACTCATTTCAGATGGAGCATTCGCTGAAACGTCTGAGAAGGAAAAAGAAGCCTGGGATTCCTTCAAGGATGTTGTTCTCAAATTCTTGGGGAACAGGCGGGATGAGAACTATAAGGATATTGTTGCCAGGATGCTCAATGCCTTCAAAGAACAAGGCTGTAACATGAGCCTGAAAGTCCATTTCTTGCACTCCCATGTGAACTACTTTCCCGAAAACTTGGGGGCGTACAGTGAAGAACAAGGTGAAAGGTTTCACCAGGACATCAAGGACGCAGAGAGAAGGTACCAAGGAAGATGGAACACCACTATGATGGCTGATTTCTGCTGGTTGCTGCTGCGGGAAACCCCAGATGAAAAATACGCCAAGCAGCGCACCAAGAGAAGCATTCGGGGGAAGAAGAAACGGGCCCACCAGGAGACTGATTGACCCAAGAATGACTTTAAAATCTAAACTGTGTTGACAAATATCGTGTTTTACTAAACTTTGAAATAAAAATTTGCTAGTTATTACCACAGTGTCGGATCTCATTTATTAGAATTTTATTTTCACACCATCGGGTGTTTGTCTTCATGTATTGCAATGGTGCGGTTTGCGTTTTCTATTCTTACATACATACCTGTACAACATTTTTTGCACATTTCTTTGCTTTGCTTTGTGTCTAACCTCACTCTTATATGCTCAATGTTTGTGCACATGTATGTGGCTCTTTTAAGTGCAGACAATTTTGCTACCATCACAGTGTGTTTTGTTGACATTACTCTATTCTTATGTGCTGCCTTGTTACAATTTTCTTTATTCTTATTTGAATAACTACTAAACAATTAGTATAAAGAATTCATCCAAGAAACTTTTATCTCGATCGCACTCAATCTGAAACGTTCACCTCAAACTGCTAACCCAATGTAGCAAAAAATCTGTACGTGATGGAGCAAATTGGTTACCAGATTTGGATTCAGCGCACCAAAAAACGTAAAAATCAATCGAAACATTAGAGGCAGTTTAAAAAAAAAATTTATTAGTGTACCTGTGTAATTTTTCAGCTCTACTTCTTAACTAAGAGATGGAAAATTTATAATACAGCTATCAGATTGGCACTATTGCAACAAGGTCTCAGACTTTTATATAGCATTTGTCCAAGCTATAGAAGTTTGGATGAGGTGCTATTCATCACATCAACGACCTTATATTGTTGTCTGTAGTGTCCAATCTAGTTTTTTTTTTACTTTTTTAACTTTTTTAATATAAAAACTGAGCAGTGCTTGTCTGAAGATCAGTTTGATAATTCCAAAATGCTTATCTGGATACCAGTTGATAATCCCTCATCCAAACTTCTATAGCTTGGACAAATGCTGTATAAAAGTCTGAGACCTTGTTGCAATAGTGCCAATCTGATAGCTGTATTATAAATTTTCCATCTCTTAGTTAAGAAGTAGAGCTGAAAAATTATCATTGGATACTGAGCTTATTACCAATGAGCATATGGGGTTGTTCTCAGAAATGGCAGGCCATCTTAGAATACCACAAGACCTACTATCAATATCAGTGCTCCAATTTGGGGCTCAAGTCACCATTTGCCGTTTTCCTTTCAGAGACCTCAGCCCTTGACTTTTCACTGGTACCCATAAATTGAAACTCAGCCCTCTTGGCATTTCCTAGTCCTCTGCCCTCTTTAATAGGGCTCTAATCTCCATTTAATTTTAATTCTTCAGAGATCTTGCCCCTGGAACTTTCACCCATATCATCAACTTTAAGCCCTTCCCCTTTGGCGCTCCTAGCTTAGGGCTCCCTATGGCCCTGTCACCACTACTTAGAAGTCTCCTATGGACTGCCTTGCCTGGTTATCATTTCCTTTGCCTCCTGGGCATCTGAACCGGACCCTGGAACCTTTCCCACATTGCTTTTACTGAAAGGACATTCCTCCTAGAGCTCTCTCACCATTTCCCAGACCACTTCTTGACCAAGAGCTCATTTTTACAGTTTTTCCACTGAAATTCTCTATAATACCTATGCTCCCTACTCAGGGTCATTGCTTCCTATATACCATTCCCCCCCCCCCACCCCCTCTTCCCTATCACTTAGGGTAGACCATCCCTATTCCAAAATCAGAAGTTTATATAAAGAAGAGTACTGTATATTGTGCCCATGTAACATGCTCCACACCATGGAACTGGAACATCATGGCAGAAAATACTAAAGATATGATGTACCATGCTTCTACTGATAGTGGGAGTGAGGACCATAGAATGCATTATAAGAAGGGGATAAAAAGAGCTGGGATTCTACTGGGAAGAGCAGACACAAAGGATAATCCATCTCAAATCAATCAACAGGTGTTTCTCCTGCATTTGCAGGGATGCACGAGATTGGTCCCTGATGTAAAAGTTTCCAACCAAATGCAGGAAGTTTGGCAGATAAATGAAAGCACTCAATTTTTCTAAATAGGTTAGTTTTGCACATACCTTAACAGTCATGAACCTCACTCCTAAAGTAGGGTTTGTGAAGTATGATCTCAATCTCTGATTTACTGCTAACACTGTAATAACTGCATCGTGCCAAAGAGCTTCCTCCTGGAGTTCATAAGATGTAACATGTATAGGCAACATGTCAAGGCACAATTAGAAATTCCTCTTAATCAGGCCTGTGGCTCCCAATAGAATGGAAATATTTCTGTATCTTACTGCCACATTTCTTTTGGTCTCTGACTGCATTTCTTTGTATTTCAAGATCTTCTCCCTCCTCCACACTATTCACAGAATAATAGCTTGCAATTGCCACCTCTGTAAGCATGCTGTTCTAGTGTGAGCACCATGTGAAGGTCTTGAGCTTTTTTTAAATAGACCTACAGTATGTCACTTATGCTTTCTGATTTCCCTCCCTCACTGTTGATGATGCCATAAATGTATAAACAGCAGGAGAAGGAATAACAAAGTTTTTTTTGTATAAAGAAAAATCAAGCAATATAATGAATACAAGTATACAAGGCCCACTTCATTATTTGCACGTTAAGAAGGATACACTTCATAAAGTTTGCATAGTGAAATTAGTAATACACACATACCCAGCTCCATCTCCAAGCATATTCCACCCCCATCCCCCACCAACTAAATTTTCCCCCACGTAAACCCTATGAAACATAAGGATGTCACATTCATATTCAATGAAAATTAGTCAGTGGCTAAAAGGAAGCCTGAAGCATCCTGCCACTGTCATTAAATATTGCCTGCGTCGCTGATGAAAAATTCTTTCTGTGTTTAAAAAGAGCTCTCTCTGTATCCACCAAGTTCATTGACGTTATCCAAGAGTACCTTGCGATATTGTGATGTCCGCCTTCCAGGAGCAATCATAACTATGGCACAAGCATTTCATGTTATTTTTGTAAGCAAACTTGCCAGTGTAAAATACTTGATGCAATTGTGGGTTTTTAGTAAACATCTATATTACATCCACTGTCAACAGATTAATAGGGTGGAGTCAAAAAATACATACATAGACCAAGAACTGGGTACCATGTAGCAAGGAACATTTCTGTTCTGCATTACTCTTGCTGCCTTCGTTTTGTCTAAGCCTCTTTGCCACACTAAGCTTGTGTTGTGCCTTTTCATCTAAGTTAGCATTTTGAGAGTGGCTTTCACTTGAATGTGCTTTAGGCCATGACAGTGAATCTGTTACTTGATTGCAAGCTTACTGGATTTCAATGTGCCAAGATCCTAGCTGAGGGATTGATTCAGTTCATCAGTTTTATGGCAAAATGAATTTCTTAATTCACCTGATCATTTTTCAGCAGGGTTACAAGATTTAAGACCTGTTTTCAGTGTAGTGTAAAGTCTTCTGAGACAGTCTAGATACTACAAGAGGGTGAGCTGGATTATATAGCTTTGTTTCGATGTGCTGTTTGAAGTTGGGTTTATTTATTTACTTTTTGATGCAACTGACACCTTTAATGAACTCGCATGTCCACAGCTCAATGACAAAATTTTATATAATCATGTGAATTGGCATTTTACAAATGACTTCCAAGTGCAATCTGGGAAGTGCAAGCCAGAACATCCTTAAAAAAAATAATGGAGACAAAAAAGACAAAAAACAGGCACATTGAAGTTCAGGCATAACTTCACAAATATGGACATACCTGATGTAGATGCCCCTGCAAACATTTATATAGGCATCCCCAGAACAGTATACCAGACCATGGATATCTAGGAATGGCCTAATGGTGATAGTAGTAGGCTAGGGTCAGGAAAGCCAGAGCTGCTATCATTATGACCAATACTGGGGATGGTGAGGTACCATCTTTTATTTATTTATTTACATCCTCTTATATACTGTGCTATTCTGCACCAGTGCAGTTTACATTGAACAGGGCATTATAACTTGGAGATAACTATTTTACAGGGAACATGGGCTATAGAGGCTTAAGTGGCTTGCCAAGGACCACAAGGAGCACCTGTGGGACTGGAAACCCCAGTCCTTCCAGCCCAAGGTTGCTGTCCTCTAGTGGGATTTGAACCACTGACCTTCTGGTCTGAAGTACCTTGCCCCAACCACTAGGCCACTCCTCCACTCCACGTTTTTATACCTTATGAATATTTTATGGCCAAAACAAGCCTTTCGCAGTGCCTATTTGATCCTGGAACAGGTATAACCTTAGACATGACTCCAGACATCCAGGACATTTCTGAGAATGTCCTGGCCACACTTCCACCACACCCCCATTCAAACATGAACGTCCATAGACCCAGTTTTCAAAATGCCTCTGGAGACATTTCCATGCTTTAGATGCGTCTATGCCCATTTTCAGACATCAAAAGCACGAATAGAGGTTCTAAGGACTGCTATAGCGTAATATGGACAGTATTTGGCATTAAGCTTTACAGAAAATATCTAAATCATTTAGAGGCATATTTTACTAAACTGCATTAGGAGTTTACTGTGGGGTTCAAAAAACAGTTAAGGTGCTTTGAACATGATATGCAAATTCAAATTTAGGGAACAAGGGAAGAAGCAGTAAGCACACCTTACAATTAATATTTCATGTCGCTAATATACTGTAGCAGTTAATGCAGAACAATGAATTACAATTTGAGAGGTGTAGTCAGTATTAGCAGTCATGCTGTTTAATGTGCATGTGAAGATCTCACCAAAATAGAGGCTCCAGCCCTTGTGTATATTTAAAATGGATTGATACTGTTGACATATCGCCTTTCAGAAATTTCTGCCTTTAAGGACAGAAATCCTGGCATAATTGCTTGTTACAAACTTTGCAAATTACAAACCTGAGCATACAGACTGCTAACAGCAAACCACAAAGTGGATTACCATGAGCAAACTTTTAAAAGTGCCAGGAAGTACTGGGCTGACTTTTAGTCAGCTACAATGGGGATGGCTCTTGCATCAAAATGCAGCCCTCTGTGATTGGTTCAAACCTTCTGGTGCTGGAAATGAGGGAGATGGCTGCATCAAGAGGCTGCTCCTGGCTTTCAAGCCAATGCAGAGAACCAGTGCTGAAGTCGCGCACTATCAACATTTTACGCCTATTTACAGCACACTGATAGCACGCGACTTTAGCATCAGCATGCAGATAGGGGCTCATATGCAAATTAGTCATGCGTTAAACTGTGTGCAAATGGCAGCATTAGATTGTGAGAGCAAGCCAAGCAAATGCGTACAGCAGTCGGCACAGGTTTGTCATGCTCTCCCAGAGAAACAGTGTCCTAACAGTATTTTGATGGCATTGGGGACTTTCCCCAATGCTTGGATCATCTCAGATGATCCAGGCACTGGGAAAAGCCACTGGTGCCATTAAAATACTGTCAGGGGACCAGTGCCCCTGACAGAAAGCAAATCCCTGATGGCCCAGCGGCCCAGATCCCCCCACCTGCCCAACCAAAAAGAAGCCTGGTGGCTCAATGGCCCTGAACGCCCCATCCACTCAACTAAAAATAATCCCTCCTGGCCCAGCACTCCAATTCCCTCCACCTGACCAATCAAAAATAACCCCAGTGCCCCAGTGACTCTGAACCCCCCACCCCCCTCCTGATACCTTTACAAATGAGCGGGAACACTGCCCAAGCGCTCCCACTCCTGCGCCGCCATCTTGGAAAATGGTGGCACCTGACCCTGTGCAGTGTATCCTGTGATGCACCGTGAGGAGTCAGCCATTGACATTTTTCGAGATGGCAGCACAGGAACGGGCAGCTCTCCCGCTCATTTGTAAAGGTACCAGGAGGGAAGTTCAAGGGTGCTGGACCACCAGAGATTATTTTGACTTGGGTGAGTGGGAGGATTGGGTCACTGGGCCACCAAGGATTTGCTTTCTGTCGGGAGCACTGGCCCCCCAACAGTATTTTGATGGCATCGGGGGCTTTTCCCAATGACTAGATCATTTAACATTTCCCCTCAGATGACCCAGGCATTGGGGAAGGCCGCTGATGCCATCAAAATACTGTCAGAGGCATGTGCAAGATGCTCAAACCACATCAAGACCAGGCATAGAGATATTGGCACTAAGGCTAATTGTAAAATCCTCTACGCATTTCTCTGCATTGGGCGCAGGCAATATTAGCATGCCATCTTGTTACAGCCAGTTCATTTGCCTATAATTTAAATACTCTTGGCATTAATTTTGCGCTAGTTTTTCCTTTGCTGTTTACATGCACGTCTGTCTCTTTTCTGCAGTTGACTGTGGCAGTAATTGTGCTTAAAAGTCGCGTTATCTGTACTTAAAAGCTATGCAAATTTTCTGCAACAGCCTGTTTGAGAGAGAACTTGGGAATTAGGTTTCAACACCCTTCCAGAGTTCCAAGCTTTGGTCTCTAAATTAAAAACTTAAGAGAAAAAACAGCAAGGATTTATTCTGCTCCAGCTCTGGGTCAGAGTTAAGAAGGAAGGGCCCGATAGTCTTTTGGGATGGCTATGCGCCGCCACGGCACATAGCTGTCACCGCCAGACTTTAACCACAGATATTCAATGCCGGGGTCATATGTGGCCCTAGCATTGAATATCTGGGGTCGCCACACAGCCCACAAGCTTTTGCTGCGCCCAATGTTCCTACTAACCTGCGCTGGGTCTGCCGCCAACATTCCTGCCGGCAGGGGGAGGTGCTGAGCGATCGATGCTCTGCTCCTCCCCCCGCTGGCAAGAATGCGGGTGGAGGACCCGGCGCAGATTAAAGGGAACATTGCAAGGGTGCTGCGGCATGCGCTAGACACAGGGTCTAACACACGCCGCAGCACCCTCACAATGTGCTCTTTAATCTGCACTGGGTCCTCCGCCGGCATTCCTGCCGGTAGGGGGAGGGGCAGCGCGTCGATCACTCTGCACCTCCCCCCGCCGGCAGGAATGTTGGCGGCGGACCCAGCGCAGGTTAGCAGGAACATTGGCTGCGCCTATCTTTTACCCGTGGGTGCTAACCGGGCAGCAGTTCAATATGGCCGCTGCCCAGTTAGCAACTGTTGCCATCTCCACTCCTCCCCAGAACACCCAGACACACCCCAATGCTGCACAGCGAGCATCAGAGCATGTAGCGGAGTTAATCAGGGATATTCAGTGGCACTAGCCATGTTAGTGACGCTTAATATCCCTCTAAGCAGCATTTATACGGTTTATAGGTCTGTAAACTGTGTAAATGCCTTTGAATATTGGGCCTGAAAAGATTATGCGTTTCCTTACAACACTGCAACTTTAAGATTCCCTTGGGAAAGGTTCAGCTTTGTAGCTGTCCAAGACCATATTGAATGGTCATCCGAACAGTGGGATCTAACCAGAAATGAAGAGCTGGATTTTTTCCTGTAAGGAAAAGGCACAAAGGATTTGGATGGGACTGGGCTTGTATTCAGATCCAAACAATTTATACTTGTGCAACATTCTCAAAAATCATTATTTCAATTACCAAACTGACTACTTTAGCTAGGTTAAAACTGCTTTGGTTTCTGATGTCAGCCAGCAGTACAAACGTTTAATTTACATATTCTACCAGTTTACTTTAATTGCTGATTTGATTTTGGAAGATATTGTTTAATGTTTCTATTTCTGTCATTGGTGGGCTTTGGTAAATATCTGTTTTTTCTTTGTGAGCTGTTTTTTCAAAGTAAACGATTTGGATCAAATATTTGCTCTGTTTCTGAACACAGTAAATTATACCACAGGACTCAGTACCCACTAGTTTGGTTAACTCTAAATAATCTCACTACATCTGATACAAGTCCTTTGAATCCTGTAAACGTTTTCAGGGGCTAGAGCACATAAGATCATAAGATATGCCATACTGGGTCAGACCAAGGTCCATCAAGCCCAGTATCCTGTTTCCAACAGTGGCCAATCTAGGTCATACGTACCTAGCAGTTTCCCCAAGGGACACAGGTTCCACAATGCTTGTATTGGCTCAAGCATTGATATCCTGGGTCCCTTCTTAATAATGGTTTATGGACCTTTCCTCCAGGAACTTGTCCAAACCTTTTTTAAACCCAGCTACACTAACAGCCTTTATTACATCCTCCGGTAACAAATTCCAGAGTTTGATTACATGTTAAGTGAAAAAATATTTTCTTTTATTAGTCTTAAATAGTTTACCCTGTAGCTTCATTGCATGTCTAAGCATATCTAAGCACTAAGAATCTCCAGCCTCCAAAAAGTTTCTCGGGGCTTGTCTCCTATAGGTTTCAAACAACTGCAGAGCAGAAAAGGAGCCACAGGCTTACATGAAGCAACTACCATTGCCTGTATCTAAATTCTGGAAATCGTGGGACAATTACAGAGGACCTCCATAAAATCCATCGGGATAAACAATGGATTTTACAGTCTATCTTTTTGGAATCCTGCCAAGTAATTTTGGCCTTGACTGGCCCCTGTTGGAAACAGGATACTGGACTTAGAAACATAGAAACATGACGTCAGAAAAAGCCCTACCATATCAACAACAATAGTCTCCTTTTTACCTTTAGAGATCCTCTGTATTTGTCCCATGCTTTTTTGAATTCAGATACTGTCCTCATGTCCACCACCTCTACTGAGAGAGTTTTCCACACATTTACCATTCTTTCTGTAAAGAAATATTTCTGCATATCACTCCTGAGTCTATCCCCTTTCACTGTCATCCTATGTCCCCTCATAGCAGAGCTTGCCTTCAACTGAAAGAGACCCTCCTGTACATTTATGCAATGGAGGTATTTAAATGTCTCTATCATATCACCCCTATTCGCCTTTTCTCTAAAGCATGCATATTAAGATCTTTAAGTCTGTCTGCTTCATAACAAAGACCACTAACCATTTTAGTAGCCACCCTCTGCACCGACTTCAATTTGCCTATATCCTTCTGAAGGTGCGGTCTCCAGAATTGCATACAATACTCCAAAAGAAGTCACACCAGAGACTTATATAGAGGCATTATCACCTCCTTTTTTCTTCTGGCCATTCCTTTCCCTATACACCCAAGCATCCTTCTGGCTTTCGCAGTCGTCTTTTCTACCTGCTTAGCTACTTTAAGATCGTCAGACACAATTACACCCAGGTCCCGCTCTTCTTTTGTGGACAGAAGTACCACCCCATACACTGTACAGCTCCTTTGGATTTTTGAAGCCTAAATGCATGACCCTGCATTTTTGGCATTAAATTTCAGCTGCCATATTCTAGACCATTCTTCAAGTTTAGCTAAATCCCTCCTCATATTTTTGACTCCTTCCTGTGTGTCTATTCTATTGCAGATTTTGCTATCATCTGCAAACAAGCAAACCTTATCCGACAGTCCTTCTGCAATATCACTAACAAAGATGTTAAACAGAATTGGACCAAGGACACATCCCTGCAGCACACCACTGGTAACCTCCTTCTCCTCAGAGTGAGCTCCATTTACCTGTACCCTTTGTCGCTTCCCACTCAATCAATTTCTAACCCAATCAATAACTTTAGGGTCCATCCCTTGGGTTCTCAGTTTGTTTATAAGTTGCCTATGTGGAACTGTGTCAAAGGCTTTACTGAAATCTAAATACACCACATATAGGGCCACACTTTGCACTCTTTGTAACCGCCATAAGGTTACCACAGTAAAACTATGGTAAAGAACATTACAATAATCCAGCCGACTCATTACAAAAAAATCAAAATCATAGCATATTTTTATACTCTTATATACTGTGCTATTCTGCATCAGTGTGGTTTACATTGAACAAACTGAAATTACATTGAACAGGGTATTATAACTTGGAGGTAACTATTTTACAGGGAACATGGGCTATGGAGGGTTAAGTGGCTTGTCCAAGACCACAAGGAGCACCTGTGGGACTAGAAACCCCAGTCCTTCCAGCCCAAGGTTGCTGTCCTCTAGTGGGATTTGAACCCCTGACCTGAAGTACCTTGCCCCAACCACTAGGCTACTCCTCCACTCTGACAGCAGATAAAGACCAGTATAGTCCATCTAGTCTGCCCAGTAAGGTAGCTAGAGTAGGTCTACTCGCTTCTCCATGCAGGTCACCCGCCCCCCCTCTCTATTTATTGAGGTATAAGAAATAATTTACTTTATTTTGATTTTATCCTCTTGCCATAAAGGGATCCACTGTGTCTATCCCATGTCATTTTGAATTCTGTCACTGTATTTGCCCCACCACCTCCATTGGGAAGGCATTCCAAGCATCTACCACCCCTTTCAGTATAAAAGTACTTCCTGACATTGCTTTTAAGTTTACCCCCTTGCAGCTTCATGTTATGCCCTCTAATTTTACAGTTTCCCTGTCTTTGAAAAAGGTTTGTTTGTTCATTAATACCCTTTAAGTATTTAAAACATCTGTATCATATTTCCTCCTACTCTCCTGAAAGGTATACATATTTCGGTCTTCAAATTCTCTTCTCAAACGACTTCTGGCATTCCTCTGAACAGTTTCAAGTTTTGGTTTTCTTCCTCTGAACCGTTTCAAGTTTTTTTAATATTCTTTTTGAGACATGGTCTCCAAAAATGAGCACAATACTCCAAGTAAGGACTCGCCAACGACTTGTACGGGGACATTAGTACCTCCTCCTTTCTGCTGATTATTCCTCTCTGTATGCAGCCCAGCATCCTTCTGGCTTTGGCTACTCTTTTGTCACATTGTTTCTCCAGCTTGAGATCCTCAGAAACAATCACTCCAAGGTCCTTCTCCTGGTCCATGCACACCATCCTCTCGTTCCCTATCACATACAATTCCCTTGGATTTCTGCATCCCAAGTGCATGACTCTGCACGTCACATTAAATCTTCTTCACTTCAGATTAGCTGTAATATTATAGACTAGAAGCCCATTCAAAATGCTTAAGAAGAGTTTCTTCTAACAGGCTTTTCCCTTTTCTTTTGTATGAAAAGCAGCAATGATCCAAAGAAGTGTTTAATTAGCCTCCAAAATTATTTTACTTGTTTAATAATATATCAAACAGAATGTGATCTAATGCATTATGGAATTATTTTCTGCTGTTTATTTCTAAAGTAATCCCGTAGTTTGCAGGTGGTAGTATTACAAAAAGGGATTTAAAACAATTGGGTATACTTTAATAGTCATTTTCATGTGTATGAGACAATATACATGTGCAAAATTGCTATTATTAAATAGTGCCAGGTATGAAAGTACATGCAATGTCATGCAAGCACATACTTTACTGTAAGCATTGCTGGGGGCGGTCTGGGAAAGACGCAGGTGAGACACGAAGTGTATGAGCAGGTTACAAATCAAAAGCGAAGGTGATCCAAAAAGGGCCTAAGAGCCCAAATAACCCACGAAAAATAAAAACAAGACTTTATTGTACCTGAGACTTGAAGATAAAAGGTAAGCTGGGTGTCAAAAGAGGAACCCCAAAACCTTAAGCTGCGGGGCCACCACCAAAGGCTGCCCCTCCAAAATTGGGGGCTTCACCTCCGGAGGTAAACTGAGTATAACCCAAAAGGCTTTGCATTTACCTAGATTCAGCTTTAAGTGATGATCTTGAAGCCACCACAAAACACTGGCAAGAAAATCATTAAGAGACCGCAAATCCATAGTCTGGGTATCAAAATAGGAAACAAGCTGAATATCGTCAGCAATCAGATGAACAGAAACCCCCAATAACTGTGCAAGCACAGCCAACAGATCCAAGAACACATTAAACAAAAGTGGCAAAAAGTTAGACCCCTGTGGAACACCACAAGATAAATGCTGCTCCATTGAAAGTTGAGAATTACAGAATATTACAAAGAAACAGTCTGACAAAAATGATACAAACCAGACCCAGAAAGATGGGAGATATGCCATGAGGTATTTAAGGGGTATGTTTACTAAATCCCCGTTAGGTGCGCGCCGCGCTAGTGTGCGGGATGCCACATAAGGAGTGGGCGTTTCAGTCTGAAAAAAGCAAAACCGGGATTAATCATGCGCTAATGTGCGCTGTGCGCTCATGTGCGCCGCACACATTAGCGCATGAGAAACTTGCGCGGGAAGCATAAGTGGCGCGCTGATGTACAAGCATAGGAACAGAGCCACAGTACAATGGTGAAAACACTGACCGATAGTGCAGGGATCATGGGTTCAATCCCCCACTGTGCCCAATAAAGAAGGCTGGCTGAGGCATTACCTGTCAAAGGTAATACTGCAGTCTGAGGCATATTAATTTTATTTTAATTACTGCTACTAGCAAACGCACTCTAAAAGCACTGTAATAGAAGGCGCCCCATAAGGTACCCCAGAGGGCACAATTTAAAGGGCACTGTCTGCCAAGGCACCCTAGAATGTTGCTTATAGGGCACTTTATAGGGTGCCGTATGAGGTACCGCAAGGTCACAGCACTGTTTTTGATGGCAGCACTGTGCAGTTTAAGGAATGAAAATCATAAGTAGATGTGCTGACATGCAAGGAGGAGCAGCAGCAGTGTAGCACACTGGTTAAGACACTGACCAATAATGCAGGAGTCATGGGTTCAGTCCCCCACTGTGCCTAATGAAGAAGGCTGGCTGAGGCATTATCTATTATAGGTAATAGTGCTTTAGGGGGCATTTTATTTTTATTTTAATTAGTGCTGCCAGCAAACACACCCTCAAAGTATTGTAACATAAAGTGCTGCATAAGGCGCCTCATAGGGTACTCCAGAGGGCACATTCTAAAGTGCACTGTCCGCCACGGCACCCTACAATGTTTGTGAAAGGGTGGCCTATAGGGCGCCATATAGGGTGCCCTATGAGGCACAGCAAGGTCATAGCACTGTGTTTGATGGCAGCACTGTGCATTTAAATGCATGGAAATCTGAAGTAGGTGCGCTGACATGCAAGGAGGAACAGCAGTGTAGCACAATGGTTAAGGCACTGACTGCTGATACAGGGGTCATGAGTTTGCTCCCCAGTGTGCCTAATATGTAAGGCTGGCTGAGGCATCAGCTTTGCAATGTATGTATTGTTTCCTGCAGCACTTCATTTGTATTTTATTAATTGATGCCAGCAAACATGCCCTCATGTGCAGTAACTGAAGGTGCCGCATATGGCACCCTATAAGGCACATTATAAAGTGCACTGTCCGCCATGGCACCCTAAAATGTCCCCTATAGGGTACCCTATAAGTTGCTCCACATAATAACATATAGTGCACCTTATATGGACAGTAACCATAAGGTGCCCTCTGAGGCACCTTATGGGTACAGTACACAGAGAGTGTTTTTGCCACCTAATGCCCATCAGCATGCTGCCTTTTGCCACCCCATATTAGACTGGCTCCTAAAGTAGCACCCCAGCCAGCCTTGTTCATTGAGCACTGTGGAGGATCAAACCCCTGATCCCTGCACCACTGGTAAGTGCCTTAACCATTGTGCTGTGGCTCTGCTCTTTGGTTTGCTTATCAGTGCGCCACCTTATGCCTCCACATATTGAAATGCCTCCTAGAAAATTAGCTCGCCGCCTTATACCGCCCATTATTTCAATGCCTCCTAAAATGATGCTGCAGCCAGCTGTCTTTATTGAGCATTGTGGGGGATCAAACCCCTGATCCCTGCACCATTGGTATGTGCCTTAACCATTGTGCTGTGGCTCTGCTTTTCTGTGTGCACATCAGCGCACCACTTATACCGCCCAGTATTATAATGCCTCCATAAACATCAGCGCGCCACCTTATGCCGCCCAGTATTAATATGCCGCCAAAAACATTAGCGCGCCGCCTTATGCCGCCCAGTATTTATGTGCCTCACCAATTAACGCCTCAGCCAGCCTTGTTCATTGGGCACTGTGGGGGATTGAACTCCTGATCCCTGCAAAGTTACATTTTTTGGTGCTTTAGTATAAAAGGGGAAATCTTTTCTTTAGTGGGGTAGGTTTAAAACTCTGCTTTAGTATCTTTCTCAGCTCTTTGAAGCTACTGACACCTCATCAGGTATTAGTTCCCTTCCTCCCCCCCAACTCCCATGCACCTCTAGTGAGCAGTCTTGCTTTATAGGGCATCTTCCCAATTAACTACACATAGGGACTTGGAACAGCACATTTTGAACACATTTAAAAGAAATTTAACTGCTTTTTCTCTGAAAGGACAGCTGGGAGACCGGCTGGTACTTGGTAGATCTCTCTCTCTTGCTTTAACAGATATCTAAGCTCCACCAACTGAACAATGAATGGGAAAATCATATTGACAAAGCTGTTGCCCCCGTTACAGTTTCTGCCCCTGTCCAGACAGAGGTCCCAATGCCAGTTGAAGGACTAGTTCCATGTGCAGGATGCCTGCATACTGAAGATATCAGGAAACAAGCGGAGGACTCAAAGAGGAGGTAGTGAGGCTGAGGAGCATTCAAGACAGTAAGAAATAGATTGATGAGATGCTTCTTGCAACATCCAAATTCTCCAGCAGAGGAGAAGATGGGAGCCTACAGATTGATGAAGGTTGGACACCAGTCACCAGGATCTGCAGAGTAACCAATCTAATTCCAGCCTTTGAATTGAAGAACCATTATGCAGCCCTAAAAGTGGAGGAGGTGAAAGCATCCCTGGAAAGGGAAAACCTAGAGCTTGAGCACCCCAAAGTTGCAGAATCAGTGACCACAAGGAAGCGAAGGGTAGTGATGGTTGGTGACTCTCTTCTGAGGGGTACTGATGCGTCCATCTGCTGACCAGAATTGATGTCCAGAGAGGTATGCTGTCTGCCAGGTGCCAAAATCTGAGATGTTACAGAGAGTTTGCCGAGACTCATCAAGCCCACTGATTATTACCCAATGTTGCTAATCCATGTTGGCACAAATGATACTGCCAGGTATCCCTCTGAGTGTAGCAAAAGGGACTTCATGGCTCTGGGACAGAGAGTGAAACTGGTGCAGGTGGTGTTCTCTTCAATCCTCCCTGATGAGGGTAAAGGCCAAGGCAGAGAAGCTCGCATCCTGGAGATGAATGAATGGCTGCGTGGATGGTGTCATCGAGAGCGTTTTGGTTTTCTAGACCATTGGATGCTGTTCCAAGGGTTGCAGAGCAGAGATGGCATCCATCTGTCCAAGAAAGTTTGATGTGTCTTCAGTAGCAGACTGGCTAATCTACTGAAGAGGGCTTTAAACTAGATTCATTGGGAATGGGTGAAGAAAGCCCCCAGGTAAGTGAAACATTAAATACCTTTATGGAAATGGATAACAGGGGCAACATATGGAAAGTGGAATGTATAAATGCCCGTAGCATGGGAAATAAGATCGCAGATGTTGAAGCTTTAATGGGAGAAGCTGACTTGGATTTAGTGGCAGTTGTAGAAACATGGTTCACAGAAAACCTTGACTGGGATGTACCTCTACCAGGCTATTCTTTATTCAGAAAGGACAGGGTAGGAAGAAGGGGAGGAGGAGTGGCACTATATGTAAAAATAATTTTAAAGCTTTGGAATTCTAAAGCTTAAAAGGGAGAGAGGAGACACCGTGGGTTAAACTAGAAAGAGGAAAAGAGAAATCTATTTGCATTGGTGTGATATACAGATCTGCCTCACAGGAGGAAGAGGTAGATGGAGAGTTAATTGAAGACATATGCAGCATTGCTAGGAAAGGGATGGTGCTACTGATAGGGGATTTCAATATGCCAGATGTTGATTGGTACATTCCTACCGTAGTATCATCTAGAAGTAAGGAGATCCTGGTTTCTCTACAGGGACAACTATTCAGGCAACTGGTAACAGAACCCACACGTGAAGGGGCCATACTGGACTTGGTGCTTACCAATGGTGAAAGTGTTTCTGATGGGAGATCATTTTGCATCCAGTGATCACCAGATGGTGTGGTTCAGTATTAGGACTAAGGTTGTTAAAATCCATACAAAAGTGAGGGTCTTAGACTTTAGGAAAACTAACTGCCAAGATGGGCCAATACCTCAGGGAGTCATTAGCGGGATGGGAATAGCTGGGGGATGTAGAAAAACAGTAGGCAAAACTGAAAGGGGATATTTTAAGGCCAACCAACCTTTTTGTTAAAATGATAAAGGTAAAAGGAAAAGGAAACCACTATGGTTTTTGAAAGAAGTTGCTGAAAAGGTGAAGAGAAAGCGGGAGGCCTTCATGAAATACAAGCAATCATAGAGAGAGGAAAACAGGCATCTATATTTGGAAAAACTTAGAGAAGCTAGCAAAGTAGTCAGGAAAGCAAAGATTAAAAAAGAGGAGGAAATAGCCAATGCGGTAAAATGGGGGGATAAAACATTTTTCAGATATGTTAGTGAGAAGAGGAAGGGCAAAAATGGTATTGTCAAACTCAAGGGTGAAGGGGAGGAATATGTAGAAACTGATGAGGACAAAGCGGAATTGCTTAACAAATATTTCTGTTCTGTGTTCACAGATGAAGAACCAGGAGTAGGACCTCAGAAAACACCCACAAACAAAAATAGAAATGAGGGTCATTTTTTTTAAATTTCAGAAGACTGTGTTCATGAGAAATTAGATAAATTTAAAGTAGACAAAGTGATAGGACCAGATCGGATACACCCTAGAATACTGAAGGAACTTGGGGACATTCTAACAGCTCCACCGACTGACCTTGTCAATGCCTCATTGGAGTCGAGAGTGGTGCCAAAGGACTGGAGAGAGGCTCATGTGGTGCCTTTACACAAAAGCGGAAGTAAGGATGTGGTTGAAAACTACAGGCCGGTTAGTTAAACTTTGGTGGTGAGTAAATTATTGGAAGAGAAAATAGTGAGGTTCCTGGAGTCCAGTGGATTACAGGATCCGAGGCAGCATGTATTCACCAAAGGCAGGTCTTGTCAGACAAATCTGATTGATTTCTTTTACTGGGTGACCAGGGAGTTGGACCGAGGGCGACCCCTAGATGTGGTTTATTTGGATTTCAATAAAGCCTTTGACACCGTTCCTCACAGGTGACTTATAAACAAACTGAGTGCCCTAGGGATGGACCCTAAAGTTACTGCTTGGGTTAGAAATTGGTTGAGTGGGAGGCGACAAAGGGTACAGGTAAATGGAGCTCACTCTGAGGAGATGGAAGTTACTAGTGGTGTGCCCCAGGGATCTGCCCTTGGTTCGATTCTTTTTAACATCTTTGTTAGTGACATAGCGGAAGGGCTGTCAGGTAAGGTTTACCTCTTTGTGGATGATACCAAAATCTGCAATAGCGTAGAGAACTAGGAAGGTGTAGATAACATGAGGAGGGATCTAGCTAAGTTTGAAGAATGGTCTAGAATTTGGCAGCTGAGATTTAATGTTAAAAAATGCATGGTCATGCATTTGGGCTGCAGCAATCCAAGTGAGCAATTTAGTATGGGGTGCATTAATTTTGTCCACTAAAGTAGAGCGGGACCTAGGTGTGATTGCGCCTGATGATCTTAAATTAGCTAAACAGGTAGAAAAGGCAACAGCAAAAGCTAGAAGGATGCTTGGGTGCATAGGAAGAGGCATGGCCAGCAGAAGAAAGAAGGTGATAGTCCCTCTGTATAAGTCTTTGGTGCAACCTTATTTGGAGTATTGTGTGCAATTCTGGAGACCGCACCTTCAAAAAGATATAAACAGGCTGAAGTCAGTACAGAGTGTGGCTACTAAAATGGTAAGTGGTCTTCATTATAAAGCATTTATTTATTTAAAGGGTATTTCTATCCCGCCTTATCCTTCAATCAAGGCAGTGTACACAGCAAACATTCAATAGCATTGGTGTTTGTGTTAGTTATGTTTATGTACAGTGAGGGTGCATGAGTGTGGGTGTGCTGATTAGTGTGGACTATTTACAACATGTGCTTTTTACAATTATATACAAGAGTTTTCTGCCTCTGCAGCGTGCTGTGTTGATCTTTAATCGAGTCTGAGGTTCTGTTATGTGGTTGGTCCTAGTCTGTAGAGTCCGGTTATATGCTTGGGCCATAGTGCTCAGTGAAGAGCAATGTCTTTAGGTGTTTTCGGAAGTGCTTTGGATCATCGGTTGATCGTAGCTCATCTGGGAGTTTGTTCCATATTGATGGTGCCGCCATTGATAGGGCTCTGTGTGGTGGATTTGCATGCTTTTGTGTAGTTGCTTGGAGTGTTGAGTGTGTCTGCTGTGGTCTTTCTTCTAGGTCTAGTGCTGGCATCAGGTAGTATAAGGGGTTGGAGGCTGAGTGCGGAGCTCTTGTGTTTGATTCTGAATATGTTTAGTATCATTTTGTATTTGATGCGGTGGCTGATTGGGAGCCAGTGGAGGTCTTTTAGGATGGGGGTGATGTGGGCTTGTATTGGTGAACTGGTGATTATTCTGGCTGCTGTGTTTTGAGCCATCTGTAGTGGTCTGAGTGATTGTTTTGGCATGCCGTTATAGATTGGGTTGCAGAAGTCAAGGATGGGAGTTATTAGTGCTTGGCAGACTGTGCGGAAGTGGTCTTTGGTGAGTAGGGGCTTGAGGCGTCTGATTATTCTCATCTTGTAGTATGCGTTTTTGGTGGTTCTTCTGATGTGTGATTGTAGGTTCAGTTCTCTGTCGAGTGTTATTCTGAGGTATTTCACTTCGTTTTTCAGTGGTATTGCTGTGTTGTTGGTGTTGATGAAGGGTGGGGGGCTGAAGTTGGTGTTTCGTGTGATGATGAGTGCTTCTGTTTTGCTGTAGTTTATGGCTAGGTTGTTGTGCAGGAGCCATTTGGACATGCTGTTGAGGCAGTTTGTTATTTTGGTGTAGTCAGGGCTGTCGAGGTTGATTGTGGTGTATATCATGATGTCGTCTGCATAGATTGTGTAGTTTATTTTGTGTGCTTTCATGATGTTGCAGATTGGTTGGATGTAGATGTTGAATAGTAGTGAGGATAGTGCGGATCCTTGTGGCACCCCTTGCTTGATCTTTGCGGGTCGTGAGATGTTGGATCCGATCTTGACTTGGAACTGTCTGTCTGTTAGGTATGATTTGAATCATTTTAAGATGGTGCCGGTTATTCCAATGTTCTAAAGTCTGGTTAGGAGGATTCTGTGGTCCACTGTGTCGAATGCCGCTAGGATGTCATTAGTGTTCCTTGTTTGTGGTTGTCTATGATTTGGATTATGTTGTTGACTAGGTATAGCAGTAGTATTTCAACTCCGTGGTTTGGGCAGAAGCCATGCTGATGTATGTCCAGTGGGGTATGTGCGTCAATGTGGTCCTGGAGCTGTTGTTGCACTGCCTTTTCTATGATTTTAGCCAGTAGTGGTATGCTGGAGATTGGTCTGTAGGCAGATGGATTGCTTTTGTTTAGAGTGGTTTTCTTAGGGATCGGCCTTATTGTGGCTAGTTTCAGCTGGTCTGGCATGGTTCCTTGCACCAGGGAGTTGCTTACCATGTTTTGTATGAGGCTGAGGAAGCTTTCCTTAGTTGCCTTTATCCAGGGGACCGGGCATGGGTCTGTTGGTGCAGTGCTTGTGTTGAGAGCGGAGATGATATCTGATAGTTGCCTTGTGGATGGGGTGCTGAACTTGTCCCATGTTATGGTGGGTATGGTTGGGTTGTCGGTTCCTACCGTTGTTTGTTGTGGTGAGTCACCTAGCTTATCTTGTAGGTGATCTGCAAAGGTTTGTGGGTCAATCTGTATGTCTTTTTCAGGATTTGGTTTCGTTGGTTAGATTCTTTACTATCTCGAAAAGCTCTCTGGGTTTGTTGTATGCCTTCTGAATGGTGTTTGTGTGGTGTTCTCTTTTTGTTTGGTTAATGAGTTTATTGTAATTCCTTTGTTGTGTTAGGTATAAGGCCTGGGTGGAGGCATATGAGGACAGACTTAAGGATCTCAATATGTACACCTTAGAGGAAAGGCAGAATAGAGGCGACGATTGAGATGTTTAAATACCTCCATGGCATAAATGCACAGGTGGAGAGCCTCTTTAAATTGAAAGCAAGCTCTGCTATGAGGGGACATGGGATGAGGGTGAAAGGGGATAGATTCAGGAGTGATATGCTGAAATATTTCTTTACAGAAAGAGTGGTGGATCCATGGAATTGTCTCCCAGTGGAGGTGGTAGAGATGAGGACAGTATCTGAATTCAAAGAAGCATGGGACAAACACAGAGGATCTCTAGAGTTAAAAAGGGGACTGTTGTAGTGGTTGATATGGAAGGACGACTAGACAGGCCTTGTGGTCTTTTTCTGTCATGTTTTTATGTTTATAACTCATGCATTCTCTGATCTTAAATCACCTCTCCTATTGTAACTCCCTTCTCGCTGGTGTCAGTGTGCTCTCAATTAAGCTTCAAACTATACAGAATACTATCAGGGTCATTTCAAAGCACGAATAGCGGGGATGGACGTCCTGTTGAGACCCCATCTCCGCTATTCGGGCCCTTTCCCAATCCTGCTATCTTCCCTGCACTTTGTACAGGGAAGGTAGATGGGGGCAGGAAAGGGGTGGATCAGGGACAGTATTAGGGCAGGCAGTGGGCAGTCGTCGGCCCCGGAAATACAGGGCCGATTCCAATGTCGGCCCTGTATGTCCAGGTCTGGCAGCTTGAACAGGGAACTTAATCCACCTCGGAGGTGGAATAAGTTCCCCTAGTCGTCAGGAAACGGCAGGCCCAGGGCACCGAAAGGGTAGGGAGGGCAGAGGACATTCCCCACAGCCCGACCCTGGCCTTAGGAGGCCAGATCGGGGATCAGGCTGCAGGGGAAGCACCTTTGCAACCAGCAGCCGGGGATCACAGCTCCATTGAACAGCCCTAACTGAGCTATCTGGGCAAGGCCTGTATGTGCAAGCCAGACTGAATCGGAGTCCCGGCCTGAATGTACAAGCCTGGTCGTGATTCTGATCCTGCGGGGCTAGACATGCCCCGCAGGATCAGAATCGCAGCTCCCTCTGTGTGTCCAGTTCCAACTGAACACACAAAGGGCCAGCACATCAATGTCGGAATCGTGCTCTGTGTGAAAATCTTGTATGAGCTGGTCTGTTTGACCATGTCACTCCACTCCTTTATGAACAGCATTACTTATCTGTTCCTTTCAGAATACAGCTTAAAACTTTACTTCTAAACCATCATGCTTTTTATGCTAGATCAGTGGGTGCAGTCCACCCCAGGTGCTATTTGAGATGGGCCCTGCTGGGCCCACACTTTGAAGGCAACATGGAAAACTTACCTTAAAGATGGGTGGCATGCTCCTCTGCCAGGAGAGAAAAGCTGCACGGGCCTGGTTTGAAGGCAGCATGGCAAGCAACCCATGTTTAAGGTAAATTTGCCATACTACATTCAAAGTGTGGGCCTTGCGGAGGGAGAAGGGCATAATGCATTGTACTACAAGGCAGCATGCCGTGCGAGGAGGGCACTGGCTGCAAGGGGGGCATCTGCCCTGGGTATGAAGTGGGCTGAGACTGTCACTGCACAGACTAGTATAACCCACACACCTGCATACATGAGGTCAGCTATTTTGCTGCAGGAGCTAAAGACAGATCAGTAAACCCACTTTAGGACTGCCACATGCATTACCCTTTTTACTTTTGTTGACAGCCTCTACAGCACATGTGGATGCAACACCACTGTAGACTGTCCTATCTGTAGGCTTAGATCCATACATACTATTGAAATCACACTTCCTTTACAGCCCAGCTCTAGAGATAAAGTACAGGAGTTGCACAGCAAGGAATGTTTCCTGGTGGTCATGCCAATACTTCTACCTACTATCAAGGCTACAAACAATGCCTTCTCATACATTGCCATAGCATACAGCTTTAAAGAAAGCCCTCAGGTAAGTAAAAACCCTCAGCTAAGTAAAACCTCTGTAGAAATGGGTAAAAGGGGTAACATCTGGAAAGCATGTGTATAAGTGCCTGTAGAATGGGAAATAAGATCCCAGATGTTGAGGCTTTAATGGAAGAAGCTGACTTGGATTTAGTGGCAGTTATGGAGACATGGTTCATGCACAACCATGATTGGGATGTAATTATACAGGGCTATACTTTATTCAGGAAAGACAGAGAAGAATGCAGGGCAGGAGGAGTGGCACTATTTATAAAAAATATTAAAGCTATAGAATTACAGGGCTTAAAAGGGAGCAAGGAGGCACTGTGGGTTAACCTAGAAAGAGGGAATGGGAAACAATTTGCATAGGTATGATTATACAGATTTCCTTCACAGAGAGAAGAAGTGACCAGAGATTTAATAGAAGACATACACAGTATTGCCGTGAAAGGAGAAGTGCTACTGATAGGTAATTTCAATATGCCAGATGTTGACTGGCACATCCCTGCTGTGGTGTCATCTAGAAGTAACGAGATCCTGGATTCTCTATAGGGAGAACTATTCTGGCAACTGGTAACAGAATCCACATGTGAAAAGTCTATACTGGCCCTGGTGCTTATCAATGGGGAAAGTGTTTCTGATGTTATAGTGGGAGATCATCTCAAATCCAGTGATCCCCAGATGATGTGGTTCAGTATTAGGACTAGGGTTGATAAAGTCCATTCAAAAACGAGGCTCTTAGACTTTCAGAAAACTAACTTTGCCAAGATGGGCCAATACCTCAAGGAGCCATTAGAAGGATGGGGGATGTAGAAAAGCAATATGCAAAACTGAAAGATGATATTTTAAGGGCAACAAACCTTTTTGTTAGAAAGGTAAATAAGTGTAAAAGAAAGGAAGCCACTATGGTTCTCAAAAGAATTAACTGAAAAGGTGAAGAAAAAAAGGGTGGTCTTCATAAAATACAAGAGATCACAAAGAGAGGAAGACAAGCATCTATATTTGGAAAAATTTAGAGAAGCTTCCAAAGTAGTTAGGAAGGCAACCAAGCCAGTAACCAATGCAGATATTTCAACCACCTCACAGACCTCCCAAAACCCCTAAGGCTGAAACCAAGAAGAGTTCATGATTATGTTATAATTTGTAAATAGTTACCCCTGTTATCCAAGTTATGTTTGCCTGTTCAACTGTAAACACAAAGTACCATCGGAAATGTGTAAATTCTTTGTTCATTGTAAACCGCGCTGATGCTGAATAGTGCGGTATAGAAGAGACTATAAATAAATAAACAAATAAATAAATAAAGATACAAAAAGAAGAAATAGCCAATGCAATAAATTGGGGGGGGGGGGAAGACATTTTTTAGATATGTTAGCGAGAGGAGGATGTGCAAAAGTGGTATTGTGAGATTCAAGGGTGAAGTGGAGGAATATGTAGAAGCTGATGAGGATAAAGCAGAATTGTTTAACGATTTTTTTTTCTGTGTTCACAGATGAGCCCAGAGCAGGAGCTCAGAAAACACCCACAAATAGGAATAGAAGTGAAGGAGATCTTGAATGATTTTCTGAAGACTGTATGTGAGGAACTAGTTAAACTAAAAGTAGACAAAGTAATGGGGCCAGATGGGATATATCTGAGAATATTGAAGGAACTTGGGGAAATTCTAGAGGCTCAACTGACTGACCTTTTCAATGCTTCTTTAGAGTTGGTAGTGGTCCCAGAGGACCGGGGAAAAGCACAAGTGGTCCCTTTACACAAAAGTGGAAGTAAGGATGAGGTTGAGAATTACGGGCCAGTTAGTCTGACCTCTGTAGTGAGTAAATTAATGGAAACACTGCTAAAACAGAGGATAACAAGGTTTCTGGAGTCCAATGGATTGCAGGATCTGAGACAGCATGGACTAACTAGATACAGATCTTGTCAGACAAATCTGATTGATTTCTTTGACTGGGTGACCAGAGAGCTGGACTGAGGGAGAGCCTTAGATGTGGTATACTATTTCAGTAAAGCCTTTGACACCATTCCTCATAGGCGACTTATAAATTGAGCACCTTAGAGATGGACCCTAAAGTGACTGACTGGATTAAAAATTGGTTAAGTGGGAGGTGACAAAGGGTACAGGTAAAGGAGCTCACTCTGAGGAGAAGGATGTTACCAATGGTGTGCCACAGGGATCTGTCCTTGGTCCAATTCTTTTTAACATTTTTGTTTGTCAAATTGCAGAAGTGTTCTCAGGTAAGATTTGCCTCTTTGCGGATGATACCAAAATTTGCAATAGAGTAAACACCCAGGAAGGAGTAGATAACATGAGGAGGGATCTAGCTAAACTTGAAGAATGGTCTAGAATTTGGCAGCTGACATTTAATGCTAAAAAATGCAGAGTTATGCATTTGGGCTGCAAAACCCAAGGGAGCAGTAAAGTATAAGGAGTGAAGTATTTCTGTCCATGAAAGGAGAGCGAGACCTGGGCATGATTGTTTTTGATGATCTTAAAGTGGCTAAACAGGTGGAAAAGGCAACAATGAAAACCAAAAGGATGCTTTGGTGCATAGGGAGAGGAATGGCCAGCAGAAAAACAGGAGTCTGTATATGTCTTTGGTTAGACCTCATTTAAAGTATTGTGTGCAATTCTGGAGGCCGCACCTTCAAAAGGATATAAACAGGATAGAGCAGGGGCAGAGGGTGGCTACCAAAATGGTCAGTGGTCTTCATTATAAACCATATGAGGACAGACTTAAAGATCTCAGTATGCATACTTTAGAGGAAAGGAGGAATGTGGTTATGGCATTTGATATACTGCCCTTTGCTTATACATCACAGTGGTTTGCATGTATGTACTAACAGGTACTTTTTTTATTCCCTTGTTCCTGAAGGGCTCACAATCTAAGTGTACCTGAGGCAATGGAGGGTTGGGTGGCTTGCTCAAGGCCACAAGGGGTGGCTATGGGACTGGAGACCCCAGTCCCTCTGGCCTGAGGTTATTTGTCCCCATGTGGGAATTGAACCCCTGGCCCTTGGTAACCTGTCCCAACCACTGAGCCACTCCTCCCTCCCAATAGAGGAACAGAGGAGATATGATAGAGATGCTTAAATACCTCTGTGGCATACATGCACAGGGGGAGAGTCTCTTTCAATTGAAGTAAGCTCTGCAATGAGCTGGCATAGGATGAGGGTGAAAGGGGATAGACTCGGGAGTAATATGCAGAAATATTTCTTTACGGAAAGAGTGGTAGATGCGTGGAATAGTCTCTCAGTGGAGATAGTAGAGATGAGGACAGTATCTGAATTCAAGAAAGCATGGGGCAAACACAGAAGATCTCTAAAGGACAAAAGAACTATAGTAGTTGATATGATAGGGCAGACTAGATAGGCCATGTGGCCTTTTTCTGCAGTCATGTCTCTATATTAAAAAACTTCATAGTCTGTACTGTCATTATGTGTCGGAAGTTGGTAGAATTTGAACCAGTGATTGAAGATAGCAAAGGCGAAGAACATGTCTCAGTGCCACCAGAGATGCATAGTTGAGAAAAGACCAGTAATTAGTCTCTGATTGCAATGGCATAAGGCAAAATTCTGGGAGACTCCCATTAGCCCAAAACAGTGTACCCTGATTGGAAGCAGTATATAAGAAAAGTGGAGACTCACCTCTGCTGGTAAGACTACTGGAATACAGCCACTAAAACCTTTGTTTGTCTGGCCTTCCTGCTGCTGTGTTGGATCCTTCTCCATCCCTGACTCTCCATTTTAAAGTGTTTGGTTCCTGTTTTACTCCCAGATCTTCAATGTAACTGCTTGGCTCCTTTTCCACACCAGGTATGATAGTCCAACTTCAATGCTTCTGTTCCATGCCAGTTCTAGTTCTACCAGCTATCCAAATCTCTGCAAATATGTTTTCCTTATGGCTTGTGAAGAGGAGTGGGTATGAGGCCGTAGGTTGACTGGGGTGTTAGGGGTGTTCATTGTGGAACCTGTGTCCCTTGGGGAAACTGCTAGGTACGTATGACCTAGATTGGCCACTGTTGGAAACAGAATACTGGGCTTGATGGACCTTGGTCTGACCCAGTATGGCATATCTTATGTTCTTATGTTCACTATTTGGAATTCTCTCCCAGAAAAGCTAAGGTCCACAACAGACGTAAAGGATTTCCGGAAGCAACTCAAAACCCTCCTCTTCAATGTAAAGGATTTCCGGAAGCAACTCAAACCCCTCCTCTTTAATGAAGAGGAGGGTTTTGAGTTGCTTCCGGAAATCCTTTACATCTGTTGTGGACCTTAGCTTTTCTGGGAGAGAATTCCAAATAGTGAACATAAGAACATAAGATATGCCATACTGGGTCAGACCAAGGTCCATCAAGCCCAGTATTCTCTTTCCAACAGTGGCCAATCTAGGTCATACGTACCTAGCAGTTTCCCCAAGGGACACAGGTTCCACAATGCTTGTATTGGTTCAAGCATTGATATCCTGGGTCCCTTCTTAATAATGGTTTATGGACCTTTCCTCCAGGAACTTGTCCAAACCTTTTTTAAACCCAGCTACACTAACAGCCTTTACTACATCCTCCGGTAACAAATTCCAGAGTTTGATTACACGTTGAGTGAAAAAATATTTTCTTTTATTAGTGTTAAATAGTTTACCCTGTAGCTTCATTGCATGTCCCCTAGTCTTTCTATATTCTGATAAGGTAAACAATTGATCTACGTTTACCCGTTCCACTCCGTTCATTAATTTATAGACTTCTATCATATCTCCCCTCAGCCGTCTCTTTTCCAGGTTAAGGAGCCCCAACCTTTTTAGCCTTTCTTCATAGGAGTATCCTTCCATCCCCTTTACCATTTTGGTGGCTCTTCTCTGAACCTTTTCTAAAATCGCTATATCCTTTTTAAGATACGGCGACCAGAATTGCACACAATATTCAAGGTGCGGTCTCACAATGGAACGATATAGAGGCATTATAATATCTTTTGTTTTATTTTCCATTCCTTTCCTTATCATACCTAGCATTCTATTTGCTCTCTTGGCTGCTGCTGCACACTGGGCCGAGGGTTTTAACATGGTATCCACAATGACGCCTAAATCTTTTTCCTGGGTGGTGGTTCCTAATGTGGAACCTTGCATCGTGTAACCATAGTTTGGGTTGTTCTTCCCTAGGTGCATATGGGGGCAGCAAGCGAGAGAGCTCTCGTGGTGGTGGATTTTTGGCTTTTGTGAATAAGCTAGGGGTTGGTATGGTGTTTTTGGTGCTGCTCCTGTCAGGTGTTTTGCTGACTTTGGTGCTGATGAACTCCTGTAGAATTCCTGCTGACATGTTATTTTTAATTTTAAAGATGGTAAGAGCGGATTTGTATTTAGCGCGTAAGGTAATTGGTAATCAGTGCAGTTCATGCAGGAGGGGAGTTATATGGTCATGTGAACACAGAAAAGAATACAAGATAAAATTAAAAGAGAGTTTTGCAAGCTGTTCTAACATATCATCTTTTGTGAATGGTGTGGTATCTACTCCATTCCCATTTGTATATTTGTCAATCACAGGTGGTCCTTCTCCAGGATTTTCTTTAGTAAAAACATAACAGAAGTATTTGTTTAGCATTTTTGCTTTTTCAATATCTTTTTCCACGAATCCGTTCCCAGCACTTTTGAGTTCTGCAATTCTACCTCTGATTTTCCTCCTCTCCCGAATATACCTGTAAAAGGTTTTGACACCACACTTCACATCTTTAGTCATCTTTTCTTCTGCCTTTGATTTTGCTATCCTTATTTCTCTATTTGTCTCTCTTAGTTTGATCTTGTATTCTTTTCTGTGTTCCTCTGTTTGTAAGCTTCTGAATTTTGTGAAAGCTGTGGTTTTTGCCTTTATTTGTGCAGCCTTTTCTTCTTCCTTTTCCTGTTGTTTTTATTTACTTTCCTTACATATGTATCTGTTGCACCTTTTATTGCCTCATTTAGTTTAGCCCATTGCAATTCCACTTCCCTAATCCCCTCCCACCCTGCCAACTCTTCCTTCAGATACTTGGCCATTGTACTGAAGTCAGTGTTTTTGAAGTCTAGGACTTTGAGCTTGCTGTGTTTGGATTCTACCTTGGCTTTTATCTCAAACGACACCGTGTGATGATTGCTGTTGCTCACATGGGCACCCACCTAGATATTTGACACACTATCTCCATTGGTGAGCACTAAATCCAGCACCAAGCTTTCCCTGGTCGGTTCCATCACCATTTGTTTAAGTAATGCATCTTGGAAAGCATTCACAGTTTTTTTTTCTTCTTTCCAGATTTGCAGGAGGAATACTACAATCCACGTCGGGTAGATTAAAGTCACCCAGTATGATCATTTCCCCCTTCATGGCTATCTTTGCAATATCAGAAATCAATTTGCTACCCATTTCTTTGGTTTGAGTTGGATACCTATAGACTACACCAGTATGGATGACAGTGCCGTCTCCTCCTTCCAACACAACCCACAGCCCTTCTTCTTTTCCCCATGCCCCCTGCATTTCAGCAGCTTTAATATTGCTTTTGACATATAGGGATTCTCCTCCTCTTTTTCTACCCTCTCTATCTCTTCTAAATAGATTATAGCCAGCTATGGCTATATCCCATTCATGCAACTCGTTAAACCATGTTTCTGTAATGGCCACAATGTACAAGTCCATTTCCACCATTAGGGCTTCCAAATCAGGAACTTTGTTGGCTAGGCTTCGAGTATTTGTGCTCATTGCTTTCCAGCATTTGTTGATTGGCTTGCTTGTGTTTTGCATGGATTTTGTTCTACACACCCCTTCCCACTTGCCATTGATGTGTGTTTCAAAGGTGTGGCTGCTTCCCATGTTGTTTTGCTGGGCGTGACGTACTGAACTTGACCTTCTCCATCCAACACCCCCTTTCCCTAGTTTAAATGCCTGTCCACATACTGCCTGAATTTTTCACTTACGATCCTTTTCCCTGCAACAGAGAGATGTAGTCCATCAGAACAGTATAGTCTTTTGTTGATCCATCTGTTTCCCCAGTTGTCTATACATCTAAATCCTTCTTGTTTGCACCAGGTTTGGAGCCATGTATTAAAGCTGTTTATGTGATGCAGCCTTTCTGCCCCCTTACCATGAACAGGTAGAACTTCTGAGAATGCTATAGTGTTAGCAATGGGCTTGAGTTTCTCTCCCAGAATCTGGAAGTCTTTTTGAACTGTAGAGGCACTGCTTCTAGCTAGGTCATTTGTAACCAAGTGGATTACAATATCAGTTTTGGAGTGCTCACTTTCTGCACTAACTATACCAACAATTTGGTTTGTATTCATGCTGGCTGAAGAGCCTTTGAATCATTTGACCATCCTCTCTCCTTTGAGCTGAGTTCCCAAGTTGGTGACTCTGATGATGGAATCTCCAAGTAGCAGTAGTTTTCTGTTTTGTGATTTTTTTTCTTCCTGTTTGGTACATTATCAGTAGATTTGGCATTAAGTCTTTCATTTAAGAGCACTTCAGTTTCCACAGATTGGGCACCCTCATTATCCAAGGCAAAGAAGGCATTATGTAAGGATATCTCTTGATGTATAGGGTGTCTCTGCATTACATGTCGCAGCCTACTAGAGTCCACTGTGATCCATTTGTTCCTGGGCTGTTTGATTCTTTGTGGGAGCGGTGGTGGATTTCCTTCAGTTTGTATGCTAGAGGAGGTGTGTTTAATTACAGCTAATTCTTCCCTTAGTAGAGTTAATTCTTTACAGCTAACTTGAGGCATATAGGGCAAGCTCTTAGATTCCAAATGATTCTTCTCAGAATGAAAGCATCACAGTTATTGCATTGAATACACAATATTCTGATTCAGCTGTCCCAGGAGGAGAAAAAATGGGTGTAACACCTAATTAAAGGACAGATGTCAATGTATATGATGACTATATAGGCAATACAACCCTGGAGTGGGTGGGGTGAGGGGTAGGGTGGGAAGGAACTTAAGTGTCCATGGCCAGTAGACCTTCTATGAACTGATTTAAAGGCCATGCAATAAATGTAGGCAAGCTGAAGATTCCTAAAAACCTATTTTCAACTGTTAAAGTTTATCAAAAACAGGCATATGTAAAATTTGAAAGCCTTAGCTGAGTGTGTAGTCTCCTGAAGTTCTGATGAGCCAATTGGTTCAGGTATTTAGTCAGTTGCAGAGCTGATTCAATTAGCCACACCCTGTGAAGCAGGCTTGCAACAGACAATGGAAACTGAAATATTGAAATTGAAATCTTACTTGTATGCATCAGCCCACTATGCAAAGGTCCCTGTAACCTTAAAATTATACCTCTGCAGGTTGGTCTCTGCAAGTCTAAAAGCAATGTATATTTCTATTCCAAGCAGCTATATATCTATACGCTATGCAAGGAATGTAGACAGGCTGAAGATTCCTAAAAAACTATATTCAACAGTTAAAGTTTATCAAAATCAGGCAATTATAAAGTTTGAAAGCCTTAGCTGAGTGTATAGTCTCTTGACGTTCTGATGAGCAGACTGGTTCAGGTAACTGGTCAGTTGCAAAAATCTGCATGTATAGGTAGTTTGTCAAGATGTGCTTGGAAATTCTTCTTTATCAAGCCTGTGGCTCCCAGTACAATGGGAAATATTCCTGTATCTTTCTGCCACATTTTCTTGGTTTCTGACTGCATTTCTTGGTACTTCAGGATCTTTTGCCTCTCCATGCGATTCACAGAATAATCACTCAGTACCGACACTTCTATTAGCAATGCCGTTCTGGTATTCTTCTCCTTTACCACTATGTCAGGTTTCCTGGTGTTCAGTTTCTTATCTGTCGGAATGGAAATGTCCCAGGTGACCATAACCTCTTCATTCTCTGTTATTCTCTTAGGGTCATGATCCCAGTGCTTTTCAGGAACAGTGATATTATCGTGTTTACAGAGTTTCCAGTGCAGGAGACATGCTACTTTGTTATGCCTTTCTGTATAGAAATTGTCCACCATCAGAACTTCACAGCTTGATATTGGGTGAGTCACTGTTTCCAGCTGTTTCTTACAGAATTGGCATATGTCTGTTGTCCCAGGTTTTTTTCATTACTCACCGTAAACCATCACGTCCGTAATCTGCTGTCCTGGGCTACAACTATCAATCTTTCATCCTTTGGTCTCAGTTCACCTGTCCTCAACCATTCATGTGTCCATTCTTGATCGACAAAAGGTTCTTGGAGTAATATTCTGTATTTTCCACTGTATTTGAGCATTTGTCATTTGGTTTTCCTCACTTGCTGATCTAATTCTTTGAAGAGTTTTTTCTCTTGCTTTGCAAATTCTGTTACTTCCTTTCCCATGCATGCCTGTGGATTCTCACTCATTCCTTCTAATCATTGGAATCTTTGTCCAAGTTTGATGATGGAGACAGATTCTGGACGTTTACTTTCATATTTCAGCACTTTTTTGCGTATTTGGATCCGATGATGCTTTCAGATAGACTTGGAGGCCTATGATAGTAGCTCTGTAGATACAGTCAATCTCTGTAAGTCCTAGCCCTCTTTAGCTCTAGGAATGTATAATCTTGTCATACACTAATTTTTGTAAATTACTTCATGAGCATGGAGGAGTTTTCTTGTTCACACATCCAGTTTTTCAAAATTTTTATGAGAACAATCCACAATCCCAAAACTGTATGAGAGTACAGGAATTGCCAGCTGATTGATGACTTGCATCTTATTTCATGATGTTAAAGCACTTTTCAATAACAGTTTTAATCTCCTGTAATATTCTTTACTGATCTTCTCTCAATAGTTTCTGCTCGAGTATCATTCCTTCTTCTATTCTGAGATATTTATATATGCCTTCCTGTTCAAGGACTTTGATGTCACAGCCCTCAGCAAGGGAGATGTTTTCAGTTTTGCTCAATTTTCCTCTGAAAAAGGTTGCCTTAGCATACTTCTCAAGGCCAAAAGTCATCCTGATGTCATCAGGAAAGCTTTCACCACATGAAGTTGCTCTGCTAATTGTTGGTCACTGGAACTGTAGAGCTTCAGATCATCTATAAATAGTGGATGGGAAGTTGCTTCTGGGTTGGTACCGAGTTTAGAATTCAGGCTAAATCCATACCCCAAAGAGTTGATGAGAGCACTCATTGGATTAAGCGCCAAACAAAACAGAAGTGGCAACAGGGAATCTCCCTGAAATATTCCTTGCTGGATCTTAATGTTAGGAATGATGTATTGACCATCTTCATATCTCAAAAACAGTGTAGACTGGCACATTGTCATAGTGAACTTAATATACTCTGTCAAACCAGAATTTATTTTATACATTTCAAGGCAATGTATTATGCAACAGTGTGGGATTCTGTCAAAAGCATTCTTAAAATCAATCCATGCTTTACTGAGGTTTCTGCCTTTCTTAGCACTGGCAATAATGGCCTTGTTCAGCATTAACTGGTCTTTGGTTCCATATGCTCCTCTCTTATTGTCCTTTTGCTCTATTGCCTTAATGTTATTGAGCTCAATGTGATCGTATACTCTGTCTTCATCTATCACAGTAAACAATTTATAGATTGTAGGTAAACAGGTTATTGGTCTATAGTTTTTAGGAATGTTACTCGTGTCTCCCTTCAGAAGAAGAAACGTTCTTCCTGTAGTAAGCCATTGTGGTGTTAAGTCTGGTTGCTCAAACAATTGATTTTCGCAGTTCACCAGGTCTTGGTGCAGTGATGTTAACTGTTTGAGCCAAAAGTTGGTTACTTCATCTGGTCCAGGGCTCTTCCAATTCGGAGCTCATTTTAACCTGCTTTTCAGCTCTTCCTTTGTTACTACAGGCCATCCCATACATTTGATGCTTGTTTTTTCTAAATGCTTCTGTATACTGTGTAACATTCTGCTTTGTGATGGTGCTGTTTAGGGTCCTCATATAGCTTTCTCCAGAAGTTTCAGTTTCGGCTTTGGTTGGAGGTGCTTTTACTATATTAATGCTCTTTCCCAATTCCCTGTAGAATTGTTTTGGGTTCTCTCTAAATAGTTTATTCTGATAACTTTCTTTCCTGTTTTCTTCATATCTTCGAAGTTTTTGTGCTTCTGCCACTATTTTCAGTTTATTGTTGGAACATAAAATTCAGGTCTTCTTCTGTTAATGCAGCATGCTTCAGCATGATGTCTTGGATCTTCCTTAATATCTTTGATGATCAGGGATACCTCTGCATGCAATGATTGTATTTTTCCTTCGATGCACTTTTTCCAGGGAGGAACTATTATTGTTCTCTTTTTCTTCTGGCTTTGCACTCTAGTTGGTAATATTCTTGCAGTAATAATTTTAGCTGCACAATATTGTATTCAATTATTCTGGTGATGTCAATAAATGGTCCCTTTATACTGGATATGGCCTTGTTCATCTTAATTATCATACTTCTAGCCTTAGGTGTTAAATTTGGCTTGGGTAATCTTTCCCTTGATTGGAACCCAGCATATGCATCTCTTTCCATATGGACTAGGAATTCTATCTTGAATTCCTCCACCTCTGGAGGAATGATATGCATGCGGTGCTGCCAAACATCAATGCCTTAAAAAGAAAATTCACCTGCTTTATACATATAATGCTGGACATTTTAATCCATTATGCCTTTGAGTCAGTCCTGACTCCTGGTGACCCAGAAGCTCCTGGGTTTTCTTGGCAGTGTCACTGGAAGTAGATTGCCAGGCCTTTCTTCTGAGGCAATGGAGAGTTAAGTGACTTACCCAAGGCGTGCTAGATGGGAATTGATCCCTGGTTGCTTGGTTACTAAGCCAGTGTTCTAACCACTAGGTTACTCCTCCACTTAATCCATTAGACACTGAGCAAAAGGGACAAGATTGGAGCATTCCAGGCGTAACACTCACCATATGTATAAATTTATGCTGATAAGCATCAATATTTGGCCGATATACTTATGGCTTATACATCTCACTAAGTTGCACAAAAACCAGGAATAAAAGTGGCAGCTGAGCGAGACATTTAGGCTATATATACATAGAGTTGATATTCAGTGCTTCCATATATTTTGCTGCTTTTTTTTTTCTTTCTTCTAGTCTTCAAGTCTGAAGATGAAGGAAGGCACTCTTTGAAGTCACCACACTAATGCAGTATAATTTGCCTAAGAGTCAGGTTGCTGAGTGTTATATAAGTCTCTATTACCTTGCTAGTACTGCCATTCCTGGGAGTGCTTCATTTAAGCAAGGTAATTCTGTAACTTTTAGTACAAGTTCTCTGCCTGAGTTTTTTTTTAAATTATATAGCATTTCTTTGCTGCTTAAGTTACTGGTTTGTTTCTGTAGCTGTTTGGAAAAGGGGATTTTTCTGTTTTTTGGTAAGGCTCTTTTTACTGCTGGGGTTTTTTCTTTCCTCTAGCCTTCAAGTTCAAAAAAGAGAGAAGGCAGTCTTTAAAGCCACTGCACTGCTGAGATGACTCCCTTCTGAGGGGTACAGAGGTATCCATCTGCCAACCTGACATGATGTGCTGTCTGCCAGGTGCCAAAATCCAAGACATTACAGTTTTTGCTGAGACTTGCCAGTCTACTGACTATTATCCTATGCTGCTCATCCATGTCAGCACAAATGATACTGCTAGGTATCCCTCCGAGTGACTTCATAACTCTGGGAGAAAGGATGAAGCAGACAGGTATGCAGGTGGTCTCCTCAATCCTCTCTGTTGAGAGTAAAGGCTGGGCTAGACGCGATGAAATCTTGAAGATGAATGCTTGGCTGTGTGGATGACGTCATTGAAAGTGTTTAGGCTTCTTGCACCATGGCGTGACTTTCCAAGGGCTACTGAACAGAGATATCATTCACTTATCCAAAAAGGGTTGAAATGTCTTCCACAGCAGACTGGATAACCACTGAAGAGGGCTTTAAAATAGATTTGTCGGGGATGGGTGAACAAAGTCCACAGGTAACTAAAAGCCCTCAGGTAAAATAAAACAATCAATATTTCTATAGAACTGTGAAAAAGGGACAACATCTGGAAAACAATGTGTATTGATGCCCATTATATGGAAATAAAATTCTGGATATAGAGGCTATAAAGGGAGAGGCTAACTTGGATTTAGCGGTGGTCATGGAGAGTCATGACTGGGATAATTATACAAGGCTATCATTTCTTCAGGAAGGACAGAGTAGGAAGGAAAGGAGTGGCACTATATAAAGAATATCAAAGCAACAAAATTTAATAAACAGTAGTGTGATATACCAGCTCCCTTCACAGGCAGAAGAATTGATGAGAGATTTAATTGAAGACATTCATAGTATTGCAAGGAAAGGAGATGTGCTATTGATAGGTGATTTCAGTATACCGGATGTTGATTCGGACATCCCTGCTGTGGTGTCATCTAGAGATATGGAGATTCTGGATTCTCTACAGAGAATTATTCCAGCAACTTGTAATGAAACCCTGATTTGGCATCCTACAGCACAAGGGAAGGGAACGAAGGATTCTCCCGCCCCTGTGCTGCAGTAAGCAAATCAGAGTGCACACCAGCAAGCAGCAAATAAAAAGAAACCCAGCAAAGGCATGCCCACACCTGGTTGGCCCGTGCCTGAGGGCCTTGCCAGAGGGCCCTTTGGCGAGGACCTGACCTGGCCATCTTCAGAACATCCAACCAAACGACCCCAAAAGCATAAAAAGCAACGCAGCAACAAGAAGGACAGCAACAAACCAGAGGCAACCTATGAGACAAAGGTAGACCAGAACTCATGCCCCCCTTTCTCACCACAACACACTGGATAGCTGCATGTCCACCTCACATCCCTACACAGAAAATAATGCTTACTTAATACACAACCCAAAACCCCCCTCACATAGCACACATCCAAAGCAAACAGCACCATGTGCCTCCAAGCCTCACCCCCTACGAAGACTCATACACATCCCACTCCTACCAAGACACTCCTCAATGCCAGCTCACACACAAGCAGTTCATATCTCCCTCATAAACGCACACTCAGTGAGGAATAAACTCCCCCTATTCCAAGATCTCATCACATCTCAGATTGATATCTTCTGTATAACAGAAATTTGGCTAGCAGAAACAGACACCGTACTCATGAACCAGCTAACACCCAATGGATATCACCTTACAACTGCTCCTGAGCTCACTCTAGGGGTGGAGGTGTAGCTATAATAGCGAAATCCAACCTTCACCTCCAAAGCTATGTGACAGAAACCAAGAAGAAGCATTCTCACAATCATCAACAAGCATCTTTCGATCTGCCTAATATACAGGGCACCTATGTTTATGTTTATTACATTTGATATGCCACCCTTCTGCAAAAACAGAGCGGTGTACAATCAATAAATTACAAATAGGGTCAAGGGCCAGAGAAAGAAAGGAAGTTACAACCTACAACAAACTTGGACCTATCAGATATTCTCAGACAAATACCCGACAGCAACAACACTGAGAAATAACATTATAATTCTGGGTAGCTTCAACCTCCCATCCATACAGGAAAAACATGCCAATGCATTCCTTGAAGCAATGGAAGCAATGGAGCTGGCGCAAATCATCAACGCCCCAACACACGAGAAAGGAAACACCCTTGATCTCATATTCCTCAAATCTCTAAACACCCCCACAAACAAGAACCTAAAGATCACACCTGTCCCGATCGTGGTGCTATTCTACCATAGCACCCGGGAGGTATCTCAATTTGTAAGTCCGTGGTAACCAATTTCCGCCCCTGCTTTGGGATAACCGTATCTTCCGCACTGTGGAGGTCATAGCTGGCAGCTTGGGTTGATGCCCTTTGAGGACCACGCGCTCTCTCAGAGGTCTTACAATACTTCAGTACAAATTTTTGTTTTGGCTGCGAGCGTTCCTTTATGGCAGTCTTCTTGGGTTTTTCCCAAAGTGGGCTTGGTATCACAGTATCTGCAGCGGTAGCTAAGCTTTCCCACTGTCCAGTGGGATTAATAGCAGACTTAGAGGACATGCGGGTGGAATCTGATTTTGCCACTGGCAATAAACCTTTCTTTAGGATCCTCTTAAACTGTGGCCAGTCACGGCCCAGAACCAATTCCTTTGGTAGCCTAGGTACCACGGCAATTGGCAATTCCCTTTCAATGCCCACGTATTTTACCTGTAATCTGTACACAGGATATCTAGTGGCTGCACCATGCACACATTTAATTTTTACTTGTCCTATTGGAGATTCTGGAACCGGTAGACCCTGAGCTTGGATCAGCGACCATAATTTTTTAGAGACCATGGTCTCATCGGCTCCAGTATCCAACAATGCTTTCATCTTTATGCCCTGTATTTTTACATCCAGGACCAACCCTTCACGTATTGCACTGGGGGACTCTCCCACCAAAGCAGTTCGTGAAAAACATTCATACTGGAGGTGTCCTCTCTTACCACATTTAAAACATTCTTTTACCTTCCCCCTTGCCTGGGGTTTCACACTTTTCCCACCAGCAAATGGAGGACGAGAAGGGTTCTCCAGCTTTTTTACCTCAGCTCCTATCACTATCTTGGAGCTCACCCTAGGTTGGGCAACTTTTTCAGCTTCTAAATACCTTTCCGTGAGGATTATAGCATCAGACGTAGTGCAACAATTTTGCAGTATTAAAAAGTTCTGCACTCGATTGGGCAGAGCAGCCGTATACTGTTCAAGGATTATAACATCCATTAGGCTGTCTATATCTCTCCTCTCAGGCTGTAGCCATTTCTGAGCTAAACTACGAACACGATGACCTAGGGCCTTAGGTGTTTCATTATCTCTTAAACAAGTAGCCCTAAACATTTTGTTATATGTAAAAGATGAGAGGCCTAGACGATCTCGTATAGCTAACACTACATCCTCATATGAACCTGCTAAGCTTGGAGGCATTGCCCTATAGGCAGCTAGCGCCTCGCCCGTAAGGGACGCAGCTAGGCGAATTGCCCACTGTTCGCTCGGCCATTTAGCCGAAGTAGCTATTCGAGCAAAGGTATCTAGGAAATCATCTATATCATCGTTTGCACACAATTTTCCCATCACCAAGTTATTACATGCCCATTGTCCATGGTCCATGTTCAAGGGTCCAGCTGTTGCCTGACTCTCAGCTTTGCTCCTTGCCAATGCTTCTTGCTGCTGTGCAAGCCACTTATCCATGGTCTCTATGACCGGCTGCTGCTGCTTCTGCATTGCTTGTAGTGCCTGCGTTTGGCTTAACTGCGCCAACTCCGCTTGTTTGTTAAACTGTTGTGCCATCCAAGCACATAACTCCTTGGGTTCCATGATCCCTAAAACACAATAAACAGAAGAGAAAGGAAACCCAAGTGCGGCACTTCCCTCCAAAAAAAAAAAAAAAAAAGCTACTTTTTTTTTTCACTTAACCTCGCTTAACCTCTATTCAGCATACTTCCCCAGTATCCAACACAAACAGGTTTAATTACTTATTACCTGGTTTAAGTGTTGAGTCAGCTTAGAGGAAGGTACGCTGCTGTCCACGGCCTTGCTGCTTCTTCCGGACGGTCTCAGGATGGTCAGCTCACCGGACTTTCCTTCGAATCCGATCCGCACTTTCCAGCAACTCCGTTCCAGGTTTTCGCGAGTCCAATCCAGCAAAATTGTCGGTTCCGTTCCGGATTTTCCACGTCCTATTTTTTTTTTTTTTTCCTTTTTCCTCAGAAAAAAAAATTCGCCTTTCCAATTTTACTGCTGTGGGTTAACTTGGCACGTCCGTTGCGTTGGCGTATATCCTGCCAACTACGCCACTTGTGACGCCGCCGCCCCGGCCGCACAGCACCCCCTGGTGGCGGCGTAGTAGTTCCAGCGGAGGGCTGGAGCCGGGGGGGGGTCACTAAGATGATGGTAATCAGGGTTGGCCAGGTGCGAGGGTCGTGGGTCAGAGCCTTGTGTCAGCCTCGTTACCAACTCCTGAAGAGATTCAGACTTGCACGAAAGTGGTGGGAAAAAAAACAGGCTTTATTTTCCCCTTTAAGCACTAAGGGTTCAAAAACAAAGGATATACACTCCGGTACGTGGCAAAATAAGTCTTTACAGCAGATTTTTAAAGGTGAGAACTACAATAACCAAACACTGTTAACTTCACAGTATTCAAATATGTAACAGCCAAAAAGGCTTCTTTCGCTCAATGACTCTGGAAGGCCTCTATTTCACTTCCAGCACAGTATGTGCATTCCATGGGACTATCACTGTCTTCATATACAGATTCCACTTGCATGGCCTCCTCTGACTGCTCTGAGGTATCAGGGCAAGTGTCCTTCATGGGATTTAGTCTTACTGTTTCCCACAGCTTAGCAGTCTGTCTAGGCCCACGATTCAGCTTAGTGGCATACCAGAAAGGTATTGCTTGCTCAAGAGGTTTAAAAACATTATCTCTATGTTTTCCTCTAACAGTCCTTTTGTTGCACAAACTATCCTTTGACTTTTGCTTCTGCTCTTGTCTTCTATATGGAGAATCTCCTTCCCAGGATTCTTCTCTTTGCTTAAGCTCAGGTATACAATGACAAAGGTTAAAAGTTTTACCTTTTGCTTTGTGTTTGATTCTCTGGGGTGAGGCTGGAGGGGTACCGTGACTGCTGCCTTCAGTATCGGTGCTCTCTGGAATATACCTCCTGCTTTCCCAGTCTTTCCTTCTCTGGCCCTTAAGGCCTGCTCTCTTGTGGGCTTCCGGGCCCAGTCTGGCTTGGCTTCGGCCTTCTCGGCCTGTCCTCTCTCTCTCTGGACTGGTTCTCCTCTCCCAGCCTGTCCTTTTTCTCTCAGCTGATGAGGCTTTGGCAGCTGAGCTCCTTACAGGCAAGTCCCTTGACTCTTGCTTGCCTCTTGACTCTAGCTTGTCTCCAGACTCTTGCTCGTCTCCAAACTCTGGCTTGCCTTTAAACTCTGGCTTGCCTGCTCTTAAATGTGAGCTTTTGGAATAAGAGTCCTGCCCCCTAGGGCGTGGTTCTGTGGTCTCTGTCCTAGCTCTCCTGCTCCCTCTAGGTAAGTTCTCTGGAAATTGCAGGCAATTTCTTTTTCTTTCAGAGTTTAAATCTTTTTTTCTCTCCAGCAGAGGGCCCGCTGCATCACAATGGCCGCACTGCTTCCTGTAGCCCAGCAGCTGTTTCCACCTTACAAAGTATCACGAGAACAGCTGTATCATAAGACTGCACCAAGAGGGAATAACCACCAGACCTCAAGAGGAGACAGTATGGCAAGCCAGCAAAGGTATGCTTGCTACCCGTGAGGGCCTGGAAGTGGCATCCCCCTCCTGGCCAGCACCAAGGGTGGGCCGCACCCACCGCCCCACCTTTGGTACATCACTGACTAGAAGGAAGTCTGGTCAGATGAACCTGATAAATTTTTTGCTAGGTGACCAGATTTGGACCAAAAGAGAACTCTAGATGTGATATACTTAGATTTCAGCAAAGACTTTGACACTGTTCCACACAGGCAACTTATACATAAAGTGAGCACGATAGGAATGAGGAGCAGACTAGTCATAATAGCAACAGTCTTGCACCCAAGAGCTCTGGGTTTGATGCCCACTGGCACTCCTTGTGAACTTGGGTAAGTCACTTTATCCTTCATTGCCTCAGAAGATCTGGTCATACCTTTCCAAAGAAGCCCAGGGGCTGCTGGGTCACCAGGCGTCAGCAATGACTTGACAACACTTTAAAAAAAAGGGGGGGGAATGCACCTCTGAAGTGCTTGCCTAGATTAGAAACTGGTTGAGTGTGAGATGACAAAGTGTATTGACTCAGAATAAGGTTGTTACTAGTGGTGTGCAGGAGGGATCAGTCCTTGGTCTGGTTCTTTTTAACATTTTCGTAAGCAATACTCGTACTGTGGAAGGGCTGTCAGATGATATAAAATTCTTCAATAGGGTAGACAGCAAGAAGGTATAGATAACATGTGGAGGGACCTAATGAAGCTTGAAAAATGGTCCAAAATTTGGCAGCTGAGATGTAATGTTAATACAGGATCAAGTAAGAGGGTGGCAAAAATCCAAGGAAATGGTACAGTACAGAATGAAATACTTCAGTCCACAACAGAAGATCAGTACCTGGAGTGATTGTTTCTGATCTTAAATTGGCCAAACAGGTAGGAAAAGTGACAGCAAAAGCTAAAAAGATGCTTGGTGACAGAGGCAGATGAATGGATAGCAGGAAGAAGGCAATGAAAGTGCCTCTGTATAAGTCTGAGACCTTATTTAAAGTAATCTGTGCAATTCTGGAGGCCACACCTTCAAAAGAATATAATCAGGATGGAGTCTGTGCAGAGGGTGGCTACTAAGATAGTCGGTGGTCTACATCATAAAGCATATGGGGACAGACTTAAAGATCTCAATATATATACTTTGGAAGAAAGGTAAGAAAGGGGAGATATGATTAGAGACATTTAAATACCTCTGTGGCATAAATGCACAAGACAAGAGCCTCTTTAAATTGAAAGCAGCTCTGAAACAAGGATGCATAGGATGAAGGTGAAAGGGGATAGATTAAGGAAATATTTCTTAACAGAAAGGGTAGTGGATACATGGAATAGTCTCTCTGTGGAGGTGGTAAAGATGAGGACATTCTGAATTCAAGCAAATATGGGACATACACAGAGGATCTCTTAGGGAAAAGAAAGGATTGTAGACCTTTGTAGTTGGTATTGATAGGCAAACTAGATAAGCCATATGATGGGGGAGAGAGGTATTGAAAGGGGTTTATACTGTTCGCAGAATACTACGAACCCTCCCAGTGCCCATAGCCCTGGTTATAGGCTTGATCACACACAGTCCACAACTGATTCATTAAATTGACTATAAATAGTCATAGATGTACATAACCCCTCGTTCACTCCCTCCCACCTTTATCTTTATTAAACATTTGATATACCGCCCAGGCAGCTCTGGCATCAGAGTGGTTTACAGTAATAAATTGGTGGCTGTAGAAAAAGGTGAAAAGGAATGCCAAAATTTGACAGGACAGTATAGAAAAGAAGACAGCGAGAGACAGAAGTAAAGGTGGACAGTAGGAGCATGGGAGGGATGCATCAGGTCTAGAAGGGGAGGGAAGGTCTGAAGGTGTCCTGCTGATATCTGAAGAGAGGGAGATCGAAAGCAACATGGAAAAGGTGGGTTTTTAACAGTGCTTTAATTTGGGAAATGAGGTTTCGAAGCACAAGGCGGGAGGCAGAGAGTTCCACAGTGCAGGGTCCAAATAGAAGAGCGCAGATTTCTGAGTTTGTTCCAAATGCATTTGAGTGACAGCTGGGGGGACTAGACGGTTGACGTGAATTGATCTGAGGAGACGGTAAGGGGTATGAAACTGGAGCAGGTTTGAGAGGTACTGTAGGGTGCCAGTGTAGACAGCTTTGTGAACAAGGGTAAGAATTTTGTAATCAACATGGAATTTGAGGGGGAGCCAGTGAAGGTGAATAAGAAGTGGAATGATGTGAACGCGCCAGGAGGAATGAGTGAGTATACATGCAGTGGTGTTCTGTAAAAGTTGAAGGCAGTCGGACTGGGATCAAGGAAGACCCATGAGTGTGATGTTACAGTAATCCAGCCTGGAAGTGACCAATGAGAGGAGAAGAGTCGTGACTGAAGGTACCGTGAGGAAAGGGTGAACTGCACAAATCTGGTAAAGAGAGAAAAAAAAGCACTGAACCAAGGAAGACATGTGATTATGGAAGGAAAGGGAGGAATCAAATAAAACTGCAAGATACCAGAGTGACTGAACAAGAGGGAAAGGAGGGCAAGCAATCTGAGGGGTAAGTAAGGGGCACGGTGCATGGAAAGTAAACCAGATGGCAGCAGATTTGGAAGTGTTAAGATGGAGATGGTTTGTGGACAGTCATGTGTGAATATCTGATAAGCAGGAGTTCATGGGAACAAAATTGGGATATTGGGAATTGGTGTGGTGGAATAAAATAATATTGTTAGCATAAAAGTAAGAGAAAATGGCAGATTGTTAAATAAGTAAGGCGAGAGGTGCCCAGAAGACATTGAAGAGAAGTGGTGCTAGCACCGAGCCCTGGAAGATACCACAGGTGAAGGGAACAGTGGGAGAGGTTGACGATCTGCAGGATACAGAAAAGGAACAAAGAGAGAGGAGTGACTTAAACCAGTGTAGAGCAGCACCATGAAGCCCAAAATGAAGGGTGGTGGCCACAGCCACATAGATGTCCCCATGTCAATAATTCAGGATAAAGACATCTCTTCCATGTTGCATGCATGTTTCTACCTGCTACTTTGCAAGCGGATATGTGCATTAGCATGCCAACCATAAAACAAGTACCCTTGCCTTCCTTCATTTTTCTTTACAGTTGTGAAAAGTATTGGGGATATCAGACTATTTTCTTCTCTACTCCCTCCAGATGTTTTGATGACAGAGCGAGAGCTTTTTTGATGCCTGTTCATGTCCTGGAGGAGGAACAGACATTGAAGTCACTGTTGGTGGGTTGAAACATGCTCACCGTTTCTAAAATCAGGCACATATGTGTGTCTTTTATAGAATACCCAGGACACTGCTCTGCCTCATCCCCCTGTGATGTGGACATGTTCTCCCTGGAGACGTCCATATACCCAGCTTTCTAAAATGGCTCCGAGGATGTCTTTGCAATTTGTACGTCTTAATGCCCGTTTTCAGATGTACAGCTCAGGAACAAAGCTTCTAAACTGACCGCCACAGCATGATGGTTATGGAAACCTGTATATTCAGTGGTGCTTACTAACAAATATAGTACCATTGATTAAATGAATCATTTAAAATATTTACAGATTACATTTCAAATTTATACCCTAGATGTTCTGCAGAAAATTAACCTCAATGTTTTTCAGCTATACCAAGTGGCCGCACTCCTTTCTATCAGTTGGTCTTCCCAGGCCAATATACGTTGTGACTATCATGATGCTCTTTATTTAAAGGCAGTAGAAAAGGAGTCTGAAATGGAACTTTTTCCAGTCCTTTCTTGAGAATTTTTTCCAGTTCTATTCCAGTGAAATGGATAAAGAAACAGCATACAAGATGGCATAGATCAGTTCCCATAAGTTTCCATAAGAGGAAAATATAAACAGGCAGATCGATATTTAAATCCTGTATTCAGGATTCTTTTAAACATTGCCCATGGCATTTAGATATTATATATATAGCACCACTATCCGTAGAGGTACAGGAGTTGAATATACAAATACAGCCAAAGAAAGTAGCCACTATAAGACGAAGATAAATATCAAAACAGGGGAAATATTTTTTTGTTGCACTACTTTAGTATGATCACATAGAGAGCACAAATATGACTATTTACCCAGGCCATTTTCTTCATAACACAGTAGCCCAGTGAACATATCAAGCTCTATCTTTTAGCGGTGGCAACTAGCACTGCTAAAGTTACTAACCACTGCCGCTAAACCGTAAACCTGGATATTCAATGCCGGGGTTATATCTAGGCCCTAGCATTGAAAATCCAGGTTGCCCAGATTTCCAGGAAGCTACCCGGGCAGTGGCAATATTCAGCCATTGCCTCGTTAGCTTCCGTGGTGAGTTAGGACAGTCTTTACTGCGCCCGACTTTTGCTGCATGTCGACAACTGCTGAATATCCTGGACAAGGGCAGGTCTGCTAACTGGGTTAATCTCTTTCAGTATCCCTCCCATCACCTTTAATAATGGAAAGAAGGAGATAACACTGGGCTACCGTGTTATGAATAAAATGGACTGTAAGGGCTCTCCATGTGATCGTATTAAAGTAGCACAACAAATTTGTTCCCCTGTTTTTGTAATATTTATCTTAGTCTTGTAGTGGCTACTTTCTCGGTCTCAACCTTTTTGATAGATGATGTGGATAATTGTTGACCCCTTTTCACTTTTTCTGTCAATTTATACATATACAGCGGCAACCAACAGAAATATTCAGCCTCTATCCCCATAGCTATGTGTTTCAGTTTAGGTCAGCAGGCGGAATATTGTTGGCTATCCGGCTTAGGTGACATGCGCACGCTTCACCCTAGCACTATCCAGATAGTGCTATGGTGGTCTAAGAATTTTTAGTGGCACTATATCCAGAAATGCAGAGAAGTAACATCAGAGGAGAGAGGCAATCACAGAGCTCAACAGAGATTTCCAACATGCAGCAAGACAAGACAAGGAGAAGCACTACAATAACACAAGCAAGGAAATACAATCGAAAGCTATTAGAGAAAGAACAAGATCGGCTTTTCTAAAGCTATGAGAGTTGAAGAAAAAATTCCAGCCTTGAATTGGAATGCTACAAGATGCTCAAGGATCCATGTTGAATGTTGCTGAGATCAAGAAAAAGTGGAAAGAATATACAGAGTCATTATACCATAAAGATCAAGTGGACCAACAGCCTTTCAACCTGTACTTTATGATAACGAACCATTGAAAAAAGAAGTCAAACCAGCATTGAAAACCTTATCAAAGAACAAAGTACCGGGCATTAATGGCATTCCCATTGAAGTATTACTGCAATCAGATGAAGCTGTTACCATACTTACAAGGCTCTGCCAGGAAATTTGGAAGACAAATTCATGGCCAACTGACTGGAAAAAATCTGTCTTTATATCAATACTGAAGAAAGGTGACCCGACTGACTGTGGAAATTATCGCACAATCGCTCTGATCCCACATGCCAGCAAGATTCTGCTCAAGATCATTCAGCATAGACTACAATGAGAACTGCCTGAAGTGAAAGCAAGGTTCAGGAAAGGGCAAGGAATGAGAGACATTATCGTGGATGTGAGTCGGATCCTTGAAAAGATAAAAGAATACTAAAAGGATATCCATATGTGTTTTACTGATTACAGCAAGGCTTTTGACTGTGTAAACCATGAGAAACTCTGGGCCACATTAAGAAGCATGGGTATACCAGAACACCTGATTGTTCTCTTGTGCAAAGATTACATTGATCAAGAAGCAACGGTTCAAACGGAACTAAGAGAAACAGAATAGTTTATAATCAGCAAAGTTGTATAACAAGGCTGCATACTTTCCTCCTATCTCTTTAATTTATATGCAGAACAAATCATCACAGAAACAGAACTGTATGAAGACAACTGAGGTGTGAAGATTGGTAGAAGACTCAACAACCTTCGCTATGCTGATGATACCACATTATTGGCTGAAAGTGAAGACGATTTGAAACATTTGCTCCTCAAGATCAAAGAATATAGTCTTAAAATGAGTCTGCACCTTAACGTTAAGAAGACAAAGATCCTGACAACTGGCAAAATCAATAGGTTCATCATTGATGGAGAAGAAATTGAAATAGTTGACAGCTTTAACTTACTTGGATCAACATAAAGAAAGGACTATCAGTCAAGTAATCTGACGATGAATTGCTCTTGGTAGAATGGCTATGAAGGACCTAGACAAGATCCTCAAGAGCAGAGATGTCTCTCTCCATACAAAGATTCGACTTGTCCAGGCCATGGTAATTTCAATAACATCATATAGATGTGAAACTTGGACAGTGAAAAAGATAGACATAAAGAAAATTGATGTCTTTGAATTATGTTGCTGGCAATGAATACTGTGTATACTGTGGACTGCCCGAAGAACAAACCAGTCAGTACTAGAGGAGATCAAACCTAAGCTTTCTTTAGAAGCTCATATGATAAGACTTTGACTTTCATACTTTGGACATATCATGCGAAGAGTGAGATCAATGCTTGGCAAGGTAGAAGGTCACCGTAAAAGAGGATGGCTGGCAATGAGATGGATTGATACAATAATAGCAGTTATGGACACCACTCTATCAACAATGAGCCGCTTAGCTTAAGACAAATACAAGTTTAGGTTAACTATCCAGAGGGTCGCCAGGAGTCGACATCAACTCGACAGGCACTTAAGAACAACATATCCATAGTGAGATTGAAGATATACTTATCTATTTTTTATTTTGTATTTAGCTCATGGCTTTCCAGTAGCAAGTCAAGGTGAATTACATTCAGCTACAGCAGGTATTTCCCTGTCTCTGGAGGGCTTACAATATAAGTTTGCACCTGTGGCAATGGAGGGCTAACTGATGGCCATTGTTTTGAATGGACATATATAGGGAAAAGGGAGGGTACCCTGGTCATTCCTGTTTTGAACAGAGACATACAAAGGGGTATGTTCACTGCAAAAGATTAACATGGTTTAGTAAATGCACAGTTAGAGTGCAAATAGTGCCACATTATCTGCAAATGTGATACACAGCATTTCCCCAGCAGATAGCACACTGAAATCATAAAGAGCATGGCCCAGCAGCACTGTAAATGCAAATAACAGCATTGCAATGGATGGTGTTATCTGTATCTGTGCAGTCTAACTGTGACAGTGTCTGCATGCTGTTGCTACCCACAGTAATCGTGCATAGCAGACACACTCAGACTCCACCCATGTCCCACCCACTCTTGCAGATACTACAGGCTCTGCAGATGGTGCAGAAAAATCACCATTATCTGTTAACGCAGCCCAACAGTGCATGCTCTTCGCCATGTTAACAGGCAACACAGCTTAGTAAACAAGCCCCAGAGATAAAACAGACAGAAGTTAATCTTAGGCCAAGGGAGAGGTTGAAACGAAAGATCACAAATCCTACAGTGTTCTTTTTAAGCTGCTTACAATTGTTTGCAAGACTGGTTAACTTAGAGACACAGTAAATCTGAGGGGCAGCTAGTACTGGCAGTAATGCCAGTTTCATGCATATAGACTCAATGAGAAAATCAATGGGCTCGAAAGATTTATGCTCACTGCTACCATTTTCCGATGCAGGCGATTAAGGTAGAGAGACTGCATCTTTTACCCAGCAGAATAAGAAGGATGAACCACAGATACTTACTGTAGTGAGAAAAGCACTGCACAGCTGGACAGAATGACCATAGGTAAGAGGCAGTAACCGAGAACGCTGGCTACGCATCCATAGGAGACATGGGTCATGCTCATTAGGTTCAATAAAGCATGTATTCCCAGGCATCCAAGAGCACTCATGCCGTACACATAACCAAAGTGAATTTTGCCTGCCTGTACAAAAATGAACAAAAACAACAGTGTTAAAGACAACGAGCAACTGAAAGGAAAACACTGCGGTGAGAAAAACGTAATTTTAAAATAGGCGCATAAAGGCTAAAGGCTTTCTTTGCCACAAAGGTTTATTGTAGTTTACGGTAAATCAACTGCTTGTGAAAATGACAGCCCATAGTGAACTATGACCCTTACCTTTAATTGTTTAATTTAAAGCAACCTTGTCACATATTTTCCATCTTGAATAAGACATGTGGTAGTTTGTTACTCCTCTAATTAAATAACCCAACAAAGCATTCCACTCCTGTTTTTTTCTCAGTAGAAAATAATTTTCATAAATGCTTTTGCGGATCTACTATCAATGTGACTGGGTACACACATCAGATTGTTGCCTTCTATAGTCATGCCTTTCATGGTGCATCATAGGCAATGATTTCCTATTGGTTAAGCAGCAAGGGTATGCATTCGTTATCAGATAAAGAGTAAAATGCAATGCGGTTTCTATTTATATATCTTTAGATGAGCTTAATGATCATGGGGCAGAATAAATTTAATCCTCATTTGTGCGCATTCGTTTATGGCAACATTGCAATGCAGTCTATGAGGCCAGAACAGCAGACCACTGAGCTGCATGAACCAGCATTAGAAAGAGAAGCTGGCCAGTTTTAAGTATATACTGTATGGTTGTTGTAGCAAGCCTCCAGAGTAGCCTACTGAGAGGAGACTTGTTTCTGAATTCCTGGGAAGATAAAGTATGGTTTAGACATCTAAGGCATGGAAAAAATATTTACTTGTCCCATCAAAGCGTAGAAGAAAAAGCTATAGACTGCTGAACAAAAAAAATGTAAATTGCCATTATGATGTTATATTTGTGTTAATACTGTATTTTTATATAGATGTACATATTAAATTGATTGTAATGATTGGGAGGCGGTATTATTGTCCACCTACAGTACATGATCTGATTTGATCATTTCCCTAGTACTGTGGTATTGTAGGCCTGTATTAGGGACTTTCATTATTATGTTTACAACATCATGTTATGTTGATGTATTTATATATTTTTTTATGTAAACCACTTTGGGTCTCCATTTTAGAAAACAAGCATAAGAATAGACTAGATTACAGTAGAGAAAGAATGGAAAGAGTGCAGGCAGAACACATAGGAAGAGGCAGGTAGACAGTCATCTACCACAAGCCAGCATTTCTGTCAGGGTATCTCTGGGTGGGAGCAGAGGTGGAGAGGCTAGGCCCAGGGCAGAGTGCTGCAGACATCAGGCAGGATCAGGAGCCAGGTTCGGGTCAGGAGCCACAAGGTCTTTTAGCCAAGAGCAGAGCTAGAGCTGGAAAAGTGCCAGAACCAGGAAAGGATCAGGAAGCAGAAGCAGAAAACAGGTGACGATAGAGAGCGATATTTATACTACTACTACTATTAATCATTTAAATAGCGCTACAAGGTATACACAGCGCTGTACAGACATAGATAAAGATGGTCCCTGCTCATCAGACTTACAATCTAATTAACTGCAAGCAGGCCACAAGAGCAAGAACTTTCTCACTATACGCCCCCACCCTCTGGAATGCATTACCCTTAGCAATTCGAACCATCAAGTCTTCCACAGACTTTCGTAAACAACTCAAGACTCATCTCCTTCAGAATTATTTTGACAATGAGCAACCAACAATGTAGAATCAGAAGAAACTCATGCCCACAAGCACATCCTCCCCATCCCACCCTCATAAAACCCCTATGACCCCACTCCCCCCACACTCATGAAACCCCCATGACCCCACCCCCCAACCCTCATGAAACCCCTATGATGCCACTCCCCCCACCCTTATGAAACCCCATGACCTCACTCTCCAACCCTCATGAAACCCCCATGACCCCACACCTCCCACACTCACCAACCCTTCTTCCCTTTGTATATAGTTTTGTTTGCTCTCAGCTTTAAAATTTATCATTGTTATGAGTTCACTGAATTACTCTCCACATTCTTTGTAAAAGTTCTAATGCTGTTCATTGTAAAACTCAGTTCTTTGTAAACCGCTTTGACTTATAGAAAAGCGGTATATCAAAATTAGTTAAATAAATTAATTAATTAAATAAATAAATAAGACAGCCAAGACAAACAAGACAAAGGATAAGAATAAGGGTGCAATAGGGAAGGGTAAGGAGACACAAGGAAAGCAAGGGATCAGGAACCAAAAGCATCCCCAAAGAGGTAAGCTTTTAGCATAGATTTGAAAAGAGGCAGAGAGGACACTTGACGTACAGATTCGGGAAGTTTATTCGAGGCATAAGGAGCTGCAAGGTGAAAGGATCGAAGTCTAGAGTCAGCAGTGGAAGAAAAGGGCATATAGAGGAGTAGGCCAGTGGAAGAGTGGGTATAGGGACAGAGAGAGATAGGAGAGGTATAGGGTCAGAGGAGAAAGGAGAGGACCGTAGGAGAAGCAGAATGAATGTATTTATAGATCAGAAGGGGAAGCTTGAATTGGATATGGAAGCAGAAGGAAGCCAATGAAGTGATTTGAGAAGAGGGGTTATATGAATATATTGAGGATGGCGAAAGATTAACTGCACAACAGAGTTCTGAACAGATTGAAGAGGAATGAGATGACTTAGAGGGAGACCAGCAAGGAGGAGGTTGCAATAGTCTAGACGGGAGGTAATTAGAGAGTGGACAAGTGTTTTAATAGTGCGCTCAGAAAGGAAAGGAAGGGTGAATTGTGTTAATGTTATAGAGAAAGAAACAAGAGGTTTTAGCTAATTGTTGGATATGTGAGGAGAAGGAGAAGGAAAAGTCAAAAATGACCCCGAGGTTATGGGCCGAAGAAACGGGATGTAAAAAGAGTGTTATCTACAGAGACAAAGAAGGAAGGAAGGAAGGGGAGAGGAAAGTTAAGGGGGAAAAATAAGAAGTTCCGTTTTGGCCATGTTTAATTTTAAACAGCGGTGCGACACCTAGGTGGCGATGTCAAACAGGCAGGCAGAGTTGCAGGTCTGGAGACGTGCAAGCAGCTGGGTTGACATATGCAGGTCAGGCCCAATGAAAACTGCTGAACCAGGGTGTGCTTGGCTGGGCTTTTATATATGATAAGACACACCTCTTGATGGCCCAATGGGCTCTTCCAGGGGTGGACTTTTTTCCTGCGCTGCTTCTAAGTTAACTTCTTTGGACTTCAGCATAGGATCTGTGGCCTCCATGGCCCCAGCTGCATTACTGGCTTCCAGGTGGGTTTGATTTCTGTTTAGCCTGAGAATTTCTAAAGCACTACCACGGCAAGCAGTACTATGCAGTCAGGTTTCAGGATAACCATAATGAATATGCATGAAAGATTTGCATGCACTGCTTCCATTGTATGCAAATCTTTCATTCAAATCCTGAAAACCTGACTTGTTAGGTTTGTCCCAAGGAGCCCCTGAATTACTTTAATCAAATCATAATGAGTGGGTTGGGTAGGCATGGAAATGGTGGCAGAAGCAGAGGAGGAGAGTTTGCTGCTCCTAAGATGTAGGGCTAGCAACAGCCCTAGTAGAAAGGAGCCAAGAGGACATTCTCTGATCCCTTCTAGTCCAAATAAGCTGAAGAGAAATTTCCTTTCAAAAGAAAGTACCAACAGCTACTGTTCACAATGAAGATGGTAAAGGGAAATTGACTGCTCCCATCTCCCCAGAGATGCCAAAGAAGGTAGGGATGGTACAGGGAAGGAGAGCAGTAATAGGTTAAGCCATTGTTAAATGGTGCACAGTAGAACATGTATCCTGTTCCCTCCTGATAAGTGTATGCAGCAGGTTTTGGTAGATGCAGAATATGATTAATTGTGAGGTTACCAGAATCCTCAGATACTGAAAAATGTATGGCTATTATTATTGTTAATGAGCATTTATAAAGTGCTACCAGGCGTACAGAATGCTGTACAGACACAGAAAAGACAGTCCTGCTCGTCGAGCTTACAATGTAAAAGGACGGATATACAGTAGTACAAAAGGCAAGGGACAAAAGGGGCAATAAGGACCTGAAACATAAGGATGGGGATTATGAGCCAAAGACCATCTCAAAGAGGTGCATATTGAGCCTAGACCTGAAGAGTGTGAGGGAAGGGATTTGATGCAGGGAAAGGGGTAGGTTATTCCAAGCAAAAGGGGCAGCAAGGTCAAAGGAGCGAAACCGAGAATTAGCAGAAGTAGAATGCAGCATGGAGAGAAGAAAAGCAGAAGATGAACAAAGATTACGGGGGGGGGGGGCTGAAGGGAGAGAGGAGAGAGGAGAGGTAAAGAGGAGCAGCAGAGTGAATGCACTTATGTGTGAGGGTAAGTCGTTTGAACTGAATACGGCAGCAGATAGGGAGCCAGTGAAGGGACTTTAAAAGAGGAGTAATGTGACAGTAATGAGCTTGGCGGAAGATTAGATGCGCAGCTGAGTTTTAAATAGATTGAAGTGGGAAAAGATGAGATTGAGGGAGACCAGCAAAGAGAAGGTTGCAATAGTCAAAACGGGGGATAATAAGAGAATGTACCTGAATCTTAGTGGAACACAGAGAGATGAATGGACAAATCTTGTTAATATTATCTAGTTATTAGCATGCTAAGTGCCGTTGAGGAGAGGTAGGAAGTGATACTAACAGGGCTAAGATAACTCCACAGAATCAGGTAATAGAGTGTGAGATGTCCCTGGCTTGGCCTTGTCTCACCAATCTGCTACATTTTTTTGTAGGCATGCATGAACAGGTGGATAAAGGTATGACACTTGATATAGTGTCTGGATTTTCAGAAAGTGTTTGCAAAGTTTCTCATGAAAGACTCCTGAGGAAATTCAAAAGTCGTCGAATAGGAAACAATGTCCTATTCTGGACTGGGAACTAGTTAAAAAGGTTGAAAACAGAGTAGGACTAAATGGTCAATTTAATCAATGGAGAAAGGTTGGTTAATAGTGGAGTCGAGTGCCTCGGAGATCTGTACTAGGACTGGTAGTTTTTAATAAATTTATAAATGATCTGAAAATGGAAATGAGTGAGGAGATTAAATTGGCAGATGACACAGTTATTCAAAGTTACTAAATCACAAGTTGATTGTGAGAAATTGCAGGACGATCTTGCTAGACTAGGAAATTGGGTATCCAGTTAGCAGATGCAATTTAGTGTGGACATAGGGAAAGATATCCTAATCTATAGCTACACGCTGCTAGGTTTCATATTAGGAATCACCACCCAGGAAAGGGTTCTAGGTATCATTTTGTAAAATTCATTGAAACTGTCTACTCGGTGTGCAGCAGCAGCCAAAAAAGCAAATAGAATGTTAGGAATTATTTGGAAAGGAATAAAGAATAAAATGGAGAATATCATAATGCCTCTATATTGCTCTGCGGTAGGACCGCACATTGGGTTCTGTGCAGCTCTGGGTGCTGTATTTAAATAAAGATGTAGCAGAATTAGAAAATATACAGAGAAGTGCAACCAAAATTATACAGGAATGACTCCACTATGAGAAAAGGCTAAAGATGATAAGACCCTTAGACTTAGAAAAGAGATGGCTGAGGAGAGATATAGGCAGGGGGATGGAGAGTAAGAAGGCATCATGTTAGGAGGCTCCCACTGCTGCTCTTACTCTTCAGTGGATCTTCTTTGCAACGCAGGACTGCTCCCTCTGGGAATGCTATCGAAGAAGTGGAAGCCGAATATGCTAGCCTCAGCTTCTCAGACACAAACCCTGCATTTGGCTCAGAAGACCCTTGAGGACTTTGTGGCATGAGGTTTGGATGAGCACATCTCATCAGCTGGCCCAGCTAAGCTTGCTTCGCCAGATCAGAGCATCAAAAGGATTTCTTTGAGCCCTGATAAAGAAGACCCGGATGTGCTTCCAGTGGGAGCAGCAATCAGTTCAAGGCGATTCCTGCCAGTGAGTTCCCAGTGTCTTGCATTGAGAAGGCCCCCATTGCTGCCTCGTTTCTAGTGGAGGGTGTTTTGGAGCCTAGGAGGTGAAGGGGGTGCCCGTGGGAGACTTGGCTATTGATACATTGGTTCCTGGCCTGCTGGAGAGACCCACAATGGTAACTATGGAAGTTCTGTGGGATGCTACCATGGGTTTGAACTCTTCACTCTATCTAATGTTTGCAAAGTAAAGGAGGATTTGTTTACTGTTTCTGGGACTGTGAAGGGTCTAGCTTGGGAGCAAAATCAACAAAGAGCAAGGCTTGGACTCTTGGAAGTCCATTGTGCTGACCAAGCTGACCTTAATGCTGTTGTGACTAAGGATAAGTTGTTGGTTTCATGGAAGTTGGAGAGGCTTCTTAAATTTTCCAAAATCTCCTGTTCTGACACCCGTTGAAATGCTGTATAAATACTGTATATATTAAATGTTTTGAAAATTCCCTTTGAGTCTATTCCTCCTGTGGCACGGGACCAATACCTGTCCTTACAGCATTTTTCTCAGCAGTCCTTGGAAACTGCTGCTGTGCAAGATTCTTTGACTTGACTTGATTTCTTGAAAGTTCACTGGAAGTTAGAACAAACTATCCTGCTTGTGACTTTGTCTCTTGAACTGGATAGGAATATGGTTCTACATCTTTATTTCAAGGATATGGATGTGCTGTTTCTGGGATCAAAAGTTCAAGTTTTCCCTGAGTTTTCTATTGAGACTCAGCAACGATGCAAGGAATTCTTGGCTTTAAAACTGAGGGTCCTTGCATTAGGAGCTATATTTATGTTAAAGTTTCTTGCGATGCAAAGCATGTCTTCTTTTTGAACCTAAGTAGCACTTAGATTTTTTGTCAAATCTGTCTGTTGCTGGTGGGGATGCTCGTCTTGTGTCCTAACTGTATATTATTTTATCTCTCTGCTTGGGGGTTTTCTAATTTTTCCTGTGTCTTGCTCTCCTGTTTTGTATTAGTGAGTTTAGTTGTTTAGAATTGTTAAGGGAGTACGGATACCTAATATAAAAGGCCTTTATTTGGTACATTTTCTGCTATTATTTTTTTGCTCCCAATAAACTGCTAAATTAAGGCTTAAATCATTTCTTGGTGAAAATAGACTGTGGTATCAAATTTCACTCTTAATTGGGATAAATAAGAAATTAAGAGATGTAGAAAACTAGATACCTGTCTGTTTTCTTTTAAGGCTATCAGCGCCCATCTGTCCTTCCATCCATCACCTTTATATTGACTTTCCTTGGTGCTCCTTTATCCAGTGTTAGGGTTTATCAGATGTTAAGGTGCATGCTTGACACCTTAACATCTGATGTTTTGTTAACACACGTTAAATGGCCCATAGGGCCTTTACGCTGGAACGTCCCATATCCGCCCAGCGCTCTTTATACATGTAACACCCCTTATCGCTGCCGTTAACACCTGTTACCTTACCGCTCTTTAGTAAACATATCCTTTACATTCCCACTCCTCCCCCTTACAATCACCTAAAAAGGAATGTCTTTAAAGCCTTCCAAAAATCTATCAGACTAGTTAATGTCTGCAACTCCTCCTGCAGCTCATTCCATTTTTCTGCTGCAGCCACCCTAAATGCATGTAACCGCCACCCCACCTTTCATATCTGATCCAAACCTGGAAGCACCAATAACTGACCCTGTGAATAACGCAGTGGCCATGAAGGATCCATGGATCCCACCTTGAATCCCACCATGGATCCAAGGAAGCCCACACTCATATTTGGCTGTTTAATAATCCTCCTCCATGCACTTAAAGCAAGTGCAACAGACAGCTCACAATGCACAACAGTAAACAACATACCAATACTACAATCTACTAGACAAAATCCCTTCCAGTGCCTATACCATAACAGCAAATAAGAGACACAACAGACTACACAAATTAACCTTATAATGCAAATGCATAAACTATCAAATGATTGCCATACCCTCCCTACACTAAAATGTGCCCTAATCAGTGCCTGATCCATTCAAAATAAATTCAACATCATTACTAACTACATCCAGGAACACGAGATTGACATAATGTGCATAACGGCTCACAGATACCGATCTTCTGATAATAAACCAGATTGCCTCACAAACATATGAGACCCACAACTGCCCAAGAACCAATAAAAGGGGAGGTGGAGTCCTCATTATCTCAAAGAAGGCTCTACAATTCAGCACCCTATCAACTCAAAGCACGAAAAGTTGTAATATCACCACTATATCAAGTAAACACATAGCACTCTGCCTTATATACTGAGCACCAGGCACCAAAAATGAGGACCTCTCATCGTCCTAGGGGACCTCAACTATACCATTCACATTTATGAGACATGGCTAAGCCTTCATACAAGCCATAGAAGACCTACTTCACACACAGATAATGAACACCCCAATCCGTAACAAAGGAGGAATCTTGGACTTCATTTTTATCCCAAGCACATTACTAGAATAAAAGCTCACACAACCACCAACTGTAACACCCGTTCCCTAGTCAGATCATCATATCAAAACCCTCACCATAATCATTCCTGCCAAAAAAACCTCAATAGAAGCAACAAAGACACAAAGAAGATTTAAACAGTTTAACAAAGAGGCATTCATACAGTAAGTCACACCACAGATTGACAGAAACATAACAGACTTAGAAGAGATAATAAAAGATCGGAGCACCATAATGCACAAAGCAGCCATTGCACCACACAAGGAACTGCACAACAAGAGAAAGTGTATGGCTCCATGCAGGGCCGGCCCGTCCATTGAGCAAGAATGTTTTTTGCACAGGGCCCCGCATTTCAGGGGGCCCCGCGCAAAGAACATTCTGCTTTTTAAAAAATTAAATTAAAAAAAAAAAAAAGCTGGCTGCTGCCGCTGCTGCCGCAGCAGCGGCAGAATGGAGTGTCCCGCAGGGCCCCCTCTGCCCGGCTGAGCTCTCCCGGCCCGGCTGAGCCCCTCTGCGCCGGCTTTAAGATACGCGAAGCGAGAGTGTCTCCCTCACATCTCTGTTAAGCCCGCAGGGGCTGATGGGAAGCAGGGGCTGATCGGAAATTTCCCATCTGCCCCTGTGGGCTTAACAGAGACGTGAGGGAGACACTCTCCCTTCGCATATCTGAAAGCCGGCGCAGAGGGGCTCAGCCAGGCCGGGAGAGCTCAGCCGGACAGAGGGGGCCCCGCGGGACACTCCATTCTGCCGCTGCCACGGCGGCGGCGGCGGTGGAGGTGGCGGCAGCAGCCAGCTTTTTTTTTTTTTTTTAAATTTTCCATGAGCCGATGGGGGGGCTTTAGGACTGGTAATGGGCTATGGAGGGGGTTAGGACTTGACTTGAGGTGGGCTGTGGACTGTTGGGGGGGTTAGGACTGGTAATGGGCTATGGGGGGGTTAAGACTGGTAATGGGCTGTGGTCTGATGGGGGCTGTCTGGAAATGGGGTGATGGGGGGTAGGACTCATAATGGACGAAGGTGGGGGTAGGACTGATAATGGGCTATGGGGGGGATAAGACTGGTAATGGGCTGTGGGCTGAGGGGGGCTGTCTGGAAATGGGGTGATGGGGGGATAGGACTGGTAATGGGCTATGGGGGGGTTAGAACTGATAATGGGCTATGGGGGGCTAGGACAGGAAATGAGCTGATGGGGAGGGGTTAGGACTTGAGGTGGGCTGATGGGGTTAGGACTGGTAATGGGCTGTGGGCTGTTGGGGGGGTTAGGACTGGTAATGGGCTATGGGGGGGTTAAGACTGGTAATGGGCTGTGGGCTGATGGGGGCTGTCTCGAAATGGGGTGATGGGGGTTAGGACTGGTAATGGGCTATGGGGGGGTTAGGATTGATAATGGGCTATGGGGGGGCTAGGACAGGAAATGGGCTGATGGGGAGGGTTAGGACTTGAGGTGGGCTGATGTGGTTAGGACTGGTAATGGGCTGTGGGCTGATGGGGGGGTTAGGACTGGCAATGGGCTATGGGGGGCTGACTGGAAATGGGCTGATGGGGTTAGGACTGGAAGTGGGCTGATGGGGGTTAGGACTGGTAATGGGTTATAGGGGGGCTTAAACTGAAAATGGGGTGATGGGGGGTTAGGACTGGAAGTGGGTTGATGGGGAGCTAGGACTGGTAATGGGTTGGGGGGTTGCTAGGACTGGAAATGGGCTGAGTGGAAGGGGAGGCTTGAACTGCAAATAGCTGATGGGGAGGGGGCTTGGAATGGAAATGGGCTGTGAGGGAAGGGAGCTAGGACTGAAAATGGGCTGATGGAGCAGCTAGGATAGGACTGGAAATGGGCTGTTGGGGGGAGCTAAGATTGGAAATGGGCTGTGGTGGGGCTTGAATTGAAATGGACTCATGGAGGGGCTAGAACTGGAAGAAGGCTCATGGGGCGGCTTGGACTGGAATTGGGCTGAGTGGAGGGGAGATAGGATTTGACATGGGCTGATGGTGGGGCTAGGAAATGACTAGAAATGGGCTGATGGGGGGGCTAGGATTGGAAATGAGCTGATGAAAGGACTCGGACTGGAAATGGATGGGGGAGCTAGGACTGGAAATGGGCTGATGGGGGGCTAGGACTGGAAATGGGCTGATGCAGGGACTAGAAGGGAATGGATGCTGGGTGAGACTGGAACTAGAAGGGAGCTGATGTTGGGGTAGGATTAGAATGGGATGGGGCTGGGAGAGTAAAATGGAGAGGGGAAAAATATTTTGTGTGGGAGGGACGAAAAATCTACAATTGGCCGGGTATTGGGAGAGTAAATGGGGATTGAGGATGGAGGGGTAAAATTTGTGTGGATGAAATAGGAATGAGGAAAGAGCAAAAGGAGAAAGATTAGTATGTTAAAGCAGATGTAGAGAGAGAGAATGGAAAAAAAACTAGAAGAGAGAAGAAAGGACAAATGGACAGCAGACGATGGAGAGTTAGCAGAAAACATGAAGAAACCAGAAGAAAGTGGCTGGAGCAATTGCAAATGAAAAAAAATGCACAAAAGATAGAAAGATATCTCTTTATTTTGAATTTATTAACTGGAATATGAAAGCTCTGGGAAATGTGCATCATTAATGTCTGCGCTTTGTTTGGTACAAGAGGAAATTAATTTATAGTTTTATTTCTACAGTGTTGTTGTACATTCCAAGTTTGGCTTTTGGGGTTCCCAGTTTAATTATTGCCTTCCTGTTTCTAAATTGTGATTCCTTGTTTGGTGATGGTCTATGTTCTGCATGTGTAACTGAGCTGAGGCATTCTGTTTATGTAATTCCTATTTGACATTGCCACTTGTTCTCTTTCCCCAGTATTCTCTGAAATGTATTGGTTTAATATTTGCAGTGTTGCCTTTTGATAGGTAGGATATGGTGTTTTGTGAGTCCTGGTAATGCTGTCAGGATACGGCGGGTTTACTATGGGTTCTAAATGGGCAGCGTTTGTAGTAGTTCCTAATGTGCCTGGCGGTTGGCACTGGATTATAGTAATGTAGAAATCTTTAGTCTTTCTTTATCCATACACTCATTAAGAGACATGTTTACTAAAAGTTAGTGTATGGTAACATTATGCAAATATTTATGCAAATAAGGCCACTTATGCAAATGAGGCCCCACACCGAGTCTCCGCACATGGCCCCGCACCCCCCTTGGGCCGCCCCTGGCTCCATGGTATTCTAACAAGATCAACAAATTGAAAAGAGCTTTAAGGAAAATAGAACGAAGATGGAGAAGAACAAAAGACTCGAAGATCGAAATAACTACACATCAAAGATGCAAGAATACCAGATCCGAATAAACGCTTGCAAGAAGGAATACCATACAAACCTAATCATGGGTTCCCTGAATAAAACACGAGAACTGTTCAGCATAGTATGAACCTTAATGAAAGAAAAAACAGAGGAACACAACACTCACCTAATCAAACCCAAGATATGGCAGACTTCTTGGAATTAAAATTTCAATCCAACCTCAGCCAAAAACAACCACTGATACCAGAAGCATGTTCTACACAAACACATACCCACCAATGGAGAACCTTTCACATCCCGTCCATAAAAGAGTTGAAGAACATCATAACCAATATCAATATGACATCCTCCACCCTTGATTCATGCACGATATCCTGGATTATGATGACAATAGAATAATTAGCCCCTACTCTACTTAGCATAGTGAAACTCTCACTCACATAAGGCTTTATCCCACCCATTCTCAAGCAAACTATAGTAAGACCAATATTAAAAAGCACCACCCTAGATACCATGGACCCCAGCTCATACCGACCCATCTCAAGCCTCCCATTTATGGCAAAGATGATTGAGAATGTGGTCCAGCTTCAATTACAAGACCATCTAGACACCCATACTCCACTTGACCCCCACCAACATGGGTTCAATCCTAAACACAGTGTAGAAACACTAATTACATCACTCTGGAGCAACATAATCAACAAACTAGACAATGCTAAACAAGGCTTCATAATGGTATTCATTGATATCAAGGCGGCCTTTGACTCTATAAACCATAACATCCTTACCAAACACCTACAGGAAATTAGTCTACAAGATACCACTCTACAATGGTTTACCTCATACCTACATGTAGAAAAATCCAGGTAAAGTCTGGAGTCCTTCGCTCAACACCGATTAATCAACCTCAAAGAGTCCCGCAAGGCTCGGCACTCTCTGCATTATTGTTTAATATATACTTACAACCTCTATGTAACATAATAACCAAATACAAGATCAACTACAGCATATACAGTATGCAGACAACATTATGGTATATACTCCCATCGACATAGATCGACCTGATTACTCAAGGATAGCATCATGCATCGAGATGTCAAACTGGCTCCAGGAACATAACCATAAGCACTCTTCATAACAAGGAGCACCTCTTCTGTTCCACTGAAAACACTACAAATATTCCACAATGGCATAGCAGTAAAAACAGAAATCAAGTACTTAGGGATATGCCTAGACCAAAACCTGAACTTCCAAGCACATATAAACAAAACAACAAAAGCAACCTATCATAAATTAAGAATAATAAAAAAACTCAAACCCTTACATAACACCAGTAACTTCCGCACAATCTGCCAAGCTATGATAATGCCCATCCTGGACTGTGGTAATGTCATTTACCAGGGCCTACTGATACAGACCACCTATCCTCTTCAATTAGTGCAGAATACAGCTACCCAAATAATAAATGGTACATCAAGAAGCAGCCACATAACTCCAACCTTGAAACAGCTTCACTGATACCCATAATTACCAGGACTAAATATAAAGCATTACTCACTATCTTTAAAATCATTCATTAATTATCAGCACCTATCCTTCAAACACTCATCAACAAAGATCCAGAAAATAGGGCCAAACGGAAACCCAATAAAAACCTATTACTAATACCCAAGACCAAAACAAAAGCAAGACAAGCAACCTGTCAGAGATCCTTTTCAATATATGCACCATCACTCTGGAACTCACTTCCCGAGAACATAAGAATTATCGACGACCTATGGGACTCCAAGAAAGCCATAAAAGCATTCCTCTTTTTGGAACACTATGGACCGGACACCTGATATCACCCTAGGCCACTCATCCACCTCAGTAAAAAAATATACACCTACTCCCCCCCCTTCTGCCTGTTCTAGCCCCCTTCAGGCTTCCCTATACTGACTCCTATACCGCATGCTCCTCTCCCCAAATATACTATGATAATTATAGTATTCAGAGTTTTGATGTAAATTTACCATGTAAATCAAATAATATTGTTTGTTGTCCCTGTTAACATCCCAGTTAACTCCCTTGTTCTATGTAAAGTTTTTATTTTTATTTGTTCACTGTTTGAATACAAGATAAGGCAGTATAGAAAACATGTTAAATAAATAAATAAACTAAATGAAGGGGCAAAACAACTCAACCTGTCCTGCAGATACAAAGGCCACAAATCTTACAATACCTTAAAAGCAATAACCAGCAACTTGGTAATACGCTGTTGAATCGGTAGCCAGTACAGATGTGCCAACAACTGGTATGCATGGTCCTCCCTACATGCCCCCAGAAGAAGACGGGCCGTCATATTCTGTAATACCTGCAACCTGCCACATACTTCAACGGCAAGCCCACATACAATACATTGCAATAATCCAAAGTGATTGCATGACTGTTCTCAGTGCCCCAGCATCCAGACAGGCTTAGTTGATGAACCAATCACAATTTCAAATACACAGCCCTCACCACCTGACTAACCTGCTGTCCCCCTACCCCCTCTCTGTCTAAAACCACAACTAGGGTTTTCAGCTCTTCTGTCCATGGGATAGGATAGCCAGCAACACTCGGGCTCAGATCCAACTTCTCTTGAAATACCTGTATACAAATGCTAGGTGTCTAAAAAAATGTAGAAGGGAGAATAAGAAATAAATAGCACTGAATGAAGAGGTAGATATAATTGATATCTCAGAGACCTGGTGGAAGGAAGATAACCAATGGGACACTGATACCAGGGTACAAATTATATCACAATGATAAGGTAGATAAAATTGATGTAGGGATGGTGCTGTGTAGACTGGATAAAGTTAAACAGGATAAGTTTAGCAGGGAACAAAATGTTCTGTAGAATCATTATGGACAGAAATTCATGAGAGAAGGGGAAGGGGATAGTCATAGGTGTACTACCATCTGCCTGGCCAGGATGAATAGAGATAATCAAATGCTAAGGAATCAAGGAAGCTACCAAAATTGGCCCAATGGTGGTAATGGGTGATTTCAATTACCGCGGTATCAATTAAGTGAATGTCATATCAGAAAATGCTAGGGCGATAGTTTTAAGATGAAATAAATGACTGCTTCCTGGTGCAGCTGGTTCAGGGACAGACATAAAGGAGAGCTACTTTTGGATCTAATCCTTAGTCAGGGCCAGCCCAAGGGTTTCTGCCACCCTAGGCAGAAGCCCCAACCTGCTGTCTCCACCCTGTGCTGAGCCATGCCATGCCACTGCCCCCTACTGCCGCCGATTCTTGTGGGGGGGTTGGGGGTGGGTCGACAGCAATTCAGTTCAGAGGTAAGCCATGTGCTTCGGCACACATGGCCTGTTGCTTCTGACCCCCACTCTGATACAACTTCAGGGGGTCAGAAGCGGCAGACCATGTGTGTCAAAGCACATGGCCTGCTGCAGGCCGCTACCGCTGAGCTTAGCTGCCCCCTATGGAAATTACCTATCTTCTTTCCTCTAATAAACACCTTATTTGTTCCTCTGATCCCATTCGCACTCAGTTCTGCGACTGTATTTCCCCTGCAGTCATCCTCTCCATCTGTCATATCTCCAATTTATCATGTTCCACTGCAGTTCAAGATAATATAATGAAATTTTCTTACATAGCAATTTTTTAAATCTTGTCTCTGAAGTGGTCAGCCATCACCTGGACAGAGTTTGGGGTGATGGTGAAGAGGATGGTATATGCAGTTTGAGGAGAGAGCTAAGAAATGTAAAAAGATGGTGAGGGTTGCAAATATGAGAGTTAAAGGGCAGAGGGCATTTTGATTTAGCTCATGCGCTTTCAAAGGGACATAGTAGACTTGTTTAGTGTGAGCAATGGCAGACTGGAAGGAGGTCAATATGAATATGGACTTTATGAAATCAGCATGGACATGGGATTTTAACCAGAGGTATTTTGCAGCATGGGCACAGAAACACAGGAAGTGAATTTGTAGGTTAAGAGGCGTAATGCCAATCTCTGGGACTTTAAGGGACTGAGTAGAGTTTATTGAAACAAAATGAATTGTGACTTGGTGATCTTCTGATGTCCACAGGTCTAGGGTAGACTTCATAGTTTGGAATTCTCCATACTCTGTTCCAAACTGAAATCTACCCTAGACTTGTGAACATCAGAAGATCACGGAGTCACAATCCATTTTGTTTCAATAAACTCCATTTTGAGATGGGCAAACAAAGCCAAAGAAGCTTCTTACTTTGCTGCAGAGAAACAGCCCAAAAGGGAAGTGACTGTACACAAGACTAGAACAGCAGAGACATTGGTGTTCTGCCAGTGCAATGTTTTCAAGTGTGCTTTGCATAAGCAATAGCACCTACTGGGGAGGCTCCAGCCAGCTGTATAAAGTTGTTTGTCCATACACATATGCAAACAAACCAAAGTGTATGGTCACCCTCCCCCGCCCACTGGTAGAGTAGCAGGTATAGAGCGAATGTGAACCCTGGTCTCACAACCTGAACAGAAGGACTATGGGCAGCAAGGACCCAGGTCCTGCCAGTCTGAAGAGCAAGGTTGCAGCTTGAAAAGAACAGTGGGAGTCTCTGGTCCCATGGCCTGAACAGCGGGACTGCGGACACCAAAGGCCAGCAGGAGTCCCTGGGGCCTGAATACTGGGATTGTGGTCTGGCTGAAAGTAGTTTAGGGGAAGAGCTGAAGAGAAGGGGAAGAGCAAGGAGAGAAGGGGCAGGGTTAGAGGAGGAAGGCGAGGGATGCATAACTGAATGGTGGGGATTGAGAGGAGGGAGGCAGAAGGGAGGCAGAGCATTGGACGGTCAGGGTGGGAGGAGGGTCTGAAAGGTGAGGGAGTGAAAGACAGGGAAGGGAGAAATTGTGCAAAGTCGGTTGGGAGGGGAGAGTGTATAGCTCGGTGACAAGAAGGAGAGAGGGAGGGTTTTGAAGGGTAGGGCTGGATGGGAAATCTCAGTCTTGCACACACACATGCACACACGCAAATGCATGCACACATACATGCACACACACAAACACATTCATGTATGTGTGCATGCACCCCATGAAAATGCACATGCGCACATGCACATCCCAACACTCACCATGACATACATACCCAACATGCATGATTGCACACACAATTAATTTATGTAAGTACCAAGATGGTCAGATAATTAGTTTCACCAAAAAAACACAATATATATATTCCTGCTGTATCTATCACTTTGTCTATTGTAATATTTCATAATCTCTAGTAGTTGGCTTAGAATTTCCTGTTAACAGAGAAAAAAACTGTACAAAGAACATAAGATATGCTATACTGGGTCAGACCAAGGTCAATCAAGCACAGTATCCTGTTTCCAACAGTGGCCAATCTAAGTCATACGTACCTAGCAGTTTCCCCAAAAGACACAGGTCCCATAATGCTTGTATTAGGTCAAGCATTGATATCCTGGGTCCCTTTTTAATAACGGTTTATGGACCTTTCCTCTAGGAACTTGTCCAAACCTTTTTTAAACCCAGCTGCACTAACAGCCTTTACTACATCCTCCGGTAACAAATTCCAGAGTTTGATTACACGTAGAGTGAAAAAATATTTTCTCTTATTTGTCTTAAACAGTTTACCCTGTAGCTTCATTGCATGGCCCCTAGTCTTTCCATATTCTGATAACGTAAACACTCGATCTACGTTTACCCGTTCCACTCCGTTCATTAATTTATAGACTTCTATCATATCTCCCCTCAGCCGTCTCTTTTCCAGGTTAAAGAGCCCTAACCTTTTTAGCCTTTCTTCATAGGGGTATGCCCACATCTCTCACATCACTAAGTCCTCTTTTTTCTCTCTCCGTCAGATCCGTGCAGTCCGCCCCTTTCTTTCCCCGTCTGCCCTCAAAACCTTGCTACTTTCTCTTGTCATGTCACGCGTTGATTTCTCCAATTCTATCCTTACTGGCCTTTCCAAATTTCAACAGGCACGACTTCAGAGGATTCAAAATACTGCCGCACGCCTCATTACCCACTCCTCCCTCAGAGACCATGTAACACATCTTCTCTTTCATCTTCATTGATTGCCGGTTCCCTTCCGTGCTCAATTCAAACTACTCTTTCTTGTTCACAGGGCTCTCCACACTAGCACCCCACAATACCTAGCTGATCTCATCGCATTCCACACTCCCAGACACACTCCTCGCTCCTTTCACCTCAACCGCCTTAACCTCCCCTCCCCCTCCCTTGCTCATCTACATTCCACCCGTTCCTCTGCCTTTTTCTTCACCGGTCCTGCCCTCTGGAACTACCTCCCCCCCTCCCTCTGCTTAGACCCTGATCATACCTCCTTTAAGCGTAACCTCAAGACCCACCTCTTTTCCCTGGCCTTCGACCTCCCCTCACCCTTCATGTAACTGTTTCGTTTATGTCTTGTCTTCTCTCTCCTGTTCTTCTACTGTCCTGTCATTGATTGTAGTTCCTTTCCTTTTCCGCTAGGCCTCGTGCCTCTACTGTATTTTATGAAATGTAAACCGCCTTGCTTATCACAGAAGGGCGGTATATCAAATTGAATAAACATAAACATATCCTTCCATCCCCTTTACCATTTTGGTGGCTCTTCTCTGAACCTTTTCTAATAATGCTATATCCTTTTTAAGATACGGCGAACAGAATTTCACACAATATTCAAGGTGCGGTCGCATCACGGACTGATACAGAAGCATTATAATATCCTTTTTTTATTTTCCATTCCGTTCCTTATGATACCTAGCATTCTATGTGCTCTCTTGGCCACCGCTGCACACTGGGCCGAGGGTTTTAACATGTTATTCACAATGACGCCTAAATCTTTTTCCTGGTTGGTGGTTCCTAATGTGGAACCTGGCATCGTGGGTTTGGGTTGTTCTTCCCTATGTCCATAACTTTGCACTTGTCCACATTAAATTTCATCTGCCATTTTGATGCCCAGTCTTCCAATTTATCAAGATCCTCTTGCAATTTTCCACAATCCTCATGGGTTTTAACAACTTTAAATAGTTTTGTGTCATCTGCAAATTTGATAACCTCACTCATTATTCCCTTTTCCAGATCATTTATGAATATGTCAAAAAGCAGCGGACCCAGCACAGATCCCTGGGGTACTCCACTATTCACCTTTCTCCATTGGGAAAATTGGCCATTTATCCCTACCCTCTGCTTTCTATCTTTTAACCAGTTCCTGATCCACAATAGTACACTGCCTCCTGTCCCATGACTCTTTAGTTTTGCCAAAAGTCTCTGATGAAGGACCTTGTCAAAGGCTTTCTGAAAGTCCAAATACACTATATCAACCGACTCACCTTTGTCTACCTGTTTATTCACACTTTTAAAAAAAACATAACAGATTATTAAGACAAGATCTTCCTTGTCTAAAGCCATGTTGGCTGTCTCCCATTAAGCCATGACTATCTACATGTTCAGCAATTTTGTTCTTTATGATGGTTTCTACCATTTTTCCCAGTACTGACATCAGGCTCACCGTTCTGTAGTTTCCCAGATCACCCCTGGAACCCTTTTAAAAAATTGGCGTTACATTGGCCATCCTCCAATTTTCAGGTATTACAGATGATTTTAATGATAGTTCACAGATTACTAATCAATATAAAATTGAACCCCCACACCTCAAATGACTACAAAATCATGCTAGAACAGAAAGTCATTGAAAAACCATAAAGGATTCTCCCAACAATTACAGATTACTAATAGCAGGTCTGCAATCTCACATTTCAGTTCTTTCAACGCCCTTGAATGTATATCATCCGATCCAGGTGATTTGCTACTCTTCAGTTTATTGCACCTGTAGTGGTTTTTTGTATAAGTGTTGTGCAAGGACAAGTCCCCCAGCCATCTCCCTATTTTCCTGGGCTTTTCAGAATAAATTCTTGATATGAGCCCATGCTAGAGTTTGGTATGTCTTTCAGGAAAGAGAAGAGACTGGGCAAGGGTGTCCCAATCAAAAGAACATAGAGCTGTAAATAGAAGAGGCCTCATCAACACACTCTAACAGTGGAGTGCAAGAGAGGAAAGATGAGACAGCAGTGGAAAGATTACAATGTTCTATGCATTGGAGATTCCTGAAGGTTCTAGTTGTACCTGAAAGACTGTAGGAGAGAGTGGTTAAATGTGAAAGTTATCAGATGATGGTCAGAGGAGAGGAACTGAGCTGGAGAAGTTAGAGAGGGGTCAAGGCTGTGGCTATGTTAGTGTATAGGGGCAGTAAAGCAGTTGGAGGCTAAAAGAGGAGGTTAAAGCAAAGAGTTTAAAGGCATAAGAATCAGAGGTATCACCAGCATAGAAGTTAAAGTTTCCAAGAATGAGGGAAGGAAAGGAGTTCAAGGAAGAAGAAAAAACTCAGGAATTGAAGATGGTGAGGGAGGAGGGAGATTTATCAGAGAGTTGATAAATGACAGCCATCTGGAGAGGTAGTGTAGTGAATAAGAGGAGGAAGTGAGCCTCAAAATAGGAAAAGGAGTGGGACCAAAGTGGAAGAAGGTAGGGGAAGAGTAGCAGCTGCCATCACCACTGCCATTGTAGAATACCAAGTAAGGTGTATGAGCTCCATGCTAGAGGCCACTAATGGGGTTATTCACTACCATGTCCATTAGCACAAATTAATATACCCCTTACTGTTTTTCACTCTTTTATTGTTCCATGTAAGCATTCTTTCGTTGTTCTATGTAAACCGTTTTGCCTAGTAGAAGAACAGTATATAAACCAGTTAAATAAATAAATAAATTATTTTCTCATTAAAGTTTACTAGTAATATTTTTTGTGAATATGTACCTTTTTACAGAATATTCATAAGATAAGGCTGTATGAAGAGTAAACTTTAGCTAAAACTTGTCACGCTATATGACAGAAAAGAGCATTGTTTATAATAACACCAGCAAAGGATTTATTTTATGGGACTACCTTTATTTTTTTTGCTATGCTAGCAATTGCAATCTGAACATGATTGAACAAAGAGTTATGAACTCTATATGGTCCATGTTGACCATCCTAGAAGCCTACCATCTCTCTTATTATAACTCAGGTCAACCACATCTAATACTTGAAAAAGTACTCTGCAGTGACCAGTGTAGAGATCCCTAGCAAATGTTTTCTGTTAACATTAGGAATTTTTCAGCCTTCGGGAGGGTTCGGTGATGTGATGTCAGAAAGAGGTGTGGCCTCTTTTTCTCCAAGGGTGGGAACCAGAGTATAAGAGAAGAAATTTATAAGTCGCAGGGTGTCATCAACCTGTTGGAGAGGAGACAGTCAAGAGACAGTGCTCCTAGGGGTTGCCTTCGAAAGGAAGGAGAGATACGTTTCCCTTCAGTAGAGAGAGAAGGTATCTCTTTGGGAGAGTTGTATAAGGAGGAAAAAGTGAGGAGTCTCTGGGAATATAAGGCTCTCATCCAGTCAGAAGGAAGAAAGCTATTATAACATGCTGGCTTTTGAAAATATTATTTAAGAAGGCCTTTGTCCTAGGTAAGGAGATTTAGAGTTGCTTAAGATTTTCCAGGAGTCAGATTGAAAGAGAACCTTTGAAGAAGCAGACAGAGGCCCAAGTGTTGTGTCAGGAACTCTCAAGAAGTCAGAGGATTGACCTACAAGAAGGGAGTGGTTCCCTAATTGAGATGGTGTACCTACCTAAAGATGAGACCTTGGGAATTTATCAAGCATCCCCATTTGATTTTCAACTTGTGTCACTACCGTGTGGTGGACTTGGATTGAATTTGTAGTTTTGGCAACTTGCAAAACCTGGACTGCAATACAATTTTTGCTGGTTCATTGATTTAAGAACATTATTTCTGGTTTGAAACAGAGTTTGGAGTGAAGATTCTTGAGTGACTATGTGTGATCCCCTCAAGCCCCATCGCTGAAGCTGCTCTTCATGGAATAATCCTGATTGGAGACTACACCCAATTTTTCTCTTAGTGCACAAAGCCCACCAGTGGCCCTCTACTCATATAGGGATTGCCCTGGGAAAGGAGTAGGGATGTGCATAGCCAAAAGAAGACTACTTCATTCTCATTTAAAATGAAATTGTTCCAAATTTCAAGCATTTGTTTTTTTGTATCCCATTCACGTATTTGTTCAGGAATGCATTGAATGCATGCCTAGAATTTTAAGTACATAACCTTCTTAAGTACTTTCTTATAAAGTATCATCTATTATGCCATATCTTTATGTATATAGTTTCTAGTATACTGCCTATGTCAATATGTAAATAGTTACCCATGTTCTCCAAGTTCTATTCCCTGTTATGATGTAAACTCTATCAGTCTTCTCTGATCTGAGTATTCTTTGTTAATTGTAAACCGCACTGATAACAAATAGTGTGGTATATAAGAATTGTTAAATAAATAAATAAAATAAGAAAGGCACATATAGACCTCTCATTTAACCACCAATTCTAATTTCCCTTATTTAAGCTGGGCAGGGGCAAATGACTATAATAAACCTTTTTTTGTCGGATCACCTGTCATGAGGTTGATAAATCACTCTCTTGCAACAGGCCCTCCATTTTAATCAATTTTCAAAAAGGGCCAACCGGCCAAAGTGTGTGAGGCTATATGTTCCCCTGAACCAACCACCGCATAATCCTTAAAATGCTTTCTTAAAACCAGCTAAATGTCACTCAGAGTCTTATTTGACGTGCCTAAATCCATAGTGCACTGATATCAACAGCATGGCACAGCACTCATATACTTATCTGGAACACTTGCGTGGGAAAACACATGAGCAATGGCTCGCTCTGTATCAATCTGGAGGTGCAATCCTTCACTTATAGATACTGTTTCCTATGGATCCAACCGCCGGTCCCCCGATGGTATTGCTGTGCTGTTAAGTGCTGCCGTCATTCTGTTGGGTCAATCTGCGGTGGTTGGTTCGGGGGAACATATAACCTCACGCACTTTGGCCGGTTGGCCGTTTTTGAAAATTGATTAAAATGGGGGGCCTGTTGCAAGAGAGTGATTTATTAACCTCATGACAGGCGATCAGACAAAAAAAAAGTTTATTATAGTGATTTGCCTCTGCCCGGCTTAAATAAGGGAAATTAGAATTGGTGGTTAAATGAGAGGTCTATATGTGCCTTTCTTATGGGATTAAGATATTGCTGACATAGGAGGGTTACGATAGTAATTTAATAAGTAGAATTTTAAGTAGGCCAATTAATGTTATACATGTTAATTCAGAGGTATACATGCAAGCATACAAGAGATTTGCAATGCACTTTAAATTTTTATGTGCCCAAATGAATCAAATGTGCATTCACAAATGCACATTCCTAGAAAGGGGATCACAACAGCATAAGAACTCCTGGGCTGAAGTGATGGAGAGTTACTTCAACAGAATATTAACAATCAAAAGACTGATTATTATGAAGAGAATTTTGATTGCCTTGTTAGTCCACTTAAGAGATGTGGAAAAAGGGGTCAGGAAACAAGTTTATAGATACCTTTCTATTCCTCTCTTCATCAGGTTGGTGAAGACACAACATAGTCATACAGGGTTTCAATAGTGCAGCCCTAAATGAGTCACAGACCTAGTAAACTTGTCAAAGACATATTAAGTACAATAAAAAGGCACGCTTACAACTTGTTTAGTGACCCTTATAATTAATGTAGAAATAACGAAACACTATGGTTTGATTATGCCCAAGTGTCACTTGTGAGTCTACATATAAATTATCCAATACATACGAAATTTCAAATTAGACTTTTACTTCATCCCCACTCACTGCAGTATGGAATGAATGCCCACTGTTACGACCAATATCCTGCATCCAGTCTGCTACGCTTTCTACCTAATGTACTGTAACTGAGTAGTGTTAAAATCTATAACTTGTTTTTTTTTTCAACTTGGCAGTCTACCAAATGATAGCAACTTTTCCAGGAAAGCCTCAGTCATGCAGCTGAACTCCTAGGATGTAGGCGATACAATACCAGTAGCAGTGTTGCTCCCAGGGCCATGCAGAAAATCATCGGTCCAGTCAGGTCTGTCTCATTCATGATCCTGCCATCTGCGGGTTTCAGTGGATTTAAAACTGTCAAGGTCTTTTGCCAAATGTGATCAAAATTGATTCCCAGCTCTATAATAGAAAAATTCACAGACATAGAACAGAGAATTTTTGTGCTGAAATGGCTTGTTTTAAAATTGGGTCAGAGCTTTAACTGATGTGTGTTAAGGCACATTTTACAAAGGACGTCCAACTGCAATCTGGGACATCAAAGCTAGAATGTCTGGTCGAGGGGGGGGGGGGGAAGCAGGCACGTGCAACAATTTCACAAATGTGGATGTGCCCGATATTGATGTCTATGGAGACATCTACATCAACATCCCCAGAATATTATTGCAGTAAGGTAGGTTGGGCTCAACTTCCAGTATGAGCCTTTGTGACTTAGTCTAGTTGCTTAATTCTCCATCTTCCCTGGATGTTTTAAGGCCAAAACAAGCACTTTCCTGATGCCTATTTGTGCCTGGAGAAGGTTTAAATGTGCTATTCTTGCAGACGTTTCTGAGATCGAATGGGATGTCTTTGTCCATTGCACCATGCCTTCGCCACACCCCCTGCCTAATTGGACATCTCCACACTGGTGACGTCTTTAAAAGCCATTTGTAAAATGGCTCCTGAGATGTCTCCATGATTTGGACGTGCACGTCTTCAGATGTCCAACCCATGATTAAGACTTTTAAAATGACCCCCATATTTTCCAAAAGGTAATTTTTATAAGGAAAGTATAAATATACAATCCCTTAGAAAGTTATTATAATTTATGTGCATACTGACTTTAATTAGTTACATATTACATTTACTAGAAAATAAAGCTGCTAATATTTGTTGAAATGAATTCCCAACATTTTAAAGCAGGGCTCTTCAGTTCTGGTCCCTAGTTGCAACAAGCACATCAGTTTTCCAAAATAACAACAAAAATATTTGTGAACTATACTTGCATATATTTGGTTCCAGGACCAGGCTCAGTGGCACATGGGATACATTTATAAAGCTTTTTTCCCTGTCTAAATCATGTTTTACATGTGCAAACAGGTTCTTATAAAACTACACAGAGAGACACATAAAAAGTAGGTGCATTGTAAAACTGTGCCTACTTTTACACAATCTGCATGTAGGCATTGCCAGAGGCAGAGTTTGGATAGAGTAGGGTGAAGTTATGATGTACATGTACATGTCTTTTATATTATATTTTACACCTTTATTGGAGCAGGTGTAAATTTGTGGGAAGCATCTGTGTACCACTGAAGGTCATTGTATGAGACTCTCTTATATAAACACATAGGTGCCTATATTGCTTCTATAAACTAGGCACCTTTTGAACTTTTCTTATAAGCTCCTTGTTACAGAATTAGTCCCATATTGCTTACCTTGAAAACCACAGCTATCTCTGTTCAAGGAGTTCTGTTATGCCAGATTCTTTTCTCTTGTAACTTTCCTGAAGATGTCTTCAAGTTGAATGATTTTGGATGGTTCCCTTATGTTTTCGATATTTTGTTTTAACAATCCAAAAGCATGGGGAAAATTACATTTATTTTATCCATATGCAGGCATGGGAGAGATCCCCCATTCTCCCCAGGCTTCTAACTTTTCAGGCTATAAATTAAACTCCAGCTCTCTCTATGTTGGAATTAGTCTCTCAGCCATCTCTGTGGCTTGCTCTGCACATTCTCGATTCAAGCCTTACTCCCCCATTTTACAGATCCTAGTCATTACACAACATCCCAGACCTGACTCTTTTATAATCATGAAATACAAGAAAAAATAAGCAAGAAACTGCACTCTATTTTACACCAAAGCGACATAGTTTGGATAATTTGATTAAAAAAAAAAAAGTAGAGCATCTCCTTGTTAACATTTTTCGTAAATGCCTGCCCCTCCCCCCATTGTATATTATTGTTCTTCAGCATCCTAGCATTCCCTTGATTTATTTATTTATTTATTTCACATTCTTATATACTGCCTTATCTGACAATCAAGGTGGTTTACAATCAAGAGAACAAATTACATCAAACATATTTAACTATGTACAATAACAGAATTAACCATAAAACTATTTACATTGGTTGGTCTGACAGGACTAGGGGATGCAATGATAATTTAGGACTATTAATTTTAAAGATTTTACAGTTTGATCAACTCTGATGTGACTCAGACATGCTCACACATTTAGATAATCTGCCTTGGAGAGGTAACCCTTCAGAAAATCATCCAATAGAGGTTTTTAAGACTTTTACTTCTGCCATAACATTTTATATTCAAGAACTGGCATTTTCAAGGCAGTCAATCTCATCCTCTTCCAGACATTAGCACTGATGCCATGCTGAGGCCAATATCTAGAATTGTGGAAGCCTCTTGTTAACCTATGCTGTACGTGGCGGTGATGCCCATAGAGCGGGAGGCTATAGTCCACTACTCCCCTCTCTCTCTCACCATGTTTTTCTGAGAATCATTGGCAGTAGGAAAGGTCTCTACCCTTCTGGTACCGCTTGAGCTGTGACTTCCCCCAACACCCAACACCTTCCCTCACTATCCATTTCAACACCCTCTTCCCCTATACCTCAAACGTGGGAAGCCCATGGGTAAGCAGGTATTCTGCACAGGTTCCAGCTCCTTCCTGCTCAATTTTACTACTCCCATCCTTGCTCTTCAGCCTCCTCCCAATGAATCGGAGGGGGGGCTCAGCCATGTTATTAGCCCATTCCTGAATTCACTTGGGAGGGGGAGCTGGGCTTATTATAGAGGTATACTCAACCGACAAATTAAAGATCCAGTATTGCAGCTTAAAGAGAAAATTACAACATCCAAAATCAAGACTATTGGTAATCAACTGGAATCGTGGTATCACAATCCAACCTTCATCATTACTAAATGGTGAAGGTAAACCACTAGGGGGCATGTTTACTAAAAACCGCTAATTAGCGTGGCGCAAAATAGCGCACTAAAAGCGGTACTTAAGAGCGCTTAAATGCCCCGCAAACGTGCGATGAAGCCCCGCACACTTGCGCGTCACAGTAACGGGTGCCGCACAAGTACGTGCCCGCAAATGTCCGATAGAGGCGTGGAAAGGCTAACGGAGGGCGGAGGAAGGCCCCGGAGGGGCGGAGAGAAGGGGTTAATGGGCGGGGAAGGGGAGGGGAGAGGCGCCCCGCACATTATCGGGGCTGAATTTCAAAAACAAAATAGCGCGAGTGAATCACTCGCGTTAGAATGCATTTAAAGGGAAAAGAAACCATTTCCGTCAGCAATGTACAGCAAAACCGGGGAAACCTGAAAAACGTGAGCAGTATGATACATGTGCACAGCACAAAAGTGCAATTATAAATAGAAAATGACCACCACAAAAATATGAAAAATAGTAATTCAGTTGGGGAACAGTTATAGTGATGGGCAAAACTAGATAACACACCCAGGAAAGCTCCAAAAAAAAGAAATGATTTATGGAAAGGTGTACGGAGCGGAGACTCGTCCAAAAAACATTTCCCTTTTTCTGGAGCTGTCCTGGGAGTGTTATCTAGGGCTGCCCATTAATATCACTGTTGCCCAGCTTGGGTATATGTTTTCCCCCTTTGTTCCATGGTCATTCCCGGGTTTTATTTGCACGTTTGTCACCACACAGGGTGAAGGAGCCCACAGTAAAAATGCATACAGCAGGGTTTGTGACTCCATCCTGCCAGGTTACTACCTCCAGGGGCTGCACTGTCTCTGTGGTGCAGAGGACATAGCCATGACCTCTAGGACTAGAAGGCCAGAGGTTCAAATCCCAGCTGGGGCACTTGCCAGCCCAGTCCATATATTTTACCCACCACTAAACAAAGATAGAGCAGACACCCCTGTATTGCAGGGAACATAAGCATGGGGGAAACACCCATATGTTACCCAACACCGCACACACACCACAACAATGGTCATACCTACAGCCAAGTCCCCCAAATGCAGTCCCGTACTGCCACATTGCAATCAGGTCATCTGCTTTTTCTGAGAGAAGCTCATGCCAGCATGTTGGCGCACGAGTACATGTGGTGCAGGGGGCAGTGGCAGCTAGCCACAGAGGACAGAGGCCAAGCCATGTGCAGGCTGGCACAGTCCACTGCAACACACAGGCCCTGCCGGATCCACAGGCATGGATGTTCCAGGGAATCCAGCCAATAGGTGGTGCAGTGCACACAGACAGTGCATACAAGAACAGAAGGTCACAGGTTCAAAGCCCAGCTGGGGCTACCGCCAATCCTTCCCACATATTTTCCCCACAGCTACACAGTGATAGTAAGGACAAACCTTTCGTGGCGAGGACATATGCAATGGTACTACGTCTATCTTTTACCCCACTGAGCACAGACACCATGTACAGGGGCAGTACCTAGAGCGGAATCTCCCAAATGCAGTCCTGGTGGGCCACACACCAGTCAGGGTCCATGCTGCCACTCATACAAATGCCTGTGCTGTATATCTATGCACCACCCCCATGGCATGTAGATGTAGCTCATGCATATTCATGAGGAACAGCAGGTAAACCCGATCAGTGTGATGCAAACCTGGACTGGAGTTGGGAATCTCTGCCGTAAAGCAGCAGCCAACAGGGGCAGACACACCCACACCCACACCCACAGGCCCCATTGGCCAATGTCTCCTGGAGAGGCAGAACATTGGACCCTGCATGCATCTCCCAATACTAGCACCTGCATACCCTAGCAATGTAACCCTACACCTGAGGTATACGGTACACAGCTCTGAGACGCTTGCTAGGAGTACTGGCAGATAGATATCTATACGTTACGCACATACTGCTAGTTGACCCCATCCGAACAATCTGTTTGGTGTTTGCGGTGCGTGCTCCAGCCCTTGCCTCTGACGGTGTTTACCACCCTGGGGAGTGACCCCCAGCAGTACTGCGTAGCATATCCATGCCTTGCCGTGCCCAGCACCGGTTTGGTGGGCAAGGCTAATTACCTCCTCAATAGTAGCACCATGATGGAATAGGTGTGGAATTGGTGTGTCGGTCTATACAGTGGGTGTTGGCTGCATGCCCCTTCCACAGCCCACACTGCCAACACTGTTGCCAGTATTGGCCTGCCAATGTGCATAATGAGTAGCAAGGGACCATGGGTATATCTCAGACACAGTGGACTGACCAGGATGCAGCTGCACAGGGCATAGGGCACTGGCAGGGGCATGGTAGTGCCCGGCCACCACCTACACAGACAGGGTGACCTCTGTATGTGCTGCTGGGGGATCACTCTCACCCTGAGTGTGCAGTGACGGCAGCATGGCTAGGCACCCCCATAGTGCTATTTTGTGACTCTCCCATGTGATATGTATGGGTGTCCTGTGGGGGCCTCTTCATGGACTTATCTGTCTGTGTGTGCTGCCACCCCAGTTGTGGGTGCATGCATGTCCATCAGGACCAGCCAGCAGACTGTTCACAGCTGATATGTGTTGTGATGGAGTGCCGTGCAGTGGCTGACGGCTTGCTGCAGGTGAATATCAGATAGTGGTGGGGTGCATCTTTGAATATCCAGGCCTAATGTCTGTCTGATATTGTGTTATGGATGTGTGTGGAGCTGCTTGGACTGCCCTGTAGGGTGTCTGTTCCCTAGCAGGACTGGGGTTGATGGTCCACTCTACTGCCATTGGGGTGGGGATCTGTTGAGGGGAAGCCCTGTTTTATCCACCTGGGGGTCCATGGGGTGGGGGCCCCTACTAACTGAGCCAGACAGAGATCTCCAAAATGTTTATGCAGCACCTACCTATTCCACAGGTTACTGCTGCTTTGGAACTCTGACATGGCTGGTGTTGTGGACCTGGTCCTGGGCGCAACATCTCACACTCAGGGTGAGCACAGTAACCGCACAATGTGATGGTGCTAAGCTACTCTTTGCCGTTTGTCCACCCACTCAGGACACCCTACCAGGCCGAGGTGCTGTGTGGGTGCACACGGAAACTTCCCCCTACCAGGCCGGGGAGCTTTAGGGGTGCATTTCCCATCCTGTGTTCAATCGTGGACAGCTGATTTGCATGTGCAGTGCATCATGGGTACGGGTGGTTCACAACAGCAGACTGTCAGTGAGGTGACGTACAGGCTATCTGCAGCCAGCCAGGGGCTGCTTACAGCTATAGAGCTGTAGCCCAATGGTTACGTCACTGCCTGTGCAGCCAGATGTCATGGGTTCAAACCCACAGTGGGGTTATGTGATAGGGGTGTCCACAGATTTATTTTAATTTACTGTACATATGTTGCTGCCAGCAATACCACCCTCAGCGTACTGTACCCATAAGGTGCCTCTGAGGGTGCTTTATGGGGCGCCCTATAGGGCACGTTACGGTTGCCAGCCATATAGGGTGCACTATACATTATCCTGTGTCGCAACATACATGCTGCCCTATAGGGGACATTCTAGGGTGCCTTGGCGGACGGTGCACTGTAACATGTGCCTTATGGGCCGCCTTATATTAATATGCTGTGAGAATGCGTTTGCTAGTAGTTATCACAAAATAAAATTAAAAAGCCTCCTACAGCACTCCACAACATATAACATACTGCCTCAGCTAGCCTTTTTCACTGGGCATTGTGAGGGATTGAACCCCTGGTCCCTGCACCATTGGTCAGTGTCTTAACCATTGTGCTGTGGCTGTGTTCCTTTGCTTTGGCATCAGAGCGCCGCCTTATGCCCATCAGCGCGCCACCTCCTGCTGCCCACAATTAGTGCGCCGCCTTGTGCCGCCCAAATAGTACAGTGTGCCGCCTTATGCCATACAAAACGAACAGTGTGCCGCCTTATGCCGTCCAAAAGTGCTTTGCCTCCTGAACCACTTTTACACATTCAAGGTTTTGCCTCAGCTGGCCTTTTTGTTGCGCACAATGGGGGATTGAACCTGTGGCCCCTGCACCATTGGTTAGTGTGTTCACCGTTGTGCTACAGCTCTGTTCTGATATGTGCTCAGCAGCGCCCCACTTAGCCTTCCCACGCACTAATGTGGGCCCCGCAAATTAGCGCGACGCGCACACGTACGGTCGGGTTTTTTTCTTCTTTCTGCCTGAACCGCCCACTCCTTATATGGCACACGCACACTACCGCGGCCCCGCACGTTAGGAATGTTTAGTAAACATGCCCCTAGGTCTACTTCAATATTTTTTAATAAACTAAATTAGTGCCACCAAAATCATCCATATGAATACTGTATATCACCTTCTGAAAATTAGTTATGAGAATGAGTATCATGGATGATGAATTTTTTCTATGGTATCTGTTATAGAAGCAATATATTAACACGATATTGTAGGTCTAGTTCAACCGAGTTTTGTTGTCCAAAAAGTCCATCTGGGGTGGCCATGGGTGCCACATGTGCTCCATCTGTGGCGAACTTATATATGGAAGCTTATGAACATCGTTGGCTTACTATTTCACCATATAAGCATCATCTAGTGTTATGGAAAAGATTTATTGATTTATTTTATTTATTTTATTTACTACACACTTATATACCGCTGCTTCCAGCGATCAGCAGCGGTTCGATTCGTCTTTGGGGGATTGTCAATCAAGACTTGTGGGGGGGGGGTGGTATATACATAGATCTGGGGTCACAGCACACATGATTAGCGTCTTAGGGGATGAATCATACATTCTTACATCTATATATACATATTTACATTTTTATACATATAGCATTTTGTAACTCTCTCGCAGTTGATGGTCATAATTGATTGTAATGACATCGGAATAGGTGAGTTTTTAGCTCCTTCCTGAATTTGGTGATGTCCTTGGTTAAACGCAGCTCACACTGGAGTTGATTCCAGATAGTTGGTGCAGAGAATGAGAAGGCTCTACGACTCGTACTTGCTTTCACTGTTCTGAAGTTGGTGGGGACTTGCAGGGTGCCCGAGTTGATGGTTCTTCTGTCCCTATTTGTAGTTTGCGTGCTGATAAGTGAGGATAGGAATGATGGGGATATTTTGTTTATTAGTTTGAAGGTGGTCACTAATATCTTGTATTGTATCCTAGCTGCAATTGGGAGCCAATGTAGCTCTATTAAAATGGGGGTGATGTGTTCAGCGATGCTTGTTCCCATTATGATCCTGGCTGTCACGTTTTGGGCCATCTGGAGGATATTTAGTGATTTTTTAGGCAGACCTTGTAAGATGGCATTACAGTAGTCTAGGTGCGGCATAATGAGAGCTTGCGCTACCGACCGAAAATCACCGGGTTCTATTATTTTCCTTAGTGGTTGAATCACTCTAAGGGGTATGTTTACTAAACCGCGCAAACGTGCGTGGCGCACAAGAGCGGACGCTAATGATGCACTTAAGTGCTCTTAAGCACCGCGCACGCGTGCGCATCACATTAACAGGCCGGCGCACGCGTGCGGGGCGCTCATGTGCGATAGAGGCGGGGAAACGCTTACGGAGGGCGGAGGAAGGCTCCCGAGGGGCGGGGGGACGGGGTCAATGGGTGGAGAGTGGGAGGGGAGAGGCTCCCCGCACAGGAGCGGGGCTGAATCTGGGCATTAAAAATACCGCGAGTGAAACCCTAGCGTTAGAGCCCATTTAAAGGGAAGAGAAACCATTTCCGTCAGCAATGTACAGCAAAACCGGGGAAACCTGCAAAACGTGAGCAGTGTGATACATGTGCACAGAACAAAATAGCAAATATAAATTGAAAATGACCACAAAAAATTCCAAATAAATCATAATCCAGCTGGGCAACAGTGATATTAATGGGAAACCAGAAAAAACACTACCAGGAAAGCTCCAAAAAAAGAAATGATTTTTGGAAGGGTCTACGCTCCGTAGACTCGTTCAAAAATCACTGCATTTTAATGGAGCTTTCCTGGGAGTGTTTTTTCTGGTTGCCCATTAATATCACTGTTGCCCAGCTTGGTTTTGTTTTTTTCCCTTTTTTGGAGGTCATTTTTGAGGTTTAATTGCACCCCTGTCCCCATACAAGGTAAAAGAGCCCACAGTAAAATTGTGCAGAGCAGGGTGTCTGACTCGTGCGAGCAGGTTTCCTATCTCCAGAGACTGCACTGTCTCTGTGGCCACCTTGTGGTGCAGCGGACACAGCCAGTGCCTGTAGGACCAGAAAGTCACAGGTTCAAATCCCAGCTGGGGTTCCTGCCAACCCAGTCCCCATTGTTTTACCCACCACTAAACAGTGATAGTACAGACACTCCTGTATGGCAGAGAACATAAGCATGGTTCCAACACCTATATTTTACCCCACACCACACACAAACCATAACAATGGGCATTACCGACAGCCGAGTCCCCCAAATTCAGTCCTGGAGTGCCACAACTCAATCAGGTCATATGCTTTTTCCAGATAGGGACATGTCTGCATGATGGCGGAAGGGTACAGGTGGTGGAGGGGGCAATGGCTGCAAACCACAGCAGACAGTGGCCTAGGCCTGTGCAAGCTGGCATCGCCCACCGTAACAGACAGGCTCTGTCGGATGTACAGTCATGGACTCCCCAGGGAACACAGCATATCTGTGGCAACACGGTGGTGCAGTGCACACAGACAGCATGTGCAGGAACAGAAGGTCACAGGTTCAAAGCCCAGCTGGGGCTACTGCCAATCCAGTCCACATATTTTGCCTACAACTAAACCGTGATAGTAAGGAGAAACCTTTATGGCTGAGAACATACGCATGGTTCACACGCCTATATTTTACCACACCAAACACAGACACCATAAACAGCCACATTACCCAGAGCAGAGTCTCCCAAATGCAGTCCTGGAGGGCCCCACCCCATTCAGGATCCATGCTGCCTCTGCTAAAGATGCCTGTGCTGCATATCTCTGCACCACCCCCATGGTATGCTGATGTAGCTCATGCATATTTATGAGGGACAGCATGAAAACCCGAACAGTGGTTGGAACACCAGGACTGGAGTTCGGACACTCTGCCGTAAAGCAGCAGCCAACAGGGCCAGACACCCCGCCCCCCCCCCCGGCCCCAGTGGCCCATGCCGCCTAGAGGGGCAGGGCATTGGGCCCTGCCTTTATCGCCCAATACTAGCAGTTGCATACCTTAGCACTGCCACCCTACACCTGGGTATATGGTACACAGCTATCAAACGTTGCCCATGATAACTGGCAGATATCAATTCCTACGTTAAGCACATGTTGCTCATTGACCTCCACCATAAGAATCATTGTGATGTCTGTGGTGTGCACTGCAGGTCTGGTCTCTGACAGTGTTTACCACCCTGGGGAGTGACCCCCAACAGTAGTGTGTCCCATATCTATGCCTGTACTGTGCCCAGGACTGGTGTGGTGGGTATGGCTGCTGGACTCCTTTATAGTAGCACAATGCCGGCATAGGTGTGGGGGTGGCTGTCTGCCTATCCAGTGTGTGGTGGCTGCAAACACCTTCCACAGCCCACACTGCCAGCAATGTTGCCAGTATTGGGCTGCCAATGTGCATAATGAGGAGCAAGGTACCATGGGTTTAGGCCGGACAGGGTGGCCTGGCCAGGGTGCATCTGCACAGGGCATAGGGCACTGACTGGGACATATTGGTGCCCGGCCACCACCTACACAGACAGGGTGACCTCAGTATGTCCTGCTGAGAGATCACTCTCACCCTGACTGTGCAGTGACCACAGCATGGCTAGGCACCCCCATAGTGCTATATAGTATTTCTCTCATGTGATAGATATTGGTTTCCTTTTGGGGCCCAGTCACTGATGTAACTGCTTGCTGTGTATGCTGACATACCAGTTCTGGGTGCATGCATCTCCACTGGGAACATGCACTGTGGATAACTAGCACACTGTTTGCAGCTGGTGGGGTGCAGTGGCTGATGGCTTGCTGCAGGAGAATATCAGATAGTGGTGGGGTGCAGCTCACCATATCCAGGCCTAATGTCTGACTGCTATTGTGGTATGGATGTGTATAGAGCTGCATTAACTGCCCTGTGGGGTGTCTGTTCCTCAGCAGGACCTGGGTTGATGGTCCCCTCTATTGCCACCTTTGCAGGGAGGTAGAATGTGGCTCTATTGATGGGAGGCCCTGTTTGCCACCCTCGGCCCTGGGGGGGTGCGTGGCCCACCTGGGGGTCCATGTGGGCTACACCTGACTGAAACAGACAGAGATATCCAAGGTGTTTGTGCAGAACCTACATAATCTCACACATTAACACTACTTTGGACCTCCAGCATGGCCTCTTTCAGCCATGGAAGGTGTTGTGGACCTGATCCTGGGCGCCTCATTGCACCCTCAGGGTGAGCACAGTACCCGCACAATGTGACGGTGTGTAGCTACTCTGTGCCAGTAAAACACACGGTCAGTACCCCCTACCAGGCCGAGGTGGTGTGTGGGTGCACATGGTCACTTCCCTCTACCGGGCCGAGGTGCTGTGGGGGTGCATTGCCCATCTTGTGTTAATCTGTGGACAGCTGATTTGCATGTGCAGTGCATCATGGGTATGGGTAGGCTAACCCTATCCTGGTGACCACAGCAGACTGTCTGTGTGGTGACGTGCATGCTCTCTGCAGCCAGCCAGGGGCTTGCTAGCAGCTATAGAGCTGTAGCCCAATGGTTACTGCACTGCCTTTGAAGCCAGAGATCATGGGTTCAAACCTACAGTGGGGTTATTTGATAGGGTTGTCCAATGCATTATCTTTTTTTAATGTACATATTTTGATGCCAGCAAAAACACCCTCAGCGTACTGTACCCATAAGGTGCCTCTGAGGGTGCTTTATAGGGCACCCTATAGGGAACCTTATGGTTCCCGTCCATATAAGGTGCACTATACATTCTCCTGTGATGCAACATATAGGGTGCCCTATAGGGGACATTTTAGGGAGCTGTGGCGGACAGTGCAATTTCTAATGTGCCCTATGGGAGTGCCTTATAGGGTGCCTTATACGGCACCTTCAATTACGGCACGTGAGGGCGTGTTTGCTGGCAGCAATTAATAACATAAATATAAAGTGCTGCAGGACAAAATATGTACAATGCAAAGCTGATGCCACAGCCAGCCTTACGTATTAGGCACACTGGGGAGCAAACACATGACCCCTTTATCAGCAATCAGTGCCTTAACCATTGTGCTCCACTGCTGCTCCTCCTTGCCTGTCAGCACACCTACGTATGCTTTTCATTCCTTAAACTGCACAGTGCTGCCATAAAAAACAGTACACTGACCTTGCGGTACCTCATACGGCACCCTCTAAAGCACTCTATAAGTAACAATCTAGGGTGCCTTGGCTGACAGTGCACTTTAAAATGTGCCTTATAGGGCACCTGCTGTTAACACGCTTTGGGAGTGCATTTGCTAGTAGTGGTAATTAAAATATGAATAAAATGCCTCCTATAGCAATCTTCCCCATAATATGTTATGCCTCAGCCAGCCTTGTTCATTGAGCACTGTGGGGGATTGAACCCCTGATCCCTGCATCATTGGTCAGTGTCTTAACCATTGTGCTGTGGTTCTGTTCCTGTGATTGCACATCAGCGCGCCGCCTTATGCCGCCCAAAACATCAGTGTGCCGCCTTATGCCACCCAGTATTAATATGCCACCAAAAACATCAGCATGCTGCCCAGTATTTCTGTGCCTCATAAATTACCACCTCAGCCAGCTGTCTTCATAGGGCACTGTGGGGGAATGAACCCCTGATCCCTGCACTGTTGGTTAGTGTCTTAACCATTGTGCTGTGGCTCTGCTCTTTTTTTTGCACTTCAGTGCGCCACTTATACCTCTCACGCAGCTATCCCATTCGCTAAGGTGCGGGGCGAACATGGGCGCCGCGCACCTTAGCGCATATGTAAATTACGGCGTTTCTTCTTCAGCGGGGAACGCCCACTCCTTATATGGCACCCGCACACTACCGCGGCACGCACTTTACCGGGGTTTTAGTAAACATACCCCTAAGTTTATGGATGATGTGTTTGTGCTATGGAAGGACTCTGCTATGGAACTACAAGATTTTTTGGATTGGTTAAATGGAGTAAATTCTAATATCCAATTTACTCATACTTTTCATGAACAACAAATAGTTTTTCTTGATGTAGTTGTCCAGAAAAGCCCGCAAGGGTGGGTTACTTCAGTACATAAAAAACCTACAGATCGTAATACACTGCTTCATTACCGCAGCAGATACCCCAAACAATTACGGGACAGTTTGCCTCTCTCTCAATTTCTACGATATCGCAGAAATTGTTCTAATTTGAATGATTACAAAAAAAAGCAAAGAATTTAACACAAGAATTCCAACAGAGAGGATATCCCCAACAAGTCATCAAAGGTGCCTATAAAAGAGCACTCTGTAATGACAGGGGACTACTGCTGCATTCACATAAAAATGTAGACACCATTGACAACAACACTATCAATTTTATCACCAAATTTTCTCTACTTAGTGGCAGTATCAAACGAATTATAAAACGACATCAGAATGTATTAAATACCCTTCCTTGCTTACAAAATAAAAAAATTCACTGTGTCTGGACTCGACATCTCAATTTGAAGGATAGACTTAGCCCAGCGAAGCTTAAAGCTTACCCAACAGATGCACGAGAGGACATCCCGGGTCATAAGAAATGTGGCCACTGTAGTGTATGCCAAATCTCAGAGGAGCTCAGTACCTTTCAATATCATGGACGTAAATACAAGTTGCGACATTCCACATCCTGTGCTTCTGACCATATAGTGTACGGTATCAGGTGCCCGTGTGGGCTACTATATGTCAGTAAAACCACAAGACAATTGTGAGTCTGCATGAACGAGCACAGGAGTAGATTGAAGTGTAAGGTACAAGAAGCCCCTCTGGTTTCACACTGCACACAATATCATCATACTTTTGATGAATTGAGATGCTTTGGAATAGATTGGGTAGCGGCTGGTAGATTAAGCAATTCTCAGACCAAAACGTTGTTGATCCAAGAACAGCAATGGATCCATAGACTACAATCAGTAGCCCTGGGAGGTTTGAACAACATGGTAGAATGGGGTGCATGTATATAGTTGGTCAGTATTCATATTCGCTATTTAGATTGACGCAAAGGTAAAAAAGCTTCCTTGATGTTAAGATCATGTGACTAGTGAAATATTTAAATCACAGTCATTCTTTCAAATCGCATGCGCGGCGTCTGAGAGAAACCCGACAAGGTTTTGGGAGCTGTTTGGCTGCACATTGTAGTATACAATTAAGTCTATGGTAAGAACATCAATGCCTCTGTTTTTTAAGCATATGAACAGCTTGTGGGATTGAAATTGCTGGAAGTAAACTATTTTACTCTCTCTCCACAGAGATTGTTTGATAAATTAACCCCCTGACGAAGAAACGAAACACATTGAAGGTGCCAGGAAGGTGGAGTTGGGGAAGTTCATCTACTCTTTTGAGATAAGCACAATCTCTACATTTCTTTGAGAGAATACTAAGAGCAGTCAAAATAAGGTTACAAATGCTTTAATTCACATATTTCTTTAAGAACCACCATTAATGGTCATTGATGCAAAGCAGGCAAATCATCTTTAAGGTAATAGTACCCAAAGACATTGCCGTTCTAGTCTGAGACCATTTGGTTCTTTTATGTTGAAATTCATCGTTGTAGTGGAGCTACGGCTCATGAGACGAGAGCAGCAATGGTAAATTAGACTAAACTCTTATTATTGTATGAGGGGTGCAGATTTTACTTTTTGGACAATAGAAGCAATATAGGCACCTTTGTGCCTTTATAAAATAAGACTATATATAGCCCCCAATCATGTACAACTGCTCTTACACAAAAGTACACTTGCTCCAAATCAGGTGTAAATGGGCACGTACTCGATGCATGTATACAAGTATTTTATAAAATATATCCATACATCCCAATTCTATTACAGCTTCTCTCAAACTGCACACCCAGAAATACCAACACAAAGATAAAGTAAGTGCTATCTTGCCCTACGCCTTTATGCAATTGCCTAGTGGAGCTTAATTTACTGCTAATACCTAAATTATAGGCTGCAGAACACTGCTTTGGTTGGGAAAGGCACAAATCAATCAGCTTTGCTCCCCAAGATCTCTAGTTTCTGCTGCCAGGTGAGGCAAATAGTTGGTTAAGTCATAGCCTCAGTGCCTGACCTCCTTCCGCTGCTTATGACCTAAACTGACTAATCAGCTGAAGGCACATTTTAGAAAGGACGTCTAGGTGTAATCTAGGACATACAGGTCAAAATGGCCCAAACAATGAAGGTGGGTCTATCTAAGTGCCTTCTAGCATCGCTCCATATGTGCCTCTAAAAGATGCAAGGCTGCATGAGCATTTAAATCGGCAGACTCATGCATAACAATAGGCCAGCCATGTGCAAGTTTCGGCCCTATTTTACAAACTTGTACATCCCTGAAGACAGCGACAGCAGCCACAGCCACATAGAAATCCCTACAATAATATCCCATGCTGCATACACGTCCCTGCCTGCCATTTTGCAAGCAGAGACTGCAGCAGTGCACCAACCACAAAACAAGTTTCTTCATGTCCCTTATGGTTGTGGAAAGTAATGGGGATAGAGTATCTTCCTCTACTCCCTCCAGGTGTTTTGGTGGCAGAATGAGCCCTTTTCTGATGACTATTCGTTCCCTAGAGCAGGAATAGACATGGATGTCACTGCTGGTGGGTTGAAACCTACTGTCCACTTCTAAAATCAGGTACACATGCCTATCTTTTAAGGAATGCCTCAGGCACACCTCCACCATGCCTCCGTGTGGCATGGACATCATCATCCCAGAGATGTGTAACTTCAGGACTTTTTTAAATGATTCTTGCTATGCCTCAGTACGTCCGACATCTGAATGGGTGAATTTATACATGGAAAGAACAAACAGAATTTCTAAAATGACCCCCATAGTCACAGAACTCAAGTTTTGGCTGAGTAGGTTGGTGCCAACTGGTTCCAGATGCTCCCAACAGGCTTGATCCAGTCCTGGGTCTACCCACTGCATGCAGGGACATGTAGTTCTGATTTCTCCATTGCACTCCATTAGAAAAGCATTACATGCCCCTGCATGCAATGGGGTAAACCCAGGACTGGATCAAGCCTGTTGGGCACATCTGGAGCCAATTGGCAACCCTATGTCCAATATGGACAGGCCCAATTCAAAGCACAGTTTTGGAATGGATCATATAACAGCAAGAAAGGCTAGTCTTAAGTTATCTTTCTCCACATCACACTTTTGCTTTCCTTTAACAAGGCATAGAAATGCTTTTAGACGACAAATAAAATAATAAAAAGTATCTTTTAATTAGGAAGTAAAAGAGTAATTTTCAAACTTTGCACATTAATACAAAGTCTGCAGAGTCTTTGAAAAGTAACTCAGGAAACGTATGTGCACAAATTTGCACTTACTATTGGTACTAGAGGAGATCAAACCTAAGCTTTCTTTAGAAGCTCAGATGACAAGACTTCGACTTTCATACTTTGGACACATCATGCGAAGAGAGAGATCATTAGAAAAAGACATCATGCTTGGCAAGATAGAAGGTCAGCGCAAACGAGGAAGGCAAGCAATGAGATGGATCGATACAATAACAGCAGCTACGGGTACCAGTCTGTCAACAATGAGCCGCCTGACTCAAGACCGAACACAATTTAGGATAGCTCTCCAGAGGGTCGCCATGAGTCGACTCCAACTCGACGGCACTTAACAACAACAACAATTGGTGCTTGTAGAAGTTGCACAAGTGCCCCCAAGAACAATTCTCCCTTATGCATATAGTGGAAGCACATGCATATAAGTTAGGAAAGTGTCTAAAATTCATTTCTACTCATAAGTCCATTTTATGCATGGAAATGCCTTTGACATTTATCCCTTAGAGGTCCTCATCTACTGGCCAAGCAAGGTTAAGTAGTCATTTTAAAAGGCATTTCAGTGGATAATACATAATTCTATGCCAGAAATGACCCTATCTAAAAAATGTCTTCCATTTTTGTGGTGAGACTTATGCATATACACCCTTTTTTTTTTAAGTGCTGTCAGGTCAATGCTGAGTCCTGGTGACCCAGCAGTCCCTGGGTTTTCTTGGCCATGTATGACTGGAAGTAGATTGCCAGGCCTTTTCTTCCAAGGCAACAGAGGGTAAAGTGACTTGCCCAAGGTCAGAAGTAGTGCCTAATAAGCATGTATGTGTGCAAAATAAAAAGGGAACTTTGTGCATGCCAAAGGGCAGCTCTAAATATGTTTGGGTATTTTCCATGGGGCAATTTATGTATACCTGCCGCACAAGAACAGTGGCCTATTATTTTTCCATCCCTCTTAGAGCATAATTTTATATTCTGAAAAGGCATTTATGCATTTAAGATATTGACTGACTTATATTCAGAATGGGGGATATTTAAACCCTGACAGCCAGTCATGGCATTTAAGTCTGCTGCGGATATTGAGTCGCAGTATCTGGATAGTAGTTGCTGCCGAATATATAGACTGTGCAGCTACTATCTGGACAACCACTGTTCAGATAGTGACCTAAAATCACCACTGTCTGCACGATGGCAGCAATTATCTGGATATTGGGCCGGCACGGCCCTGACATTATCCAGATAGTACCGCTGAATATCTGGATACTGCTGCTGATGAATCTCTCTGTGCCCTTAGCTCACTACCAGCGAACAATTTTAAGATCCAGAGTCGAAAAATATATAGTCAGAAGCTCATAAATGTCAAATAAAAACTGTTTCAAGCCATTTTGTGTGGGGGATTCAGTTACTGTGCCTGTTGGGAGGAGTGCATTGATCCCTAGTGGTCATAAATAGCATTCCCCCTTTTTTCAAGTTAAATGCTGAGTTTATAACAGGACGCCTATGTCAAAAAGGTTATGCCTTTATACAATAAGCTCTTGGAACCAGCCCCTGTAGCATGCAAAGACAAAAGCACACATGTATTCCTGTTTGAAACTTGATGTAAATGTGTGTGCTCTACATGTGCACTCATATATGTGATAAATTATGTGCATACACTTAGGGGCTTGTTTACAAAGCCGCGGTAGCGGTTTGCGATCGTAATCGGAGCCGCGGCCCCATTGATTTCAATGGGGCCGCGGCTGCGATCGCGATCGCGAACCACTACCGCGGCTTTGTAAACAAGCCCCTTACTTTGCCCCTGCTCTGGCCAAACTATATCCCCCTGAATGCCTACAAGTGGCGCATGCACAAGTCCTCATATGCTTGTATACCACTGTGCAATTTTATAAAAGGGCTATCATGCCTGTACAACAGACTTTTCATGCTGAAAACATTTTATAAAATTATGCCCAGACTGATAACTATCATGGTTTCTGTAATGATTCACTAAACCCTTATTTGTATATATGCAATGAGGAAAATTTAGGGTCCTTTAGACTGAAAAAAAAAAGAATTTTATCTTGCATACAAATTCCTTATCAGTTATGCAGAAAAAGATTGTGATAAGTGTTATTTAAAAAAAAATTGACTTGACATCTTAAAAGAACGCATTGTATAAATACAAGAAGAAGTGATATGATATACAGCCATAAAATTTACTGTTCTGCTGTCATCTAGTGGCCATAAAGTACATGATTGCCACACTATAAAAATGAATTAAATTCTGGCTTTACTATGCAAATTGTGAAGCTGTTCTTTAAACATAAATATGTACTTTTGTCTGGGAATCAGAACAACAACGAAGCAGTAAATTTTCCCACGTTGACACTCCAACGTTGCTTGCTTTTTTCTTCAAATTGTGCCTTTGCTTGAATTCGGATTATAGATTAATTTATTTGAAACTTATGGAATCTCTTGCTTAAAATTAGCTCGCCAGCTGTTTTGAAAATGCAAATGTTTCCTTCTTGGTCTCCTTCTACTCAGACTTCCAGATCTGTAGCTGCAGCATGTGAAATTAGATTCTCCACTGGATGGGGGATGGAAAGGGAAACTTCCCTTAAAGAGGAATACATCAGCAGAGCAGGCACCTAACCTTTTTGTATTTCTCCCCCCCCCCCCCCCCCCCCCAATAAAACTGGTTCAAGTCAGGTCTCCTTTCTGCCCAAGTCTGTGCTATTAAATGCTAGGCAGGGCACAGAATAGAAATTATAATAATAAAACACAGATACAAAATTCACAGCACATAGTTAATGTTAATATATCTGCATTACTTTGTTTATGAATTTACCTTCTAGTAGAGGGGGCTCCTCATTGCTTGCTGGCTGAAACAGCTGACCTGTGTATTCTGTAGATGTCGTCGTTTCTGGAGGTAAAAATTCAGGAACACTTGGCAAATTGCTTATCCAGTCCCTGCAACAAAGGAAGACACATCTTAGACCATATATGGAGATCAGAATTGAGGTGGGGAGTCGTGCACAATTCTGGCCATATTTTAGAAAATATTCTGCTGAACATGGAGAAAACAGTGCAGAAGTGTCCATGTATTTGTCGATACATGGAGCCAGAGGACTCATTTTGCAAATCTACATGTGGGAAAAATCATCAGGGGAAATTTGGCAATGTGTAGGTGCTGGCACTTACAGGTGGACATTTTTGTATTTCAGAACATTCAGACGTATGTGCCGACACTGTTACATGTATGTCAGCCATTTTGCAAACCTGCATGTATACATGCCACCAGTTAACTATAGCTGTCACTGTCTTAATCTCATTTCATCGGGAGCTCCCTCACACACGCCGCTAACGAGGGATCAAAGGGCAAGCGGCCCTTTAAAGCGGCATGCTCCATCGGGCGTTCTCTCTCACACTCCGCCAACGAGGGATCAAAGGGTAAGCGACCCTTTAAAGCAGCATGCTCCATGGGAGCTCCCTCACACACGCTGCCAGCGAGGGATCAAAGATCAAGCGGCCCTTTAAAGTGGCGTGCTCCATTGGGAACTCCCTCGCACATGCCGCCAACGAGGGATCAAAGGGCAAGTGGCCCTTTAAAAGTGGCGTGCTCCATCAGGCGCACCCGCGCCTGGCGGGCCCGTGCCTGAGGGCCTCACCAGAGGGCCCTTTGGCATGGCCCTTAGGCGCGGGCCCGGGAGCGCTCTGGTGTGAGCCGTGAACCCTGCTCCTCCTAATCACCGTAGCTGCCTGGAGCCAGCCCTGGAACTGAGTAGGCATGATCACTCCTCCACACAGTGCCTCCTGACCCCAACCATCTCACCTACACTACCTTTACCTTCAAGTAACTTTCCTTGACTTGCTGCCCACTGCTGGCATTGATCTTTCCTTCTATTACCTGCCTTGATATTGCTACCCATTCTCTGCATAAAACTACTGCCCATTGCCTGCTTAGTACTGTTACCCACTTCCTGCATAGAGCTGTTACCCATTGTTTGCATTGAACTGCTACCCTTTGTCTGCCTAGAACTGTTACCCACTGCCCATTGTCTGCTTAGAACTGTTACCCACTGCCTGCACAGAACTGCTACCCACACACCTGCACAGAACTGCTACCCACTGCCTGCACAGAACTGCTACCCACTGCCTTCATAGCACTACTACCCAGTGTTTGCATAGAACCGTTACCCTGTGTTTGCATAGAACTGCTACCCAGTGTTTGCATAGAACTGCTACCCAGTGTTTGCATAGAACTATTTGCATAGAACCGCTACCCTGTGTTTGCATAGAACTGCTACCCAGTGTTTGCATAGAACTGTTTGCATAGAACCACTACCCAGTGTTTGCTTTGAACGGCTACCCAGATAGAACTGTTACCCAGTGCCTGCTTAGAACTGTTACCCAGTGCCTGCTTAGAACTGCCACCCACTGCCTGCATAGAGCTGCCACCCACTGCCTGCAAAGAACTGCTACCCAGTGTTTGCACAGAACTTGTTGCCCAATTACCATGGCCCCACATCACATTGTCCTGTTCTTCCTCATCCTCCCCAACTGTCTCACCTCCTTCCAACACCCCCCTCCTCTTCCCCCTCCCCCCTCTACCTTCCTCACTTCGCCCTCCATTCTTTCCCCTTACCTAGCATCTGCTCTTGAGCTTCAGCACACCATCCCCCGTATTCAACCAACCCCTCTCTCGCTAAGGCAACCCCATCCTCGCTTCCGCCGTACCATCTCCACCTTTCCACACTCTCTAATACTCCTTCTCCTTCTCTCATCAGGCAACATCAACCCCAACCCTGGCCCCCCTCATTTTCTTTCTCACACTAAAAATAGTTCCTCACGTACCTTTTCTAATTTCATCCACATCCCGCTCCTCCCCCCTCCACCCTCCCTCACTCATCCCCCAATCTCTCATACAGAGATATCAACCCCAATCTTATCTCCAATAAGAAATCCTCACATAACCTAACTGATATCAGCAATATCACCCCTCTCTCGCCCCACACTTCCCCTCTCTCCAGGCCCTCTTGGAGGGCACACACATCCAGACATATCCACCCGCACCGTGTTCCCTCTAAATATCTGCACTTCTCTAGAAATAAAGCCTCACATTACTCTGATAAGAAATCCTCACGTAACTTATCTAACCTTATCCATATCTCTCTCCTTCCTCCCTCCGCCCTCCTGTTCTCATGTGCCCTATGGAACCCATGCTCAGTTACCAACAAATTTCCTTTTACCCACGATCTCTTTATCTCTAATGCCCTACACTTTCTCGCCCTGACTGAGACCTGGATCCCCCCTGATGACACCGTATCCATTGCTTCTCTCTGCTATGGGGGATACCAGTTCTCCCATATACCTCGACCTACTGGTCGCGGTGGTGATGTTGGTCTCCTACTCTCTCCCTCCTGTCAATTCCAACCTCTTCTGCTACCTCAGTCACCCTCCCCCCTCTCCTTTGAAGTCCACTCCATTCGCCTCCTCCTACCACTTCCCCTGGTGTTGCTGTTATTTATCGCCCACCCGACAAATCCCAATCAACCTTCCTCACCGACTTCGATTCCTGGCTTTCCGCCTTTCATGATCCCTCTTCCCCCACTCTTATTCTCGGCGACTTTAACATTCATGTCGACAACCCCTCTGACCCCCATGCCTCAAAATTCCTTGCCCTCATCTCCTCGTACAACCTCCAACTCTGCTCCACCGCCCCCACCCACATACACGGCCATTGCCTTGACCTAATACTCTTCTCCAATTCCTCTCCCTCTAACTTCCACAACTCAATCCTTACCTCATCTGACCATCACCTTTTAACCTTTACTCTTCAGCTTCCGCTATCTCAACCTCGTCCTGTCTCGTCCGACCTATTTATAAACCTCCATAATATTGATCCCCTGACTCTCTCCTACACCATTTCTCCATCTCTCTCCTCCATTATATCCTCCAAGTCCGTCGATGAGGCACTATCCTCCTACAATGCGATACTCTCCTCAGCTCTCGACACTCTTGCCCCACCCACCCCACGTCCAGTCAAACGATCTACTCCCCAGCCCTGGCTTTTGCCCACAACCCATTATCTCCGCACCTGTGCACATTCCGCTGAGCGTGCTTGGTCCAAATCCCGCTCCCCGGAGGACCTTCTACACTTCAAATTCATGCTTGGCTCCTTCCAGTCAGCCATAGTACTTGCCAAACAAGACTACTACATCCACCTGACCAACTCCCTTGCCTATGATCCTCATTGTCTCTTTAATACCCTAAATTCCCTCCTCAAAGTCTCCTCGCCCCCAGTCCCGCCCTCCCTTTCTGCCCAAACCCTAGCTGACTACTTCTATGACAAAATCAACAAGATTATTCTCCAATTCCCCACCCCCTCACCTACCTCCCCACCTTCCCAATTCTCCCCCACCCGTCCTTCCTCTGCCACCCTCTCCTCCTTCCCTCTGATCTCTGAAGAAGAAACCGCACTCCTTACTTCCTCCAAACTCACCACATGTTCATCTGACCCCATCCCCACCCATCTCCTACACCCCATCTCCTCCACTATTGTACCCATCATCTCTCACACCCTCAACCTTTCACTCTCTACTGCAACTGTCCCTGTTGACTTCAAGCATGCTGTTGTCACACCTCTCCTTAAGAAACCCTCACTCGATCCCACATGCCCTTCTAACTATCGACCCATCTCCCTCCTTCCCTTCATATCCAAACTACTAGAACGTGCAGTCCACCACCGCTGCCTCAACTTCCTCACCTCCCAGGCCTTCCTGGAGCCACTACAATCTGACTTCCGTCCCTTACATTCCACTGAAATGGCGCTCTCAAGAGTCTCCAATGACCTATTCCTGGCTAAATCGAAGGGCCTCTACTCTATGCTCATTCTTCTTGACCTCTCCGCTGCCTTTGACACTGTTGACCACAATCTTCTCCTCATCACCCTCTCCTCCCTTGGCTTCAAGGACCTGGTACTGTCCTGGTTCTCCTCCTACCTCTCCCATCGCTCATTCAGTGTATGCTCTGGTGGCTCCTCCTCCTCCCCTACCCCGCTCCACACAGGTGTACCCTAGGGATCCGTCTTGGGCCCCCTCCTTTTCTCCCTCTACACCCAAGCCCTTGGCGCGCTTATCTCCTCCCACGGCTCTCAGTACCATCTCTATGCCGATGACTCCCAAATCTACCTCTCTACACCTATTATTTCTCCAGCAACCCAGTCCAAGATCTCTGCCTGCCTCTCCAACATTGCTGCCTGGATGTCTCTTTGTCCATTGAAGCTGAACATGGCTAAGACTGAACTCCTTGTCTTTCCCCCCAATTCCTCCCCTCCTCTTCCCCCTTTCTCTGTCTCTGTGGATGGAGCTATTATCCTTCCTGTACCCTCGGCCCGCAACCTAGGGGTTATCTTTGACACCTCTCTCTCCTTCTCCGCACATATCCAGCATGTAGTCAAGACTGCTGTTTCTTCCTCTACAGCATTGGCAAAATCCGCCCCTTCATCTCTGAACACACCACCAAAACGCTTATCCACTCCTTAATCTCTTCTCACCTCGATTATTGCAACCTTCTCCTTGCTGGTCTCCCCGTCAACCACCTCCTTCCCCTTCAATCTATACAAAATCACGCTGCTCGAATAATCTTCCGCCAGCCTCACCACGCCCACATTACTCCTCTTCTCAAGTCACTTCAATGGCTCCCTGTCCAGTTCCGCATCCAATTCAAACTTCTACTGACCTATAAATTCATTCACTCGGCGGCCCCTCAGTACCTCTCATCTGTTATCTCTCCCTACATCCCCTCTCGGAACTTGCGTTCCGCTAGCAAATCACTTCTATCAATGCCATTCACCCGCACCGCTAACTCCCGACTTCGCTCCTTTCACCTTGCTGCACCTCACGCCTGGAACAGCCTACCTGTGTCTATATGCCAGGCACCCTCCCTGGCCCTCTTCAAATCCAGGTTGAAGACTCACCTCTTCACCATCGCTTTCAGATCCTGACTTCTATCCTTATCTTATCTTAACCCCGTCAACTCTCATGACCATATGGTATCAACCTTACTGTGCCTTGCACTAATCTGACCTTTACCCTGTAATGTTCTGACTAGATTGTAAGCTCCGATGAGCATGGCTCTGATGGGCAGGGACTGTCTCTTGCATTCTGGCTAACTCTTGTTGGTTAGCTGTACAGCGCTGCGTGCATGGCGCTCTATAAGTGATAAATAGTAGTAGTAGTAGTAATAGTAATAGTGGTAGTTTGGAGGAGGAAATAACCAACTGGGAATTAAGGAGGAAATTCCCTCAGTCCCTCCTGTAGGCTGGCTGAAATGAGCACTTTAAAAACCTAAATGTGCCAGGGAGCAGGTTTAAACCCTGACATAGATAACTACAGTCAAACATGTATTCCATGGGGAATACAGGTGTAGATTTTTGACCCGCCCAGGCACTCCCTAATCACACACCCAAGAAGCTCCCTTGGAATTTATACCTCGGGGGACTTTTACTAAAGGACAGTAGCTGGCAGTGTGTGCTCTGGTGTGCATTGAAGGTGTGCTGGGACAACTTCGTCAGCTATCTCAGGGTAGGGTTGCCAACTTTTTGAAATAGAAAAACCCGCCAGCTGTGGCTAGCCATGCTCCGCCCATGCCCACCCCATCCTTTCTCCGCCTATGCCCTGCCAATGCCCCACCCCCCATCCTACCCTTGTTCCACCCTCTGTCCCCAAAAAAATTGCAGAGAGGGCAATGTGCAAACTGAACAATCAAGATTGCTACACATTCTTAAACAGAAATTCTATACTGACAGAATACGCAGCATTGGTTGTACACACACACACACACACAATACAGACAGGCCTTCATCAATAAATGAGCACAAAAAAAGAGAAATATATAGACAACAATTAAACTGAAACCCCAAGAAGACAGACTCTGCATCCTGTGTAATATCAGGTAAATAAGAGATGCAATTCCCCATACTGTGTAAAATATAAAGGTAGCACAAAGTCCAGTCACTGAATTGAAAATAAAATTATTTTTTCTACCTTTGTTGTCTGACCATTTTATTCTCTGATCATGCTGGTTCCGATCTGAGGCTTCTGTTTTCCTGTCTTCTCTTTGCTCATTTTCTATGGTTTACTGTATAATCCATCTGCCATTTCTTGTCTCTTCTTTTCTTTTCTTCACTTCCTTCCATCCGTCTATTTCCAATCCCACCCTCCCCAATATCAGTTACCTTTCCAATTCTCCCCTCCCATTACATTCCAATGTCAATCCCCTTGTGTTCCCAGGACTGCCAGTGGTATCCATTCCCTTCTAGTCCCCCTCCTTCTTCACTGTCCAGCCCCTTCTAGTCCAAATACCATCCCAGGTATCAGCTCACTTCCACTCCCAGTGCCTTCCTCATGTCAGCTCCCTTCCAGACACCCTACCCTCTGTCCATCCCCATTCCAGTGCCATCCCCACATTTCTGCTCCTTTCCAGTCCCAGTGCCCCCTCCTTTCCAGCCTCCTCTCCATTACCCTGTCACTTACCAGTACCATCACCAGGTGTCAGCTCCCTTCCAGCCACCTCTTTCCCCCTCCTCTGTCAGCTCCCTTCCAGTCACCTCCTTCACCCTGTCAGTCCCTTCTGCCACCTCCATCCCTTTGCACTGCTGCTCCTGTTTCTTACAGAGCAGCGGCTGCAGTAAAACTAATTTAAAATCAAAATTAAACCTATGCGGAGCCTTGCACCCCCCCCCCCCCGCGTGCAGCTTCACCTCCCCCCCCCCCAGTGCAACTTCACTTCACCCCCTGTGCAGCTTCACCTTCCCCCCCCCCCCCGTGCAGCTTCACCTCCCCCCCTGTGCAGCATCATCTCCCCCCCCCCAGTGCAGCTTCACCTCATCCCCCCCGGGTGCAGCTTCACCTTCCCCCCACCACAGTGCAGCTTTACCTCCCCCCCCCCACAGTGCAGCTTTACCTCCCCACCTAATGCAGCTTCACCTTCCCCCCAATGCAGTTTCACCTCCCCCAGTGCAGCTTCAACCCTCCCAGTGCTGCTTCAACCCTCCTCCATGCAGCTTCACCAAAGCCCCACTAGTGCAGTTTCACATTCCCCTTGCAGCTGCTGCTCCTACTTCTTACAGGACAGCGACTGCAATAAAGTTAATTTAAAAAGAAAAGAAAACCTGTGTGGAGCCCTCTGGCCCTATGAAACTCCTGCTGCAGCGCCCGGGCTGAAAAGGAAGTGATGTTAGAGGGGGCGGGTGCTGCAGCAGGAGTTTCATAGGGCCGGAGGGCTCTGCACAGGTTTTCTTTTCTTTTTAAATTAGCTTTATTGCAGCCACTGCTCTGTAAAAAGCAGAAGCAGTGGCTGCAAGGGGGGGCCATGGACCATGGACGCAAAGCCAGTTTTCTGCTCTGGCAGCTCCCGATCTCGTGGCCAGATCAAAAAAATGGCTTTTCAAGGGCCGGTTTTGGATCTTTGCCAGCAGCCGGCCTGGCCACGGAAAAACCGGCCAGGCCAGCTGAAAACCGGCCATTTGGCAACCCTAGCTCAGGGCCATGACATTGTGGAAATAACTGTGCAACCTGCATTAGGGTCATTAGTGGACGGATGAGGGGTGGAGAGTGGGCATAGGGAGCTCAGAACAGTTAGCGTGGGTACACCTAATGCCATCTTAATAGTTAAGTGCCCCTGTGCTAATGCAACCAAAGTTAATGGAAAGTGCTACGTGTTAACTGCCGGGGAAATGCTTTCCTCACCCCTGACAATTAATGCAGTAATGTTGCACCTAACACGCTACAGTTTCAACACTTTTGGCGTAACACCCGAGTGCCCATTAGTAAAAGGGCCCCATAGTAAGAACATCCATGTGTCAATTCAATCCTTTCTAAAATTGCCATTGATACCATTTACACATGTAAATATCTGATTTTACATGTGGAAATTATGAATGAGGCTTCTAAAATAATGCTCTAAATGTCGTAATAATGGCAGTTTAAATAAGCATTGACTAATTGGTATCATCTCACCTAGTACAAAGAGACAGAGAGAAAAAAGGGGGAAGCATATTTGGCTAACTATACTTTTGGAGGAAGAATAGATAAATTATATATTTTAAAGACAAAATAAAGGCTATTCCCCTTGATGAAAGACACCAAGTAGCCTGGGTTGGTGGGAAGTATTCCATCAATGAGTGATCAGGCCAGTAATGTGGAATGTTTTGATGGTGGCAAAATAAATAAAGGGACAAGAGACATAGCAATGCTTTCCAAGTTTTGTGATTATTTGGCTACTTGCCCATGAGAATTGGTGAACAACTCTGTTTCTATGATCTCACCATCAGCAATTGTTTTATTTTCCACAGTGCCTGTGAAAACCTAGTGGTCACATGGCCACCTAATGAAAATTAGTAGCCAAATCCATTTTTACCACTCTGTTACTGGATTTCTGCCACAATGAAAAAGAGAACTCAAATAATATTCCTACTGTGTTTAAATCCAGCAAAGCAGAGTGAAAAGGGACTATGAAAAGCTGAACAAGCCTGTATATAGCAAAATATAAAGAGGGCATATTCACTAAGGGGGTTATTCCAGAACCCAAATAAGGGTTTATATGTGTGCCGGGGATGTTTATGTGTCAAAAACGTCTACATATGTATTCCGGTGCATGGCGCAAATGCATGTTTATCTTGCTTGCACGAGGATGTCAGAACGTACCTGGGAGGGGTTAAACAGGGACGTGGTTTGCCATGGAGATGTGTATAACATACTCAGGAAAAGCCCATGTACGTTTTCCAACTTTCTTGCAGATGTGCCCGTTATTCCTACCAGTAACGTGGAATAAGAACAGTATTTAGAAAATTTTCTGCTGTGTTCTACAATTTCTCCCTGCAAGTAAGATGTGTGGGTGTGGTTTGAGGGGTGCATGGGTGGATCTGGTGTGCTTATTTGCAATTCAGGGGGAATATGAATGCCTAGCCAATACCTGGACCTTGACCGTAGTGACACCAGGTGCCATAGTGATAGGGCAGCCATACAGCAGCTGTGCAAGACACTGGAAGACCTGACAGCTGTTGTGCCAATATTCCCCAAATTATGCCATGTGGCCTACATCCTTACCCAGTCCAGGATCTATGCAAGCTGTGAGAGTAGTGATGTAGCTGGATGCTAGCTACTTGGTATGATGGCACAGGGTTCCCATCTCCCATGCCCACACAGGCCTGACCAGGGGAGCAATGCCACAAAGCAGACTGTGGAAAGGCAGGCAGAGTTACCCCACAGATAGCAGATGTATCCAGACCAACATAAGCCAGGACAGAGTGGACATTGTATGGGACAGGTGTAGCCACATGTAGGGAACTGCTGTGAGTACCCAGACATGTGGGAAACAGATGCTATAGCCAGACAGTCATAGGCATTAGAAGAGCATAGTTATGTCTCCCAGCAATACAATGCATCCTTTGGAGAATTGCAAAGTTAGTTTAAGATTTTGTGAGGTTGGTAAGGGTCGATATTTAACATTTTAAAGAGTGTTTTTAGAGATGACCAATAGCAGGAGTTGTTATACTGCCATGTACGTTTTGATGCAAGTTATGTCATGACAAACATGTTAATATCTACTTGATCTTATTATATCTTAGATTGCACTGAGATTACTTTGCAGTGTTCAGGACATGAAGCAGACTAGTATATATAGTCTAGCTTGCATCAGCATTTCTGTATCATCAGTATTTATGTCTAGTTTGAATCAGCACAACACTGTCAGTGAGAAGAGCAGCTTAGGAGATGCACGTTTTCACCGAGGAGGTATGGCCATCAGAGGCATCCAAGGATATATCGCAGAGATGGGCAGGACCAGAAATGTGCAACTTTCCAGAAAGCGGTGAGGGTGGGGATATCCAAAAAGATTGCAGCATTTACCCGTGTCCCATAATATTAGCAGGGACAGGTTTCTATGCTCCACTCTATGGCCTGTGCCTGCACCCATACGCATTCCTCACACTGGATACATGCAGAGGCCAGCTGAACAGCATGTTTGACGTGCCGCGCCAGACACATCTACATGCGGATTCCATAAATGTGGGCGCATCTATACCTGCAGATGTGAAAATGGCATGGAATCATGCCTGTTTCCGATTTAAATGTGTTTGCGGACCGGATGTGGATTTTGTATAATCTGTCTCTAAGCCATCTAGAAGCAAAGGGGGGCATTTTAGAAGTCCTATTCATGATCTAGACATCTGAAAATACCAATCAGATATCCCAAGAGCTATTTTAGAATGCCCCAAACTTATGTGTGTTGTTGGTACAGAGCAGATCGAAGCCCACTTCATACCATGTCCCAAAGCAGTCCTTGTGGCCTATCCTACTAACAGAGTGACCCTAAGCAGTCCTGTAGCGGAAGTCATGCCCATATAAGAATAAAAGCTTGCACAGATATACATTGCTGAGACAGAGAGCATAGACGTTGCAGGGCAGCTCGTGGTAGCGGGTCAAATATAGGGCATGCAGAAACAGGAAACATGCCCACCACAGACTAAGACAGGGGACAGGAAGGGGGGTAGAGACAAGCTGGAAGAGAACTGTTAACAAAACTGTTATAATTTGCAGAAGTCTGTAAACTGCTTGAATAGGAAAAAGAGTTAAAACTACCAATTGCAACATGTCACAGTAAAACGTCCCAACCGTAACTAGGTGATAAGCTGAAATAATGTATATAAGAACAGCATTTAATATCATTCGGGGAGGGGGAGGAGACAAACTGTCTGTGCCCTTTCTCTCCTAGCCTCTCTGATTTAGGCAAACTGTATTACAAAGAAAAGAATGCTGTTTTGCCTATTTGGCTAAGATTGTGACTGATTGGACATAATAAATATCTTATTTCCTTACTAACCAAGTGTCAGAGTCTGATTTGGAGCAGCGCAAGGTTCCCACTTATTTTTAAGGTACAACACAGTGGCCTTAGTCAACCAAAATCCCCATTGCAACCATGTCCATGTCACACAAGTGTGTGGCAGAGATGTGTCCAGGGTGGTCCGGGAAAGATGCACAGGTGCACCCGATTTCAAAACAGGGCTGTACCTTTAAAACCAATGGCAGACACATCTATGTCTATACTTGCTTCTGGGTAAGAAAAGACAGTGGAAAAGTGCTCGTTTCTGCCAGCTATGAAGTGAATATCGCCTTATTTCCACAATATTTTTCATCAACTCAAAACAACCTAGTAGGTATAGGCCACCTCACTCAAGGCGGCAGGCGGAAGTCGTTCTCAGCTTTCAATGGCTCCAACTGAAGCATTGTGTATCTAGCTCTGAGTCTGGTCTGCCTCTTCCAGACACGGTGTCGCTCAGTCAGAGGCTAGTTCAGGAAGGCATTCCTAGGGCTGCCTCAAAGATTTATAAGTTAATTCAGGAGCGTGCTCAAATAAGATGCATGGGAATTGAAAGAAACTGGGAACAGGAGATAGACATGCTGTCAACTCAGCGGCTGTGGGCTAAGTTCTGGAATTCAGTAGTAAGAGTCTCTCAATCTGCCTCTCTAACTCAGTCACTATATTTTTTAGCACATTACACCGGTTCAAAGCATTCATTACACCGGTTAAATTAGCCAAATGGAATAGCACAGTGGGTAATCTATGTTGGTCCTGCAAGGCTGTCCCAGGGACTTTTTTCCATATGATACTAGAGTGCCCTAACGTTCAGCTATTTTGGAAACCCGTATGGGAGCGCATTCAACATATTCTCAATTTTCAGGCTTCACTGACATGGCGTATTCTCATTTTTAGATTGGTAGTGGATATTCCCTCTCATTGTTGGAAATCAATTTTTGCTAGATTTTATGGTGGGAGTGGCATTAGCCCTAGTATGCAGACACTGGAAAGACCCTTTGCAGCTCAGTTGGTGTTTTTGGTGGAACCAATTGTGTCTGTACAATAAATATTAAGGTATGCGGTCAACATCAAGAGGGCTCCGCCCCCCCCAAACATAATGAAATGGAGAGCCTTAGACCAATATATCCAGCGCTCCCATTAGAGTGTTGTCCATATTGTTTCGCTTCCATTCCCCTCTGCCTTTCCGTTGACACCTTAATACTGATTCCCCCTCACTTGGCTCCCTTTCCCCCCCCCCCCACCTTAAGAGTTAAGTGGCGGATAGGATGAGTGCTTCTGTGGGAATAGAGTTGCCACAATTGATCTTTCAATTGGAACTTATGTTGGGTGGGGGATGAAGTGTAAAAAAGGGCGCTGACACCCCTCTTAACGCTTAGTAGATCAAAGGGGCCGGGCAATTGGGCAAGAGATGTTGTTAGTATATTGTTGTGGGTTGTTATTGTCTGTTATACTTTTTTGTTGTATTGTGTGTTAAAAGGAATATTAAAAATAAAATAAAATTAAAAAAAAAAAACTAGTAGGAACATAATGAGACCTTGATGTCGGTTGCTGCATCACTGCACATCTCAGTGTCTAAAATGGCAGGCCGGGATGTGTATATTGTAACATACATGTGCATGTCCTGAAATATAGGTGCTGGCAAGGAAACATCTATATCTAGCAAATCCACATGCCGGTTTTCTGCAGATGTCTGGTCCCTTAATCTGCATATCCCCATCCCTCCTATATCATGGTGGGCCATGTTTATCTTTTGGGGCAGAGAGAGGGCAATTTTAGATGACATTTACATGTTCCACCTCCACTGCTTCTCAGGGCCTGTGCTCGGGGTTGTGGCACTTCCCTGCATCCTACAGATTGGTGCCCCTTCCATCATAACTCTTACCTTTTTCCAAAGTTCCTTTGTGAACTCTGTTCACATGATGCTGGTAGTTCTCCTATAAATCAAATGTTGTAACAAGAACAGTACAGTGAAGGAGCCCCAACATTACATCTCTCTTCTCGCCCAACCTCACACACAGAAAAAAACTACAAAGGGGTACAACAGCCTAAATATAACACCTTCCCCCTCACACACAGAAAGAAAGGGATTCTGCTGTCCAAACAGTACATCTCTTCCCCCTCCCTCCCCCTCCCCCTCCCCCCCCCCCCCCCCCACTCCCACTACACGTAGAAAAAACACAAAGGAAGTTTGGCAGTCCAAATGTAACATCTCCTCCTCTCCCCTGCAGACATGAAATCAGGAGCTCAGTGGCTCCAAGATAATACCTCTCCCCTCTCATTTGCATAACATCAATGGGGGCAGGTATATTATGAAATAATACAACTGGGGAGAAGTCAAGATGACAACAACCACCCATTTTCCTTAGCATTCTGTTTCTGCTTATCTATTCTATAGGGAAAAGTAAAGATAAGTTTGAGAAACCGCCCTCTACACCCTGGTCCGATGGACTACTTTGTTAATTGTAAGTAGTGTGAAACCCTGTTATCTGAAGCTATTCTGATTGAGGTTATTTATTTATTTATTTAACTAGGCTTATAAACTGCTTTTTTACCAGTCAAAGCAGTGTACATTCAGGTACTGTATATGTATTTTTCCCTTGTCCCTGAAGGGCTCACAATCTATATTTTTGTACCTAAGGCAACAGAAGGTTAAGTGGCTTGCCCAAGGCCACAAGGAGCATCTGTGGGACTAGAAACCCCAATCCTTCTGGCCCAAGGTTGCTCTCCTCTAGCAGGATTTGAACCCAGGCCTAAGGTATCTTGCCCCAATCTCTAGGCCACTCCTCCCTGCACTGCAAGCAGTTGACTTGTTGCCCTCCTTGTAAATGGAAACCTCATTTTTGACTGAGTGGCATGTGCCTCCCCAGCCCCTCTCCAAAGAAGCCCTTAGATGGTCCTGTGGGTATTGATGAGTGACGTGACACAGTTAGTTCATAGTGGAGGGGAGTCTGACCAAAAGTGCAGCAGTGGAAGTTGTAACTCCATGGGACTATCTGGATGACTGAACAGAAAGGCGGCTGGCAACTGAGGAGACGCGAAATGCCACAGTCTTCACCTGGCAAGATGTTTCTCTGCAATCTAGTAGGGGAGGAAGCATGGGTGGCTCTCCTCTGGTTTGGGAGTTTTTCCTTAACCCGACCTCAAACCTCTACCCTGGAAACTATTTAAAACACCATATCCCAACTGAGTATAACTACAGCTACTCATACTCGGTCCCTGGTTCTTCAGTTTTAAGATAATGCTTCTAAAATTCTTAATCACGATAAAGAGATTGCGTCTAATTAAACTGATTTGAAGGAGACTGGTCTGAAAATACAAAACATACAAAATTTGAGTTCTGCCCTGATGAAAGGTAATATTATGTTATGGAGACAAATGGAGTCGGTAGAAAATGCTGTTTGGTCTTGCAGTTTTAGATTAATGAACTTTCCTAAGATACCTATGGTTTCTCCAAAAGAAATGGTTAAATAGCATTTGCAAGAGGTTTTGAAGATTCCACCTGACTCTGTGCCTCGTGCTGTGGATGCATGCTATCTACCAGTGGCTACAAAGGAAGGTCAGAGCAACAATCTACAGATATATTGAATGCAGCAGCTCTTTTGGAAACTTCAGAGATGGAGATCACTGTTTCAAGTACTTTGTGACTTTGGCTCTAGCATCTGATAGGGAATGGCTTTTGACGATATATTTTAGGGCTAAGGAAACCTTTTTATACATATGCCTGTCAGATTATTTCCTGATATTTCTAAGGAAACTCAAAGGACGAAGAGGTTTCTCTTGTTGAAGGCGGGTGTTATCCTGCTGGGTGCTTTCTTTTTTCATAAGTATCCATTTAAATGTATCGTAAAGTTGAATGTTGTTAAGTATTTTTTTTAACCAGCACAATTGATTGCCTTTATTAGCGACAGGAAAATGCTGGGGGTACCCCATCTGTCTCCCCTTGATTGGGTTCTTGGGGGTCCCAGATGGGGCAGCATCTTTCCTCTAACTGATAGCTTATCTTTTGCCTTTTTGAATTAACTTGCTTTTCTCCCATACTATGGTGCACTTGATGGAAACTGAGTATTACTTCTTATTTTTATTTTGTTTGTCCGATTATTATGATTTCTACTCTTTTTTACAATCCTGTACAAATGTTTGATGCTTGGTATTGTAAATTTGAGATTTGCATAAAAAGAAAAAAAAAAAGAAACTATACAAATTCTTGCAGGAAGATCACTCATAGCCTATAACAAACCAATCATTGATTTTATTTATTTAACAGGTTTTTCTAATACCGCTTTAACATTTCAGTCAAAGCGGTTTATATTGTAACTTAAACTTGGTAATGTACATTAAACAAGGACATTGATAGCTTGGATTTTTCTGAGGCAATGGAGGGTTAAATGACTTGCCCAAGGCCAGGAGTGCTAGTGGGAATTGAACCCTGATCTCCTGGGGCCTGATTTTCAATTAGGTAGGCTATGCGCCATGGCGGCACATAGCCTGTCCGCCAACCCCCTTAACCCAGATTTTAACTTCATCAGTGGTGGAAGTGAAAATCCGAGTTTGTGTGGATGTGCTGGCAGCTGCTGAGGCTAAATGGGTAGAAGTGATTTTCGATGCTACTCACTTAGCCGTCTGCACCTTAAAGATAGGCAAGGTTTTTCCTCTCTAGAAACCTCGCCTATCTTTAAGGTGCAGAGGGCTAAGCGGGTGTCATCGAAAATCGCTGCCACCCATTTAGCCCTTTCCTATGCCCTGCTGTGCCCCAGAATGCCCCTAACACGCCCCAATGCTATGCAGATAACATCTGAGCGCATTAGGGACTTATCTGGGATTTTAGAAGGGCACTACCAATGTAGGTGCCCTTCGAAAATCCCAGATAAGGCCTTTACATGGGTAACTAGGGAAGTTGCCCGTGAAAAGGCTTACAAAAATTGAGTCATTGGTTCCTAATCCAGTGCTCTAACCATTAGGCTGCTCCTTCAATCATGCCATAAGAGCACCAACATTAGCTACAAAAAGGCCCCCACTACAAGTACTGCCCCAGGCCCTAGAAATTCAATGCATACTTTACTTAAAAAAGCAGAACAAGCAGAACTGCTACAGATCCCTTCACTGAACCTACACACTAGCAAATTCCTTACTTTGGTCACACATGCCAAATATAGGCAGACCCTGAACAAATACAATGCAAAGGATGAGAAACAACAATATGCAAATAAAAATGGACTGGAACCCTCAAGAAGTCAGACTCTGCATGCAGTGGAGAACTAGGAGGCGAAGACACAGAAATGGATTTCCTCCTGCACTAAGCAAAACACAAAGACAACCACAGCAAGGTCCGCAATGTACAGTATATTTTGAAAAATCATATAAGGTTTATTGAAAATATACACATCACATTTACAACAATCTAACATATATTTCCAATCATAGAGCAACAGTGCGTCTTATATACATCCACAATAGTGTCATAATTAATTTTTAAAATTTTTATCCCCTACCCCCAGCAACCTCCTTCAGTCATACACATATTACTTGCTACTCAATATAGCGGATGTGGTGGTGACTCTTACACTTCAACCCGGGTCACTTAGGGGAAATGCTTAAGGGAACCTCTATCTGGCTAATTACCCCTCCCAACCCCCTCACTACCCCCTATTCTCGCCCCCTAGTTACTGAGAATGAACTGAGAACAACTGACCGGGAACATAGTACCCATGTCCAAGCGTGGTACCCTGGGGCAACCCTCCAGTTATATGCGATTATGCGAGCTCTACCAAGCCAATAATTCATTACGGGCCACTGGGGATAGAGTATCAATATAAGTTTTTAAATAATTTCTTTGGGTTGACTGATTGTATGTCAGATTCATATCCTTTTCATTTACCTGGATTGTTAGAACAAAAATATAAGATATGCCATCCTGGGTCAGATCAAACCCAGTATCCTGTCTCCAACATCAGCCAATCCAGATCACAAGTACTTGTCAGATTCTCAAAAAGTTACACAAATTCTGTGTTGCTTACCCCAGGGTAAACAGTGGATTTTCTTGGTCCTCTTTAATGGTCCTCTTTAATGGTTCATGAACTTTTCCTGTAGGAACTTGTCCAAAACCTTTTTTAAACCCAGCTACACTAACAGCTTTTACAACATCCTCCGGTAACAAATTCCAGATTATGTGTTGCGTGAAAAAATATGTTCTCCAAGTAGTCTTACATGGGCTACATTGTAGCTTCATTGCATGTCCCCTAATATTTCTACTTTTTGAAGGAGTAAACAACCAGTCTACATTTACACATTCCACTATATTCAAAGTACCATCGCAACATAGAACGACACAGAGGCACTCGTAATATCCTTGGTTTTATTCTCCATTTCCAGAATATAAAGTTTTAAGAGATACACATTTACCAAAGCTGACATTTCTTACCTTTGTTTTCTGGACATTTTAGTTTTTCTGTTTTTGTTAGTCCCAGTCTCTGCTTTACCTCTGTTTATTTGTCATCTCTTAACTCTATTTCCAGGGTTTCATATCCATTTTCCTTTTCTCCTTTTGTCTCCTTCCATGCCTCCCTTGTCTTTGATGATGAGCTTTTGGTTTCTGCTCTTTCCTCCATATTTTTCTTTTCTTCCTCTCTATAAGTTCAAATTTAACAACTCATCCTCACCCTCCAGTCCTTAATCTCCCTCTTCTAATCTTTCACCCACCATCTAGCAGTCTGTCTACTTCCTTCACCTCCTTCCTAGAATAACTCTTTAGCTCCATTCTTCCCATTCCCAGCCCCAGGCCAGCCAAGCTAATTCTCCCAGCAAGCAGCATCAGCCCCTGTCTCCTACCCCAGGCCCAAGCATCTGCCAGCAACATCCCCCTTCTCTCTGTCTCCCCCATATGCAGCATCTGCTCTTTGTCTCCCTATTCCCTGTTCCCTCCCTGCCCATGGTCCAGCACTTCCCCGTTCCTTTCCCCCACCCTACTGTGAGGTCCTGTATCTCTCCTTTTTCTACCCCTCCCCATCTCCACCCGCATGGTCCGGCATCCCCCTGTTCTCTTGCTTCTTCACTCCCATCCAATGTTCCCACCATGCAGCTTGAAGCTGCATGGGAGTCACTCTGCCAACATTCCTGCCAGTGGGGGGAGATGCAATGCAATCATGCTGGGCCGGACTATGTCACGGGATCCTACGTGCAATTGCGTTACACCTCCCCCCACAGGCAGGAATGCTGGCGGAGGACTTTCACACAGCCTCAAGCTGCTTAGAGGGGGCATTGCTCCGATCCCCATCCCATTCCATGCTTAAGTATCTCCCCTTCTTCCTTCTCTGCCCACTCTGTGGTCCAGCATCTACCTGTTCTCTCTTCCCCCTCCCCACTCTGTAGTTCAGCAGCGCCCTGTTCTTCTCCCTCTGCCCTCCCACCCTCTCTGTGGTCCAGCATCTACCTGTTCTCTCTTCCCCCTCCCCACTCTGTAGTTCAGCAGCGCCCTGTTATTCTCCCTCTCCCCTCCCACCCACTCTGTGCTCAATTATCTCCCTTTCTCTATCCGTTCTACCAACTCCACAGTCCAGCAGCTATTTGTTCTCTCCCCCCTCCCCCCACTCCCACTCCCACTCCCACTCTGTAGTTCAGCAGCTCCCTATTTTCTTCCCTCTGCCCCTTCTCCCATGGTCCAGCATCTACCTGTTTTATTCCCTTAGATTCTCCTCCCTTTGGTCTAGCACCTCTTCTCTTTTCCTTGCCCCCCCCCCCCAAATCCAGTTGTAGCATCTTCTGGGGATACTATATCCCTCCTCTCTCTCTCTCTCCTACTTTTCTAGACTCCACTTTTGCTCCAGCACTTTACTTTCGACCTCCCTCTGTTCTCTCACTGCTCCTTCAGTAAGCACGGCCAGTGGCAGCTGAAGCAGCAGAGGAAGTGATAGTAGCAAACAAACTTGCAGTCGGGACTTCCTGCTAAACACAGGCAATCAACTACAAGAAGTCTCACCCACAAGTAGCAAAAGCTTTCAGGGATGCCTGCAGGTTGGAGCTGAACAAACGAGCCACCACAGCAGCTGGATGCAGAGAGACAGATTTCTGTTGCTTGGTTGGCAGGGCAATATGTAGAAGATGGCAGCCATGGTGCCCTAACTTGCTCTTCTTACCACGCTTGCCACATGGTGCCAGCCCTGCCGCTGCCCCTCCCACAGCTTTCAGACATTTTGACATGGACTTCCCAGACTTCACCTCCATAGCATTTCTAAAACTTACCCTCTTATATACAGGAGCAGTACTTTGTACCCACATAACTCTGGTGAATATTCTAAGATAAAATTATGCTACACTTGCAAAAATACGAATATAAAAACATAAGAAATGCCATACTGGGTCAATCCAAGGTCCATCGAGCCCAGTATCCTGTTTCCAACAGTGGCCAACCCAGGTCACGAGTACCTGTCAGGTTCCCAAAATGGTACACAGGCTCCACAATGCTAGTCTCGGGGTAAGCAGTGGATTTCCCGGGACCTCTTTAATAATGGTTTATGGATCTTTCCTCCAGGAACTTGTCCAAACCTTTTTTAAAAATAGCTACACTAACAGCTTTTACTACATCCTCCGGTAATGAATTCCAGAATTTGATTACGCTTGGAGTAAGAAAATATTTTCTCTTATTAGTCTTAAACAGGTTACATTACTGCTTCATTGCATGTCCCCTAATCTTTCTACTTTTTGATGGAATAAACAACAGATCTACGTTTACCCGTTCCACTCCATTCATTAATTTATATACCTCTATCATATCTCCCTTCATTTGTCTCTTTTCTAAATTGAAGAGCCGTGGAGCCCGATTCAGCAAGGGGCACAATCGGGTCATCTGGACAGCCCCGAGCAGGACAGGCCCGTCAAGACATGATTCTGCACCATGGAAGCAAGACATTCCCGATGGTGCAGGATCTGGCCCTGGGCGACAGCCCGACATGACCCTGCATCAACACGAGGACATCTTCCCCGCGGCACAACCTGCCCGCAGCTGATGACACCCTCCTTCTCCGCCGCCCAATCCCCGATTGGAGCAGCAAGGCCCCGGATCAGGCAGCAGGGACCCACATGGCATGCCTCTGTTGTCTCGGGGGGCCTGGCCAGCCGATCCAGAGAGGCGGCTAGCACATATTCCACTTTCGAGGTGGAATAATCTGGCCATCCCCCACTGCCCCCAAGACGTAAAGGGCCGTGAACAGAATCGTCCCTGTGCATTCGGGTGCTGGACCCATCCATGTTCCTCCCACTCTCTGCCCCCCATCTACCGCAGCAGCTCTGTGCATGCAGGGGGGACGGGAGGTGGAATACAGAGAAGGCAGATAGAGAAGCAGATAGCAGGATGTGCAACCCCACTATCTGCCTCTCTAAATGACCTCCCTAACCTTTTAAGCCTTCCCTCATAGGGGTATCCTTCCATCTCCTTTACCATTTTGGTGGCTCTTTTCTGTACTTTTTCTAATCCTGCTATATCTATTTTATGATATGGTGACCAGAAATGCACACAATATTCAAGGTGCGGTTGCACCATGGAATAGTACAGAGGCATTATAATATTCTTGATCTTATTCTCCATTCCTTTCCTTATGATTCCTAGCATTCTATTTGCTTTCTTGGCTGCCACTGCACACTGGGTGGAGGGTTTCAACTTATTATCCATGACTGCTAAACCCTTTTCCTGGGTGGGGGTTCCTAATGTGGAACCTTGCATTGTGGAGGCCTAGTTTGGGTTGTTCTTTCCTAAATGCATAACTCTGCACTTGTCTATATTAAATTTAATCTGCTATTTGAACATTCAGTCTTCTAATTTATCAAGGTTCTCTTGCAATTTTTCACAATCCTCTTGTGTTTTAACAACTTTGAATAATTCTGTGTCATCTGCAAAGTTGATCACCTTACTTGTTATTCCCATTTCCAGATCATTTATGAATATGTTAAAAAGCAGCGGGCCCAGCACACATCCCTGGGATACTCCACTATTCACCTTTCTCCATTGGGAAAATTAGCCATTTAGTCCTATTCTCTGCTTTCTATCTTTTAACCAGTTCCTGATTCACAATACTACACTGCCTCCTATCCCATGACTTTTTAATTTTGCCAAGAGTTTCTCATTAGGGACTTTGTGAAATGCTTTCTGAAAATCTAGATACATACATCAACCGGCTATTCTTTATCTACCTGTTTATTCACATCTTCAAAAAAATATAACAGATTAGAAAGACAAGATCTTCCTTGGCTAAATTTATGTTGGCTTTCTCTCATTAAACCATGTTAAGTAATTTCATTCTTTATAATGCCCGGTACTGATATCAGGCTCACTGGTCTGTACTTTCCAGAATCATCCTGGAACCCTTTTTATACACTATATTAGCCATTCTCCAATCTTCAGGTACTAGAGATGATTTTTAAGGATAGTTCACAGATTACTAATAGTAGGTCTACAATCTCATATTTCAGTTCTTTCAGCACCCTTGGATTATGCCATCTGGTCCAGGTGATTTGGTACTGTTTAATTTATCAAATAGTTGTAAATACATCTTCTCAGTTTATTGAAATTTGTTTCAATTCTTCTGATATTTCACCTTTAAATATCATTTCAGGCATGGGTAAATTCCCTACATCATCTTCAGTAAAGACCAAAGCAAAGAATTAATTCAGTCTCTCCAGTATGGCCTTGTCCTCCCTTAGAGTCCCTTTTACTCTTCTGTCCAATTGACTCTCTCACAGGGTTTTTGCAATGAATGTATTTGAAAATGTTTTAATGTGCATTGTTGCTTCCATGGCAAATTTTTTTTTCAATTTTTCTCTGTGCCTCCCTTATCAATGTCTTGCATTTAACTTGTCAGTGCTTAAGTTGTTCCCCGTTTTCATCATTTGGCTCCTTTTCCAATTTCCTGAAAGATGCTTTATTGGCTACAACAGCCTCTCTGACCTCACCCTTAAACCATGCTGGCAGTTTTTTGGCCTTCCTTCCACCTTTCTTAAAGCACTGAATAAATGTGGTCTGGGCTTCCAAGATGGTATTTTTAAACAATGTCCATGCTTGATGTAAACCTTTAACCTTTGTAGTTGCTTCTTTTAGTTTTTTTCTTAACTATTTTCCTCATTTTATCATAGTCTCCCTTTTGAAAGCTAAAAGGTAGTTAGAGAAAACTATACATGTACATTTGAAAATCCTTTATACTGTACATGCATAGATATATCTCCCGTACAAACACATCTCCTAAAATGTTTACCTTTCATGACACTCCTGTATATTTAGCAACTTTGCTTGGGACATTTTTCAAACCCTTGGATCTAGCCAGCTAACACTTTAGTTAGCAATATGAATTGTTCTAAAATTATCCTCAAAATTTATAATACTAAAGTGCCAGACTACCATTTTCTGAATTCCATTTCCTCATACTCTGTTTATTGTCAAAGACCAGTGGATACCGTAGAGATTTATCCTTTTCAAATCAACAAATAAAATTCATGCATAACAAATTAGATGATCTTCAATGAAGATTTGAAAAAAAGTTTCTCCAAGGAAAAGCAGGATATCAAGTTCTCATAGATAGGTTACATTAGCCAATAGAGTCCATGCAGGAAAAAGCCTTTCCAGTTTAGAAACATTTCGGAAGGTTTTGAAAGGTCCTATTGTCATTTGTCAAATTTCCTCTTTTTGCATCATGGGGCAGGACATCCTCAAAGATATGGGGAGAGGTGAAGACATGGGGCGGGGTGCACCACTAAGCAAAGACATGGGTAGGAGTGCACCTGCTCCCTAAAAAACATGGGAAGGGGTGCACCTACTCCTGCCATATAGCTGGGCAGACTAGATGGACCCTACTGGTCTTTATCTGCCGTCATTTACTATGTTACTATGTCTACCTGCTCTCTATTTTTGTAAAAAAAAAAGAAAAGCTCCTCTTTTTGTGTTCTTTCTTTTTTTCTCTCTAGCATCCCTAGTTAGGTTTTCTAGACTTATTAAGTTTTTCTTTATTTTTTGCAGGCTCGCATTCTGCCTCCTCCTTTTGGGAGCATGCCAATCTCACAGTCTGATTTCTAAAATGTAAGTCATTTCATTTTGGAGTGACTAATGTTTTCAGTGATATGTCCCCCTTAGCAATTTTAAAAAGTTTGAGTGATATGGCAAGACCATATCCTGTGTGAATATCTATAACTGATGCTTGCAGTGGCTTAGGTCCAGTCAATACAAGCAATGTGAAAAAATCTTTGGCATTTCTAAGTCAGGTCCATTGACATTAACATCAAAGGCACTGGACTTGACAAATCAAGTAGCTGCACTGGGTGGTAGGAATACATCAACATTGGGGTTGCAGTGATCACCATCAATATTGGCATGAAGGAGCAGTCTAGTAGTTCAAGCAGTAGGGAGTAGAGGAATAGCCTGTTGGTTAGAGCAATAGTCTGTGACCAGAGAGACCAGTGTTCAAATCCCCTTGTTACTCCTTGTGGCCTTGGACAATTCACCTGACCCTCCATTGCCTCAGAAACAAGCCTGTAAGCCTTTTGGGGATGGAAAAATAACTACTGTAGCTCACCTTGAACTGCTGCTGGAAAGATCTGAACTAAATGCTACCAAATAAATAAATGTTGAGCATAAATAGAGGACATCAGAAATGCAAGAATAGCTTTTTATTAAAGCCACCCTCTGTGTCTTGAGACTTCAACGTTGTTCTAACCGAGCTGCAGAAATCTCTCTTTAGCTACTAGACTCTTGTGACCTGAAGTACCTGATTTTTTCAACAATAAGTCTTCTGTTCACTTATCCAAAATTCCTTAATAAGATGGTGTTGGACTTTCACCTTAATCAATCATCCTTCCAACATTATTCCCTAGGCCCAATGTCCACAATGGTGAACGTCTCTTACACACTTTCTATTCGGAGTAGACTAAATCCCTTAGAAAGACCTCCCAGCATTTTGTTTCTTTTGACCCCCATAAACCTGGGACTGACTCTGCCAAGCATATGCTCCTTTGCTTATGCCCAAACAATTCTGATCCTAGAGAGTCATGTCAACTTATAATGACCAAGCAATGACGGCTTTGGTAGCCTACTTGAGTTTGCACTCTATGGAGATTTGTAAGGCTGCTCATGGACATCAGTCTATACCATACATTCACATCCCATTGCTATTTGGAAAAGGATTCTCAACATGACATCAGGTTTGGCCAGTCCATCCTCCGGAACCTCTTTGAGGTTTAAAATCCAACTCCCCCACCCACTTTGGACCATTTTCTTGATTTCCAGGCTGCCTTCAAAAAATATCAATAAACTGAAAAGACTTGATGCTATCAAAAGAGATTTTGGTCCATGTAGGACACCCACTACAAGTAAGTAATTTGATTTTATTGTCCTGCCAGGTTAGTGCCTGTCTAGCTGGATAATGCATTTCAAACAGAAGTGGAATATTGAAAAAAAGAGTATAATTTCCAAAGGCTAAAGTCACAGATGTATTCAGTTAATCCAATAGAAAGTTATCTCATACATATTGCTTGTGGATCTTTTTTTTCTTTTCCTTCAGTATAAGAATTCAAGTTTTCCTGACAGCAGCAGCAGAGCGGTCTGTGACATAAGCTTCTCAATCCAGTCCCCGGGACACACATAGCCAGTCAGGTTTTCAAGATAACCACAACAAAATCGCATGATAGAGATCTGTATACAAATGAAAACAGTACATGCAAATCTATCTCATGCATATTCATTGTGGTTAACCTGAAAACCTGAGGACTGGGTTGAGAAGCACTGCACTAGAGGAAAGGATGAGCTGACATCACTAAAATAACTGCCACTGGCACAACATGGAGGCCCAGAGTGCATTCAAGAATTTTCATATTCAGGATAAGTTTGAAGAGAACTTCCTGTGTCTACAACTTTTATCCAATCAGACACGTTTAACAGGTGTATCCTTTACAAAAAAGAAGCGTTGGGGCTTTATTCTCTTAAAACCAGAAAAAATGGTAATCCCAATCTTCCTTAATTTATTCAAAGGATTATTGCTATTGTATTTCTGGATCTGAAACAGAAAAATGTACACTTACATTTTGCTTCCATTACCATCTTCATAGGATCCAAAGTCACTGAAATGGTGTTCTTGATCATCAACAGTATAACTGGATTGGTAAAAGTCAGTTTGAAAAGGTTCTGAATTTGACATTCTGCTAAAATGGAAAAATAAAGAAAAAAATATTAAGTGAACATCATAAGAACATAAGGTTTGCCTTACTAAGTCAGACTTAAGGTCCATTGACCCAGTATCCTCTTTCCAACAATGTCCAATCCAGGTCACAAGTACCAGGCAAGATCTCAAAAGGTAGTCAGATTCCCTGTTACTTATTGCAGGGATAAGCAGTGAATTTCCCCGGTCCACATTAATATATATATATTTTTTTTTTTAGTTTTCTTCCAGGAACTTGTCCAAACCTTTTTTAACCCCAGCTACACTAGCAGCTTTTACTACATATCCCAGCAGCAAAGTCAAGAGCTTAATTACACATTAAATGAAAAAAATATATATTTTCACCAATTATCTTAAATATACTACTTTGGGGGCGGAGCCTGATGTCCAGCGGGATGGTCGCATAACGCTGAGGCTCCCGAGAGGCCTACTCAGAATCCTGAATTAACACCGGACATTCTTGAATTTATGCTCTGATTTTACCTGGGCACATTGATGAGATGGCGGGGACCAAACCTACGCGCCTGGAATTTGGATCTCCAGCGGCTTCTCACGGCAAACGCTCTAAAACCGAACCCCCGTCCCCGCAGAAGGGGCTGGCTCTACACGAGGGCCCCGAAATGCAGCAGGAGATAATCGCAGAGATCAGAGGGGTTAAAGACCTCGTGCAGTCCAACGGGGAAGCACTCCGAGCGCTGCGGGAAGACCTTGGTGTATTGCAAGGCAGACTAGAGGGACTCTCCTCGCGTCAGGACAAAATGGAGAGCATATTAGACTCCCATGTGGTCCGGCTGTCCAAACTCGACAAAGTGGAACGTCAGGTGCGGGCCTTGCAGAAAGAAGTGGAAGATAGCAATAATAGAGCGCGCCGTAACAACCTACGATTAGTGGGCATACCGGAGGGAGCGGAATCGGGAGACATGAAGGAGTTTTTATATAAAATCCTCCCTTCTCTGCTCCAAATCACCTTTACCAAGGAATTGGAGATCGATCGCGCTCATCGTGTGCCCACGAACATAACGCTCAACAGGAAGACCCCGCGGCCTATTATCTTTCGACTTTTGAGATATCAACATGTGGAGCAAATTCTCAGCGCCTCTCGGGCGAAGGGCCCTCTGGAGTTTGAGAGCCATAAAATCTCCTTCTATCCTGACTTGGCTAAACCCACGGTTGACCGCCGAAAGCGCTTTCTGGAATTCCGGCCGAGGCTTCAACAATTACAAGCACGCTATGGCCTGATGTACCCGGCCAAGCTCCGAGTCACGCTGCACAATCAGACGAGAACATTTGAGGACCCTGATCTACTAGCGGAGTTTTTGGATGCTAAAGAAGCCGACTTGATGCGCTGACTTCTAGAGTTTCCTACTAGAGTTCTCATGTCCGCTGTACCCGCCATTTTGGATTTGCCACGGCTCAGCAAGGAGGCCGTCGAGGGCGGTTTGTAGCCTTCTTTTGATGATATTTGTGACCCGATTCCATCTACCCAGAGTTGCCTCGATGAATATCAGAGACAGTGTTAATAATGGACTCTGGTGTTTCTTCTCTTTTCATGTCTTTATCCTCCTCTCTGGGGCCTCCTCCCGCAGACATATGGTCGCCATATTCATTGGGGGTTTTGCTTCTTCTCTAAGTTACTTTGGTACATGTTTTTCAATATGGGGTGTATTGGCTAGCATACTTGGTGATTATGTCATTGCTGTACAGATTCTGTTTATAGTGTATATCTTCAAGCGCCATTATCTAAAATGTCTATTATCGATTGATGGCACCATGTAAGATTTTATCATTGAACGTAAAAGGCATCAATAACCCGATAAAACGGAAGAAAATCCTGAGCTATCTAAGCCATGAAGCAGCTGATCTGATTTTCCTCCAAGAAACGCATTTAAATTCGAAGGAAACTCTTAAACTCAATATTAAACCTTACATGGTGGCCGCCTATTCTCCAGCTGTTTCTAAGAAATGTGGGGTTGCCATACTGGTTAGGAAATCTCTGCATGCCACTATTATTGCGACTAGCTCGGATACTGCAGGCAGATGGTCCAGGGTTCATCTCAAGATAGGTGACCTTGAATTTACATGTATATGCCTTTATGCTCCTAATGTAGATGACCCTGCCTTTTTTGCTACCATTGCTCAGGTTGCGCAGGCCTCTGTTAATACTTCATTGATAATTGGGGGGGATTTCAATTTAGTTCTCGATCCCCTGATTGACAAACAGCCGCCTAGGACGAGTGGTCCCCCCAAGAGTCACACTACGCTTACCTCTATGATCAAAGATCTTGCTTTAGTTGATCTATGGAGGTTGCTGCATCCCAATGAGCTTGACTTTACCTTCTTCTCTTCCCCTCATAAATCCCAGTCTCGTATAGACTTCTTTTTAATATCAAAACTGTTAGTTCCTCAGGTAAACGATGCAAAGATTCACTCCCAACATATCTCGGATCACGCTGCTATTTCTTTTCAATTACATACCACTGCGCCCCAAGGGAATTCGGGGGCCTGGTTTTTTGATAGAGCCCTATTAACTCAACCAGAGTTCCAGTTAGAAATTCGAGCAGCCATACAGGACTACTTTCACTTTAATCTACCCCAGGACACTGCAACCTGGGCTTGGTGGGAGGGTTTTAAAGCGGCCATTCGCGCAACGATCACTAGTTATCAAATTCGCCTGCGGAAACAACGCAAGCAGCAGCTCCTCATACTAGACCAACAAATCAAAGCAGGCGAACGCGTTCTAACTTCACGTACTGATCCATGCGTTTTAGTTCGCTTACAGCGTCTCCGTTTTCAATATAATGCAATCCTTTCAACTGCAGCTTCTCAGAGTATTGCACTTCAGCAAGGGACATATTACCGTGAAAGCAACCGTGCCGGTCGACTTTTAGCTAATGCCTTGAAAGGTCAAAAAGAAGCCAAACGCGTTGCGGCCCTTCGCGCCCCACAGGGAGGGGGCATACTGACCACAGGCTCCGATATCGTAGAACTTTTTCGGGATTTTTATACCCGTCTATATCAATCTGAATGTGAGTTCTCCTCTGAGACCTTTGAGCGCTTGTTTTCTGGTATTCAGCGGCCGACCCTTTCTGAAGCTGATAGGGATGCCTTGGATGAACCCTTCTCTACTTCAGAGATCCATTCTGCCCTAAAACGAACAGCCTCGGGTCGAGCCGCTGGGCCTGATGGTCTCCCGACAGAATTCTACAGAACGTTCAGTGCGGATTTAGTTCCCTATTTAAAACTTTACTTTACTGCCCTTGCGGTAGATACATCCTCTGTGGGATCCTTTTCTGCAGCTAATGTGGTAGTTTTTGAGAAAGAAGGCAGAGACCCGCTGCTAACCGCCAACTATCGTCCAATCTCCCTACTTAATGCCGATTATAAGATCTTCGCAACGATCTTGGCTACCCGGCTATCAGACAGGATGTCCACTTTAATCCATCCCGACCAATGTGGTTTTATACCCGGCCGCTCCACCGCTGACAATGCTCGGACCTTGTGCCATGTGCTATCCCGTGCTGCTAATTTGGACCACCCATGGGTGGGTCTTTCCCTAGATGCTGAAAAAGCTTTTGATCGCCTAGAATGGCCCTTCTTATTTGCAGTTCTCCGATGGTATGGCTTTGGGGAGGGCTTCCTCCGATACCTCCAAGTCATGTATTCTCAACCTGTTGCCAGTATTTGTGTAAATGCCATAAAGTCTCAGCCTTTTAAGCTTCAAAGAGGCACGCGTCAAGGTTGCCCCCTATCACCAATGCTCTTTGATCTAGCTCTTGAACCCCTCGCCCTCCTTATCAGACAGTCCGCACGTATCTGAGGTATCCCCTTTAGTCACAGAGAGATTAAACTCTCTGCATATGCAGATGACCTTATGCTCTTTGTATCCCTTGATTCGGTCCCGGCTGTCTTAGACCTGATTGATGGATACTCGCAATTATCGGGCTATAAAATAAACTGGACCAAATCCGTAGCATTCCCACTAAATCGCTGGGTACATGAGGCTGACATGCGGGCCTTTCCTTTCCTTTGGCAATCCCGCATGGTGAAATATCTTGGCGTCCACTACTGTTTTCCTTTAGAAGACACTATTAGCTTTAATGCCAAGGAGGTAGTCTCCAAAGTCCGTGAGCTCACAAATCGGTGGTCTCCCCTATCCCTTACATGGTGGGGCCGCCTAGAAACCGTCAAAATGATGATAGTCCCTAAAGTGAATTACATTTTAGAAATGCTGCCCTGCTTCCTCCCGCTACACACCTACAAAGACATCGAGGGCCTTCTCGTCCGTTATCTCTGGCAGGGAAAACCACCAAGAGTAGCTAAACACCAACTACAGTCTGCGAAGGAATTAGGGGGTACCCGCTTTCCTGATTTTCTTAGGTATCATCAAGCCTTCCTACTTAAACAAGGTGCCCGCTGGCTAGCTGCCTCAACAGACAACAGACCAGTTTGGCTTGACATTGAAGAGGAGCTAAGTAACCCAATTCCGTTGATCCATCTCCCCGGCATGTCCCATCAAGTCGACCTACGCCATCCCCCAATGATTGTTGATACTCTTGCGGCCTTTAACACTCTCATTCTATCACTGGGTTCCAACGTATGTCCTCAGGACAGTCTCCCGCTGTGGAATAACTCCAGAATTCAAGTCCTACATAAAACGATTGCATGGAAATCCTGGTACTCTAGGGGGATCTGGACACCCCAACAACTCTTCTCTGCAGCTCGCTGGAAGACTTTTTCCGACTTACAAAAGGAATTTGCGTTACCAGCGAAACATTACTTTCAATTGATGCAGCTTCAACACTGCCTCAAAAGAGCTCAAATCCTACCGCCCTCTGCCCCTACTGAGAACGGGTTATTAGAACTAATTCACTCTATTAGTAGTACACATGGGGTAGCCTCTAACTTTTATAAACTATTATGTCAGGGTACTGACGCTGCTACTTGTAGAGCTCAACAAGCCTGGGAACGTGAACTGCAAATCACTTTAACCCCTGTACAATGGAGCGTTTTCTGGAGCAAAGTGGTGCGGGTCTCCAGATCTGCCTCTGTCACCCAAACTCTCTTCTTTTTTGCACACAGATGCTTTTATACTCCAGAAAGAATTGCCAAATGGAACACCACTACTAGGGACCAGTGTTGGTCTTGCCATACTGCTGTGGGAACCCTCGCTCATGTTCTTTATGAATGTCCTCAACTGCAGGTTTACTGGGGGCGGGTCTGGGGTCGTATTCAATCTATCTTACACCTCCACGAGCCTCTATCCTGGAAGATTGTGGGACTCCGCTCAGTGGCGGAGGTCCCCTCTCTTCCTAAGAAGGGTCGCTTTCTCCTTGACTTCCTGCTGGGTATAGCCATATGTTTAATCACGAGGAATTGGAAGGATAGCTCTCGAATTACTGCCAATGAATGGTGGAACATTGTCTGCTTATATAGCAAATATGAGCAGATATCTCGGAGGGCTATTCCTCATATCCAAACTCACTTTCGCTTGTCTAAATGGCAGATGCTCAATGATTATGTACACTCTGCCCATTGTTCCAACATGTCTGTTTAATGCATACTTATCATGTTTTATCTCACCGTTAGGTTTGTACCACAATAATGTCAGTACACGCCCGTTTTCGGGAATGATTAGTTTCTAGAGAAGAAGCAGGGGGGAGGGGGTGGTAGGGGTTTGCTTTGGTGTATGTATCACATTCTCTGTATGTATTTGTCTTTTAGCTGTATGTCTTCCTTTCCTTTGTTGTTATAAAACGAAAATAAAGCATTTAAATATACTACTTTGTAGCTTCATTGAGTATCCTTTGGTCTTGTACTTTTTGAAGAAGTAAACAACCAATTGAAGTCTACTCAAATTGGTTGTTTACTTCTTCAAAACATACAAGACCAAAGGATACTCAATGAAGCTACAAAGTAGTATATTTACTCATTATTGTATACATATTTTAGCTCCATTCTACTCAAAATTTTATACACCTTTATCCTATCTCCCCTCAACCACCTCTTCTCTAAGCTAAGGAGTCTTAACCTATTAAGCCTTTCCTCAAAGGTGTATCTTTCCATCCATTTTTACATTGTGGTAGCCTTTCTCTCTGTCTTTACTAATTACTTAGAAATCTGGCCATCACATCATTTTTTAGATGCGATGGCCAGAACTGCACCCGATATTCAAGGTGCAGTTGCACTATGGAGCGACACAGAGGCTTTATAACATTCCTTTCCTTATGATTACTGCATTCTATTAACTTTCTTGGTCACCACTGCATACTGAACTGAGGATTTCAAGGTATTACTACTGCTATTACTACTACTTATCATTTATATGGCACCACTAGGCATACACAGTATAGTACACATACACATAAAATAAAGTTCCTGTTCTACAGAGCTTACAATTTGCTTTGACAGACAAACAGAACAGGGCACTAGAGAATTCTTAAGGGAAATTATTAATGCACACATAACTGTAGACAGGAGAATAAAGGGGCCAAGTAGATCCCCTATGGCACTTAGATCCTTTTCCTCCATGGTGGCTCTTAGAGGCATGTTTACTAAAGCATGTAAGTCTTTTGCGGCTGAGGTGTTTTAGTGCAAATAGAGCTGCATTAGCTGCAAAAGCTGTGCATTATTTGTTGGGGAATGTACACAGCATTCTCCCAGAAGATAATGCATAGAAAATGCAAAAGATGCAGCCCGGCAGCATTATGGATGCAGCTAATGCCATCCACTGAGATGAGAGTAGTTGCACCACATTGTCTGCAAGGCACACACTGTTGACACTCATGGTAACCAAGCATTACAGATGTGCCCACACCCTACCCACTCATGCAGAGAACATGCGTTCTGCAAATGGCACAGAAACTCACTGCACCATCTGAATTTGCCCTGCATTAGCTATAAACATTGCATGCTTGGCAAGTTCTATATGCTGCGTATAACAGAAGACACACCCTATAATGTGGAACCTTGCATTGTGTAACTATAATTTGGGTTGTTCTTCCTTAAGTGCATAACTTATCACTTATCCACATTAAATTTCATCTGCCATTTAGCAGCCCAGTCTCCCAGTTTCTCAAAGTCCTCTTGCAATTTCTCACAATCCTCTTGTATTTTAACAACTTTGAATAATTTTGCATCATCTGAAAACTTGATCACTTCACTCATTATTCCCATTTCCAGGTCATCTATAAATATGTTAAAAAAGTAATGCAACCAGCACAGATCCCTGGGGTACTCCACTTTTCACCTTTCCCACTGATAAAATTGGTCATTTAGCCTTACTTTCTGTTTTCTATCTTTTAACTACTTCCCAATCCACAATAGGACACTGCCTCCCATTCCATATCCCTTGTCTGTCAGTAGATAGATTAAGACAAGGAACTAGTATAACATTATCTTTAGATGCAACTGTTTAAATGCTAGAGAAAAATAAATGTCTTAGCACACTGTGATGCAAAGCTGTGACAGCTTGAGGGTAGATGGTTCAGCAGGGAATATGAAATTCAGCAGTCAAAATAATTTAATTCTTCAGTAAGTCTAGAGTAGAAAATACAGTCCCAGTGCCACTTTCTAGAAAAAAAATATGTTATGAAAATGGTTTAGTTCGCTAGGAGGTAAATCAATTTTAAAACCCACTTATGGGACTAAAATAGGACATTATAAACTTGCTCGCCATATAAAGGGGTAATTTTATGAAGCATTTTCCACATGTAAAGCCTGTTTTACATGTCCGACTGCACACTCACATAAAGTACGTGCATGGAAAGAGTGTGCCGACGTTTATGCAGTCTGCACTTATGAATTCCCAAGGGCATAGTATGAGCAGAGTTGCATTGAATAATGATATTTTATAAAATGCACATTTACACTGTTTTCAGAGCAGATATAAATGCATGCATGAGAATTTGTAAATTATTGGGGCCGGTTCTGGGAACCTATTTTGTAAAGGCATACAGGTGCCTCTCTCAGGCCTTGACAAATTTTCTTGGAAATTTATGAGCCAGCTGCCAAGACCTAGGTCACAGTATGTCCCTCCTGGCCCAACAAGTGTATCACAGTCCCTTATTTATAGCAAGATTTACTGTTTTCCTATTTTCTATGGGGAAAGAAAGCTTAAAAAATCAGGCCCTTAAAGTGCCATTGCACAGTGCAAATAGAAGGCAGTGGCCCCTCTCCTCCCGTCACCTCCAGTGACCCTTTATCTGTCTCCTATCCCATGAGTTTCACCAGATAGATTAAAAAAGGAACTAATATAACATTATCCATAGATGCAACTGTTTAAATGCTAGAGAGAAATAAATGTCTTAGCACACTGTGATGCAAAGCTGTGACAGCTGGAGGGTAGATGGTTCAGCAGGGAATATGAAATTCAGCAGTCAAAATAATGTAATACTTCAGTAAGTCTAGAGTAGAAAATATAGTCCCAATACCACTTTCTTAAAAAAATACTGTTCTGGTCAACATTATTGGCATCCTTGCAGTTGAACCCCTTAATGTCCAATATCTCCTAAAAAAAAAAAAAAAGGTGGCCAGCGAAATGACTTTGGACTATATATGCACACATATTTGACACATACAAACATCATATAAAACAAGACCATTATAAAAGGAAATAGTAAGAAATAGTATAAAAACCGTGACATTGCTAGGACATGACGATTAGGTCTTAGTCCATTCCACCAGAATGACATCTATAGTATCTATATTCACAATAACATCATTCTACTTATCCTAAACAACTGAGATAACATCTACCTCACTTCAGTAAGGGAGAAAAAGGAACTCAGCACCCGTGAGCTCAGCGCCCCGGCTCAAAGAAATTAGACCATGGACTAGCTCTCTGACATAATGGGTCCAAAAAACTCCCTTCAGATGTAATACACATCTGTTAAAACAACCATCAATCCTTTTGAGTCTACAACCATTAAACCCTTGAACCCATCAAGTACAAAAATACATTACAAAAATACATTTCATATTACATACATTGCATATATCCCCTTGTCCCAAACTTGTTTTATTCTTCTCCCAGTTTGATGGCTGAAGACTTGGGAATCTCTCAAAATGACTTATGTCCTCCACATAGCTCAATTATTAGACATAAGGCACCCTTCTACTAGCCCAGCTATTCAACCATTTAAAAAAACCTTTCAAATGGGTATTACTTATCTCGGCATTTTTAATATCAACAACTGATCTCAATGCTGCAATGCACGCCCAGAAAGCATTTCACTTTTGTTTCCTCAGGGCAGGGTCCTGGCTGGCATTTTAATAATGAGTAATCAAACCCATGGAAATACACTAAAAACACAAAAATCTTTCATTATAACACATTCTCCCTTCAAAGACCCACATTACTCTCCTACCATATGTCATCATCCACTCCAACGTACCTCCACTGCCAGTATCATTATTCTCCACATGAATTCCAACAATCACCTACAAAATCCATTTCCTCTTCATCAGCCCATCATGCAAACACCGGTTGCTCAACAGTGACGTCTTATATCTACCAACCAATCTTGACACATCTCCCCAAAACCTACCAGCCCACCAATCAAATCCATCACATCAGTAGTCAGCCACTCTCACCAGACATCAATCATTCTCCACTGATACATTACACTGTCACACAACCAGCCTCAGTGCATGACCCCCTCAATCACAAATTTCTCACTATCCATAAATGCTCACAAGATAACATTTAGGCATCAGAGCTTATCCTCCCTTCAGCCCCTTACCAGACACCTTACAGACAGGAACTCCATTCCAAACTGACATTCAATTCATCCGGACTCACGGTCTGTAACCTAAAAATGCAGCATTGTTCATACTTAGCTAGTAATCTATCCCTACCAGCCAATCTGACATCCATCTTATCAATACAGAAATATCGCAGATCTTCAAACCTATGACCCTGTTCTAGACAGTGTGTGACAACTGGTGCCTCTCTACACTCTATTTAACCTACTTCTATGTTCTCCTATACGTTTCCAAAATGGACGCTTTGTTTTGCCAACATAAAACAACTGATATGGACAACAGATTACATAAACCACATATGTTGAGCACATGTGGTATAACACTGCAGACTGTACTCTCTACCCTTACATGTAAACTTTTGAATCAGAGTTAGCCCACCACACATCAGACACCCCCCACATGGAAAAAAAATCCCTTTTCCCCATCCCTTACCCTTCTGCAGTTTTCAAACAAGATGAGGGCAAGATCTCCTTTAAATTGTGCCCGCTAGAAATTTAAAACCCAGCAGAGAGCTTCTATTTGTAATTTAATACTCAGTCATGGCCTAGTATCAGCAAAGAGCCTTAATTTAAATCAAATCAGAGTATAACTTAGCATAAAAGGAAAAACAGGGTCAGTATTCTTTGAGCAATAAATTGTTTCTAGAGATCTTTACAAAGAGGCCTTCTAGATAGGGGGCAAGAGATTTGTGAAATTGTTTTAGATAGGTGTTAAAGCTAAGGGACAGCTCAAAGGGGCATTTTGAAAGACTCCCTCTATCCAAGCAAGGGTTGTGTGAATCACCCAGGAAATTGATCATAGAATATCTCAGAAGCACAGGACAGGGAACTGTTTAGCAGCCAGCTTTTAATAAGTCTTCTTTCCCTCCCTCCCTCCCTCCACAACTCCCACCCACCACTGGGATAATCATAGATTCATAAGTGCTTAAACCTCTTAAAGGAAATGAGGTGCCATATTCACTTTCAGGTGCAGCAGTTTATCCTCATCAAGCATACATTAAGGACCTGAGATTAGTTAAGCTTGAGGTGAACAAAGTCCATCAAACATATTAGGTATAGATTTATTAGTATAAGTATCCCCAGCAAACCTTAGTAAGTAAACAACTTAAATACCTAAACACAACCATAAAACTAAGATGTAGACAGCAGTCCAGCAGTGAGATGGGGGTTTTCCAATGGTGAGCGGTCATACGTGTGCACTAGGTGCAAGGAGTTCTTTGCTCTCAGGGTATGAGTCCGATCTCTGGAGGCCAGAGTAACAGACTTGGAGGACATATAAAAGACAGAGAGGTACATAGACGAGACCTACAGGGATGTAGTACTGAAGTCCCACCTCCAGTCATGGCAGTTGCCATGGAGAAGAGAGGTCACGTGACAGGAGAGCATCACCCTGGTGTGGCAGGAAGTGATCATATAGCTAGGACCTGTCCTCCACTTGATGTAAAACCCTCTCGCACCAAGGAGGTTTCTCCAGGGCCATGTGCCCACAAGGGAAGGGTTAGGACAGCTGTTATAGTGGGTTATTCGATCATTAGGCATGTAGATAGCTGGGTGGCTGGTGGACATGAGGATCGCCTGGTAACATTCCTGCCTGGTGCGAAGGTAGCGGACCTCGTGCGCTACCTAGAGAAGGTCTTAGATAGTGCTGGGGAGAAGTCTGCTGTCTTGGTACATGTCAGTACCAATGATATAGGAAAGTGTGGTAGGAGGTTCTGGAGGCTAAATTTAGGCTTTGAGGTAGGAAGTTGAAATCCAGAAGTTCCAGGATAGCATTCTCCGAAATGCTTCCCGTTCCACACACAGAAACCAAAAGGCAGGCAGAGCTCCAGAGTTTCAATGCGTGGCTGAGACAATGGTGCAAGGAAGAGGGTTTTGGATTTGTAATGAACTGGGAAACATTCTGGGAAAGGAGGGGCTTTTCTGGAGGGATGGGCTCCATCTTAACCGGGATGAAACCAGGCTACTGGCATTAACCTTTTAAAAGGAGACAGAACAGATTTTAAAGTACATAATAGAGGAAAGCCGACAGTAGCCCAGGAGCACATGGTTCTGAACAACGTATCCTTGAAGGATACTAGCAAAAGATTGAAGTTAGGGCATATCAGCAGAGAGGTTCCAATAAAGACAAAAGTAGCCCAAATGCCCTTGAATATGGAGCAGACATACTGAAAGTCAGATTAAGATGAATAAAATAGAGCCTCTAAAATGCTTGTATGCAAATTCCAGAAGTCTAAAAAATAAGAATGGAACATTAGAATATTTAGCACTAAATGAGAAGTTAGATGTGATTGGTATCTGAGAGACATGGTAGAACGAGGACAACCAGTGGGATGCTGTGATACTTGGGTACAAACTATATCATAATGATAGAGCAGATCAAATTGGTGGTGGGGTTGCACTCTATATTAGAGAGAGCATTGAGTCACAAAGGATTAAAGTTTTGCAGGAAACAAAATTCACTGTAGAATCTCTATGGATTGAAATTCCATAAAAAAAGGGGAAGGGGAAGGCGATGGCAGTGGGGGTGTACTATCGACCGCCTGGCCAGAGTGAACAAATGGATGATGAAATGCTCAAAGAAATCAGGAAAGCTAAGAAAAGTTACAGAACAGTAATAATAATGTTTCATTTCAATTACCCCGGTATTGACTGGGTCAATGTTATGGCAGGACATACTAGGGACATAAAGATTCTAGATGAAATAAATGATTGCTTCTTAGAGCAGTTGGGAAGCCATTTTGGACCTAGTTCTTAATGAAACACAAAATCTGGTACAAGAGATAAGGGTGTTGGGGCCACTTGGCAGTAGTAATCATAGCATGATCATGTTTGATTTAATAAATGGAGGAAGGACGGTAAGGAAATCCACAGTACTACCTTATAACTTTCAATAGGAAGACTATAATAAAATAAGGAAAATAGTTAAGAAAAAAACAAAAGAAGCAGTTGCTAAGGTTAAGAATTTACATCAAGCATAGGTGTTGTTTAAAAATACTATTTTGGAAGCCCAGACTAGCTGTATTTCACGCTTTAAGAAAGGTGGAAGGAAGTCCAAAAAACCGCCAGCATGGTTTAAAGGTGACGTCAGAGAGGCTGTTGTTGCCAAAAAATCATCTTTCAGGGGGACCTGGTGTGAACGAGTTGGAGGTGCAGGGGGCCTGTTTGTGTGCCCCGGGAACTGCTGCTGCTAGGTGCCTTGGCTGAGACGCTTGCCTTCCCCTTAGTTGCGGGCAGGCAGCGTGGGGACATCTATACCCAGTGAGTACCCTGGTGAGAAATAAAAGCTGCTCTGCCGTTTACTCTGTGGACCTGGTGTGAACGAGTTGGAGGTGCAGGGGGCCTCTTCGTGTGCCCCGGGAACTGCTGCTGCTAGGTGCCTTGGCTGAGACGCTTGCCTTCCCCTTAGCTGCGGGCAGGCAGCGTGGGGACATCTATACCCAGTGAGGACCTTCTGTGACTTTAATTGTGCTTGTAGCTTTGACCTGTTTTGTTTTAGAGCAGTTTGAATGGGGAAAAGGAAAGCTAAAGCTGGGTGAGGTGAGGGTATGCCAGCGGATAGCGGACCCATCGTAGGCCCCCTTGATAAGCATTTTATTTCGCGCCCTGTAGCGCAGTCCTCCCCAGAGGGAGTATCCCTCAGTTCGGGAGGGAGGACCCCACCTTCTTGTCCTGTCATTTTAGCGTCTTTGCTATCACCTGGGAAAACTTCTGACTCGGTAAGGGTAACTTCAAATTTTTCGGTTACTTTGCCTAAGCCGGTTCAGTTAGCAAAGGATGGGGATTCTATGGGGCTCCCACCTTTGCTGCCTGATAAGGAGATCACTTTAAAGGATCTTTGGGCCACTTTGCAAGTTATTGATGTTAAATTGTCATCTACTTTAAGTTCGCTATGTGACTTTTCACATGAAACTGTTTCTACTTTTCAACAGTTGAATGAAAAAGTTTCTCTTGTGGATGCAGCTGTTGTTAGATTAGAGTCACAGCTTCCCTTGTTGCAGTCAACTAATGTGGCTGGGATTAAGGATTTCCTGATTATGCATACTAAGTTAGAAGCTCTTGAAAATTCTTTACGGGCCTGTAATCTACGACTCTTAAATTTTCCCTATACTTCTCTTCTTTCCCCAAAAATCTTATTTGATAAGTATTTGAAAGAAGTGTTGCTCATAACTGATCCTGTTGAAGTGTCTCATTTGTATTATATTCCACGTTTTAAACGTAGTAATAATGCTGAAGGGGAGCTTGACGTGATTGAGCCATCCATTTCAGATTTAACTGCTTTCCTGGAAGACTCTTCCGAGTCAATTAACTCTCGATCCACATTAATTGTTACATTGAAATCTCTGGATTGTAAACAACGTATACTTAAAGCCTTTTTCAAATATAAGCTAACAGTTTTTTGTGGGCATAGAGTGAATATTTTCCCAGATGTGTCACGTAGCACCCAACTTAGGAGGAGGCTTTTTTTAGTTTGAAGCCTCGAGTCCTTAAGTTGGGTGCAACTTTCTTTCTCCGCTTTCCCTGTAAATGTATTGTGAATTCTAATAGTGCAACTTATGTTTTTTCTGATGTTGCCCATTTGGAGCAATTAATTTCAGATAGGCAGGGTGTAGTTCAGGTAGATGGGGAGTAAGTTAATTATACCTCCTAAGATGTAGGTTTTTTCAAGCCTTGTTTTCTTGAGTGTTATATTTTCCTTGTATTCATCACACTCAGGTCTCAGTGATGTGGACTTTATCATTTTTATTTCCTTTTGTTGTTTTCTGCAATGTCTTATGTATTTTCCTATTGATTGTCCTTTACTTTATGATTGGTTGTTATAATGGTTAAATAATTCAATTAAAAAAAAGCAGCTTTCAGGAAATGGAAAAAGGAGCCAAATGACGAAAACTGGAAACAATATAAGCACTGGCAAGTTAGATGCAAGGCATTGATAAGGCAGGCAAAGACAGAATTTGAGAAGAAGCTTGCTGTGGAAGCAAAAATGCATAATAAAGACTTTTTCAAGTACATTTGTAGCAAAAAAACCTGTGAGAGAGTCATTTGGAACTTTAGATGATAGAGTGGTAAAAGGGGCACTAAGAGGGGACAAGGCCATAGTGGAGAGACTGAATGAATTCTTTGCTTCGGTCTTTACTGAGGAAGATGTAGGGATGTTACCCATGACTGAAGTGGTATTTAAAGGTGATGCCACTGAAGAATTGAAAGAAATATCAATACACTGGGAAGATGTATCACAACTATTTGATAAACTGTAACAAATCACTTGGTCTGGATGGTATACCACCAAGGGTGTTGAAAGAACTGAAATATGAGATTGCAGACCTACTATTAGTAATCTGTGAACTATCATTAAAATCATCTCTAATACCTGAAGATTGGAGGATGGCTAATGTAACACCAGTTTTTAAAAAGGGTTCCAGGGGTGATCTGGGCAACTACAGACCAGTGAGCCTGACGTCAGTACCAGGAAAAATGATAGAAACCATTATAAAGAACAAAATTTCTGAACATGTAGATAGTCATGGCTTAATGGGAGACAGCCAAAATGGCTTTAGCCAAGGAAGGTCTTGTCTTACTAATCTGTTGTGTTTTTTTGAAGATGTGAATAAATAGGTGGACAAAAGAGAGTCGGTTGATATAGTGTATCTAGATTTTCAGAAAGCCTTTGACAAGATCCCACATGACAGACTTTTGGCAAAATTAAAAGTCATGGGATAGGAAGCAGTGTACTATTGTGGATCAGGAACTGGTTAAAAGATAGAGAGCAAAGGGTAGGGCTAAATGGCCAATTTTTCCAGTGGAGAAAGGTGAATAGTGGTATACCCCAGGGATCTGTGTGGGTCTGCTGCTTTTTAACATATTCATAAATGACCTGGAAAGTGGAATAACGAGTGAGATAATCCAATTTGCAGCTGACACAAAATTATTCAAAGTTGTTAAAATCCATGAGGATTGTGAAAAATTGCAAGAGGATCTTGATAAATTGGAAGACTGGGCATCCAAATGGCAGATAAAATTTAATGTGTTCAAGTGCAAAGTTATGCACCTAGGAAAGAACAACCCAAACTATGGTTACACGATGCAAGGTTCCACATTAGGAACCACCACCCAGGAAAAAGATTGAGGGGTCATCGTGGATAACATGTTGAAGCTCTCCACCCAGTGTGCAGCAGCAGCCAAGAGAGCAAAGAGAATGCTAGGTATCATAAGAAAAGGAATGGAGAATAAAACAAAGGATATCATAATGCCTCTATATTGTTCCATGCTGCAACCGCAGCTTGAATATTGTGTGCAATTCTGGTCGGCGTATCTTAAAAAGGATATAGCATTGGGCTCCTTCTTGAGCCCTATTCCAATTCAGGCTAAAATCCCACCTTTTCAAGACTGCTTTTGGATCCTGATGCCTTCCTCCCACTCCCCCTTCCCACCAAACACATACACACACTCTCCTGTTCGTCACCTATGTGTATGTTACCATACTCTAGTCCCCCAGTTTTGTGATTTTCTTCATCTTGATTATATTGCAAGCTGGGATGAGCATGGACTGTGTCTTACATCTATATGTACAGTGCTGCATACGCCTTGTAGTAGTATACAAATTATTATTATTAGCAGTAGTAGTAGTGGTAGTAGTAGTAGCTTGTAAGGAGAGGTATTTAATCTCCACTATTTTCAATGACAGGTCTCAGTTGATTCACACTGATAAGGAGATTGCTTGAGCATTTACAATTATACTAAGCTCTTGGAAGATCATGCAGGGATGCGGACATGTCTTGTGTGCGATTCTTGCAAGATTTACAGCACCCTATCCTTTTAGGTTAGCCAATCACTGTATAGGAGATTATAGATGCTATAAAGAGTATGTTGTCTAAAGCTCAGAGTCCGGACTGATTCACAGCAGAGTTTTATCATAGTTTTAACAGTACAATGGCCTTATTTACAAAGGTTTTTCCAGTTTCTGTATTTGAATCCTATGTTTTGGTGGAGGGAGGGGGGAGATATTCTGAGGCTCATATTAACACCTAAAGCAATTAGAGAACCACAGAGAGTGGAAAATTATCAGCCTATATCTCTTTTAAATCTGGACTACAAAATTCTGACCCAGCTTCTGGCAGCCCATTTAAATCAGGTAATTGGATCCCTTATCTCTAAAGATCAGATGAGATGTATGCAAAGCTGCTAAATCAGAGATAATGTCAGGATCTTCATGACCTCCTTGCAATAGCAAAACAGCAAGGCATTCCCTTTGTGGCAGTGTTACCCGATGCTGAAAAAGCATTTGCTGGCATAGAGTGGAACTACTTGTTCAAGGCTTTGGATTGGTTCGAGTGTGGAAAAGACTTTATAAAATGGGTGCAGTGTTATATACTAACCCAGTTTCCCTGTTTCTCATCAACAAAATGCAGTCAGAAGCGATACATCTATATAAAGGTACTCATCAGGGATGCCCCGTCACATTTTTATTATTCAGCTTGGTCATTGAACCTCTCCTTATTGCCATTAGGCAATCTCCTGAAATTAAAGGTTTCAGGCTGTTTAGATGCCATGTGATGTTGTAACGTATGCTGCTGTTCCTTTCTGAGCCTCGTGTTTCTCTCTAAGCGCTACTCAATAGGATACAGGGTTTTTTTCATCTTTCTTCACCTGCAAGGTTAACTTGACTAAATCAGAGGTCATGCTGATGAATGTCAACACACCACAGGATGTCTTAAAAGGACTTGGTTTTAAATGTATACCGCTATAGCTTAAGTACCTGGGTATTTATTTATTTATTTATTTATGCTTATTTCTATACCGCTTTTTCCAAAGATCAAAGGCGGTTTACAGGTAACATTTAGTGAACATGGTTTTACATAGAACATCGTTTTTTTTCATAACTATGTACAGTTAACATGATAAACGATAACATGGAACATTGTTACAGAACTAAATACAGTTTAACATGGATTATTGTTACAGAACTATATACATTTTAACATTAGCTAGTAATGCTTTGGCTATTTACATTGATTCTTTGTTAAATTAAGCTTTGTTTCTTAAATGTAGTGAGTGTTGAGGCTTGTTGAGCTGTAGTTAAGGAGGATTGTTATGGTTGTGTGGTGTGTTGGGTGGATAGGATTCATTTAAATTTGTGAAGTGTTCTTTAAATAGAAATGTCTTCAGTTCTTTCCGAAATGTTTGAAGATCTTTTATTTTGCGGAGTTCTAGCGGGAGTTTATTCCATAGGGTGGGGGCTGCATAAGAGAAGGCTCTTGAGCTTGTGGTCTTCTTTGTTTTCCGGATGGATTTTTTTATTTCTAGTGAGTAGGTTGCGTTTTGTCTGCGGGTTCTAATTTCTTTTGGAGCTTGAATCAGAGTGGTTAAATGTGAGGGTGAGATGCCGTTTGTTATTTTAAATGTGGTTAGCATTCTCTTTCACTGGGATGTAGAAGTTATGATGCAGCTTAATATGGATGTCGTAACCACTTCACTGTTGATTACCGCTCTATTGATCATAGTGGGATAGAGTAGATGCTAGTAAAATGATGCTCACTTCAGAGATTACCTATGTGCTGGATATGTTGCCTCGCATATGTCCTAAATCCTTCAACAAAAACTTGGAATGGATATTAATTCATTTCTTATGGTGAGGTAAACCCTCATGCATAGGGTTGCAGATGTTAAAACTCTCTAGTTCACAGTGTGGTGTTGGCTTTCCAAATTTCCACAAATATCATGTTGCTGCACTGCTTAGATTTGGTGCATATTAGTTCATAGAGGCATGGCTCATAATGGAAACGGAGATGACAGTGATTATTCCCTGCAGCATTTGGTTTTCATGATTCCACCAAAGGGCACTTATGATTTTGGATAAAGGGGACGGAGTACTCATATTTTCAATCTAGGCATGTGTCAATCCGGATAATCTTTGTATTGATCGAAAATCTGTTTATTGGCCACAATGGCAGAAATCTGGCCTCTGGATAGTGGGTCAACTCTTGGATCACAATAAAACTATACCTTTTTTGACAGCATTGATCGATATGATTTGACCAATAAAATGGATTTTCAATGGCAGCAGCTCTCACACTGCCTTGCTAAAAGTTCCCTGAAGGAAGGTGATCTACAAGAGGATCCCAAAGTGCCCCTATAGTATGAAACCATGTTGGCTAGTGGACATTATCTTGGCCTTTTACAAGATGCTTAGGGATGCTGAGGTTATATCTGACTCAGTTATTTTTCAAGGTTTGTAGGTCTGATACTTCGATTAGCGAGGATCAGGTGAATTGAAACCTTTTTTGGAATCGGGTTAACCAGCCCACTTTGTCTAGTAACTTAACCCAAACTTTGTACTTTTAGGCCCATAGAGCAGTCTGGATTCTGTGTGAAATGTGGAAAGCTGGGCTGTTATCAACTGATAAATGCTGGCATTGTTCCGAGGGTACTAGTACCTTGCTGCACATGTTGGTGGAATACACTACTCTACATGTGTTCTGGACCAATGAATTGAGCCATACTGTGCTATCTTGAACATACAGGAAGCGCATTCCCCTAAGATTATTTTTAGATCTCCAGTTATTGAGGCTTCTTTGAGTAAACCTCATCAGAACTTATTCAATATTCTCATTGCATTAGCATTAAAAATGATTTTGGCTAATTGGAAAGATGAAACTCTCTTAAACTTGACATTCTGGTGGAATACTGTGTGCTTAACATGTAAATACGAGTCCACGGTTGTGGAAAAGTCAAGGATTGAGTCTTCAGTGACCAAAGTCTGGCAGCCTGTAGATGATTTCTTGCAAGTGCTAACCCCCCATTGACATTCAGGAATAAGGTTTTGGGGATCTTTAATTGGTCTCTCCGCTTCCCTCCCCTATTAGCTTTCTTAGCTGAGTTGTTTTTCTTCTTTTCTTTGTTGGTGTTGTGGATAATGGGTCCGATATTCATTTGGGCGGGTTATGCGCCATGTCTGTGCATAGCCCTGCCTGCTAACTTCTAAACCCAGATATTCCATGCCACGGCAACAGCATGGAATAGCCGGGTTCGACACCGAGTGGAGTTACCCACAGATCCTAACTGGTTAGGGGCGATATTGGACCGCTACCCAGTTAACATCCGCAGCTAGAACTAGGCAAGTCAAAAGCTCGCCTAGTTTTAGGTGCGGATTGCTAACCAGGTAGTGGTCCAATATCACCACTACCCAGTTACCGGCAATCTCCGTCCCTGCTCCGCCCCAGAATGCCTCCAACACGCCCCAATGCTAACCGGATAGCATCGGAGCATGTAGGGGACATAGACGGAGATATTCAGCAGCACTAACCATGTAGGTGCCATTGAATATTCCCATTTAATGCATTTACTCAGTTTACTTGCCTGTGAACCGTGTAAATGCCTTTTGAATATCAGGCCCAATGATTCTTTGGAGGGCTTCTTTATGTGTTAATTGCATTGTAACATTTTACGGTTTTCATGATCCTCTCCTCATATTGCACTTCATACCATATGTTTATTATTGTCAACATGAATGCATGTAATTTCACATTGCGCATGCTTTCAGACTTAGCAAAAAAGAGGCATTTCTGAAGGCCTGACTTAGTCAGGGGAGAAAAGTCAGGAAAGAAAATCATATCCAATGAGTGTACTTTAAGCTCCAATTGTAAATGATGGAAACCACAGACAGTAGCTCCCTCCAGAAACCATCCTGGGGATAATTTAATAAAGCTTTTTCCATGTGTAAAGCATGTAATACTTGTGGAAAAAAAGGCTCTTATAAAACTGCATGGCCGAATATACATCTCATACATGTCTGTTTATCTTTATCTTTATTCAGTTACTTGATATACCGCCTAGGTCGGAACATAAAAGCGGTGTACAATATAAACAATAATGACTGCTTAATACAGAAAGAAAGGAATGCCAATATCTGATAGGACAGTGGGAGGAGAGATTTAGAGAGGGTCAAAGAGAGAAAGAAAGTAAAAGGAACAAAAGACACTCAGGAGGTGGTGTGTGTGAGATTGAAAGCTAGATGAAACATATGTGTTTTCAGGCCTGCCTTGAACAGGGTGAAAGAGGTTTCAGAGCAGAAACTGAGTGGGAGAGAGTTGCAAAGAGAGGGAGCAAGGAAGAAAAAGGCAGAGGTGCGAGTATGTTCAAGGTGCACTTGAGTGGGGGAGGAGAGTACCAGACAATAGTTATGAATAGAATGCAGAAGACGGTGAGGAATGTGATGATGAAGAAGGTCTGCAAGATATTGAGGTGTGGAAGAATAGATGGTCCAGTGTACAAAGATGAATATTTTAAACTGAATCCTGAAGCGTACTGGCAGCCAGTGGAGATGGGCAAGGAGAGAGGTGACATGATGATAATGGGAGGAGGAGGTGAGAATGCCGGCCACTGTGTTTTGCAGTAGCTGGAGTCTATGGAGTTGGCATTGTGCAAGACCAGCAAGGGTGATATTACAATAGTCAATCCTTGAGGTAACGAGGGTTAGAAGAAGAGTGGTTAGGGAGGGAGAAATGAGAAAGGGCCAGACCGCACGTATCTGTCGGAGTTGGAAGAAAGTGCGGTGAGTGACTGACGAGATGTGCTTGGAAAATGAGAGGGAAGAGTCAAGAGTAACACCAAAATACCTAAAAGATGATATCACAGGGGTAACAGTAGAAGCAAGTGAAGGAGTCGGGGGGAGGGGGGAGAAAGTCCCAAAGGTTATCAAATTTGCTGTAGATTTTGAAGAGTTAAGAAAAAGAATGTTAATGGATATCCAGCCATGGATCAAGGACAAACAGGCATTAAAGGGTGTTTTGTCAGCAGTGGAAGAACTAGTATGGTGAAAAAGAATAATGTTGTCTGCGTAATAATATGTAGAGATACCAGATTGTTGCATAAGAAGGGCTAATGGGGCCAAAAAGACATTGAAAAGTAGTGGGGACAGGACAGAACCCTGACGGACCCCACAAGTCAAAGGCAAGGGGGGAAAAGTAGAGGAGGAAGACATAACAGAGAAAGAGAGAGCAGTGAGAAAGGAGCGAAATCATTGCCAATGAATACTGGAAACACTGAGGTCGGCGAGGCGCTGAAGAAGAGTATAGTGGTTGACTAAATCAAAGGCGGCAGATACATCTAAGGAGACAAGAAGAGTAGAATCACCCTGATCATGAATGACAAGCAGTTTGTTCAGAAGGGAAAAAAGAATAGATTCCCTGCTGTGACCTGAACGAAAACCAGATTGTCATGAGTGAAGAGCATTAGGGGAAGCAAGGTGAGAGGACAACTATTCAGAAAGAAAAGGGAAGTTAGAGACAGGGCACCAGTTAGTCAAGATGGAGATATCAAGGGAAGGCTTCTTGAGGAGGGAACAGACTAATGCATGCTTACACAAAGAGGGAAAGCGACCAGTGGAAAGACTTGTGTTAAGCATAGTAAGGACCGGTGGAAGAAGGGAGAGAGAAGGTTCCAGGAGACATTTGGAAGGAATGGGATCCAAAGGGCAGCTGGTCTTCGGGGGAAGACGAAAAGGTCTGGAGAAGCTCAGGGGCTGTTATTGTCTGAAAGGATGACCAAACAGAAGAAAAAAGTGGTGGCGAAGGAGGAGAAAGCAATGGTATTATACTACAGGTATTTTATTTCTGATGAAATTTCATTTGTAATCTTTTTAAGATGTTAGATGATGCAGAATATAAGAGCCTAATATATAAAAGCACTTATCCGAATAGCTGCACGCAACCAGGTGTAAGTGAACATGCCTAAATTTAAGTTGCGTTCTTTGCCCTATATGCTAGTATTATATAAAGATGCCTACCCATGTGCCCAGTTTTAAAAACACCCTCAAAGAGGTCATTCTATAAAGGGCACATGGTAAGTTACATGCTAATAATGCGTGTAAGTCTCTATTTTAAATGACTTATGTGTGTTAATGGGCCCTTAAAAGCACAATTTAGGCAGTTGATATTCTATAGCGTGTACTTTCAGTTTGGGTGTGCACAGGGATATAGTTTGGGAGGACCGTAGGTGGGGCCTAAATTTACACACATAAGTTATAAACTATTATGACTTATATGTGTTACTGATCAATCCAGTCATGGGCATTTACACTGGCCCTAGATTGGGCATAATTCTTGTGACTAGTTTATGGCACGTCTGTACACCCCCATTCTATAAAGTACACGGGTAGTTTACTTTCTAAAATAGGCCCAAGATACACTTATGAGTTTATAGAATTACCCTCAAAATGTCTGCCTTAGATGTCTAAAATTTTACCTAGATATTTCGCAGCACTCCCTAAATGAATAAATTAGATGTTTCAAATTGTGCAAGTTACATTAAGACATATGCCACTTTGCTTAATTGCCCCTTATTTTAGGCACATTTTGCATGACAGATCTATTCTGGACCATTGGTTAGAGGTATTCTCTGCTAGAGTGTTCAACTATCATCCATGTGCAGTGGATCCATTACAGGTAGAGTCCTGGAATTACAGAACCTACTATGTTCTGAGGTTAAACTTGAACCTGTATAGTTGGGTTTTTGAAAAAAATTAAAATGTTATGAGGCCTTTCGGTTAACTCAGCTCATTTATTATGGAGGTTTTAGGTCCAATTCAGAGATGCAGGTTGCGGGGCTGGACATTCTAGCGGGATGTGCAGCCCCACAAGCAATCCAGACCCTATTCCCCCTCCTGCTCTACCTGCATGGCTAGAGCGGTAGGATGGGTAGAGCCAGCAGGGGGAGGGAGGAGATGTGGTCTGAGAGGAACAGGGGTGGGCCAGCCCGGAAAGATGTAGAGGGCCGATTCAGATCACGGCCTTTTACGTCCTGCTGGATCAGAGGGGATGTGCTTCTTATTCCACTTCAAAGGTGGAATAACCAGCACTGACCCGGAGATCAGGCCTGGGGATCCCCCTCCTCCCGGGGCCAGGGCCAGGTGCAAGGGGGTCCCTACTGCCTGATCCAGGCCCCGACTGGTCATCCATGGATTGGGTGATGGAGAAGAGGGGGGTCTAAGCTGAGGGAGTCGGGACACCTGTATGGAGGATGTCCCCGCAGGCAGGCAGGAGCATGCCGGGCCGTCCCCAGGCCTGATTCTGTGTGCAGTGGGAACGTTTTGTTCCTGCCATACAGAATCGGGTCCTAACTGGCCCATCCTGCGCAGGGCCATCCAGACGGCCTGGACATGCGCATTTCGGAATCGGGCTCCACATGTATGCAAGTTGTGGTTGATGTATTTTGACTATTCCTATTCAGATAGCAGTGACAATGCTGCATTTCAATGCAATGTGTTCCTTTGAGTCAGTCCTGACTTCTGGTGACCCAGAAGCTCCTGGGTTTTCATTAGTAAGACTGTTTTGTTATGTGAGAATTTTGTGTATGTGATCCACATTAGAACTGAGTAATTGTCCTGGGAAAGGCAGAATATAAAATGTTTAAATAAAATTAAACAGCAGTTGTGCTTGTTATTGAAGATATGTCCTTTGATGAGTCCATTCAACCATATGCACTTGCTTTTGAGCCCATGCAAGGTAGTGTGACCAGGCATGCTGGTAGGTTTCCCAGTCTTCTGTCTGATCAAGAGAATGACTAGGACCCATGGCAGGCATGTTGACATCAGAGTCAGTGTAAGAGTATTAGATGCTCTAGGTCAGCGATGGCGAACCTATGGCACGCGTGCCAGCTGTGGCACGCGAAGGCCTTGCAGCTGGCACGCGTGAAGGTCCGCAGAAAAAGAAAAAGCGGGCTCTGGCTGCTGCCGCGGACGCGGCAGCATGCAGTGTCCCGCGGGGCCCCCTCCGCCCGCTAAGCCCCTCTGCAAGGGCTTTCAGATTCGCGAGGGAGACAGCGTCTCCCTCGCGTCTCTGTTAAGCCCGCAGGGGCTAATGGGAAATTTCCCATCAGCCCCTTTAGACGCGAGGGACTGATGGGAAATTTCCCATTAGCCCCTGCGGGCTTAACAGAGACGCGAGGGAGACGCTCTCCCTCGCGAATCTGAAAGCCCTTGCAGAGGGGCTTAGCGGGCGGAGGGGGCCCCACGGGACATTGCATTCTGCCGCTGCCGCGGCAGAAGCCAGAGCCAGCTGCTTTTTTTTTTTTTTAAATTTGCCATGGGGGGTGGGTTAGGACTGCTAATGGGCTAGGGGGGGGTTAGGACTGCTAATGGGCTAGGGGGGGTTAGGACTGCTAATGGGATAGGGGGGGGTTAGGACTGCTAATGGGCTGGGGGGGTAGGACTGCTAATGGGCTGTGGGCTGATGGGGGCTGTCTGGAAATGGGGTGATGGGGGGTTAGGACTGGTAATGGGCTATGGGGGGGGGGTTAGGACTGCTAATGGGCTAGAGAGGGGGGGGTTAGGACTGCTAATGGGCTAGGGGGGGTTAGGACTGCTGATGGGGAGGGGTTAGGACTTGAGGTGGGCTGTTGGGTGGGGTTAGGACTGGAAATGGGCTGATGGGGGGTTAACACTGGAGGTGGTCTGATGGGGTTAGGACTGGTAATGGGCTATGGGGGGGTTTAGGACTGATAATGGGCTATGGGGGGCTGGGACAAGAAATGGGCTGATGGGGAGGGGTTAGGTCTTGAGGTGGGCTGATGGGGTTAGGACTGGTAATGGACTGTGGGCTGATGGGGGGGGTTAGGACTGGCAATGGGCTATGGGGGGCTGACTGGAAGTGGGCTGATGGGGGGTTAGGACTGGAAGTGGGCTGATGGGGGGTTAGGACTGGTAATGGGTTATAGGGGGGGGCTTAAACTGAAAATGGGGTGATGGGGGGTTAGGACTGGAAGTGGGTTGATGAGGGGGGGATAGGACTGGTATTGGGTTGGGGGGTTGCTAGGACTGGAAATGGGTTGGGGGGCTGCTAGGACTGGAAATGGGCTGATGCAGGGACTAGAAGGGAATGGATGCTGGGTGAGGCTGGAACTAGAAGGGAGCTGGTGTTGGGGGAGGATTAGAATGGGATGGGGCTGGGAGAGTAAAATGGAGAGGGGAAAAATATTTTGTGTGGGAGGGATAAAAAATCTACAATTGGCCGGGTATTGGGAGAGTAAGTGGGGATTGAGGATGGAGGGGTAAATTTTGAGTAGATGAAATAGGAATGAGGAAAGAGCAAAAGGAGAAAGATTAGTATGTTAAAGCAGATGTAGAGAGAGAATGGAAAAAAAACCCAAGAAGACAGAAGAAAGGACAAATGGACAGCAGATGGAGAGTTAGCAGAAGACACGAAGAAACCAGAAGAAAGTGGCTGGAACAATTGCAACTGAAAAAAAATGCACAAAAGGTAGAAAAATATCTCTTTATTTTGAATTTATTAATTGGAATATGTCAGCTCTGGGAAATGTGCATCATTAATTTTTGCGCTTTGTTTAGTACAAGAGGAAATTAATATATAGTTTTATTTCTACAGTGTTGTTGTATATTCCAAGTTTGGCTTTTGGGGTTCCCAGTTTAATTATTGTCTTCCTGTTTCTAAATTGTGATTCCTTGTTTGGTAATGGTCTGTTCTGCATGTGTAACTGAGCTGAGGTATTCTGTTTATATAATTCCTATTTGACATTGCCACTTGTTCTTTCCCCAGTAGGTCATGTATTGTTGTTCTCTGAGATGTATTGGTTTAATATTTGCAGTGTTGCCTTTTGATAGGTAGAGTATGGTGCTTTGTGAGTCCTGGTAGTGCTGTTAGGATACGGCGGGTTTGCTATGGGTTCTAAATGGGCAGCGTTTGTAGTAGTTCCTAATGTGCCTGGCGGTTGGTACTGGATTATAGTAATGTAGAAACCTTTTAGTCTTTCTTTATCCATATACTCATTAAGAGGCATGTTTACTAAAAGTTAGTGTATGGTAACATTATGCAAATATTTATGCAAATGAAGCACCTTATGCAAATGGAGCTTTAATTGACGTGCTGGCACTTTGAGGAAATTCTTTGGTTTTGTGCGGCAGTTTGGGCACTCGGGCTCAAAAAGGTTAGCCATCACTGCTCTAGGTGAATCATCAGCCTTGCACCCCACCAATTAACTTTAAGATCCTTAGGTAACCCCTCTCCCTGAGATTTTGATAACTAAACTCAGCAGTCATGGTGTAAATGTCCATGCTTGCAAGAATGCATGTAAATTATAGCATTTTATAATCTAAGTGTATATTTGTGTGCTCTGCCAATGCTTCACCCAAACTCCACCCATATGCATGCCCAGCAACAAGGTATATACCATCAAGCATCACACATACATTTTTGCTGGTTGGTATTTTATAAGAGGTCAGTAACCTCTAATGGCAGTAATTTTATAAAATCAGTAGAAACATGATGGCAGATAAAGACCATGTTGCCTATACAGTTGCCCTTCTATACCAGCTACCAAGAAAGACCCTGTTCTCCAGTGAGATAAAAGGAAGGGCTTGCCTGGAAGTCAAACCCAGGGCCTCTAAGCAAGGGCCATACCCTTAGACCAACAAGTCATTGCTTGGATGTGACAGCCTATGCATGTAAATGACCTTTTATAATATATCAACCAGTGCAAACATATATTCTTTGGTATGAAGGTGCATACTTTGCCAATAGGCATAGCCATGGGCATGGTCTCGGCAGAGCATGGGTAGAATTTTTATATGCACAAGTAGATTATGAAACACCTTAATCCATGCACATATGTGTATAAAGTACTCATGGTCATTTACACCTGCTGGCAAGCAGGTATAAGTGATCACGCCTACATTCAAAGCACTTTCTCTGTAACATATGCTACCAAACTTGCCAACTACACAAGTCAACACTTCAAACTATAGCTATACATAAATTCTACCAGGTTAACTTGAGCTGCATGCCAATTTCTCCCCCTACTGTATTGTCTCTTTTTAATGTACGCAGTTTAACTTAGAATGTATTTCTTCTTGTTTTAATATACTCAGTTTAAGTTACAATGTAAACCGCCTTGATTGAAGGATAAGGCAATATAAAAGACTGGTTAAATAAATATGCATTTCCCCTCGCACACATACCCTTCTGCCATTCATATACACCTCACTACATACATACCACTCACTCATTCACATTCAAGCCACCAAGTTACTCATTAACTATACATTCACAGACTCACTGAAACACACACCCCGCATATCCACTCACTCAATGAAACACAGCTTTGTGTGATGCGTAAAGCATGCACTTTTTATCCTTTTTTAATTTGTTTAGTATAGCAGTACTCTACTGAGACTATAGCATTATGGGCATTCACTCCCATCTTCCCCCATTACTAACCTTCTTTCATCTAGCACAACCATTGTACTGCTTAGCCAAGAACCATAAACAGTGGTTTCTCCCAACATCTAGTATGTATGCATGAGTCTGGCCTCTAGATGTCACTGTGCTGCAATGTCAGTGACTTCCTCCACTGTCCACCCAAGTTTGTGAATGTTGCCTTCATAGCACCCCCAGACCCAGCTGGCCCTAGGAACAGAAACCAGGCTCAGGAATCCCTGAAGGCAGAGCACAGCACTGCCACCAAACCAGAGGACTAGCCAGTTCCCTTTTTTTTTTTATTTCTCTCAGACTCTCTCTCTCTCTGTTGCCTTATTACTTACTTCATCCCTCATTCACTCTGCCTATCTACCTCTAGACTGGCACACACACACACTGATTTCCACAAGCAAATAACCTAAGCCATGAAATAAAATTGTATATTAACAAAAAAAATATGATAATTCGTAAATACTATTGTTTAAATGTATTTTACACCCTGGTTTATTATTTGCAACTCATTTTGGGGTTCCTTCAACAATAAAATGAGAACTCAAGTGTAACTAAATAAATAATTTCCAGTCTGCTGACAGCCGGAGAATATTTATTTCCATAGTGATGCTGCAATGCTTTTGTCCTACAGGACGCCAGTAGCCGAGCGCAGTACAGTTGGATGTGATTTTATTAATAATTTCACATTTTCTTACTGCTATGTATTTGAATGTGTTCACAGGGTATCAGGTTGAATGACAGCCAGCTCCAGATCACATTACAATATATTTCATTTCATGGCATGAAAAGTAAAACCTAAAACAACTCAGTTCACATCTGCAGATTACAACGGTTGTTTGATCACAGAAGGAAATAATGATGGTTAATTGGACCAGAAATTATTTTATCTTGCAGAAATAAAGTGGCATTTTTAGTTCCCCATGCTTTGGAAGAGTGCTGAATAGATTTTAATGATTTGGCTTAAATCAGGTGGGCTTTACTTTTATTGATTTCTTTCGCTGAAACTAGCTGCTTATTAAATTAGTAATGCAACAGCTACAGCCAATATTCACAGTTTTGAATTTCACACCAGAAAAGCGCTGAATTATTTGGAGTGTTCCTTAAAGAAAAGAAAATGCTTTGTTAGAAGTTAGTGTTAATACTGCCCAAACTGAGGCTTTCAGAATGAGGAGATATGTTTTCACTGGAGCTGTTCAAACAATTAATTAATGCTGTAAAGGGAACTGGAATTAAGGGCCCCTTTTGCTAAGGCTTAATGCGTGCTAACAGGCGTTATGGTGCTAGGAAAAAACATGAGCTGCGGAGGTTCATAGTGTTTGCTAACACCATTAGCACATACTAAGAGTTAGTTAAAGGGACCCTTAGTGTTGGGGGAATAGGGGTATAGTAATCAGTCAGGACCAGTCTGAGAGCCATTTTCAAAAGATTTCCTTTCATTCTATGCTCACATGTAGCCTCCTCTTTCTGATGTCTTATAACAGTACAAGCAGATGGTTTAGCGCATCTCAGGTAGCAGAAAAACAATGAAGATCACACAAAGAAAAAGAGACTCCAAATTCATAAGAACATAAGATATGCCATACTGGGTCAGACCAAGGTCCATCAAGCCCAGTATCCTGTTTCCAACAGTGGCCAATCTAGGTCATACGTACCTAGCAGTTTCCCCAAGAGACACAAGTTCCACAATGCTTGTACTGGGTCAAGCATTGATATCTTCGGTCACTTCTTAATAATGGTTTATGGACCTTTCCTCCAGGAACTTGTCCAAACCTTTTTTAAACCCAGCTACACTAACAGCCTTTACTACATCCTCTGGTAACAAATTCCAGAGTTTGATTACACGTTGAGTGAAAAAATATTTTCTTTTATTATTTATTTATTTTTTATTTATTTAGCTGTATTTATATCCCGCTTTTCACCGGGTCAAAGCAGTCAATTGGGAGATACATTTAACACGAGGGGATATGACACACATACGCTAATACTTACAGGGAACATGGGCAATGGAGGGTTAAGTGGCTTGCCCAAAACCACAAGGAGTGCCTATAGGACTAGAAATCCCAGTCCCTCCGGCCTGAGATTGCTGTCCCCAGGTGGGACTTGAACCCCCGGCCCTCCGGCCCAAAGTACCTTGTCCTAACCACTAGGCCACTCCTCCCTAATTAGTCTTAAATAGCTTACCCTGTAGCTTCATTGCATGTCCCCTAGTCTTTCTATATTCTGATAACGTAAACAATCGATCTATGTTTACCTGTTCCACTCCGTTCATTAATTTATAGACTTCTATCATATCTCCCCTCAGCCATCTCTTTTCCAGGTTAAAGAGCCCTAACCTTTTTAGCCTTTTTTCATAGGAGTACCCTTCCATCCCCTTTACCATTTTGGTGGCTCTTCTCTGAACCTTTTCTAATATTGCTATATCCTTTTAAAGATACGGCGACCAGAATTGCACACAATATTCAAGGTGCGGTCTCACCATGGAACGATATAGAGGCATTATAATATCTTTTGTTTTATTTTCCATTCCTTTCCTTATGATACCTAGCATTCTATTTGCTCTCTTGACCGCCGCTGCACACTGGGCCGACGGTTTTATCATGTTATCCACAATGACGTCTAAATCTTTTTCCTGGCTGGTGGTTCCTAATGTGGAACCTTGCATCGTGTAACCATAGTTTGGGTTGTTCTTCTCTTGTTGCATAACTTTGCACTTGTCCACATTAAATTTAATCTGCCATTTTGATGCCCAGTCTTCCAATTTATCAAGATCCTCTTGCAATTTTCCACAATCCTCTTGGGTTTTAACAACTTTAAATAGTTTTGTGTCATCTGCAAATTTGATAACCTCACTCGTTATTCCACTTCCTGGGTCATTTATGAATATGTCAAAAACAGCGGACCCAGCACAGATCCCTGGGGTACACCACTATTCACCTTTCTCCATTGGGAAAATTGGCCATTTAGCCCTACCCTCTGCTTTCTATCTTTTAACCAGTTCCTGATCCACAGTAGTACACTGCCTCCTATCCCATGACTCTTTAGTTTTTCCAAAAGGCTCTGATGAGGGACCTTGTCAAAGGCTTTCTGAAAGTCCAGATACACTATATCAACGATTCACCTTTGTCCACCTGTTTATTCACACCTTCAAAAAAAAATAACAGATTAGTAAGACAAGATCTTCCTTGTCTAAAGCCATGTTGACTGTCTCCCATTAGGCCATGACTATCTACATGCTGAGTAATTTTATTCTTTATGATGGTTTCTACCATTTTTCCCGGTACTGATGTCAGGCTCACTGGTCTGTAGTTTCCCGGATCACCCCTGGAACCCTTTTTAAAAATTGGTGTTACATTGGCGATCCTCCAATCTTCAGGTATTAAATTCTGTTAGCTTTTCATGAAGGCAGAGCACATAGTGGTGATGTTCCCAGTTTGGATGATTTTATTTACAAGGTTCATGATAAGATCCAGCTTTCCATGCTTCTTTCGCATTTATTTTTTTCAATTCAGCCCACACCTTTTCATTAGTAGCTCAAGGTAGCCTATTTATTCCTTATAAAATAGGTCCACCTATACCTATCCTCTGAAATCCAAATATCGACATTTATTCCTCCTCCAGAAGGACATTCCAGGCATCCACCACCCTTTCAGATACTGGTTATCAATCTTCCCCTATTTTAGCTTCTAATCATCACCTCTAGTTGCACAATTTTCTGTTGAAACAGGTTTGCATTCTGCACATTAGTACCAGGCTTCATTGAACTGGGTGAGGCCACTGGACTAGCTGAGGTCTGACAAATTCAGCACCTGATTACTCATACAAAATAAGAACATAAGATATGAACATAAGAACATAAGAAATGCCATATTGAGTCAGATCAAGAGCCCATCAAGTCCAGTATTCTGTTTCCAACAGTGGCCAATCCAGATCACAAGTACCTGTCAGGTTCCCAAAAAGGTACATAGATTCCATGCTGCTTATCCTGGGGTAAGCAGTGGATTTCCTGCTCCTCTTTAATAATGGTTTATGGACTTTTCCTCCAGGAATTTGTCCAAACCTTTTTTAAACCCAACTACACTAACAGCTTTTATTACATCCTCTGATAACGAATTCAAGAGTTTGATTACATGTTTAATGACATTTTTTTCTCAATTAGTCTTAAATGTGTTACATTATAGCTTCATTGTGTGTTCTCTGGTCTTTCTACTTTTTTGAAGGAGTAAACAACTGATCTATGTTTACCTGTTCCACTTCATTCATTATTTTATAGACTTCTAACACAGGCCTTGACAAATTTTCTTGGGATCTGGGAGCCAGCCTAAAAATCTAGGAGCCAACCACCGACACCTAGGTCACAGCGTTTGCCCCTCCTCCCCCAAAAAGATATATTGCAGTTATTTTTTTAGGTTATAGGAACAATGCTCATATTAATTGCTTTTCTTAACAAAAAGCTAGATGAGTAAATGAAGACAAGCAACATTCAGCTTCTAACAGTACTATGTCCTAAGCACAGTACTGCTAAGAAGCAATTAGCTGGATGCAGCAAGGTATGCTGCTGTTCGTGCAAGCAATAGTGTGGTGTTTGCGCAGAATAAACAATATGCAAATACAGCAGCATACTGTGCATTTAAATCCATTTCAATGGATAATTAGCTATGCAGCGCAGATGCAGAGAAGTGTGCAGACCAGAAGCCTGAGGAGGCATTAAAGGTTAGTTCATAGCTCTGCAGTCAGTGCTGGTGAGGAAGTTATGCCTCTTTCTTCAGTCTTCAGCACCCACAACTGCTTTCTGGTTATGCTGAAGAGTGTGCTGAAAAGAAATGTCAGGGGACGTGTGTTAGAACAATGTTATCTGCATGTATCTGGCGCATATACAGCAATATCGATGGTTGTGAACACAGCCATTATTCTAAGCAGAATCTCTGTTCAGAATACTATTGCGCTTTATGTGCCAGACAACAGTGCAGCAGATGTGCACAAGTGCCAGCCTGTGGTACTTTTGTGCGCAAGATATAGGTGCTAACACAGACCCTTGTGCACAGCTGCCCGGCTTGTTCTCCATGTTTAGCACACAGCTCATCTGCAGGCTTTTTGCTGATAGCATCGCTGAGCAAAACGTCTGCACTAGACTTGCGTTAGGAAACCCGACATGCTAGAGCTTTAGCTCTGGGCTCTAGCACAGGATTTCTGCATAGAGCTCAATATTTACCCAGAAGAGACAATCTTAACATCCATTTAGGTCTACGATTCCAGCTAAAGTCGAGGGGTTTTTTTTGTTGTTTTTGTTCATTGGTTTAGAACATCTATCTCCTCTCAAATTCTCAGGAACAAAACAGCCATATTAGGCTATCTGCATGTCAGAAGGAGAACAAACTAATGTCAGACTTAAGCACAGGATGTATGCGCATAGCAACTGAGGATTAAAATTAAATTAGGTTTACTGGTAAATGTATTTTTTCAAACAAAATATTATCCAATAGGAAGATATTTCTAGTGCACTTAAGGATGTTTACTGTCCTGTCTAGAATAGCTGAAGGGCCAAAGTAACATAGAGAAAACTTTAAAGACAAACTTCAGTGATATCTTAAGGTGATAATTCTACCATCAAAGAAGTAGAAAGTTTGTCTTTAACATCTAAGTTACCTCAACCCTTCAGATAGGACATTAATACCGATGACTGCACTATAAGGAGAGAGCTACAAGTTGATTAGGAAAAGTGACATCTAAGAAGCCAGTAAGGAGGAATCATACACTGTGGGTTGCATAACTTAGAAGAAGCAGGCTCTCCCCGACACGATGTTCTTAAAAAACAAAAGGCAAAAAAAGATAATCCATAAATTTATAACATCATTCGTAAAAAAGAACCAATACCTGGCCTTCCAAAAGCTGGTAACCCTCCATGTGATAGTTTTAGGGGTAGGGGTGTTCCAGAAGCATACAAAAAGCCAGTGGATCAAAGCATACACATGGAGATAACAAAGATATATGACACAAAATGTGGGGAGGCAGAACAGAATAGAAAAGGAGCCAAACTAAAAAAATGTAAGGAATGAAAGCAACAGAGAAACAGAATGAATCCCCCCCCCCTCCGAATTACAATAAAAAACATAAACCAAACAGAGAGAGACCGCGTGTAAAAAGGGAAGTGAGCAGGCAGGCATCTTTGGCTAGGACAGGGACAGGGACGAGACCAGTACACGCAGGTGCAATGAATGAGCAGGAGCCCTGGCCACTCCGGAATGGGATGACAGCACACCGCTACAGCAGAGGAAAAAAGAGCACTAGGCAGTGCGCTGCCATCACTGTCACCACAGCCACCTATGAAGCCTCCTGAAAAACAAGTTACCACCTTCCTGGTCATGCTCTCATTTACTGAAAGAAAAAGCTGGTACTCCAACAAGTTAAGATTCGCCCTCTGCTCCACATCATAGCCCGTACTGCCATGGCTCCTCTTGCGCTTGGTAGCTCTGGGGCTCATGGTGTCAGTGCCTTCGTAAGAGTCTTACGCGAACCACTTGCTGAGGAGGCTGGGCTTCTGTTGAGATGACATTTGGGGCTTGGTGTTCACAGCTCTCGGTGAGTGGCTTGCACTGCAGGGGACAGAGGAAGCTTGCTGATTGGCCAGCTCTGGAAAGGGGAGAAACAAAGAGGGGAGGAGGAGCAGCGCGCGCTTGGGATCCCCACGGGTAGGCACCGGCTGTCCCAGCCACGATCAGCTCACACCAGCTAGCACTTCTGCCCATGTGCTCTGAGCCCCAGGCACCAGGGCTGATTTTCTCATTGCCATAGCAACCTGGCACCTGAGGTATCATGATCCCTGCTCTAACATATCTCCCCTCAGCCATTTTTTTCAAAGTTGAATAACCTAACCTTTTAAGCCTTTCCTCATAGGGGTATCCTTCCATCCCCTTTATCATTGTGATGCCTCTTTTCTGTACCTTTCTATTTCTGCTATATCCTTTTTAAGATATGGCAACCAGAATAGCACATAATATTCAAGTTGCGGTCGCATCATGGAGCAATACAGAGGCATTATAATATCCTTGGTTTTATTCTCCATTCCTTTCCTTATGATTTCTAGCATTCAATTTGCTTTCTTGACTGCCTCTGTATTCTGGGCAGAGCATTTCAACATATTATCGATGATGATACTTGGTGGTGAGACATCCAGGTAGAGATGTCAGAGAATATTGACAAAATCACCACAAATTTGCAAATAATCAACATATGTCCAAATCCACAATGCAAAAAACCACTTAAATTAATTTAATAAATATACTCACTTATTAATAATATGTAATCACATACCATATAAATGTTCTAATTATTATGTCTATGTTTATTCATATTTGATATACCGCCCTTTATGACATCAGGGCGGTTTACAATGATATCTTCAATTACAGGTTAGCTCGAAGCCAGAAGAAGGAAAAACTGCAATTTTTACAGGAAAGAGGAAATGTCAAGAAGCGCAGAGACAAGACAAAGAGGAGATCAGACAGACATAGATAAACCAGGTCAGCCATGCACATCCGAGAGGTTATAAGCACTGGTAAACAGATGAGTTTTCAAGAGGGACTTGAAAGTGGAGTAGTTTTGTTCAAGACAAAGAGATGTGGGCAGGGAATTCCAAAGGGCAGGATCGAGGAAGAAAAAGGCAGAGTGACGAGTGGATTGGAGATGTGCGCGTGAGGGGTGTGCTATAATAGAAAAAAATTATTACACTTAAAAATCTTATGTTACATCAAACAGTATTATTCTTAATTACATAACCCTACAAATTAGCATAAACAGAAGTCCCCACAAATAATATCAAATTTTCTATTATCAATAACAACACCTTTCAATGTAAACAAAGCATTCAAAATAAATTTTCTTTGCCTAATTTAACATATCTATCACTATTTCATATATTAAATTTATACATATGAAAATAACATTTCATATTCCTCCTTTCATATTCCAAAGATTTCATATTCCCCCAAACATCTCATATACCAACTATTGACCATGGTATTTCACAAAATAGAATCTTCCACTTATCGCCATCACCCAATCATCCAGCCAAAGAAAACACAGATGCTGGACGTATCACCATGCAGGTGTCCCTCGTTGCTAATCACGGAAAACACCCCTTATAGATGCCTTAAACGGTTACTTGATGTAAACAAACCTGTTCTTTGAATACTATGGGCTCAATGACATTATATAACCTCAATTAGCGCATCCTACCACTCCTGACCTCTCAGATCACCCCCGCTCTTTTCACTCCCTGTATATGATAACCACTTCGATATGTGCATAGTTTATATCTTAACTTCAATCTATCCCATATTTATCTCCAAGTTGCCATCCCATTTTTAATGTAAAAACAATTCTTATGTAATTGTTATGTTGTTCATTGTAAACCATTTTGGACAAAGGCGGTATAGAAAAATTGTTAAATAAATAAATATTTCCTTTGTTTATTGGGTTCACCCCCTTCTTAATGGTATTGAGGACTTTATGATGGTGCTGTAATAAGATATCATTTCCTTTTATATGTTTTATCTATTTTATTTATGGTGCATCATTTCTGTAAAAGAGTTTGTTTTCTTCGATTGTGTGTAAAAAATTACATTAAAAATAAATGTAATATATATATATTTGTTAAACAATTCTGCTTTATCCTCATCAACCTCTATGTTTTCCTCTCCATTGAGTCTCATAATGCCACCTTTGCACTTCGTCCTGTCACTAACACATCTAATAAAATATCTTTTCTACATGTTTTACTGTATTGGCTAATTTTGTCATCCATTAGCATCTTTGCTTTCCAGACTAGTTTACCAGCTTCCCTTAGCTTCTCCAGATATTGTTGTTCATCGTCTTCTTTCTGTGATCTCTTATAATTTATGAAAGCTAACCTTTTTCCTTACTTTTTCAGCTTCTTCATTTTAAAACATAGCAGTCTCTTTTTACTCTCTTATTTATTTTCCTTACAAAAAAGTTTCCCCTTTTACTTTTGGCCACTGTTCTACTTCCCCCAGATGTTTCCATCCTGCTAACAACTCCATGAGATATTCCATCATCTTTGCAAAATTAGTTTTCTTGAAGACTAGGACCTTTGTTTTGAATGAACCATTTCCACCTGTGTCCTAATGCTGAAGCTCACCATCAGTGATCACTGCACGTTGGATGATCAAACACTACACCATCAGACACACATATAAATACGGTCTCTCAGATATGTCACAACAGAAAGAAGGTTCAAAACCACCATTCTAAACTAACCCAGAGTGCCTTCTCATTCCCTTTTAATCTCTGCAGTTCTGTGGCTTTAATATTATTATTTGCATACTTCGCCACCCCTCCACCCTTTATTCCTACCCTAGTTTTTCTGAATAGATCATAGCCTGGTATAACTATAACTCAATCATTGTTTTCGGTGTACCATGTCTCTGCAATTGCCATGATATCCAAGTCAGCCTCCTTTATTACAGTCCTGAAGCAGGAACTTTACCACCCCTTTTTACCTTATCTATACTATTTTGTAATGGTTTACTTACCTGAGAGCTTTTACTACCTGGGGAGGCTTTGTTCACCCATCCCTGACAATCCTAGTTCAAAACACCCCTCATTAAATTAGTCAGTCTGTTGTGGAAGATGCTTCTCCCTTTTTCAATATGTGGATGCCATCTCTGATCAGCAGCCCTTGGGAAATCATGCCATGTTCCAGGAAGCTAAAATGTTCTCAGTGATACCATCCACTCAGCCAAGCATTCATCTCCAGGATGTGACCCTCTTGACCTCAGCCCTAAACTTCACAGGGAGGATTTGGGTGAAGACATAGAAATCCCCAGAAGAGTATTACAGACCTGGCTGTCTAGGAATAGCCTAATGGTTAGAGTAGTGGGCTACAAACAGGGAAACCTGGTTCAAATCCCACTGTTGCTTTTATTGAAATTGTACTGAGTACTGGGGTTGATGGAGTGGTTTCTCCTCTATACCTTTGGATGGTTTTCAGCCAAAACAAGCACTTTTCAGGTGCCTAGAGCATGTCTAAACTTAGTTGTGACATTTCTGAGATCAGGCAGGGACATCCAGTATCTTGGGAACACCCCAGCCACGCCTTCACTATGCCTCCATTCAGATTTGGACATACTCACCCTGGAGACATCCACAGATGTGGCTTCTAAAATGGTTCTGGAGACGTCTCTATGCTCATTTTCGGACGTCCAAAGCATGAATAGGGCTTCCAAAATGACCTCCATGGTAACTACAGTATCTTCCACACTTTAGTAAAAAGGCCCCAAAGAAATAAGGATACTGTTTGAGACTGAGAGGTCATTTTTCTGCCTTCCAGAATTTCTTTTACATAAGATCATAAGAAATGTCATACTGGGTCAATCCAAGGTCCATCAAGCCCAGTATCTTGTTTCCAACATTGGCTAATCCAGATCACAAGTACCTGGCAGGTTCCCAAAAAGGCACACAGCTTCCACAATGCTCGTCCAAGGGTAAGCAGTGGATTTCCCAGATCCTCTTTAATAATAGGTTATGGATTTTTCCTCCAGGAACTTCTTCAAACCTTTTTTAAACCCAGCTACACTAACAGCTTTTACTACATCCTACGGTAATGAATTCCAGAGTTTGATTATGAGTTGAGTAAAAACCTTTCTCTTATTAGTCTTCACTGGGTTACATTGTAGCTTCATTGCATGTCCTCTAGTCTTTCTACTTTTTGATGGTGTACCGATCTATGTTTACCCACTCCACTCCATTCGTTAATTTATAGATCTCTATCATATTCCCTTTCAGCCATCTTTTTTCCATTTTGAAGTACCCTAACCTTTTAAGCTTCTCCTCGTAGAGGTATTCTTCCATCCCCTTCATCATTTTTGTTCCTCTTCTCTGTACCTTTTCTAATTCTACTACCGGTATATCCTTTTTAAAATATGGCTCCACATTAGAAACCACCACCAGGAAAAAGATTTAGGCGTCATCATGGATAACATGTTAAAACCCTCTGCCCAGTGCGCAGCGGCAGCCAAGAGAGCAAATAGAATGCTAGGTATTATAAGGAAAGAAATGGAAAATAAAACAAAGGATATTATATGCCTCTGTATCATTCCATGGTGAGACCGCACCTTGAATATTGTGTGCAATTCTGGTTGCTATATCTTAAAAAGGATATAGCGTTATTAGAAAAGGTACAGAGAAGAGCCACCAAAATGGTAAAGGGGATGGAAGGATACCCTTATGAAGAGAGGCTAAAAAGGTTAGGGCTCTTCAACCTGAAAAAGAGACGGCTGAGAGGAGATATGATAGAGGTCTATAAATTAATGATTGGAGTGGAACAGGTAAACATAGATCAATTGTTTACGCCATCAAAATATAGAAAGACTAGGGGACATGCAATGAAGCTACAGGGTAAAATATTTAAGACTAATAAGAGAAAATATTTTTTCACTCAACGTGTAATCAAACTCTGGAATTTGTTACCGGAGGATGTAATAGAAGCTGTTAGTGTAGCTGAGTTTAAAAAAGTTTTGAATAAGTTCCTGGAGGAAAGGTCCATAAACCATTATTAAAGGGGGCCTGAGATATCCACTTCTTGCCCCAAAACAAGCATTGTGGAACCTGTGTCTTTTGGGAAAACTGCTAAGTACTTGTGACCTAGATTGGCCACTGTTGGAGACAGGATACTAGGCTTGATGAACCTTGGTCTGACACAGTATGGCATATTTCCCAGTCTTATGTTCTTATGACATGCTACCACATTCATGCTCATTAATTAATAAAAAGCTCCCACTGCATAAATAGAAGACCTATGGTAAATAATACCTGTTAATGTGTGTTAGCATACTCCAACATGGCATATGCTAATTAAGAAGTAAAGGAAAAATAATAGAGTCCTGTGAGACCCAAATTCTTCTGTAACTGACTCAGAGTGAAACTTATTAACTGTTACAAATTGTGAATGCCCTGTGCAACATGAAGTAGCTTTTTTTTAAAGTGCCTTTCAAGTCAATGCTGACCCATCAGTCTCTGGGTTTTCTTGGCAAGGTATGATGAGAAGTAGATTGCTAGGCCTTTTCTTCATAGATTATGGAGAGTAAAATGAGTTGCCCAAAGTCACAAAAAATGCCAGTGGAACTGAATTCTGATTTCTTGGGTACAAGACTGTTGCTCTAACCACTAGACTACTCCTTCCAAGTAGCTTAGGCTAGCTTAATTAAAGCTTTACCCCACGTCTCCAGCACAATCAAGTAAAAGACCATGATGCAATCAAATGCTGATGTTAAGCCCAAAAGTATCAGAAGACAATTATTGCCTCTTTGTCATGAAAAGGTGTAAATAATCTGCTGTGGCCAGCAAACTTGTTTCTGTGCCATGGCTGATGGTCGTAATGAAGCTCAGGGTCTAGACTGAGCCTCTTTAATGAATGGACATATAACATTAGGAAACACGCCTTGTTGCAAGGTGCATTGACTATGAAGATAGGAAGACTATACAACTCTTCCCTAGTAGCCTTTGTCAATGATGCCTGACAAGGTTCTGTAGAGTGGTAGTAGGTCACATAACACACATTAGTTTCTCCACCTCCAAAAATCGAAATTCATTCCAAACAGATTATCAGATGTCCCCGATTTTCAGGGATTATACCTAGAGTTGCCAACTTTTTGAAAGGAAAAAACCTGCCACCTGCGGCTCCTTGCCTCCCGCCTTCTGGTCCGCTCCTGCCCCACCCCCAACAAATAACTGCAGAGAGGGTAGCAGTGCAGGCTTTGGTATCTGCAGGCCATATCAAAGTGAAGGAGGGAATACAAGAGGTTGAATTCTTCCGCATCCATTCAGTCGCAGACCCCCAATACACATATGGTCACCCATATGGTATTAGATCCAAATATATATTCTGCATCCACAGACTCCCCCACCCCCTCCCTTCCCCAACAATCTGTGCACAGCAAAGCTATGTCACTTTCCCAACAATCTGTGCAGAGCAGAGCTAGGTCACTTCCCCATAACAGCTAACAATACAAAACAAAGATCTCAATTACAGCAATATAAACCCTCCGAGTCTCAGGCCTATTGGAAATTAGTGCAAAATAAATCCTTCAGAGCCAAGAGCAAATCTACCATGCGAGCACTAACACAAATCTACCATGTGAGTACTAACTCACCCAAGGACTCTATAAGGAAAAGGCAGCACTGTAAATATTGCAGTGGGTCCTCAAACATCGGTAAATCTATTAGGAAAGCTGAACAAACCAGATTACTACACATTCTTAAATAGAAATTACATGCTAACAGAATACTAGAGTTACCAAGTTACCTGGTTCCAGGAATGAGATTGTAAACCAGTCCTGGATTTCAGAACATCTCATTCTGGTGCATCTCATTCTGGTGCATTCTGGGGAATCTTCAGCACTGATTTAAATCGGTAAAATCAGGGACAATAAATACCATACTGCATTGCAAGGCAAAATTAAAATCAAAAATCTCAATCCTGGAACTGGGTAACTTGGCAACTCTGGAATACCCAACCTTACTAACACATGCAGAACACAGATGGACCTTCGCCAAATAAAAAATAAGTTACCAAAAAGTGAAAATAGAAATATGTATACAAAAGTGAAAATGAAACTTCAAAAAGCCAGAGCCTGCATGCAATGCAACGCAACAGCAGAGAAACATAAAGAGATGCATTCCCCCTGTACTGTACAAAAAATAGATGTCAAGACTGGTGTTAGGAGGACTGTAACTAGGGCAATTGCTCTAGACCCCCAAGACAGATAAGGCCCCCAAACCAGTCTTATGCTGAAGAAGGAACAGCTTGCAAATAGGGTTTGGAATCCCCTCCAAATTTTTGGCAGGGCTGGGCCCTAGCCATGTCTAACAACAGTCCTGGCAGATGTACATTCCAAAAACTGACATATTCCAATTACTAAATACAAAATAGAATTCTTTTTTTCTATCTTTGATGTTGGGGCACTTTATTTTTTAAATTGTTTTTGGTCCCAGCCTCTGGTGTCTATTTTCCTCTGTCTTCTCTTGCCTCTCTTTTCATGATCTCCTATTCATCTGCTATATTTTCTCTCTCCTCCTGCCTTTACTTGCTCCCGTAGGTCAGTCTCTAACACTGATTTCCTCTTTTCAGTTTTCCTTGGATTATTTTTCTGTTTCTCTATCCAAATTTCACTCCTCCTTCTTACCAACCACTTCTTTTTTTTTTTACCTCACCCGAACCCTTCCAGTCCCCCTCTTTCTCTCCTTTCCTAGCCTATTTCCCAGTCTTTAACTAATTCTCAACTTCTCTCTCTCCCCATACCCTATCCCTATCATCCCCATGTCCATCATCTGCCCTCTTCTACCTGTCCCTATCCTTCTCCTCCCATGTCCAGCACTTCCCCTCTATGGCCCTATCTTCCCCCTATCCAAAATCTCCCCTCTATGTCCCTATCCCCTCCCCATGTCCAGCATCTCTCCTCAGTGTGCTCCTTACCAGCATCCCTTATGCCTAGCATCTGCCCTTTCTCCCCTATTGCCCTTTGCTCAACATCTTCCTTCTATGCCACCATGTCCACCATTTGCCCTTTCTCTCCTCTCTCCTCCCTGCCCAACATCTGCCCTTTCTCCCCATCTCCCCCATGTTCTACATCTGCCTTTTCTCCCCATCTACTCCCTGCCCAACATCTGCTCTCCATTTCCCCATGTCCTGCATCTGTCCTTTCTCCCCATGACCCCCATCATGCCCAATGTCTGCCCTTTACTCCTATGTTTCCCCACCATCTGCCCTTTTTCCCCTATCCTCCCCATGCCTAACATCTGTTCTCCATCCTTCCTCTAGCAACCTTCAGCCCACTGCCTCCTCATCCCAAGGCCAGCATCTGCCCTCCGCCTTTCCCCTGTGGGCACCATCTGCCCTTCTTCCCCCCTGGTTAGCATATATCTCCCTGTCCCACCCCCATGTCCAGCATCCTTCCTCTGGCCCCGGGGTCCAGCATCTTTCTCCCTGCCTCCCCTTGTGCAGCATCTGGCCTCCTGTGTCCAACATATACCCTCTAACTCTGGCCCCCCTCCCCCACCGATGCCCAACATGCCCACTCTCCCATCTTACCCCCAAACTGCCACCACAAGCAGAAGCGCAAGGTCTCGTTTCCAGCGTGCTTGTCTCTGCCAGTCCTGGCCCCTTCTGATGCATCAGAAGGGGGCAAGACCAGCAGAGACAAGCGCGTTGGAATCGGGACCCTGCACTTTTGCTTGGGGTTTTTTAAAATTTCCTTTTTTAAGCCACTACTGCCACCGCTTTTGAGAGAGGCAGTGGCAGCTTAAAAAGGAAATTTTAAAAAACCCAAACAAAGCACAGGGTCCCGATTCCAGCATGCTTGTCTCTGCCGGTCCTGCCCCTTCTGACACATACTTCACATCAGAAGAGGGCAGGACTGGTAAGAAACAAGCACACTGGAATCGGAACCCCGTGCTTTTCCTTGGGGGGAGGGTTAAAGTCACCGCTGCTGCTGCTGCTGCTGTCATCGCCTGGGGGGGAGGCTGGGGGTGATTGATGCTGCCGCACCATAGAACCAGGAAAAGCGGCAGTTGCAGTGGCAGGAGCAACAGCAGCAGGTTCACTCACAAAAAAAATGGCTTTTGCATGGCTCGTTTTAACTCTCTGCTGGCAGCCGGCCTGGCCATATAAAAACCGGACAGTTGGCAACCCTAATTATACCCAATTTTTAGAATTGTATCCCCAGCGCCCACCTGTTTGTCAGTCTCTTATCCTCGATTCCAGCAATGGGGATCGAAGGGGTAGAAAAACAAATTTATTTTCAACTTAGTGATTTGACTATGTCAGTTTTTAGAATTTACTTTCTTTTTCTTTATATTTTGCACAGTACAAGGGAAATGTATCACTGTTCCTATTTCTCTGTCAATTTGACTGCTTGGAAGTGATATTGTTGCTGCCTTGGGATATACGTATATGGTGCAGGCTAATGACTCCTCTTCCCTCCTGCATATCTTGTTACTCAAATCTGGAACAAAGTGTCTCTCCCCTTCCCTCCTCCACCCACTACCACACCATTCGGATAAGTATCCCAGATTTGTCTGCAAAACATCTGGCAATGTTACCGTAGTGTGCTTTATCCAGGTAAATTTAGAGTTCTGGGCCCAATCCACTGTCACAGTGCTACCATCTGGATTTTTTTGATCTTACTTAAGAAATATTAAACAAACTCCTCACATTAAGCTATTAAGGGAGGGATCTTTACAGTCTGGAATAACTACAATAAGGATGTTATACTGCAAACAATTCCCCTTAGTCCTTTTAAGAAATAAGTCTCCATAGAGAATTTTAATGCCTTTTAATAAAGCATTAAAACAATGGGAAGGAGGGGGTTTATTCAAACAAATTAAAGCCGTTAGCAGACTGCGTTAATCCCAATGGCTGGGAGATTCAATGGCACATAACCATTTTGTGCTGCTGAATGCCCTGACACTAACCGGCTAGTGTGAGGCATAAGGGGGCAGAGTGAGGCTGATACCAGAGGTTATCCGGGCAGCTATGATATTGAGCTGCGGCCTGATTAGCCTAAACTGACTAGAATTAGGAAAAACAAAGGCTGGCCTAACTTTAGCCCGTTTTGCAATTTGGTCAGAGGCTGAATATCGCTGCTGACTGGATTGCAAAAATTCAACCTGGATATTCCATGCTGGCGGCCGGCTATGTCTCCGGCATTGAATATCTGGGTCTATCTTAAAGCAGTGACAGCCAGCCACTTTAAACGTGCTGACTGCCACTGCTGAATATTGGCCCCAATAAGTTTTGCAATTATAACCAGGGCAGTTTTTCCTAGCCAGAAAGGTGCCATACTCCAATGCAGGACTCTCATTAATACACGAGGAGCATTAGTCAATTTTAGCAGGCAACACAACTAAAATGCATACTCATCAATGCTAGATCAATTAGAAACAAAATCCCGATTCTAATTGACCTCATTCTTGATGAAGAACCTCATCTCCTTTGCATAACGGAAACTTGGCTAAACAAATCTGATGCAGTTCTTCTTAATCAACTAAGAATACATGACTATACTATTCTCAGCTGTAATAGGGACAGAAAAAGAGGTGGAGGTGTTCTTATAATAGCTAAAACTAACCTCAGTCTTTCATCAACGTTACTTGATAAGCATGATGGAATAGACATCCTCAAAATAGAAAGTCACACCATGGCTATATGCCTTATATACAGACCACCAACAGATGATATGCAGACCTTAGACACTATCCTTGAGGTTGCATGTAACTCTTCCTTGAGGAAACCTTACGTTATCTTAGGAGATCTTAACCTTGCTTCTCTATCAAACATTCAGGAACAATCCTTCCTTGAAGCAATGGAGGAAATGGGTTTTAAACAAATAATTACCCACCCTACACACTGCAAAGGTAACATCCTAGATCTAATATTCCTCCATTCACACTATACACAATTACCACAATTTATTTCCACCTACTGTGACTCAGGTCCTATGGTCCGATCATTTCTTGATACATTTCTCTCTCCCTTTCCAACACATTATTTCAGCACATACCAATAATAAACCCATAGAACAAAGATTCCGCCAGTTTAGCAAGGAAAACTTTATTGAATCACTCCTTACAAAACTAGACAATGACTCAAACAATCTCAATGACCTAGTATCAACTTGGAACTCTGTTATAGGGGCGGAAGCTAAATATTTGCCGTCAAACAAAAGACTAAGAAAAAACTCATCTGAAAAATGGTTCACTTCAGAACTTGCTACACTAAAGAAAGATCTCAGGAAATTGGAAGCTAAATGGCGCAAATCAAAAACACCTGAACTCAGAGCACAATACTTCACAAACCTCAAAGCGTATAAGGAAGCTATAAATACCGCTAAAAGACTATATCACACTAGAACATTATCAAAAGCTATCAACCAGCCAAGAGAGCTTTTTCAGATTATTAAATCACTATCCAAAGTTCCAGATCCCACCATGAACAAAACTCTAATAGACCCCCAACTCCTAGCAAACCATTTTGCTAGCAAGCTTAAACATGATATTCGTCCAGGCTCTATTATGATACCTACCACAGCAAATATCACTGAATGGAGTTCTTTCCATCTAATCTCAAACAAATAACTTCTAGAGATAATATCAAATCTCAATACAACCACCTCACTACTTGATCCTTGCCCAGCACATTGGATTAAGGCAGCAAAGTCTGAACTTGCTTCATACATTCTTAAAATAGTAAACCAATCTCTACTTCAAGGCTTCATGCCAGATGACCTTAAATACACAGCAATTCGCCCGCTTCTAAAAAATAAATCCCTTAACATCAACGACCCCTCTTCTTACCGTCCCATAGCCAGTATATCTTTCCTAGCTAAAATCATTGAGAAAGTAATTCAAATACATTTGCAAGACCATATTGACACTAACTTTCCTTTAGATGAACATCAGTACGGTTTCCGCCCTTATCATGGGGTGGAAACGTTACTTGTATCCTTATTTGACTCATTAACCCAGGGCATGGATGATTCCAAGCAGGCTTTCTTGCTAATTTTCCTTGACATTTCGTCAGCTTTTGACAGTGTAAATCACAACATCCTCTTAGCCAGGCTATCGCAATTAGGTTTAAAAGATAAAACACTTGACTGGTTTAAATCCTACATCTCTAACCGTTTCCAATATGTCCAAATTGATCATTCCCCTTCTCTCCCATTCCCACAAGAGCGAGATATCCCACAAGGATCATCTCTTTCAGCTTTACTTTTTAACATTTATCTCCAACCCATCTGCTCAATCTTCAAACGTCACAATCTAAAATACTTCATCTATGCAGATGATATCATGTTATTCGCATCCTGCGACGTAGCTAACCCTAATTACGATGTAATCGCAATTTGTATCACTGAAGCTGCACAATGGCTGCGTTCAATTCATATGGAGTGGAGGAGTGGCCTAGTGGTTGGGGCAAGGTACTTCAGGCTGGAAGGTCGGGGGTTCAAATCCCACTGGAGGACAGCAACCTTGGGCCGAAGGACTGGGGTTTCTAGTCCCACAGGTGCTCCTTGTGGTCTTGGGCAAGCCACTTAACCCTCCATAGCCCATGTTCCCTGTAAAATAGTTCTCTGTGTGCTGTGCTTTCCTGTCTAATCAATGTGTTTATACCTCAAAAATTTCCTGTCATGATTTGACAATTTCCAATCTGTAATCAAACCGCTGCTGATCGCTGGAAGTAGCAGTATACAAATGTATACTAAATAAATAAAATAAAATAAATAAATAATAAAAAAAATATGGATATAAACTTCAAAAACACTGAAGCAATTTTTGTATCCAGAAACTCTAACTTTACCCCCCCCCCCCCATCTGTTATCAATCTATTAGACATTACTCTCCCAGTCAAATCCGAAGTGAAATACCTAGGAGTTACTCTGGATAAAACCCTAAGCATGACACAGCACATAAAACAGACTGCCAAAACTATATTCTTTAAACTTAGAACTATCCAACATCTCAGACCACTTATCGACATTAGTGATTTTAGATCAGTTGTCCAGGCCTTGATAATGCCACACTTAGATTTTTGTAACGGCTTACTACAGGGTACATCCAAGAAGAATCTACTTATCCTTCAAAGGGCCCAGAATGTTACTGCCTGGATTATTTTTAAAGCCAAATTATCTGACCACATCTCTCCAATTTTATACGCCCTTCACTGGCTACCTATTCATAGCAGGATTCAATACAAAACACTAGTCACCATTTTTAAGCTCGTTAATGATATAGCTCCTTCACATCTATCAACATTAATTAGTTTTAGCTCCTTGTGAGAACAAATTATATAAGCCAAGAGTGGAGGTTAATAAGGCTTTATTTCCCCTTTAACGCAAGGGTTCACTAAGACATAAGAAAATAAAGATAGTCCTTCTTTATAAAGGGTTCCACTAAAATAAGCAGACAAACAACTGTTATAAGCTTCACAATTGATTGCAGGGTTTAACTGAGGATTCTTTCATTCCAAAGTAAATTAACCAAACGGGCAAACAGACTGTTATGAGCTTCACAACTGATTGCAGGAATTTTTTTATATTTACAGTTCTACTAAGGACTCACGGCTAGTAACAACACAAAAGCTACAATCCATAGATTCATCTTGAGGGATGGGAATAGTATTCTCAAACTCTATTTCCATGGACTCTGCGTCACTGGCTTCTCTCTGTGAATAAGTGCTTTCCCTTGTGGCTACAACTTTACAGGGTCTGTCTCTGTTTCTTTGCTTCCAGTAAGACTGTCCTGTTAAACCCTTAGGTATTGTTTTAAAAAGCTCTGCTTTGTTCCCTCTTCTCATATACTGAGCGTCTGCTTTATCAGAGCTTCTAGGAGCAAGGCTTTCTTTTAAAAGTAAAGAGCCACCATACCTTGGCTTCCTGCAGCTGCTACACCTGGAGCTTTCTCTCTGACGTACTTCTCTCTGGAGACAGGTTTTCTTATGCAGTGCTTTGCCTTCCTGAAGCCCAGGAAAACCTGGTGAGAAATCCCAACCTCTGTGCTTCTGTGTAAAGGTAGCTTTGCTATAGGAACCTCTCCTTCTGGTACCTTGTAATCCTGATCCAGGGAACTCCGATGAATGTAGGCTTCTCTCAAAGCATGGCTCCTTGGCTTTCTGTGCTCCTCTTTCAGCTGTTATTATTCTTGTCGTGCTGCTTGATCCAGCTACGTTACTTGGGCTGGGAGTGTCACTCCTTCCAGCCAAACTGCTTCTCCTGGCAGCCTCTCTCTGGACTCCATCTCTCTGTGCTCTGCCCCTATGGACTCTATCCCTCTGGATAGTCTCCGTCTGGATTCTGTCCCTCTGGGCTTGCTCTGTGTGGACTCTCTCCTTCTCCACACTCCTCCTTCCTTCTGGCTGAACTGCTGCTGGCTGAGTTCCCTCAGAATGGATTCCTCCTGCACTCCTTGCACTCCACTTCCTTCTGGCTGTCTTTCCTTTATAAAGGCATTTTACCTTTGAAACTCCCGGGCTTGCCTTCAGGTGCAGCTGGTTAACACTCATACAATCAGTGGCTGGGCATGTTGACTCAGCCTCTGTAAGATTACTCCTGCCCCCTCTAGCTGTGCTACGAGGTAATTGCATCTTCTGCACATCCACAGCTCTATGAAAGACAGGGTTTTTTTTCTAAACCTGCACCTTCCGTGGCTCCAGCCTCATGACAATATAAGGATGAAAGGAACAGCATAATTCAGATAGGACAGAGGAGGAATGAAAAAATGGGCAGTGCAAGAAAGAAGTAGGGACAGTCAATTAGACTGGGGAGAAGGGAGGTCAAAAACATGGTGAAATCAGTGAGTTTTCAGCATTGATTTGAACCTCAGAAATGAGAGTTCTGAGTGCAAGGTGCCGGGTAGAGAATTCAACAGGGCAGGGCCCAGGAAAAAAAGGCAGAGCTCCGTGTTTGTTCCAGATGTGCATGAGCAATTGAGGAGAGTGTAGACAGTGAACATGGATGGATCTGAAAAGGTGGTGAGGGGTGTGGAGAAGATTAGCCAGATATTGAGGTATTCCAGTGTGGATAGCTCGGTGAACCAGGGTGAGGCTCTTATAGTCAATACAGTACTTAAGGGGAAGCCAGTGAAGGTGAATGAGGAGGGGAGTGATGTGGTCAGAGTGAGAGGAGTGTGTAAGTATTCATGCAGCTGTATTTTGCAGAAGATGGAGGCGGCAAAGCTGATAGGAAGGAAGATCGGCGAGTGCAGAGTTACAGTAGTCAAGCCTAGAAATAACCAGTGATAGAAGAAGGGTTGTGAGAGAATGTGTGTTGAGAAAGGAACGAACTGCAAGTATCTGACGTAAGGAAAAGAAGGAATGCTGAACCAAGGAGAATAGGTGGTCTTGAAAGGATAGTGAGGAATCCAGGATGACCCCGAGGTACTGAAGTGATTGAACAACAGGGGCAGGGGAGTTGGCGATCATGCGAGCTAAAGTAGGGCAAGGGGTGTTGAAGGTCAGCCAGATAGCGACGCATTTCGAGGAATTTAGATGGAGACGATTATTGGATAACCAGATAGGGGCACGTGACAGACTGGAGTTGAGGGGAGTCAAGTCAGGGGTGTGAGAGTTAGTGTGATGGAGGAGAATAATATCATCTGCGTAAAAGTAGGCTGAGATACCAGACAAACTTGTGTGTGTAGCGGTGCCAGCACTTACTCATGTACAGTATGTGAGCTACTTTGCAGCCCTATACATGTAAATGCTGGCAGTTAACCACGGAGGCCACTTTCTTTCCATCCTCTTGATTTGAAAGTGGAAATAAAGCATAGGAGATTAAAGGAGACTAACCCCCTTCATCTCTGCAGTAAAAAGCTGGCCAAAACGAGCACTATTTAAAAACTTATGTATGCCAGGGAGCAGGCGTAAATCTGGAGATGGACATTTTTGTTAAATTTTGATATGAAATGGGGAATGCACGTGTAGATTTTTCAGCTGCCCTGGTCATGCCCTAACCTTACCCCTGACCGCCCCCTTGCAACTGCTCTAGCAACATGTAAACTGAGCCCTTTCTAAAATGGTCATTTATATGAGTAAGCCATTTTCATGTGTAAATGCCTAATTTTACACCTAGAAATTGCAAATATGGCTGCTAGTATAACCCCTTAATAGGGTGGCTTGACACTTAATGTGCGCTCATTCCCATATGTGGAGGAGTAGCCTAATAATTAGAGCACTGGCTTGGGAACCCCGAGACCAGCTTTCAGTAATCACCAGCACTCCTTGTGGCCTTGGACAAGTCACTTAACCCTCCATTGTCACAGAAAAATCCAAGTTATCAATGTCCCTGTTGAATGTACATTGCCAAATTTAAATTACAATGTTAACTGCTTTGACAGAAATGATAAAGCAGTATAAAAAAATCTATTAAATAAATAAATTAACAGATTGAAAGGCAAAGTAGGGGCCTAGTTTGGGGCAAAGGACAACATAGGTGCCAATTGTCTCTTGATAAATGCAGAAGAAATCATGTTTAGGCCAATTCACCCTCTGCATTGTGGCACAGTGATTGCCGACCCTCCAGGGACAGAAAATACATACCTGAATGTAAGTTGCCTTAAGCTATCACCGAAGAGGCAAGAAAGCAGTATAAAAAGGCATTTACCTTGAAAATTAAATGAGATGGGGTTTTTAGTCAAGAGAACATAATCCTTGGCACGCCTAAAGAACCCCTGAAGAAGGCATAAGCCTGTGTTGGGTAAGGCTTTGGCATTCACACCCAGGTGTCATTGTACCCCTGGTCAAGAATTATAAATAAAGGCTTTTCGTGTTTACCACACCTGTACTGGTTTTCGCTTGTCACGAGGTAATAGTGCTCCTCTGTTGGACCTATCTAGTATGTCCTTCCATATCACCCACTACAAGAGTTCCCTTCTTTCCTTTAGAGAGCTTCTGTGTTTGTCCCATGCTTTTTTGAATTTAGATACTGTCCTTATCTCTACCACCTCCACTGGGAGACTATTCCATGCATCTTCCATTCTTTTCATAAAGAAATATATTTGCATATTACTTCTGAGTCTATCCCCTTTCACCCTCATCCTATGACCCCTCGTAGCAGAGCTTGCTTTCAATCAAAGAGGCTCCCCTCCTGTGCATTTATGCCATGTAGGTATTTAAACGTCTCAATCATATCACCTCTGCCCTGCCTTTCCTCTAAAATATACATATTAAGATCCTTAAGTCTGTCCTCACATGCTTTATAATGAAGACTTTAGTAGCCACCTTCTGCACCAACTCCAATCTTTTTATATCCTTTTGAAGGTGCGGTCTCCAGAACTGCACACAATATTCCAAATTAAATCACACCAAAGACTTATACAGAGGCACTATCACATCCTTTGTTCTGCTGGCCCTTCCTCTCCCTATGCACCCAAGCATCCTTCTAGTTTTTGCCATCGCCTTTTCTACCTGTTTACAATCACACCTAGATCCTGTTCTTCTTTCATGGACAGAAGTACGTCACCCCTTATACTGTACCGCTCCCTTGGATTGTTGCAGCCCAAATGCATGACTCTACATTTTTTAGCATTAAATCTCAGCTACCAAATTCTAGTCCATTCTTCAAGCTTAGCTAGATCCTTTCTCAGGTTATCTACACCTTCCTGGGTGTCTACTCTGTTGCAGATTTTGGTATAATCCGCAAAGAGGCAACCCTTACCCGACAGCCCTTCCGCTATATCACTAACAAAGATGTTAAAAAGAATCGGACCAAGAACAGATCCCTGTGGCACTCCACTGGCATCCTCCTTCTTCTCAGAGTGAATTCCATTTACCTGTACCCTTTGTCACCTCCCACTCAACCAATTTCTAACCCAAGCAGTAACTTTAGGGTCCATCCCAAGGGTGTTAGTTTGTTTATAAGTCATCTGTGCGGAACAGTGTCAAAGGCTTTATTGAAATCTAAAGGCACCACATCTAGGGCTCTCCCTTGGTCCAACTCCCTAGTCACCCAGTCAAAGAAATCAATCAGATTTGTCTGACAAGACCTGCCCCTGGTAGAATGGTATGCAGCCACATACATTTCTACCAGGTACATAGTTTACAAACTACCTGCCTAATTCATGATTCTGCCCATGTTCCTCTGTAACTACTCCTCTGAAACATATCTACATGCATGTTGCATGAAAAGACCTGCCTTCTTGTCACCGTGCATATGTATGCAGTCACATAACATAATGAAAGCCTTTTTGTGCATATAAAATGGGATGTACTCGTGAAAAACATTTTATAAATTATTAAGTGGATGGCATGAATGGATGTGGACTGTGCCTTGCAGCTAGCGCACAGTAACTTACCGTGCATCAGCAGTCACCCCAGCAGATAACACGGATGGCTTAATGCTTCCTCTTCCAGGGTTTGTATTATATGTCATACAGTTAATGTACAGCCAGTGTATTGTCTTTGTGTTAAATGCATGAACAGATACAGTTAATCTCTCTGGTGTAGTGTAGAGTGGGAAAAAACATTTCATGAAGAAAACATTCATTTATTTTATCATATGTTTGTAAAGAATCTATATTAATTTCTGCAATATAATAGCAGCTGAAAGGTCTGGAATAATGAACAGTAAAACATTCAAATGCACGATGACTGAGGTTATTCTTAAAAACAAAAAATAACTGAAAATAACATGTTTTAACCTTATCAATCTTATTAATCCTTATGTGATTCTCCCTCAGATGGAAGAAAATGCTTAAATGACGAATCTATGACATAATTCATTCAGCTTTCACGTACCTTTCCGATAGCCTGGGAAGGAAATCTCCTTGGTATATGTGCCCTACAAATTGACAAACAACTTCAATATCCAGAGTTAATGAAGAGGATCTCAATCTATTTATGGTGTTCTATATTTGTCCTCTGAACAGATGGATGTCAGAACAAAAACACCAGTTAATATCAGGGCCAGTGTACAAGTACAGCACTGAGCCCTTTTCATTCCAAGAACAACTCAAGAGCCCCTCAAGAGTTTTTATAAAGATCATGTACAATATTATTCTTTACACATTTTTATTTTATGTCCTTCAGTCTGCCCTTACTCCCCAGATGCTTCTAAGTCTGCTCATGTGAACAACTTGCAGGTTCTCGACAGTTTTTCAAGGAGCTGAAAGGAATCAGGTGTATCTGAAATGATGCCATACTCTTCTGTACGCCTAGTTGATACAAAAGACTAGGGATGTGCACAGGGAAAGAAACATTGGCTCACTGTCATGTTGCTTGCCCATTTTTCCCAATGTTTGGACTTTTTTCAGTTTATTCCGCATATTCGTGTGAATGAGAAGTTTTCAACATGCACTAAATTGTTTTAATATATGCTTATCGACTTTGTGAATGTTAATTAATAGGGTGATGTGCGTTTATTTGATTTTGCAAACACAGGTATGTTTACTAAACCATGCTAACAACTCGCACGGGATTTAGCATGCAGTAAGTGTCCTGTGCTAAAGGTTGGTGTGGGACGCCCTCTAAAAGTCCCACACTAACAGGTTAGAATGCGATTGGTCAGAGAAAGGGAGGCTTGGAGTGGAATGGGGCGCTGATTGCACACTGTAGTTAGTGTGGACGTTAAGGGAATGTGCTAATCATGATTGTTGCTGTCACCATGGGTGCACAAACTGCACATAGTGCACCTACATGCCGGATGCTGCGGTGCTGTATGTTAGCAATGAGCCAACAGCAAGTGCCAGGATGCCCATGACCTCTGAAATTGGCGTGGTGCAGGTTTTGCGGCCCGATTGTAGGATAACAGCATTCCCATTAGTAACATCGCCTCTAACATTTTGATGCAGTTACTTTGCATTAGAGCCATGGGCTATAGCTCAGTCATGATTTTCTAACAAAAGCTCCCCCAGTGCTTTAAACAAAAATCATGAATACAAGCTGTGCACAAAAACTGTGCACTAACATGGGAAAGCATGTGCAGACCCATATGCTCATGCCAGAAGCATGCAAATATGGATCTGCGCTTGCAGCAGCTGTATCACCATCATACCATCGAATGTTATTCTAGGCATTGCAGTTCTGCGATATATTTATTTAGGTGCAGAATAGCATTCCTTCATAAGTTATGTGCATGCAACTCGGAAACGCCATACACAGTTTAGTACCTCGGAGGCACTTGTGCATAACATCTGCGCATACGTATCCTGGAATGCTATTCTGCACATAAATAATAATATTGCAAAATTGCTATGTACAGAATAAAATCCCATCATATGCATGCAGAAGAAACAGGCATAAAGTCCTCATCAGTGCTGACCAGAACAACGAACGACCCTTTATGCCTCTTCGGACCTTTCTTCAAAACACCAGCATTGCGCTTTCTAGTCTTCTGTGCACTTCTTCGCATCTGTGCTACATAGCTCATTGCTTCTTTACCATCCAGTTAGATGAATTTAAATGTGCCATGCATGCACTTTTCTGTTTCGGTCTCTGCATTTTTTAAAGTGCACTAACAAACCAAATGGGTGCTGATGAATACGCATCTCTACAAAAGAAATTTGAAATATGTCAGAGCTGGCAAATATGAGAGATACTACTCTTGAGGGAGTAAAGGGGAATGAATGCAAAAATCAGGGTAACAAGCTCCCCAAGTTAAAGTCAAAAAAGTCTATTTATTTTATTTATTTATAAAATGTATCACTCACCAATCCAGGAGAAATCCTTCTCTTAGTGAGGTGCACACTTAGAGCGTAATTTTATGAGGTGCCTAATTATGTGCCAATAATGTACTTAAATGTTAACATTTAAATTATTTACACATGTTAAGTGGTCACTTATGCCATAATGGCCCCTTAGAAAATACCAACAAATAGGAACGTATGTGCAATATTTACATCGCATGCACATTCACTGTGGATGTGTGCATGGGGAGAGTTTGGGCGGAGCATGGGCAGTGTGAGCAGGTACATGTGTTGGTAAGTAGTAGTAGTAGATTATAAAATACTAGAACTTTACATACATACTTGCAAAAAGTAGGTGTGCTAATTTATACCAGCTCTAGGACTAATGTAAGTCATGGCATTTTAATTTAGAGGAACATTTCACAATGGGACGTCAAAGCCAGAACATCTGAAAGAAAAGCATACACATGCAAGTTCAGGCACCATTTCAGAAATGTGGACATGACCGATATGCATGTGTATCAAACATCCATATAGACATCCCCAGAAGAGCATTTCAGAAACAAGATGCCTACTAGCATAATGGTTCAAATAATGGCTTAAGAGCAGAGTGGTCAGTGTGGGCCTTCGTGATCTAAGGCTAGTCACTTAATTTTCCATCTTCTCTACACCCTCTGGATGTTTTAAGGTGAAAACAGGCACTTTCCTGATGCCTATTCATGCCTGCAGCAGTATAAACACTGACATGCCTGCAAACATCTCTGACATCAAATGGGGACGTGTAAGTACATTGCTACTCCTGAGACATGCCTCTGCCATACCCCCGGGCCTACTTGGACATCCCTGCACTGGAAACATCTGCAAATGTCATTTGTGGAATGGCTATGGAGACATGTCTGTGCCCACGTGCACATCTTCAGATGTCCAAATCATGACTAAGCCTTTTCAAATGACCCTCTTAAGGTGCATTCTCTACCGGTTCCACTAGTATTTATAAAGTGAAGTGCTTGACTTTCTAAAATAGGTGCCTAAAATATGCAAGAGCTACAAGTGACTTTATAAAATTACCCTCGTTAAAGTATGACTAGTAGCATGTTTCCCTTCTCCTCCATTCACACACTCTGGCATGTCTGTGTAGGGGACTCGGTTGGAATGCCCATGGTAAAGTGCGTCTCAGTAGGGGATGTGTGACTGGCGGGTATAGTGTTTGTAGTGATTGATGGTATATATAGTGATTGATGGTACATATAAAGTGTATATGTATCTGGGAATCAGTGGTATGGTGTGCATATTTTTTCCATTGGAGAGTTTAGCTTTTGTGTGGAGATAGGGTGAGATGTCAGAGAGTGGGGGGGGGGAATATCTCTCTGTGACATGGAAGAGTGTGTGTGTGAAAGTGGGACGTGTTCACGTTGGTAGTATATGTCAAGGAGAGCGTTGGTGTGTGTCGGGCAGTCTGTCCATGTGTTTCAGGATATATGTTAGGATATTTGTGTATGTGTGTGTATGTTTCAGGGAGGGTGTTGGGATATGTGTGTGTTTTTCAGGTGATGTGTTGGGAGGGGAGTGTGTGTGTGTTTCAGGGGGGGGCAGGTGTATGCGTATGTATCCAGGGGATGTGAGGGGGGGGTGGCAGTGGGCATAAAGGCTTCTTTCACCCTTGCACTTTCCTCATCCCCCTCACTCACTCCCTGTCCCTCCTACCACCTTGCACTATTGGTTCTCCCTACACTTCAATACCCTCCCTCCTGCACTCTCCCTCTCCTACTCCCCCCCCCCCCACACACACACCCATGCACACCCATTCCCGTCCTTTCCCTGCTAGCCATCCTTGAACTCTCTCTCCTTTCCCTGCCACCTGCCTTTCACTCTTTCAACCTTCCCTGCCAAACTAACTCTCACTCCCTTCTCCCTTCTTGTACTCTATCTTCTGCTAATACTACTACTTCTTTAATGCTCCACCCCCATTCTCCTTTCCTCTGACCCTGTTCCTTCCCCAGTGCTGGTGAAAGGATATGAGTGCCCTAAGTGAACCTCATTGCTAGTTCCACCCCTACACCCATTGCTACCCTTCTTCAGGACATGTAACTGGGAGGGGGTGGTAGAAGAAACAGCACTGGAGGTGATGGTAAGCATTGTGGTGCGATAATAAAAAGCATTGCCACTTCTTCACATCCCTGAGAGGGACGGCAGCAGTCGCAATGGTCACCTTCCAAACAACGGTGCTCTAGGCAACAACTAGTTTGCCTAATGGTAGCGCCAGCCTTGCCCTTCTCTTATGCTCTGCCCTCTCTCGTTTCCTCTTCTAACCCTGCCACATTCCCTTACTCTCCACACATCTTCTCCTTTCCCCCTAGCTCCAGCCCTGCCTTTTCAACTCCAACACAATCTTTGCCTGTGGAACCTGGGTACTCCTGCCAGCTTTTAGTGCCACACCTCCTCTCTTCCTGCCGTCTCCTCAGTGCCTCTGTCTCTCCTTCTGTTGATAGGGCCTGGGGGCTCCCACCAATTTTTCGGTGCTGCTCCTCCTCCCTTTTTCCCTATGAGACCCATGAAGTCTCACCTGCTCTTCAGGACTGTGACTCTGCCCCTTCTGTGCCAACCAAGGATCTGGATACTCCCAATAACTCTTTACACTGTTACTTTGGGGGGGGGGGGGCAGAATGAAGCTGTATGCATTTGTTTGTTTGTGCATATGCACAAGGATGGGTGGACAAACAGACATATAGAGGAATGAACCCTTACCAACAGGCACTATTACTTAAGCAAAGCATATCTTAAAAGAGCAGAAAACTTAAAGTTTGATCTACAAAAATTGGATTTAAATTAAAGCAACATAAACTAATCAAAATGAGTGACTGCAATGATATTTACAGCTATGCACAAAGAGAAAAAGGCACTCCAGACCTGCTTGTTTATTTGAACAGAGAAATTCATTGCTTGCAACTTCATCATTGCTTGCTAAAAATACTCCACTTATAAGAGATATCAGAACCAATTAGAGCATTGATCAAACTGATGTGCAATGTTGCTTGAATTTTAAAAATGACACTGTGATAGCTGCCAAAAAATCTTCATTTTCTTTCTTCATACTTTTTTGACTTCTTTATTGCCAAATATAAATTCAAGTGAGTTACAAATAAAATTCTTGGTGATTGTCCAGTATGAAAATTTTTGACTGCCTAATGTCTTGGTGAAACAACTATAGAATAAAGGGTCATTTTACAAGCCCTATTAATCAGTTGAACATCTAAAAATTGGCTTGTAATATACAGACCCCAAAGACGTCCCCAGAGTTATTTTGCAAAGCTGGGTATATGAACATCTCTAGGAAAAGCATGTCCATGTTGCATGGGGGCATGATGGAGGCATGTCTGGAGTGTTCTGGAAAAGATACACTTGAGCACCGAATTTCAGAAACGGCGAGCATGCCTAAATCCACCAGTGGTACAGTCACATAGTAACATCGTATATGATGGCAGATAAAGACCATCATGGTTCATCTAGTCTACCCAGCAAGATGGCAAGAGTAGGTGCACCTGCCATTCCGTGCAGGTCACCCATCCCCATGCCTTTATTTAGGGGTGCACCCACCGCTCCGTGCAGCTCATCCCTATATGTTGAGATAGCAGAGACTGTTAAAGTTATTTTGATTTTATACTGTCCCATGCCATTTTGAATTTTGTTACTGTATTTGCCCCCACCATTTCCATCAAGAGGGCATTCCAAGCATCCACCACCCTTTCAGTGAAAAAGTATTTCCTGATGTTGCCTTTCAGTTTACTCCCTTGCAGCTTCATATTATGTCCTCTAGTTTTATAGCTTCCCCATCTTTGGAAGAGGTTTGTTTGTTCATTAATTCTCTTTACGAATTTAAAGGTCTGTATCATATCTTCCCTGCCCCTCCCCTCCTCTAGAGTATACATATTTAGGTCTTCAAGTCTCTTCTCATATATCTTCTGGCGCAGGCACTAAATCACTTTGGACGCCTTCCTCTGAACCGTTTTCAGTCTTTTTATATCCTTTGCGAGATATGGTCTCCAAAACTGAACACAAAATTCCAAGTGAGGCCTCACCAGTGACTTGTAAAGTGGAATTAGTACCTCCTCCTTTCTGCTGATAATTCCTCTCTGTATGCAACCCAACATCCTTCTGGCTTTGGCCACCACCTTGTCACACTGTTTTGTCACCTTGAGATCCTCAGAAACAATCACTCCAAGGTCCTTCTCCTGGTCCATTGTCTTGCCTAGTAAGGGTGTAAAATAAAGACTAACACACTTTAGCATAGAGATAATCAGTTTATTTATAAAATATCAAAACAAGGTAACTTGAAAGTAAGTAATTCACTTATCCATATATAATTGGTCAAGCTGTGCATAAAAGCAAGATACAAGAAGACGATATATCACCGACAGAGCTATGAACTTCATCTCATGCCAACACTTCAACTGAATAAATGCCAGATTTGCAGAAGGAATACTCCAATCCACAGTGGGTAGATTAAAGTCATCCAATATGATCATTTCCCCTTTCATGGCTACCTTTGTAATATCAATAATCAAGTCTCTATCCATTTCTTTGGTTTGAGTTGGAGGCCTCTAGACCACACCAGTATAGATGATAGTGCCATCTCCTCTTTCCAACAGAATCCACAACGCTTCTTCTTTTCCCTACGTCCCCTGCATTTCAGCAGCTTTAATATTGCTTTTGACATATAGGGCTACTCGTCCTCCTTTTCTGCCTTCTCTGTCTCTTCTAAATAGACTATAGCCAGCTATGGCTATATCTCATTCATGTGACTCGTTAAACCATGTTTCTGTAATGGCCATGCCTATTCCTCCTCCAGGGCATTAATAGGCATCAGAAAAGCTTTTGTTTTGCCATCAAAATACATGGTGAGTAGAGAAGGTACTCTATTTATTTATTTTATTTTATTTATTTATTTTTCTTATATACCGCGCTATTCAGCATCAGTGCGGTTTACATGTAACAGTAACTGTTCAGTGAAGACAATCTACACTGAACTTACAATATAACAGAAATGTACAATTTTAACTTAAAATATGACAGAAATGTACAATTTAACAGCATAGCTACATTACACATAACTTATGTTGAGGAGTAGCTAACTATTTACATGTTGGCTTATCTGAGAATTGCAGACAATTCGGGTGGGGGTAAATGCTATTTGTCAGGTGGAGCAGGGTCTGGTGTGTTCGGTTTCAATCCTGTATGGTTATTGCTTGGGTTTTGTCTGTATGTACTACTGGGCGTGTCAAGGTGAGGAAGGTGATCTTGGTCCACGTAGTGCTGCAGGAAAAGGTGATGTTTAATTGCTTTCCTAAATTGGTATAGGTCCTTGATAGCCCTAATGGCCGGAGATAGGGCGTTCCAGCATGTGGGTGCATACAGCGCAAATGCTCTGCTCCTGGCTGTTTGTGAGCATTTTGTGATCTGCCTTGGGAGCAGGGGCGGCCCAAGGGGGGTGCGGGGCCATGTGCAGAGACTCGGTGCGGGGCCTCATTTGCATAAGTGGCCTTATTTGCATAAATATTTGCATAATGTTAACATACACTAACTTTTAGTAAACATGTCTCTTAATGAGTGTATGGATAAAGACAGACTATAATCCAGTGCCAATCGCCAGGCACATTAGGAACTACTACTAACACTGCCCAGGCACATTAGGAACTACTACAAACACTGCCCAGACTATAATCCAGTGCCAACCGCCAGGCACATTAGGAACTACTACAAACACTGCCCATTTAGAACCCATAGCAAACCCGCCGTATCCTAACAGCACTACCAGGACTCACAAAGCACCATACCCTACCTATCAAAAGGCAACACTGCAAATATTAAACCAATACATTTCAGAGAACAACAATACATGACCTACTGGGGAAAGAGAACAAGTGGCAATGTCAAATAGGAATTACATAAACAGAATACCTCAGCTCAGTTACACATGCAGAACATAGACCATCACCAAACAAGGAATCACAATTTAGAAACAGGAAGGCAATAATTAAACTGGGAACCCCAAAAGCCAAACTTGGAATGTACAACAACACTGTAGAAATAAAACTATAAATTAATTTCCTCTTGTACCAAACAGAGCGCAGACGTTAATGATGCACATTTCCCAGAGCTTTCATATTCCAGTTAATAAATTCAAAATAAAGAGATATCTTTTTACCTTTTGTGCATTTTTTTTTCAGTTGCAATTGCTCCAGCCACTTTCTTCTGGTTTCTTCATGTTTTCTGCTAACTCTCCATCATCTGCTGTCCATTTGTCCTTTCTTCTCTCTTCTAGTTTTTTTTTCCATTCTCTCTCTCTACATCTGCTTTAACATACTAATCTTTCTCCTTTTGCTCTTTCCTCATTCCTATTTCATCCACTCAAATTTCACCCCTCCATCCTCAATCCCCACTTACTCTCCCAATACCCGGCTAATTGTAGATTTTTTATCTCTCCCACACAAAATATTTTTCTCCTCTCCATTTTACTCTCCCAGCCCCATCCCATTCTAATCCTCCCCCAACATCAGCTCCCTTCTAGTTCCAGCCTCACCCAGCATCCATTCCCTTCTAGTCCCTGCATCAGCCCATTTCCAGTCCTAGCCCCCCATCAGCCCATTTCCAGTCCTAGCAACCTCCCAACCCAACACCAGTCCTAGCCCCCCCATCAACCCACTTCCAGTCCTAACCCCCCATCAGCCCACTTCCAGTCCTAACCCCATCAACCCATTTCCAGTCAGCCCCCCATAGCCCATTGCCAGTCCTAACCCCCCCCCCATCAGCCCACAGCCCATTACCAGTCCTAACCCCATCAGCCCACCTCGTCCTAACCCCTCCCTATCAGCCCATTTCCTGTCCTAGCCCCCCCATAGCCCATTATCAGTCCTAACCCCCCATAGCCCATTACCAGTCCTAACCCCCCCATCAGCCCACAGCCCATTACCAGTACTAACCCCATCAGCCCACCTCCAGTGTTAACCCCCCATCAGCCCATTTCCAGTCCTAGCCCCTCCCCCATAGCCCATTACCAGTCCTAACCCCCCCAACAGCCCACAGCCCATTACCAGTCCTAACCCCATCAGCCCACCTCCAGTCTTAATCCCCCCAGCCGATTTCTTGTCATAGCAACCCCCAACCCATTACCAGTCCTAGCCCCCCATAGCCCACGCCCAGTCCTAGTCCCACCAGCCCATATACAGTCTTAATCACCATCACCCAATTTTCAGTTTAAGCCCCCCCATACCCCATTACCAGTCCTAACCTCCCCATCAGCCCACTCCCAGTCCTAATCCCACCAGCCCATTTCCAGTCCTAGTCCCCCATCACCCAATTTTTAGTTTAAGCCCCCCCATAGCCCATTACTAGTCCTAACCCCCCCATCAACCCACTTTCAGTCCTAATCCCATCAGCCCATATACAGATTTAGCTCCCCCATAGCCCATCACCACTCCTAACCCCTCCATAGCCCCCCATAGCCCATCACCACTTCTAACCCCCCATAGCCCCCCCATAGCCCATCACCACTTCTAACCCCCCCAGCCCCCCCATAGCCCATCACCACTTCTAACCCCCCCCAGCCCCCCCATTGCCCATCACCACTTCTAACCCCCCCCAGCCCCCCCATAGCCCATCACCACTTCTATCCCTCCCAGCCCCCCCATAGCCCATCACCACTTCTAACCCCCCCAGCCCCCCATCGCCCAACACCACTTCTAACCCCCCCAGCCCCCCCATAGCCCATCACCACTTCTAACCCCTCCAGCCCCCCCATAGCCCATCACCACTTCTAACCCCCCCAGCCCCCCCCATAGCCCATCACCACTTCTAACCCCCCCATAGCCCCTCCCCAGCCCATCATCACTCCTAATCCCCCAGTCCAGCCCAGCCCAGGGAAAATTTTAAAAAAAAGCTGTCTTCTCCAGCTGCCGGGGCCGCCGCGGCAGCATCGAGTGTGCCGCGGGGCCCCCCCTGCCCAGCAGAGCGTGCCCTCCCCTGTATCACCTCTCTCTCTCATTGTAGCAGTCACACGCGCCGGCTTTCAGAGCGCGAAAGGACTAGTTTCCCTTTCGCGGCTCTGTTAAGCCCGCGGGGGCTGATGGGAACTTCCCATCAGCCCCCACGGGCTTAACAGAGCAGCGAGGGAGAAACTCTCCTCTCGCGCTCTGAAAGCCGGCGCGTGTGACTGCTACAACGAGAGTGAGAGGTGATACAGGGGAGGGCAGGCTCTGCTGGGCAGGGGGGGCCCCGCGGCACACTCGATGCTGCCGCGGCGGCCCCGGCAGCCGGAGAAGACAGCTTTTTTTTTTTTTTTTAATTTAACTTTAGGATCAGAATGTTTTTTGCGCGGGGCCCCCTGAAACGCGGGGCCCTGTGCAAAAAACATTCTCGCTCAATGGACGGGCCGGTCCTGCTTGGGAGTATCAAGGTGTTGATAGCTACTGATCTTCTTGCCCTGTTAGGGGGAGTAGGCTGGATGAGGTCAGTTAGTGAAGTAGAACAGCATTTGTTAATGGCTTTATGGATCATCGTCAATACTTTAAAAGCAATCCTACTTTGGATTGGGAGCCAATGTAGGTTTTTCAGGATGGGGGTTATATGGTCCCTCCTATGTGCTCCAAGTAGAATTCTAGCAGCTGAGTTCATGGCTAGTTGCAGAGGGTTAATTGTGTTCTTTGGGAGGCCATGTAGTATGGCATTCGCGTAATCAAAATGAGGGGTGACAAGAGCTTGATACACAGTGCGAAAATCTTTAGGTTCAAGTAGCTGATATTCGCAAACCAGAAAGAAAACAGAAAGGAAACGTGGACACTTGTTGACTCATGTCTCCACTTGCAAAATAATAGACAGAGATTTGTATGCAGAATGGGATAAACATCCTCATTCTAAAATTTTTCGCAGGGGTGTCTATGTTGCCATGACCACCTAAGTTCATTTTGGGCACATACGTGTTTCTGAAATTGTTCCAAAACTTGCATATGGTCTGCTTTTTTTCATACGCTTTGACCTGCACATCCCAGATTACACCTAGACATCATTTCTAACATGTGCCTTGCATGTGTCCATTTAAAATACCGAAAGTGAAACATGGGTTGAAATAAGTCTGCACAGTAGTGCCTACTGCTGCTGATTTGATCTCCATCCTCCAACCTGGTTCCAGCCTGGTTTCGGCATTCATGGCTTACTCAAGGAGGATGTTGTGAGGAGCTGCAAATGGTCTATTTACCTAAAGTATTTTCTTAACATTGAAACTTCCATGAAACCTGAATTTTTTTTTAAAAAAAGATGCTTATTTTTCGCTTGAAATACTCAGTCACTGTTAATACATCTTTAAAATCCTACCAAATTAAATAATCACCAACATATGGATGGAACAACCTACCTCTTCAGACAGTAACTTTATTCAGACAATGGTTCCATTGGAGATGTGGCAAGTGTATTGCTATACTGGAACTGCAGCTAATCCCCTATAACTTACAGCCCGTAATATCTTAAGGGGGGGAATATGTGATAAGGTGAGCTGTGAAGATGAGATGGAATGGGAGAGAAATGAGGAATGTGCCTTTAAAAACAGATGTAAACAGGGTTCCCATAGAAACCACAAGCCACCCGAGCATGCAGAAGCTAGAGCTAAACCCTGCCCAAGCAGTGACGTAAGAGCTAGGTTGAGCCCTAACAGCTCTCACATGTGCAGAGAGGAGGGTGTGGCTGAAAAGAAGCACCATTTTAAAACGGCTTCAGAGTTTGGTAAAAGTAGTCAGGAGTAAAGCAGTTGGGAGGAGAGGAGTCAGATGGAAGTACCCTTTCAGGAGCAAAGGAGAGGAGGAGGAAAGACAGCTGATTCTTGCTCTCAGAAAGCAGTGCAACCAAGGTTGGAACCTGTCCTAAAGCCAGCCAAGTAAGAGAGGTGGGGCAGACAAGTTTGTTACAGTTCCTAACGGAAGCTTTTCTGAAGAAGTGGTCAGAGAGCTAAGGGAAAGCTCTGAAAGCTGTGCTAGCCAAAAGACAAAAAAAGCAGTTCCAGCCAGGAACAGGAGCAGTGCAAGTAAGTGCCGTGAGTTAGCTTTAAAAGCTATTGAGAAGCTTTTCTATGAGAGAGAAACTCCTTCTTTAAGCTGTGCTGATATAGAGCAGAAAGAATACTTTTTAGAGAAGCTAAAAGAGTTTCTGCAGAGTGAGACGTTTAAACCTTCTGATATAAGCTCCCTAGAAGAGGATTCAAATGAAGCCGTGGAAGCAGATAGAAATGTTTGAAAACCCTTGTGTTGATGGCGTAGTAGAAATGGAATGCTCATTTTGTAAGTCAAACATGTGCTAGGCTCAGGCCAGGTGAAGAAGCTTATTTATCCTGGTTTGTTAAGCTGAGTGAGAAAGAAAACCCTGACTGAGAAGTTTTAAAGTCTGCCTGATGTAATTAACAGCCATAGCAGAGAAAGGCATTTGTCTGAAGGAAGCTGAGTGCCACTGCTGTGTAAAGAATATTTCTGACTTTGATGCTAAGCTGTTTTGTTCACCTTCATTATTTAATTTTGAGAAATGATCCTTGCCTTGTTTATGCGCTATGAATTTTGATGCGAGGGAGAAACCCCGGAATAAATTTCTTTGTTTTGCCTGACAAACAGTGTGGTCACAATACTTTGCTTGGAGAGTATACAAAACTACAAGTTCCAGCATTCAGTGCTGGCAACCAAAGCCAGGGACAATACTCAAAGGGCAAATAAGGCAACCCTTTTGCCTACCGGCCATCGGCCTAGGCATGGGGTCACGACAATACCCAAAATGCCCATTCTAATGATGAGGCACCATCAAGACCAATGTTTCACCTAGTCTCTGCCCAATCACAAACTAACTGGTTAGCATGGGATTTTTTGCATAGAACCCTAGGCTCTTAGCGTAGAACACGCAGCATGCAACAAATCCTGCCCTAACAGCGCACATTAGTAAATAGACCCCTCAGTATAATGTAATTTGTGACATCATATAAAGCTGGGCTAATTTGAGATATGGGACAGTGATTATGAGATCATCTGTACATTATCAACACAGTTTCACTGAATGGTTTATAGAATTAAAAAGGAGAAGTTTAAAAAACGAAAACCCTTACAAGAACATTTCAAATGATATAAAGCATATATTACGATTTTCTGTATGGTCTTTGGAAAAACTGAACAGTTTACTGAGATTAATTCTTTGTCTTAGGAGTATGTGAAATATTTTTGAAGAGAGGGAAATATTTCATTGTTGCTGGGAAACTGGTGACAGCAGTTTTATTTTTTATTGGTATACTTTAGCCCATTTTCGCCTGGAATGAAAGTTTGAATGACAGGCTTTTCTGTGAAGAATAAATATGCTATCCATCATTGTAATCATTAGGTGTGCTTTTCTGTGATAGGAACACCACACAGTCAATCATTGTAAGTTATAGGGGATTAGCTGCAGTTCCAGTATAGCAATACACTTGCCACATCTCCAATGGAACCATTGTCTGAATAAAGTTACTGTCTGAAGAGGTAGGTTGTTCCATCCATATGTTGGTGATTATTTAATTTGGTAGGATTTTAAATATGTATTAACAGTGACTGAGTATTTCAAGCGAAAAATAAGCATCTTTTTTTAAAACAAATTCAGGTTTCATGGAAGTTTCAATGTTAAGAAACAATACTTTAGGTAAATAGACCATTTGCAACTCCTCACAACATCCTCCTTGAGTAAGCCATGAATGCCAAAACCAGGCTGGAACCAGGTTGGAGGATGGAGATCAAATCAGCAGCAGTAGGCACTACTGTGCAGACTTATTTCAACCCATGTTTCACTTTCGGTATTTTAAATGGACACATGCAAGGCACATGTTAGAAACATTCTAAAAAATTTTCGCAGGGGTGTCTATGTTGCCATGACCACCTAAGTTCATTTTGGGCACATACGTGTTTCTGAAATTGTTCCAAAACTTGCATATGGCCTGCTTTTTTTCATACGCTTTGACCTGCACATCCCAGATTACACCTAGACATCATTTTCTCCTTTCTGCTGTCTACGAGCACACATAGCCAACTGGGCCAGTGCTACCCTTTCGTGCCAGGGCCTCAATAGATTAACATGATAAATCTGTTGGCGGCCTTTCGTATTCTCCACTGAATATGTCACAGGGCCTACCTGTTTGACTACTCGGAAGGGCCCTCTCCACTGGCTCTCAAACTTTGGGACTGCTCCCGCTACCATGACAATTACTTTTTCGTCAATAGCAAGCTGGCGAGGCTTGGTATTGTGATCATAGTATGTTTTCTGTTTCTGTTGACTTGCTTTCAAATTGTCCTCTGCTATCTGGGAGGTTCGTGTCAAACGACCTCTCAAGTCTCTCAGAAATTGGGGAACCCCTATTTCCTCTATTCCTGGTTCTACCCATTGTTCTCTGAGGATATCCAAGATACCCCTTGGGGATCGACCGTACATTAATTCGTACGGGGAAGTACCTAGGGACGACTGCTTCCTTTCCCTACACGCGTAAAGCACGAAGGGAAGCATAGTGTCCCACTCCGTCATCTTCCCCTCCAACCCAAGTCACAACATGTTCTTTAGGGTCTGATTCATCCTTTCCACTAACCCATTCGACTTGGGGTGGTAAGCCACAGTCTTTACATGCCTGATTCCAAAGGCATCCCAGACCTGTGCTAAGTATCTCGACATAAAATTACTGCCGCGGTCTGTCAATACCTCCCTCGGGAACCCAATCTCACAGAATAGTTTTATTAATTCAGCTGCCAGCGTGCGGGCAGAAATACTTCACAGGGGCACCACCCATGGGAATCTTGTTGCGTGGTCTATCATAACTAATATATATTGAAACCCACGTGGCGTCTTAATTATGGGGCCCACTAGGTCCACAGCTATCCTGTGTATGGGTACCAAAATTACTGGTACCGGAATCATTGGTACTTCTGTTGGCTTAACCGAGGTAACTCTCTGACAAGCGGGACAAGCGTCACAAAACCTAGTGGTCTCCTTGAACACCCCTGGCCAGTAGAATCGCGCCAGAATTTGGTTCAATGTTCCTTGAACCCCTTTGTGCGCTCCTATGGGATGGTCATGAGCGAGTCTAAGCACCAAGGTTTTGAAAGTGGTAGGTACCACCAGCTGCTTGCGCATGTCTCCCGTAGCTGGATGTACACTTTCCCTATATAGAATTCCTCTGTCAAGCAAAAACCTGGGTAAAGCATCCCTCCCTTCTTGGGCATACTTGAAAGCCTGGCCGAGAGCGGGGTCAGCCTGCTGCTCTTTTGGGAGGGAAGGAAGGAAACTTATCCATTAGCTCTGCTGGGACCCAGGGTAACACCATCCCGGCCCTTACCTCGGCTCTACTCTGGGAGCGAGTCTGACGTTCCCAACGCTTTTCTCCTTTCCCCTTTTTGGCCTTAGCCACTGGGGCTGTTACTAAGTCTTCATGAGAAGGAAGGTTCTCCAGCTCTACCTCTGTAGATTCCCCTTCTTCCTCTAAGGCCTTGGTTTGGCTTCTCATGGAAACCATTCCTTCTTTTACACTTAGACCCTGTTGGACACCTTTCTGGAACTGTGGCCAGTCTCTCCCTAACACTACTTCTTCGGGCAAACGGGGCACTACTGCTACTGGGATCTCTTTCTCTATCCCTAGCCCTTTTACTAGAACTCAGTAGATGGGATACGTGGATGCTGTCCCATGTACACATCTAATCTTCACTGTGCCATTAGGTGAACGGGGTATTCCTTTGCCTTGGGCCTCTATCTTTCGCCAAAGGCTTCTGGAAAGCATAGGCTGGTCAGATCCAGAATCTAATAAGGCTTTTGCTGTTACTCCTTGCACTGTAACTGCTAACAGAAAACCTTCTCTAGCTTTTCCTGGGTCATCTATTATTAATGCTGTTTTCACCTTACACTCACGTTGTAAGTGACTATCACTTCCACACCTGAAACATGTTTGCTTCACATATTTCTTTCTATCCACAGGCAAACACATATTATTAACAATACTCTTTGGCCTCTCTCCCTTTCTGATGAAGCGTATGGTGCCTTTCTAGAAGCAAAGCTCATTTCTTGTGCGGTGACATCCGCCTCAAGGAATCGCTCGGTGAGCAAAATAGCCTCCTGAGTGCTTCGGCAACCCTGCATTATCAGGAAGGTGCGTACTTGCACTAGAATAGCTGCCAAAAATTGTTCTAATATGATGCTATCTAATATTGTCTCCAGTGTCTTACCATCTGGTTCCAACCATTTATTAACCAGACCTTTCAGATGGTGGTATAACGCTCTGGGTGTTTCACCGGATCCTAATCTGGCGTTCCTCAATAAACGGTGGTACACCGAGGGTGCTAGACCTAACCTGTCTTTGATAGCTCACTTTACCTCCTTGTAGTCATTGGCAAAAGCCGGGGGTACAGTCTGGTAGGCAGCTAAAGCCTCATCGGTGAGTGATAGTGCCAACCGGACTGCCCATTGGTCTTTTGGCCAATTAGCTACATGAGCCACACGCTCGAACGCTTCTAAGAAATCGTCCACATTGTCCTTGTCAGTTAACTGACCAAATCCTAGTGTCCCTTTGGACCACAGTCCAAAAGTGCTAGCTGGACATTGTCCTGCTGAACCGGGGGTAGGAGGGCTGGGGTCTGGCTCCTTCTTGACGCCCTGCATCCATGCCTCCATCAGGTTGATCAGCGGCCTTTGCTGAGCCTCTATTCTGGCTGCCGCTTGCTCCTGAGCCTCCAGTGACAGCTTCCTCTGCCGCTCGAACTGTGAAGCGATCCAGGCGAGGACCTCCTTGACTTCCATAGTCATCTTGCTCTGGAACGACAAAAGAGACAACAGGACCACCCAAGTGCGGTACAAAAATACACTTTGCAGTATTCTCCTTTGTCACTGGTTACAGCACTGCCCCCCGGTACCCGTATCCTCACTAATCCCAGTTAGATACGCATTATCTGGTACTGGTGGTGCTTCACGCTTGTACAAACGTTGGTCTCGGTAGACCTCAGACTCTCCGTCTCAGTCCTGACGAAATCCAGAACAGAATTCTTCCTGTAGACTTGACCAGTGTGCTGTTTTGGGTTTAAATCCTTGCGCATGCGTCCTAGCGCCGAATCCGCAACAACTACGCCACTCTGTCATGACCCCCTGCCTAGGCCGATGGCCGGTAGGCAAAAGGGCTGCCTTATTTACCCTTTGAGTATTGTCCCTGGCTTTGGCTGCCAGCACTGAATGCTGGGACTTGTAGTTTTGTGTACTCTCCAAGCAAAGTAGTGTGACCACACAGTTTGTCAGGCAAAACAAAGAAATTTATTCCAGGGTTTCTCCCTCGCATCAAAATTCATAGCGCATAAACAAGGCAAGGATCATTTCTCCAAATTAAATAATGAAGGTGAACAAAACAGGCTTAGCATCAAAGTCAGAAATATTCTTTCCACAGCAGCGGCACTCAGCTTCCTTCAGACAAATGCCTTTCTCTGCTATGGCTGTTAATTACATCAGGCAGACTTTAAAACTTCTCAGTCAGGGTTTTCTTTCTCACTCAGCTTAACAAACCAGGATAAATAAGCTTCTTCACCTGGCATGAGCCAAGCACATGTTTGACTTACAAAATGAGCATTCCATTTCTACTACGTCATCAACACAAGGGTTTTCAAACATTTCTATCTGCATATCTTCCACGGCTTCATTTGAATCCTCTTCTAGGGAGTTTATATCAGAAGGTTTAAACTTCTCACTCTGCAGAAACTCTTTTAGCTTCCCTAAAAAGTATTATTTCTGCTCTATATCAGCACAGCTTAAAGAAGGAGTTTCTCTCTCATAGAAAAGCTTCTCAATCGCTTTTAAAGTTGACTCATGGCACTTACTTGCACTGCTCCTGTTCCTGGCTGGAACTGCTTTCCTTGTCTTTTGGCTAGCACAGCTTTCAGAGCTTTTCCTTAGCTCTCTGACCACTTCTTCAGAAAAGCTTCCATTAGGAATAGTAACAAACTTATCTGCCCCACCTCTCTTTCTTGGCTGGCTCTCTGAGCTGTTTCCCCTCGTGGAAACAAACCTTTCCAGCTTTCCTTCTCTGGGGTGCTTTAGGACAGGTTCCAACCTTGGTTCCACTGCTTTCTGAGGGCAAGAATCAGCTGTCTTTCCTCCTCCTGTCCTTTGCTCCTGAAAGGGTACTTCCTTCTGACTCCTTTCCTCCCGACTGCTTTCCTCCTGACTACTTTTACCAAACTCTGAAGCCGTTTTAAAATGATGCTTCTTTTCAGCCACACCCTCCTCTCTGCACATGTGAGAACTGTTAGGGCTCAACCTAGCTCTTACGTCACTGCTTGGGCAGGGTTTAGCTCTAGCTACTGCATGCTCGGGTGGCTTGTGGTTTCTATGGGAACCCTGTTTACATCTGTTTTTAAAGGCACATTCCTCATTTCTCTCCCATTCCATCTCATCTTCACAGCTCACCTTATCACAGTGTGTGCTATACATTCCTGTTGCCTTTAGCGTGAGTGCACTTAACACTACCTCAATGGGTGTCGTTAAGTGAACCAACATACCGTTAAGCATGGTGCCACATGTTAGCAGTGCACTAACAGCATGGGGATTGATGCACGTGCCCCCAAAAGTTAGCACTGGCCTCCTTGCTAATTTTGCACTACAAAAGCAAACTACTGGCATGGACTTTGGTAAACATACCCCATTGTATCTGAACTAATCAAACCTTATTTACAGAACTGTCCCCAGGCATGAAATAATAACAGAACCACTTAAAAATGTTCAAAACTAATACCTTTGCAAGTTTCAGTGTAAAGCAGAGCAGATACTACTATTCTCTGGATTTATTTCTGAATCAACTGTATACAAACTTGGAGTTCTGGCATCCATGAATGCTATTCCAGTTTAAAGCCAACCTCTAGTGACTGGAAAGGCAATGTTTAAATTGACTTATGCAGGTAAAAAGAATTTTACTTACATTTATTGTCTAAAAATCTGCATTGTTTCATAGTTTGGAGGCAATTTTATAAGAAGCCATGTAAAGGTTTCATCAACACACATACGTCACACATTTTCAATGGCATGCGCATGGATGAGCCTTTACGCATGTACTTCAGTTGGTTGCAATTCTATAATATGCATGTTGGGCTAATACTGTGCACTTTGGGTGTGGGCGTGCACAGGGGCGGAGCTTGGGCAGAGAGTAGGTAGAGTGCAAATCTGCGCTCATAAGTCATAATGTACTATAACTTGGATATATGTTCTTTACAGCTTTAGGGCTAGTCTAAGTGCTCGCGGCTTAGATTCAACCGTTTTTTAGACACTTATGCCCTATTTTATAAAGGAAAATAGGTGCCTGCTTTTATTTATAAAATAGACTCAAGATCACCATGTTCTGGGTGTTTAATACTAGGTGCCTGGTTATAAAATTATGTCCATTATGTACTGTTAGCCGCATTGAGAGGAGGCATTCATAGCAGCCTGTTTAGGTCAGGGGAGAAAAAGTACATACAGGTTGTCTTTTCAAATATTTATGTGTACTTTTCCATGATAGCGCAACCCAAAGAAAACTGCAGCAAGTTTAAAAATGATAGTATGCAAATCATTTTGCTTTGGCAATTTGTGAAATACATGTGTATTGTGATGCAGCGGGGGCTGATGAGAGCCCTGATGAGAGAAATGAAACTGTTTTACACAGAGAAAAAGATGTGCACAGAGTGCAATGTTCACAGGGACCAGCTAGAGGGAGCAGGAGTGCAGTCAGAGAGACTGGAGTGCCACGCCCAGCTGGTCAGAAGCACATGACAAACAATTCACAAGCCTCAAGGAGAGGAGTTCTTTATAAGGAAGAACTGCCTCAAGCTAAACAGAGAGGACCAGGTCGGGTCCAGGAGAGAGGACCAGGTCAAGCTGGAAGAGAATTGTCTCAAGCCAGAGAAGGATCTAACAGAGAATCTCCAGGAGCTAACAGGAAGCCACAAGGAGCCAAGGAAGGACCGGCTCAGGTTGGTGAGAAAGCTGTTGGCTGGCAGAGGAGAAAGCCTTACCTTGATTGCAAGCAAGAAGCAAGTGGGAATCAGCTGGGAAGAAAAAGCCAGGCTGAGCATGGAAGCCAGGATTTGGGCTGCTGCAGGAGCAGGCACTTACCAGGAGAGCTGTTACCACGGTTGAAAGCTAAAGCAAACTTTCAGAGAAAGGATTGGCACGAAGCTTCTGAGGGGAAGAAGAAAGCCAAAGGAGAAAACCTTTCATCACCAGGCTGCTGAATAAAAGGTATGGAAATTATATGCCTAAGAAGAATGCTGTGAAGGATAAAGGTTTATATAATGCGGATATAAAACCTCCAAGAAGAAGGGATACTTGTAAGCTCAATATAGCACAGGGCCGACGCCCTAGGTTAGGCCCAGAACATTGGGACTTTCTAGAGCAAATATATAAAACCCCTGAATATGGTTTGCATGAAACCAGGGACACTGAATCAGAGGTATCGGATTATGAGCAAATGCAAGTGGATCCCATAGAAGATGTATCTGACCATGACATGGATTGTACATTGTGTATTTCAGGAAGTCTAGAAGCTCTGCCAGGCTTGTGATCTGTTCAAAGTATCAACAGAGCATTCTTGACTTGTTTAAGCACCACCATTTTTGTAATGTATGATAGTTTTGTTTGAAAGGGGTCTGTTTACTAAAAGGCCGGTGTTGTGCGGTCCGCGGTACCGAGCGGGTGCCGTATAAGGAGTGGGCGTTCCGTCGTGAAGAACAGAAGCTGTGATTGACAGATGCGCTAAGGTGCGCGGCGCCCATGTGGTTAGTGCCCTGTGACATTACGGCGTTTGATCTGTGCACATAGATCACACTGCTCACGGTTTTTGGGCTTCCACTATTGTGCTGCACATTGCTGACGGAAACGGTTTCTTTTCCCTGCACAGCACCTCTAACGCGAGTGTTTCACTGGCGGTAAATTTCTTTGCAGATTCGGGCACGCTCCTGTGCGGCGAGTCTCTCCCCTCCCACATTCCGCCCACTGACCCCGTCTCTCCGCCCCTAGGGGGCCTTCCTCCGCCCTCATTTCGCCTTGGCACGCCTCTTTCGCACATTAACCGCCCCGCAAATGTGCGCGTTGTCGGCGCACGCTTGCGGGACCCGTTAATGTGCCGCGCACTCGTACGGGGCGCTTAAGAGCACTTAAATACATCTTTTAGAGCGCTCATGTGCGCCCCGTACATGTGCGCCGTTTAGTAAACAGACCCCTAAGTTTGTTATTCTACCTGAAGTAAGGACTTTTTGCTTTCACGTTGTAACCCAATATTTTTGAACCTCAGCAAAGACGGGAAATAAAAGCCTTATTTTCCCCACCACTCTGCTTAAGCATTTCATTAAAGATTTAGAGCTCAAGGAAACTACAAAGACCAAGAGCCATTTGGGCCTTATAAAAGACTCTCAAATCTTAACTTTATATTTTTATGTCTCACCTGCCCTGGCATCCGCTGGCCACCAGGGAAGTGTTGCTGACAGTATACATGGTATTTGTGTCAGTTTCAAAATAACCACTTTGAGAAGCAGAACTTGAGGGATTTAGTTAAAAATAGCACGCATTAAATGTTAGCCTGGCATAGTAAACATAGTTGAAACTAAGGGGTATGTTTACTAAATTGTGGTACAGACTCCGTGCGATATCGGAGCCGTGGCCCCATTGATTTCAATGGGGCTGCAGCTCCAATATCGCACAGAGTCCGCTACCGCGGTTTAGTAAACATACCCCTAAGAGTGCTGCATTCATTCTGGTTCAATATAGCTAGTAGGAATCTGCATTAGTTTTTATATGAATGGAAAAATTGATGAAAATAGTGATTTGGGGGTCATTCTGGCATCAACTAACTAAGCATGCATACTTGGGGTTTCCCAACAAATCACTATTCATAAACTTTATTTTTGTCAAAAATGCAGGCACTGCCAGACACACTGAAGCCAATCTGGGAGGGGGAAAACGTCAAGGACGTGTCACCAGCATCCAGCACGAGGCACTTGAACCAAACATGCTGCAAAACCTCAACAGGCAATCAGAGAAATGAATCAAGATACATGAAATCAAAACAAAATCAATAAACATCGGTAGAAAATAACAAAAATTGGAAACAAAAGCCCAAAATGCATACAGCGAGGAAGGACTTTAGGAACGAACAAGGAAAAATAAGGAATGAAAGAAACCATCACCTTTAAGTCTGTCTTTGAGGATATGGGAAGGGGTTCCTTGGGGCTTAGGATTGGAAAGGAGGGGAAATGGAGGGAAAAATACCAGCAATTACAGGTCTGTTAGAGGAAGCGGGGAAGGGCTCTTTGGTGCTTAGAATTTCAAAGTAGAGAAAAACAGAGCTTGAAAGCTGACTAGGAACCACTGTTGCCTGGGCTTGATAGTGCAAAGCACAAAAAAAGATTTGGGGAAAAAACAGCATAAAAGGAGCAGACTGTTTTTCTTGCTTCCCTTAGTACTGTGGTGTCTAATGTCTGTGCAACCTGGATCTGCCTTTTCTGCTCTGCAGTTCCCTAAAATCTACAGGAGACAAATCCTGAGAAGGCTGGAGATTTTGGTGCTTAGATATGTGCTCCAGCCCCTAAAAAAATTCAGAGTTCAAAGGACTTGTATCAGATTTAATGAAATTGTTTAGCTCTAAATCAATGATTCCCAAAGTGGGCGGGGGGAGTGGGGGGGGGGGCGTTGGGCTAATCTAAGAGGCATTGAAAGACAAGATAGTGGCATGGTTTCACTGTGCTGCACTGCCCTAGGGGTGTGCTGGAAAGATAAGTACAAACAAAGAAATCAACTCCAAATAGTTGAACAAGGGAATTTAAGGCTCCTACACAGTAACTTTAAACCACACATTGAGAAACTGGTATCGCTTCATTAAGCCCATCTATCCCATTAAACACGTACACTATTTTATTAAAATTGTTTTTTGAAAAATGTTAATTGCTTTTGTGTTGTAAATTAAATAAAAAATTCAATTATATCATTAATGTTATTAAGTGATACTATTTATGTTATTAATTATATAAAAACTTTAATCAAAATTTTGAAAGATTTGTTTTGAATAATAGCTTCACTGGGTGAGGCGAGGCACTGTAATACATTTATGGAACCAAGGGGGCCGAAAATGTTTGGGAATCTAAATGAAATAGTGGAAACTGAGCCCCGTGGTGTAATATACTATGTTCAGAATAAAAAGAGATAGAAAAAATACTTGAACCAACCTTTTTTCTTTTACTATCTGAATAGGAAACAGCTTGTAAAGAAAAAAACAATAGTTATTTATCAAAGCAAACCAAAGACAGAAATTGAATCTTTAAATAACAATATCTTCTAAAATAATTTAACAATTGAGATAAACTGGTAAAATATGTAAATTAAAAGTTTACACTGCTGGCTAACAACAGAAACAAAGGAAGTTTTTTAGCTTAGCTAAAGTAGTCAATTTGGTAATTAAAACCCAATGATTTTTGAGAATGTTATACAAGTACTATAAATTCTGTTTGAATGTGGATGCAGGCTCAGTCCCATCCAAATCCTTGGTGTCTTTTCCTGTGAGGAAAAATCCTGCTTTCTTCAGTTTATTTGTGGGTAGATCTTGTTTAGATAGCAGTTCAATTTTGGTCTCTGGCTGTTGCAAGGCCCAACTTTTTCCCAAAGGAACTCTGAAGTTGCAGGATTATCAAGAAAAGCAGAATCTTCTCCTTCCGAATTCTGACCCAGAGCTGGGATGGAATAAATCCTTGATGTATTTTAAGTCTGAGTCCAAGACTTGGAACTCTGGAGGAGAGTTGAAGTCTCTCAGTCTTTCCTCTCCCAAGGCTGGCAGCAGACTTTTGATGCTTCATATCCAAAAGCTGGCCAACAACGGACTCCCTCAATTCAAAAAAATCATATTTCAACCAATCACAGAGGGCTGCAGTCTAATATAAAAGCCAATCCCCCTGTTGCTAAGGGGGTATTTTACTAATGGGCACTAATATGTTGCACTTAACGTGCAATAGCACCAAAACTACATTATGGCATGTTAGATGTAACACTACAACATTAACTCTTGGGGGTGGGAAAACATTTCCCCAGCAGTTAATACAGAGCCCTGCGCCTAGTGAGCACTGAATTAGCATGGCTGCACTCAAGTCAGCTATTGAGGTGGTTTTAGGTAAAACCCTAATGTAGTTAGCGTGCAGTGTGAACCCCGCGCTAACTTGCTGAGCTCACCATGCCCACTCTCCATTCTTAACCTGCCCACTCTTAATCCTAATAGGTTTGCACATTTAGCGTGAGAATCATCCCACACTGTCATGGCCCTGCAGTAGCTAGCAACGCATGTCCCAGTGTGCCTTCAGCACATGCCAGAACATGTGCTGCCAGCTGGCGCCTGTTAGCAAGAGTCCCCCTAAAAGTCAGTCCAGTACTCCCTGGCAGTTTCAAAGGTTTCCTCATTGTACTCCACTTTGGGGTTTGCTGTTTGTAATTCTCAAAGCTAGCAATAAGCATCCATGCTAGGATTTGTATCCTTAAAGGCATCAACCTCGGGGTGGGGGTAAGTCTTTACCAATCACTTTTTAAATAAACACAAGGGCTGGAAACTGTTTTAGTGAGGTCCTCCCATCTGCTTTTACAACTATGTGGATAAAATGTTTTTGTAAAGACAGGCAGAGTGTGGTTTATTTTACTCACTGGGTGCCTGAGAAGAGAGAAGGGTGTTTTTTTTTATAGTAAAAGTCATTGCAAATGAAAGCAAAAAAAGTTTTCAATCACAATTTTCAGAGAGTATTTTAATCACAAATGATGCAATATTTATGTTTGATTTACATTTCTCCATTCTACCAGCTGTTGCAGCTGGTAGAATGGTTAGCTACATTAACATATGACTTATCAAAGATTTTAATTTAGGGAGATCTTAATGTTCACTTCGGGCCCCTTTTACCAAAGTCTGCTAAGAATTTGCAATTAACACGCCAAACGATCACACATTAATTGCAAAGTTTCTGCATTAGCTGTTGAGCGTGTGACCAGTATGTTCCCGGCAGCTAACATGTAATAGGCCAATCTAACATGCACTCCACGAAAGTGGGTTCACTTAACAACTCCTATAGAGGAGAAATTAGGTAAACTTGCATTAAGAACCATGTTGCTGCTGAGAGCACGGCAGTTGCCTTCGTGCTAGCGGTAAAGCGCTGTCCACACCTACACTCCGGCAACTCCCCGCCCCATCCCACAAGGGCAGATTAACGCATTTTAGTGTGTGGCAGTGGACACTTTTACACATTAGTGTTCCCAACTGCCAGTTGCTGCGCATAAGCATGTTAACTGGCTAATGGACTTCTGTAAAAGGGCCTGTATATTCTCAAATAGCATTAGGGGTAGACGTTCTAGGACTCACGGAGTCCTTGGGTTTTCAGCTGCTGGTTTCCCTGCCCTCCCAAATAAAGGGGCAGGGAGGAGTGGCCTAGTGGTTGGGGCAAGTTACCTCAGGCCAGTAGGGCTAGGAGTTCAATTCCCACTCAGGGACAACAATCCTGGGCCAGAGGGAACAGGATCTCTAGCCCTATAGGCACAACTTGAGCAAGCCACTTAACCCACCATTGCTTCAGGTATGCATAGACTGTGAGCCCTTTGGGGATGAGGGAATATATACTCGTACAGTACCTGACTGTAAACCACCTAGAATGCATTAGCATAGACAGGTAATATATAAATGCCACAAATAAATAAATATTAGATGGCTTATTTGTGCAAGATGGTTAGAGTATAATGGGAAAAGTACTTTGCATTGTTTAAACCTTGGTCTGATCATCCATTAATAGAATTTAAGATGCAGACTAGTAGATGGAAATTACAATATGATGATTTTGGAAGGAGGCTGCAATAGAACTTTGATTCTGAGAAATCTAAAGCTCAAGATGTCAATGAGTGATGTTACTGATGTAACAGCACCTGTAGGTGAACTGGTAGATAGGTAGAATGAGATGATAGACCAGAGTGCAGGGCCGGCCCGTCCATTGAGCGAGAATGTTTTTTGCACAGGGCCCCGCGTTTCAGGGGGCCCCGCGCAAAAAACATTCTGATCTAAAAGTAAAATTTAAAAAAAAAAAAAAAAGCTGTCTGCTGCCACTGCCGGGACTGCCGCGGCAGAATCGAGTGTGCCGCGGGGCCCCCCCTGCCTAGCAGAGCCTGCCCTCCCCTGTATCACCTCTCTCTTTACAGCTGCAGTCACACGTGCCGGCTTTCAGAGCGCGAGGGGAGAGTTTCTCCCTCGCTGCTCTGTTAAGCCCGCGGGGGCTGATGGGAAGTTCCCATCAGCCCCCGAGGGCTTAACAGAGCCGCGAAAGGGAAACTAGTTCCTTCGCACTCTGAAAGCCGGCGCGTGTGACTGCAGCTGCAAAGAGAGAGGTGATACAGGGGAGGGCAGGCTCTGCTGGGCAGGGGGGCCCCACGGCACACTCGATTCTGCCGCGGCGGCCCCGGCAGTGGCAGCAGACAGCTTTTTTTTTTTAAATTTCCCTAGGCTGGGCTGGGCTGGGCTGGGGGGGGTTAGGAGTGGTGATGGGCTGGAGGGGTTAGGAGTGGTGATGGGCTATGGGGGGGGCTGGGGGGGTTAGGAGTGGTGATGGGCTATGGGGGAGCTAAGTCTGTATATGGGCTGATGGGATTAGGACTGGAAGTGGGTTGATGGGGGGTTAGGACAAGTAATGGGCTATGGGGGGGGCTTAAACTAAAAATTGGGTGATGGGGGATTAGGACTGGAAATGGGCTGGTGGGATTAGGACTGGGAGTGGGCTGATGGGGAGGTTAGGACTGGTAATGGGGTATGGGGGGGCTTAAACTGAAAGTTGGTTGATGGGGGATTAGGACTGGATATGGGCTGGTGGGATTAGGACTTGGAATGGGCTATGGGGGGCTAGGACTGGTAATGGGTTTGGGGGTTGCTAGGACTGAAATGGGCTGGGGGGATTAAGACTGGAGGTGGGCTGATGGGGTTAGGACTGGTAATGGGCTATGGGGGGCTAGGACAGGAAATGGGCTGTTGGGTGGGGTTAGGACTGGTAATGGGCTATGGGGGGCTAGGACTGGAAATGGGCTGATGGGGGGGTTAAGACTGGAGGTGGGCTGATGGGGTTAGGACTGGTAATGGGCTGTGGGCTGTTGGGGGGGTTAGGACTGGTAATGGGCTATGGGGGGGCTAGGACTGGAAATGGGCTGATGGGGGGTTAACACTGGAGGTGGGCTGATGGGGTTAGGACTGGTAATGGGCTGTGGGCTGATGGGGGGTTAGGACTGGTAATGGGCTAGGGGGGTTAGGACTGATAATGGGCTATGGGGGGGCTAGGACAGGAAATGGGCTGATGGGGAGGGGTTAGGACTTGAGGTGGGCTGATGGGGTTAGGACTGGTAATGGGCTGTGGGCTGTTGGGGGCTGTCTGGTAATGGGCTATGGGGGGGTTAGGACTGATAATGGGCTATGGGGGGGCTAGGACAGGAAATGGGCTGATGGGGTGGGGTTAGGACTTGAGGTGGGCTGATGGGGTTAGGACTGGTAATGGGCTGTGGGCTGATGGGGGGGTTAGGACTGGCAATGGGCTATGGGGGGCTGACTGGAAATGGGTTGATGGGGTTAGGACTGGAAGTGGGCTGATGGGGGGTTAGGACTGGTAATGGGTTATAGGCGGGCTTAAACTGAAAATGGGGTGATGGGGGGGTTAGGACTGGAAGTGGGTTGATGGGGGGCTAGGACTGGTATTCGGTTGGGGGTTTGCTAGGACTGGAAATGGGCTGATGGGGGGCTAGGACTGGAAATGGGCTGATGCAGGGACTAGAAGGGAATGGATGCTGGGTGAGGCTGGAACTAGAAGGGAGCTGATGTTGGGGGAGGATTAGAATGGGATGGGGCTGGGAGAGTAAAATGGAGAGGGGAAAAATATTTTGTGTGGGAGGGATAAAAAATCTACAATTGGCCGGGTATTGGGAGAGTAAGTGGGGATTGAGGATGGAGGGGTAAAATTTGAGTGGATGAAATAGGAATGAGGAAAGAGCAAAAGGAGAAAGATTAGTATGTTAAAGCAGATGTAGAGAGAGAATGGAAAAAAACTAGAAGAGAGAAGAAAGGACAAATGGACAGCAGACGATGGAGAGTTAGCAGAAGACACGAAGAAACCAGAAGAAAGTGGCTGGAGCTATTGCAGCTGAAAAAAAATGCACAAAAGGTAGAAAAATATCTCTTTATTTTGAATTTATTAATTGGAATATGTCAGCTCTGGTAAATGTGCATCATTAACGTCTGCGCTTTGTTTAGTACAAGAGCAAATTAATGTATAGTTTTATTTCTACAGTGTTGTACATTCCAAGTTTGGCTTTTGGGATTCCCAGTTTAATTATTGTCTTCCTGTTTCTAAATTGTGATTCCTTGTTTGGTGATGGTCTATGTTCTGCATGTGTAACTGAGCTGAGGTATTCTGTTTATGTAATTCCTATTTGACATTGCCACTTGTTCTCTTTCCCCAGTAGGTCATGTATTGTTGTTCTCTGAAATGTATTGGTTTAATATTTGCATGTTTCCTTTTGATAGGTAGGATATGGTGCTTTGTGAGTCCTGGTAGTGCTGTTAGGATACGGCGGGTTTGCTATGGGTTCTAAATGGGCAGTGTTTGTAGTAGTTCCTAATGTGTCTGGTGGTTGGCACTGGATTATAGTAATGTAGATATCTTTTAGTCTTTCTTTATCCATACACTCAATAAGAGGCATGTTTACTAAAAGTTAGTATATGGTAACATTATGCAAATATTTATGCAAATGATGCCCCTTATGCAAATGAGGCCCCGCACCGAGTCTCCGCACATGGCCCCGCACCCCCCTTGGGCCGCCCCTGCTAGAGTGTAACTTTCTGTGCAGATAATGGTATGATAATGTGAAGGAAGACTAATGAGAAAATCAAGATGCCTCTGTTTACATTGGCATTACAAGAAAAAAAGTGAAAATTAAGGAGACATGAGAGAAAATGTCATAAGTTAAATTCTATGGAAAATAAAAGATTGTTTAATGCACAGCTTAAGCTGAATAAACTTACTATAGCGAAAGTTAAGGTGGATTAATATACAAAGAAAATTCAAGGCTCATTGAACAAAATGCTGAACTCTTTTGGTATGCTAGAAAATTGATAACTCTGCCCAGATAATATGCCATATGTTGATAGTTTTGCAAAATTTGTACAATGGAAATTTAAATCATTTGTCTGAGATAGTACAAAAAGAACTGTGGTAGAGGCAGTTATAAATAATGGAGTTCAATTGTGTAGTTTTTTTATGCAGTTTGGTAAATGCTTTGTTTAGGGATAGCTGTTCCTTTAGCATTGGAAAGATCAGTGATTAGACCTATATACCTCCCATGCCACTCGCTCCCATCTCCAGTCTGATGTACATATGCTACATTAACTCTTGGTTTAGTAACCCCTACCATGTCACTCTGTACATCCTGTTGCCCCTCACCTCCCCCTCCCCGCTGTTACTACGTTAAATGTAATTGCACCCTTTAATTAACTATGCTACGTTTGTATGCACTGAGCTCCCTGTCAACCATCTTGACTTGAAGAAAGACGGTATAAAAAAGCCATGAAATAAATAAATATTAAAGAAACACATTTGGCTCCTGAGGACTGTTCCCATTATAGAATGATTTCTAATTTTCTGTTTGTAGCAAAGTCGATGCAACAAATTGTGTGCAGACAATTAGAAGATTTTTTATAATGAGGCAAGATACAGTGTCAAAGCCAGCATGGTTTCAGAAGTAATCATAGTACAGAAACCTTGCTGGGTGTTTCATTGGGTGATCTCTGAAAGGGTTTAGAGTTAGTCTTGTGTTGTGGTGTTCATTTATTGTTAGTATTTATTATTAGTATTTAGCTCACATCTTTCCAGGAGATGATCAAGGCGAGTTACATTCAGGTACAGCATCTACAGTAGTTGATTTGTTTGCCACATTCCATTGTGAGAATCATCATTTATGTATTTATTTAACAGTATTCATATACCACCTTTTCCTTAAATCAAGATGGTTTACATTGAACTCAATTGTTTACATTGTAACAATACAATTTAACCTTAACTCTGTAACTTGGATACATTGAAATTTTGGGGAAGGTATGTACATGGGGGGAGGCCATAAACAATCATTAACAGTTAAATTCTTAATTTATTTACAAGTGTAACTTATTTATAATTGGGGTGATCCTTTGTGCTTGTGTGGTGTTGGTCATTATTCATTGTCTGGTGCCTGAGTGGAGGGAGTGTTTGTATTATTCTATGTAATGTTACCAAAGTGTTCAATAAACAGGAATGTTTTTAGCTTTTTTCTGAATTCCTTGGTGTACTTTGTACTTCTGACATCCTCAGGGAGGGCATTCCATAAACTTGATGCATATAGTGATAAAGCTCTGTCGGATGTGGTCTTCCTTTGGGAGTTCAGTTGTAGTAGCTAGTGTGTTTTTGCTGTTTGTTCTTGTTGTACGGCTTTAAGAATATCTTGTTATTAGTCCCTGAAGTGATTCAGCTGATTCATTCTGTAGTATTTTGAATATGTTCATTGTTGCCTTGAATCTTGTATGATTCTTTATCGGGAGCCAGTGTAGCTGAACCATTATTGGAATTATGCTTTCTTATTTGTTTTTTCCTGTGAGAATGTGGGCTACAGTGTTTTGTACCATCTGCAGCAATTGGATGGTAGTAGCTAGTAGGCCTTGGCACAATGAATTGCAAACGTCATGCAGTGCCATGACTATTGTTTGTAGGACTGTTCTGAAGTCATTATGACCTGGGAAGGGCTTTAGTTTATGTATAGGTTTTATTTTATAGTATGTATTCTGTGTTATTTTGTTGATATGTGCTGGTTGGTTCAGGCTCCATTCAAGGATGACTCCTAGGTATTTCACTTCATCTTTGACAGCTAAGTGCCTGTCATTTAGGGCTATAGTGAGGAGGAGTAAATCTCTGGTTCCTTGTTATTGTGAGTGCTTCTGTTTTGTTTTAATTTATGTTGAGGTTGTGGATGTTGAGGCATTCTGAGACTTTGGTGAGACATTCGGTTATTGCTGTGTAGTCTGGGGTTTCGGTATCAAAGGATGTGTACAGCATGATGTTGTCTGCATAAATTTGTTATGTTTTTGTATGACCTCACAAACTGGCTGAATATATAGGTTATTTTTAGCAATTTTTATTGATTTCTCAACATTCAAGTAAAACAAGAATGACATAAGCAAGATGATAAATCAAGTAGGCAACAAACAAAAAAATAAGAAATTACAACAGAAGAAAAAAGTTATCATCTTTAGACCACAATATAAGGCAATCACTGGGGGCTCCAGGAAACATTTACAGCATAAGGAAAAATGAAAATATAAAGCAAGGATGAGACTTATGCGTCAGCTACATTGAATGCGGCATTCACCACAATTTCTTCCCTAGCTACCAGAAAATCCAACAACTGACTAGGCTCAAAAAGGAGAAACTTTTTCTTTATAGGTAATTATACAACAAGAAGGAAACCGTAGAACAAAACTCCCCCCTAGGGAAAGGACCCTAGGTTTAAGACCTAGGAATTCCTTCCTCCCCAGCTGGGTAACCAGTGAGAGATCAGGAAAAATATAAACTTTAGAGCCTAGAAAAGTTACATTGAAATTCCTAAAAAAGCCTGAAGAACTAAGGATTTATCCGTCGCTAGAGCGAGGGTCACTAGAAAGGTTGACCGGCCAGTCACCACTTTCATAGAGCTTTCCAGGAACACAGTAAGGTCCCTGGTACCCTGAAGTGGATTCTCGGGAGCGGAACCACGGGAGTTAGGGCCCACAGACAAATACTGTGCTCTCACAATGGGAGGCAAATTATCCCCAGGAAGTTTAAGCACCTCCTGGAAATATTTGCGAACCATCTCTAAAGCAGACATAAGAGGAGATTTAGGAAAATTCAAGAATCTTAAACTATTTCTACAAACTTGATTCTCCAAGTATTCAGCTTTTCTAGATAACAAAGTTTTGTCCTTAATTTGGGCAACACACAACCCTCGAAGTTGCTCCAGTTCCATTTCCACACCGGTCAAACTTCCCGCTTGTTCCTCCTGGATTCTTTTAGCCTCAAACAGTATTCCTCAAAGAAGATAAGTCAGCGCTTACAGCACCCACAACAGTCTGTAGGGGAGCATTCATAGTCACCACCGCATCCCACAGTGCTTCTAAGTTTACAACAGCAGGTTTAACCAAGCCTCCCAGACCTGGAATCACACCAAGACCCACAACCCCAGCTACATCACTCCCAACAAGGGGAACCAATCTTACTTGACCTCCAATGGCCAATGCAGCCGAAAAGGAAGGGGAAGAGGCATCTGTCACCACTCTGGAGCCCTCTTCACTTCTACACGCTGGCGAGCTTGTCAGCAAGCTGGCAGGGAGCACTCCATCTGCTGGTGATCCACTTCCAGGTCGAGGTGGGGGGCTCGATGTTCGGGGGACAACCAAATCCCGGATGCACTCAAAGCCAACGAGATTTCTGCCGGAGACTCTGCTAAAGATGCTACTCCAACTGCGGCTGGAACAAACCCACACGCCGCCAAACTCAACTGCCCGGGAATGTTGCTGGAAGCCAAGCCCGAGGGTAGGCTGGCTTGCTTGCGTTTCTGCCATCCCATCACCTCATGGATCCGCCGAAACTACCTAGTAGAGGAGGTGAGTGCGGGGCGTCTCAGCCACAGAAACACCCTGCTGCCATCTTGCCCCCTATATAGGTTAAATAGAAGGGCTGATATTGCTGATTCTTGTGGGACTCCTTGCTTTAGTGTGAAGGGAGAGGTTATGTCTTTCCAGCATTTAACATATTGCTATCTGTCTTGTACCTATGATTTGAACCATTTTAATGTGTTGTTGTAAAGACCAATCTCCTTAAGGCATTTTAGCAAGATGGTGTGTGACACAGAATCGAAAGCAGCTGTTATGTCAAGAAATATTAGAATCATGCCCTTTTTTATATTGCCTTTTTCTCTGATAATGTGGTCAATGAGTACTGTTAGTAATGTTTCCACCCCAGGGTTTGGCTTGAATCCATGTTGGTGTGGATCGAGTGGAGCATGTGTGAAGGTGGTGGCAAAAGCCAGGAGGATGTTGGGCTGCATACAAAGAGGGATTACCAGCAGAAAGGAGGAGGTACTTGCCACTGTACAGGTTGCTGGTGAGGCCTCACTTGGAATACTGTGTTCAGTTTTGGAGATCATATCTTGCAAAAGATGTAAAAAGACTGGAAACTGTTCAGAGGAAGGTGACCAAAATGATTTGGAGCCTGTGTAAGAAACCTTATGAGAAGAGACTTGAAGACCTAAATATGTACACTTTGGAGGAGAGGAGAGATAGGGGAGATATGATTCAGACCTTTAAATACTTAAAGAGGAACGATGAACAAACAAACCTCTTCCAAAGACGGGGAAGCTGCAAAACTAGAGGGCATAACATGAAGTTGCAAGGTGGAAAATTGAAAGGCAATGTCAGGAAATATTTTTTCATTGAAAGGGTGGTGGATGCTTGGAATGCTCTCCTGATGGAAGTGGTGGGGGCAAACACGGTGACGGAATTCAAAACAGCATGGGACAAGCACAGCGGATCCCTTTACAGAAACAGGATAAAAACAAAATAAACTGAACCATCTAACTTCTCAACAAATAGGGGTGTCCTACATGGAGTGGTGGGTCCACCCCTAGACGGAGACATGGGGAGAGGTGGCCTGCACAGAGCGAGAGGTGCACCTACTCTTGCCGTATTGCTGGGCAGACTGGATGAATCATGCTGGTCTTTATCTGCCATCATTTACTATGTTACTATGTAATATGGTCCTGTAGCTATAGCTGTACTGTCTTTTCCAGGATTTTCGCCATGAATGGTAAGCTTGACACCAGTCGGTATGATGAGGAGTCTATCTTGTCAGCTTTCTGGTTTTTAAGATGGGTCTGACTGATGCAAGTTTGAAGGTTGCAGGAATTTGTGCCATTGTGAGGAATGTATATATTATTTTGTGTATGAAAGGGGTGAGCTCTTCCTTAGCTGACTTTATCCATGTGAATGGATAGGGATCGTTTGGTGAGATTGTTATATTCAGGGTTGCTATTATGTGTGCTACTTCTTTGATAGATGGGCTAGTGAATACTCTCCATGTCCTGTTGTGGCTAGGTTGGTTTTCAGGCTCAGATAAAGACAATGTCAGTTTTGGTTAGGTTCTGTTCTGTTTCATCATGAGGTAATCTGCTATTTGTTGTGGATTTATATTAGCTGAATTTCCTATGAGGGTTCCCGTGTTAGCTTGTGGACTATTCCAAACAGTTCTCATGGTCTGTTTACTGCCTTCATCACCAGATTTGTGTTGTATTCCTGCCTGCATTTATTGATGGTGTTTTTGTATCCAATCTGCTTAATTCTGTATTCTTGTAGAGTATTTTGATCCTTTGTTTGTTTCCATTTCCACTTTATTTCCCTTTTAGGTTCTCTGATTTCCTTTGAATACCAAGGTGTTAATTCTCTCTTATGTATTTTAGCTGTTCTGTAGTGGGGCGCAAGTGCAGTTTTTGAGATGGTATGCTTCCAGTTTTCCATTATATTTCTGAGGTCAGGAATGGCATTATCTAGTTTGGGTAAAACTTCCTTCAGGAATTGATCTTTATTAAAGGTCTTGAATTGCTTCACGCAATGCTGCTCCTAGATGTGAAAGTTCAGAGCGGGGACTGTTATGTGGAATGTTATTATATAGTGGTCAGACCAGGGAGTTGGTGTTATTGCTGGAGGAGTTATGTGTTGTTGTTTTATCATTGTTGATGGTATAAAGATGAGATCTGGTGTGGAGCCTTGCCTATGTGTGGGCTCATCTGGTGTGGAGCTTTGCCTATGTGTGGGCTCATGAATTATTTGCATAATTCGCGATCATATTCTACTGGCAAGACTTGCTCAATATGGGATTAAAGGAAAGGTTGTTTGATGGTTTCAGTTCAATTTGGGAGATCAACAATGTAAAGCGTACATATATCAGGGGGAAACATGATGGATTTCATTACCATCTGGAGTGCCACAGGGATCTGCCTGGTCGGCTGCTTTGTTTAATTTATATTTGATCCCGTTTTGTTGATTGCTGGATACTCTGCATATGCTAACAATATTTTGTGCTATGCTCCTTTGGAGGATATTAGTCAGATAAAAACCTTTGATTTATTACACCCTTTTCTCGTCATTGATCAATGGTACACAAAAAAACGACATGCATATATCAATGTTGAAAAGCCAGAGGCCTTGGTTGCCTTGAGGGACAGGATAATTAAGATGCCTCTTTCCTTACATTTGAGGGATAATGACATTATTAAATGAGAAGTATGATATTGGGGGGTAGTTATTGATGCTACTGTATCTTTTAAACCATACATTAATGCTGTTCGTCATTAGTATATTTAAGATGTGGGGCATTGATAAACTGAAATTGTGCCTGCAGCCAGAGTAATTTAGGTGTCTGGTGCAAGCAGTGATATAGCCATATTTGGATTATTGCAACCTAATATATTTGGGGCTTGCCAGCAAATTACTACTACTACTACTACTACTATGTACTACTACTACTGAACAGTACATTATCCCCCAAATGTATGGAAAGAGGCATCTTAATTATCCTGTCCCTCAAGGCAACCAAGGCCTCTGGCTTTTCAACATTAATATGCATGTCATTTTTTGTGTGCCATCAATCAATGACTAGAAAAGAGCGTAATAAATCAAAGGTTTCTATCTGACTAATATCCTCGAAAGGAGCATAACACAAAAATTACTAGCATACACTAGATTTGATAATGAATATGCAGAGTATCCAGCAATCAACAAAAAAGGGATCAAATTGTATTAATGCACCTTAAATAGTACAAAATATGGCTGCTTAATATATGGACTTCAGAAATATGAGCACATATCTGCTTGTCTTAAAGAATTACATTGACTACAGTTCATAAAGCATAGTGAACATGCCTCTATTTGTACATAAATTAGTATGGCAGAATTTGGAAAATGAGCTAGTTGATATGCTGAGAAAACATCCTACTATGAAAGATTTATATTCAAGTATACATGAATTAATTGAGGGGCGGTTAAATACTGTAGTTCCTGTAAAAGAGCTTTTCAAAATTGCCCCAAGACTGTGGAATGTGTTGCCACTGTCTTTGCGATTAGAACAGAATCTATTAGGCTTCTGAAAGCTGTTAAAGATGTATCTATTTACAAAGGTGCTTTAATCATAAGGAGATAGGTTATTTGAGAAAGACGCAGGGTAGTGGGATGGCGAAGGATAGAATTGCACAGGATTCATATGGTGCAGATGGAGTGATATTAGTCACCTCAGGGGAACATATGCATATATATTTAGCAGTATATCAAGAGAAGCGCTACAATAAAGATAAAGATGTATGTGATATTATGATGTTTTAATGTATTATTGATGTTTTTTTATGGAAACAACATTGTTGTTTTTTTGTGTTGTGGTATAGAAATATAATAAATGACAATTTAATGAATTAAATGAAGATAAAGGCAACTCAGCCTAGCAACAAGTGCATTATATTCTCTGCTGAAAAGTATGTGGAAATGGTCTTGGCAGATACAGAATCTGAGGGATACATATGGGTGGGATTTACCTCTAATGGCACTGCCAGTATCACTTTCTACTTCCTCACCAGTTAGAAATCTAAGAGCACCACAGAGATAGAGGGGACAAAAGAAAGGAACCTTTCAACCTCTCTTCCATCCCCAGTCACTAGTCCAGCAGCAACATCAAGAGCAGCAGCCCCCCTCCCCCCCCCAAGCAATTGTAAAACCTCACAATTGTGGAAGCATTTTCAAGTGGTTGACAACCAGAAGTACGCAGTATACAATTACTGTACGAAGCACATTAGTAGACGAAGCTAAATGGTCATCTTACAAACAGTGGCAAGCTTCATCATTTGGAAAAACAGCATCCTTTCCAGCTCAGTTCAAAGAAAGGTACTGATCTTAGGCTCAGGTCTCCATTCAGGACCGGAAATAGCAATAGTGGAAAAGGTACAGGAAAATCAAACTCCCTTTCCTAAGTGGAGCCCCTAGCCTCTTCCACCAGTCAGATGGCATGGCAAGAGGCCCGACGGGCATCAAGGCAAGCCACTATGGAAGAGATGGGGTAGTGTTTGGCAGCACTTTTATAGGGCAGGCAGCAGGTAGCATTGAGGGTTGTGATCACTGGGGAAATGATAGTCCTGGATGACCATCCCCTAAGAAGGTGGGATTTAAGAAGTTGCCATATTTCTTAGCTCCTGATTACTGAGTGCTGGACAACTTTTAATAACAGGTGATCTCCAACCCATATAATCACTTGTGCCACCAGATGCTGGCAGAGTTGACAAAAGCAGAGACCTGTAATAGTGTGCATTTCACCACTGACATCTGGGAATTAGTAATAAAACTACACACGTTTACCTCTTTCTGACAGTGCACTGCAGACAGCTAGACGAGGCAGGACCAGGCTGGAGGCGTGGAGCTCAATTCCAGAAGCAGGACGTCCAGGCCATCCGGACGTCCTCACTGTAGATGGGGTCACTAAGACACGATTCTGGTCTGTGGGAATGTCGGGAACAAAACGTTCCTACAGGAGCTAGAATCGGGGCCCAAGGACGTCCCAATGTGCCCCCTCTGCCTGGGGGACATCCTCCCCACAGGTGTCCCATAGCACTGTGCCTCTGGCCCCCAAGATCCCCACTGCCCAACCCACGGTTGTCCTCCTGTAGCCCGTATCGGACGGCAGGGACCCCCCGGCACCCGGCCTCAATGGTGGCTCCCCGGGCCCCATCAGGCAAAAAGTGCAGTTTAAAACACCTCTGAGGTGGTTTAAACTACACATCCCGGCAGGACATACAGGGCCATAACCAGAATTGCCCCTGTATGTGCTGCTGGGCAGACCACCCCCGCTCCACCGGCCCTCCCCGTCCTCAAGCAAAGGATGTACAGGGAGAGCTAGTGCCGGAATAGGGTTAGTGTGGATTGCGGGGCTGCATGTCCTGGCGGGACATATAGCCCCGCAACCCGCGTTATAGAATTAGGGCCATAATGGGGGAGCAATAGGAGGAGGGCATAGTCAGGTAATGGAGGACAGCCAAATTTTGGCCCATATCTGAGCAGAAATAAAGGCAATACAACAGGGATGGCACATATGGCACAAACAGAATATTGTGCTTGTAGGCGTCTTTGTAACAGATGTTGAGATGAATGTGATCAAAGCAGTAAAGAAGGGGGGCTTTCAAGTGATCAGATGCTTTGCACATTTGCTACTCTTGGTTATCAGAGGCCTAGGGAGCAAGGCATTGATAAGGCAGGCAAAGGGAGAATTTGAGAAGAAGCTTGCTGCAGAAGCAAAAACGCGAAGTAAAGACCTTTTCAAGTACATTCGTAGCAAAAAACCTGTGAGAGAGTCAGTTGGTCCATTAGATGATAAAGGGGTTAAAGGAGCACTAAGAGGAGACAAGGCGATAGCGGAGAGACTGAACGAATTCTTTGCTTCAGTCTTTACTGAGGAAGATGTAGGGATGTTACCCATGACTGAAGTGGTATTTAAAGGTGCAGAAGAAATGAAGGAAATATCGATACATCGAGAAGATGTATTACAACTATTAGATAAGCTGAAGAGTAGCAAATCACCTGGGCCGGATGGTATACATCCAAGGGTATTGAAAGAACTGAAATATGAGATTGCAGACCTGCTATTAGTAATCTTTGAACTATCATTAAAATCATCTCTAATACCTGAAGATTGGAGGATCGCCAATGTAACACCAATTTTTAAAAAGGGTTCCAGGGGTGATCCGGGAAACTACAGACCGGTGAGCCTGACGTCAATACCGGGAAAAATGATAGAAACCATCATAAAGAATAAAATTACTCAGCATGTAGATAGTCATGAACTAATGAGAGACAGCCAACATGGCTTTAGACAAGGAAGATCTTGTCTTACTAATCTGTTATGTTTTTTTGAAGGAGTGAATAATCAGGTGGACAAAGGTGAGACGGTTGATATTGTGTATCTGGACTTTCAGAAAGCCTTTGACAAGGTCCCTCATGAGAGACTTTTGGCAAAACTAAAGAGTCATGGGATAGGAGGCAGTGTACTATTGTGGATCAGGAACTGGTTAAAAGATAGAAAGCAGAGGGTAGGGCTAAATGGCCAATTTTCCCAATGGAGAAAGGTGAATAGTGGTGTACCCCAGGGATCTGTGCTGGGTCCGCTGCTTTTTGACATATTCATAAATGACCTGGAAAGTGGAATAACGAGTGAGGTTATCAAATTTGCAGATGACACAAAACTATTTAAAGTTGTTAAAACCCAAGAGGATTGTGGAAAATTGCAAGAGGATCTTGATAAATTGGAAGACTGGGCATCAAAATGGCAGATGAAATTTAATGTGGACAAGTGCAAGGTTATGCACCTAGAGAAGAACAACCCAAACTATGGTTACACGATGCAAGGTTCCACATTAGGAACCACCACCCAGGAAAAAGATTTAGGCGTCATTGTGGATACCATGTTAAAACCCTCGGCCCAGTGTGCAGCGGCGGCCAAGAGAGCAAATAGAATGCTAGGTATGATAAGGAAAGGAATGGAAAATAAAACAAAGGATATTATAATGTCTCTATATCGTTCCATGGTGAGACCGCACCTTGAATATTGTGTGCAATTCTGGTCGCCGTATCTTAAAAAGGATATAGAGTTATTAGAAAAGGTTCAGACAAGAGCCACCAAAATGGTAAAGGGGATGGAAGGATACTCCTATGAAGAAAGGCTCAAAAGGTTAGGGCTCTTTAACCTGGAAAAGAGACGGCTGAGGGGAGATATGATAGAAGTCTATAAATTAATGAGCGGAGTGGAACGGGCAAACGTAGATCGATTGTTTACCTTATCAGAATATAGAAAGACTAGGGGACATGCAATGAAGCTACAGGGTAAACTATTTAAGACTAATAAAAGAAAATATTTTTTCACTCAACGTGTAATCAAACTCTGGAATTTGTTACCGGAGGATGTAGTAAAGGCTGTTAGTGTAGCTGGGTTTAAAAAAGGTTTGGACAAGTTCCTGGAGGAAAGGTCCATAAGCCATTATTAAGAAGGGACCCAGGATATCAATGCTTGAACCAATACAAGCATTGTGGAACCTGTGTCCCTTGGGGAAACTGCTAGGTACATATGACCTAGATTGGCCACTGTTGGAAACAGAATACTGGGCTTGATGGACCTTGGTCTGACCCAGTATGGCATATCTTATTTTCTTATGTTCTTATGTTAAGATGAGCGCCTCCTTTGTCCTGAAGCAACTGATCGAGAAGTGCCAAAATAGCAGGATGTATTCTCCAAAGTGTGAAGAGTGGGTGTGAGTTGTGTGAGAAGCAGGAAGCAACAGGGTCTTCTGCACACCAGCTCAAGCAGGACGTTGGCACCAAGCGGAATTCCACTTATGAAATGCTGGAGAGATAGAGTAGTAGACAGCCCTGCATCATATATTAGTGGAGAGAGAGATCACATCATAAGCCCCAAGGGGGCTAGGATTGGACAAATATCAAGCAAGTCATAGAAGTCCTACAGCCCTTTAAATACAGTATGCAATGGAAGAATGAGTTCCACTGAGCCTGCTCATCCCAGTAGTGAATATCTTGCAGGCATGGGAGTAGTTTGACTGCTTCATTTGGAGGAGGGGGGAAGGAGGTGTGACATATTTGCATATTCATTATGGTTATCTTAAGAAAAGCACTAGATGGATAGAAAGCCAGTATATCACAGACAAGGGATGAGCTGGCACCCCAAGATACTGAGAGGGAGCACAGGTTTTCATTCACTGGCTTTGCCCCCCCCAAAAAAAAGCAAGCAACATATTCCCAGGCTATATAATTAAAACGCAGCAAAAATTGTAGCTGTATACTTATTTAGCCTGGCAAACTAAGATTAAAAAAATACTAATGCCTATAAATATATATTCTGCAAAAAACAATAGCAGTGTAAGGTGCTCACACGACAAGGGACAAAAAGAAAAAGAACTACAACACAGTTTCTAGCACCAAAATAAATTAGAACTAATTTTATTTTGGCATTAGAAACTGCACTATGGTCCTCTCTTTTTCTATTTGAACATCTATTTTGCATACAATGCAACCCTTCCTCCAATAGTAGGTGCTGAGCAGAATTAGGACATTTCACCATAGAACCCAACACCGCTTTGCCCGGTGGAAAGCGGTATATAAACACAGCTAAATAAATAAATAAAAGGTGAAGGAATGGCCGCATCCTAGTTTAGCTCCGTCCCGGACTCTCTCCTTCATTAGCTAATAATTGCATCTCTTTAGCACAACTCCCCGAGAGTACCCGAATTTGATTGCTGGGAACCTGACGATTCGTCCTGAACCCTGGTCGGCTAATCGGAGGTGTGTGGTGTGCTTGGGAGTCCGGCGGCATCTAACCCTGCGACTAGAATCGCTATCATACTCCCGGCGGCTGATGCTGATCAGAACAGGGCTCCTCTCTTAGCGTGTCCTGTAGAGAGGTTCTCTAACTCTTCTGCCTCGGGGCCCACCATCGGGAGCTAGAGAAGAGACCAACCGTACCTGCGAGACTGACAGACTCCATGCCGGGTTCTGGAGCAGCAAGATGGATCAGCTCCCCGGTGATATTAACGCTTAGGCCCGCCGCATCATCTTGCTCTAGCTGCAATAACGACACTTTGAAGAGGTGAGAGTACCGTCGCATCCAGTGTGCTTGGGCTGAGTGACTCCCGGTGGTTTGGTTGGAACCCGCAGCGGTCATTACCACGCGGTCCTGGAATGCATGCCTTCTCTGCATTCCAAATGCAATCAAAATGGACCCTCAATCGGAACAATCAAACAAATCCAAAGTAACAAATCCGAATAATTAAATGATTCCCAAAAATTGCAAAGATTCTTAATGGTATTTTTTGTCGGAGTATGTCAGCCCAGTGCCAGGAACTAGTCCCAAGGCACCACCGTGACCGCTCCTTTTATTAAAGAAGTTTAAAGATACTTGAATGATAAAGTAAAAGTCCAAAACTTAGCTGCTGCCGCAGTATTTACTGCCAGAACGCCGAAACTGCTACAGACGACGTGGCTCACGTTTCGGGTTTTCCGCCGACTGGCATAGAAACCCTGCTTCAGGTCCAGAGATCAGCTAGTGGCAGGCATTCAGCTTACACATCGCTGGGAATGTAACGTACTTTATAGTCTATTGCGTCTGACGTCAGCATGACACCAGGAGCTTCCCAACCAATCATTAGCACAGTACTCCGGGGCAATACCGGAGTTCCCACTGCACAGGGAACCCCCCGATTATCCACCGGAGAAGCAATGAGGATATAGCCTAAATGATGGTGTGCCAGTCTAATTGGAGGTTAAGGCCATGTGGAGTTACCGAGTTGAGTAGAAAAATCCAGCGTTGTTCACTTAATTGAAGTTTCTGTTCCCGGTCCCCTCCACGGGGATCCAATGGGACAAAATCCAACACTCTCCATCGTAGAGAAGAAAAGGCATGATCCATGAGTAAATTATGTTCCACCATGGGAGCCGTCAGAGTTTTTGTCCTTAGGCGGGATGCATGTTCGGAGAGGCGAGTTTTTATAGCCATCTTGGTGCGACCAACATAATACAGCGAACATGGGCAGATGATCAAATACACCACGTATTCTGTGGAACAATCTGTGTGCCATCTGATAGTAAAAGTTTGCGACGTGTGCCCATCCACCCATACTGGTCCTTCCATAGTCTGAGCATAATAAGTGCAATTCCCACAGGCAAAATGGCCATTCCCAGAATGAAATCTAGGGGGACGATCCAACAGGGAAACAGTTGACACCAGCTTGTCCCATAAGTTGGATGTCCGTGAATATTCAATCTGCAATTTATACTCCCGAAAGCAGTCATGAGTCCCAACAATGGGCCAAAATTGATGTAATAAATGCGTGACCCATGTGATGTGTTGGGTGAATGGTAAAACCCCAGTGATTGTTGAATCCTTCGATTTTGGAGTCACAGGGGTAAGTAGCCAATCACGGTGTAGATGGTGCACTCTCTTATAGGCCCTAGAAACAATCCATGGAGGATAACCCCGTTTGGAGCAGACGGTGTTCCAGTTCATCAGCATGTTGTTTAAAATCATGTAAAGAGGAACAATTACGGCGAAGCCTTAAAAACTGCCCAAAAGGGAGGCCTTGTTTAAGGGCGCGAGGATGGAAACTCCCATATTGAAGTAAGGTGTTTCGTTGAACCGCTTTGCGGTAAAGGGTGAACTGGAAGCCCTCAGGAGTTAATGAAACCTGTACATCTAAAAATTGCATAGTATCAGGAGAGATCTGAGCAGTGAACTGAATCCTAGGCACACGCGTGTTAAGGCGGGCTATGAAGCAATCCAGATCGGAACGTGTCCCCTCCCAAAGAAAGAAGATATCGTCCAGAAAACGCTTCCAAAAGGGGACCAAACGAAACAGGGGGTCTGAATAAACATACAACTGTTCAAAAATCCCCATATAAATAGTAGCCAGGGATGGAGCCACTGTAGCCCCCATTGCTATTCCGTGAATTTGTTGGTAAAAAGTGCCTTGATATAAAAAGAAATTGCTACTCAACACCAGTTCTAATAAATCCAACACAAAAGAGCGTGGGATTTGATCCGGAAAAATCAACGGATAATCACGCAAACAGGTGAGTATCTCGTGTTGATCTATGTTAGTGTAGAGAGCTTGAACATCCAATGACACCTATCGATTCTTAGTGTCATTGGATGTTCAAGCTGTCTACACAGGTTGTTCATGCTGCTCGACAAGACTCTCAACCGACTCTCCTGATGGGAATTGATGCCGAGAAGGCCTTTGACCGTGTTAGTTGGGGCTTTCTCTGGAGTGTGCTAGATACGATGGGGTTCGGCCCTAACTTTAAATGTTGGGTCCACAGTTTATATCAAGATCCTACGGCTTGTGTCCGGATTAACGGGGGTCAATCACAGAGTTTTCCATTGGAAAGGGGTACCCACCAGGGATGTCCACTGTCGCCGTTGTTGTTTGCGTTGGTGATGGAACCTTTGGCGCAAAGTTTTCGCGACCATCCGGACATTGTGGGCGTACGGGTGGACCCTACTGATTACCGAATTGCACTCTTTGCGGATGATATCATATTATCGTTGACGAACCCAGTTGCGTCTCTCTCCATTGCTATGCGGCTCTTTGAGGCCTTCTCCCAGGTGTCTGGATTTAAAATCAATTACACTAAATCTGAGATTCTCAATGTTGGGGTCCCGGAGCCGGTTTGTGTGGACTTGAGGGCTGCCTACCCCTTTCGGTGGGTGACAGGTGCTCTTCGATACTTAGGGGTGAACTTGATGGTGGAGCGGTCTGCGCTTTTTAAGGCTAATTATGACCCGCTCTTCCAGCAGGTTCGGCGTGATCTGCAGTCGTGGGCTAGCTTGACGTTATCCTGGTTTGGGCATATAGCGGTGGTTAAGATGGTGGTCATCCCAAGATTTTTGTATCTCTTTCAGATACTTCCCATACCACTATCTCAGGGAACAGTGGCCAGTTGGCAAACCCTGCTCATGAAGTTTATATGGCACTTTCGTCGGCCGCGTATAGCGCATTGAATTCTTTACATGCGCACACGCTCCGGGGGCATGGGGATGCCCAACCTCCATTGGTACTATGCGGCGGCTCAGTGTCGCGCCGGGGTGGAATGGATGAACCTGGATAGCCCCAAACATTGGGTACAATTGGAAATGCATATTGCGGGGGGAGTGAGACTGGGAGACCGCTTGTGGCTTGGTCCCAAGTTGCGAGGAGGCTTGCGTTTAAGTAATCCATATATCCTGCATACCCTCCACTGTTGGGATCACTCTTTTCGGACTCGGGGGGCAGACCTGTCTCCTCTGGCCACTATAGTGGATAATGCTGTTTCCCCCTGGGATGACTGACCCGGTTTTCCGGCTGTGGGGGCACAAGGGACATAGTTGTGCTGGTCAATTGTTCGATGAGGGCAGGTTATGCTCTTTTAGCGCACTCCAGGAGGAATTTGATCTTCCCGACATTCATGTTTTTCAATATACGCAAGTGGCCCACTGGGTTCAGGCTCGGAACGTTTGGTCTCAATTGGCTCGCGATTTGTCGGATATCGAGCGTTACTGCGAGGGGTGTACCACCACGAAAGGTCTTATAGCTGCCTTGTATGCCCATTTGCAAGTGCAGCAACTGAGAGTAGGCAAGTATAGAGAGCAATGGAATTCTGACTTGAATCTCCGTTTCTCTGAGCAGCAATGGGAACAGGTAGAGGGCAGGCTGTGGAAACGTTTGGTGGCGATCAATGTCCGTGAAACCAATTATAAGCTATTATATAGATGGTATATGATGCCTGAGAGGATTGCCCAAGTGTATTCAGGGGGTTCGGACTTGTGTTGGCGGAACTGCGGACAGAAAGGTACTTTGGCGCATCTCTGGTGGTCTTGCTCCCATGACCGCATCTTCTGGAGAGGGATTCAATACCGCTTAAAACAATTGGTTGGGTTGACCATTCCCTGGGACCCGAGCATCTTCCTGTTCGATGTTAATGTGCCCGGAGCACGAAGTCCTCAGCTGGCCCTGATTCGACATGGCCTGAATGCGGCTCGGCTAGCTGTGGCTACTGCGTGGAAGCAGGTTTCGCCGCCGTCCTTCTCTGCCTGGTTAGAACGGATGTGGGATACGTACACAATGGAACGTGGGGTGGCAGCCGGTAAGTTGCGGTTGACACGCTTTGAGCAAGTGTGGGGTGCCTTTGTCCTCCATCATGGTTCATGATGGCTCGAAGACTCTGTGTGTCCCGTGGGGAGCTGGTATCGAGCTGTCCTGGGAGATAGAGTCCTAGCATCTCCCTTTTCCCTCATGTGCACTGGTTGGCTGGTCCGCTCCCTTCACCTTAAGTTGGCGTGGGGGTTTGTGGGGGGGCTGGGGGGCTGGGGGGAGGGGGGATTGCAGGATGGGGGGTAGGAGGAATGTGCTGGGAGTGTTCCTTGTTGATAGATGGTGAGTCGGGGGGTGGGGTGGAGGGGGGGGAAGAAAAAGGATACAAAAAAAAGGGGGGGCGTTTTGCTGGATTAATATTTGATGTTTGCGATGTTGGCATTGTTGCCTTTTGCTATTGTATCATGCATATAGCTCATGAGACTCTTGTGTGCTTTTGTGTATATTTGCTGCCGTTCAATAAAAAAATAAAAAAATAAATAAAACATACAAGAAAAAAAATCTGATTCTGGCATCATCTCATTAACAGCCTCTCCAGTACCAGGCAGATTATGAACTAACACAAAACCCTTCAAAAGTCACTGAAGATCTATAATGCAAATCTACCATGCCATAACAACAACAGCTTCTAAAATTAACACAATAAGGAGCCTATACAGAAAAGAGCAGCACAATAAATATTGCAGAACATTCTTACACCTTTTCAGAAAACTGAACAAGCCAGATTATTACAGATCCTACACAGAAACACCATGCTAACAGAACACTTAGTCTTAGGCAAAACATAGCTAGACCCTCAGAATAAATTATAACAAACTCAAAGTAGAAATATGTAGACAAAATTATATTGAAACCCCAATAAGCCAGGCTGTGTATGCAGTGCAACACAAGAAATAGAGGAGGTAGGTGACACTTTACCTCATCTTTGCTGAGCAATTGCACAAGAGGCACAGGCCTCTATGATCACACATGCAGGCGGTACAGCCTCTCCCCACAGTCTTCCCCATCCATCGATCTCAGTACCTCTTGCTCAGAGGTGGATATGTTGCTGATTATGTATAGTGCTGGTTTTCCCACAGCCTATCTCTGAACAAGAATCACCTGAATCGAGGGAGGGGGTAGACAATAAAGAGAGGCAGTGTTGCCTGCATTTGGGATCAGAGAGAACTGTGCCTCATGTTACTGCTCAACAAATGTAAAAGCAACAATTAGCAGAGAGGTGTACATAGTGACGGGATTTTATTTGTGTAGCTGTGCAGGCTGTAGTTGGCACCAAAATTCCAGACTTGCTGTGTCTCTATTGCAGACCTCGATAAATTTTGTGTGGATTTAGGAGTCAGGCCAAAATATTAGGAGCCAGTGCTTATGACCTACTTGTGACCTCCTCAAGCCACCCCCCCCCCCCCCCCACATTGTCTCACACACTGGTCTCATGCTCTCAAGTCTCACGAGAGCAGTGTCAGAGTTCCTATACCACGCGACATCTTTAGACAGAAATACAGATAACAGTTATAGCTTCAGATATTAAGTGTATGTACGTGTGTGTGGTGTAACAGTGATGTGCCTATCTGTGTGTGGGATATGGTAGCAGGTGCCTTTATGTGGGTGGAGTGCGGAGCTGTGGTACATGTGTTTGTGCTGCAGAGCTGGGGAGACTCTCTCTTTGTGTGGTGAAGTGGCATGCACGTGTATGTGCATGCGTGTATGTGTGGGTATTGTGGTGCAGTGTGGTGTGGAGGTGAGGTGCCTATGTGTGTAGTAATCTAGCTTGTTCAGTTCTTCAAAAAGATATAAGGATGTTCTAAGGCTCACTGCAATATTTATGGTGCTGCTCTTTTCTGGGTAGGCTCCTGTGTTTAACTTTAGAAGCTGGTGTCATTATGATATGGTATGTGGTGTGGAGGTGGGGTGAGGTACCTGTGTGTGTATATGGTGCAGAGATGAGATGCCTGTGTGTGTATGTCGTGTGGAGGTAAGGTGCCTGTGTGTGTGTGTGTGTCTGTCTGTCTGTCTGTCATGCAGAGGTGGGGTGCCTATGTTTGAGTATGGTATGGGGTGGGGTGCTTGTGTGTGTGTTTTGGGGGGAGGGGAATGCACCATTTGGCAACACCTTGCACTTCTCCCTCCCCCTCCAATCCCTCTCCTGCTGGCTCCTATATTCTGCTACCCTCCAGACTCTTCCCCCTTCACCAACCCTCTTAGAATTCCCATCCCTTGCCCTAAAATCCCCCTCCTCCTTATTTGAGAGGCCCACTGTCTCTTTAAATTGTCCCTGGCTTCTCTACCTCATTACTTCCCCACATGCAACCTTTGTTTCTTGCAATCTGTCATCGCATCCTCCCCCTTCTCTATCTGCCTGCGGGGATCCTAGCAAAGGAGGCAGCAAAGACACCTTCTATTTGCCCATAGAAGATCAATCCCCATGGGCAGAGAGAAGGGGGAGGCCATGATTGCAGCCTCGCTGCAGCCTGTCAGTCCGCAAGGATCCGATCTCCCACAGGCAGATAGAAGGGGTCTTTTCTTTGATCGCAGTCATCCTCTCTGCCCATAGGAGATGGGATCCCCATGGGCAGACAAAGGTTGTGGCTATTGGGGCATCTCATTTAGGGTGGCAATGCCCCACCTCGTCCCCCTAAACTATGCATATGTTTGCTGGTGAAGTTAGAATGTTTTCGGCAGCAACTGGGATTCACAGCAGAGGTTTAGGTGATGGTGAATTTCTTGCAGGGTTAAGTGGAAGAAAGATTGCAACCGCTTATGAAGGAGGATGCCTATATGTTAGCTGGTCTCTGTGACCCTTGGGTGAAGGGAACAACGCACTCACTTACTGAAAAGAAAACTGGTGATGGAAGTGGAGGAAACAGAATGCCAGAGGGAGGGGGATGGTGGTGGTGGTGATACAGTAGGGGAATAAGTAGTCATGCCAGCATGCAGCACTGGTGCTATAAGAACCACCCTGTCACCTATCACTCTCCCCCTAGTTTTTCATACCAGTGGTCCGTGAGCCCCAGGCAGGGAAAACCTTTGATAAACAAAGCTCTAGCTACAATGCTAAGCTGCAGAGATCAGCCTACCATAAGTCATACTCTTGCATGGCTTTCAGAACCATTGAGGCCATGCTAACAGATCCCTTAGCATAGTAAGCACACAAGTCAGCACTCTGGTAAGACTCGGCACCCTTTCCTCGCTCTCTCAAAATCAGGCTTCAAACTGTTTCTTTATTGAGCTTGGGGTTTTTTTCCCCTTTAAAGTCCTAAGGCCCAACACCCCTTCTTCACTCCCTGAACTTCAGACACAAAATGGTTCTTTGGGACTTACGCTTGGCTGTGTCTTGCAGCCCTGCTGTGACATCATGACCCATGTCATTTGCAAAACTCAAACCAAAAAAGAAATTCATCCAAAACAACTTACTGGGAGTTACTTATAACCATGTTACGTTTCTTAAAGCAGCAAGAGAAGTTTTTTCATTAATAGTAATACTCAGTGTAAAAGGTCTCAGACTTTTTCTGGCACTAGTTTTCAGACTTATGTCTGGATATACACATCATGCCAAGTTGCATCAATGACCCATTATTCACTGATTTTTTTCGTTGATAGAAATACAATAGTATATCGTCCACTTGTAGGTAAGCGCATAGAGTTGCAAATTCGCTGACTCTTTTTCACTTAAATAAGTAAAGACAACACTGTATCTTTCACCTTCATATAAGCTGATATCGTTGTTGCAGATTCTCATATGTCCGATATACTTAAAAGTTTCTTAACAAATACTTAGCTTCTGTTCCATTTTTCTTCTATCTCTGATATCCAACTTCCTGCTTTTGTTGCTACTTTTCTCGATCCCAACGCTCACCCCAGGCACCACCGTAGCGTTTCACCGCATTGGTTTCCTCAGGGGATCAAATTTTTACTCTCCTGTGTTGTAAAAACATGACATTAACTTCATACTATTGACCTTAAAAGTCCCCAGAATATACACAAAAGATGTACCTATTATTAATCTTGATCGATGCTGCCCACATCAAAGATTCATTTACCTAAAGCCGGCTCACACCGTGCTTTTCAGTTTTAAAAAAGATGCCGCGCATGCGAAGCTTGTCCCCGCAGCTCTACCTTTAACCCGCTCCCTCCCAAGGTGCTCGCTCATTGGTTACCACTCACTGCATTGACATTTTACACTGAGTATTACTATTAATGAAAACACTTCTCTTGCTGCTTTAAGAAACGTAACATGGTTATAAGTAACTCCCAGTAAGTTGTTTTGGACGAATTTCTTTTTTGGTTTGATATTTATCGTTCTCAATAGGCCACAGTGTGTATTTGCAAAACTCAGGCAGGGATATGTTTCTGCGGCTGCTTGTCATGGCTTTCTAGCGTGATTTGCTGAAGTACCTCGTGTTGACTGCTGGCCACTTCCTTGACCTTCTTCCTCTCTCAGATTGGTTCTAGTGTATCTGGGCACATGTACATACAATGAAAACAAATTTCATGAATGCTCCCAACAGTCTTTATTCTGCGGTGTTCTCTGATAATGTGGCAGCTATCATTGGTGCCATGTTAAGAGGATGAAATATATCTACTGACACAGTGTTAAGGGGGAGACACAGTCCTTGGTCCCTAAGATTGTTGGAGCAGCTTTCCCATACTGGGAAGGCATGAAGCTTTGTCTGGTTTATTTTGAGAGCCAGAAACAGCTTGTGGTTGTACTTGGAGGTGGGAGAAGTGGCCTGGAAGAGTAGAGGGTTATGGCTGAGGTAACTACTCTATCCATTCCTGCTTCAGGGACTTTTACTTTGCCCTCTTTGCCAACTCCACCACCTGCCACCTGATATTACATTAAGTCAAATGTAGTCATTGGTTTCTCATATGAAAACATGATTAACTGGATGTATAGAGACTTCCGGTTTGGCAATGAGCTGATCGGACGGCTCACGATTAGCTCCGGGCAACTTGCCCCGCAAAACTGCTAAAAAACCTTGTAAAACATTTTTTTTTCTTTTTTTTTTTTCCACCACCTTTATTGAAGCTTCCCTCAAGGGGTGTTAAGCCTCCACCGATGAAGAGATCTGCGGCCATCCCTGCCTAATCGGGGCAAACACCTCCACAGAAAACGCGCCGGGGCGCGATCGGGCACTTCCACCACCGCCATCATTGACTTTCCCCCTGCGGGGTATTGTGCCTTCAGGCCCGATTGGAGAAGAAAGCTGCACATCTAAAAAGTGTGCTGAGGCGTGATCGGGCTCTCCCTCCACTGCCATCATTGGTTTCCCCCCATGAGGTATTGTGCTTTCGGTGGTGAAGCGGCCTACGGCTGTCCCTGCCCAACCGGGGCAGGCAACTATACTCAAAAAAAAAAAAAAAAAGAGAGCATGGCAGGACGTGATCGGGTAACCCCCCCCACCGCCATCATCAACTCTCCCTTTGCGGGGTACTGAGCCTCCAGCGGTAGGGAGACCTGTGGCTACCTCTGCCTGGCAGGGGCAGACACCGACACGAGAAAGAAAGCATACCGGGACGTGATCAAGCACCTCCCCCGCCGCTATTGTCAGCTCTTCCCTTAGTGGGTATTGTATCTTCAGCGGAGAACAGATCTGTGACCATCTTGGCCCAATCAGGATAGGTAATGGCACACAAAAAGATACTTTCATTGCTATTATCAGCTCTCCCTCCACGTGGTGAAGTGCTTCCAGTGGTGAAGGGACCTGTGGCCATCTCTGTTTGACCAGAGCGGATATCTGCACATTAAAAAAATAAAAAAATAATAATAAACGCGCCAAAGCGCGATCGGACATTTTATTCCACCGCTTTTTTCAGCTTCCCATCCCTGGGGTATTGTGCTTCTGGCGGCGAAGAGGACTGCGGACTTCCTGCCCTGTTGGGGCAGATAGCAACGCACAAGAGACAGCACGTGGAGGCGAGGCTGCGATTGACGAGCCTGCGCTTGAGGGCCTGCTGGAGGGCTTTTCGGAGTGGCCTCTTAGGCGTTGCCTTTTATCCAAAGACAATCGCAAGCAGCGGTGTGTGCTGTGAACTAACCCTGACCAACTTTGCTGGAACATACCCATACTAGCGGAGTGGGTTCTGTCTCCATATCTACTGATCCTTACCAAAGGGGGTACTCATCTAGTACTGGAAGCAGTTTCCCTCCCACCACGAAACCGAATGGCGTCGAAAGTGCCACGAATGGAGAAGCCGCATGCCACGGAGGGTAAAATGGCGGAAGGAGCACCAGCTAGCCCGAAATCTGGTGGTACTCCAGATCTGGTCATGGAGGTGAGTGCCGCGGTGGTTCAGGCACTAGATACTCGATTCCAAGACCTGGCAGACCAGATTCAGACTGTGAGTCAACGATTTACGGACTTTACCGGGAGGCTAGACCAAGTAGAGACTCGAGTTTCAGATGTGGAGGACAACCAACACTCCCTGGCAGCTAAAGTGGAGGCCTTGGAGACCCTGGTAAAGCAGCAAGGTGACAAGCTGGACGAGCTTGAAAACCGGGGGAGGCGCAAGAACCTGCGCTTCATCGGGATACCGGAGAGTGTGGCGGATGGCGCCCTTTTCGGATACTTGCAGACCTGGATTGAAAACCTATTGCAAAACCAGGACGGTGATCCTGTAAAATTGGAGTGCGTGCATAGACTTGGCCAGCGGAGGGAGCAGGCGAGACGACCACGAGCGGTTATTGCACGTTTTTTGGATTACCGGCAAAAAGAAGCGGTGTTAAAAGCTGCTCGGAGTCGAAAGATGAGACAGCAGGATACGGAACCGATACTTGTGTTTCAAGACTACTCGGCCTTAGTTAGTCAGCAGCGCCGGGCCTTCTTGGGGGTCTGCACACAATTGCTGAACAAAGGAGTGCGATTCTCGCTGCTGTATCCTTCTCGGCTTTGAGTGGAGGTCCAGGGACAGACCCGCTACCTGACGACACCGGCAGCGGCTGCTGCTCTTTTGGAAACCCTGAATGCCCAGGCTGATTCGCTCTCGTGAATCTGGGATTGCCAGTGGGAATGACATTTGGATATCTTGTTGACAGAGAGGGGCCCAAGGACCTGATGTAGCTCTGGTCTATAGCAACTAGTTTTTTTTTTCTTTTTTGATGCCAGTGTTGCACTGTTACTTTCTTGATTTGTTTAAGCTGTAACTTGTTACATTTAGCCAAATTGTGTTAACTACTCCCTTGTTTAAGCCATTTAGAGGGCAACATTGCTAAACTGTTATTATGTTTCAATTGTTTGGCTGAGCAACTGTCTGTGCAACTTGCTACTGTTTGAGCTGAGTGAATGGTATATTTGTGTGTGTGGCCAGGTGAAGGTCCGCTGCAGACCCAAAGGGAGGGGGGGGGGGTTATAATACTGACAACGGTAATTATTTGTAAAGTTTTCTTTGTGCTCCCTTCCCTCCTTTTTCTTTTTCTCTCCTTTTTTATTTATGCTGAGGAGGAGTATAGTGTAGGAGGGAGTGCTTTGCAGGTCCCTAATCTCTGGACAGCTAAAGGTGAGGAGCCGGGGGAGGTGGGTCATGGGTTGGTTGGATTGGACAGACCTGGAAGGGGCAGACACTAGTGGGTGGAGCCCCTAGAGGGGCGCGAGAAGTTCAATCTAGTAGTTCCTCGGTAGTTACCCTGGGGGTTACATCTGTACGAGGGGCTGCTGATAGATAGGCTAGGTTGAATGAGGTAGAAGAATGTGGAAAGGGCAGGGCCGGCCCGTCCATTGAGCAAGAATGTTTTTTGCACAGGGCCCCGCGTTTCAGGGGGCCCCGCGCAAAGAACATTCTGCTTTTTTTTTATTACCTTTAAAAACAAAAACCTGGCTGTAGCTGCTGCCGCTGCCGCGTCCGTCGCAGCAGCGGCAGAATGGCGTGTCCCGCGGGGCCCCTTCTCCTCTTCGAGCCCTCTGCAAGGGCTTTCAGATTCGCGAAGGGAGAGTTGTGCTCCCTCGCGTCTCTGTAAAGCCCGCAGGGGCTAATGGGAAATTTCCCATCAGCCCCTTTAGACGCGAGGGTCTGATGTGAAATTTCCCATTAGCCCCTGCGGGCTTTACAGAGACGCGAGGGAGCACTCTCCCTTCGCGAATCTGAAAGCCCTTGCAGAGGGCTCGACGTGGAGAGGGGCCCCGCGGGACACGCCATTCTGCCGCTGCTGCGACGGACGCGGCAGCGGCAGCAGCTACAGCCAGGTTTTTGTTTTTAAATTTGCGGGAAGGGAAGGGAAGGGGGGGGGGCTGATGGAGGCTGTCTGGAAATGGGGTGATGGGGGGTTAGGACTGGAAATGTGCAAGGGGGGGGGTTAGGACTGGAAATGTGAAAGGGGGGGGGGGTTAGGACTGGAAATGTGCAAGGGGGGGGTTAGGACTGGAAATGTGCAGGGGGGGTTAGGACTGGAAATGTGCAAGGGGGGGGGGGTTAGGACTGGAAATGTGCAGGGGGGTTAGGACTGGAAATGTGCAAGGGGGGGGGGTTAGGACTGGAAATGGGCTGGGGCTGATGGAGGCTGACTTGAAATGGGCTGGGGGGGTTAGGACTGGAAATGGGCTGGGGCTGATGGAGGCTGACTGGAAATGGGCTGGGGGGGGTTAAGACTGCTAATGGGCTGGGGCTGATGGATGCTGACTGGAAATGGGCTGGGGGGGTTAGGACTGGAAATGTGCAAGGGGGGGTTAGGACTGGAAATGTGCAAGGGGGGGGGGTTAGGACTGGAAATGTGCAAGGGGGGGCTTAGGACTGGAAATGTGCAGGGGGGTTAGGACTGGAAATGTGCAGGGGGGGGGTTAGGACTGGAAATGTGCAGGGGGGTTAGGACTGGGAATGTGCAAGGGGGGGGGGTTAGGGCTGGAAAAGTGCGGGGGGTGATGGAGGCTGACGGGAAATGGGCTGGGGGGGTTAGGACTGGAAATGGGCTGGAGGGGGGGTTAGGACTGGAAATGGGCTGGGGCTGATGGAGGCTGACTGGAAATGGGCTGGGGGGGGGTTAGGACTGCTAATGGGCTGGGGCTGATGGAGGCTGACGGGAACTGGGCGGGGGGGGGGTAGGACTGGAAATGGGCTGGGGGGGGTTAAGACTGCTAATGGGCTGGGGCTGATGGAGGCTGACTGGAAATGGGCTGGGGGGGGGTTAATACTGCTAATGGGCTGGGGCTGATGGAGGCTGACTGTAAATGGGCTGGGGGGGGTTAAGACTGCTAATGGGCTGGGGCTGATGGAGGCTGACTGGAAATGGGCTGGGGGGGGTTAGGACTGGTAATGGGCTGGGGGGGTTAAGACTGGTAATGGGCTGGGGGCTGATGGAGGCTGTCTGGAAATGGGTGATGGGGGGTTAGGACTGGAAATGGGCTGGGGGGGGTTAAGACTGGTAATGGGCTGGGGGTTGATGGAGGCTGACTGGAAATGGGGTGATGGGGGGTTAGGACTGGAAATGGGCTGGGGGGGGGTTAAGACTGGTAATGGGCTGTGGGCTGATGTGGGCTGTCTTGAAATAGGGTGATGTGGGTTAGGATTGCTAATGGGCTATGGGGCGCGGGTTAGGACTGCTAATGGGCTATGGGGGCGCTAGGACAGGAAAAGGGGCTGATGGGGAGGGGTTAGGACTTGAGGTGGGCTGATGTGGTTAGGACTAGTAATGGGCTGTGGGCTGATGGGGGGGGGGGTTAGGACTGGCAATGGGCTATGGGGGGCTGACTGGAAATGGGCTGATGGGGTTAAGACTGGAAGTGGGCTGATGGGGGGTTAGGACTGGTAATGGGTTATAGGGGGGGGCTTAAACTGAAAATGGGTTGATGGGGGGCTAGGACTGGTAATGGGTTGAGGGATTGCTATGACTGGAAATGGACTGAGTGGACGGGGAGGCTTGAACTGCAAATAGCTGATGGGGAGGGAGCTTGGAATGGAAATGGGCTGTGAGGGAAGGGAGCTAGAACTGAAAATGGGCTGATGGAGCAGCTAGGATAGGACTGGAAATGGGCTGTTGGGGGGAGCTAAGATTGGAAATGGGCTGTGGTGGGGGCTTGAATTGAAATGGACTCATGGAGGGGCTAGAACTGGAAGTAGGCTCATGGGGGGGCTTGGACTGGAATTGGGCTGAGTGGAGGGGAGCTAGGATTTGACATGGGCTGATGGTGGGGCTAGGAAATGACTAGAAATGGGCTGATGGGGGGCTAGGATTGGAAATGAGCTGATGAAGGGACTCAGACTGAAAATGGATGGGGGAGCTAGGACTGGAAATGGGTTGATGGGGGGCTAGGACTGGAAATGGGCTGATGCAGGGACTAGAAGGGAATGGATGCTGGGTGAGACTGGAACTAGAAGGGAGCTGATGTTGGGGGAGGATTAGAATGGGATGGGGCTGGGAGAGTAAAATGGAGAGGGGAAAAATATTTTGTGTGGGAGGGATGAAAAATCTACAATTGGCCGGGTATTGGTAGAGTAAGTGGGGATTGAGGATGGAGGGGTAAAATTTGTGTGGATGAAATAAGAATGAGGAAAGAGCAAAAGGATAAAGATTAGTATGTTAAAGCAGATGTAGAGAGAGAGGATGGAAAGAAAACTAGAAGAGAGAAGAAAGGACAAATGGACAGCAGACGATGGAGAGTTAGCAGAAAACATGAAGAAACCAGAAGAAAGTGGCTGGAGCAATTGCAACTGAAAAAATGCACAAAAGGTAGAAATATATCTCTTTATTTTGAATTTATTAACTGGAATATGAAAGCTCTGGGAAATGTGCATCATTAACGTCTGTGCTTTGTTTGGTACAAGAGGAAATTGATTTATAGTTTTATTTCTACAGTGTTGTTGTACATTCCAAGTTTGGCTTTTGGGGTTCCCAGTTTAATTATTGCCTTCCTGTTTCTAAATTGTGGTTCCTTGTTTGGTGATGGTCTATGTTCTGCATGTGTAACTGAGCTGAGGTATTCTGTTTATGTAATTCCTATTTGACATTGCCACTTGTTCTCTTTCCCCAGTATTCTCTGAAATGTACTGGTTTAATATTTGCAGTGTTTCCTTTTGATAGGTAGGGTCTGGTGCTTTGTGAGTCCTGGTAATGCTGTCAGGATACGGTGGGTTTGCTATGGGTTCTAAATGGGCAGCGTTTGTAGTAGTTCCTAATGTGCCTGGCGGTTGGCACTGGATTATAGTAATGTAGAAATCTTTTAGTCTTTCTTTATCCATACACTCATTAAGAGACATGTTTACTAAAAGTTAGTGTATGGTAACATTATGCAAATATTTATGCAAATAAGGCCACTTATGCAAATGAGGCCCCGCACCGAGTCTCCGCACATGGCCCCGCACCCCCCTTGGGCCGCCCCTGGGAAAGGGGGTGTGTTATGGGCGTAAGCTTGCAATGATGGATGAGTGGGTTGTTTATATTATACTTATGACATTTTCTAGATGTTTAGTTTAATTCCTGGGGTGGCCTCCAGAGGCTTGACGATGCCCCCCTATGTCATTTTGGGAGTAATAAGGTGGTAGCCCTACCGAAGCGAGGAGTGGGGGTGTGGTATGGGTAGATTTAATACGGTGGTTTTAGAATATACTTCAGTGGTGAAATATGGTTTTATAAATATCAGATGGGGGGGTGATACGGAGGAGAGGTGTAAGGCTCTGGGTTTTGGAACGGAGGGGTTCGGGGACCTGGGGGACAAAAGTAAGTAGGGGTATTGGATGGGGGGAGGGGCCTGGTGGTACTAATTCCCACTACCTAATGCAGGAGTTTAGGGAGTGCGGGGGCCCTAGGGAAGAGTGGAGAGGGGGCGTGGTGGGGAGTTACTGTCATTTTAATATTGGGGTGGTTAAAAAGAAAATGGAATTCTATCAGACAGTTAGGTTCAATGTTAGATCCGGGGAAATAGGGGGCAGACCCGATTGCCACAGGGAAGTTGTTCAGCCTGATGGGTGGACTTGATAGTTTAGGGGCGAGGGAATGGAGGGGGAGTGGGGGGGTGGGAGGGGAAGGGAGCCGAGGGGGTAGGATAGCACACACTTCACTGTTTATTTGTAGGTGGCTCCGTTTTTTTCTTTTTTTGCTGGCTGTTAAGAGGTGGGGGCTCCAGGCTGGGGGAGCTCCTTTGTTATGTTTAGAGTTTTTTACATGGCTGGATTTGGATGCTGCCCCATGCCTTTGAAGATTATTACCTGGAATGTTTGTGGGTTGGGGAATCCTATAAAATGTTATAAAATCTTACAGGCCCTGGCCCGACAGCAGTGCGATATTGCCCTACTTCAGGAAACACACCAGGCGGTAGAAGAACATAGTAAACTTCATAGAGGCTGGGTGGGGCAGGTATGGGGGGCTCCTGCGTGAGGGAAGAAAGGAGGAGTAGCAGTTCTGTTCCACAAACGAGTCCGTTTTGCTCTGGAAAAGAATATCGTTGCGGAAGACGGGCAATTTCTTTTGCTGGCTGGTCGGCTAGAGGGGAAACCAGTGATTATCGGAAATCTCTACTGTCCTAATGTGATGGACCCTAGTTTTTATAATGGCCTGGCCTCCAAAATAGAGCAACTCCCGGAATATCCGCTGCTTCTTGCCAGGGATTTTAATGGGGTTTTAGATGTGGACCTCGACACTTCTAGGGGGGGGGAGGTGAGAGATAGGATCCCGACGACTCGGATGTTACAGCGGTTTCGTAGTAGAATGGATTTGGTTGACCCCTGGCGCCTACTACATCCTTTGGAAAGGGATTTTACACACCAGTCCCGGGCACACGGTACTAGTGCTCGAATTGATTATATCTTGGTGTCGGGGGTTTTGTTTGCTCATACGGGGGAGGTGCAGATTGGCCCACTAGAGATATCCGATCATGCAATGGTCCGAATGGAGCTGCACTGGGGGATAGACAATTCCCGGGCACGACTTTGGAGACGTCCCATGGGGTTGTGTCAGGATGTCCGATTTCAGCATTTTCTGAAGCAGCGATGGAGGGAATTTATGAATGACCACCAGTGCCACAGTGAGGATCCTGAGTTGGTATGGGAGACGGCAAAAGTAGTGTTACGGGGTGATATCATTGGATTTGCAGCCCGGAAATGTCGGCTAATAGCAGAGCGAATAATTGGTTTAGAGCGATTGGTTAACAAGTTGTGCCGGCTCTGTGCACGCGGTCCGGTACCCACAAATAAGAAAAAGCTTTGGGAAGCTCAGGTGGATCTCAATGAGTTGATACATCAGAGAGCCAAGAAATCTATCCTGTATTATAGATATCAGCTACATTGTTACGGGAATAAACCGGGGAAGTTGCTGGCCCGTTGTCTGAAGGGCCAACGGGGCTCCTCGTTAGTGGCAGCCATCCGAGATGATCAGGGACAACTGCAACGAGAGTCTGTGGCAATAGCCCGGGTCTTTTGGGGGGTTTTTCAGGATTTATATAAGGCGCAACTTACATCCACTGTGGAACTGGGGGATTATTTGAAAGAGTTGGATTTGCCACAGCTTACTGTTGAACAGCGGGAGATGTTAGAACAGTCTATAACCCCGCAAGAGGTGCATTCCGCGATTTTGGCAGCTAACTGTAACAAAGCGCCTGGACCAGACGGTTTGGGGGCCGAGTTTTATAAACTTCTAGATGACTCTGTGAGCCCTGTTCTGGCGGAGGTCTTTAATAAGCGGGCGGAGCAGGGGGCCTTTCGTTGGGGACGTAATCATGCCCATCTTACGCTGATCCCTAAACCGGGTAAAGATCCTTTGCTAGTAGGATCATATCGTCCTATATCCTTGCTTAATTTTGATATCAAATTAAATGCAAAGGTTTTGGCACTGCGACTGGCAGCAGTTTTAGGGCATTTGGTACATGACTCGCAAGTGGGGTTTGTCAAGGGGCGCTATGCAGTTCGGAACCTGCATAAGATCTTAGCTTCTTTGGAGTGTGTGCATGCTCTTCGGTTACCATCCATGCTTGTCAGCTTTGATGCGGAAAAGGCTTTTGATAGGGTGGACTGGCAATACCTACGTAATCTTCTCCCGTGCTACGGATTGGGTGTTTAGTTTTGTAGAATGGTGGAGAGTCTCTATGCCCAGCCAACAGCTGGGGTCTTGTGTAATGGGGTACTCTCTGAAGATTTCCCCTTGGAACGAGGTACGCGCCAGGGATGCCCCCTTTCCCCTTTATTGTTTGTCCTGTCACTCGACCCCTTGATACGGACCATCGAAGCCTCCCGCGAGATACAGGGAGTGTGAATGGGCACCCAGATGTTCAAACTCTCCGCCTTTGCGGATGATCTTTTGGTACACCTGCTTACCCCTGACCAGTCGCTGCCAAAGTTGTTGGAGGAGTTTATGAGATTTGGTGGTATTGCGGGGCTGCAGATCAATAAGGATAAATCTGAAGCCCTAGATGTCTCAGATCAACTGCGGGGGAGTTGGGTGGGAGATTTTCCTCTTAAGTGGGCGATTGATGAATTTACCTATCACGGCATAGTACTAACCCGTAATCCCCGGGTCCTTTATGTGCATAACCTTGAGCGAACACTGCGACGGCTGCAGGTACAGTTGAAAGCCTGGGATCCCCTGCCTCTCCCCTTATCAGGGAGGATAGCAGCGGTCAAAATGGTGCTTCTACTGCGGCTGTTGTATTGGTTCCAGACATTGCCTGTTTGGTTATTGCGCCGGGATGTGCGCCGCTTTGAAGCCGCTATTAGATGTTTCCTGTGGAAAGGAGGGAAGGCGCGTATTTCTTGGCCACGGATGTTGGGGATATGGCGTGACGGGGGATGGGTCTTCCAGATCTTGTAGGTTATGCTCTAGCCTGTCAGGCTCGACATCTGGGAGATTGGTTGGGAGGGACAGATGTGTATATGCCCCGGGCTTTGGAGGAGTGCTTTGTGGCGCCATTGACGTTGTTGGGAGTCTTACATGGGACGTATCAGACTCTCCCTAGTCAAGTAGTGCGGAGTGAATTGATTGGTTCGGTTCTCAAGACTTGGAAACAACTTAATGTCCACTGGAATACAGCTTGGAAGGTTTCTAGTTGGCTGCCCTTACAGGGCAATGCTGCTTTTACACCTGGTTCGGATACGGTGATCTTTCGAGACTGGAGTAATCGGGGAATACGGAATGTTGGGCACGTAGTGGAGCCGTCAGGGCAGTGCAAATCCTTTTTGACCTTGAGTAGGGAGTATGATTTGCCCAATAACCATTCCTTTGCTTATATGCAGGTTGCTCATTATGTGTCATCTCTGCCGTGAGAGGAGTTACACGTGGACAGGTCAGCCCGAATATTGGAATTTTTTGGGTTAGGGGGGGAATATCCCCCGTCGATCAAAGATCTCAAGAAGCGTTTGGCTCAGTTTAGCACAGGCCATGATTATCAAGGGGTTGAGGTGGCTTGGAAATGGAGTTGGGAGAGGTTTTGGCCCCCGGGTCAATACGGCAGGTTTTAAAAGGGATTGTGAGGCTGACACAGGACACACGATGGCGAGAGATACAGTTTAAATGTGTAACTAGAGCACACTTTTCTCCGCGGAGGGCGTTCCGTAGTCAATTGACCACCGATGGCTGCTGCCCTAAATGCGTGGAACCACTTGCGACCTTGTTGCATATGTGGTGGGGTTGTAGAATGTTGCGCTCCTATTGGGCCAAGATATGTGCTTTTTTAAATCGATTGTTACAGTGACGGGTGCGCTGGTCCGGGGCTCTTGTGGTGCTCGATCGGCTTGATCCCCCTTGTCCGGTGGTAGAGGGGGAACGTCTGGTGCGCAAGGCCTGTTTGGTGGGGAAGGGTCCCATTCTTCGCCTTTGGAGGGATTGCAGTGCGCCTACCTTTGGTGAGTGGTGTAACTGCTTCCATCAAATGATGTTAATAGAGAGATGGGGGGCGCGGGGCAGTGTCAAACGTTGGACAGCCTTTATGCGTGTATGGGAGCCTTATATTCAACAGTTAAGTGCCAGGAGTCATAATGAGATTTTACAAGTTGGTAGCTGAGCTATTGGTGGGAGATGTGGGGTGGATTTGTTCCACTAAGGGTTCTAAGTTTTTGGGGAGTGTGCTGAGGGTGGAGGGGGGAGGGGAGGGGGGGTGGTGGGGGATGGGGTCGGGGGAATATAAGGGGAAAAAATGATCTTCCACCTCCTCTGTTCTGCTCTGTTACTACTCCGAGGGGGGATCAGAGTCCACCCCTCTTGGAGATGTGTATATCTGATATATTGTATTTGTTGGTGGTTATAAAATAAAGTATTTAAAAAAAACTGGATGTATATGCCAGTTGTATGAGTTTATAAAAGGGATTTTATTTATTTTTTTTAATATACTTCCACATTACTCCACACATTTTACAAACTAATATCACCCATTTCAGGCAATCATACTACCTTAATCACACCAGACATATGGCCTGGTCTTCAATACCCAATTGCTTTATCTGTCTTGCTTCACTTCAATGCACCTAAAAATGAGAGAAAATAACAAAGCCAGAAGCAGTATTTAATAAATAACATATTGCTGTCATTAGTTCACTTATCTGAAAGACGCCCTTTGGAGATTTCAATTCATTGATAGTTTGTGGAGTAATTTCGGAGTATATTAATAAATTAGTAAAATAATAACATGACAAATTGTGAGATTAATTCTAAGTGTGTGGTTTTGGGAGGAGTTTTTTAGACCTGTGATGGTGTCACCCAGCAATTTCCCTTCAGGTGGTGCATAACTGCCATATAGTGGAACAGCAGTTTTCTCTAGGTCTTTTCTCCTCCATTGTGAGTTGATGTATTTGATCCCTTGGTGATTTTTGTAATCATAGGTTAAGCTGGGGGGTTTGTATATGTGAGATTTGGTATTTTCAGCAGGGTGTTTCTTGATTTTGTGTGGTTACAACAACCCCTTTTATAAACTCATACAAATGGCATAGACATCCAGTTAATCGTGTTTTCATATGAGAAACCAATGACTATATTTGACCTAATGTAATATCAGTGAGAGGTCTTTTCTCTTCCATAGTGAGATGATGTATTTGATCATTTGGTGATTCTTGTAATAAACTGGGATTTTTGTATATGTGAGATTTATAAAAGGGATTGCCATCAAATTGTTATTTTAAGATGCTGCTACCTATTTAGAAACAGGAGCAGCTGCATATCCATATTGTAACTTAGGGGTATATTTATTAAAGTGCACTAATGTTTGCCACGCACTAAGGAATGCATTAAACAATTAGCACAGAATCATGGTAATAGCTACCACATGCTAATGCAGCCAGTGCAGTAAAACTCTCATGCTTAGTGTGCAATGGGACAGGGCTGGGCAGATAAGGGGCAAAGAGTGGGCATTGGCTATAGACTGCAGGTAGCATGAGGGTGATCAGCACGCGCTATCACTATTGCAGGTGGTGCAGGTCTATTTAATGCCACCTCAATGGAGTTCAATGAACTCACATTATTTGCAGTGATGACATTTTACTTACCAGTTAATGTTCTTTCCTTGAGTCCTGCTAGACCAGTCCAGAAAAGTGGATTGTGTTCCCCTACCAGCAGATTCCTGGAGACAAAGAACCAATGAAAAGCCCAGGTTTCAATGACATTGTTCCCATGTCTCTATTCGCCTTAGTCACTAGAGGTCCCTTCAGTATTCATCCCAAAGCATATGGGAAAAACATGGCAAGCTTCACACAACCTCAATTGTGGGCAACAATGAATAATCAACAGTAGAGAACTATGTACAGGAAAACATAAACAGGAAGCTGTCAGTAGAAGATGAACCTACAGTGTCAACTGTAAAAATCATGGCGGACCCAAGAGTAATGCAGAAGAAAAGAACAAAATAGTTTCAGGGGTGGGCTCTGGACTGGTCTAGCAGGACTCAAAAGTAAAATATCGCCTTCCATATCATTCTGTTAGACCAGTCCAGACAAGTGGGATGTACCAAATCTATGGACGGAGGAACACACAACAGCTCACAAAACCCTTGAACTGCCCGCGTGTGGACATCGAAGCAGAAATGTCTGACAAAAGTGGAAAGTGATGCCCACGTCTCTGCCTGGCAAATGTCTGTAGGGGCTACCAAGCTCCACTTCGCCCATGAGGACACTTGTGGTTCGGTAGAATGGGCACGCAAACCCACCGGAACCAGACTGCAATGGCCTCCTTAATCCAGCATCACAATATCGACTTGACTGCTGCATCACCCTTGTGTGAGCCAGCAAATAGCACAAAAAGATAGATTTACGAAAGGAATTTGTAACCTCCAAGTACTGGTGAAGCATCCTCCGGATATCCACAAGACGAAGGTCCTTATACTTCCCTCAACACTGTTCCTTCGAGAAGGAGGGCAGGCAAACCACTTGGTTCACGTGAAAAGGAGACAGCATCTTAGGCAAGAAGGAAGGCACAGGCTGAATGGAAATGGACTCTTTTGAAAAACCAGATAAGGACCATGGCAACACAGAGCCTGCATCTCAGAAATCCACCTTGCAGAAAAAAGCACAATCACAAAGACCATCTTGAGCATCAAATCCTTTAAGGTAGTAGGCTTCAAAGGCTCAAAGGGCACTGCCATCAGGCCCCTGAGCACCAGACACAGATCCAAGGAAGGAATCATAGATCAAAGTGGAGGATGCAGACGCTGAACCCCTTAGAGGAAGCGCGAGACATCCGGGTGCAATGCTACAGACTAACCAGCCACCGGACCTCGGAAACAGGATAAATCTGCCACCTGAACTTTCAGGGAGCTGAGGGAAAGGCCCTTCTCCAGGCCATTCTGTAGAAAGGCCAAAAAAGATGGCACCTTGGCCACCTTAGGAGCCAACTGCCGAGCGCTGCCTCATCAATCATAGTGGCGCCAAATTTGCACGTATGCCAGCTTGATAGACCTCCGGGGGCCTCCAAGAATAGTACAGACCACCACAGGAGAGTAGCCATTGCATGCTAGCTGTTTCCTTTCAAGAGCCAAGCCATAAGTGAGAAGGGAACAGGGTCCTCCAGGACGATCGGTCCCTGTCCTAATAGGCCCAGAGACAGAGGCCACTAAAAAGGAGGCGCCTTGCAAGAGCTGCATCAGGTTTCCAAACCACACTCTCCTTGGCCAATCTGGAACTACCAAAACAATCCTTCCCTGATGGCATTCTATATGCCATAGCACATGCCCCACCAGGGGCCACGGAGGAAACATGTACAGCAGATCCTGACTTGACCAAGGCATTCTAGGACATAGCCGAACTCAATGGTGTCTAGCACTCAGTGATTCTTAGTAACCGAGGCCCATTCTGGAAAGAAAAGGTGAAGCCTGACTCCAACTGGAGGAACCTGGGAATTGGCCCCCAAACCTTCTTTGTGCAGCCCAAGAGGGTCCTCCTCTGGAAGGGGCCGAGTCCTTGGGCCCACACATTCCAGAAAAGGACTAAGAATGAGCTTGAAACCCAGAAGCAGAGGCGAAGAAAGATTTTCAAGGACAGTAATGCTGAGAGTCTAGAGACTCCGGGAATCCAGCTAGCACGCAATTGGTAAATGGGTGGAGACTGACGAGGAAGGGGCAGCAGCTCATTTCACAGGCCCCTTGGCCCTGTCCTCTGGAAGACACTAAGATTTTGTCTCACCCAGGTCCTTCACCAGCTTCTCCAAATCAGCTCCAAACAGAAGCTTCTCCTTAAAAGTCAGTTGGGTCAACCGGACTTTCAAAGATGTGTCCTCTGTCCAGTGCCTGAGCCAAATCCAATGCTGTGATACTATTGTCAGGACATCATCTCAGGCTGCCAAGCATACCAGGTCATACATGGCATCAGAAGGAAGGCCATAGCTGACTCCAAAAGAAGAGTCGTATCATCCAATGGAAGAGACTGAATCCACTGGACATTGGCTCGAGACATCAGGCTAGCACATACCACCAGTTGCAAATTGGCTCCTCAGCAATGAATCCACCTTATGGTCCAGAAAATCATTTAATGCCAATCTGCCTTCCACAGGAATGGTGGTCCTTCTGGTAACCGCCATAACCTGTGCATCCTTGGGAATGCCAAACAACTCAACGCACTCCTCCAGGAGAGTGGAGATCTTTTTATAGACCCATAACCCTTTAAGAATGGAGTCAGGAAAGTCCCACTCCGACCGGATCATATCCTTGATCACATCCAGGAATGGGAAGACAGTAGTGGATTTTCGCACCCCTTGAAGGAGCAGGTATACCATATGCTCCTGTTCCATGCCGAAAGCATCTGCCCAGTTCAAGGTGGATGAGACCCTGATAATCAACATCGCCGGCTCCTGCTGATGAGATAGGTGGGTCACTCCAGTCTCTGCACAGTCTTCTGAAGGAGAGAGTACATCTTCATCCATATCAGAGTCCTGAATCTGAGTCATAGTCAAAATCTCAGACAACTCTCAGCTGTTCCCCATCTCCAGGGGAGTGCCTCTCGCCAGGGATGCTAAGTCAAAGATAATCGAACAGGTCTTCCACTTTCAGCCTGCCTCATATGCACTCAGGGGCACTCAGAGGCCTCAGGGTCTGAATTTCCACACCAGATGGACCAGGCCTGCCACAAAAGGGAAAGAATTCTGGGGAGGACAATCTGGAGTCTGGAAGCTCTCCTCCCAGACATAACACCTCAAAGCCAGGGGACACAGCTGCCACAGACCCCCTAGAGGACAATGAGCGGCTCATAATATGGTCACCAGCTCCTCCGGCCAGATGAATATCCTAACCCATAGTGCCATCCGTCACCTCCTGCCCTGAGGCAGGCAAGGCCAGACTAACCATCTACCTCAACTGGGAGGGGGAAAACAGGCCCTCCAGGGATGACTCAGAAGCTTCTATACAAGAAGAGCAAAGTCCAGAACCTGGAATGAGGGACCTTGCTTGCTACAGGCCAAACAACATTTCCTGGAAGAAGATATAGAGAGTTAGGCAAGTATCACAATAGCACGTGCTAAGGCTGTGGCAGCCCAGAGGCACGTATTAACTGTGCTTTTATGCAATGAGCATTATAGGTGCAAGGGAAGGAGCATGAGCAGTTTGGGCAGAATATGCAATAGGACTGCGTAACCACCAGGTGTACAATAGGTAAAAACATTACTAATATGTGCAGAAAACATTGAGAAACACCCAGACTGCACCAACGGTCACCAGAGGTCCACCCCAAATTGCATCCCAAGAAGACAGAATTGGGAGCCCCCAACAAGGACAATGATGAGATTGAGCCTAAAAGCCCTGGGCAGAGGATTCATGCCGGGCTCAGCTCTACTCATTTGAAACTGTGTTACTGCCTGGCTGTGCAGCATTGTGTTTAAGGTGGCTGGTGGACAGATCCCTCTGAGAGCCTTCTACAATCTTTGAAAGAGAGCAGGGGGGCCAGAGGAGGATGGAGGAGGTGTGAGGTTGTGTGAGGCTACAGAATTCTTCCAATTTTCTGACTCCTTAACAGGCTCTTATCCAGGGTAAGAGTGTGGAGCTGAACCAATTTTCCCTCTTCCTATGGTTACCAAAAAGACTGCAGACTAGTGGAGTCTCCCAAGTCACATTCAAGTGAGAGAGTCACCTTTGTTTCTCAAGGTGGTTGTTCATGAGCGTTTAATCAATCTTTTCCTCTCAATCATCAGATTTTCTTCAGAGAGGAGAAAATCCAACCACCATCTGCTGCAAAAAAATACTGAAGGGACCTCTGGAGGCTGAGGCGAATAGAGGCATGGGAGTGATGTCATTTAAACATGGGCTTTTCATTAGTTCTTTGTCTCCACCAATCTGCTGGTAGGCGAACAGAACCCACTTGTCTGTACTGGTCTAGCAGGACAATATGGAATGCAGGTTTAGTGTAGTAAGGTGCTTCCCAACCCTGTAACTATATGGGGACATGCTGGGTAAGCTAAATTTTGACTGTTAACATGGGCTAAGATGTGGAACTTTAGTACACTTTAGTAAACATGCCCTTAAATGTTGTTCTCGTTAAGGATAATATTGCACTTTGAAATAAAACAAAAAATTGTTTTTCATTGATTTCCCTAAATCTTCTTTTATAATACCATTGAATGTTAAGGAAGTATTTCTATGAAGTTTTGAAATACCATACAGAGGAGGTTTCACCTATTTCTAATGTTTATTACCTTTAAACATATAGAAGAATGGCTGGTGGAACATAGGCTCAGGAAGAAGATACTCTGTCAAGACAATTACAAGAGCTATGCTGATGGGGTCTTTTGCATAGGAGACCAATAGGGACTGAGCTCTGACTTTTTTTTTTTTTGGTAGTAAGGACTCTTTATTCTATAATGATAAAGTTAGGGTTTATCCATATTTTTCTAGAGCAACCCATTTACATATAGAAGTTTCTTAGATTGTCAACATTGTGTGCTCATGTTAGGGGATATTTTCTATATAAAATTTTGTGCTAAATGTATTGTACAATTGAACAGAAGTAGATATTCTTTTTTAAGCATGCAGGGAACAACCTGCTATTGGCTCTTCTTGACTATTGGTTGGAAGATTTCTGATATTGCTCAAGGATGGCATATACTTTGTTAGTGAATTCACCATTATTTTACTTTTAAGAGAATATTTCCTTGAAATTGTTTTTCCTTCCCTCCTTCCTTTGTAGACTTTGGTTTCTTAGGGTTGCCAGCTCTCTTTCTGTGTTATTGCTTCTTCAATTTATGGATATAATTGTCAGTTACTATTTCTTTGCAGCATGTGGTAATATTTATTGTGTTAAATATGAAAAAAAGTAGTGCCCTTTTTTCCTTTACAGATCTTCTGTTTGTCCCGTTTTTTTTCATTCGGATACTGTCCTCATCTCTATTACCTTCACTGGGAGACTATTCCAAACATCTACCACTCTTTTGTTAAAAAATATTTCCACACATTACTCCTGAGTCTATCCCCTTTCACTCTCATCCAGTGTCCCCTCATAGAAGAGCTTGCTTTCAATCGAAAGAGGCTCTCCTCTTGTGCATTTATACCACGGAGGTATTTAAAAGTCTCTATCATATATCCTCTATACTGCCTTTCATATTAAGATATTTAAGTCTGTCCTCATATGTTTTATAACAAAGACCACTAACCATTTTAATAGCCACCCTGTGCATCAACTCCATCTTGTTTATATCCTTTTGAAGGTGCGGTCTCCAGAATTGCACACCATACTCCAAATGAGCTTGCTCCAGAGACTTATACAGAGGCACTATCACCTCCTTTTTTCTGCTGGTCATTCCTCTCCCTATGTTCCCAAGCATCCTTCTGGCCTTCGCCGTTGCCTTTTCTACCTATCTATCTTAAGATCATAAGAAACAATCACGCCCGGGTCCACTCTTCTTTCATGGACAGTACTTCAACCCCTTCACTAATACCGCTCACTGGGATTTCTTTTAGTCCAAATGTATGACCCTGAAGTTTTTAGCACTGAAGCTCAACTGTCAAATTGTTTACCATTTTTCAAGCTTAGCTAGATCCCTCCTCATGTTATCTACTCCTTCTTGGGTGTCTACTCTTGCAGATTTTGGTATCATCCATAAATAGGCAAACCTTACCCGACCCCTTCCATAATATCACTAACAAAGATGTTAAAAAGAATTGGACCAAAGACAGATCCCTGCAGCACACCACTGGTAACTTTCTTCTCCTCACAGTGAGCTCCTTTTACCTGTATCCTTTGTCGCCTCCCACTCAACCAATTTCTAACCCAGTCAGTCACTTTAGGGTCCATCCCGAGGGTGCTCAGTTTGTTTATAAGTCGCCTGTGAGGAACGGTGTCAAAGGTGTTACTGAAATCTAAGTACACCACATCTAGGGTTTTCTCTCAGTCCAACTCCCTGGTCACCCAGTCAAAGAAATCAATCACATTTGTTCGACAAGACCTGCCTCTGGTAAACCCATGCTGCCTTGGATCCTGCAATCTATTGGACTGCAGAAACCTCACTGCTCCCCACCGCCAAGACCAATCAGGCCGTGAGGAAACCGCCTCTGCAACCTTAAATCTGACAGCGCGAGGGACCCGAATACACCGGCCCGATCGGCATCAGGAAGGGAGCAGGCAGGTGAGCTCCTCCCTACTCCCCACTGCCAAGGCCAATCAGGCCATGAGGAAACCGCCTCTGCAACCTTTAAATCTGACAGTGCTCCAAGGCGCACCTGCGTCTGAGGCCCTCGCCAGAGGGCCCTTGAGCATGGCCCTTAGGTGGGGTCCGCAGGCCCTCTGCTCTGGATGTGTGGCTTCCTGTACCTTGGCCTTCTCCTGCTGCGTCAATGTCTGTTCCCTCTGCTATTGACTTCGTTTCCTGGAATCCTGTACTGCATCGACTGTCTGCCCCCTTAGCCTCCTGATTGTTTGGTATTTCATTGCCTGTGGTACTTATTATACATCCTATTTAATCCTTTGCTTCCTCATACATTTTATTAACCTACTCTCTTCTCCTACCCCCATTGCTTACTTTCTCTGCTCCTTCTTTGTCCTTACCTGGGCTCCACTTAAGGTTTGTCTTCCTCCTTCCCTATTACTGCTCCCTTGACTTCTGCTTTCTTTGTGATGTGCAATCTGGCTAATCTCATCTATATCCCTCTAGCTTCTCCTTCTCCTCCATCCCCCTCTTCTGGTGATTTCACCCCTAATCCTTGCCCTCCTAGACGTTTGCCTCATCCTGTAAGGAGTTCCTCATGCAACTTGTCCAATCTTATTCATATCCCCCTTCTTTCCCTTTCCTCTCTCCCATTCTCTTGTGCCCTTTGGAAAGTACATTCTGTCTCTAATAAACTCTCTTTTACACATGATCTTTTCATCTCTAATGCTTTTCCATCTTCTTGCTTTAACCGAGACCTGGCTCCTCCCTGATGATACCGTCTCTGTTGCTGCCCTCTGCTATGGTGGCCTCCAGTTCTCCCATACTCCTCGTCCTTCAGGCCGTGGTGGTGGGGTTGGTCTTCTTCTCTCCCCCTCTTGTCATTTCCAACCTCTTCCCCTGCCTCAGTCTCATTCCTTCCTCTCTTTTGAGGTCCACTCTATTCGCCTCTTTGCCCCACTTCCTCTCCGGGTTGCTGTTGTCTATCATCCTCCTGACAAGTCTATTTCTTCTTTTTTCTCCGACTTTGACTCATGGCTTTCCCTCTTTCTTATCCCATCTCCGCTGCCTTCGACTCCGTGAATCATGATATACTTCTGCAACGCCTGATAGAAAAGGGGATTCGAAGCACGGCGCTAGAATGGTGTAAATCCTACCTTTCCAACAGATGGCAACAAGTCAAAACAGGCCATGAATCCTCTGAACCATTCCTACAGTCCCAAGGTGTACCTCAAGGATCTTCCTTATCGGCACTGATGTTCAATATATATATGCAGCCGATATGTGAATTGATCCGATCTTTCAACGTACAATGCCTGGCATACGCAGATGACATCCTCCTATACATGCCGTTCAAAATTGACCAACCAGTGTTCTCCCCAATAATCAATTGTTTCGGAGCAGTAGCTGAATGGCTGCTGACACAAAACCTACGAATCAATCATAGCAAAACTGATGTTCTTTTTGTTACAAGGAATCGTAAGTTCATACCTCCTCCATCGCTACTGGTCAACAACATAGAATTGAAGTCCAAACCCACAATCCGATATCTCGGCATCACACTGGACCAGTACTTGGATATGACAACGCACGTGAAGAATGTGACAAAGACTATATATCATAAGATCAGAACACTATGCCACCTCCGCCCCCTACTTGATTATACTGACTACCGATCAACCTTCCAGGCATTAGTCCTCCCACACCTAGATTTTGCGAACATCATCCTCCACGGGATCTCTCAATCAACTTTAAATCCGCTTCGCCTGGCTATGAATGCAGCTGCAAGAGTCCTCTCTGGGTCACCAAGATCTGCACACATAACGCCTATCATGAAAGCTCTGCACTGGCTACCTCTACAAGCCAGACTCCACTATAAATCACTAGTCCTTACTTTCAGAGCCTTGAATAACTACCCACCTACACCAATCAGCAAGCTAATTCACAGCACCCTCGAAAATAGAAACAGGAGGCCTACTGCTATGAATACCTTAATAGTTCCTAGGATGATGACATCGTGTACTAAGGCTACTTCAAACAGAGCTTTCTCAATATTCGCTTCTCTAAACTGGAATACACTTCCCCATGAAATCCGTGGCATCAAAAACCTAATACTATTCCGAAAAGCCTTGAAACACCATCTGTTCACAAAATGTTACCCAGAAGTCATCCCAGACACTCACACATCTAGCAAGTTTCCCACATACCCCAGACGCCTTAGCACCCTAATACAACCAGAAAATGGTTAGCCTACACGATAGCCCGCATGATAACCATTTACCTGCACCATCCATATGAAATCACTTACAATATCCAAACGAGTTTAGAATATTGTATATAGTTAAAGTATATAGTATAAAGTTAACCTGTACATAGTTCTCCCGGTTATCCCATGTGTTATTTTTCCTGTTCTTTGTAAACTCAATGTTGCCTGTATACATTGCAGTATGTTTTGTTCAATGTACACTGCGCTGATTTTAATAGCGCGGTATAGAAGAAATGTTAAATAAAATAAATAAATAAATAAATAAATAAATAATCCCTTCCTCCCCTACTCTTATTCTTGGTGATTTTAGCATCCATGTTGATAACCCCTCTGATCCTCCCACTCTGAAGCTCCTCTCTCTTACCTCCTCATTTGGCCTTCAACTTTGTTCCTTTGCCCCCACTCACCTTCGTGGCCATTGTCTGGATCTGGTTTTCTTTTCTTGCTCCTCACCCTCTAACTTCATTAATACTGCTCTTCCTTTATCTGATCATCACCTTCTCTCCTTTAATCTTCACCTCCCACCACCTCTCCCTCGTCCTGTCTCCTCCAATCTATTTAGGAACCTTCTTGCCATTGATCCCCTGGCTCTCTCCTCTACCATTTCTCCTTCTCTCTCTTCCATTTTATCCTCCAAGTCTGTTGATATGGCAGTGATGTCCTATAATGCTGCGTTCTTCTCAGCTCTGGATGTTCTCGCTCCTCTCACCCCTTGTCCTGTGAGACATTCCTTACCTCAGCCCTGGCTCTCTCCCACTATTCACTATCTTCGCTCCTGTGCCCGCTCTGCTGAGCGTGCCTGGCTCAAATTCCGCTCCCCTGAAGATTTCCTTCATTTCAAATTCATGCTCTTCTCCTTCAAATCAGCTTTAGCTCTTGCCAAACAAGATTACTTTGTTCGCCTGACTAATTCTCTTGCCTCTGATCCTCGCCGTCTCTTCACTGCTCTCAACTCTCTCCTCAAAGCGCCTCCACCTCTGATCCCTCCTTTACTTTCTGCCCAAACCCTGGCTGATTACTTCCATGATAAAATCCATAAGATCACTCTCCAATTTCCCTCTAAATCTCCTATTTCCCTTTCCTGCTCTCAATCCCCCCCCCTTCTCATCCTACCCTCTTTTCCTTTCCTACGATTTCTATTGATGAAACTGCTCATCTTCTCTCCTCCTCCAAGCTCACTACCTGCTCCTCTGATCCTATCTCCTCCCATCTCCTCTCCACTATCTCTTCTACCATTGTCCCCTCCATTTCTCATATCCTCAACCTCTCGCTCTCCACTGCTACTGTCCCGGCTGATTTTAAACATGCTTTGGTCACGCCTATCCTTAAGAAACCCTCACTTGATCTCTCTTGTCCATCTAATTATCGTCCCATTTCTCTCCTTCCCTTCATTTCTAAACTGCTCGAATGTGCAGTTTACCGCCGTTGCCTTGACTTCCTCTCTTCTCATGCTCTCCTTGATCCCTTACAATCCGGTTTTCATCCCTTGCACTCTACTGAAACTGCTCGTCAAAGTCTCCAGTGACTTGTTCCTAGCTAACTCTAAGGGCCTTTACTCTGTCCTTATCCTCCTTGATCTTTCCGCTGCTTTCGACACTGTTGACCATGATCTTCTCCTTTACACTTTGTCCTCGCTTGGCTTTAGGGACTCTGTTCTTTCCTGGTTCTCCTCCTATCTCTCCTTTAGTGTATGTTCTGGTGACTCCTCCTCCTCTGTTACTCCACTCTCTGTTGGTGTCCCCCAAAGTTCCGTCTTGGGTCTCCTCCTTTTTTCTCTCTATACCCAATCCCTTGGTGTGCTCATTTCCTCTCATAGTTTTCAGTACCATCTCTAAGCTGACGACTCCCAGATCTATCTCTCTACTCCTGATCTTTCTTCTTCTTTCCAGTCCCAGATCTCTGGCTGTCTCTCTGCCATCACTGCTTGGATGTTTCATTGTCGCTTGAAATTGAACATGGCCAAGACTGAACTTCTCGTTTTTCTCCTAAAATTTCCCTTTCTCCTTCTTCTTTTTCAGTCTCTGTGGATGGCTCTGTTCTCCAACCTGTTTCATCCGCTCACAACCTGGGTGTTATTTTTGACTCTTTGCTCTCTTTCTCCTCTCATATCCAACTCATCGCTAAGACCTGTCGCTTCTTTCTCTTCAACATTGGCAAAATCCGCCCCTTTCTCTCTGAGCTCACTACTAAAACCCTCATCCATTTCCTAGTCATCTCCCATCTTGATTATTGTAACCTGCTCCTTGCTGGTCTTCCTCAGACTCATCTCTTCCCCCTTCAGACCATTCAGCACTCTGCTGCACGTTTGATTTTCCATCAGCCTCGTTTTGCCCACATCACTCCTCTCCTCAAATCTCTTCACTGGCTCCCTATCTGTTTCCTTATTCACTTTAAACTTCTCCTTTTGACCTATAAGTGCAGTGACTCTGTGGCTCCTCAGTATCTTTCTTCTCTCATTTCTCCTTACTTCCCCCCCTCGTGAACTCCGTTCTTCTAGCCAGCTGCTTCTTGCTATGCCCTTCTCCTCCTTGCCAACTCCAGATTCTACTCTTTTCACCTTGCTGCACCTTACGCTTGGAGTAAACTTCCTTTGTCTATACGTCAGGCATCTTCTTTGTCCCTCTTCAAACTTAAAAGCTCATCTTTTCGCCTCTGCCTTTGGCTTTTGATTTTCCTTTTCTCCTTCCTCCCCTCTTTTATTTCACCTTTCCTACTTCTTCTTACACTTGTTCTTACCTCTTTCCTTTGTCCTGTCTCTACTGCCCTCATCTCTTTGCCCTTGTTCTTATCTTATTCTTCTCCTTTTCTTGTTTTGTCTTTTGATGTTTAAATTTAAAATTTGTTTTGTCTTTTTAGATTGTAAGCTCTTTTGAGCAGGGACTGTTGTGTGTTTTCTCTTTGTACAGTGCTGCGTGCACCTGGTAGCGCTTTATAAATGCTTAGTAGTAGTAGCAGTAGTATTCTCCCTTTTATCAATGTTTTCAATAATTTACTCACCCCAGAGGTTATTCTAACCGACTTGTAGTTTTCAACCTTATTTTTACTTCCGCTTTTGTGTAAAGGGACCACATGTGCCATTCTTCAATCCTCTGGGAACACTCCCGACTCCAAAGATACAATGAAAGGTTCAGTCATTGGAGTCGCTAGAACGTCCTCATGTTTCCTTCAATATTCTCAGATATAACCCATTCAGTCCCATTGCTTTGTCTAATTTTAGTTTAACTAGTTCCTTACGAACACAGTCTTCTGAAAATTGTTCAAGATCCCTGCCACTTCTGTTTGTTTTCTGAGATCTTGCTCCTGGCCCTTCATCTGTGAACATAGAACAGAAATATTTGTTGAACAATTCCACTTTATCATCATCAGCTTCTACATATTTCTCACATTCACCCTTGAGTCTAACAATGCCACTTTTGCACTTCCTCCTCTCACTAACATATCTGAAAAATGTCGTATCCTCCCCCCCCCCCCCCACACACACATTTTATTGCATTGGTTATTACTTCTTCTTTTGTATCTTTGCTTTCCTGACTACTTTGCTAGCTTCTTTAAGTTTTTCCAAAAATAGATGCTTGCTTTCCTCTATCTGTGATCTCTTGTATTCTATGAAGGCCACCCTCTTTTTTTTTGCCTTTTCAGCTACTCTTTTCAAAACCATAGCGGCCTCCTTTTCATTTTATATTTATCTACCTTTCTAACAAAAAGGTTTGTGGCCCTTAAAATATCCCCTTTCAAATTTTCCCATTGTTTTTCTACATCCCCCAGCTGTTCCCATCTTGAGGTATTGTCCCATCTTGGTAAAAGTTAGTTTTCCTAAAGTCTAGGACCCTCGCTTTTGAATGGAGTTTATCAGCCCTAGACTGAATACTGAACCACACCATCTGGTGATCACTGGATGCAAGATGATCTCCCATTGGTTAGCAGCAAGTCCAGTATGGTCCTTCACATGTTGATTCTGTTACCATTTGCTAGAATAGTTCTCCCTGTAGAGAATCTAGGATCTCCTTGCTTCTAGATGACGCCGCAGCAGGGATGTGCCAATCAACATCCGGCATATTGAAATCACCTATCAGTAGCACTTCTTCTTTCATGGCAATACTGCATATGTCTTCTAGTAAATCCTCATCCTCTTTTTCTCCTTGTGAGGGAGATCTGTATATCACTCAATACAAATGGATTTCCCTTTCCCTCTTTCTAGTTTAACCTACAGTGCCTCCTCGCTCCCTTTTAAGCTCTGTAATTCTACAACTTTACTATTATTTTTTACATATAGTGCCAATCCTCCTACATTTAAAAAAAAGTAGCACAATTCTTGGAAAACTAGTCAAGAACTTTATTTAATCCAATAAAAAGATACCATCTTATAGAATTTTTTTTTTTTTTAAGTTTTATTTACAGTTTTATCAGTGTGCAAAATAGCTGAAAAGAACTGGAGAAAATAATTTATACAGTATGTTTGTCTGTTACTTTACAGTTTATTAATGATTCATATACTAAGACAGCTCAGTCTAAAGGTAGGTGGACAGTCTGTCTCTGCTTCTAGCTGTATAGTGCTTTGTTACAAAGGGTAACTTGGTACAGTATTGTCCAGTCAAGCATGGCTAGGCAAGCAGAAAGAAGGTAGTATTAAATCTTTTTCCCTGTCATCTCTGCTGGTTCTGTTCCTTCCCATCCTAAATGGTAAAGTGTTCTTCTTCTCGAACTGCACTTGATCCCGGATATACAGAGCACTGCATGATTCAAACAGAAAATCAGTGAACCACATTGGGACAGGAAGAAGCAGCACCAGCAGCTAAAGCAGATGCAAACAGCAGTACTGACTGTCCCCACTCAAACATGGAAGGAAGAAGTGGGGGTTGGGGAGCGACACAAACACCATGAGGTAGGGGAAGCATAGGCTTTTATGGATTGGGAAAAGGGTGGTGGTAGAGAATGGATCTCCTGCCAATATGACCAACTCTTCACTGCAGCATAGCCACAGGGGTGGGGGAAAGAGAGGTCTGGAGGGGCATAGGCCCCTCCAGTGCATTAGAACAATACAACCCGGGGGCGGAGCCTGATGTCCAGCGGGTTAGACGCTTTGCGCTGAAGCTCCCGAGGGGCCTACTCAGAATCCTGACTTAATACCTACATTAACTTAATATTTTGCTCCGAACTTACCGGGGTGCCTCGGGGGGGATGGCGGCCCATAAACCAGCACGCTTAGACTTCGGATCTCCCTCTTCTTCACATGGAAAACGTTCCAAGACAGAGCTGCCTTCCCCACAAAAGATGGTGCCATTTCGGGATAACCCCGAAATGCAACAGGAGATCTTGGAGGAAATACGTGGTGTGAAGGAACTGGTGCAGTCCAACGGAGAAGCGCTCCGAGCCATGAGAGAAGATTTTGGTGTGCTTCAGGATCGATTTGAAGGTCTTTCATTACGGCAGGACAATATGGCGGGGGTCCTCGACTCGCACGTGGTGCGCTTGGTGAAACTGGATGAGGCTGAGCGTCAGATACAGAATCTACAAAAAGAGTTAGAGGATAGCAATAATCGAGCCCGTCGCAACAATGTATGGCTCATTGGTGTACCGGAGGGCGCGGAAGCAGGAGATATGAGAGAATTCCTGGTCAAAACTCTTCCCTCCTTGCTGAAGATTACTTTTCACAGAGATCTGGAAATTGACCGAGCACATCGTGTTCCTACCAGCCTGGCGCTCAATCGGACGACCCCCCGGCCCATCATCTTTCGTCTACTGAGATATCAGCAAGTTGAGCAAATTCTAAATGCTGCCCGGGCGAATCGTCATTTGGAGTTTGAAAATCATAAAGTCTCCTTCTTCCCTGACTTGGCTAAGCCCACAGTTGACCGTCGGAAGAGACTCCTTGCTTTTCGACCTAGACTTCAACAGTTACAGGCTCGCTTCGGCATCTTATATCCAGCGAAGCTCAGAGTGACTCTCCATAACCAAACTCGCACCTTCGAAGATCCTGATCTGCTAGCAACATTTCTAGCTTCCAAAGAAGCAGACCAGATGCGCTAATCCAACAGCTTGGATGGAATCCGCTGGAACTGTCCGCCATTTTGAATGGCTCGATGCGGTGATCGCTGCTTGAAACGGAGACTGCCTGGACTTTTCTTTCTCTTTATATATACCTTATTGGTCTCCTTTCTTTCCACGATGAGCTCCTTGGTTAGTTTCGGAGCCCGTATAGCTCTGTAGGATTTATATTTCCATTCAGGCCCTCTCTGGGGTTTCTCCCCGCAGACATCAGGCCGCCAGTAACTTCTGGGGTTTTGCTTCTTCTCTAAGGCACTTCGGTGCTTATTTTGTTATATGGGGCGCTTCATGGTTTTCCTTAGTTTAATTCCTATCATGTTGTTTCTGCAGTCATTTACTGGTACTATGAGCGACATTGTGTACCTCTGTGCGCTATTATGTTTCTTTCTCAGATTGTTTAACTATTTTGCATGGCTTTATGTAAGTTATCATTACTGACTGTAAAAGGCATCAATAGTCCATTCCAAAGACGGACAATCCTTAGCTCTCTTAATCATGATTATTCTGAGTTAATGTTTCTTCAGGAGGCCCATTTACTGGGCATAGCTATTTCCTATCTCCTTCATTACGAAATACTGGAAATTGGCTCCCATCCGAGCCTTAATGATTGGTGGAATCATGTCCATTTTTACTGTAATTATGAGCAACTACCTTGTATGTCAATCTCTTCCACTCAAGCCCTTCACTACTTGTTTAAAAGGAAGGTGTTCCATGATTATGTTCTAACTGCTAAATGCTCTCATTTGACTGTTTCAATTTTGTATACATTTCTGCCACAGGATCAGCATGTATCATCAATACCATTTCTGCTTGTTTGCTGTACAATAACTGTTGTGTGTAAGCGCTTATGTGATGACTCTTATTAGCTTAGTGAAGAAGCATAGGGGTGGGGGGTAATTGGGGTTGTTTTCCTTATTGTATGTGTGTATTTGTATCTTTTGGTGTGTTGTTACTTTTGTTTGTTGTAAAATGAAAATAAACGTTTTAAAAAAAAAGAAATATGACAACAGAAAAAGACCAAAAAAAAAAAAAAAAAAAGAACAATACAACCCACTGTGCGAGCCATGCACACAATGGGGGCTCCAAGGGAGTAGCAGCAGCAGGAAGCACAACAACACAAGGAAAGACTGGTGGCAGGAGGAGCAGTGATGCAAAATTTGGGTATTTTTTCGTAATTTGATCTGAGCTGCACGGTTTCCCTGGGTGACAGCAGCAAGCAGCGCTTATTATAATTTCACTGAAGGAGTGCAGCTCAGATCAAGTTAGAGAACAATGTCAGGGCTTACATGGCCACTCCTTCTGCCACACTGGCAAGAGGAGATACTGCCCAGTTGGAGAGATGGGGAGATTAGAGATGCTTGACTGATGTGTGTGTGTGGGGGGAAGAGCCTGCACTGTTGGGGGTGAGAGGAGAAGTTGGACTGCTGGGGGGGAGGGGAAGGGAGATGTTGTGCATGGTGGAGGGGGGAGGAGAACTTGGCAAGTAGTTGAGTGAGAGGAGGATTCAAATAAAGCTAAGACTGTGATAAAAGTGGGCAGTCGGAGACTGGGTTGGGATAACAGATAAGAGAAAGGAACTAGAGAGAATGACTGGCAGGGAAGGACCTGGGGTTGATGAGGGGATGAGAGACAGAAGAAAAGTAGAAGAGAGTGAGTACAGAGAGTGAAAGTAAGAGGAGGAGAGGGAGAGGATGAAAGACAAAAGGGAATAAGAGGCTGGGGAAGGAGTGAGAATGTGAGATGGCGAATGAGAGAGCTAGGGAGAAGGTAAGAGTGGGAAGATGGGCTGGTAAGGAGAAGTTGATAGGCACAAGTTAAAAGGAGATTGAAGACTAGAGGGTGAAAAGGAGAGTGCAATTGAAATGGATAAACAGAAAGGAAAGAGCTAAAGGGAAAAATCAATGTGAAAGCTAGATGAAGACAGGAAAGGAGAAATGATAAATGGACAGCAGAACCTAGAAAGAGAAAACAAGAAGACAGAAGAGAGAGACCAGGACCAACATGACTGGAAAAATAAAATGCCTAGACAACAAAGACAGAAAAAGTATTTTATTAGAATGTATTAATTAGAACATATCAGCTTTTGGAAATGTGCATCTCTGGCTGGTGCCTTTTATTTTGCACAGTAGAAAAGTAAAAGGAGTGGAGGAGTGGCATAGTGGTTGGGGCAGCAGCATAGAACTACAAAGACCAGGGCTCAGATCCTACTGGCACTCTTTGTGGCCTTGAGCAAGCCACTTAACCCACCACTGCCTCAGCTACAAACTTAGGTAGTAAGCCCTTTGGGGACAGGAAATTGCACACTGTACCTGAATGTAACTCAGCTTGATCTTCTCCTGGAAAGGCATGAGCTAAATATTAATAATAAAAGCATTTCAGGTTTCAAGAACTACATGCAGAGGCCGATTTCCTTGAGTTTACAATTAAATCTTTATTTTCTGCATATTTCCTTTGCTCTGTATTTGGTGAAGGGCTGTCTGTGTGACTAAGGAATGGTACTCTGCTAGTAAGAACTTAAAGAAATGGCAGACAGGGTCAGACCAAGGTTTCATCCAGTCCAGTATTCTGTTTCCAAAAGTGGCCAATCCAGGTCACAAATACCTGTCAGGTTCCCAAAAGGTATACAGATTCCATGCTGCTTGTCCCAGGGGTAAGCAGTGAATTTTTCCAGTCCTCTTTCATAATGGGTTTATGGAATTTTCCTCCAGGAACGTGTCCAAATCTCTTTTAAACCCAGTGACACTAATAGAAACATGATGGTGGAAAAAGACCATATGACCTATCCAGTCTGCCCTTCCATACCAACTACTGTTGTCCCTTTTTTTCCTTTAGAGATCTTGTGTGTTGGTCCCATGCTTTCTTGAATTCAGATACTGTCTTAGTCTCTCCTACCTCCACTGAGAGACAATTCCATGCATCTACCACTCTTTCTGTAAAGAAATATTTTTGCATATTACTCCTGAGTCTATCCCCTTTCACCTTCATCCTATGCCCCCTTGTTGCAAAGCTTTCTTTTACTTGAAAAAGGCTCTCCTCCTGTGCATTTATGCCATGGAGGTATTTAAATGTCTCTATCATATCTCTTCTCTCCCACCATTCCTCCACGGTATACAGTACATATTGAAATCTTTAAGTCTGTCCCCATATGCCTTATGATAAAGTCCCCTGACCATTTTGGTATCCATCCTCTGCACAGACTACATCCTGTTTACATCTTTTTGAAGGTGTAGTCTCCAGAATTCCACAAAATACTCCAAATGAGTTCTCAACAAAAACTTATAGAAGATGCACTATCACCTACTTCTTTCTGCTGGCTATTCCTCTCACTATGCACTCAGGCATCCTTTTGGCTTTTGCAGTTGCCTTTTCTACCTGTTTAACCACCTTAAGATCATCAGAAACAATCACGCCTAGGTCCCACTCTTCTTTTCTTACTTCACCCCCTAGGCTGTACCACTCCCTTAGAGTTTTGCAGCCTAAATGCAAGGCTGCATTTTTTTGTGTTAAATCTCAGCTGCCAAATTCTCGACCATTCTTTAAGTTTAGCTAGATCCCTCCTCATTATTGCAGATTTTTGTATCATGTGCAAAGAGGCAAACCTTACCCAACAACTCTTCTACAATATCACTAACAAAAATGTTAAAACGAATTGGACCAAGGACAGATCCCTGCGGCATACCACTGATTACATCCTTCTCCTCAGAGTAAGTTCCATTTACCTGTATCCTTTGTCACCCCCCACTCAACCAATTTCTAACCCAGTCACTTTAGGTCCATTCCTAAGAGGAGAGGAGGAGTAGCCCAATGGTTAGACTGGCTTAGGAACCAAGAGACCTGGGTTTGATTCCCACTTACACTCCTTGTAGCCTTGGGCAAGTCACTAAACCCTCCATTGTCTCAGGAAAATCCAAGTTATCAATGTCCCTGTTTAATGTACATTACCAAGTTTAAGTTACAGCAATGATATACAGATGCACAGAAGTTAAGTAGTGTCTTTTGGATGTTGGATTGTGGCTATTTAGCTGTATTTATATCCTGCTTTTCACCGGGTCAAAGTAGTCAATTGGGGGATACATTTAACACAAGGGGATATGAGACACATACACTAATACTTACAGGGAACATGGGCAATGGAGGGTTAAGTGGCTTGCCCAAGACCACAAGGAGTGCCTATAGTTTCTACCTGTTTAACCACCTTAAGATCATCTATTCTAAACTGTACCTGCATAACACATTGTCAGTAGTATAGTACTGTTGTCAGTATTCTAAACTGTACCTGCATAACACATTGTCAGTAGTATAGTACTGTTGTCAGTATTCTAAACTGTACCTGCATAACGCATTGTCAGTAGTATAGTACTGTTGTCAACACTCTAAACTGTACCCGTATAACACATTCTCAGCAGCATAGTACTGTTGCCAGTATTCTAAACCACACATACATTCTCATTGACAGCAACCCCTTACAGTCACCAATACCTTTAACTATAACTGCACCCACATTGATATTAACTTTAACTGTCACCAGTCTAACACCTCACCCAAAATGCAACTTATTAACCTCGACAAATGTAAAATTATACTAATTAGTATCTTATTAACAGTACTAATAACCTTTGCCCAAAGCTTACATAACAATAATGTTAAAAATATCCCCATCATACACAGTTTCACACGAAACAACCCACCATCATGGCACCAACACATAGTACATCATCCCAAAATAAACCACCATAGATTAATTCACATAAAATATTCCTCACCCCCTCAATCAACAAACACTAAGATATGCAAAAATTTAGAATCATTAACAACAATATTAATTAATGCAAGGTCAATGAAAAATAAGTTACCTATTTTCACAGAAATCCTAGACAACCAAAAACCAGATATACTATGTGTAACAGAAACATGGCTGTCAGACACAGACAACGTTTACCTAAATCAACTAAACAACAATAACTATGACATCTTCTACACACATAGAACTCACAAAAAAGGTGGTGGAGTACTAATAATGTCAAAAAAAGAACTAAAAGCCAAAAAACTAACATCGAACCTACACACCAACATAGACACCCTCATTGTGAAAATTGGCAACATAACAATTTGCCTAATTTACAGGCCTCCAGACAAACAGTCAGAGAAATTAGACTCTCTAATTGACTATTTAAGTTCCTCCACTGAGCAAAATCCAATCATAATGCTCGGAGACTTTAATATCCCCTCATTACCTGCTGCACATGCCTCCCTCTTCTTAGAATCAACAATAGACATGGATTTTCACCAAATAATAAACACCAGTACGCATGAAAAAGGTAGTATCCTTGACATGGTATTCCTACCTAAAGCACTCTACCAACTCTATAACCCAACATCCCTCAAGTGCACAATGACCCCATGGTCAGATCATTACCTTATCAATTTTAATATCACAATAAATAACACAACAGTTAAACGAATACCAACTACTGCACCTACATCAAGATTTAAAAAATACAATGAAGAAGAATTCCTTGACCTAATAATCCCCAATTTATCAACCCCACCACTAAACCTAGATACAGCAGTAATGAACTGGCACAAAACTATCACCAACGCTGCAGATAAAAAACAAATAACTAAGAAAAAACACACACGCTAAAAACAGCCAAACCCCCTGGTACAATAAAGATCTAAAGCTAATGAAAAAAAATTTAAGAAAAGCTGAACATAAATGGAGGAAAAATAAAAACACAATTACAAAGGAATCATACCTCACGCTACTTAACAAGTATAAAGACGCTATAAACAATGCCAAGAAAAATTACCACACCTCCATCATAAACAACGCAATAAATAGACCTAGAGAACTTTTCTCAATAGTCCAAAAGTTGACTAATAATAATCACAATTCCAGCAATGAAATCACAGACATAACCCCACAGACACTGGCAAATTACTACATGAACAAGACAAAGCACCATCCCCTACTACCTAAACCGGTAGACAATTCTCAAATACCTAACTCAGATGAATGGTCTGTATTTCAACCCTTAACCAAGGTAGAGCTCAAATCCATCATCACAAACATAAATACTACAACCTCACTACTTGACCCATGTCCAGTAACCTGGATAAAGAACTCTTTATCTGTATTATCTCAGTTTATCCTCCCAATAATAAACCTCTCCCTAAAAAACGGATACCTACCCCCTACACTAAAACACGCACAGATCCGCCCAATCCTAAAAAACACTACCCTTGACAAATCATCACCTAACTCTTACAGACCCATATTGAGTATTCCGTTCATGGCCAAATTAATTGAAAAAACCGTACAAATTCAAACACAAGAATTCATAGATAGCTCAGCCCCACTTGATGACCAGCAATACGGGTTCCGCCCCAGACACGGAGTAGATTCACTCCTAACCGTGCTAATCGACACACTTGTGAGGGGAATAGACAAACCCAAACAAGCATTCTTACTCATATTCATTGATGTTTCTGCAGCCTTCGACAGTGTTCACCATTCAACAATGATTAATAAACTTAAACAAATAGGTATAAAATCCACTGTTCTAAAATGGTTTACTTCTTATCTAACAGACCGATCTCAAACGGTACAAATCGGAAATCTCACATCAAATACATACAAACAAGAACTAGGCCTTCCACAAGGCTCAGCACTATCCGCGTTACTTTTTAACATATATTTAAAACACATATGCAAAATATTTAAAAAATTTAATGTCCTCTATCATCTGTACGCGGATGACATAATGATGTATGTCCCATTCAAAATCCCAAATATCCCTATACAACTCATTAACGACTGCCTCACTGAAATCAACACCTGGCTAAATGAAAACAATCTGTACATCAATCACTCAAAAACAGAAGCCCTAATAGTAACTAAATGCACAACATTCATTCCCCCTTCTCATATTACGTTTGCAAAATAATAATATCACACTAAAATCTGAAATACGCTACCTAGGTGTTATTCTGGACAAACATCTCAGCATGGACACCCATGTAAGAAACATATCAAAAAAAGTTTACTTTAAACTAAAAATATTAAAGCAAATCCGCCCACTAATGCACTACAGGATTTTCAACGCGTCATACAAGCAATCATAACCCCACATTTCGATTTCGCAAATCAAATCCTACTTGGCGTAACTAAGGAAGCCATAAAAAAACTTCAATTAGCACAAAATGCCGCAGCAAGGACCATTACGAAGGCCCCACCTTTCCAACACATAACCCCAATATTAGAATATCTACACTGGCTCCCGATTCAAAGCCGTATTGAATACAAAACTATCTTAACTACCTACAAAGCTATAACAAAAACAGCACCCCTGTCCATAAATAACCTCATCAAAATAGAACCTACACATAATCTCCAAAGGAGAGACCAATTAAATAAATTAACACCACCAAAAGAATTCATTAGAGCCAATAAATCCACAAACAAGAAAGCCTTCTCACATGCAGCCCCCATCCTGTGGAACACAATCCCAATAGAATTAAGACAACTACCTGATATAATGGAGTTCCGAAAAAAACTCAAAACACACTTATTTACAAAGCATTATGGTTCTATGACCAGCTCTTCTCTCACCCCCCAGCTAGATAAAGGATAATCAGACACAGGGTAATACACTATTTCAACAAAAGAATGAAGCGCTGTAACCTAAGACGAAGTGATTAAGAAAATGTAAAAAAAAAAAAAAATAAAATAAATATGTACATAGTTAATTGTACATAGTTCACTATTGTTATTTGTTAATTGCTATTTGTTAACTGTAATTACCTAACTTTAAACTTGTTATATGTAAAAACAGATCACCCTGTTTAATGTTGTTATATGGAAACCGCACCTGATCAAATGGAAGGAGCGGTATATAAATAACCTGTTAATTAAATTAAAAAATAGGACTAGAAATCCCAGTCCCTCCGGCCTGAGATTGCTGTCCCCAGGTGGGACTTGAACTCCCGGCCCTCCAGCCTGAAGTACCTTGTCCTAACCACTAGACCACTTGGATTGTGGTTCTGACACCGACATGCATGCTCTGAGGGATTTCAGGTTTTTGATTGATATAAAATTGGAAATAATAATTAATATATGGGAAGGAATTGTTTCTGGGTCACTGATGTGCTAAGGATGAGTTGAGGCCTGAGTGGTATTTACTGTGTGCCTATACTCCTACCTCGTATGGTTCTGAGACCTTTTTTCTCATTTTTCAGAAGAGAGTAAGGTGTGATTTTGGAGACTGCAAATAGAGTGGAATGAATTTTTCATATTTGATGAGCCCATCCTTCTAATGATTCCTTCCTTGAGGTATTATCCCATCTTGGCAAAGTTTAGTTTTCCTAAAGTCTAGGACCCTCACTTTTGAATGGATTTTACCAGCCCTCGTCCTAATACTGAACCACACCATCTGGTGATCACTGGATGCAAGATGATCTCCCACTATGACATCAGAAACACTTTTCCCATTGGTATGGCCTCTTCACAAGTGTGTTCTATTACCAGTTGCTGGAATAATTCTCCTTGTACAGAATCCAGGAACTCCTTACTTCTAGATGACACCACAGCAGGGATGTGCCAATCAACATCCGGCATATTGAAATAATCTATCAGTAGCACTTCTCCTTTCGTGGTAATACTGTGAATGTCTTCAATTAAATCTTTGTCCAGATTTTACTACATCCTCTGGTAATGAATTCCAGAGTTTGATTACATGTTGAGTGAAAAAAACATTTTCTCCAATTAGTCTTAAAAGTACATTGCAGTTTCATTGCATGTCTCATAGTCTTTCTATGTTTTAAAGGAGTAAATAACTGATCTATGTTTACCCATTCCAGTCCATTCATTATTTTATAGACATCTATCATACCTCCTCTCAGCCATCTCTTTTCTAAGTTGAAGAGCCCTAACCTCTTAAGCCCTTCCTTATAGGGATATTCTTCCATCCCCTTTACCATTTTGGTGGCTCTTCTCTGTACCTTTCCTAATTCTGCTAAATCCTCTTTAAGATAGGGCGACCAGAACTGCATACTATATTCAAGGTGCAATCACACCATGGAGCAATACAAAAGCATTATAATATCCTTGGTTTTATTCTCCATTCATTTCCTTATGATTCCTAGTATTCTATTTGCCTTCTTGGCTGCGGCTGCACACTGGGCAGAGGGTTTCAACATATTATCCACCATGATGCTCAGATTCTTTTCCTAGGTGGTGATTCCTAATGTAGAACCTTTCATCGTGTAATCGTAGTTGGGTCGTTCTTCCCTAAGTGCATAACTTTGTACTTGTCCACATTAAATTTAATTTGCTACTTATACACCCAGCCTCACAGTTTTCATGGTCCTCTTGCAATTTAAGAACTTTGAATAATTTTTTTGTCATCTGCAAATTTGATCACCTCACTTGTTATTCACACCTTCAAAAACATATAAGAGATTAGTGAAACAACTGTTATTTGCTGCATAGGAATCTGCAGTAGTTCTGCTTGTTCAGTTTTCCCAATAGGAGGTATATATAATTGTAAATACCCATAATGTAAATACGTTCTAACGTTTTACCGTTCAAATGTTATATTGTTACTTGTAAATAGTTCTACCTGTTCTATGTAAAACGACTAGGTATGTGCTTCCACATACCATATAATTTACTGTTCATTGTAAACCGCACTTGATACTTGGGAAAGTGCGGTATAGAAATAAGTGTTAAATAAATAAATAAATGCCGTTATAGGGCAGTGCTGTTACGGTATGTCAAGTTTGCTATAAGCACTGAATGAGTCCCTTTTTTCCAGGTTTTGCAGTACATTATAATGTATGTGGAAGCTGGCACTTGAAAAGCCATGTAAAAATCAGAAAGCTTTTCACCAACCCAACTGTATGTGTAAAGGGCATTCAGACTCTCATGACATTATTGTGATAACATAAGTTTGTGAAGGGGACAGCAAAAGATACTAATGCTTTTGCAAGGGTCAGTGGTACATGCTTGAAATAACTGGACCACTATTTAAAGCATTTAACGCTGTTAACAGACATAATAAACAGATTAATCCTGGAGACTGAGTATTCCCGGGTGCCACCTCTGAATGCCCTGGTGTTATATGGTTAGCATTGGGATGTTCTGGAGGCAGCACCTGGGGGTGACCTTGCAGCAGCAATATTCAGCCACTGCTGCCCGGTTATCTCTACACACGCAAAGGATATAAAAAGGCTGGAAGCAGTTCAGAGGAAGGCGACCAAAATGTTTTGGAGCTTGTGTCAGAAGACTTATGAGAAGAGACTTGAAGACCTAATTATGTACACTCTGGAGGAGAGGAGGGACAGGGGAGATATGATTCAGACCTTTAAATACTTAAAGAGAAATAATGAACAAACCAACCTCTTCCAAAGACGGGGAAGCTGTAAAACTAGAGGGCATAACATGAAGCTGCAAGGGGGTAAACTGAAAGGCAATGTCAGTAAATACTTTTTCACTGAAAGGGTGGTGGATGCTTGGAATGCCCTCCCGATGGAAGTGGTGGGGGCAAACACAGTGATGGAATTCAAAATGGCATGGGACAGACACAGTGGATCCCTTTAGAGCAACAGGATAAAATCAAAATAAACTTAACTATCTAATTTCTCAACATACAGGGGGTGTCCTACAGAGAGCGGTGGGTTCACCCCTAAAACAAAGACATGGGGAGGGGTGGCCTGCACGGAGCAGCAGATGCACTACTCTTGCCATCTTACTGGGCAGACTAGGTAGACCATACTGGTCTTTATCTGCCATCATTTACTATGTTACTAACCTTCATCGCAGAAGCTAACCAGGCAGTGGCTGAATATTACCGCTGCCTGGTTAGCTCCCATGCTTTCTGGCCGACCCAGATAGTAAATGCCGGTGGCTGGATATGGCCCCGACCTTGAATATCTAAGGGGTAAGTTTACTAAACTGCATTAGTGCAAATCGCGTTAGGAGCCGCGTTAGTGAAAGGAAAGCCAAAAAAGGACATGGGCGGGACATCCTAACCACTAACGCGCATTCCAAAAACTAACGAGCGTTACAGGGCGCCGTGGTGCGTTACTGCGCGTTAATCATATGAAGGCGTACAGACACAAAGCACTGAAACAGAGCTGTAGCACAATGGTTAGTGTACTGACCGCTGTTACAGGCAGCATGGGTTCAAGTCCCCAGTGTGCCTAACGCAGAAGGCTGGCCCAGGCATCACCCTGTACATTACATAGGGAATGAGGAGGCATGTTTTTCTTTACGTTGAGTAGTGGTGCCAGAAACACACCCTCGCAGTGTGCCTAGCCACGTGCGTGGCTGCGTGCGTTGGTACGTGCGTAGCTATGTGCATTGGTGCGTGCGTACAATCGTGCGTGGGTACGTGTGTTTTTACCAGCGTGGGCACCTAATATTACACTCTTTAGGGTGTCCTGCACCTATGCATTATGCTAACAGATGTACGTGTGATGGCCTATGGTGTATCTGAGCCTGTGAGCAGGTGCTGGATTTACCCAGGGTTGGATTGTGCCAGTCACACCCATGATGCACTGCACATGCAAATCAGCCGTCCACAGATACACACCATGGAGAATGTACCCCCACAGCACCTCAGCCTGGTAGGGGGGAAGTGATCAGGTGCACCCCCACAGTACCTCGGCCTGGTAGGGGGTACTGACCATGTGTTGTACTGGCACAGAGTAGCTACACACTGTCACATTGTGCGGGTACTGTGCTCACACTGAGGGTGCAGTGAGGCGTCCAGCACTAGGTCCACAGCACCGTCCATGGCTGAAAGAGGCCATGGCGCAGGTCCAAAGCAGTGTTAATGTGTGAGATAGGTAGTTTCTGCAGGAACACCTTGGACATCTCTGTCTGTTTCAGTCAGGTGTAGCCCCCATGCACCACCACCCCCCTCCCCCAGGGCTGAGGGTGGCAAACAGGGTCTCCTATCAAAAGATCCACAGTCTACCTCCCTGCAAAGGTGGCAGTAGAGGGGAACATCAACCCCAGTCCTGCTGAGGAACAGACACCCCACAGGGCAGTCAATACAGCTCTGTACACATCCATAACACAATAGCAGACAGACATTAGGCCTGGATATGGTATGCTGCACCCCATCACTATCTGATATTCCCCTGGTGCAAGCCATCAGCCACTGCACCCTGCAAGCCACTCCATCACAACACATACCAGCTGCAAACAGTCTGCTAGTGCCCAGTGGAGATGCCTGCACCCAGAACTGGGATGTCAGCATACACAGCAAGCAGATACATCAGTGACTGGGCCCCAAAAGGAAACCCCTATCTATCACATGAGAGAAATACTAGATAGCACTATGGGAGTGCCTAGCCATGCTGTGGTCACTGCACAGTCAGGGTGAGAGTGATCTCTCAGCAGGATATACTGAGGTCACCCTGTCTGTGTAGGTGGTGGCCGGGCACTACAATGTGCCTGTCACTGCCCTATGCCCTGTGCAGATGCACCCTGGCCAGGCCACCCTGTCCGGCCTATACCCATGGTACCTTGCTCCTCATTATGCACATTGGCAGCCCAACACTGGCAACATTGCTGGCAGTGTGGGCTGTGGAAGGTGTTTGCAGCCACCACACACTGGATAGACAGACAACCACCCCCACACCTATGCCAGCATTGTGCTACTATAGAGGTGGTCAGCAGCCATACCCACCACACCAGTCCTGGGCATAGTACAGGCATGGATATGGTACACAAGACTGTTGGGGGGTCACTCCCCAGGGTGGTGAACACTGTCAGAGACCAGACCTGCAGCACACACCGCAGACATCAGAATGATTGTTATGGTGGAGCTCAATGAGCAAACTGTGCTTAACGTAGGAATTGATATCTGCCAGTTATCATAGGAAACGTTTGATAGCTGTTTACCATATACCCAGGTGTAGGGTGGCATTGCTAAGGTATGCAACTGCTAGTATTGGGAGATACAGGCAGGGCCCAATGTCTTGCCTCTCCAGGAGGCATTGGCCAATGGGGCCTGTGGGTGTGTGTGTAGCCCTGTTGGCTGCTGCTTTACGGCAGAGTTTCCCAACTCCAGTCCTGGTGTTCCAAACACTTTTCGGGTTTTCATGCTGTCCCTCATAAATATGCATGAGCTACATCTGCATACCATGGGCGTGGTGCATAGCTATGCAGCACAGACATCTTTATTAGAGGCAGCATGGAACCGGAATGGTGTGGGGCCCTCCAGGACTGCATTTGCGGGACTCTGCTTTAGGTAATGTGCCTGTTTCTGGTGTCTGTGTTTGGTGTGGTAAAATATAGGCGTAGTAACCATGCGTATGTTCTCTGCAATAAAGGAGTGTCTTTACTATCACTGTTTAGTGGTGGGTAAAACTATGGGGACTGGGTTGGCAGGAGCCCCAGCTGGGATTTGAACCTGTGACCCTCTGGTCTTACAGGCACTGGCTGTGTCCGTTGCACCACACTGTGGCCACAGAGACAGTGCAGTCCCTGGAGATAGGAAAACTGGCCTGACGAGTCAGAAACCCTGCTCTGCACAATTTTACTGTGGGCTCATTTACCTTGTATGGAGACAAAAGTGCAAATAAACCTCAAACAGACCTCAAAAAAATGGGCAAACACCCATAACCGAGCTGGGCAACAATGAAAAACACTCCCAGGAAAGCTCCAATAAAATGAAATGCTTTTTGAAAGGGTCTACGGAGCGTAGACCCTTCCAAACATCATCTATTTTTTTTGGAGCTTTCCTGGGAGTGTTTTTCATTGTTGCCCATTGCTATCACTGTTGCCCAGCAGGATTATACTTTCTACAATATTTCTTGTGGTCATTTTTAAAGTTTTATGTGAACTTTTGTTCTGTGCACCTGTATCACACTGCTCACGTTTTGTAGGTTTCCCCGGTTTTGCTGTACATTGCTGACGGAAATGGTTTCTCTTCCCTGTAATATGCCTTTAACGGCAGGTTTTCATTCGCGTTGGAATTGAGCTCAGAAATTCAGCGTGTTAGTGAGAGGGGAGCCTCTCTCCGCCCACTCTCCGCCCATTGACCCCTTCTCTCCACCCACTCTCCACCTTCTGCGCTGTTTTAACGCGCCGCGGGGCTTTACGATCGTTACGTGCGGTTAACGCGCGTAGTATGACGTTAACGGTCATTGGCACGTGATTACACACGTTATACTGCACTTACGATCGTTAACGTCATACAACGCGCGTTATTCAAGTTTACCGCACTTTAGTAAACATACCCCTAAGTCTCAAGTTCAGCGGTGACAGCTAGCTGCTTTTCTAGGGTTAGGCACTGGCACTGAATAGTCCCCCCACTGAATTTAAAATATTTTAAATTGTCACCCACAAAACATAACAGCTGTGACAGAACAACTATACCATGTTGGCCCAACACCTCAAACCCATGGGTTCTAGTCTCTCTGAATAAAACTCCTTGACTTTGAAGCTCCAAGGGGGATCCTACCTTCATCCTCCAGTCTTGACTATGGACCTCAAAATCTTAAATATGGCCCTTATCTGGATTAACCACTATTAGAGACAGGATGCTGGATTTATTGGACCTTTGCTTTGACCCAGTACGGAATTTCTTAAGTTCTTAAGATTATTCTAGGCTTGTGTTGAAGTGATAAGGAGAGATTTTAGGTATAATCTTTTTATTTGATTTCCAAAATGTTTTATCGTTACAAGAAATCAAAGAAAATCAAAATAAACAATCTAGAATTATTAACATCATAAGAAAACACAAATACAACAGTATAGTCCACCATAGGAGAGGCACTAAATATATAGAAAAATAATACAAAATAAGGTAATCACAAGGAGAATAATCTCCATATAACAGCCCAAAACAATTAACCCACCCAATCAACCAACCTCATGAAGCCGTGACCTCCTTGCTAGACAGAAAACTCTCTAGCTGTAGTGAATCAAAGAAAACGTATCTAACCCCCTGATAAGATATTAAACACTTACAAGGATATCTCACGAAAAAGGAAGCACCTAAAGCCAACACGCGAGGCCTAAGAGCCAAAAAGGCCTTCCGCCGTGCTTGCGTGGCTCTAGATACATCCGGAAACAATTGAATGGGGGCACCACAAAAGGAAACAGTTCTATTTTTAAAGTATTCCTTAAATACAGAGATCTTATCATTATCTGAAATAAATGTTACAAGTAAAGTATCCCGGAAAGAAATATTATCTTGAGTATTCTCCAAGAATTCAGTTAAATTGAGCTCAGGAGGCAACTGCTGCTGAGAACCAGTAGCAGACCACCCAACTGAACTACCCCGACCTGTGAGGTAATACATTTTAGAAAAGGAAATAGTATCAGCATTTGACAATTTCAATACCTCACTAAAAATATTAGATTTCTGAATTTTCCTAGGTGTCATTTGCTTTCATCAGAGATTTTATTGCATAAATATTTTTGTGAGGAAAGATTTTAACATTTATTTTATTTAGTATTTTTTTATATACTGCATTTGCAAAGGTCAATATGGTTTACATGAAACAATTTAAACTTAAACTTATTACATGGAACATAGAAGAAAGAACATTAGATGGAACAGGGTGAGTTAACATGAATCTGGTGTTTTAACATAGGTATAGATATAATTTTAACTTATTTACATAGTTAGTTTTGTAAAAGGAATTAGAGATGTGTCATTATAATTACATCCAACTTGGGGTGAGGTGGGTGAGTATGGGGTGGTTGGTTAGAGAGATTTGGGGAGGTTTTGAGAAAGAGTACTATAATTTTTCATCAAAGTGTTCTTTGAAGAGGAATGTTTTCAATTCCTTCTTGAAGTGGGCGATGTCATTTGATTTCTTTAGTATTGTAGGGAGGTTGTTCCATAGTCTAGGTGCATATAACGAAAAGGCTCTTGAACATGTTGATTGGTTACTTTTTAGTATCTCAGTGGGTATGCTTAAGGTGTTTGTTACCAGTAAGCTTTGTAGGTAGTCGGCAGAACTGTTGTGTAGTATTTTGAAGTGGTGATTATTACTTTGTATTTGATTTGGCATAGGAAGGGAAGCCACTGCAGTATTTTTAGTAGTGGTGTTATGTGATCCTTTCTGGAGGAGCGAAGATCCTAGCTGCAGTGTGCTGGGCCAATTTTGTGGGTGTAGTACATATTTGTGTAAGCCATGGTAAATGACGTTGCAAAAGTCTAGGTGTGGAAATATCATGGCTTGGAATACTATGTGGAAGTCATTTGCTTCTAGTAGTGGATGTAGGCATTGTAGGGTTTTTATCTTTTATAGATTATTCTAGTGGTTTTATTGATGTGGGTTTGTAGGGTGAATCATTGGTCGATTTATTCCAAGATATGTGATCTCCTTCTTAACTTCAAGGTTGGCGCTGTGGACTTTTAGAAATGGGGGTTAAGAGAAATTTTTGTTCCTGGTACTTCCATCCTTTTGAGGTTTATTTTGAATTGATGCTGTGCTAACCAGTTGGACATTGCATTAAAACAATTGATTATGGGAGTGTAGTAAGCTTTTGCTGTAGAAAAGGGAGTAGATATGGTACAGGACGTTGTGAGATTGAATGATTTGACAAATTGGTTGTAAGTAAATGTTGATAGTGCTGAACCTTGTGGTAATCCCTGTGTTACAGTAGACGGCATGTGCAACCATCACCCACTGCTTCTCAAAATGGAGGTGTGAGATGTCCCAGGATCAGTGTGACTGCTGCGGCTTCCATGCAGAAGATCCCCCGTGGGGACCTGTGAGGGGGCAGCCCCTGGGCCAACTGGACTATGTCTCACACCTTCAACCATTCTGGCTGGAAGTCAGGCTGACAAGTCTCTCCTCAAGTGCTTCCCACAGCCTACCGGTCAGGATTTAGAACTGCATTCACTACTTCACCTGCTCTATGATCTCCCAGGGAAGAGGAAGACGTTTGGTCGAATGACAGGAAACTCTGGAGGTCAGACTAGGCGGTGCATCTCAATTGAGTGCCTGTGCACCCTAATGCAAGAATCTGGCTATAAACTGATGCTACATGCCTGAGGACCAGAGAAACTCAGACTCACTGAGCTAAGGACCAGATGCTCCAAGTCAGCAGCAGCTTGAACAAATCTTCCACTGACAGTAGACTCCACACAGGAGAATAGTATCCAACCTCCAGGACCTCACCTCCTGGAAGACGATCAGGCTGATCTTTGGACAGCTGTCTCTTGACTCCAAACTTTCCAGTTCAAGCTCCGCAAGCTTTTGCCATTTGCATCCTTCACCAAGGATACTAAACTGAGCCAGCTCGATGTCTGGGCATGAGCAACCAGGTCCTCTGCCTGTAGAAAGGCACTACTATCAGCCTTATTACTTTGAGAAAAGGTACAGGAAGCCACAAACTGAGAAATGCAATGAGGTGGGAGCACCTTCATTGGACCCAACAACAGACCCAAAGGGCCTCAAATGAAAATGAGAGACTCAGAGTCTGAAGACAACCAGCTCTAGGAACCAGAACATGCTAAAAGGAACCTCCCTACCAGAATCCACAAGTATCCAGGATAACATACCTGGCCCTGCTGTGGAAGGGACAAGAAAAACAACCTGCCACTGCTACAGGTGATAAGGAATATCCACAACAGTACCCCCACCCCAAGCAGAGAGCCTCAAGGAGACTATCCTGGGAAGAGCATGCAACCACTATTGCCATTCAAATAGTGCACTTCAAAAGTCCCAGGCTATTCTGGACCAACAACTTGCAGGACCAAAGATAGGTGGCTTGTCATCAGCACTAACAAACTCTGATCTTGCCTAATGATCCCGAAACTCACTAGCTTAGAGTGGTACAGGTGCACTCAGAAGAAATAGACTGAGGTATTAACACCAGGTGGCAGGTCAAAAAGCCATTTTGACTTTACGCCGATTCTGTGTAACACGGGAAACATCTGGGAATATGGTAATCTTTTGACCACAAAAAAGTACATTCTTCTGTGAAAAATAAGTTTTTAATACAGATTTCTTGTCCAACTCTGTTACAAAAGTAACCACTAAAGTAGCACGATTTAAAATATTAACAGAGGAGGACTCCAGAAATTCTGATATATCCAAACTAATAGGAAAAAGTTATTGAACAGGCTCATCCTCCACCCCATTACTTTCCACATTCTTTTTAAGTCTAGGTACATAATACAAATTGGCAACCTTGATAACCTCAGGCTGATCAAATTTCAAAACCTCTTTTAAATATTTATAAAATAAGATTAAAGGGGAAAGATAGGCATAAATAGCTCAATCAGAGCTCTGTGATCCTCAGTCTTGAAGGACTAGAAAAGGGGACTGTTACTTATGGAGAGAGATCTGCAATTGTGAGTATATACTTCTGGGAATATTCTGAAAGGAATTCTTTCTATTATTATTATTATTATTTATTATTTACATTCTCTTATATACCGCGCTATTCTGCATCAGTGCGGTTTACATTGAACAAACTGAAATTACATTGAACAGGGCATTATAACTTGGAGATAACCTTTTTACAGGGAACATGGGCTATGGAGGGTTAAGTGGCTTGCCCAAGACCACAAGGAGCACCTGTGGGACTAGAAACCCCAGTCCTTCCGGCCCAAGGTTGCTGTCCTCTAGTGGGATTTGAACCCCTGACCTTCCGGCCTAGTAGGAGTGGAGGAGTGGCTTAGTGGTTGGGGCAAGGTACTTCAGGCCAGAAGGTCGGGGGTTCAAATCCCACTAGAGGACAGCAACCTTGGGCCGGAAGGACTGGGGTTTCTAGTCCCACAGGTGCTCCTTGTGGTCTTGGGCAAGCCACTTAACCCTCCATAGCCCATGTTCCCTGTAAAACAGTTATCTCCAAGTTATAATGCCCTGTTCAATGTAATTTCAGTTTGTTCAATGTAAACCGCACTGATGCAGAATAGCACGGTATATAAGAGAATGTAAATAAATAAATAAAATAAAGTACCTTGCCCCAACCACTAGGCCACTCCTCCACTCCAATTAAAGCTAATTAATCTGTGAACCCACTATTTTTTGTTAAATCAGTCAGGGCCTAGTAGCAGCAGTTTAAGTTTAAATTTAAAACACAGAAGAGAACTTTCTGGTTACATTTCATACCCAGCAGAGAGCTTGTAGTTTAAATTTAATAGTTACTCAGGGCCTAGCATCAGCAAAGTGCTTTTAGTTTAAATTTAAAACACAGAAGAGAGCTTTCTGGTTAAATTTGGAACCCAGCAGAGAGCTGTAGTTTAAATTTAATAGTCACTCAGGGCCTAGCATCAGCAAAGTACTTTTAGTTTAAATTTAAAACACAGAAGAGAGCTTTCTGGTTAAATTTGGAACCCAGCAGAGAGCTTATAGTTTAAATTTCATAATAAGTTAGAGCCTAGCAGCAGCAAAGAGATATAATTTAAATCAAATAAGAATATAGCTTACCTCAGCAGCACAGGACAGGGTACTGTGTAGCAGCCCTCTTGTAATAAGTGTTATTTCCCTCCCTCCCGACACCCACCCACCCCTGGGATAATCGTAGCTTTATAGGTACTTACACATCTTAAAAGACAGGAGGTGCTCTCAGGTGAAGCTCGTTACCCAAATCAGTCATACACTAAGGACCTGAGATTAATTAAGCTTCAGGTGAACAAGGTATATTAAACGTATTAGGTACAGTTTTATTGGTATAAATATCCATATCAACCCTTAGTAAGTAAAGAACTTAAAGATCTAAACAAAAACTTAAAACTAAGATGCAGATAGCAGTCCAGCAGCGAGATGGAGGCTTTCCAGTCTTTTGCATTGAGTGTCACATGTATGATTTTCTCCCAGTTGGTGAGAGGTCTTACGTGTGCACTAGGTGCAAGGAGCTCTTTGCTCTCAGGGAACAAGTCCGTTCTCTAGAGGCTAGAGTAGCAGATTTGGAAAACATAAGAAAGACAGAGAGGTACATAGATGAGACCTACAGGGATATAATCCTGAAGTCCCACCTCCAGTCTGGCAACATCCCTGTTGCCATGGAGGAGAGAGGTCACATGACAGGACAGCATCACCCTGGTGTGGCAGGAAGTGATCCTGTAACCAGGACCTGTCCTCCAGGTGATGTAAAACGCTCTCGCACCGAGGAAGTTTCTCCAAGGTCATGTGCCCATGAGGGAAGGGTTAGGATAGCCATTATAGTTGGTGATTCGATCATTAGGCATGTAGATAGCTGGGTGGCTGGTGGACATGAGGATCGCCTGGTAACATGCCTGCCTGGTGCGAAGGTAGCGGACCTCACGCGCCACCTAGATAAAGTCTTAGATAGTGCTGGGGAGGAGTCTGCTGTCTTGGTACATGTCAGTACCAATGACATAGGATAATATGGTAGGGAGGTTCTGGAGGGTAAATTTAGGCTTTTAGGTAGGAAGTTGAAATCCAGAACTTCTAGGGTAGCATTCTCCAAAATGCTTCCCGTTCCACGTGCGGGACCCAAAAGGCAGGCAGAGCTCCGGAGTCTCAATGCGTGGATGAGACAATGGTGCAGAGATGAGGGTTTTGGATTTGTTAGGAACTGGGGAACATTCTGGGGAAAGGAGGGGCTGTTTCGAAGGGATGGGCTTCATCTTAACCGGGATGGAACGAGGCTGCTAGCATTAACCTTTAAAAAGGAGATAGAGCAGCTTTGAAACTAGATAATAGAGGAAATCCGACAGTCGCCCAAGAGCGGATGGTGTAACCTTTCGTCGCTCTCTACTTTTGGTTACTCCCAGACGAGCCCCCATAAAATGTAATCTTTCGAGAGTACGCTCTCTACTTTTGGTTACTCTCCGTTTGGTCCTGGGTTCATTTCACAGAGACAGTAGGGTTTGTAGCATAATAAGACAACCAAAACTGGTGTGGCTTGGAAAAAGGTCTTTATATAGAAATAGGCGTATTACTTAGGTACAGAACAGAGGTAGAAGGTTGTTATAAAGCTGCTTCAGTGTACTTCAATGAATCTGTGTGTCTGTCTGTGTAAGGAGTGTCCGATGAAATAGGAAGAGAGCAAGGGGGGGGGGGGGTAAGGAGAAGTGTGTGTGTCCCCGAGGAATAGGAAGAGAGAAAGAGAGAGAGAGAAAAGGGGGGGGGGGGATAAAGAGAAGTGTGTGTGTCCGATGAATAGGAAGAGAGAGAGCAAAGGGGGGGGGGGGATAAAGAGAAGTGTGTGTGTCCGATGAGTAGAAAGAGAGAGAGATTTTTGTACTTCTCTGTATTTATAGTGAAGTTCTTCTCCAGCACCTCCCTCTTTGTCATAATTTGGTCTGATCTCTCCTGATTAGCAAGGAGGGGCTGTTGTCTAACAGACTAATCAGGCAAACTAGGCCCATCAAGTTCTCTCCTGATTAGTAAGGAGGGGATGTTGTCTTGCAAACTAATCTCATCAGGTAAACTATGCTCATTAAGTCTGGAGACTGACATCACCAGGGGGTCAGAGCTGCCTGCAATCCAAGGTCTGGGAAAAGCCATGACACCTATGCTAGGCATAATGTCATGCTGATGTATGCTGACAGATGGTTCGGAAGAATGTATCCTTGAAGGATACTACCAAAAGCAGAGAGGTTCCAAAAAAGAGTAAAGTAGCCCAAATGCCCTCGAGTATGGAGCAGACAGAGCTTAAAGATCCCAAATTACCCATGTCTACCAACAGCCAAATTAATATGAATAAAATACAGTCTCTAAAATGCTTGTATGCAAATGCTAGAAGTTTAAAAAGTAAGATGGGAGAGTTAGAATATATAGCACTAGAGGACACTTTACCTGCATTCTTTGCTCAATTGGATCCCGGTTGCGGCGCTTTAGGTGGAGGAGGAGCCCGGAGTCCCCACCCTCTTCTGGCCGCTATTTCAGCGTCGGCCCGCCGTTGATCTGGTGGGACACTTTACCTGCATTCTTTGCTCAATTGAATCCCAGTTGCGGCGCTTTAGGTGGAGGAGGAGCCCGGAGTCCCCACCCTCTTCTGGCCGCTATTTCAGCGTTGGCCCGCCACGGAACGTGACCCGTGGGTGTGTGCCCGAAGGGGCGTGACCTAAGGGGCAGGTAACGCCCCTTTGGAGCCCCTTCGGAGCCTTGAGGAGTCTTCTGCATAGTCTCATGGGCAGACGGAGGAAAAAGGTGTTTCCAGCTGTTCCTGCCAAAGTTGGGAAAACGGTTGGCCCTATGGATCGTCATCTTTTAGGAGCTGGAAAATCGTCTTCAGAAAAAGAACTCTCTGAGGAGTCCGTGAGTACTGTGTCGGATGCATCCTTACATACGTTGGGGGTTATCCACCCCGGAAAGGAAGTGGTAGTTGCTGAGGAAGCTTCTGCCAGGGTGAGAGCTCCTGGTGGAAGTCCCTCAGGTGTTCAAGGCGCCTCATCTTTAACGGTATTGGGAGAACAGACAGTTAAAATGCCTTCCCCAGTGTTTTTTTCCTCTGGTGTATCGGAAGTGACTGTACCTGCTGAGGTTTCTCTACGGGATATTTGGGAATTGGTCGCGTGTATGGAAGGTTCCTTTCATGCTTCCTTCTCCCAAGTAGAGCAGTTTTCTTCATAAGTGGTACATAAGCTCTCAGAACATGAGGCATTGCATTTTAAAAATAATAAATCCCTGTCTAAATTGGAGGGTCGTTTCTCTGTAGTGGAAGATGCAGTTTCTTCATTTACCAAGGAAAGCACTTCTGTGCATTATCAGTTGGAAGCTCTTGAAAATGTTAATCGCTCTAAAAATTTGCGTTTTTAAAATTTTCCCCGTCCTCATTATTTGGCTCCCTTGATATTGTTACAAAAATATTTTAAGGAAGTGTTGTTAATTAAGGATGTGGATTCTATTAAGGTTTCTTCATTATATTATGTTCCTTTGTGTTCTTCTGTTATGACCTCTTCTCCAGATCAAGTGTTGAAAGGGAACCCCAATGGCGTTGAGTCCTTAGATCTTTCACAATTTTTGGAGTCCTCTACTGATATGATCTCTCAGCGTGCTACTTTGGTAGTCTCATTTTTGTCACTTCAGGATAAAAGTATGATTTTGCGAACATATTTCTCAAAAAAGGATCAGGTTTTTTGTGGAGATTCTATACAAATTTTTCCGGATGTAAGTAGGACCACCCAGACTCGTCGTAAGGCTTTTCTGGCTTTGAAGGATCGGATTTTGGCCATTGGGGCTTCCTTCTTTTTGAAATATCCCTGTAAATGTATAGTGGTGTTAGAGGATATTAAGTATGTTTTCCTTGATGTCGGGCAATGTGAGTCGTTTTTGATTAGTAAGGAATCTTTGTGAAGTGGTTTTTCTTTCCTTTCCTTTCCATGTATAATTGGGCTAAATGTAGTTTTGGATCCCTTTCTTTAGTTTTTTTTTTGTCTTTGGTTCAGGTGATTGTCCTCTTGACGTAGACTTGACTCTGTATTCTTATTTTATTCTATAATAAAGATTTATTTAAACAAAAAAAAAAGAATATATAGCACTAAATGAGAGGTTAGATATGATTGGAATATCAGAGACATGGTGGAAGGAGGACAACCAGTGGGACACTGTGATACCTGGGTACAAACTATATCGTAATGATAGAGCTGATCAAATTGGTGGAGGGGTTGCGCTCTATGTTAGAGAGGGCATTGAGTCAGAAAGAATTAAAGTTTTGCAGGAAACAAACTTTGCTGTAGAATCTCTATGGATTGAAATTCCATATAAAAAGGGGAAGGCAATGGCAGTGGGGGTGTACTATCGACTGCCTGCCCAGAATGAACAAATGGATGATGAAATGCTCAAAGAAATCAAGGAAGCTAACAAAGGTAACAGCGCAGTAATAATAATGGGCAATTTCAATTACCCCGGTATAGACTGGGTCAGTGCCACGGCAGGACATGCTAGGGAGATAAAGTTCCTAGATGACTGCTTCTTGGAGCAGCTGGTTCATGAACCGACCAGAGGGGAAGTCATATTAGACCTAGTCCTTAGTGGAACACCAGATCTAGCGCAAGAGATAAGGGTGTTGGGGCCACTTGGCAATAGTGATCATAGCATGATCGCCTTTGATTTAATTAGTGGAGGAGGGATAGTAAGGAAATCCACAATACTACCTTTTTAACTTTCAAAAGGGAGACTATGATAAAATGAGGAAAATAATTAAGAAAAAACTAAAAGGAGTAGTTGCAAAGGTTAAAGACTTACATCAAGCTTGGGTGTTGTTGAAAAATACTATCTTGGAAGCCCAGACCAGCTGTATTCCACGCTTTAAGAAAAGTGGAAGTAAGTCCAAAAAACTGCCAGCATGGTTTAAAGGTGAGATCAGAGAGGCTGTTGTTGCCAAAAAGCATCTTTCAGGAAATGGAAAAAAGAGCCAAACGACAAAACCTGGAAACAACACAAGCATTGGCAAGTCAAATGCAAGGCATTGATAAAGCAGGCAAAGGGAGAATTTGAGAAGAAGCTAGCTGCGGAAGCAAAAACACGAAATAAAGATTTTTTTCAAGTACATTCGTAGCAAAAAAACCTGTGAGAGGGTCAGTTGGTCCATTAGATGATAGAGGAGTTAAAGGGGCACTAAGAGGCGACAAGGCGATAGCAGAGAGACCGAATGAATTCTTTGCTTCGGTCTTTACTGAGGAAGATGTAGGGATGTTACCCATGACTGAAGTGGTATTTAAAGGTGCGGAAGAATTGAAGGAAATAGCGATACATTGGGAAGATGTATTACAACTATTAGATAAACTGAAGAGTAGCAAATCACCTGGGCCGGATGGTATACATCCAAGGGTGTTGAAAGAACTGAAATATGAGATTGCAGACCTGCTATTAGTAATCTGTGAACTATCATTAAAATCATCTCTAATACCTGAAGATTGGAGGCTTGCCAATGTAACACCAATTTTTAAAAAGGGTTCCAGGGGTGATCCGGGAAACTACACACCGGTGAGCCTCACATCAGTACCGGGAAAAATGGTAGTCTTTTGAAGATGAGAATCTAATGCAGAAAAGTACAAACCATGCTGAGCTAATTTCCCAACTATTTCCTTCGTAAATGCAGCAAAATAAGCAGTAGTAGTGGAAAAAGAGGCTTCCATTCTTACAAACTGCACCTTTCTTAATTTCTATGGATAACTCTATACTCTTCTCTGTTACCTTGGCTCGCAACCTTGGGGTCGTCTTTGACTCCTCTCTCTCCTCCACACACATCCATCTGATAGAAACGGCAGGTCTTAGCTTTCTCTATAACATCAACAAAATCCACCCATTCCTTTCTGAACATACTACTAAGACACTTATCCACTCCTTAATCACTTCCCATCTTGACTATTCTAACCTACTCCTTGCTGGTTTCCCACTGAATCAGCTCTCTCCCCTTCAATCTGTTCAACACTTGGCTGTGTGGCTAATCTTCCGCCAGCCTCATCATGCTCATATTACCCCTCTTCTCAAGTGACGTCATTGGCTCCCCATCCATTTCCGCATCCAGTTCAAACTTCTCCTGCTAACCTATAAGAGCATTCACTCTGTAGCTCCTCACTACCTTTCCTTTCTTATCTCTCCCTATAACTCTCCTCGGGAATTTTGCTCTTCTGGCAAATTGCTTCTATCTGTGCCCTTCTCTTCTAATGCTAACTCCAGACTTCGCCCCTTTCACCTTACTGTTCCTTATTCCTAGAACAAACTACTTGAGTCTGTACATCAGGTGCCTTCTCTGACCCTTTTCAAATCTAAGCTGAAAACACACCTCTTCGCTGCCGCTTTCGGATCTAATCTCATTTGATCTCCTTGTGTTTCCTTACCATTCCCCTAGATGTATCCCTGTCTACACCTACTGTGCTGTCTAGTTTGACTAGATTGTAAGCTCAGATGAGCAGGGACTGTCTCTTACATGTCTGTGCAGCGTTGCATATGTCTTGTAGCACTAAACAAATGCTCAGTAGTAGTAGTAAATATCCTTCAAGGAAACTTCCATTGATAAAGCTCCGGAAGACACATCCGTCAAGGGCACAAGAGGAGATTTAGGGTCTCCTGGTGACTGCATGACCCTAGGGAGCGGAATTACTGCACCAAGATCCACCAGACTCTGAGAGGGCATCCTGTCGGCCTGGTGCATCCCAACCAGTACATTGTTACCGGGCCTCCAGTCACATTACTGGATGGAGGGGGTGGGCAATCGGCCCCCAAAGGAGACAAGGTTTGGTCTGAGGGGGCGAAGGTAGCAATAGGGGAGAAAGGGAATTGTTCCGTCCCAGCAGTCAAAGTCACAACATGTTTATCCATGGGACCCACTGTTTTGACTGTCTTAGATGGATTAACAATACTCACATTAAAGGTCCACTTCTTCCGTTTTACCCATTTTGCTTTCCACGCCCTCATCACTCCTTGTTGCTTCGAAGGGGACTCCAAAGGGGCAGAATGTGCCCCTTCAGACATACCCGCAGCATGGGTCTGTGCTTTAAAGACCCCAAAGAATGACATCAGGGAACAGGCAGTACTAAAATCCTCTGTAGGATACTGCCAACACAGCACTCCTCTGAAGCGGACACAGTTCAGGCAGTGATCTCCCTCCTACCACAGCGCAGGCTTGTGCTTTAAAGCCCCCAAAGAATGATGTCAGGAGGCAGGTCCCAATCAGGCAGCACTCCAATCCTCTGACAGATACCGTCGACACAGCACTCCACTGAAGTTGACACATTTCAGGCAGTGATCTCCCTGAGTCGTGCCAATCTTTACTATTGTACCAGTCCACACACCTTGTCACCTGCTAGATGCAGACAATACTGGCTTCTCTCAGTGATGTACCTTGAGCAAGTTGCTGAAGTCTGCCTCCACTTGCTGGTAGGGGGGACATAACCCACTTGTCTAAGGGAATATTTTTACAGGATTGTTTTCGGGCAGGGGTTGTTAGCATTGCTATTAGGTTTAACCATCAAAATCTCAGGGGCGTCACCTATGAGGCCAAATTAACGAAGTATCGAACGCCTCCAAATGTCCATGGAAATTTAGTACTATATAACCATTAAAATACATTTGTAATAGTAATTTTATAACATATACCTCCCTCCACCCCCCAACCACGAGTCCCTTTGCGGTCTGTGTACAAACTGGCAACCCTAGTTTACGGTCATAATTTTACGTTGATAGCCTACACAAGACATAATCTGTTATACAGTAACACATACAGCACAACAGAAAACCGCTATAAACGTCTAATACCGCCCCAAATGCCTAGGCCATCTACCGTCTAGCACCGCCCACTTGAGGTCAGGTGACATAACCACGTGATCAATCAGCTGCGAGCCGGCAGCTGTCACGTGATGTTGTCGATCGACTGAGTTGTTGCAGGTGAGTGAGCGGGTAGATGTTTTCTACATTGTACTGGTCGACTGGGCTTTCAAGTCTCGACTCTCGCACTGTCACAGCGTGGCCGAAGGGGATCCTCGTGCTTGCTCAGGACCGGTGCGCGGAGTGGCCAAACAGAACGCATGCGCACAGAAAACCGCACAGGGGCCGTTGGACGGGTTGGGTTGGGTTGGGTTGGGTGAGGGCTTCAAGAATATTGTGCTGGTTGCTTCTTGTCTCGTTCTCTTAGCACTTGGTGTGTTTAAAGCTTCGGCAGTTTCCGGAGTTTGGCATGACTCTAACGCAGTTCTTACATCTGGTTATTGAGGTCTGCTTGTTTAGTGCATTTTTTCTGCCTTTTATAATGTTTTTCATTCCAAAGCAACAAAATGTTCTTGGAGCACGCTATTCAGACTGACTCCCTCCTCTTCCCTCCAGGGCAGAGATGCACACAGAAAAATACATCCGCATGTTTTCCCAGCTTGCTTGTATCTGAAGTACGCTGGGATTTATAATACCTGAGAAATCAAGCATGTGGTAGTCAACATAATATTTTTTTTCTTTTATCAGTAATGAATTAGTTGAGTAAGGGGAATTGAACTGTATTGGGCATATATGCATACTCTAAGGGGTATATTTACTGAGCCATTAGCCCAGTTTAGTGGAGGAGTAGCCTAGTGGTTAGAACACTGGTTAGAACCAAGCAACCAGGGTTCGATTCCCACTAGCACTCCTTGCGGCCTTGGGCAAGTCACTTAACCCTCCACTGCCTCGGAAGAAAGGCCTGGCAATCTACTTGTGACATTGCCAAGAAAACCCAGGAGCTTCTGGGTCACTAGGAGTCAGGACTGACTCAAAGGCCCAGTTTAGTAAACATTTATTTATTTGTGATTTTTTTTTTTCTATACTGCCCCTTCCCATGATCAAGGGCGGTTTACATCGAACTGAACAAGATACAAAGAACTTCGAACTGAAGTGAAAAACAGCTAACTACAAGCAATTGATATTCCTGCATCTGATTTGTAACCTGAGGCAGTGATTTTCAATGTGGGTCACTAATGGCTTGTGAATCTTACATCATGCCCCAACAACACTGAATGCGGCCTCTGTTATAGTTTGTGGGTTGTTTTTTTTATGGAGGGAGCTTTGGTACTCCAGCAGAAGGAAGGAAGCCAGAGATCAAGCTATGGGAACCCTCTGGCATGAATATTTCTCCTCTTGGGCTTTCCGGTGGCATCCTCACAAGTCTGAAGCCAGCTACCACACTATTCAGGCTCCTTTCCCCCTAAGCAGTGGTAGGAGCTTTCTCTCTGCTTCTCTTTGCGGTGGTGGGTCATGGTTGACTGCAACAGCAGCTGCCAGTAATATCTAAGCAGCTCCTTGCTGATGCTGCTGCAGGCCATGCAATGTCTAAATAGCTAGAGGAGCTGCCTCAAATATTCCTCTGCTGTTGCCCAAAACTCTCCCGCATCCTTCTGTTTGTCCTGGCACTCTACTGCAGTGGCTCTGCAAGAAGAAAGTGAATGTCCTGCAGTAGTCCAGTTAGATCCCATACCTGAATCCAATGGAAATTTTGTGACAAGACTTGACGACTGCAGTCCAAAGATGTTCCTCAGACTACTTGAAAGAACTTAATGCAGTTTTTGTCCTTTCTTCTTGCAAAATAACTCAACATAAGAACATGCCATACTGGGTCAGACCAAGGGTCCATCAAGCCCAGTATCCGGTTTCCAACAGCAGACAATCCAGGTCACAAGTACCTGTCATGTTCCCAAAACAGTACAGAGATTCCTTTCTGTTTATCTCAAGGGCAAGCAGTGGATTTCCCTGGTCCTCTTTAGAAATGGTTTATGGACTTTTCTTCCAGTAACTTGTCCAAACGTCTTTTAAACCCAGCTACACTAACAGCTTTTACTACATTCTCCGGTAACGAATTACAGAGTTTGATTAGATATTGAGTGAAAAAAATATATTCTCTGATTAGTCTTAAATGTGCTACATTGTAGCTTCATTGCATGTCCCCTAGTCTTTCTACTTTTCTAGAAGGTGTAAACAACCAATTTATATTTATTGTTCCACTCCATTCATTATAGACCTCTATCTTATCTCCCCTCAGCTGTCTTTTTTTTTTTTTCTAAGTTGAAGAGCACTAACCTTTTAAGCCTTTCATGGTAGGGGTATCTTTCCATCCCCTTTATCATTTTGGTAGTTCTTCTCTGTACCTTTTCTAATTCCGCTATATTCTTTTTTTAAGATATGGCAACCAGAATTTCACACATTATTAAAGGTGCAGTCAAGCCATGGAGCGATACAGAGGCATTAGAATATCCTTTGTTTTATTCTCCATTCCTTTCCTTATGATTCCTAGCATTCTATTTGCTTTCTTGGCGGCTGCAGGGTTTCAACGTATTATCCATGATGACACCTAGATCCTTTTCCTGGGTGGTGGTTGTTCCTAAGGTGGAACTTTGCATTGTGCATAACTTTGTACTTGTCTACGTTAAATTTCACCTGTCGTTTGGACACCCAGTCTCCCAATTTATCAAGGTCCTCTCACAATTTTTTCCAATCCTCTTTGTGTGTTAACAATTTTGAATAATTTTGTCATCTGCAAATGTGATCTCATTTCTAGATCATTTATGAATAGGTTAAAAAGCAGCAGGTCCAGCACAGATCCCTGTGGTACTTCACTATTAACTTTTTCTCCAGTGAGAAAATTGGCCATTAATCTCTACTCTGTTTTCTATCTATTTTAACCAGTTCCTAATCTACACTAGTACACTGCTTTCTATCCCATGAATTTTTAATTATTCCAGGAGTCTGTCATGAGGGATCTTGTCAAAGGGTTTCTGAACATCCAGATATACTATATCAACCGGCTCACTTTTATCTACCTTTTTATTCACATTTTCAAAGTAAATATGGGATTAGTGAGGCAAGACTGTCCTTAGAAACACAGAAAAATGATGACAGAAAAAGACCACATGCTTTTTTGAATTCAGATACTGTCCTCATCTCTACCAAGTCCACTGGGAGACTATTCCACAGATCCACCACTCTTTCCGTAAATAAATATTTCTGCATATCACTCCTGAATCTATCCCCTTTCACCCTCATCCCATGTCACCTCGTAACAGAACTTGCTTTCAGTCGAAAGAGGCTCTCCCCCTGTGCATTTATGCCATGGAAGTATTTAAACGTCTAAATTTGTGTTCCTTATCGTTCCTACAGTTCAGTCCTCCACCTCTGGGTTGTGCACCTCCTCCTGGAGACTGGACTTGCCAAAGCGTTGACATCACTGGATAAGGTCTGGTGCACACTCCCCTCCTCTCCAGTGTGTCCAGTCTCCATGCAGCAGGAGGATCTAGTGAGCCTAGGTGCTGGGCTCACTTGAGGAACTCATAAGGAGCCTTAGTGTAGTTAGTTCAGGTGTAGTTTAGTTGGGATTTTGGATTTTCTTTCCCACTACCTTTATTTTATTTAGTTTTGGGCGCGTCTTTTCAGAGCGGCTCCAGTCAGCTGTTTGCTGTGGGAACGCGACGGCACGGAGGCTCTGCGCTTCAACTTATTTCATTTTGTTTCCTGTTTATTTTTCTTCAATTTAACCCGGTCTGCGTCGGAGAGGAGTTTCTTTTTGCAGTCCTTGTCCCGGGGTGTTTTTCTTTCGTTTTAAAACGCAAAAAAAAAAAAACGGGTTAAAGGAGTCTTGCGTTTGGGAGAAGCTGCAGAGCCCTAGCGTTCCTTTCAAGAGAGGGGTCGCTGAGATGGCGTCCTGACCCCAGTGCGTCCTCTGTGGTTCACGCAGAGGTACGGTGGCGGAATCCGGGGTTTGCAGGGCTTGTGCCTCGGGGTCTGCCAGCATGGAACGGCAGATAGAGGCCAAGCCGTGCCAGGATCTCCAGCCGGCGGCGGCGGCCCTGGAGGAAGACTTGGCGATGGCTTCCTTGTCGGGGGCTCCCCAGGAGGCTGCGGCTGGGCTTCCAGCCACATTTCCAGCCCTGGAGTCCCCTTCTCCATTTGGAGATTTCTCCCCCGACTTTGTCTTGCTCGTGCATCAAGCGTTCTGCAGGCAACGCCAGGAGCTCTTGCCGGAGACAGTGGATAGGTCTTCGGCCGCCCCTCCGGCCAGAGTAGCTGGTGGCCACACAGATTCCCCCAGGCCATCGAAGAGATCTCGGACACGCGAACTCTCCCCTTCCTTCGGGGAGGCGATCGATTCGGATGGGGAGGACCGCGGTTTGGAGGCGGATATGGAAGATCTAGATGAGGGGGAGATTCCAGAGCCGGAGGATCAGGCCAAGATTGTCTGGATATTCCGCAGGGAGGAACTCGCTGCTCTTATCACAGAGTCCCTCCAAATGTTGAACTTGGCAGCTGTTTCTCCCATGGAGGAAATGGGGGTGGAGGACCCCATCATCCAGGCGGAGAGGCAGACCCAGGTGGTTTTTCTGGTCCACAGGGTGGTGGATAAGATGATACAGGACGAGTGGGATCAGTCTGAGGCTGCGCTCAGAGGTATCCGGATGATGAACAGGCTCTATCCTCTGGCGGATAAGGACAAAGAACGTTTTAAGTCCCCCAGAATTGATGCAGCGGTCTCAGCGGTTACCAAGAAGACCACTATCCCTGTGGAGGGTAGTGCCGCATTAAAAGATGCGCAGGATAGAAAGGTGGATGGACTTTTGAGACAGTCCTTTGAGGCCGACGCCTTGTCATTGCAGGCTTCTATTTGTGGAGCTTGGGTGGCCAGAGCATGCCTCCGATGGTCTCAGCGGCTTCGGCAGTCCTCTGGATTGGACCAGGAGGGGACTGCGGAGCTGGATCGCTTGGAATCCGGTGCCGCGTATCTGGCAGATGTTCATTATGATTTGATCAGGGCCCTCGCTAACAGCATGGCTTCCTTGGTGGCGGCGCACCGCTCCCTGTGGTTGCGGAGCTGGGCAGCGGATGGCTCCTCTAAATCCCGGCTGAGTAAGCTGCCTTTTAAGGGCCGGTTGCTCTTTGGAGAGGACCTGGATAAGCTGGTGAAGGATTTGGGTGAGTCCAAGGGCGGCAGGCTCCCGGAGGACAAACCCAAGCCAGGTAGGGCTGCTCCGTCCTTTCGGGGCCAGTCCAGGGATTTTCGGCGTTTTCGGACGTCTCAGCTGGGCGGCGCCCAGAGAGGTAGATTTCCATACAAGGGCCAGAGTTTTCGGGGCTTTAGGGGGGCAAGTAGGGGATTCGCAGGATCCTCCTCCTCGGCTGGCAGAAAGCCCCAATGAAGGTTTGCGGGCCCCGGTGGAAAGCGCTCCGGTGAAGAGAAAGCTGCGGGAGTTTCTTTCTGCTTGGACCCAGATCACCACGAACCAGTGGGTGTTAGAAATCATCCGTGACGGGTATGCTCTGGAGTTCGCCTATCCGGCCCGAGATTCCTTTGTGATGTCTCCCTGCAGAAATCAAATCAAGGCCCTGGCGATCCGCCAGACTCTCGATCGCCTGTTACGCTTGCGGGCCATCCGGCCAGTACCGTTGGAAGATTACGGATTGGGTCGGTACTCAATCTATTTCGTGGTGCCCAAAAAGGATGGGTCCCTGCGCCCCATTCTGGATTTGAAGGGCGTAAATCGTTGTCTGCGGGTGCCACACTTCAGGATGGAAACTTTGCGTTCTGTTATTGTAGCGGTGCGAAAAGGGGAGTACTTGACCTCCCTAGACCTCACGGAAGCGTATCTTCATATTCTGATCAGAGAGGGTCACCAAAGGTTTCTACGGTTTGCTCTCCCCTGGGGGCACTTTCATTTTCAGGCGTTACCCTTCGGCCTAGCTACGGCTCCGCATACCTTCACCAAGATTATGGTGGTGGTGGTGGCGGCGTTGCGGAAAGAGTGCATTTTGGTTCACCCCTATCTCGACGACTGGTTGATTCGGGTGAAGTCCGAGGCCGAGAGTGTGCGAGTGACTACCAGAGTGGTGCAGTTCTTGCAGCATCTCGGATGGGTGGTCAACCTGGCCAAGAGTCATCTTGTGCCGACCCAGGAGCTCGAGTATCTGGGGGTGAGGTTCGACACCCGGTCGGGGACGGTATTTCTGCCTCATCACCGGGTCCTGGGCCTGTGGCGTCTTGTCAGCAGATTCCACGCAGCCACGGCTCCCTCGGCGTGGGAGTACCTGCGCGTGCTCGGGCCAATGGCGGCGACCCTGGAGGTGGTGCCAAGGGCTCGGGGTCACATGCGGCCATTGCAGCGGGCGCTTCTCCGCCGCTGGTCCCACCAGTCCGACTCCTTGAGCAAGCGTCTTCCCTGTCCTCTGCGGGTCAGGCAGGCGTTGCGGTGGTGGCTCCTGCCCGCTACGCTTCGGGCGGGCATGCCCCTGGAACGGCCTGCCTGGATTCCGCTGATGACGGATGCGAGTCTCGCGGGCTGGGGAGCCCACTGCTGCGATCAGTATGCGCAGGGCCTGTGGTCCGCCCAGCAGTGCAGTTGGTCCATCAATCGGCTGGAGCTGAGGGCGGTTTTGCTGGCGCTCCAGGCCTTCGAGTCAACGGTGGTCGGTCGGGCGGTCGGACAACTCCGCGACGGTAGCCTACATCAACCGTCAGGGAGGGACTGGCAGCGTGGCCATGGAAGAGGAGGCGGAGTTGCTGTTCGCTTGGGTGGAGCAGCATCTTCCAGTGCTGTCCGCGGCGCACATTACGGGGAAGGACAATGTGACGGCGGATTTTCTCAGCAGGGTCCAGGTGGACGTGGGGGAATGGGAGCTCAATCCCCAGGTGTTCGCTCAGATAGTCCGTCGGTGGGGACCCCCGATTATGGATCTCATGGCAACCTTCCAGTCCGCAAAGGTGAGCCGATTCTTCAGCAGGCGGCGGGAAAGGATGTCGGAAGGGATCGACGCCTTGCTGCAGCGGTGGCCAAGGCACGGCCTCCTCTACGTTTTTCCGCCTTGGGCCTTGATAGGTCGCGTGGTGCAACGGATCGAGGCTCATCCCAGAAGGGTGTTGTTGGTGGCTCCGGACTGGCCGCAGCATCCGTGGTACGCGGACCTGGTCCGTCTGCTAGACGGAGAGCCGTGGAGGATGCCGGATTCGGAAGATCTCTTACTCCAAGGTCCGCTTCGAATGACTCAAGTGAAACGATTCTCGCTTACGGTTTGGCCATTGAAAGGGCGAGGCTGAAGAGGAAAGGATACTCAGGATCGGTGGTGGCGACGCTGCTGCGCGCCAGGAAGAGGTCAACGTCCTTGGCTTATGTTAGGGTATGGCGCATTTTTGAGGATTGGTGTTCAAGGCGGCAGATTCGCGTGGCTACGGCCTCTGTGCCAGTGGTCTTGAGCTTCCTACAGGACGGTTTCGACAAGGGCTTGGCGGCTAGTTCGTTGAGGGTACAATTGGCGGCTTTGGCCTGCCATAGGGGCAAGGTGCAGGATATCTCGTTGGGAGCGCACCCGGATGTGTTGCGTTTTCTAAAGGCGGTATTGCATCTGCGGCCCTGTCGCAGGGTTCTTGTGCCTCCATGGGACCTCAATCTGGTCTTGGGGGCGTTGGTTAAGGAACCCTTTGAGCCTTTGAGTTCGGCGACGGTGAAGGATTTAACATTGGAGACGGTGTTCTTGGTGGCTATCTGTTCCGCGCGGTGCATTTCGGAGTTGCAGGCGCTTTCTTGCAGAGAGCCATTTCTGTTTTTTTCAAAGGAGAAGGTGGTCCTGCGTCCGGTACCTTCTTTTTTTGCCTAAGGTCATCTCTCCGTTTCACCTTAATCATTCGGTCTCCCTCCCGGTGCTTTCCTCGGGGGGGGGGGGGACTCTTCTTCGGCGGAGCCTTTACGTCGGTTGGATCTTAAGAGGGTGTTGCGACGTTATTTGCAGGTCTCTGCGTCGTTTCGCAAATCGGATCGTCTGTTCGGTGGGCCTCGCAAAGGTGAGGCGGCAGCGAAAGCTTCCATTTCTAGATGGATTAGGGAAACCATTGCGTCCGCGTATCTCCTTCAGGGGCGCGTAGTGCCATCGGGCTTGCGGGCGCACTCTACTAGAGCGCAAGCGGCCTCTTGGGCGGAGCTTGGCTTAGTTCCCCCGGCGGACATTTGCAAAGCAGCGACGTGGTCTTCTCTTCACACGTTCAGTAAGCACTATCGTCTGGACGTGCTGGCGGTGGAGGACGCCTCCTTCAGTTCCGCGATTTTGCGTGCCGCGATGGAAGTTCCCTCCCATTGAACACTGCTCTGTTACATCCCAGAGGTGGAGGACTGAACTGTAGGAACGATAAGGAAATGATAATTACACTTACCTGGTAATTGTAGTTCCTTGAATGAGGACAGTTCAGTCCTCATTCCCGCCCAGGACTTATAGGGAAGATGTGGTTCCTCTTGGATCGCCTGATTCAGTCGCAGGTAGGTCCTTCTCCTCACTGTCATTTCTGTCTGTCTCTGTTCTTTCTATGAAGGGGTTTGCAGGGACCGGTACTGAGCAACGTTTGTTCCATGTTAGTTTACGTTTTTAGATAGTTATGGTTGCTGAGGTTAATATTATTCCTTATTGGCTACTTATTTGTTGCTCCTTTGAGTGTGCTTTGTCAATAGTTCACTGGAGAGGAGGGGAGTGTGCACCAGACCTTATCCAGTGATGTCAACGCTTTGGCAAGTCCAGTCTCCAGGCTGCAGGAGGAGGTGCACAACCCAGAGGTGGAGGACTGAGCTGTCCTCACTCAATTACACTTACCTGGTAATTGTAGTTCCTTATCATTTGGTTTTCTCCCATTAAATCATGACTATCTTTTCTTTATAATGGTTTCTAACCTTTTGCTTGGTACTAATGTCAGACTCGCTGGTTTGTAGTTTCCTGGATCACCCCTGGAACCCTTTTTAAAACTTGGCATTACCCGAAGATTGGAGAGTGGCCAATGTATTTCAGTTGATTTTAATGATAGTTCACAGATTGCTGACCTACTACTATTAGTAATCTCATATTTCAGTTTTTAGCACTCTGGGGTGTATACCATCCAGTTCAAAAGATTTGCTTCTCTTAAATTTATCAAATTGCTATATTACATCTTCCTGGTTTATTGAGATTTGTTTCAATTCCTTCAATACATCACTTTTAAACACAGTTTTAGGCATGGGTAACTTCCCTACATCATATTCAGTAAAGACTGAAGCAAAAAATTCATTCAGTCTCTCCACCATGGCCTTGCCCTCCCTTAGCACCTCTTTTCATCTAATGGTCGGTCTGACCTGTTTTTTTGCTAAGAATGTACTTTGAAAAAGTTCGTTATACGGTTTTTGCTTCCACAGCAAGCTTCTTTTCAAATTCTCTTTTTGCCTGCCTTATCAATGCCTTACATCTAACTTGCCAATGTATATTATGTTTTTGCTATTTGGCTCCTTTCTCCGTTTTCTGAAAGATGCCAGTTTTTGCTACAACAGCCACTCTGACCTCACCTTTAAACCATGCTGGCAGGTTTTTTTGGACTTCCTTCCATCTTTTTTAAAGCATGGAATACATCTGGCCTAGGTTTCCAAGGTACTATTTTTAAACAATGACCATGCTTGATGTACGCCTTTAGCCTTTGCAGATGTTGCTTTATTTTTTTTCTTAACCATTTTGCTTATTTTATTATAGTCTGTGTTTTAAAAGTTAAATGTTACATGTTACATGTTTTTGTTTGCTTTCCTCCCTCTCTTTATTAACTCCAATGTGATCATGTTATGATCACTAATGCCAAGTGGCCCCAACACTCACCAGATCCTATGTTCCACTAAGACTAAGTAGCTTCCCTTTATGTTGGTTTGTGAACCAGCTGCTCCATGAAGCAGTTATTCATTTCATCTAGAAACTTTATCTCCCTAGCATGTCCTGCTGTAACACTGACCTAGTTGATACTGGGGTAATTGAAATAGATCATTATTGCTGTGCTGTAACATTTGTTAGTTTCCTTGATTTCTTTTAGAATTTCATTATCCATCTGTTCATTCTGACCAGGCAGATGGTTGTACACCCCCATTGCTATTGCCTTCCCCTTTTTACATGTAATTTCTATCCATAGAGATACTACAGTATTTTGTTTCTTGCAAAAACCTTTGCCCGATTTGACTCGATGCCCTCTCTAATATATAGCGCAAGCCCTCCACCAATTTGATCTACCCTATCATCCTGATATAATTTGTGCCTAGGTATCACAGTGTCTCATTGGTTGTCCTCTTTCCACTAGGTCTCTGAGATGCCAATTATATCTAACTCTCCCATCTTATTTTTTAGACTTCTAGCATTTACGTACAGGCATTTAAGAGATGGTATTTTGTTCTTTTTAATAATCTGGTGATCAGTTGATAGGAGTAATTTTAGAATCCTTCAACTCTGCTCTTTACTTAAATGCATCTAGATTACTTTTACCTTTTATTGGGGATGCCCTACCGTTCCTGTTTTGCTAGTATCATTCAAGGATACATCATTCTGAACAATGCACTCTTGGCGACTGTCGGCTTTCGTCTATTATCTAGTTTAAAATCTGCTCTATCTCCTTTTTAAAGGTTAATGCTAGCAGCCTGGTTCCACCCTGGTTAAGGTTGAACACATCCTTTCGGAAAAGCCCCCCCCCCCCCTCTTCCCCAGAATGTTGCTCAGTGCTAACAAATCCAAACCCCATCATCTCATCCACGCATTGAGACACCGGAGTTCTGCTTGCTCTTGGGTCCTACACATAGAATGCGAAGCATCTCTGAAAATGCTATCCTGAAAGTTCTGGATTTCAACTTTCTACCTAAAAGCCTACTTCCTTATTGTCCCTCCAGACTAGTCCCGAACCTTTGGGTTGTCATCCTCCTCCAGCAGCTTGGATACTGAGAAACATCGCTTTTGCGATGTCACTGGTATATATACTCAGGAACCACCTCCTCACTTCAGTTCTCTGTCTCCAAGCAGCTGGAGGATTGGTGAGCCTAGAGGTTCGGGGCTTACTAGAGGAATAATTAAGGAAAGTTAGAATTAAGAACTTTGATTTATAAAAAAAAATATAGAGGGAACAAGGCTCCTTGGATCAAGGGGATAGTGCTCATGTGCTCTCTTTACTTTGGAGGTGCTTTAGCCCTTTCCCTCCCCCCCGTTCCCCCCTTTCTCCTGAGGGGACTTCAAGTTTCAGAAGACTTTTGTCTAAGAAGGGGGCCGGTGTGGAAAAACAGGCATCCGGTTACCTTTAACTTGCAATCGAGTGAGGAACCAGTTATCCGTGGAGCTCAGCGTGTGCAGAAGGATTTGTCTGCCAGAGCTGTTAAGCCGACATCGCAGTTTTTTTTTTCTCTGCTGCAGTCGTTTTGTCAGCGGTTCTCTTGCCCTTAGGCTGCAGCTCCCGGTTGACGGAGAAGCTCAGCGCTGGGGATCACAGGGCTCAAGATTTGAGGCAGCACAGGTAAGGAGCCGTTGCGGTGGAGAAAAGAGCTTTGGAGGGGGCTGTTTTTTCCTCCGTGCAGGCCAGGCCGTGTGTCAGTCGCACAGGAATCGCCGTTACTTTTGACTTCTTGGAAAAGTGAATTAACTTGGCCGGGGAGCCTTGTTTGGAATTACTTTCTTCAAAATTTGGCTGGGGGGTGGGAGCGTGTGAGGAGAGGAGGTTGCTGCTCACCACTGTGCCCCGCTTGTGTTTCTTCTTCTCGGCGTTGGAGTGCACGGTCCATCTTGGCGGCGCCTACCCCTGACGTCATCAAAGGGGGTATAAAGTCTGGAGGCTTGCTGTTTGCAGTGGGAGCGTGTGAGGAGAGGAGGCTGCTGCTCACCACTGTGCCCCGCTTGTGTTTCTTCTCGGCGTTGGAGTGCATGGTCCATCTTGGCGGCGCCTACCCCTGACGTCATCAAAGGGGGTATAAAGTTTGATCGCTAAGCGGTACGCGGAAGCGGTCGCGTTCTAAAGGGGCGCATTATTAAGGGGCTTGCTCCTTATGCGCTCCTTGGGCGCTTGAGGAGCTTGGGAGCTGGCTTGTGGCTGTGCAGAATGGGTAGACGGCGGAAACGACCTCTAAATGTGAGTACTGAAAATCCTACTAAAGCTGTTAAGATCTCTGGCCCTATGGATCGTCATCTGGTGGCTTTGAATGATAAGGAGAGGGAGGCTGTTGCGCCCCCGATTCAGCTCCCAAGTATGGACTCCTCATCCTTTTTGGGGGTTAGTATCTCTTCCCCCTCTGCTGCTGTTGTAAATGCTGTTCCTACTACTTCCTCTCCAGTGAGGAGGGTTGCGCCTTTGCAGTCGGACGTAACATCGGCTTTATCTGCCTCTGGATCTGTATTGGCTACCGGGAGAGATCCTTTACCCCGGATCCTTTTAGTTCCTGAGAGTCCTGCCTCAACGCAACAGGACGGTGTTTCTTCTATGCCTGTGGACCCTAAGGATGTTTCCCTTTTGGATGTCTGGTCTATTCTTACTAGGATAGAGTCCTCGTTGAGTTCCGTCGTTGTACAAATGTCGGACTTCACCAGAAACTCGGTGGCTAAATTTACTCAGCTCGATTCTCAGATTGATGTGCTGGGGGACAGATGTCAGAAGTTGGAAGCTCAGTTCTTTATTGTCGTTTATGAAAGACAGTCTTATTCTCCATACTCAGCATGAGATTTTGGAGAATAGTCTGTGTGCTTTGAATTTGCGTTGTATAAACTTTCCTCGCACGCTGTTTTTATCCCCTCAGATACTGTTTGATAAGTTTTTGATAGATATTTTGGGGTATCGAGCAGATAATAAACCGTCTGTGACTAAAGTGTTTTATGTTCCTTTTAAAGGGGCCTCCGAGGTGGGGGGGGGGGGGCTCTGCTGAGTTAGCTCCATCTCGGCTTCAGGAGTCCCTTAATATTTCAGAATTCATTGAGTCTTCTCAGGATATAATTTCCACTCGGGCAACCCTTCTGGTGTCTTTCGCCTCGGAAGTTGACAAAAATGCAGTGATGTGTTTATATTTCCTAAATAAGGCATCACTTTTTTGTGGAGAGAGGGTTAGTATCTTCCCTGATGTCTCCAGGAAAACTCAGCTACGACGTAGGGCTTTTTTAATGTTGAAGCCTCGCGTTTTAGCCCTTGGTGCCACTTTTTTCCTTAAATTTCCATGCAAGTGTTTAGTTACCTTTCAGGTCACCAAGTATGTTTTCCTGGAGACATCGGCATTAGAGTCCTTTCTCCTATCCCATGGTTCGCTGGGTTCTTAATTATGGATTATTTCAGTAGTAGATAGGTTAAAGAGTTTGTATATTTTGAGTTAGCGTCCTCTGTTTACTCACATGCTTCTCCTGATGTGGACTTTATTACGGATGCCCTGTTTAGGTTTTTTCTTTTGTATTTTATGTGTAAATGCTTGTTGGACTATCTATTTTCTTTGAAGTTTCTCAATAAATGGAATTTAAACTTGAAAAAAAAAATTGGGCTGGGGGGGGGGGCCTATCTGATGGTTCCACGTTTAAAAAAAAAAAAAATCAGTTTTTTTTGGATTATTTGCAGGGCACTATTGGCAAGGCACACACTTTAGCTCCTGCAGGGCTGGGGGGTGGGAGAACACACCCCTATCGTGCAGAAAGCCGTCCAGACCACACTGTTTGGTCTGTGAAGCTAGGAGAGGTGCAGTCTCCGATACTGGGGTATGTAGGGGCTGCAGTCAGGAGCCCACAGCGGTGGAGCAAGCCTCTGATTCGGTTGCAGATGCCCAGGAGGGATCGTCTCTGGCTTTTTTAGAGCCAATTTCCCCCATACTGCCTTCCCTGGATCCAGTACTAGGAACATCATCATCTCCGGAGCCCTCAAAGGGACAACTGCCTTTACCAGGTGGGCTGGCGGCAATCTTTTCCACAGATTTTATGGCTCTGCTACAGCATGCCTTTGGCAATTCACGGAGTAGGCCTCTGGCCAGTTCCACAGAAGCAGAGCTGGGAGAGAAAGGGCTGGGCACGCCTTTGTCTGTGGGGGTGACAGGGCTAAAAGCGAAGAGAGCCAGGGGTGACAGGGACAGGTCAGAGCAGTCTGTCGCATCCGAGGGCCTATGCTCTGAGGATCCGGACCCCATTCTAGATCTGGAAGATGATCTGGAGGAAGGCGAGATTACGGAACAGGAGGATCAAGTGAGAGTGGTTCACGTGTTTTGTAGAGACGAGTTGCCGGCACTCATTTCTGAGACTCTCAAGACTCTTAATATGCCGTCGTGGGGGGCCGGTGGAGGATTCTACCCTTGAGGATCCGTTGTTACAGGCCGTTCGTAAGAATCAGAGAGCGTTCCCAGTACACAGAGTGGTTAGAGAGATGATTCAGGAAGAATGGGACATGCCGGAGTCAAATCTTAAAGGTTCTAGAGCTGTGGCGCGACTTTACCCGCTGGTGGACCAAGATCAAGAATTGTTTAAGTCTCCGAGTTGATGCAGCTGTCTCCACGGTTACTAAGACGACTACCATTCCTGTAGAGGGCAGTGCGGCCCTAAAGGATACTCAGGACCGTAAACTGGAAACCTTGTTGAAGCAGGTCTTTGAGGTGAATGCGCTGTCCTTACAGGCTTCTATTTGTGGAGCCTGGGTGGCGAGAGCCTGCCTGCGCTGGGCGCAGCGAGTTCAAGGAGAGCACTCGGAAGAGGCGTCAAGTGAGGCATCCAGATTGGAGTCCGGGGCAGCGTATCTTGCGGATATCCATTATGATCTCATCTGAGGTTTAGCGAAGAGTATGGGGTCGGTTATAGCAGCAAGGCGATATCTTTGGTTGCGTAATTGGGTGGCAGATAGCTCTTCCAAAGCTAGGCTCAGTAAGCTTCCCTTCAGGGGTAGGCTACTTTTTGGAGAAGATTTGGATAAACTCGTAAAAGATTTAGGGGAATCCAAAGGAGGTAGGTTGCCGGAGGACAAGCAAAAGCAAGGGCGGTCAACTCCTATTACTAGGGGCCAGCAGCGGGAGTTTCACCGTTTCCGTTCCCTGAGATTTTCCTAAAGTCAGAGAGGACGTTTTCCCTTTCGAGATCAGGGGTTTCGGGGATTTTGAGGAGCGGGCAGGGGATTTGCTGCCCCCTCCTCTTCCTCTACCTTTAGAAAATCACAATGAAGCCAGGAGGACCCAGATGCGACTGGTTCCCATAGGGGGGGCGTTTGTGGGAGTTTTACCCTGCCTGGGTCCAGATCACATCAGATCAATAGGTATTGGTATTGGTACTTATCATGACAAGAAAGATATTAAACGCCAGAACAATACAATCAAATATACCCAATAACATAGACACCCTCATCATAAAGACCAACAATCTTAGAATCTGCCTAATATACAGACCCCCTGACAAAAAAGCAGATAACTTGGATCCACTTATTGAATTTCTTGGATCATCCACCGAACAAGATCCTATAATAATGCTAGGTGATTTTAATCTCCCCTCTCTTCCAGTAGCAGAATCCAACCTTTTCCTAGACACCATAACTGACATGGATTTTCACCAGATAATCACCACAACAACACACATAAAAGGATGCACACTAGACCTTATATTCCTCCCAAACACAATCTTTCAGCTATTCAACCCAGACTCTATAGAATGCATACAAGTTCCTTGGTCCGATCATTACATCATTAAAACAAAACTAACATTCAAAACCTATGCAAGAAGTGATCCTACTAAAAAAAAATTTAAAAGATTTAATGAAAATGAATTCCTAGATACAATAATACCCAACCTTGTCTCACCCCCAACGGATCTAGATGAAGCAATCAAAAACTGGCATAACACAATAACTGAAGCAGCTAAATCCGACAGATGCAACAAAACACCCATTAACCCAAAAAAAGCTCCATGGTTCAACAACACGCTAAAGCAAATGAAGAGACAGCTTAGAAAAACCGAACTCAAATGGCGCAAAACAAAACTAACTATACACAAGGAGATATACAACAGCCTCCTTACAAAATATAAGGAGTCTATAGATAACACAAAAAAAACCTTACTATGCATCAATCTTATCAAAATCTTATAACAGACCACGAGAGCTATTCTCTATTGTAAGAAATCTTACTAATAACCCTCAAACAATTAACAACGAAATTACTGACATATCGGTACAAACACTAGCTGATTACTATCAAAATAAATCTACACAACCTATAATGACCATAGACAACAATAGTGTAGCCCATCATTGCTCAGAAGAATGGTCAAACTTTCACCCCATATCGAAAGAATCACTAAAGAACATTATATCCAATCTCAACACTACCACCTCCTTCCTTGATCCATGCCCTGTAACATGGATAAAAAGCACACTTCCAATACTAATCTCTTTCATCCTCCCCATAGTCAACCTCTCATTACTCCAAGGTTACATCCCCCCTAAACTCAAACACGCACAAATCCGCCCAATTCTCAAGAACGGTAATATGGACAAAACATCACCAAAATCGTATCGTCCCATATCAAGTATCCCTTTCTTAGCTAAAATAATAGAAAAAGTGGTACAGATCCAGACACAGGAATATTTAGACTCTTCCTACCCACTTGATGAACACCAATATGGCTTTAGACCTCAACATGGAGTTGAATCACTATTGACAGTCTTAATCGATGCACTCATTAAAGGGATTGATAACCACAAAAACGCATTCATACTCCTATTTATTGACATTTCTGCAGCATTTGATAGTGTACATCACACCATAATGCTTAATAACCTAAAACAAATAGGAATAAATGCAACAGTACACAAATGGTTCACCTCATATTTATATAATAGAACACAAAATGTAAGAATAGATAATCAGACATCCACCATATATAAACAAGAAATTGGACTCCCACAAGGCTCGGCATTATCAGCCCTCCTATTTAATATATATATAAAACCAGTTTGTGACATATTCAAAAAATTCGGTGTACTATATCATCTATATGCTGATGATATCATGTTATACATTCCATTCACCATCCCTGATGTACCGATAAAACTCCTAACAGATTGCCTCATCGAAGTCACAACCTGGCTAAAAGAGCAAAACCTTCACATAAACCACTCAAAAACAGAAGCATTAATTGTAACAAAAAACCAATCTTACGTTCCTCCAACCCACATAATACAAAACCAGGACATAAAAATAAAAAATGAAATAAGATACCTAGGAGTCATACTAGATACACACCTCACCTTGAACACCCACATTAGAAACACTATAAAGAAAGTCTACTTCAAACTCAAAATACTCAAGCAACTACGCCCCCTCGTACATTTACAAGATTTCATCAACATAATACAGGCAACCATAACCCCGCACTTTGACTTTTCCAACTTAATTCTCTTAGGTATAACAAAACAAAACATCAAAAGAATACAACTAGCACAGAATGCAGCAGCTAGAATTGTAATGAAAGCACACTCACTCCAGCATATTACTCCAATATTAGCAAACCTACTTTGGCTACCAATAAAAAGCAGGATAATATATAAGACTGCAATAACCACATTTAAAGCCCTAAATGGCATCGCGCCAATCCCATTAAGCAAACTTATATGTAAGGAAGCACAAAAAGTCACCCACAGAAAAGGACACTCAAATAAACTAAAGACTCCAAATGATTTTATAAAAGCAAACAAACAAACTAATAACAGAGCCTTTTCACATGCGGCCCCCCTTATTTGGAACTCCATCCCGGAGGACCTACGCTCATCAACAGAAATTATAGAATTCCGCAAAAAACTGAAAACCTATCTCTTCACCTCGCACTACAACACCATAGTTAATCCACTGATCACCCCAGAAAAAGGCTAAAATACGATCACCCCAGAAAAAGGCTAAAACACGATCAACTGCGTAAAGCTAAACATCATAACTTAATAGATATTACAACCACTTGTAAATAACGATGATTCAAATCAAAAGACCCTTCAAACCTGTAATTGTACATAGTTTCTTTACCTTGTTCTTGTTTTGTTATGTATTTTAACCATTACATTGTTCTGTTATGTATTTAAGCATTACACTGTTTACTGCCTAATATTGTTCCATGTAAAACAAGCTCATGCGTTGTTGACTGTTGTTCAATTGTGAACCGCATCTGAACTCTGGAAGATGCGGGATATAAATGATTGTTAAATAAATAAATAAATAAATAAATTCGAGAAGGTTATGCACTAGAATTTCAGCGTCCAGTGTCCGATTCCGTTGTTCAGTCTCCTTGCAAAGCAAGCGCAAAATGCAAGGCAGTGTGAGAGACAGTACAAAGGCTGCTGTCGCTCAAGGCGGTAGTACCGGTCCCTTCCGACCAGTTAGGAGATGGTTGATACTCCATTTACTTCGTGGTCCTAAAGAAGGACGGGTCTCATCGCCCAATTTTGGATCTCAAAAGAGTAAATCGCTGTCTCTGAGTGTCTCATTTTCGGTTGGAGACCCTAAGGTCGGTCATTGTAGCGGTAAGAAAGGGAGAATTTCTTAAGTCCCTGGACTTGTCGGAGGCATATCTTCACATTTATTTATTTATTTAGTATACATTTGTATACCGCTACTTCCAGCGATCAGCAGCGGTTTGATTACAGATTGGAAATTGTCAAATCATGACAGGAAATTTTTGAGGTATAAACACATTGATTAGACAGGAAAGCACAGCACACAGAGAACTATTTTACAGGGAACATGGGCTATGGAGGGTTAAGTGGCTTGCCCAAGACCACAAGGAGCACCTGTGGGACTAGAAACCCCAGTCCTTCTGGCCCAAGGTTGCTGTCCTCTAGTGGGATTTGAACCCCCGACCTTCCGGCCTGAAGTACCTTGCCCCAACCACTAGGCCACTCCTCCATTCCGATTCGACAGGAGCATCAGAAATTCCTCAGGTTTGCAGTGCCTATGGGGCATTTCCAATTCCAGGCGTTACCTTTTGGGTAGGCTACGGTGCCATGGGCATTCACCAAGGTAATGGTGGTGGTGGCGGCAGCGGCCTTGCGAAAGGAGGGGGTGTTGGTGCACCCTTATCTAGACGATTGGTTGAACAGAGCAAAGTCCAGGGAGGAGAGCATGTCGGCTACGGCCAAAGTAGTGCAATTTCTGCAGAGTCTTGGTTTGGTGGTCAACATGACAAAGAGCAAGTTGTGCCCGTCTCAGAGACTGGAATACCTCGGGCCGCGTTTCGATACGAGCCGAAAGAATTTTTCTTCCACGGCAGCGGGTGCAGGGACTAAGGAAGTTGATCCGGCAGTTTCTTAGCAAACGGAATCCCACGGCCTGGCATTATCTGCAGTTGCTCAGGACCATGGCAGTGACCTTCGAACTGGTCCCGTGGGCGCGGGCTCATATGAGGCCGTTGCAAAGAGCATTGTTAAGGAGGTGATCACATCAAAGGGATCAGTTATCTCAGAGACTGCCTTGTCCGGTGCAGACGTGCAATGCACTTCAGTGGTGGTTGCTTCCAGGATGTCTAGAAAAAGGAATGCCCTTAGAAGCGCCTGCGTGGATATCTCTGATGACGGATGCCAGTCTCGTGGGCTGGGGAGCTCACTTCCAAGGAAGGTTTGCTCGGGGGCAGTGGACCGATCTGGAGAAGGCCTGGTCAATCAACAGATTGGAACTGAGGGCAGTGTCATTGGCACTTCAACGGTTTTGTCCATATCTTCAAGGGAAAGCCATTCAGGTATTTTCCGACAATGCGATGGTGGTAGCTTATATCAGCCATCAAGGGGGCACCAGCAGTGTGGCACTAGAGGCCGAAGCCGACTGTTTGAGTTGGCCGAGGCACACCTGGTGGCTTTGTCGGCAGCGCATGTAGCGGACGTGGACAATGTAGAGGCCGACTTCTTGAGTCGTGTAAAGGTAAACCCAGGAGAGTGGGTCCTGTACCCAGACATGTTTGCGATGCTTGTACGTCGCTGGGGGATGCTGGTAATGGATCTCATGGCGACTTTGTCGGCATAGGTCGATCACTTCTTCAGCAGAAGAAGGGAGAGAATGTCGGAGGGCCTGGATGCTCTCATTCAAGTCTGGTCGCAAGGTCAACTCCTGTATGTGTTTCCACATTGGGTGTTAATAGGTCGGGTGGTGCAGCGCATAGAACGCCACAAAGGGCAGGTGATATTAATCGCACCTGATTTGCCAAGGAGGCCGTGGTACGCCGACTTCATGAGACTCTTGGTCGAGAAGCCGTGGCAGCTTCCTCTTCGGAGAGTCAGGGGCCTCCGATCATGCCTGAGGTGGATCGTTTTTTGCTTACGGCTTGGCTCTTGAGAGGGCTAGGATGAAGGCAAAGGGCTATTCGGCGACAGTGATCTCAACTTGGCTCGTCGAAGGTCTACATCGTTGGCTTATATTAGAGTCTGGCGTGTCTTTGAGGCGTGGTGTGCGGACAGGGAATGTGTCCCGTTAAAGGCTTCAGTGTTGCAGGTTCTGTCTTTCTTGCAGGATGGATATCAGAAAGGCTTGGTGGCTGCATCCTTGAGAGTTCAGTTGGCAGCGCTGTCCTGTTATAGTGGAAAGGTACAAGGGGAAGCGCTAGGTGGACACGCAGACGTTAAACGTTTTGAGAGCGGTGACTCTTTTGTAGCCTCCGCGTAGGCAGGTGGTTCCAACGTGGGATCTCCCTTTGGTGTCTTTGGTGTTGGAGGCGTTGGGGAGAGAGCCGTTTGAACCTTTGTTGAGAGCATCTCTGAAGGATCTTACTCCTTAAGGTGGTGTTTCTGGTTGTGATTGCTTCGGCGAGAAGAATTTACGAATTGCAGGCTTTGTCCTGTAAAGAGCCTTTTTTGTCTTTCTTGATTCAAAGGTGGTTTTAAGGATGGTGCCGTCCTTCTTGCCCAAGGTAGTGTTGGTTTTTCATATGAATCAAGTGGTATCTCTACTGGTCTTCGCGGCAGAGAGCGAGGAACGTTCTTCGAGGCGTTTACATTTATTGGATGTTCGAGCGTTGAAAAGGTATCTGCGCAGAACAGCCAATTTCCATTGGTCGGATAGTCTGTTTGTGGTGTTTGCTGGAGCAAAGAGAGGCAAAGCAGCTTCTTCTATTGCCTGATGGTTAAAGGAGGCGATCGCGTCGGCATACCTGTTAAAGGGCAGACTGGTGCTGGAAGGGCTGAGAGCTCATTCCATAAGGGTGCAGGCGACCTCATGGGCAGAGTGCAGTTTGGTACCAGCGGTAGTAATCTGTAAAGCAACTACCTGGTCGTCTTTGCATTACTTTGTTAAGCATTACCATCTGGATGTTCAGGCAGAAAGGGACTCCTGTTTTGGATCATCTGTGCTTCAGGCTGGTCTAGCGGGGCCCTCCCGTTGAATCTTTTCACTGCTCTGTTACATCCCCAAAGGTTCGGGACTAGACTGGAGTTCCTTAAGGAACAACAGTTAGCAGGTAAGTCTAATTTCCCCATTTAGCTTCCAGAACCTCCCTCTCACTCTTTACTATGTCATTGGTACCAACATGTACCGAGATAGGTGGTGCATGATTCCGCCACCTATGCACCAGGTAGGCAAATTACCAGGCGATTCTCATGTCCACCAGCCATCCTGCTATCTACATGCCTAATTTATTTATTTTATTTTATTTATATTTCTTATATACCGCGCTATTATAATCAGTGCGGTTTACATTTTAAACAGAACATACAAGAATGTAAGCAAGTTACATCAAGTTTTTTACATTGAACAGGGAATGTAAACATGGAGTAAAAACGAGGTAGAAACTATGTACATATTATAAAATTATAATGCTCTTACAGATAAATAAATATGACCTTTGTCTAGAGGGTTGGCTAGATGGTCAAGGAGATCAGTGGGAGAGATAGTGGTTAGCCATTATCTATAGGAAGATGATCTGAGGGACGGGTTAGGCAGGGAGGTGAGGTGGGGGCCTTGTAAATGTCGGGAATGCTGTCAGGATAATATTGTAGGAACAGGTGATGTTTGAGGGCTTTACGGAATAGTGCCAAATTTGAGCTGGCCCGGATTTCTGCTGGGAGGGCGTTCCATGCCATAGGTGCAGCAATGGAGAAGGCTCTACTTGCTGTTGATTTCTTACATTTTACCAACACTTTTGGGACTTCAAGTTTATTCAACGAAGTAGATCTCCTAGTTCTATTGTCTGGTGTGCTGTTGAGGAGATCGCTGATGGGTGTGTGAGTAAGATTCTTACATGCCTTGAACGTCATGACAAGAGCCTTGAAGAGGATTCTGGCCCGCAGCGGGAGCCAGTGTAGGTTCTTTAGGACTGGCGTTATGTGGTCTAATCTTGAAAGCCCTGACAGTGCCCTTGCAGCTGAGTTCATGGCAAGGCGTAACGGGTTAAGAGTCGATTGTGTGAGTCCCAGTAGGATAATGTTGGCAAAGTCAAGGTGTGGGATGACTAAGGCTTGGAAAATTGAGCGGTAGTCAGGGAAATCAAGCAGTGGGCGGAGATGGCGTAGTGATCGGATCTTGTGATAGATTGCTTTAGCTGTGTTTGTAACATGTGCTGACATGTCAAGCCGCTGGTCGAGGGTGATGCCCAGGTAGCGAATTGTAGATTTGGACTTTAGTTCAATGTTATTGACTAGAAGAGAGGGAGGTGGCGTGAACTTCTGGTTCCGTGAGATAAATAGTACATCTGTTTTACTATGGTTAATGCGGAGATTTTGAGAGAGGAGCCAATCTGCTACAGCTTCAAAACATCTTATAATTGGAGTAAAATCTGGTTAATCGATTTTAAATTGAAGGTACATTAAGATGTCATCTGCATATGCAAGGCATTGGACATTGAAGGAGCGGATTAAAGCGCAGATGGGCTGCATGTATATATTAAACATTAATGCCGAGAGGGAGGAACCCTGGGGTACACCTTGCTTTAGTGAGAATGGTTCGGAGGTTTTGGAACCTGCTCTGACTTGTTGCGATCTGTTACATAAATAGGATTCGCACCATGCTAGCGCTGAGCCTTGCAGACCTTTATCTTTGAGGCGATCTAGAAGTGTTTCGTGGTTCACTGAATCAAAGGCAGCTGCTATGTCTAAAAAAATGAGGACAAATCCATGGTTGATATTGTCAGTTCCTGTGATTAGGTTGTTGAAGAGGGTTGTGAGGATGGTGTCCGCTCCGTGAGCTTCCCTGAAGCCGTGTTGGGATGGGTCCAGTGGCGCGACTGTATCAACATGGTGTTGGATTTGCCGTTGGACTACCTTCTCCATAATTATGGCAAGCAGTGGAATGCTCGAGATTGGCCGGAATGACTCAACTTTAGATGGATCAAGTTTACTATTCTTTAACAGAGGGCGGATTGAAATGTTTTTTAAGCTTTGAGGGAAGGATCCTGTTATGAATGATTGATTCAAAATTTTGCATATAAATGGACTGAGGTCATGGTGCAATTCTTTAATCCAACTAGCAGGGCAAGGATCATTGGGGGCAGTGGTGAGGTTAATAGATGTGATGATATCTGCAATTTCTTTGTTGGATACATTGGAAAATGATAGTAATGGGGTTGGTTGTGGAAGTCCGTGGGAGGTATGAAATATGGATGTTTTCATGATGTCCTTGGTTTGTATCATCTTAGATTGAAGGTAGGTAGAATAGTCTTGCGGCTGGGGCAAGGTTGTTTGGGCTAGTGCTGGATCGCCGGTTAGTGACTTCACTATGTTAAATAGGTCATGAGGTTTGTTAAGTGATCGCTTTAGTAGTTCAGAGTAATACAACTTTCTTTTTTCCATGGTTTGTCTTCGGTGGTTTTGCAGGTGCGTGGAGTATGCACCAAGTGCCTCAGGAGTCCGAGTGTGGCGCCACTGTCTCTCTAGTTTACGTAGCTGGAGGAGCGATGTTCGCAGATCCAGAGAGTACCATGGTGCGTGATCGCGTTTCGCTTGGTTTGTGTTGATGGATGATAGGCAGGAGGCAGCTCTAAGGGTGTCATCCCAATTGGAAACCAGTTCATCTGGATCGAGAGAATTGTTGGTGAGTAGAGGTAGGATCTTCTTGAGAGCCATATCCTTAACAAGTGGTCGAAAGCGTGTTGTCACGGTTCTAATGGGGGCGTGTGTTTTGGTGCTGGAAATGCCAGGGTCGTTGGTGGGTATGTGAAATAGGAGTAAATGATGGTCGGACCAGGGTACAGGTGTTATCGAGAGTAGCAAACTCTGGGAGGTGTTGATAGCGGTCTGTGGTATGAAGATCAAGTCAAGTATGCCACCTTTGTTATGAGTAGGCGAGTTGATAAGTTGCGTGTAATGATTGAATCGCTGATTATAATGTCTGTCCTGACCTTTTCCCCAAGGGCACATAGCCCCGGAGACATCTTCTCAGTGCAAGAGGGTATTATATCACTTGGAGGACATGTCCTAGCTAAAGGATCGCTTCCTGCCAGACCTAGGTGGTGATCTCCTTTCATGTGACCTCTACTCCATGGAGGAGCTGAGGCAGCCTCTCTGTTGCCAAGTTTGCTACTGTAGCCTCCAGAGATTGGACTCATTACTGAGAGCAAAGAGTTCTTTGCACTGAGTGGACACGTGAGACCTCTCATCTAGGAGAAAATCATACTTGTGCACTTGGTGCCAAAGACTGGATAGCCCCCATCTCGCTGCTGGTTTGTAATAGGGATCTTGAACCAATAGTTATACCTAATACATTTAAGGGACTTTGTTTAAGGCCTTGCAGTTCAATCTTGAGGTGAATATTAATCTATTCCTAAGGCCTAATAACCTGCTGATGAAGATAACCAGTTAAACCTGAAAGTGAATTAGACCCTTTTTTGCCCTTTGACAGGTTTAAGAGCCTATAAATCAGACTTTGCCAGGGGTGGGTGGGAGGGAAACAACCGCTAACTGAAAGCTGGCTTGCTACACAGTGCTCTAACTGACTTTGAGACATAGAAACATGATGGCAGAAAAAGACCACATGGCCTATGTGTATGTCTTCTATTAAATTTCCATCCACTTCTCCCTATGAGGGGGGTCTGTAGATCACTGCAGTGCAAATGGATTTTCCTTTACTTCTTTCTAGTTTAACCCACAGTACCTCCTCTCTCCTTTTTAAACCCTGTAATTCTATAGCTTTATTATTTTTTTACATATAATGTCACTCCTCTTCCCGTTCTTCCAACCCTGTCCTTTCTAATTAAAGTATAGTCATTGTCCATGACCATATCTCCGTAACCGCCACTAAATCCAAATCAGTCTCTTCCATTAAAGCCTCAACATCTGAATCTTATTTCCCAAGCTACGAGCATTTATACACATCACTTTCCAGATGTTGCCCCTTTTACCCATTTCTATAGAGATGTTTAATGTTGGGGGCTTTCTTCACCCATCCCCAACGAATCTAGTTTAAAGCCCTTTGCAGAAGGTTAGCCAGTCTGCTGCTGAAGACACTTTGACCCTTCTTGGACAGATGGGTGCCATCTCTGCTCTGCAACCCTTGGAACATCATCCCATGGTCCAGGAAACTAAAATACTCTGACACCATCCATGCTACGTTAATGCGCGATAACGTTACCAAATGTAACGTTGACGTGCGCTAACGTCTCTGGCAGCATTAAGTCCCGCAGAGGGTGGAGAGAGGGCGGAGAAAAGAGGTCAATGGGCGGGGAGAGGCTCCTGCTACACTAACGTGATGAACTGAAGGGCTGAACATTACCGCGAGTGAAAACCTGTCGTTAGATGCACATTTGCAGGAGAGAGAAACCATTTCAGTGTCAGCAATGTAAGCATAGGCAGGGAGCCCAAATAAAGTGATAGTAGTGCTACATGTGTAGCAACAGCATAGTGCCCAGGTATGAAAGGGCAGTATGGCGTTGCAGCATCGGGGGCTGGAGGCAGGACATACAGTGGGGCAGCTGGGGCACAGGGTGGGCTAGGCAGATGCCTAGGTGGCACATAGGAATGCAAAATCTGGAAATCAGCAAGACAGCAACTGACCAAGGTCAAACATGCCCATGAGTCTGTGTCCCACAGTGTCCCATCCAGGGGACATTACCCAGCAGGTACCCCAAAGGGCACATAACACTGGCAGTTGGTGCCGGGGGGGGAAGCATGGATGTCTATGTAGGCACCCCTACCCCAGACCCCACACCCTAGGCAGCTGCCTACCTGCACACTGGACGGCCCGGGACTGCACACCACCAGCATATGGGCATGTCAGCATGGTGGGGGAGGGGGCAGTGGCATCTGCCCACAGCAGACCAAGGCCAAGCCCTGTTCAGGTGGGTGGCATGCAGTGCAACAGACAAGGTCTGTCTGATGAACAGTCATGGTATCCCCAGGGACTGACTTGCCTCTGTGGCAACAGTATGGTGCAGTACACACAGCCAGTGTGTCCTGGGGCAGAAGGTCACAGGTTCAAGTCCCAGCTGTGGCTCCTGCAGACCATGTCCCTACATTTTACCCCACATTGCACATACAACATAAACATGTGCACTCCCTAGAACATCGGCCAACAGGGGCACAAACACCCATACCCACAGGCTCCGCTATCCAAAGCCTCATGGAGAGTCAGGCTGTTGGGTTCGGCATGGAGCAGCACTTACCACCAAAGCACTACTACTATCACCTGCATACCTTAGCAATGCCTGCACTGTGCCGAGGACTAGTGTGGCGGGCAGGGCTGCCTACCACCCCTATCTTTGCACAATGCTGAAACAGGAGTGGGAGTGTGTGCATGTCTATCCATTGTTTTGTGGCTGCCTACTTCTCACTGGGCCCACAATGCTTTCACTGTTTCCAGTGTTAGCTTGCCAATGTGCATAATGAGGAGCAAGGTATTGTGGGTATGGTCTGGACAGGACAGACTGGGCAGGATGCATCTGCACAGGGTGTGGGGCTATGGCTGGGACATTGTAGTGTCTGACCACCACCTGCACAGACAGGGTGGCCACAGTATGTCATGCTTGAAGGTCACACTCACCCTGACTGAGCAGTGACCATGGCATGTCTAGGTTCCCACAGAGTGCTATACAGTGTTTCTCTCAAGTGATATCTGTGTGTTCCCTGTTCTGGGACCCAATCACTGAGATACCTGCTTGGTGTCTGTACTTATATCCCACTTATGGGTGCACATAGTTCCTCTGGGGACATGCACTATGGACTGGCTAGCAGACTGTCTGCAGCCAGCATGTGTATGGCTGGAATGCCTTGCAGGGTGCAGCAGGTGCAGACTGACTGTGCCCTCTGCTGGTGAATGTCAGATCGTGGTGGGAGGCATCTGAGCTGTTCCAGGCCTACTGCCTGTCTGTCAGTGCCTGTGTGCTAAATACAGATCTGTATCAACTGCCCTGGATGGCGCCCTTTTGCCAGCAGGACTGGGGTTGATGGTCCCACAGCCCTTCATTATGCTCCTCTACTGCCTCCATTGCAAAGATGTAGAGTGTGAGTCTGTTGGGGGCAGAACCTGTCCACTACCTTGACCCAGACAGGGCGGGTTGGTGGGTGGTGCTAAATAATCCGCATGTGGGTCCAGACACCCCTTGCTCTTATAACAATTGACCATGGCAACCACACTGGATATGCTTAATTTGGGTGGCTCCTGGTCCCCAAGGGCTAGATGTGACTGGGGAATACAGATGGACACATGATTATCTTGGGTGTGGCTGCAAGGAATACCTATCACACACTGGCAATGACAGGCACTGCAGCAAAGCCTATCTCAAGCAACCCGGGTAATGCGGACCTGGTGCTGGCCACCCCACCTCACCCTCAGGGTGAACACAGAACCGGCACAATGGCATGGTGTGTGGCTACTCTGTGCCAGTATCACACACGGTCAGTTCCTCCTACCACGCTGAGGTGCTGGAGAGCTGCATACCCCATCTCGTGATCAGATGTAGACTGCTTTTCTGCATGTGCATTGCATCATGGGTACTGGTGGGTTTAACCTATCCTGGTGGACACAGCAGACAGTTTGTGCGGTGACCTGCAGTCTTTCTGTAGCCAGCCATTGCTGAGACAGAAGGCATAGAGGTATAGCCCACTGGTTAATACAATGGCGTCCTAGGGAGAGGTCATGGGCTCAATCCCTCCATGGTCTCATTTTATTAGGCCTGTCCGAGGCAAGTCCTTTTCATTCCTGTGACGATCATATCTCTGCAGATCTGGGCTGCCAGCACATAGTACCCTCATCACAGTTGCAAGCCATCCTTCTGTCCGTCTATCAGCATCTGTCAGCTGTGTAGCGTCCTGTCTTCATGTGCTGGCTGCGACCCCATGTCCTGCACTGGTACTTTTTTTTTTTTTTTCCTCCATTGCGGCTCTTCATGCTTGCCTCTCCTGTATCTGCTCTGCATGACACTACTACTCCTTTGTCCTCCTATCATTGCAAATATCTTGCCACCTCTACCTCCACTGGCGGATGCGTATTCCCATCCTTTTCCACCCACTGTCATTGTAGCACTTTATATTGCCAACACCCTGTGCATGGGTACAGCTGCCTCCAATACGTTTGTCCATTTTGCCGGCTGCCACATCGGCTGCATGCAGATTTGGCAGGTCCATCAGCTCCCACCTCTACTTCCTTCCATCACTTGTCGATTGCCTTTCCTTGGTGCTCTGTGCAGTGTTAGGGTTACATCAGTTTTTTGCCCTTACATTTCATTCTTGTCAGCTTGGGGCACCTTACTGCCCTTGGGCATCATATCTTGGGTCACCTTAACATCCTTAGGGCACCTTATACGGCACCTTAGGTTAAGGCGCCTTACTCTGAGGCGCTTATAAGGCACCTTGTCAGCCTTGTAATGTCTGTTGTTTCTCAGCTTTAACGTGCAATATCCCGTTAACGTGCGCTAACTGGCCAAGGTGCCCTTTAAGACATGTTACACGGCCATTACTACCTTAACGCTGGTACGCCCACTTCATTATATGGCATTACTCACGTTAACGCTGCACTTATCGCCGGTAATGTTACCGCGGTTTAGTAAACATACCCCTTAGGGAGAATGCTGTCTTTGCCAGAAACCTAGTGGATTTATTGTATGGACAAACCCTTGGGCAAAGTGTGACATAGTTGATTCTAGAATTATTATGTTTTTGGTGGATGTATTTTTGCAGCATACTGTGATAAGGAAGCTTATCAGGACCTAGAAGAGAGGGGTAAAAAGAAGGAATTTACCTTGATAAAGGGACCCCTTTTAAAAGGTCCAGGACTTAAAACTCCATTTGCTTCTAGAAAGCCAGTAATTCCTGGCTACAATGAGGAACAGAGTGCCCCTAGTGGTGGAAAGGATAGGGAATACAGGCCCAGGGTAAGGAACCCGTACGTCACTGCATCCCCTAATCACACAGCTGCCACGAGGGAGTTTGATCTTTCTCACCTGAGAAGGGAGAGGGTGGAGCAGGAGCCCGAGGGGTTTAAGTTTAGCCCAGTTAGACCAGAAAGCGGTCGAGGGAGTCGAACAGGAGGCAGAGGAGAAGCAAGAGGACGAAGAGGGACAAGCAGGACACATGGAGAGAAACTAGAAGGACTCCTGAGACCAGAGAGTGCTGCAACTGCTGACCAGAGGGAAAGAGAGAGCAGAAGTTTTGCCTACTCAAGGAATGGAGCAGTGAGAGCCAGAAGCACTAATTGGAGAACAGGACATGCTAGATGGTGGCCAGAGCATGTAAGGAGTGAAGCTACTACAGGCTTTGATCAAGGTATGAGTCCCAGAAGCTTAGCTAATAAGGAGCGCTACGTATTTGCCAGACAGCTTTAACCCTAATAGAAGGCAGTCAAATGAGTTATCTGACTCTGAGCTAGAGAGTGAACCCATGGAATTGGGGGAGCCAGATTTACCTTGTGATGAAGAGGTCTCATACATGGACAGCTCTGCATGCCAGTCTGCCAACTAAGAAGGGTTGCCAGGGGATGTCAACCGTAAAGAGAAGCCTCCAGTGTCCAAAGCTCTGAGAGCTGTGTTTGCTTGTTAATGCTCTAAGCTCAGGAAAGTGTGACGCAGTGCAAAGCTGAATCTTCCTGATTGTCTTTTGAGAAACAGCTGTGAGCAGTGCAGAGCTCAGTTTTGATGCCGTTTTCAATTGAAGGAAGTAAGAAATGTTTTTGTTTGTCTAACTACTGAGAAAACCTGGAAAAGAGTTTTTATCTGCTTGTATGAATTGGACTGTCTGTATGAAGTGCTGAGTTTAAGCATACAAGATAGCCAGGTATTTGTTCTGGACTGGAAAAGGAAAAGAAACCTGATTTTAAAAGTTTCTTTCTGTTTGTTTTGATCTGCACGGCAAAGCTCTGCTGAAAGCAGGTGCAGTTAAGCTGAGGAAAGCTGTTTGTTTCAGTTCAAGTTATCCTATGAGTTACAAGAATTCCTGGTGAAAATATCTTAAAAAGGTGGATCTGTGAACCTAGCATGTCTTTCTGTGCTAATGAATAAATTGCACACACTCAAACCCAACTACAAATGAAGGTGTTTTTTCATCTGAGCTCAAATGATATCTAACTGAACTACCTTTCCCAGAATGCATTTAAAGGCATCCAGTTAGAAAAGGCCAGAAAGCTGAAGCACCACAGTGACAAAAATTAAACCCACGCCCCTCCATACTAATGTGTGGGGCTAAGGGCGTGACAATACACTGTATATAATCTATAATGTCGGAAAGCTCTTTGCCGTCTGATAATGGTCTGTAGATTAAGCATAAGAGCAGATTCTTGTTCTCTACCACTAATATGTCCATGTCTTGAGAAACTTCGCATGATCCTTTTTGTTATTATGGTTACTCCCCCTCCTCCCCCCTTTTTGACTATTTGGTGGTTGAAAATTATCATAATCTTCTGGTTTTAATTGGTTATTAGCCCTGTGTCGTTAGCTATGAGCCATGATGCTGTGAGCCATGATTCTGTTATGAATAAAATGTCCAGGCTATTGTCTATAATGTGATAAGTTTATTACTGGAATCTTATTCCTGATAGAATGCGGATTGATTAGCGAGCATTTGAGGATAGGTGCATATTTTTTAGTATTGACTTTACCTTGCTCCTTTTAGAATAGATTAATCTGTATAGGATGTTGTTTACGTTCTGAATTATTGGTCCATGGTTTGTAGCTTCTCGCTTCCGTTCTGTATCGATGGAGCTTGTATATGACTGGGATTGGGTGGTTGGAAGGAGATTGGCCTTATCCAAATCGTATGCCCTATGTACCTATAAGGCCTAGGGCCAAAATTGATCGCAGGAAGTTCATTTTTTTGAATTTTTTTCCTGAATCTTTATTAGGTAGTAGGTAGGTTGGGCTTAAACTACTATTGAAGGGGAGCTCCCTCTTATGGAGACCTTCCTTTTTGACAATCGTTACTGTTATTGAATAACTACAATGGCCTGACCATAAGAGCTAAATTAAACTAGCTCTTACATAAGATACTATGTGAGACTAGTGATATGAATGCTGATTAGACTTAATGCTTAAACATTAGCATCATATTGGATCTTGTAAATATACTGAATAAGAATCTTTATGTTAGATGTATGCTAGAATTCCCCAATGTTCGTGTTTATTAACCAGCAGGGAGTCTGTATCTCATACCCTCAGCAAAATTTCTTTTCATGCTTCCTCGATTGTCACAGTGAGGCTGTTGAATCATTTCTGGTTCGATCTGTTGCTTTAGAAGGAACAGGACAGAGTTGGTTCTTCTTGAAAATGTCTTTCTGTTCACGGTTCCTCGCACTGGTGCAGAGCTTAAGATGTGCCTGCACCAGTGCGAGACAGTTGAGACATTATTAAACAAGGGCAATGTATTCTTGCAGCTTGGTACTATTGTCCACTTCAAAGGTGATATGGTTCAGCAGCTTCTTTTGGATAATTAGGCCCGCACCTAAAGACCCTCAGGCGCGGAACCGCCTGGAGGTGTTCCTCTTTAAATGTACCTACGGCGTGTTGGAAAGGCCTGATTGGCCTTTGTGGTGGGGGAAGGGAGGTGCTCTCCTTCCTTCTCCCTGCCCCGATGCCGGTCGGATGATGATCCGGCGCACCCGCATGTTCCATGGAGGTGGCTGGAGGCGTTCCTCTTTAAATGTACTTGCCACATGTTGGAGAGGCCCAATTGGCCTTGCGGTGGGGGGAAGGGAGTCTCTCTCCTTCTTTCTCCCTGCCCCGATGCTGGTCGGGTGATGTTCTGACACTGCCTTGTGTTCCCTGGCATTTGACTATTCTTAAATCCAGCCCAGTTTTGGCAGAAGGTTGAATTTTGTACTTTTGTTTTGGGCACATTTTACATAAGCAACAGCGCCTACTGGGGAGTCCCCTTCTCTCTGTCTATCCAGCCAGCTGTATGCATCTGTTTGCACATAGTAAACAGATTTGTATTTCATCAATGACCTCTGCAGAGCAGTAGACTGAAGGACCACCGAAGAGTCCCCAGATTCTACCAGCCCAAAAGGAAAAAGCACTTCAGAAGAACCAGATCATGCTAATTTGTTGTTGACAAGATTGTAGTGTAATATAATTGAAGTTCCATTGATGCATATGGGTCCATGAAGAGAGGAGACTCGGAGTAAGTGTCAGGATATGAAAATCTAGAAGCACATACAGATTTTTATTCAAATGTTTCATTAGTGACAGCTTAAGCCTTTCTTTTTTTAAACACATGAGGTGACATGAATTTGCAGCTATTTTCTGCCTTTATATCTGCTGTATATAGTCCCTTCTTCCAATGTGAGAACCCATATATACCATCTTCTTTTGAAAATTCTTATTTTTTCCAGTAAAGGTGTTACAAACTCAAATTATTTTTTATATTAAGAACATAAGATATGCCATACTGGGTCAGACCAAGGTCCATCAAGCCCAGTATCCTGTTTCCAACAGTGGCCAATCTAGGTCATAAGTACCTAGCAGTTTCCCCAAAAGACACAGGTTCCACAATGCTTGTATTGGATCAAACAGTGATATTCCGGGTCCTTTTTGATAGTGGTTTATGTACCTTTCCTCCAGGAACTTGTCCAAACCTTTTTTAAACCCAGCTACACTAATAGCTTTTACTACAAATTCCAGAATTTGATTACACGTTGAGTGAAAAAATATTTTATCTTATTAGCCTTAAATAGGTTACCCTGTAGCTTCATTGCATGTCCCCTAGTCTTTCTATATTCTGATGACATAAACGATCGATCTACGTTTACCCGTTCCACCTAATTCTTTAATTTATAGACCTATATCATATCTCCCCTCAGCTGTCTCTCTTCCAGGTTGAAGAGCCCTAACCTTTGTAGCCTCCCTTCATAGAGGTATCCTTCCATCCCCTTTACCATTTTGGTGACTCTTCTCTGTACCTTTTCTAATAGCGCTATATTCTTTTTAAGATATTTGCATTAGCCTTTGATATTTCTTTTTAGTTAATATTTGTTTGTTTGAGTGTTTTCTATGCTGCTATATCAGGTAATCATAGCGGTTTACAATTGAACAACAAGTACATAGAACATGTTAACAGAATAACTAGTGTTGCATTCAGTAATTCACATGATTCAGGAGAAAATAACTTATTTACAATTAATATACAAGAAATGTTATGATGCAAAAAGGTAAGTTCAGGGGGTACTGGCGGGGGAGATTGTTATATTATGGGTTTGTATAGTTTGAATAGTAGGGGGAGAGTAGTTATTTATGTAGGATCAGTGTTGGTGAGTTTTGACCAAAATGTTCAGTAAAGAGGTGAGTTTTTTGAGATGGGAACAGAAGGTGGCGAGGTCTGTGATTTTTCGAAGGCTAGCTTGTAAAGCATTCCAGAGCATAGGGGAGATATATTTGAAAGCTCTATTGCTTGTGAATTTTTTAGTTTTATGGAATTCAGATGGAGTAATGAGGGTGTTACTCAATTGCTCTCCTTTTTGTTGGTTTTTAGGTACAACGTCTGACTAATTGCGAGAGGGGTAGGGGCGATAGTTTTCAAATGACTTTGAAAGTGATCATAAGTAACTTGTATTTTATACGGCTATGGATGGGTAATCAGTGTAGGTCACACAAGATCGTGTAATATGGTCAATTTGACGTGTATTGTGAATGATTTGAGCAGTAGTGTGTTGTGCCATTATAAGTGGATGCAGGGATATATTCGGTAGACCACGCAGTAGACTATTGTAATAGTCTATGTGTGGGGTTATTGTCTGCATTATCGTTCTGAAGTCTGATGGCTGTATTAAGGGTTTTATATGTTGTAGTAGATGGATTTTGTTGAATATTGTGTTAATAGTATTCTTGATGTGGGTATGGAAAGTAAGTATTTATCTAAAGTAACTCCTAAATATTTGACTTCATCTTTAACTTCAAGTAAAACATCATCAATTGGTATGGACTGTGGTGAGATATAGGTTTGATTCCTAGTAATTATTACAATTTTGTTTTTTTTGTAATTGATATTTAGGTCTATGATTTTGAGCCATATTATGATTTTCTTGAAGCAAGATGTTATAGGGTCAAAGTTGGGTGAACTTATGTTAAAAGGGCATGAACAGCATTGTCATCTGCATAGATGGCATAATCGATTTTGAATTGTTTAATTATTTGAGCGACTGGTTGAATATAAATATTAAATAGGAGTGCTGATAGTGCAGATCCTTGTGGAAGGCCAGTAGTTTGAGGGTAGGAGGTAGAGGATGTGTGTCCAGTGGTTACTTGTTGAAATCTTTCAGAGAGATAGGATGTGAACCATTTAAGCGTGGTATCAGATATACCTATTTGAATTAGAGAGTGGATGACTGAGTCGAATGCGGCAGCTATATTGAAAAAGATTAACAATAACCAAGCCTGTATGTTATCTATTGCCTTAATGATTTTGTTGTCTATGGTTAGCATCAATGTTTCCACACTGTGGTATGGTCTAAACCCAAATTGTTAGTCATCTAGGGTGAATAGAGATCAATGTGATCTTGCAATTGAATGCAAACATATTTTTCTATAATTTTAGCAAGGAAAGGCAGACTGGGAGATAGGTCGGTAGGAAGATGGGCATGATTTATCAATAGAATCTTTGATCCATTTAACTGGGCATGGATCTGCTTTAGATGTTATGGTGTTCATAGATGCAATTATCCTCTTAAGGGATCCAGGATAAATTGAATGGAACTTTTTTCCATAGTTCTGTAGGCTGTGGTGAGTTGTGGACAGTTGTAGTAGTAGTGTGTGTTTGAGAGTTTAATTTGGACATATAAAAATCAGCAAGTGTTTAAGGTGCTATGTAATGTAGATGTAGATGAATGGTTAGAGTGAGCCGTAAGGAACTTAACTATAGCAAATAGGTCTTTTGGTTTATTAATTGATCTCATGAGGAGTTTTTTATGAAAGTCCTTTTTTAGTTGAATTAATATGGTGCCGATATTTGGTGAGCATGATCATGTATTTGTTCCTGTTTACAGTTGTTTTATTGGCACGCCAGGAACGTTCTAGCTTTCTAAACTCTCTTTTCATAATTCTAAGCTCATGGGTGTACCATTGTTTAGAATTAAATAGTTTGGTAGCTGTGTCATAATTGAGGTGTTCCAATTTGTTTATAATTGTGTCAAGATCATTTCAATTGAGGTTAACGGACTTTTGAAGCACTTCAATGAAGATATCTTTTTATCAAATTATTTGTATTTAGAATAGGATTTAGGGTGATTTCTTTCAGTATGGATTTGTAGTTGTTTAATCTCAAGGGTGAATTCCAATGAGGAGGTGGTCAGACCATGGAACTGGGGTTATCCAAGGTGGGGAATCATGAGGTAGTTGAATTTCTTGAGGAATAAATACAAGATCAAGTATGTTACCTTTCTTGTGTGTGAGATTAGTAATAATTTGTTTATAACTTTAATCTCCCTTAATTACAAAATTTACACTCAGCCTCCTTCATCAGTGCAATGGAAGATTTAAGTCCCCTAAGAGCACGGGGTTTTTATTTGGTGTGATGTTAACAATTTCTGCAATGATGTTTGTAAGGCCATCAGAGTCAGTAGTTGGTGGTTTGGTATACAAGGCAGAAAGCTGTTATCTCGGTAATGATTATTAGAAGGTTGGCATCCAGTGTGGAGGCAGAGCCGATGTAGTTGTGGAACTAAAGAGTCTTTAATTAAAGTTAGAACGTCTCCACCCCATTTAACTGCTCTGGGGGTCTGAAATATTTTATATTTGGGTGGGCATAGTTGGTTTAGTATAATGTTATCAAGATCAGAGAGCCAGGTTTCAGTTATAAATATTATATCAGGGTTGGTAGCATTTGCATAATCAAAAATGATAGGGGTCCTCTTTTTTATCAGCCTTGCATTTATATCTGAACATTGAAGTAGAGAGTTTTTTTGAGAGGCCTTCCAAGTTCCGTTAGTGTTTGTGTGATGGATTAATGTATATAAGTGCTGATGGTCTATGATTCGGTCTATGTGAATAAAGTTGTGAACGTACAATAGGGATTATTTCTGGTTGAGTGAGAAGAACTGCGCATTGCCTTTTATTGTTAGGCATGAGAGAATGATTAAACCAAGTATTATTGGAGCCAATAGTTGAGAATGCATTTTGGAGGTTAATAAGCAGAAAATAATTGCTGGATTAATAGCAGTGGACTAGGTCCAGCATGGGGTGATGGCACGATAAGCTTCTCAGCAGTGTCCTTGTGACTGTCTCAACCCTATTTTGAAGGGCTGATCTCTACTGGTGAGTGAAGAATTCACATTCCATTCCTCGTTATATTGGCCTCTCGATTATGCCAACTTCTGTGGTGGATACTGTGTGTTTTTTTTTTTTAATTGAGATTTGGGCAGAGACTACTAACTCCTCTCACATAAAACCACCTATATGGTTCTTAGAAGGACTCAACTGGTAACTTGCAGGAGAGAGACTCTGACCCTATGCCAGTCCATTGAACCATCCAGTTTCCTTGACCATTTGTATTCCAAAATCCTGAAACACAAAGCATATGAGCCTGCTGATAGGAAGCTGTGAGCACATAGATCCCACTTTCACTTGTTAATCAGGCTAGAAACAGAGATTGTTGCTCTCATTCTATCCGCTGTCCTCTCACTTTGTCAGTGTTTGTGTAGTGCAGCAAGCACCCTATAACCCTCTGGCAGGGACTGTATCACAAATTTGTTTTTCAGGTGTTTCAGTTTAAAGTTGAAACCCTTTTTTTTTTCTCTTCACATTTACCTCTGGAACTGGTGTTAATTGCTTGCATTTATCATATAGACTAGAAAACTAAAATATATGAAAAACAGCTACTCTAAAATGGGATAAAAAAGGTAAATGGAAGAGATCAAACATAGTATCTATAAATTACAGCATTATTTAATGTAAATGTGTTATGTCTATTTTATGTTTTCCACAGATCTAGACTGGCTGAGATTTGGAGTTGCTCATCAGCAGAATGAGATTGATAATTCTCGATAATTATGATCTAGCTAGTGAATGGGCAGCAAAGTACATCTGCAATCACATAATCCGGTTCAAGCCAGGTCCTGGAAACTATTTTACTTTAGGCTTGCCCACAGGTATGAATTGCTTTCATTTTTCTCTCTGTTCTACAAAATTTCTGACTCGTATAAATGGTAAAATATCTGAAGATTGTTTGTTTGTTTTTTTATTTTGGTTTACAGCTTTCTTTTGTTCCGAGATGAGTCAGGCTGCTTGGGGAACATTTTCTTGACTTAGTTCTACAGAGATTTGCTCTTGAGCTTAGTTTTTGCACTCTCTGCTTTTCGCAGATGAAATGTCATAAAGAGACTTTTACTAATAGAAGATGTCATAATCCTTATCGATGCAGAATTAAACATTAAGAGATGCCACACTGTCAGACCAAAGGTCCATTAAGCCCACTATCCTGTTTCCAACAGCTTCCAATCCAGGTCACAGGTCCTGTCCAGTTTCTAAAAAGGTACACAGATTCCACGTTGCTTATCCTGAGGTAAGCAGTGGCTTTCCCTGGTTCTCTTTAATACTGATTTATGGACTTTTCCTCCAGGAACTTGTCCAAACTTTTTTTTTTTAAGCACAGCTACACTAACAGCTTTTACTACGTTCTCTGGTAGCGAATTTCAGAGTTTGATAACGCGTTGACTGAAAAAATATTTTCTCTGATTAGTCTTAAATGGGATAAATTGAAGCTTCAATGCTTGTCCCCTAGTCTTTCTACCTTATGAAGAAGTAAACAACCGATCTACATTTACCTATTGTACTCTATTCGTTATTTTATAGACTTCTAAAATATCTCCCCTCAGCTTTTTTTCCAAGCTGAAGAGCCCTAACCTTTTAAGCCTTCCCTCATAGGAGTATCCTTCCATCCCCTTTACCATTTTGGTGGCACTTCTCTGTATCTTTCTAATTCTGCTATATCCTTTTTAGATATAGCAACCAGAATAGCACACAATATTCAAGGTGCAGTTGCACCATGAAATGATACAGAGGCATTATAATATCCTTGGTTTTGTTCTCCATTCCTTTTGTTATGATTCCTAACATTCTATTTGCTTTCTTGGCCGCCGCTGCACACTGGGCAGAGGGTTTCAATGTATTATTCACAATGACGCCTAGATCCTTTTCTTGGATGGTGATTCCTATTGTGGAACCTTGCATCGTGGAACTGTAGTTTGGGTTGTTCTTCCTTAAGTGCATTACTTTGCACTGTCAACATTAAATTTCATGTGCCGTTTGGACACCCAGTCTCCCAATGTTTCAAAGTCCTCTTGCAATTTTTCATAATCCTCTTGTGTTTTAACAACTTTGAATAATTTTGTGTCATCTGCAAATGTGATCATCTCATTCATTATTCCCATTTCCAGGTCATTTATGAATGTTAAAAAGCAGCTTGCCCAGCACAGATCCCAGAGGTATTCCATTATTTATTTTTCTCTATTGAGAAAATTGACCATTTAGCCTACTTTCTGCTTTCTATCTTTAACTAGTTCCTAATCCACAGTAGTAACTGCCTCCTATCCCATGATTTTATAATTTCCACAAGAGTCTCTTATGAGGCCCTTGTCAAAAGGTTTCTGAAAGTCCTGATACACTTTATCAACCAGCTCACCTTTATCTACCTGTTTATTCACACCTTCAAAACAAATCTAAGAGATTAGTGAGACAAGACTTTCCTTGGCTAAATTCATGTTGGCTTTCTGCTATTAAAACTATGATTATCTTACGTTCAGTAAATTTATTCTTTATAATGGTTTCTACCATTTTGCACGGTACAGACATCAAGCTCGCTGGCTGTGTTTTCTCGGATCATCCCTGTAATCCTTTTTAAGAATTGGCGTGACATGGGCTGCTCTCCAATTCTCGGGTACTACAGATGAATTTAATGATGGTAAACAGATTACTAAAAGTAGGTCTGTATTCTCATATTTCAGTTCTTTCAGCACCCTGGGATATATACCATCCTTTTCAGGTGATTCGCTTTTCTTTAGTTTTATCAAATAGCTGCATTACATCTTCCCAATTTATGGAGATGCTTCAGTTCCTCTGATACATCACCTTTTTAAATATCATCATTTCTGGCATGGTAAGGTTCCTACATCTTCCTTAATTAATAAAGACTGAAGCAAAAAATTAATTCAGTCTCTTTGCTATGGTCTTGGCCTCTCTTGGTGCCCCATTTTACACCTCTATTATTATCTAATGGTTCGCCTCGCTCTCTTAGAAGTGTTTTGCTATGAATGTACTTAGATAAAGGTTTTATTTTGGAGAGGACATTGTGCGAGGAGTGCAGCTGTGAGCAGGTAGGTTTGTGGAGGCAGTCGTGCAAACCAAGCAAGCAGTGTGTGGGACCCGACCGGAAAGTAGCTCCGCCCCTCCCAGTGTCGTCATATGTGTACACCACCTGGGCACTTTTAAGAGAACTGCTGCTGCTCCCTGTTGTGGTCGTGGCTGCAGCCTGCAGTCACATGCCCAAAGCGGTGCGTGACCAAAGGGGAATACCCCTTTGGTGCCTGTCCAGTGCCACTTTGGGGCCTTTGGGCTCTGAAGTTGTGTTTTTTAGATGCCCAAGGGAGCTGGGAAAAGGAAAGCCGCCACCCCCCCTCCCCCAGATACCCAAACCTCCATTCAAACTGCAGGCCAACAAGGGCTCCATGATTCTAATGGCCCCTTATTGGCTCTGTCAGCTTTGGTTTCCTGTGTTTGCTTCGTTTAGCACAGACTCCACCCCTCAATTTGGGTCATGCCCCCGACCTCCTCTCTTAGGATCAGGGGCAACGCTTCCATCCCAATCCACAAGCCATCTGTCTCACGGTGTGGCTGCTGAAGGCATGATCTTTTTTCCTGGGCCGCATGCCTCGAGAGCTGAGGCAGCGTTGCATATCTTGGATTGCTTACTACTTGGACAGGTCCAAGGATTTTAGAACATCCTCTCAATTATTCATTTCCTTTGACCCAAGCCATTTAGGTCTTCCCGTGTCGAAACACCCTATCCAGTTGGATTTCTGACTGCATTTCCTTTGCCTGTACTCAAGCAGGACTCGCTCTCGAGGGTCATGTTACAGCTCACCAACCTCCGTTCTGCCTCCATAGAGGAGATCTGCCGGGCAACTACCTGGTCTTCTGTTCACACCTTTGCTGTTCACTACTGCTTTGACAGGGACTCCCGTCAGGACGCTGTCTTTGGTCAGGCTGTTCTTCAGCATCTCTTTGGGACATAATCACAACTCCTACCATTACACTTATTTGGCACTGACTCCATGCTCCTGCTTGCTGCACTTGAGTCCTCTGTGGCCACTTTGTGTCCATACCTTCTTGGCTGCATTCCTTAGCCTCAAAGATGTCTCTTCAGTCTGGTGCCTGGGAGCTAGTGAATCCCATATGTGAAGACTGCATTCTTGCTTGTTTATGGAGATATCATAGTTGCTCACCTGTAACAGGTGATCTCTGGGAACAGCAGGAAAGTCTTCACAACCCACCCTCCTCCCTAGGAGGAGTTGGGTATTCTTTTCCTCTTTTCTCATCCACAAACTCAACTGAGGAGAGGAGTTGGGCAGGCAGACGTGTAGACACAGTGGAGTGCTCCCAAAGGCTTTCCTATTGGACACTGGGGAGCATTTCGCGCAGGCTCCATTGTTACCAATGACACCCATAGGTGAAGACTGATTCTTGCTGTTCCCGGAGATCACAAGTTATAGGTGAGTAACTACGCTTTATCTCCCTAGCATGGCCTGATGTAATATTGACCCAGTAAATATTGGGGTAATTGAAATCTCCTGATATTGTGGTGGTGTTAAGTGCCATCGAGTCTGTGTTGACTCATAGCGACCCTCTGGACGGTTGTTCTAAATTCTGTTTGGTTTTTAGTCAGGTGGCTTATTGTTGACAGAATGGCACTCATAGCAGCTGTTATTGTATCAATCCATCTCATTACTGGCCTTTCTCTTTTGTGTTGCCCTTCTACCTTGCCAAGCATGATATCTTTCTCTAATGATCTCTCTCTTCGCATGATGTGTGTAAGTCAAAGTCTTGTATTCTGAGCTTCTAAAGAAAGCTTAGGTTTCATCTCTAGTTCTGACTGGTTTGTTCTTCAGGCAGTCTATAGTATATGATTAGTCTTTGCCAGCACCATAATTCAAAGGCATAGGTTTTCTTCCTATTTTTTTCACTGTCCAGCTTTCACATCCATATGATGTTAAAAATACAGTGCCTTGTGAAAGTATTCATCCCCTCAGTTTTTGTCCTGTTTTGTCGCATTACAACCTGGAGTGAAAATGGAGTTCATTTGGACAATATAGTCCAAATTGGTGAAGTGGAATGACAATAAAATACCTTGTCTACATGTAAAAACTGAAAAAGTGTATTTTCTTTTCCACCCCTTTTGCTATCAAACCCCTAAATAAGATCTGGTCCAACCAATTAACCTCCGAAGTCACATAATTAGGTGATTAGGGTCCACCTGTGTGCAATCGGTGTCACATGATCAGTCACACGATGCCTGTATACCTGTACTGAAAGGCCCCTGACTTTGCAACACCACTAAGCATGTAACATGAAGACAAAGAAACACTCCAAATGGGTCCGAGACAAAGTTGTGGAATAAGCAGTGCGTCCCCACAGGCCCGGCAGGACATTCAGGGCCATGACCTTAATCGGCCCTATGGGTCATTCCATGTCAAGTGATCTGGTATATAAAAAGTGCCCTGCTCGACCATCTTGGATTTTGCTGAAATTTTGTATGTACACTACCATGTGTCTCAAACTAACTTTGGTAAAGTTTTAGATTCTCTCGTGGAATACTTTCTGAGATATATGGGAGTGGAGGAGTGGCCTAGTGGTTGGGGCAAGGTACTTCAGGCCGGAAGGTCGATGGGTTCAAATCCCACTAGAGGACAGCAACCTTGGTCCGGAAGGACTGGGGTTTCTAGTCCCATAGGTGTCCTTGTGGTCTTGGGCAAGCCACTTAACCCTCCATAGCCCATGTTCCCTATAAAATAGTTATCTCCAAGTTATAGTGCCCTGTTCAATGTAATTTCAGTTTGTTCAATGTAAACCGCACTGATGCAGAATAGCGCGGTATATAAGAGAATGTAAATAAATAAATAAATAAATAGTCGTTTGTCTGATCACATACCTTGACTTTGTACTGTACAAGTCTAAGATTTCAGCAAATTTGAGACCCTATATTTTCTTTGCTATTTTATTATAAAAAATGGAACTTGACTATCCTGTACAACCTTTTGCGCTCTATTTAATGATGCTAATGATAATATTTTTTGAATATGTCGGAAGTAGATATATTGCAGCAAAGTCAGCCAAACAAATTGACGTTCTAAAAAAGTTAAACATTAGACATTATGCAGCTTCCTAAATAATCAAGTAAAAAGTATGAAATTTTGCACATAATACCTCTATGTACTGAAGTTCTTGAATTTATAATTTCATGCTCTTAGCATTCTCCGTTAGTTTACAAATTAAGTGTAAAGTTGATGATTTTTTGCAAAAATGTAAAAATAGGGTATTTTTAACCTCCTTTTACACAAAAGTATCTTCTAAAATCGTTTTGAAACCAGTTTCATTAGAAAGAGCATGTTTTAAGCTTTCTAGAAAAGCAGATTTAATTTACTAACCCTGGCGTACAATACCCTGAAAAGAGGGCTAAACATAGCGGACATTACCATGCTTGACAAAGGCATGTAATTCAACCTGCAGTTCTAACGTTATCCAAATGTTATATTTAAAACTCATTTATTTCCATAGGAGTTGCTCAATAACTGTTAAGTGCATATATGTCGTGAGTTTAACGTATAGTTCCTTATCGTCACTTCAGTCCAGTCCCTTAACTTCTGGGTTGCGCAACCCTTCCAGCAGCTTGGAGGCTGAGCCCATCATCCTTTTGATGATGGAGGGGTATAAATACCCCTGGCACCACCCACTGGCACCAGTAATCTCAGCCTCCAAGCAGCTGGAGGGTTCCTGTAAGCCAGAGTGCTTACGGGCTCTTTCCTATCATTTAATTTAATTTAATTTAGTTCAATTTATTTTACTCTGTTTATCTTTTAGGCTATTCTTTACTTTCTTGCTGGTAGTATAGTTCCTTTGTGAGGGCTTGTGCCTTTAAGGCTCCTGTCCTTCTTCTCCTCTCCCCCCCCCCTCCCTGCCTGCCTGCCGTCTTCTAACTCGGCTCCCTCGAGGCCCCGGAGGAGGGGGTTTTCCCTTGCTGCGAAGAGGTCTGGAGTACTCTCCTCCCGCGCACGCCGCGGCCGCGATCTTCTGTCCCAGCCGCTATTGCCTCGCGCCAAAGCCCCCTAGGCGGCTGAGCGCTAGAGGCTATGACAGAGAACAAATGCGGGTGTGGAGTGGTCCCGGTAGGAAAGCCCTTATTTCCTCGGCGTTCTTCCTCCACCCGCAGGCCCAGCCTCCACGTGGCTGCGGCCTACCGCGTGGGAGCCGGCAGAGGAAGGCTGGTTCCCTCGTGGCTACTGCTACTCGTCCAAACAACAAACCGCAAGTATCCGGATGCAATCCTTACTCTAATTTATTTTACTTTGTTTTAATTTGGTTTATTTCAAACGGAATCTGAAGTTTTTGGAAACTTTTGGTGCCGTGTTTTTCCTTTCACGGCTTGGGGGGAGGGGAGTGCTGGGAGCTTTGGGCTTCACTTTACTTAATTTATTTAATTTATTTTGATTTAATTCAATTTGTTTTATTTGATTTACATTTTAAGTTCACATTTCTTGGAAGTTGGGGGTGACTCTGTTCTAAGAGGAATGACGGGCAAGCTACGGTGTCCTTCCTGCGGCACGCGTAGAGGGACGGCCTCAGAAGCAGGGGTCTGCAGGGGTTGTGCTGCAGAGGCCGCTTCCGTGGAGCAGGAGATCCATCTGAACATGTCTCTAGCTCCTCAGGGGTCAGGGGACCTTCCAGAAGTGGGAAGGGATTCCCATTCTCCCCCGCCTTCGTCCTCAGAGGGTCCAGGCCCTTCCCAGTCTCTTCCCTCTCTCCCATTGGGGTTGGAGGGAGACTGGGGTCAATTTTCTCCCGAGTTTGTCCTGCTTTTGCACAGAGCCTACTGCTTACGCAAGCAGGACTCGGCGGAACCAGCAGCAGCGAGGGACAGCATGGACGCTGGTGCAGGGAACACTAGATCCCGGGAGCAGGGGCCTCCTCCCAAGTGAACGAGACTGGCGGGCAAGGAACCTGTTGACTCTCTGCCTCGGGATCTCCCGGAGGAGGATCTTTCGGACAAGGAAGAGATAGAGGAAGGGGAGGAGCTTGAAGAGGGAGAGATCCCTGAGGAGGAGCAATCCCGCATAGTCAGAGTTTTTAGGCGGGAAGAGCTCCTGGCGTTAATTAGTGAGTCTTTAAAGGTACTCAATATGGTGTCGGAAGCTCCAACAGATGAAGAAGCTCTGGAGGATCCGTTGATCCAAGCTGTAAGGAAATCTCAAAAAGTGTTTCCAGTCCACAGGGTGGTCTGACAGATGATTCAGGAAGAATAGAATCAGCCGGAGTCTACCCTGAGAGGGGTGCGTGCGATGTCTCGTCTATACCCATTACCGGAAACGGACAAGGACCTCCTGAAATCGCCTAGGGTTGACACGGCGGTCTCAGCGGTAATGAAGAAGACGACTATACCGGTCGAGGGCGGCGCGGCCCTCAGAGACAGTCAAGATAGAAGACTGGACACCCTGTTAAAACAGGCTTTTGATGTTAGTGCCCTTGCCTTACAGGCCTCCGTTTCGGGGGCCTGGGTGGCTAGAGCCTGTTTGAGATGGTCTCAACAGCTGCAACTGGCCGACAGTCCTTCAGGCGACTCCCAAGAAGTGGCGGCCAAGTTAGAGTCCGGTTCGGCCTTCTTAGCAGATAGCCAGTATGATCTTATTAGAAGTCTGGCTAAGAATATGGCCTCGGTTGTAGCAGCCAGGAGGTACTTGTGGTTACGTAACTGGGCGGCAGACGCTTCTTCTAAAGCGCGCCTGAGTCGACTTCCCTTCAAGGGGAAACTGTTGTTTGGGGAAGACCTAGATAAGTTGGTAAAGGAGCTGGGTGAGTCGAAAGGGGGTAGGCTCCCTGAAGATAGACCAAGGCTAGCTCGTTCTTTGGCGCCGGTGTGGAGTCAGCCAAAGGACTTCCGAAGGTTCCGGCAGCCCAGACCGAACCCTTTCCCCAGGGGCCGTTTTCCTTCCAGGGGTCAGAACTTCCGTGGGTTTCGAGGGGCAGGTAGAGGTTTTGGGGCCTCCTCCTCCTCCTCGACACCTAGAAAATCACAATGAGAAAACGGGGGTCCAGGAGGGAGTGCTGCCGGTAGATGGTCGCTTAAGGCAGTTCCTTCCCGCATGGTCCCACGTCACATCCGATCAATGGGTTTTAGAGGTAATCCGAGAGGGTTACGCTCTCGAGTTCACAAAGAGAGTGTCCCCCTGTGGTCCACCGGAAAAGAAGGCGGCGGTGGAAATCACCCTTTCAAGGCTCTTAGCGCTGGGAGCGGTGTTGCCGGTTCCACAAGACCAAAGAGGGTACGGTCGATACTCCATTTACTTTGTAGTTCCAAAGAAGGAAGGTTCCTTCCGTCCCATTCTGGATCTAAAGCAAATCAACCGTTGCCTCAGAGTTCCTCACTTTCGCATGGAAACTCTGAGGTCCCTGATTGCGGCCGTTCGGCAGGGAGAGTTCCTTACATCCCTAGACTTGACGGAAGCATACTTACACATCCCGGTCAGAGAGTCTCATCAGCAGTTCCTAAGATTTGCCGTACCAAGCGGCCATTTCCAGTTCCAGGCCCTCCCATTCGGCCTAGCGACTGCGCCCAGGACGTTCACCAAGATAATGGTGGTAGTGGCTGCGGCCCTGCGAAAAGAAGGAATCCTAGTCCATCTGTACCTGGACGATTGGCTGATTCGAGCAAAGTCGGAAGAGGAGAGTCACGTGGTAACAGCCAGGGTCGTGGATTTCCTCGAGAAATTGGGTTGGGTCATCAATCGTGCGAAGAGCAATCTAATACCCAACCAGGAGATCGAGTACCTCGGAGCTCGGTTCGACACCAGAAGAGGAAGGTGTTCCTTTCGAAGCAAAGGTCAATCGACTTGAGAAATCTCGTTTCCCGTTTTCTGGTAACAAGATGCCCCTTGGCCTGGCATTACCTCCAACTGCTGGGCACCATGGCAGCTGCAATAGAAGTAGTCCCTTGGGCCCGGGCTCACATGCGTCCGCTCCAGCGTACCCTCTTGCAGCAGTGGTCACATCAACATCACCCCTTATCCAGTCGGATTCCCTGTCCCCCCCCGGATCAGGAGGTCTCTGCGGTGGTGGACATGCCCAAGAAATCTGGGCTGCGGGATGCCACTCGAGACTCCTTGTTGGACGCAGCTGACGACGGATGCGAGTCTAGCAGGCTGGGGTGCTCACTGCGAGGGACAATTCGCCCAGGGTCGCTGGACTCCGAGAGAGTCTCAGTGGTCTATCAACAGGCTGGAGCTAAGGGCGGTAACCTTAGCTCTCCGGGCTCTCGAGTTCTTGGTTCGTCAGAGGGCAATCCGTGTCCTATCCGACAATGCTACCGCGGTGGCGTACATCAACCGTCAGGGAGGAACGAGCAGCCCGTCCTTGGAGAAGGAGGCAGATGGCCTCCTGCAGTGGGCAGAGAGCAATTTTCTAGCGCTGTCGGCGCAGCATGTAGCTGGAGCAGACAACGTGACCGCCGACTACCTCAGTAGGTTCAAGATAGACCACGGAGAGCGGGAACTGGCGCAGGAAGTGTTCGATCAAGTAGTTGCCCGGTGGGGGACTCCAATCATGGATCTCATGGCCCGGTACACGTCGGCAAAGGCGAACCGGTTTTTCAGTTGCAGGAAGGAAAGGATGTCTGAGGGCTTGGATGCCATGGCCCAAATCTGGCCTGCAGAGGGCCTTCTCTACGTGTTCCCTCCTTGGGCGCTCATAGGGAGGGTTCTGCGGCGGATAGAAGCCCACCAAGGACTGGTTAGTCTCATAGGCCCGGACTGGCCTCGGCGTCCATGGTATGCAGACCTCGTGAGATTGATGGCCGACCGCCCGTGGCGGCTCCCCTGCAAGGAGGATCTCTTGCGCCAGGGTCCGGTCCGCATGCCCCATGTGCATCGGTTCTCGCTTACGGCCTGGCTATTGAAAGGGCGAGGTTCTTGAAGCGGGGGTAATCTCAACCTTGTTGAGCGCTCGTAAGCGTTCCACCTGCCTTTCTTACGTCAGAGTGTGGCGTGTCTTTGAAGCCTGCTGTGTAGAACGCCGAATCAGGCCCCTCTCAGCTTCGGTCCCCGAGGTCCTGGAGTTTCTTCAGGCAGGTTTCGAGAAGGGTCTAGCACCTAGCTCCTTGCGAGTCCAGCTGGCAGCTATCTCTTGCTACAGGGGGAAAGTCAGAGGCAAATGTCTGGGAGGACACCCAGATGTGGGCAGGTTTCTGAGAGCGGTTAGACGGTTACGTCCCCAGCGTTGATCTGTTATCCCCCCTTGGGACTTCAATCTAGTCTTGAACGCCTTAGCTGGAGAACCTTTCGAACAGCTGAAGAAGTCCTCCCTAAAGGACTTGACGCTAAAAACAGTATTTTTAGTGGCGATTTGCTCGGCCAGACGCGTTTCAGAGCTTCAAGCCTTGTCGTCCCGACCTCCCTTCCTCTCCTTCTTTAGGGACAAGGTGGTCTTGCGCACAGTGCCGTCTTTCTTACCTAAGGTCATCTCTCCCTTTCATGTAAACCAGTCGGTTTCTTTGCCCTCTTTTGCCGTAAGGGATCAATCGGAGGACGGAGAGAAGCTTAGGTGCCTGGATGTGCATAGAGTGCTGAAGAGGTACCTCGCCCGCACGGCTCCCTTCCGGAGGTCAGAATGCTTATTCGTTCAGTTTGGAGGACCGCATAGGGAAAACGCAGCGGCCAAGGCTTCCATTTCTAGGTGGATCAGAGAAGCGATTGCTTCGGCTTATCTCCTCAGAGGGAAGCAGGTTCCAGGAGGACTTAGGGCGCACTCGACTAGAGCGCAGGCAACGTCCTGGGCGGAAAATAGTTTGGTGCCGCCACTAGACATTTGCAGAGCGGCTACCTGGTCGTCTCTCCACATCTTCACCAAGCATTATAGGCTAGATGTCCAAGGGGCGTTGGATGCCAGATTTGGCAGCGCTGTTCTTCGGTCCGGCATAACGTACCCCTCCCAGAGTTAGACTGCTCTGTTACATCCCAGAAGTTAAGGGACTGGACTGAAGTGACGATAAGGAAGAAGTAATTAGTCCTTACCTGCTAATTAGTGTTCCTGAAGGAACTTCAGTTCAGTCCCTGATCCCGCCCGGGTGACATTGCAGGGGGCGGACCGAAGACAGACTACGGAACAGTTTCGGGGGGTCTCTGGCTGGGACCCGCTCCAAGTAGCAGTCCGTGAAATGAGGTTCAGCTGGAAAGGGGGGAGGACCTTCGTGGCCTCAGGAAAACCTTCTCCTCCTTTCTCCCTTTTCCTTTGCCTCCCGGCAAAAAAAAAAAAAAAAAGTTCATTTGTTTACGAGATGTGTTAGTTATGCACTTTGACAATTGGTTATAATTTATCTATCCTTTAAGTCTGCTTTTACAATAGATTACTGGTGCCAGTGGGTGGTGCTAGGGGTATTTATACCCCTCCATCATCAAAAGGATGATGGGCTCAACCTCCAAGCTGCTGGAAGGGTTGCACAACCCAGAAGTTAAGGGACTGGACTGAAGTTCCTTCAGGAACACTAATTAGCAGGTAAGGACTAATTACTTCATTTTCAGATTAGCATTAGTTGAAAGACTGGTAAGGGGGACTGTTGCTTCTGGAGGGAGATCTGCAACTGTGAGTATTTACTTCTGGTAATTTTCTAAAAGGAATTCTTTGTATTAAAGCTAATTAATCTGTGATCCACTATTTTTGTTAAATCAGTCAGGGCCTAGTAGCAGAAGTTTAAGTTTACATTTAAAACACAGAGGAGAACTCTCTGGTTACATTTCATACCCAGCAGAGAGCTTGTACTTTAAATTTAATAGTCACTCAGGGCCTAGTAACAGCAAAGTACTTTTAGTTTAAATTTAAAACACAGAAGAGAGCTTTCTGGTTACATTTGGAACCCAGCAGAGAGCTTGTAGTTTACATTTAATAGTCACTCAGGGCCTAGCATCAGCAAAGTACTTTTAGCTTAAATTTACAACACAGAAAAGAGCTTTCTGGTTAAATTTAGAACCCAGCAGAGAGCTTCTACTTTAAATTTCATAAGAAGTTAGAGCCTAGCAGCAGCTAAGAGCTATAATTTAAATCAAATCAGAATATAGCTTACCTCAGCAGCACAAGACAGGGTACTGTGTAGCAGCCCTCTTTTAATAAGTGTTAATTCCCTCCCACCCTCCCCACACCCACCCACCCCTGGGATAATCGTAGCTTTATAGGTACTTACACATCTTAAAAGACAGGAGGTGCTCTCAGGTGAAGCTCATTACCCAAATCAGTCATACACTAAGGACCTGAGATTAGTTAAGCTTCAGGTGAACAAGGTATATTACACGTATTAGGTTCCGTTTTATTAGTACAAATATCCATAGCAACCCTTAGTAAGTAAAGAACTTAGATCTAAACACAAACTTAAAACTAAGATGCAGACAGCAGTCCAGCAGCGGGATGGGGGCTTTCCAGTCTTTTGCATAGAGTGTCACATGTATGATTTTCTCCCAGTTGGTGAGAGGTCTTACGTGTGCACTAGGTGCAAGGAGCTCTTTGCTCTCAGGGAACGAGTCCGTTCCCTAGAGGCTAAAGTAGCAGACTTGGAAAGCATAAGACAGACAGAGAGGTACATAGACGAGACCTACAGGGATATAATCCTGAAGTCCCACCTCCAGTCTGGCAGCATCCCTGTTGCCATGGAGGAGAGAGGTCACGTGACAGGAGAGCATCACCCTGGTGTGGCAGGAAGTGATCCTGTAACTAGGACCTGTCCTCCAGGTGATGTAAAACCCTCTCGCACCGAGGAAGTTTCTCCAGGGCCATTTGCCCATGAGGGAAGGGTTAGGACAGCCGTTATAGTTGGTGATTCGATCATTAGGCATGTAGATAGCTGGGTGGCTGGTGGACGTGAGGATCACCTGGTAACATGCCTGCCTGGTGCGAAGGTAGCGGACCTCACGCGCCACCTAGATAAGGTCTTAGATAGTGCTGCGGAGGAGTCTGCTGTCTTGGTACATGTTGGTACCAATGACATAGGAAAATGTGGTAGGGAGGTTCTGGAGGCTAAATTTAGGCTTTTAGGTAGGAAGTTGAAATCCAGAACTTCCAGGGTAACATTCTCCGAAATGCTTCCTGTTCCACGCGCAGGACCCAAAAGGCAGACAGAGCTCCGGAGTCTCAATGCGTGGATGAGACAATGGTGCAGAGATGAGGGGTTTGGATTTGTTAGGAACTGGGGAACATTCTGGGGAAAGGAGGGGCTCTTCCGAAGGGATGGGCTTCACCTTAACCGGGATGGAACCAGGCTGCTGGCATTAACCTTTAAAAAGGAGATAGAGCAGCTTTTAAACTAGATATTAGGGGAAAGCCGACAGTCGCCCAAGAGCAGATGGTTCGGAAGAATGTATCTTTGAAGGATACTACCAAAAGCAGAGAGGTTCCACAAAAGAGTAAAGTAGCCCAAATGCCCTCAAGTATGGAGCAGACAGAGCTTAAAGATCCCAAATTACTCATGTCTAACAGACAAATTAATATGGATAAAATACATTCTCTAAAATGCTTGTATGCAAATGCTAGAAGTCTAAAAAATAAGATGGGAGAGTTAGAATATATAGCACTAAATGAAAGGTTAGATATGATTGGAATATCAGAGACCTGGTGGAAGGACGACAACCAGTGGGACACTGTGATACCTGGGTACAAACTATATCGTAATGATAGAGCTGATCAAATTGGTGGAGGGGTTGCTCTCTATGTTAGAGAGGGCATTGAGTCAGAAAGGATTAAAGTTTTGCAGGAAACAAAACCTGCTGTAGAATCTATATGGATTGAAATTCCATGTAAAAGGGGGAAGGCAATGGCAGTGGGGGTGTACTATTGAGCGCCTGGCCAGAATGACCAAATGGATGATGAAATGCTCAAAGAAATCAAGGAAGCTAACAAACGTTACAGCACAGTAATAATAATGGGTGATTTCAACTACCCCGGTATCGACTGGGTCAGTGTCACATCAGGACATGCTAGGGAGATAAAGTTCCTAGATGAAATAAATGACTGCTTCTTGGAGCAGCTGGTTCATGAACCGACCAGAGGGGAAGCCATATTAGACCTAATCCTTAGTGGAACACCAGATCTAGTGCAAGAGATAAGGTTGTTGGGGCCACTTGGCAATAGTGATCATAGCATGATCGCCTTATTTATTTATTTTATTTATTTATTTACATTCTCTTATATACCGCGCTATTCTGCATCAGTGCGGTTTACATTGAACTAACTGAAATTACATTGAACAGGGTATTATAACTTGGAGATAACTATTTTACAGGGAACATGGGCTATGGAGGGTTAAGTGGCTTGCCCAAGACCACAAGGAGCACCTGTGGGACTAGAAACCCCAGTCCTTCCGGCCCAAGGTTGCTGTCCTCTAGTGAGATTTGAACCCCCGACCTTCCGGCCTGAAGTACCTTGCCCCAACCACTAGGCTACTCCTCCACTCCACGCCTTTGATTTAATTAGTGGAGGAGGGATAGTAAGGAAATCCACAGTACTACCTTTTAACTTTCAAAAGGGAGACTATGATAAAATGAGGAAAACAGTCAAGAAAAAACTAAAAGGAGCAGTTGCAAAGGTTAAAGACGTACATCAGGCTTGGCTGTTGTTGAAAAATACTATCTTGGAAGCCCAGACCAGCTGTATTCCACGCTTTAAGAAAAGTGGAAAGAAGTCCAAAAAACTGTTTGCATGGTTTAAAGTTGAGGTCAGAGAGACTGTTGTTGCCAAAAAAGCATCTTTCAGGAAATGGAAAAAAGAGCCAAACGACGAAACCTGGAAACAGCACAAGCACTGGCAAGTCAAATGCAAGGCATTGATAAGGCAGGCAAAGGGAGAATTTGAGAAGAAGCTTGCTGCAGAAGCAAAAACACGAAGTAAAGACCTTTTCAAGTACATTCGTAGCAAAAAACCTGTGAGAGAGTCAGTTGGTCCATTAGATGATAAAGGGGTTAAAGGAGCACTAAGAGGAGACAAGGCGATAGCGGAGAGACTGAACAAATTCTTTGCTTCAGTCTTTACTGAGGAAGATGTAGGGATGTTACCCATGACTGAAGTGGTATTTAAAGGTGCAGAAGAATTGAAGGAAATATCGATACATCGAGAAGATGTATTACAACTATTAGATAAGCTGAAGAGTAGCAAATCACCTGGGCCGGATGGTATACATCCAAGGGTATTGAAAGAACTGAAATATGAGATTGCAGACCTGCTATTAGTAATCTGTGAACTATCATTAAAATCATCTCTAATACCTGAAGATTGGAGGATCGCCAATGTAACACCAATTTTTAAAAAGGGTTCCAGGGGTGATCCGGGAAACTACAGACCGGTGAGCCTGACGTCAATACCGAGAAAAATGATAGAAATCATCATAAAGAATAAAATTACTCAGCATGTAGTAAGTCATGAACTAATGAGAGACAGCCAACATGTCTTTAGACAAGGAAGATCTTGTCTTACTAATCTGTTATGTTTTTTTGAAGGAGTGAATAATCAGGTGGACAAAGGTGAGTCGGTTGATATTGTGTATCTGAACTTTCAGAAAGCCTTTGACAAGGTCCCTCATCAGAGACTTTTGGCAAAACTAAAGAGTCATGGGATAGGAGGCAGTGTACTATTGTGGATCAGGAACTGGTTAAAAGATAGAAAGCAGAGGGTAGGGCTAAATGGCCAATTTTCCCAATGGAGAAAGGTGAATAGTGGTGTACCCCAGGGATCTGTGCTGGGTCCGCTGCTTTTTGAGATATTCATAAATGACCTGGAAAGTGGAATAACAAGTGAGGTTATCAAATTTGCAGATGACACACAAAACTATTTAAAGTTGTTAAAACCCAAGAGGATTGTGGAAAATTGCAAGAGGATCTTGATAAATTGGAGGACTGGGCATCAAAATGGCAGATGAAATTTAATGTGGACAAGTGCAAGGTTATGCACCTAGGGAAGAACAACCCAAACTATGGTTACACGATACAAGGTTCCACATTAGGAACCACCACCCAGGAAAAAGATTTAGGCGTCATTGTGGATACCATGTTAAAACCCTCGGCCCAGTGTGCAGCGGCGGCCAAGAGAGCAAATAGAATGCTAGGTATGATAAGGAAAGGAATGGAAAATAAAACAGAAGATATTATAATGCCTCTATATCGTTCCATGGTGAGACCGCACCTTGAATATTGTGTGCAATTCTGGTCGCCATATCTTAAAAAGGATATAGAGTTATTAGAAAAGGTTCAGAGAAGAGCCACCAAAATGGTAAAGGGGGATGGAAGGATACTCCTATGAAGAAAGGCTAAAAAGGTTAGGGCTCTTTAACCTGGAAAAGAGACGGCTGAGGGGAGATATGATAAATTAATGAGCGGAGTGGAACGGGTAAACGTAGATCGATTGTTTACCTTATCAGAATATAGAAAGACTAGGGGACATGCAATGAAGCTACAGGGTAAACTATTTAAGACTAATAAAAGAAAATATTTTTTCACTCAACGTGTAATCAAACTCTGGAATTTGTTACCGGAGGATGTAGTAAAGGCTGTTAGTGTAGCTGGGTTTAAAAAAGGTTTGGACAAGTTCCTGGAGGAAAGGTCCATAAGCCATTATTAAGAAGGGACCCAGGATATCAATGCTTGAACCAATACAAGCATTGTGGAACCTGTGTCCCTTGGGGAAACTGCTAGGTACATATGACCTAGATTGGCCACTGTTGGAAACAGAATACTGGGCTTGATGGACCTTGGTCTGACCCAGTATGGCATATCTTATGTTCTTATGTACACATTTACTAATTAATTTACTTCAAAATGGACATCGACGAATCACTTGATAACAATCCTCCTATGCCTGAATGTACCGTTGGACAAAAATTGTCATCAAAATGTCACCATGGCTCATTTTATTCCAATAAAACTGGGCTCAATTATGTGAGCTGCTTGTCAGCAAGCGAGAAATTGCTTATTACTCAATGATCAGAAGTTGACCTTACAGACAATGACAGTATCTGCTTGCATCACCAAGCACAGTATCTCAGCAAATATGAAATGAACCAAAAGTCGTGTTGCAATCCGTTTGAAAAGCAGAATCACATCACTAAAAGTGGATTATCAAAAGTAACTTTAGCCATGTCTGAGGGCTTGAAAGAAGTGACCAAAATGAATGTAAAGCCAGGCCAGAAATTTGCATCAGGTGCAAAGCAAAATATGCTTCTATGGTTGAAGCCACAGCATTTTCATCTTCGGATGATTTTGATCCAGATGCCTTGGACACCCTTGATCAAAGCTTGACTGCTTTAGGCACTTCTCCATTAAAAATACGAAGAATAAGCAGTAGAGACAAAGCTGGCTATTTGAAACAAAAGATTGAGTGCACACAGAACGTGGTAACAAAAGAAATGTCTGCTGCTGGAGTGGCTGACAACGTTGAACAATCTAGTCTATCTGCAGAATGCAGTCTATGTAGTGATTACACTGAGCTTATTAAAGAAATGAAAGCAAAGATTGATATATCCAATAGGTCAACAAAAGTTCAATTGTTGAGTTTGCCCCCAAAAAGTTGGTCAATAAAGGAAATAGCAATGAAGTTTGGCGTTTCTGAACGTATGGTCAAAATGGCCCGAAAAGTCAAGAAAGACAAAGGAATTTGTGCTTTACCTGATGCAAAAATTGGCAAACCATTATCAGAGGAAGTCGCTAAAAGAGTCAAGGATTTCTATGAAGATGATGAATTTAGCAGAATGTGTCCTGGCAAAAAAGACTGTATTTCAGTGCGACTCGTTGGTGTCAGTTCAAAAACAAAAACGGTTGCTGTTGTGTAATCTTAAAGAGTTGTATGTAGCATATCATAATAAATTTGGAGCAGAAATCGGTTTTTCAAAATTCTGTGATCTCAGGCCAAATTGGTGTGTGACTGTTGGTGCTTCAGGCATGCATTCTGTTTGCGTCTGCAGTATACATCAGAATGTAAAGCTGATGCTGCAAGGTGCAAATATTAAAGAGGACTACAAGCTGCTAATGGAAAAGACAGTGTGTGACTTGAATTCCAAGGAATGTATGCTACAAAGATGCCAAAGCTGCCCTGGCAAAGAATCCCTTGTAGCGTATTTGGATGAAATATTCCAGGATTATGATGCAGAGGAATCAATTGAATTCAAACAATGGATTCACACTGACCGAGAAACACTGGAAACAAGCATATTAACAGTGGACAACTTTTTTTTTTTTTTTTTTTTGTAAACTCTGTTTATTGAAAACCAAATAATACAGAACATGCAAAACAATATATAAAAAACAACAAATATCTCAAAAATGGCATTTCTAGTGATCTCTCAGACCTGGATTCCTCAGCAAATCAATCATACAAATACAGCAAGAAAAAAAAAGAATTTACAATATTCCCCTCTCCCCCCCCTTTCCCCTCCTTTCCCCACCAACCTCCCTCCCACCCCACAGCCTCCCCCTTCAGCAACCAACCCCCCATAGTGAACATGCATACTAATTATATTATTAATATCCTACGACCTTCTCAACCCAATTGAAGCACTTCATTTCGGACACGAGGCCTCAATATCTGAATATATGGTTCCCAAATTAGCAGGAATAAGGCCCAACGTCGAGCACTTCCTCTAGCCTCTCTCCTTTCCATAAGCATCAGTTGGTGAAAGTTGTTGCGCCATTCCCAATATGTGGGACCTGACGCTTCTCTCCACCTATGAAGTATCGGGCCTTTACCCACCAGACATGCCTTCCTAACCAAAAGGCGTTCCCATTTCCCTTTCGGGTGGAGTGGTCCAAGCTGATCTAACACCACAAGCGATGCTGTCCAACGGACTCGCTGTAACACAATCCTACTCATAAAATCAGCTATCCTCTTCCAGTATAGGCAAACTATCGGACACCCCCACCACATATGTCCTAAGTTCGCCAAAGGGCATGGACATTTTGGGCATCTGCCCAACTCAGTGAGATGGGATCGTAATGCCCGTCTTGGAGAGAAATGTGCCCGTAGGATGCATTTAAACTGTACCTCCCGCCATCGAGCTCCCCTCACCAGCCCCGCAATCCCACTCAAGGCCTGAAGGAGTGAACCAGGAGTTACCAAGATATTCAATTCTTGTGCCCACAAAGCTTCTTCCACCCTATAATCAGGCAAACTACTATAGTCATCTAATCGTCTTTTCAGCTGTGCAATTGTAGGCGGTGACTCCTCCCCCAGTGCAAAGAACTCTAATATCTGTGCCGATCTTTCCACCCGCAGTGCATCCTGTGGTAGGGAAGCCACATAGTGAGAGAGTTGCACGTAAGCAAAATAATGCCGCCTGCTAAGTCCATACTCCATGCGCAAAGTCTCCCAAGATTTACACTGCCCCATTTGATCCACCACATGTCCAATGTTACATATGCCTTGTCTCCTCCAATATACAAATGCTGACGTTTCTGATCCTGGTGTAAACTGATCATTCCCCTGTATGGGTAGCCAGCTTGAAACCCCTGATGGTTCACCCCAGAGCCTATTCAAATGTTGCCACACTCTTCGTGCCGGGTAGACCAATTCACTACTAATCACTCTACCAGGCAGGAGCCTACTTTCCTGGTGCAATACTGCCAATAAGGTCTGCGGAGCCACAAGAGCCTCTTCCAGCGCTCTTGGCGTATACACCTCAGTATTCCCTAGCCAGTCTCCAATATGCTGTGCCTGGCATGCCAGGGCATAAGTCCGAAGATCTGGGATTCCTATCCCTCCAGACTTCCATCTCCTTCTCAATCTATGTAAGGGGATGCGAGCTCGCACACCTTTCCAAAGGAAATTCCTAATCTCACGGTCAATAGCATTTAAATCACGCTTCAATAACCACACTGGGAGAGTTTGCAGCCAATAAAGCACCCGAGGCAGAATCACCATTCCCAGTGCTGCCGCCCTGCCCAGTAAGGACAAGGGCAGTGGAGACCACACCTGAAGCTGTGAACGAACTTTTACAAGGATTCTTTCCATGTTTTTCCTATATAGCTCCCGCGGTTCTCTCGTCAGGAGAATCCCTAAATACACAAATGTATCACCTGCCCACTTAAGCGGAAAACTTCCTCTCCAATGTCCCCTTATTGACCCTGCCACATCCATGGCTTCAGACTTTTCCATATTAATACAAAGCCCAGCAAAACCCCCATAACAAGAGAATTCCTTTAATAAATTGGGCAACAACGTCTGAGGAGATAGCAAATGAACCAGTATGTCATCTGCAAATGCTGCCATCTTAAACATATGACTCCCTATGCCTATACCTTGTATTTCATCAGACATCTCTATTCATCGTATCAGTGGGTCAAGTGACAACACAAAAAGCAACGGTGAGAGCGGGCATCCCTGTCTTGTACCTCTCTCCAGGGTAAACTCATCTGATAGCACTCCGTTACATAACACTCTAGCTGTGGGCCTTGAATATAAAAGCTCTACCATATTGCAAAAAGAAGCTCCCAGTCCATAATGTGGCAAGAGAAATCTGAGGTAATCCCAATTCACTTGATCAAATGCCTTTTCTGCATCAAAACTAATCAAAAGTGACTGTTGCATCCTATCTCTTACCCACTCCAGCGATGCCACAATTTTACGTAGATTCCGCACCGCATATCACCCTTTTACAAAACCTACTTGAGAATCATGCACAAGCTCACTTAATACCTGACCCAAACGGTCCGCCAGCACCTTAGCCAGTATTTTCATATCAAAATTCAGCAAGGAGATAGGTCGATAAGAGGCAGCTTGTAAAGGATCCTTCCCTGGTTTATGTATAAGAATAATGTGCGCCCGATTCTCCCCCCACATGAATCTCCCCTGATCCACCCTTCTATGATATGTCGCCACTAGGGAAGGGGCCAACTCATCTCTTAATAACTTATAAAATTCTGCCCCAAACCCATCCGGGCCAGGCGCTTTGTGACAATCCGCTCTTAAAATGACTCTTTGAGCCTCCTCTTCAGTCACTGGGTTATCCAGCTCTGCCTGTTGAACCATCGTTAACCTTGGCAAACTCACTTGTTTCAAGTACTCTACCATGTCAGTCTGAGATCCAACTCTCCTTGTATAAAGCTTCTTGTAAAATGTCCGATATACTTGAGCAATCGCTCGCCTTTCTTTATGCAGTTGGCCCTGATCGTCTCGCAGCGCCGCCACAGTACCAGTGCCCCTACTGCCTTTAAGGCATCTTGCCAATAACTTTCCCGGCCTGTCTCCATACCTATAGAGCTGAAAGCGGTAGTACAGAAACGACTTCTTGGCCCTTTGATGTAGCAGCTCATTTAGGGCTGTTTGTGTCTCCCACAATTTCCTCCTATTCACTGCTGACGGACATGACGCTTGCCTTCTCCTCTCTCTACCTGCCTGCTGTTCCAAGCGAACAATCTGTTGCATCAACATTTTCCGTTTCCTCCCTACATACCCTATAATGTCCCCCCGCAAGACTACTTTAGCAGTTTCCCAAAAAAGCTCTGGATCCTCTTTATGCTGAGCATTGTGGGTTGAGAATTCTTGCCACCACCGCATTTTAAGGAAACCATGAAACTCAGGGTCTCTGTACAGATCCATTGGGAATCGCCAGATTCTATCCCGCGTGTTTGCCTCTAACCATTCTATTTCCACCCAAATCAACGCATGATCAGAAATCTCTATAGGCCCTAGTTGCGCATCCTCTATTTGGGCAAACAACCGCTCCGAAACCAGCACATAATCAATGCGAGCACTCGACCCATGCGCTCTTGATTCATGCGTAAAATCCCTTTCCAGTGGGTGGAGCAAACGCCAAGGGTCTACCATCCCTAACCTGCGTTTCAAATTCTGCAGCACTCTAGCACTCTGCACACGCGCCCTATCTCCATTTCCAATAGATGTATCTAGTTCAACATCCATAACTCCATTAAAATCACCTGCCAAAATCATAGGAGCCTCTGGCAGCTGCTCCACTCGTGAGCCCAAACTAGCATAAAGAACTCTATCTAACACATTTGGACTATATAGATTCCCCAGTACCACGGGCCTCCCCTCCAGCATCCCATACAAGAGAACAAATCTACCCCCCTCACCCACATGGATGCTTTCCTGAACGAACCTAACACGCCTGTGTATCAGAATGACCACTCCACCTTTCCTTCCCATAGCTGGAGCCCCCCAGACTTGCCCCACCCAGTCTCTCCGTAATTTAATATGTTCCTCAGCAGTCTGGTGGGTTTCCTGCAACATTGCAATATCACATTTTTGTCTCTCTAGAGCCTGCAATATCTTGTATCTCTTAATGGGATTACCTATCCCACACACATTCCACGATATGACCTTCAGGTTAGTGGGTAAATATAAAGCTCAAGCCAACCAACAAATGCTTTGTTGTGAGGAAGGACCCCCCCAGCCTGGGGCCCATCCTCACCATCATGCATGCACCCCCAATCAAACCATTTAATCTCGATTAGGCTGCCTTCCCTCCCCCCTCCCTCCCCGATCCCTCCCTCCCAACCTCTATCCCCCATTACTTTCCCTCTCCCCACCCCATTCCCCCTCGCTCCCCTCTCACTCGCCCAACTCCCCATCTTTCCTCTTATTCTTACCTCCCTTACTCTTAACTTCCCCTCAAATGCGTTCGGTGCCCCTTTACTCTTCCCTTTGTAACTGCTCCACGTCATTTCCTTTGATGATCCCACCCAGCCCCAGCCCTCCTCCACCTCTTTCCACCTCCCAACTCATCCACCCCATGCATGTCCCTCTCTCCATTCCTTTTAGCCCCTCAAACCTTATCTAGTAATCATTAACCTAAAAGGCATCAAACATATAACATTAATACAATAACTTTGAACATTTCAAACATCTATATCAACTTCCAAACGGACTCTCCACACACGCTAAGGCAGTATGATCTTCTTTTTCTTCTGCTTTGATGTTCCATTTCTCAGTCTCTCCCATCACAGGTTACACACTCCTGATCTCCACTTTGTAAGCTTAGTGCAGCCGCTGCTTTTCTCCCAATCTCCTCCACATAAGGTGTTGCTGCCTTGGCTGAATCAAATGACCTACGCACCCCCCCATGAGTGAAGATCAGACGTGCGGGATACTGCACTAAAAATTTAATATTGTCTATCAGTGTTTGACACAGAGGGCCATATTCCCTTCGGCGCTGTCCTAAGGATGCTGAGTAGTCCTGCGCTATTCGTAACTTGATGTTGTCTTTGGAGATTACTCCCAGTCTTCGCACTGCTCTCAACACTGCTTCTTTCTGCGTGAACCTAAGAAATTTCGCCAGGACCACTCTAGGACGGTCATCATTCGCTCTTCTTGGCCCAATACGATAGGCACTTTCAATTTGCACTGAAACACCTTCCGTGTCCCCTTCCAATAGTTGTATCACCAGTGCCTCCAAATAGGATTTTAAGTCTTTACCCTCTATATTATCCGGGATCCCAAAAAAGCGGAGGTTACTTCTGCGAGACCTATTTTCCAAATCATCCAGCTTCTCCTCTAAACTCTGTTGCATCTTTTTCATACAACCAACCTCTTGTTGGAGCACCAGCACATGTTCCTCCGCTTTTTCAATCTGATGTTCTGCCTCATGCATCCGACCACCTAGGGCTTCCATGGACAACTTTGTTGAAAAACTTTCAAGCAAAATTTGGAAGCTGACAGGCCATCATTTTGTTTCAAAACACCAAAGTGAATATCTGAAGTCACTGAAAGCTGACTTAAAAGAAACAGAGTTCATTGTTTTGATGGACTTTGCTGAAAATTACTCATTTGTTGTCCAAGATGCTGCCCAGGGCTTTCACTGGGAAAATTCACAGGCCACAGTACATCCATTTGTTGCTTATTATGCAGACAAAGTGGACACCTTGCAAATTAATTGTTGCATAATTTCCGATCATATGCAACATGATACCGTGTCAGTACATGTGTTTATTCAGATGTTTATCGAATTTTTGTTGACCCAAGCATATGTTACGAAAATATACTACTTCAGTGATGGCTCAGCAGCGCAATATAAAAACTACAAAAACTTTGTCAATTTATGGAACCACAAAAATGATTTCAATATCGAGGATGAATGGAACTTTTTCGGCACAAGCCATGGAAAATCACCTTGTGATGGGGTTGGTGGCCCAACTAAACATTTGGCAGCCCGAGCAAGTCTACAAAGACCTTCCTCTGACCAAATATTGACACCAAAAGATCTGTATAACTTTTGTGACCAAAATATACACGGAATTAAATATATTTATGTCACAAAAGATGAAACTGAAAAAAGCAGGAAGTTTCAAGAAGAAAGGTGCAAAGAAAGCAGCACAATAGCTGGCACTAGAGAGCATCACCAATTTGTACCAGTTGACTCAAACTTGGTTTGTGTCAGCAGAGTTTCAAATGATACAATAAGTTTTTTAGCCAAAATTTCCAATACTGCTATTTTGTATTTGAAATTATCCGAGTTGTCCCTTGGTTGCTACGTAGCTTGCATCTATGACAACAAATGGTGGATTGGCAATGTTGTTGAAGTTTCAGCTGAGGAAAATGATGCATTGATAATTTATGCATCCTCAAGGTCCTGCTCATTCGTTTTATTGGCCAGAAAGGCAAGATGTTTGCTGGATTCCAGAGCAGCACCTCATTAGCATGCTCCCTGCACCTTCGGTTACATCATCTGGCCGACAGTATCAATTCCCAGAATCCATTTTGAAGGAAGTGGCTTGCAAACATAACAGAATGTAAAAAAATTGCTAGTATTAAAATTGAGGTGAGTACTTCGGCTAGGGAACCATATAAGATACACAATTTAGGCTTGGGAACCTAGGATAAGATGCCCAATCATTGGCTTGGGAACCAGCTTAGACACCCACTGAAGGCTTTGGAACCTCAAATAAGAAACCAAATTAAAGGCTTGGGAAACCTAGATTAAGAAACCCACCCATGGCTGGTATTGCACAGCTATCGGGCGTGACCTCTATGGCGATGGGGTTGCCAGTTCATGTTCCTGAACTGGTAGTGACAATGTCACCATGGACCAACGCAATACAATAGTGATAATTTTTCAATATAAAAATGTTAAAACAAGTATGATCCAAAAAATTAACAATAATAATATGATGAAATATACGCTGTTGCCATGGCAATGTCCGCTGACTTTGGTCCTCTTTTTAGAGCACTGTATGCCAGCGTTAGTCAATCAAATTAACTTTTTAGGGAGTTTAAAACATGCTCTTTCTAATGGTAGTAGTTTGAAAACATTTCTAGAAGATACTTTTGTGTAAAAGGGAGTTAAAAATACCCTATTTTTAGCCTTTTTGCAAAAATTATCAACTTTACACTTAATTTGCAAATTAATGAAAAGGGCTAGGAGCTTGAAATTATAAACACAAAACCAACAGTACCACGAGATACTATGCCTCAAATTTCATGTTCGTTGTTTACTTATTTCAGGAGCTATGCAATGTTAAACTTTTAATTTTTTTAGGCCGCTAATTTCTTTGCCCGACTTTGGTGCAATGTGTCTATTTCTGACACAATCAAAAAAGATTATTATTAGTCTCATTAAAAAGAGCGCAAAAAGATGTGCAGGGTAGTTAAGTTTCATTTCTTATAAACAAATAATAACAATATTAGGTCTCAAAGTTGCTGAAATTTTGAATCGTACTTTACATGTTCAGGCTATGGGGTCAAACAAACGGCTATATCTCAACAGGTTTAACACCACAGAACCTAAAACTCTACCAAAGTTCATTTGAGACATGGGGGCTCTAAATATAAAATTTAGTTAAAATCCATGATGGTCATGCGGGGAGCCCTAGACCACTTGACATGGAATGACCCCTATACATCTTGCTGGGCTGGCCGGCCCCCACTCTGCCCCGATCCTACTCCCCACCGGCTTTCCTTGTTCTGATACTCAAGACATATGGGAAGAGCCAGAGGAGGAATGGGGCCCGGATGGCTTGATGGGCTGCACTACTCGCATCCCAGAATCGGGCTCTAGGGCTCTTCAAACTGGGAAAGAGACACGAAGGGGAGATATAATAGAGGTTTTATAAATTAATGAATGGAGTGGAACAGGGAAACATAGATGGATTTTTTACACCAACAAAAAGTAGAGAGACTAGGGAATATGCAATGAAGCTTGTCAGACGGCTGCCTGGGTGAGAATCTTCACAGTCTTGTCAAGTGCATATATCTATATGATTTGCAAGGTATTGTGGGCAATGTAGTTCATTCACACCAGACAACAGCTGCTGACAATAATTTAGTTGTGCTCTTGGGTAAAGCCAATAAGATATTTATTTATGGGGTTATTTCTCCCAACACAGATATGCTTGGTAGCACATAAATTAGGTTACTTGCTTTCAGTGTTAACTTGGAAAGACAAAGTTAAAATCAGGAAAACAACAAATGAAAAGCCACAAAGCAAGAAACAAACTGTTCTTTTCAGGTTAACTTCTGATTACTTCCCACATAGATACAGAAGTGATTCTCTCCTAGCTCACAAGCAATTAGGTAAGGCTTAATTGCTAGCAGTCACCAACTGAAACCCCTTAGCTGGCTTGCCTTCCACTGTGTGGGTCAAATCCTGCTTCAGGAGCTTTTCTGAGTAGATTAAAGAACAAATTTGTATTTCTTTGTGATGGTTGCTGTACTTTATAACAGAAAGTTACCAACGGAGTTTAGACAGAGAACAGTCCATATAAATAGGATCCTCATCTGCTATTATTCCCCCTTGTTCAACAAGCATGGGTTCAATATCATGGATTGGCACAGATGAATCTCTCAATGGAGCATTTTCAGGAGAATACTTGTTTCCCTGCTGTCTTTCAAGGTTATAGCTAGGGCATAGATCAGTGTTCATACCTGAGCTTCCATTGCTGCTAGAGTTCCTCTCTATATAGCCTGGCCAGTATGTAGTCCAGTTCTTATGTCCAACCTTCCAATCCAGATCCCTGGACACTGGATCTCTCTTCACATACCTTCTGGCACGGGTCTTAGGGTCCCTTCCACGTGCAGCCGTCTCCCTCACAGGTAGCCTCTGGTGATTCCTAGCTCTGCAGCACCATTCCTCTGGCTTTCCCCAGTCCAATGGTGTATGCTGGCCCTTGGAATACCTCCCAGTATACGTACTGCTTTGGACTCTTCTAGACCTCTCAAAGGCTTTTCTCCTCTTTCTTCCAGAGGGTCTCTTTCCCTCTCTGTCCGTCCGGTTTGGCTTCTGCTTCTGATAATCCTTCAGATAAAACTGAGGATAATTCTCTGGATATCCAAGGTGATCATAAAGATGGTCATCTGTAGAATAAACTATACCTTTATTCTGCCTAGATGAGTGCTCTTCCCTAACACAGCACAGCTGTGCTAAATCAGGCCTTGCCCTTTGAGATGAGTGTTCCATCCTAGCACAGCGCAGCTGTGCTGAATCAAGCCCTGCCCTTTGCAATGAGTGCTTGGGGATTACCTCATAGCCCTTTTGATTGAACACACGTTTTCTCACTTCAGCTCCTCTCATGGCTGTTGGAAACCTGGTGCATTCTGGGACTGGTAGTCTTTTATGGCAAAATTCTGTTTTCTCATTTCTACCAGCACTGACAGGTTGCTTGTTCAGAGACACTTCACCTTTTCTATAGCCCCTTCCTGAGCTATGATAAGCTTCCTTATCACAAGCTACAGTGTAACCCATTTAAGACTAATAAGAGAAAATATTTTTTCACTCAATGTGTAATTAAACTCTGGCATTTATTACGGGAGATGTAGTAAAAGCTGTTAGTGTAGCTGGGTTTAAAAAAGATTAGGATAAGTACCTGGAGGAAAGCTCCATAAATCATTATTAAAGAGGACCAGAAAATCCACTGCTTGTCCCAATACAAGCATTGTGGAATCCTCCGCCCAGTGTGCAGCGGCGGCCAAGAAAGCAAATAGAATGCTAGGTATCATAAGGAAAGGAATGGAAAATTAAAACACAGAATACTATAATGCCTCTGTATCATTCCATGGTACGACCGCACCTTGAATATTGTGTGCAACTCTGGTTGCCATTTTATTTATTTATTTACAGTTCTTATATACCGCGCTATTTGGTATCAGTGCGGTTTACAGATAACAAAGATTTTGCATCAGAACAGAGGATCTTTTGCTTACATTGAAACAGGGATTGCAACTTGGGACTGAAACAAGGGTAACTATATACAAATCAATGGTGGTTGTAAAACTATTTACAGTTTATAATGCACATTAGAATCGTAATGCAAGAGGCTTATAATCTATACTTGCTATGAGTAAGTCTGAGGGCAAGTCTGTTAAGTGTGTCGTTAGGAGTTAAGTTGTTGGAATGTCAGAGGCTGAGTGGGTGAGGTGAGGTGCTGGGAGTGATTGTGTTAAGTTAGGGTGGATGAAGTGAATGCAGAATAAGTGGTGTTTAAGGGCTTTTCTGAATTGTGAGAGGTCAACAATTGCACGTATGTGAGGTGGGAGATTGTTCCAGCACCTAGGGGCATAGAATGTAAAGGCTCTATTACTAGTTGTTTGAGTACATTTAGTGGACTCAGATGGTATAGACAGCGTATTGGCAGCTGTTGACCTTCTTAGCCTGTTTGTAGGGGTAATGGTCAGGAGTGCAGTGAGGGATGAGGGGGCTAGCCTGTTAATTGCTTTAAATGCAAGGAGTAAGATCTTGTAGGTAATCCTGCATTGTAACGGTAGCCAGTGTAAATCCATAAGTATGGGCGTGATGTGCTCTTTTCTGGAAATGCCACAGAGAATTCAGGCTGCTGCATTCATCGCCATCTGGAGTGGATTGAGGGTGCTCTTAGGGAGACCGTGCAGGATGATGTTTGCATAATCGAAATTTGGCATTACAAGTGACTGGAAAATAGTTCTGAAGTCTTCTGGGGCTAGTAGAGGTCTTAGGTGTCTTAGTGTCCATATTTTATTGTAGATGGACTTGGTGGTATTCTTTATATGTTCTTTGAAGTTGAGATGTTGATCTATTGTAACGCCCAGGTATCGTATCTCGGTTTTGCATGGGAGCTCAGCATCTCGTACCTTCAATGATGTGGGAGGAGAGAAGTTCTTATTCTTTGTTAGGAATAGGACCTCGGTCGTCTTAAAGTTTATACGCAGATTCTGGGATAGGAGCCAATCAGTGATTGCATTGAAGCATTCAATAAGTGGGAGGAGGTTCCGGTGCGGTATTTTGATTGGGGTGAATATCAATACATCATCTGCGTAGATCAGACTGGAAATATTAAAGGAGCAGATGATATCACAAATGGGCTGCATATAGATGTTAAAAAGTAGAGCAGATAGGGAGGATCCTTGGGGTACTCCCTGTTGATGGAATGGTTCAGACATTGAGGTTCCTATACGTACATGTTGCCAACTGTTAGCTAGATAAGATTTACACCTCTCTCGCCTTCAGGAAAAGGGAATTCATGGCCTGGCTTGGGAATGGAGTTGCAGGTGGTTAACAGAATCAAATGCAGCAGCTATATCGAGGAAGATGAGCACAAATCCATTTTCAATCTTGTCGATACCTCTGGTTAAAGTATTGATGAGTATGGTGAGCAGGGTCTCTACACCATGAGATTCTCGGAACCCATGCTGACAGGGATCCAGAGGGGCTGATATATCAATGTGTTGCTGTAGTTGCATTTGAACCACCTTCTCGACAAGTTTTGCTAGAAGGGGTATGCTCGAGATCTTGCGATATGAGTCAGTCCTTGTCGGGTCGAGTTTGTTGTTTTTGAGGAGAGGGCGTATGGATGTTTGTTTAAGAGTTGCTGGAAATATTCCTGTTGTGAAGGAGAGCTTCATGATGTATGCCAGAGTTGGGCTGAGCTCGGCACGCATCGTTCTGATCCAGTGAGCTGGACAAGGATCGTTGGGGGCTGTAGTACTGTTAATAGTGGCAATAAGGTCAGCGATGCATTTCTCTGTTGGGGGGCTGAAGTTTAACGGTTGCTGTACATGGGGAGTGTAACAGAGAGTGGGACTTGGATCCATCTTTGTTTTAATGATTTTAGATTGTAGGTACTCGGCATAGGGCTGAGGTTGGATAGATATCGTCTGATTTGAGGTAGGTGTCTTGGTTAAGGATTTAGCAATGTTAAAGAGGTCGCATGGTTTATTTAACGAGCGGAGGAGGAGATCCGTGTGATGTCTCATTTTTTCGTATATTTTCTCCCGGTGTTGCTTTAGGGTGTCTTCATAAGTTATTTTGTCAGATGTAGAGCGAGAGCGACGCCATTTTCTTTCTTGCTTTCTTAGTAGCTGAAGAGATAATCGTAGTTCTGCAGAGAACCAAGGGGCTGGTCTTCTTTTTCTTGGTGGTGTGTTGGGTGCTGATGATTTAGAGGAAGGTAGTTGTGAGCAAGAGATTAGAGTGGAATTCCATCTGTTGATCATATCGTCGAGGTTCTGAGCTGGTTGGCGGAGTGCTGGAAGAGCGTTGTTGGCGAAGTCCTCTCTGTCTAGGGATCTAAAGCGAATTGTAGATCTTGTGGAGGTAGGATTTGTTAGGCTGGTTGAGATTTGATTTTATTGGTATGGGATCTGGAAGGAGATTAGGTTGTGGTCTGACCATGGGACAGGAGTGAATGATAGGTTGCTGTTTACTTCTGACTGGGGGGCAAAGATGAGGTCAAGAGCGTTCCCCTTGAGGTGTGTAGGAGAGTTTACCATTTGTGTATAGTTTAAGACTTTCCTTGATGCTATGGATGACCTAGAGTAGGTAGGTTGTAGAGAAGCAAGGTTAAAATCGCCGATTAACCAATTGAGTTTACGTGGACTTTCAGGGTTGCAGGCCAGGTCTATTATATTGGAGAGATCTTCGGGGGGGGGGGGGGGGGAGGAAGGAGCTCTGTAGATGAGATTTATAGTGATGTGCTTGTTAGCAACAGATAATGTGTCCATGTGCTTGATGCTCATTGTTGATAGTAGCTGGAATTGTAGTTCACTTCGTGCTAGGATGAAGACTCCACCTCCTTTTCGGTTGGTTCTATGACATGCGAGTATCGAATAGCCATGAGGGATGAGTTGATTTATGAGGACAGTGTCAGTGTCTGACAGCCAGGATTCTGTGACCATAAGGATGTCCAAGTTTTGAGTAGTGATAAGATCTGTGATGACTGGCCATTTTTTGCGAACTGAACGTGAATTGATGAGAGCACATTTTAGGTTATTATATAGGAGAGTGGGTTCAGGCTTGGGGCTGTAGGTGGTATTAAGGATATAATTAAAAAGGATATAGCGTTATTAGAAAAGGTACAGAGAAGAGCCACCAAAATGGTAAACGGGATGGAAGGCTACTCCTATGAAGAGAGGCTACAAAGGTTAGGGCTCTTCAACCTGGAAAAGAGATGGCTGAGGGGAGATATGATAGAGGTCTATAAATTAATGAATGGAGTGGAACGGGTAAACGTAGATCGATTGTTTACGCTATCAGAATATAGAAAGACTAGGGGACATGTAATGAAGCTACAGGGTAAACTATTTAAGACAAATAAGAGAAAATATTTTTTCACTCAACGTGTAATCAAACTCTGGAATTTGTTACCGGAGGATGTAGTAAGAGCTGTTAGTGTAGCTGGGTTTAAAAAAGGTTTGGACAAGTTCCTGGAAGAAAGGTCCATAAACCATTATTAAAAAGGGACCCAGGATATCAATGCTTGACCCAAAACAACATTGTGGAACCTGTGTCTTTTGGGGATACTGCTAGGTACTTATGACCTAGATTGGCCACTGTTGGAAACAGGATACTGGATTTGATGGACCTTGGTCTGACCCATTATGGCATATCTTATGTTCTTATGTTCTGTGTCTCTTTTTGGGAAACTGCCAGTTACTTGTGACCTGGATTGGCCACTATTGGAAACAGGATATTGGGCTTGATGGACCTTGGTCTGACCCAGTATGGCATTTCTTTAGATCAGGACTGGGTTATAAAAATAAATAAATAAATTAAATAAATAAAAATCCCAAATTCTGAATATCTCACGGAGCACCATTAAATCCATTATAAGAAAATGAAAAGAATATGGCACCACTACAAACCTGATAAGAGAAGGCCACGCACCAAAACTCACAGACTGGGCAAGGAGAGCATTAATCAGAGATGCCACAAAGACGCCAAGGATAACACTGAAGGAGCTGCAAAGATCCACAGCGGAGATGGAGTATCTGTCCATAGGACCATTTTAAGCCATACGGTCCACAGAGTGGGGCTTTATGGAAGAGTGGCCAGAAAAAGCCATTGCTTAAAGAAAGAAAGAAGAAAACATGTTTGGAGTTTGCACAACAGCATGTGGTGGACCCACCAAACACATAGTAGAAGGTTCTCTGGTCAGATGAGAGGAAAATTTAACTTTTTGGCCATCATGGGAAACGTGTGGTGCAAACCCAACACTTCCCATCACCCTGAGAACACCATTCCCATAGTGAAACATAGTGGTAGCAGCATCATGCTGTGGAGATGCTTTTCATCGCAAAGACAGGAAAACTGGTCAAGGTTGAAGGAATGATGGATGGCACTAAATTCTTGAGGGAAACCTGTTTCAGTCTGCCGGAGATTTGAGACTCTGGCAGACTGAAACAGGATAATGACTAAACATACTGCTAAAGCTACACTGGAGTGATTGATTTAAAGGGAAACATTTAAATGTCTTGGAATGGCCTAGTCAAAGCCCTGACCTCAGTCCAATTGAGAATCTGTGGCATGATTTGAAGATAGCTGTACACCAATGCAACCCATCTAATTTGAAGGAGTTGAAGCAGTTTTATCTTGAGGAATGGGTGAAAATCCCAGTGGCTAGATGTGCTAAGCTAATAGAAACATACCCCAAGAGACTACTGTGGTTTTTTTGTCTTATTTATGTGTGTGACTAAGGATATTTTGCACTTTCAAAGTAATAAGCATGTTGTGTAAATCCATATGGTGCTAACCCTCAAAACTATTTTAATTCCAGTTTGTAATGCGACAAAACAGGACAAACACCGAGAGGATGATTACTTTCACAAGACACTGTACAATGGCTTGGACAAGTAAAATCTTTGTATGGAGAGAGACATCTCTGCTTTTGAGAATCTTGTCTATGTCCTTCATAACTATTCTGCCAAGAGCAAAGCATCGTCTGATTTCTTGACTGCTTGTTTCTTTATTGATAGTTGACAATTTCAACCTACTTGGATTAACAATTTCAATTTCTTCTCAGTGATGATTTTATTGATTTTTGCCAGTTGTCAGGATCTTTGTCTTTATTAAGGCGCAGGCCCATTTTAAGACTGTTTCTTGATCTTGAGAAGCAAATGTTTCAGATCGTCCTCACTTTCAGCCAGTAATGTGTTGTCATCAGCACAGCAAAGGTTGTTGAGTCTTCCACTAATCTTCATACCTCTGTTGTATTCATACAATCTGGCTTCTCTGATTTGTTCTGCATATAAATTTAAACAGGTAGGGGGAAAGTATGCAGCCTTGTCATACACCTTTGCTGATTTTAAACCATTCTGTTTCTCCTTGTTCCGTTAGTTCTCTTGTACAACCTATACATTGATTAAGAAGCAACAGTTCGATGAGGTGTTCTGGTAGGCCTAGAGTTTCTCATGGCTTAAACAGTAATACTCAACCAGCTCCTCCCTCAGAATTTCACCATACATTCAAGTCATAGGCAAGAAAAAAGAGGAGGTGGCGTGCTCATCCTCACCAGGACAGACCTCCATTTTCGAACAGTGCACACCACCAATACAAACTACCTTGAGACCGTCACCATCTCCAACAAACGCTGCATAATCAACCTGCTTTACAGAGCACCTTCAGCTTCCCCAGATGATCTCGCAGCTATCATCGATTTGGCATCCAACACTCATAACCCAGGCCTCCCAAATTGGATCCTAGGCGACTTCAACCTGCCTACATTGCAAGATCATCAAGCAACAGCCTTCTTGGATGCCCTGGAAAATCTTGGTTTCAAGCAACTAGTTAATGATTCTACTCATATTAAGGGAAATATCTTGGACCTTGTATTCGCCCCACAAACCTCTCTTAACCCAGCCCAGGATCCCATAACCTCCATAACTTCTGTTCCTTGGTCAGATCACAAACTGATCATCATTCAGATTCCCTCTTACAAAGCCTACACAAAAACCAACAAAATCCAAAGCAACACCGCAAAACCGCCCTCTCGATCTTTCAAGCCTTACAACAGAGATCTTATCCTTGCTGAAACGCAGCAACTCATCTCTGAATCCACCCAGAACCTTGACAACCTAATTTCTCAGTGGAACAACTGCCTCAGCTCAATTGCCCTACGTACAACATCCAACAGGCCTCCAGGTAAAAGAGTAAGTGCCCCATGGTACTCAGCTGATCTTAAAGCATCACTTAACTACTTACGGAAACTGGAGAAACGCTGGCGCCGATCTCACTCTTTAAATGACCTGTCAGCATACAACGGTCATCTGGCTGCACACCGCAACGCAATCACTAACACAATGAAGCAGTACTACTCTGACACCTTAATGAGATCACTTAATAAACCACATGACCTCTTCGACCTAGTCAAGACTTTATCCAAGGAACCATCCTCTGGACCTCCATTTGAGCTACACCCACAAGATTTTGCAACCTATTTACAATCCAAGATATGTCAGACCAACAAAACCTCTACTATAGCCTCTACCACAGAGCAAAACTGCCAAACAACCCTAACCATGTTTTCTACCCCCTCCAAGAGAGGAATTGAAGACACTATTGCAGCCCTTAACACCAGTACTGCTCAGACTGATCCATGCCCAGCCTTCTGGATCAAGGAGCTTCGCAGTCACTTCAGCTCAGTACTGGCCAAAATAACGAATCTCTCCTTCTCAACTGGCTCCTTCCCTTCAGCCCTTAAACACACCTCTATCAGACCTCTGTTAAAAAACTGCAAGCTTGACCCCCAACAGGTGGAATCCTACAGACCCATATCTAGTATTCCACTACTCGCGAAGATCATTGAAAAGGAGGCCCAAAAGCAACTGCAGGATCACATTGACTCCGCTGCACCATTAGATCCCTGCCAACATGGTTTTAGGGAATTCCATGGAGTGGAAACCCTCCTTACCACCCTCTTCTGCAAAATAATCACTGGCATTGACGACATCCGTCAAGGATTTGCACTCATCTTTCTGGACATCGCTGCAGCTTTCGACTCAGTAAATCATGAGCTTCTACTAGGACGTCTGATTGACAAAGGCATTAATGGAAAAGCGCTTGAATGGTGCAGATCCTACCTGGCCGAAAGATGGCAGCATGTCCGTTCTGGAGGGATAAAGTCTGAACCTTTCCACCAAAGCCAAGGAGTACCTCAAGGATCCTCCCTTTCTGCGCTCCTTTTCAATATTTACATGCAGCCAATTTGTAATATCATCCGGTCTTTCAATGTTGACTGCATGTTATATGCAGACGATGTCCTGCTCTACATTCCCTTCTCTACCGAGCATCTCGACCTCTCCCCACTGACGAGTTGCTTCAACGCAATATCTGACTGGCTCCTGTCTCAAAATCTCAGAATACAACATAAGAAAACTGAAGTACTCTTCATAACAAGGAATCCCAGTTTTTTACCCCCCCAAAATATCTTAAAGTAAAAGAAGCGGAGTTGCAATCTAAATCCTCAATTCGATATTTGGGAGTCACACTAGATCAACGCCTAGACATGAAAGCCCACATAGGAAACATAGTCAGATCGGTTTACTACAAGATACGCTCACTTAGACACCTACGTTCCATGCTTGATCCAACTGATTTCCGGACAATCTTCCAGGCGTTGGTTATACCACATTTCGACTATGCCAACGTCATATTACAAGGTCTTCCCCAATCTACATTAAACCCACTTCAGCTAGCCATGAACGCGGCAGCAAGAGTCATCCATGGAGCCTCCAGGTACGACCACATTACGCCCCTGCTGATACAGTTGCATTGGCTTCCTATTCAAGCTAGAATAGTCTTCAAGACCTTGATAATTACTTTTAAAGCTGTCAATAATCTCACATCGGCATCCTTATCCTCGCTTATCCATAGCACATCTCCAAATAGAGCAAGGAGATCCATGGCTATAAACTCCCTCAACATCCCGAGGGAACTTACTACTTGCACTAAATCGACAGCCAACAGAGCATTCAGTCTCAGTGCCCCAATATGCTGGAATGCACTACCCCCTGATATCCGGGCTATTAAGAGCCTGACACAGTTTAGGAAAGCCCTCAAAGGCCACCTTTTCAACAAATACCTTATAGAACCCAATGGCGTCACCTAGAGCCCAATAACACCCACTGATACCAGCCCCAGATAAATCTAGGGTATATCAACAACTCACCAAGTGTGATATTCATTCCTATAGTGGCTGGTTTCCCTATGTATCTTCTGTGTATATGATCCCATGTAGTATGTTTTGTAGATAGTTACCCCGGTTATCCAAGTTATTTATACCCTGTTACCTGTAAACTCATACGTGTTAAATGTACTGAGCATTTTGTTCCATGTGAACCGCGCTGATGCTGAATAGTGCGGTATATAAGAGACTGTAAAACAAAACAAACAAAAAAGCCTTTCTGTAGACAATAGACACATATAGATATCCTTTGGTATTCTTTTCTCTTTTTCAAGGCTTCATCTCACATCTGCGATGGTTTTTCTTGTTCCTCTCCCTTTCTGAACCCCGCTTGCACTTCAGGATGTTCTCATTCCAGATATGGCTGTAGTCTCTGCTGAATGATCTTGAGTAGAATCTTGCTGGCATGTGGGATGAGAGCGATTGTGAGAAAGGTTTGAGTCATTCGGATCACCTTTCTTCAGTATTGGCGTAAACACGTATATTTTTTAAGTCGGTTGCCCATGATGTTATCTTCCCAATTTTCTGGCAAAGCTTTGTAAGTATGGTAACAGCTGTATCCGGTTGCTGTAATACTTCAATGGGAATGCCATCAATACCTGGTGCTTTGTTCTTTAAGGCTTTCAATGCTGCTTTGATTTCTTTCATCACCAATGGCTCCTGATTGTAAAGTACAGTTTGAAATGGCTGTTGGTCCACTTGATCTTATGGTATACTGATTCTATATATTCTTTCCACCTTTTCTTGATTTTTCTCAGCATCATTCAACATGGATCCTTGAACATCTTGAAGCATTCCAATTTGAGGCTGGAATTTTTTCTTTAACTCTCGTAGTTTTAGGAAAGCTGCTGATGTTCTTCCTTTTAATAGTTTCTGATTCTATTTCCTTGCAATGCGTCACTGTAGTACTTCTTCTTGTCTTGCTGCACTTTGGAAGTCTGAGTTCTGTATTGCCTTTCTTTCCCCTCTGACTTTAGCTTCTCTGCGTTTCTTCAGTCATCCATTTTGGCTGTTTTTTGCTTTTCGACGGCCAACACAGAGAAATGATGTAAAATAACCTTTATTAACAGACCCAACTCAAACAGTTTCGGCCGGAGGCCTTCTTCAGGGGTCTAAAAACAGACAAACACAAACATCAATATTAAAAATATTAAAAATAAAAATGAAGGAACAAAACAGGACATACTCATTTTGTATAATAAAAGTTGGAATACATTACCATAAACAAGCAAACAAACAACCAGAACAAGGTGGACTACGCCACTCTTCCCAATCTATAAGGGGATAAGTCAAATATGCATTTATCATTGATTAGTACAAAAATAAACAAAGAGAGCAAATTACAATACATCACATCAAAACAAATCATTGAGAAATGAAAACTGCATATCAAACTAAACATACATAGGAAATATAAATGTATCCACATAATTAAAAAAAATATATATATATATGTATATATCGTATACCATAAAATAGACATATAGGCAAAACATAAAAGGAAAAAAAAAAGGGGGGTGAAAAAAGGTGGGGGGGATGGCAACTCAAAAATGAGTAAATAATATATTGTGTAATCCATAATATGGAATTAATATATAATCCATAGTGCATTAAGAAATGTATATAAAAAAGGGGGGTATAAATAAAAATAAAAATAAATTTAAAAATAAATATGAAAATAATAATAGTAATAAAAATAATAGTGGTAATAGAAATGAAAGTAAAAATAAAAATATGATATTAGTGGTGAGAATATATGTGAAGAAATAGTTCATGTGCACAAACAGAGCGGTGAAGTGAATGAAAGTAAAACCAAATAGAAAACAAAAAACAAAAAATAATTCTTGTGAGTAATGATAAGACATGAATATTGGAAGAATGCAAAATTTTCTGGCTAAAATGCTTAAGAGAAAGATTTAAAAAAGGTACTACATGAGCATTGAAAATTGGAGGAAAAGTGGAATCATAATAGTGATGTCGTAAACATTACTATAGAAACCATAACTATCCTAATAAATTAAACGACATACGTAAAAGCAGACAGCCATATTAAAAAGTAAAAATTCAGGAGAAAACATCTAGCGTTAATGTTATCGCCCTGAAAACATGTAAAAACCAGGACTAAAAGGTAGCATAGGCACATATGTGTGAACTATACGGTGACCATAGGGCACATACAGGCTGGTCGGCATGGCGGGAAAAAAGGGGGAAAACTGGATCTCATTAAACAAACGTCGTAGATAGCTGTTTCAAGGGGAAAAAAACAACTTTTAATATCTGCTTCAAAGGAAAACCTCTACAGAAAAACCTTAAATATCTACTTAAAAGGGGCTAATTTCAAAATATTCTAAACCAATGAATAAACAGCGGTACCTTCCTTTATTTATAATTTATATGTTTTATATTATGTTAATCTCATTTTTAATATCATGTTTTCTCATGTTTTAGTGCCTCATTAAATTTACAATCTATATGTTTTATACTATGTTAACCTTAATTTTATCTGTACCATTGCCTGTGCGCATATGATTTAATCAATTGTTTCCTTTCGCATCCCTATTATTCACATTATATTTTAATATACATATATTTGATTTTTATTTTTGATATTTCTATACTTTTAATTTTTAATTTTTATTTTTATTTATTTTATATTTTATGATTTATATTTTATTATATTTATTTTATTTTTCATATTTTTTAATTTTTAATATATCTTTATTTGTATATTTTATATTTTATTTTTTATTTTTTACTCCCATTTTTTCTTTTTTTCTTTTTATAATTAAGGATTTTTTAATTAATTAATTTTTTAATAAAATTTTTTTATACTTTTTCCCATATACAAAATATATATTTATTATATATATTTTTAACCTAAATCATTTATTTTCTTCTTTGGAAGCCATTCCCCTTCATTTAATGTGAGGGCTATTGTTTTTTATGCGCATACACATTCTCATGGCACCCTCAGGACTAATATGTTCCTTCTTTTCTTGCCACCGTTTTTTCATAGTACTTGTGCAATTCTTAGGGTCGGTAGCACGACTCTTTCTCCGCTACTGCTCCTCACTAATTAGTTATGTATATGATGATGCTATTATGCTCTTTATCCATTTTCTTTTTCTTTTTCTTTTTTATTTTCATTTTTCAATTTTTATGGTAGCCTTAAGGTTATTTCCCTTATTCATTTATTTATTTATTTATTTTATTTATTTATTTATTTATTAGTTTCTTCTATACCGCCCCTTCCAGAGATCAAGGGCGGTTTACATTGAACAGTTAACAAATTTTGTATACTTCTGTATACTTTACATGGAACATGGTAATAACTATATGGAACATATTTTAACTATATACAGGTAATAATACATAAAACATAACAGAACTAAATTACAAAAGGTTATTTACAAGAGCAGTAAAAACAACAGATTGGGTAAGACTTTTGCGTGTTGGGTAAAGTGTGTAAGTAATGTAGTGTAAGGTTTTCTTGTGTTAGTCGTTTGTCCTATCTTGGGTGCTGTGGATGTGTTTTTGTGATTGTTGGGGAGAGGTTCTCTGTTGATAGGGGATTTCAAAATGGTTTGTGAAAAGGTAGGTTTTAAGTTCTTTTTTGAATTATTCATCGCTTTTAGCTCACCCTTACTTGCCCTATGCCTCTCACAGCATGTTTCTAAATTTTTAATTTTGCTTTTCTTGGTTACACATCTTATTTCCCGATGTATTTGTATCTCTGCTTTTTTCTTGGTCATATCTATCATATTTGTTATGGTATTATTTTTATGGCGTTTAATTGTACTCTGAACCCTGACTGATTAAATGTCAATCATGATGACGCGCACATGGGAGGGTCCTTCTTTGCGTTTATCTCTATGCACTGCACTTGCGTGGCGTTTTCCCGCTCAGCGACTCCACTGGTATGTTTTGGTGTTTTTACTTTATATACATTTATGGCTCAAATATATTGTTTTAATAATATTTTTTTTGGGATATACATTTGAGCAGGTAGGATTTGCCCTACCCTTCATATGCGTTCTCTTTTCCCCTTTTTTCTTTTCTTTTTCCTATTTTTAGCTTGGTTTCTTCTGTAGCAAGTTGCCGTCAGAGCTGATCTATCCCTTTTTACAGCTGTTCTTTTAAATTTCTTGTTTTTCCCCCCTTCCCTTCGTATGGCGTTTTATTCTTCATGGATCAAGTTCTTCGTTCACCGCTGTTTATTCATTGGTTTAGAATATTTTGAAATTAGCCCCTTTTAAGTAGATATTTAAGGTTTTTCTGTAGAGGTTTTACTTTGAAGCAGATATTAAAAGTTGTTTTTTTTTTTTTCCCCTTGAAACAGCTATCTACGACGTTTGTTTAATGAGATCCAATTTTCCCCCTTTTTTCCCGCCATGCCGACCAGCCTGTATGTGCCCTATGGTCACCGTATAGTTCACACATATGTGCCTATGCTACCTTTTAGTCCTGGTTTTTACATGTTTTCAGGGCGATAACATTAACGCTAGATGTTTTCTCCTGAATTTTTACTTTTTAATATGGCTGTCTGCTTTTACGTATGTTGTTTAATTTATTAGGATAGTTATGGTTTCTATAGTAATGTTTACGACATCACTATTATGATTCCACTTTTCCTCCAATTTTCAATGCTCATGTAGTACCTTTTTTTAATCTTTCTCTTAAGCATTTTAGCCAGAAAATTTTGCATTCTTCCAACATTCATGTCTTATTACTCACAAGAATTATTTTTTGTTTTTTGTTTTCTATTTGGTTTTACTTTCATTCACTTCACCGCTCTGTTTGTGCACATGAACTATTTCTTCACATATATTCTCACCACTAATATCATATTTTTATTTTTACTTTCATTTCTATTACCACTATTATTTTTATTACTATTATTATTTTCATATTTATTTTTAAATTTATTTTTATTTTTATTTATACCCCCCTTTTTTATATACATTTCTTAATGCACTATGGATTATATATTAATTCCATATTATGGATTACACATTATATTATTTACTCATTTTTGAGTTGCCATCCCCCCCCTTTTTTCACTCCCCTTTTTTTTTCCTTTTATGTTTTGCCTATATGTCTATTTTATGGTATACGATATATACATATATATATATTTTTTTTTTTAATTATGTGGATACATTTATATTTCCTATGTATGTTTAGTTTGATATGCAGTTTTCATTTCTCAATGATTTGTTTTGATGTGATGTATTGTAATTTGCTCTCTTTGTTTATTTTTGTACTAATCAATGATAAATGCATATTTGACTTATCCCCTTATAGATTGGGAAGAGTGGCGTAGTCCACCTTGTTCTGGTTGGTTGTTTGCTTGTTTATGGTAATGTATTCCAACTTTTATTATACAAAATGAGTATGTCCTCTTTTGTTCCTTCACTTCTATTTTTAATATTTTTAATATTTATGTTTGTGTTTGTCTGTTTTTAGACCCCTGAAGAAGGCCTCCGGCCGAAACTGTTTGAGTTGGGTCTGTTAATAAAGGTTATTTTACATCATTTCTCTGTGTTGGCCGTGGTCATTAGCTTCCGCTCTGATCCATTGGTACTCCTGCGGAAGATCCTCTTCTCTTGCCTCCCCCTTTGTTTTTTGCTTTTCACCTTTTGTAGAGACTTCTCACTTTCTTCCAACAAAACCTTTTGATATCACCCCATAACTCTTCTGAAGCGCTGTAATTTCATCTAAAGCAGGAAATCGATTTTGCAGGTAGTCATTAAATTCCAGTGGTATAGTCTCAAGCTCATATTCCTTATCGTCCCTCCAGTCCAATCCCGCACCTCTGGGTAGTGTACCTTTTCCAGGAGCTTGGAGGCTACACTACTCATAGGTGCGGGCCTGAACTGGAGTTCCTCAAGGAACAACAATTAGCAGGTAAGTCTAATTTCACCTTTTGCTGCATTCATGGGTGACTTGCCCTTTTTCAACTTTAGCTTAAGTTTGCAAACTAGTAGTTTGTGATCTGTACCACAGTCGGCTCCAGGTTTTGTCTTTGATATTATAGAGCTTTTCTATCATTGACTTCCAAAGATGTAGTCAGTTAGATTTTTGTACAATCCATTGGGTGTAGTCCAAGTGTACAGCCGCTTGTGTTGCTGGAAGAAGATGTTTGCGATGAATAGATCATTGGTCTTGCAAAATTCTATCAGTCTTTCTTCAGCCTCATTTCTGTTGTCAAGTCCATATTTTCCAACCATTTTCCTTATTCTTTGTTGTCAACTTTTGCATTCCAGTCACATAAGAAATGCCATACCGGGTCAGACCAAGGTCCATCAAGCCCTGTATCCTGTTTCCAACAGTGGCCAATACAGGTCACAAGTACCTGGCAGGTACCCAAAGTCCACAGCTTCCACACTGCTTGTTCTGAGGTAAGCAGTGTATTTCCCGGGTCCTCTTCAATAATGGTTTATGGACCTTTCCTCCAGGAACTTGTCCAAACCTCAGAAAACACCCACAAAGAGGAACGGAAGCGGTGGACATCTTGAACAATTTTCAGAAGACTGTTCGTGAGAAACTAGCTCAACTTAAAGTAGACAAAGCGATGGGACCGGATGGGATACACCCTAGAATACTGAGGGAACTTGGGGACGTTCTAGCAGCTCCACTGACTGAACTTTTCAATGCCTCGTTGGAGTTGGGAGTGGTGCCAAAGGACTGGAGAGAAGCTCATGTGGTGCCTTTACACAAAAGCGGAAGTAAAGATGTGGTTGAAAACTACAGGCTGGTTAGTTTAACTTCGGTGGTGAGTAAATTATTAGAAACGCTGCTGAAAGAGAAAATAGTGAGGTTTCTGGAGTCCAGTGGATTACAGGATCCGAGGCAGCATGGATTCACCATAGGCAGGTCTTGTCAGACAAATCCGATTAATTTCTTTGACTGGGTGACCAGGAAGTTGGACCGAGGGAGAGCCCTAGATGTGGTGTATTTAGATTTTAGTAAAGCCTTTGACCCTGTTCCTCACAGGCGACTTATAAACAAATTGAGCAACCTAGGGATGGACCCTAAAGTTACTGCTTGGGTTAGAAATTGGTTGGGTGGGAGGCGACAGAGTACAGGTAAATGGAGCTCACTTTGAGGAGAAGGATGTTACCAGTGGTGTGCCCCAGGGATCTGTCCTTGCTCCGATTCTTTTTAACATCTTTGTTAGTGATATAGCGAAAGGGCTTTCAGGTAAGGTTTGCCTCTTTGCGGATGATACCAAAATCTGCAATAGAGTAGACACCTAGGAAGGGGTAGATAACATGAGGAGGGATCTAGCTAAGCTTGAAGAATGGTCTAGTATTTGGCAGCTGGGATTTAATGTTAAAAAATGTAAGGTCATGCATTTGGGCTGCAGCAATCCAAGGGAGCAATATAGTATAGGGGGTGAAGTACTTTTGTCCACTAAAAAAGAGCGTGACCTAGGCGTGGTTGTGTCTGATGACCTTAAAGTAGCTAAACAGGTAGAAAAGGCGACGGCAAAAGCTAGACGGATGCTTGGGTGCATACGGAGAGGAATGGCTAGTAGAAAAAAGGAGGTGATAATGCCTCTGTATAAGTCTTTGGTGCGACCTCATTTGGAGTATAGTGTGCAATTCTGGAGACCGCACCTTCAAAAGGATGTGAACAGGATGGAATCGGTGCAGAGGGTGGCTACTAAAATGATTAGTGGTCTTCATTATAAAGCTTGTGAGGACAGACTTAAGGATGTTAATATGTACACCTTAGAGGAAAGGCAGGATAGAGGTGATATGACTGAGATGTTCAAATACCTCCGTGGCATAAATGTTCAGGGAGAGAGCCTCTTTCAATTGAAAGCAAGTTCTGCTACGAGAGGACATGGGATGAGGGTGAAGGGGGATAGATTCAGAAGTGAGATGCGGAAATATTTCTTTATGGAAAGAGTAGTGGATCTGTGGAATAGTCTCCCAGTGGAGGTGGTAGAGATGAGGACAGTAATTGAATTCAAAAAAGCATGGGACAAACACAGAGGATGTCTAAAGGTAAAAAGGGGACTGTTATAGTTGTTGATATGAAAGGACAGACTAGATAGGCCATGTGGTCTTTTTCTGTTGTCATATTTCTATGTTCTTTGCCTCCTTTACATTAAGGTGCAGTCCCATTTTAAGACTGTTCCTTGATTGTGAGAAGCAAATGTTTCAGATCCATCTTCACTTTCAGTCAGTAATGTGGTAACATCAGCATAGCGAAGGGTGTTGATGAATCTTCCATCAATCTTCACACCTCTGTCTTCATACAATCCTGCTTCTCTGATGATTTGTTCTGCATATAAATTAAACAGGGGGAAAGTATGCAGCCTTGTCGTACACCTTTGCTTATTTTATACCATTCTGTTTCTCCTTGTTCCGTTTGAACTGCTTCTTGATCAATGTGCAGATTGTGCAAGAGAACGATCAGGTGTTCTGGTATACCCATGCTTCTTAATGTGGCCCAGAGTTTCTCATGGTTTACACTGTCAAAAGCCTTGCTGTAGTCTATAAAGCACAAATAGATATCCTTTTTGTTTTATTTAGTTTTTTCAAGGATCCATTTCACATCTGCAATGATGTCTTGTTCCTCGCCCTTTCCTGAACCCTGCTTGCACTTCAGGTAGTTTTTGTTCTAGGTATGGTTGTAGTCTCTGTTGAATAATCTTCAGTAGAATCTTGTGGGCATGTGGGATCAGAGCGATTATGCGATAATTTCCACAGTCAGTTGGATCACCTTTCTTTAGTAATGGTATAAACACAGATCTTTTCCAGTCAGTTGGCCATGATGTCTTCCATATTTCTTGGCAGAGCTGCATCAGATTGCTGTAATACTTCTATGGGAATGCCATCAATGCCTGGTGCTTTGTTCTTTGATAATTCTTTCAATGCTAATTCAACTTCTTCTTTCATCACCAATGGTTCCGGATCATAATGTAAAGGTTGAAATGGCTGTTGGTCCACTTGATCTTTATCATATAAAAATTCTGTATATTCTTTCCACCTTTTCTTGATCTTCTCAGCATCATTCAACATAGAACCTTGAGCATCTTTTAACATTCCAATTTGAGGCTGGAATTTTTTCTTTAACTCTCATAGATTTAGGAACGATGATTTTGTTTTTCCTCTAATAGTTTGTTTCCTTGCGTGTGTCGTTATAGTACTTTTCCTTGTCCTGTCTTGCTGCACATTGGAAATCTCGGAGTTCTGCAATTCTTTCTTTCTCCTCTGGCTTTAGCTTCTCTGCATTTCTGGGCAATTTTCAGAGTTTCTTCAGTCATCCATGTTGGCCAATTTTGCTTTTTCACCTTTTGTAGAGACTTCTCGCTTTCTTCCAACACAATTTAATGTCATTCCATAACTCTTCTGGAGCTCTGTCATTTGTATCTAAAGCAGCAAATAAATTTTGCAGGCGATCTTTAAATTCTAGTGGTATATTCTCAGGGTCATATTTTGCTACATTCATGAGTGACTTGCTCTTTTTTAACTTTAGCTTGAGTTTGCATACTAGTAGTTGGTGGTCTGTACCACAGTTGGCTCCAGGTTTTGTCTTTGTTGATGTTATATAGCTTTTCCATCATTGACGTCCACAGATGTAGTCAATTTGATTTTTGTATAATCCATTGGGAGAAGTCCATGTGTACAGTCGCCGTTTGTGTTGCTGGAAGAAAGTATTTGAGATGAATAGATCGTTGGTCTGGCAGAATTCTATCAGTCTTTCTCCAACTTCATTTCTGTTGCCAAGTCCATATTTTCCAATCACTTTGCGTTCTTTGTTGCCAGCTTTTGCGTTCGTCACCCATGACTATCCGGATATCCTGTTTGCATGTTCCTTCAATTTAAGCTTGTACTTGTTCATAGAACTCATCAATTTCATCCTCTTCTGCAGCTGTGGTTGGGGCATGTACTTGAATTATAGTTGTGTTGATAGGCATTCCTTGTAGACGAATAGAGATTAAGCGTTCACGGACTGCATTGTATTTCATTACAGTTCTTGCAAGTTTCTTCTTTATTATAAATGCAACACCATTTCTTCTTTGTCTTTCATTTCCAGTATAGCAGACCATGTGATCAGCTGATGCAAAGTGCCTGATGATAGTACATTTCAATTCGCTGACACCGAATAGATCAAGTTGTACACGTTCCATTTCATTCTTGACCACCTCCAACTTCCCTTGGTTCGTGCTTCGTACGTTTCATGTCCCAATATCTAAGACATCTTTACAGCTTCTGACTCACATTTCATGCGCAGCTACATCAGCAGTCGGACGTCCTGAGGCTTTCACCTAACCACATAATAAATGCTGGTTTTACTCTGAAAAATCTTCAGCTTGTCCCAAGTAGCCAGTTGCATGCCTTCCGACCTGGGGGTCTCATCTTCTGGCACTGTAGTGCAATTTGTTTTGTTGTGACTATCCATTGGGTTTTCATGGCATGATGCAGAAGTAGATTGCCAAGTCTGTCTTCCGTGCAGGTAATGCTAGTGTGGTTGCTGTTGTCACAGAAATGTGATCGTCCACCACCAGCACTATCCCATTTTGCTGTTGCTCAGATGGGTGGTTTGTCTTAGCCTGGCACCTCAGCTGAGACCTGTCCATCTTGGGAGACCCTGTCAGTAGTTAAACTACCGATATCTTAGCCCTCAGCATCACTGATGCACACAAGCCCTCACAGCATGGCAAGCCGCAGACCAAGTGAGGATGTAAACGTTTTGCTGGCTTCCCTAATTTCTGTTAGCATTTCATCATCTGTCTGATCATTTTGGCCAGGCAGACAGAAGTACACCCCCACTGCCATTCCCTTCCACTTTTTGCAGGGAATTTCTATCCATACAGATTCTATAGTGTATGTTTTTGTTTTCTGTAAAACCTGTATCCTATGGAATGCAATGCCCTCTTTAACATACAGCACCACCCCTCCACCTCTATGATCTACTCCATCATTGTGATATAGTTTGTAGCCTGGTATCACAGTGCCTCATTGGTTGTCTTCCTTTCACCAGGTCTCTGAGATGTCAATTTCTATCTAATCTTTCATTTGGTGCTATATATTCTTACTCTTTTGTCATATTTTTTTTAGACTTCTAGAATTTGTATACAGGCATTTCAATTTTTTTTGTTCATATCAAGTCTGGCTATTGGATGACGGGGGCAATTTGGAATCTTTCCACACTCTGATTTTCAATTAAAGGCACCTGGTTTACTTGTACCTATTATTGGGACCTCTCTATCAGAATGCCCTAGTATCCTGCAAAGATACATCATTCCGAACCATGCACTCTTGGGTGACTGTCTACTTCCCCCATTATCCTAGATTAAAAGCTACTCTATCTCCTTTTTAAAGGTTAATGCTAGCAGCCTGGTTCCACCTCAGTTGAGGTGGAGCTCATCCTTTTGGTATGTTGCCCAGTTCCTAACAAATCCAAAAACCCTCTTCTTTTCATCATCATCTCATCCACACATTGAGACTCCGGAGCTCTGCTTGCCTGTTGGGTCCTGCGTGTGGAACAGGAAGCATCTATGAGAATGCTACCCTGTAAATTCTGGATTTCAACTTTACTTCTAAAAGCCTAAATTTAGCTTCCAGAATCTACCTCCCCCACATTTTCCTATGTCATTGGTACCAACATGTGTCAAGACATCAGGCTCCTCCCCAGCATTATCTAAAATCTTATCTGGGTGGTGTGTGAGGTCTGCTACCTTTGCACCAGGCAGGCAGGTAAACGGGCAATCTTCGTGACCATCAGCCACCTATCTATTTACATGCCTAAGAATCGCCAACTATAATGGCCGTCTTAACCCTTCCCTCATGGGCACATGGCCCTGGAGACGATACCCTTTGGCACAGAGGTATTACATCACTTGGCATACAGGTCGTAGCTACAGGATCACTTCTCTTACACCAAGGTAATGTTCTCCTTTCATGTGACCTCTTTCTTCAGTGGCATCAGAAAGGCTGCCAGACTAGCGGTGGGACATCTCTACTACATCCTTATAGATCTCACCTGTATACCTCTCTGCTTATAGAATGTTTTAATGTGGTCAATTTTTAAATATAGTGCTGCTTTTTCATACCAAGGTGAAAGGTAACTTTTTTAAATTTTATGTCTAAGAAATTGCAATTTTTCTGTGTTTTTTGTTTTGAAGGTCTGCAGAGATGATTGACACAAACATACAGAGCCTTTTACATTTTGTTTTTTGGCTTGTAACTGTATCGGATCTTAAGGAGCAAAAGCCATCATGCCTGAGAAAACTTTCTGGATCCCATATGAGATAATCTGGTGCTTCAGTCATCTTGTTTTTAATTATTTTGTATAGTACATACCTGATGACAGCACTGTACAGACACCGTGGTGGTGTTAAGTGAGGTCGAGTCATTGTCAACTCATGGTGGCTCTGTGGATAGTTGTCCTAAATTATGTTGGATTATCTGGCAGCTAACTTTTAGATAGTAATGTTTATTTTTGAACATTTTTATACTGCATTTTCCAGTAGATCAAATGCGGTTTACAATGAACAAATTTTTGAATAGCACATTAAATAGTACATATTCAAATTACATGGAACAATAAGAACTATGTACATTTGTACACATTTGCAGTCAACTAAAAATAACATAAGAACTATTTGCATGTTAGGGTGTGAGACAGTTTTCGGGTCATTCTTTATGAAGGGGACTGCTGTTATTGAATCGATCCATCGCATTGCCAGGCTCTTTTGCATTGACCTTTAACCTTGCCAAGCATGATGTCTTTCTCTAATGATCTGTCTCATAATAGGCCCTACTCCTTGGAAAGTACAATCCAGTTAAGATCAAGACATGAGACGCAACAAAAAAAAAATGCATCACAGGAATATCCTATATACAGGACGTGTTGTGAGTTAGGACACCAAAGGTGTGACTGAGAATTAAGTGCAGCGCTTTGCAAACGTCTTCACACCTTTTGTATGTTTTTCACATTCTTTCTAAAATAAAATATTATTCAAAAAGCGTTAAAACTAGGAGTGTACATCAGTGAAACAAATATCCTCAGCACTTGCAGTTATAAACATATTCAAAAATTAATATGCAGTTGAGGCTTTTTGGTTTCTTAAGGCTTCACACCACCTGTCGTAACAAATCCAAATTGGCTCCATTTACAAAAATTGCCTTAAGAAGGCTCATAATATTTATATAACAGTATTTGATATACCACTTTTCTGAAATCAAAACGGTTTACAACGTAAAATAAATTTAAATTGAACACAGCTGAGTTCTGTCATAGTAGCTGAGTGGATTTGCTGGATATTTGTATGAAGTGAATTTGAAACAAAAATCTCAACCTGACAAACATGGAAGCTGCCAAAAGAACACTGGGGAAAGGCTAGAAGTACTTCAGGATAGGAAGTACTTCAGGATAAAGTAATTTAAGATGGCAGTAATGGTAGATTTTTTTTCTTACAGCCTTTCCCGAATCTCTAAGGAGTCTGCAGATTGGGTATTTACCTGCTGGGAAACTACACCGTTAAAACTTTCAGAGAGCGGGGGGAATCAAAGATGTGTGCCATTGCTTGATGTGCTAAGAAAATCCAAATGCAATCAATAACCCTCACTCCTATTCAAATAACATCCAAAAATCAAGAGTGAACTTATAATAGTAACTAAATCATAAAGTAATTTTTTTGTCGGACGTTTTTGCCATGGGAGGAAATCCTCTCTTAAAGCGTAACTTCCCTTTTATTCAAACTTTGGTTAAAATTCACCAATAAATAATCGTGAAATATGCACACTTAACAGTGCTATATCACAATAACAAAATAAGTGAAATACTCATCACATTGATGTAGACATGGAAAAAAGCTGGTTGCCTTTCAGTTGAAAAAATCCGCCGTTATTGCAGTTAAACCAACGAACACAGCACTGCGTTTAGGACCCAGTCATTTCAATCCGATCCTGTTTCAATGCTTAAAAGTACTGCAAATCAACAAGCAGCTTTTGAGTTTAAATACCTTTACAACATATATAAAGTGGTCATGACGTTAGACTGAATCATCAATGGCGTTTTTGAGAGCGTGCTGTAGCTCCGTAAAAAATTGAATTGCTTGTTGATTTGCAGTACTTTTAAGCGTTGAAACAGGATTGGATTGAAATGACCTGGTCCTAAACGCAGTGCTGTGTTCGTTGGTTTAACTGCAATAACGACAAATTTCTTTGACTGGAAAGCTGCCAGTTTTTTCCTGCTGGTTTAATTGTGATAGCGGCGGATTTTTTCAACTGAAAAGCAACCAGCTTTTTTCCATCTTTTCCAGTCTTTGATCTAGTGTGACACCCAAGTAGCGGATTGAGGGTTTAGTTTGCAGTTCAATCTCTCCGATTTTTAGGCAGGCTGGAGGGGAAAAATTGGGGTTTTTCTGGATATGAACAGCACTTCCGTCTTTCTGTATTGTATTCGGAGATTCTGGTTTAGAAGCCATTTTTCTACTGTGCTAAAACAGTTAGTGGTGTGAGATTAATCTGGTCGATCTGGAATGGCATGTAAATGAGAACGTCATCAGCATAAATCATGCATTCGACATTGAATGATTGAATGAGGTCACAAATTGGCTGCATATAGATGTTGAACATTAAGGCTGAAAGGGCGGAACCTTTTGGCACGCCTTGTTTCTGGTGAAACAGTTCGGAGGTGGAGGACTCTGTCTGCACATGTTGCCATCTATCGGATAGGTATGACTTACACCAGGTTAGTGCTAGGTCGCAGATGCCCTTCTCTTTGAGTCGCCTCAGGAGGGTTTCGTGGCATACTGAGTCAAATGCTGCAGCTATATCCAGGAATATAAGGGCAACCCTATGATGGATGTTATCTATTGCGTTGAGTATATTGTTAAGAGGGTGGTAAGTAGCATCGCGACACCATGGGATTCTCTGAATCTGTGTTGACAGTGGTCTAGCGGTGAAGTATTGTTGATGTGTTGTTGAATCTGGTATAGGACTTCTTTTTCGATTATCTTTGCCAGCAGTGGAATGCTGGCAATTGGTCTATACGATTCCACTTTCTGGGGGTCTAGCTTGCTGTTCTTTAGCAGAGGTCTGATGGATGTGTGCTTGAGATGCAGGGGGAAAGAGCCTGACGTGAAAGATGTGTCAGAGTCTAGCTATGAAAAGGCTAAATTCTGACTCTAGTTCCTTTATCCAGAAGGCAGGACAGGGGTCGGTCTGAGTGGTAGTGGTGTTGATTGTGGAGATGTCAATGATTTGCTCATTGGATGGGGTGGTGAATATTGCTAATGTTGATGTGTTTGATGGTTCCATGGTGAAAGAGGGCAGGTCAGTCTTGTCTGGCATAATTTTGATTGAAGGAAGTCAGCATAGTCTTGGGCGTGTATCTCAGGTTTTTGCTCAGGACCTGGTTCTTTCGTTAGGTTCCTGACGAGGTTAAATAGGTCATGTGGTTTTCGTAGAGAACGCATTAGGGTGTCTGTGTGTGTTTGTCTAATTTTCTCAGTTATTGCCTTGCGGTGTATTGACAGCTGGATGTTATAGGCTACCTGATTTTCTGTGGATCGTGATCGCCTCCATCGTCTTTCGAGTTTTCTGGTTAAAGTCTTAGCTGCAAGGTTAAATAGATCCCTGCTTGGATTGATTAGAGAGGAACAAGTGGGATTCATGCAGGGTCGCCAGGCAGGGGATAATATTAAGAAAGTGGTCTGGTCGATTGTTGTGGTTGCAGTGTTAAAATCCCAGTAGTGCTCTTTTCTATAGATTCCAAAAAGGCTTTTGATAAAGTGGAATGGGGGTTCATGCATGATGTTCTAGCGGTGATGGGTTTTGGACCCAACTATATAAAATGGATTAAGGCTCTGTATAGAAGACTTAGGGCACGAGTGCAGATCATTAAAGGATACTCCCAAGAGTTCAGTTTTGGCCAGGGGGACAAGGCAAGGGTGCAGTCTTTCTCTGTCTGTTTGTGTTAATGCTGGAGCCATTTGCAGCTAGGATCAGAGCCAGTGGGAGGCTAATAGGGATCACCTTGGGCGGGGAGGAGTATAAATTTGCAGTGTTCACTGATATTTTGTTCATTGTGGGAGAGCCTAGGAGGTCCCCAGTGGGTATAGTGGATGAATTAGAAAAGTATGGGGCTCTGTCCTGTTTCAAGGTGAGCATGACTAAAACTGAACTTCTGAATGTCTGTCTCTTGGTAGACCAGCTGGAGGGCATTAAGTGGGATTTCTCCTTTAGAGAGGACAGGAGAGGAGGTGAGATATCTGGGGGTCCAGTTAAGTAAGGATTTGGGGCAACTATTTCAAATAATTTGCCCTGATTAGAAGAGCGGTGAAGGACCTTGAGAAGTGGGATGGGAAAGGAACATTTATTGATGGGACGGATGGTGATATTGAAATTGACTGTTCTCCCATGCTTTCTGTATTTATGGAATTCCTGGTGGCGTTCCCTGGGGTGGACCTTAAAAAGTTGAATAGGAAACTATTTGCTTTCATCTGGGAGCATAGACCCCTCGACTAGCAAAGCATATACTTACCTTGCTAAAGACTGAGGAGGGGGTAGGTATTGGGAGTATTGGATATTCTGAGGTTTCCTTGTCTCCCAATTGGTGGCCGTTGTGGAATTTGTTGCCCTTCTCAGAAGCAATGAATGTCCATATTAGGATCCAGATATGGGAGACATGTGCTCTAGCTATTGTGGGAAGAGTCTTAGGGGCTTGTTTACAAAGCCGCGGTAGCGGTTCGCGATCGTTATCGGAGCCGCGGCCTCATTGAAATCAATGGGGCCGTGGCTCTGATAACGATCGCGAACCGCTACCGCAGCTTTGTAAACAAGCCCCTTAGTGTTTGGTGACAGGCAAAAGGGGCACAACTGTGGGGGAGGGATTATTTATTGGCAACTGATTTCAGCCATGTCTGACAACTGCCCCAAGATCTGTTCAGATTGTTTAAGAGGTGGAGGGAGAGAGGATTGTCACACCTGGCACAGTTATATAAGGGTGCTGTGTTCCATTCCTTTGTCAGTCTGAGTGAGAAATATGCTCTGAATTGTAGGAATTTTTATGATTACTGGCAGATTAGGCATTTTCTCCCAGATTAAGTAATCACCTGAGGTGATCATTAATTGCTAATGGGGCAGTTGGGCTGTAAGAGTAGTGACCCATATATATAGACCTGGTTGGAGGGCAATACTATGAGTAAATTGCCATTTATGACCAAGTGGGAGCTGCAAACATGGAGGCTTATAAATCTAGACTATTGGTTAAAGGTTTTGGTTAGTCTCTCCAATATTTCATTCTTCAGTAGTATTATTGAGAATGGGTACAAGGTGCTCTATCAATGGTACCTTACTCCTGACAAGTTGGTAATTCTTCTGAACTATGATGGCACAATCATTGAAGACATGCTTTATGGCCACCTTTATAAACATTTTGGAGAGAGGTGAGGAAGTTTATTTACACAGTGCTGAACCTTGCGTTTTCAGAGGATGACCTATATCTCTATCTACTACCTGATGAGTAGGCAGCAGAGGCTGGATAATATGTTGCCTTATGGCGGCAAATGCTGACACTCCCCTCCCCACTTGATGCCTCCTCCCCCTCTACCCTACTTCAACCTCTCCCTATCTTCCCCCTTACTTGTCTACCTCTATACCGCCCCCCCCCCCCCACACACAAACCTATCAGCATTGCTTATTAACAGATACCAGTCCTTTAGTTGTTTTCCACCGCTCATCCGGTCTCTTGCTCCAACTCCAGACTCTGGTGGCCTCCCTTGGCCATCCTGGCCAATCTCCGACCGCTCGCCCTCTGCCACTTCACACTCTCCGTTCTCCCTGCCTGAAGTTCCGGTCTCTGTAGATTAGATGAGCTGTCAACTGCCTCTGGAAGATGCTCTGCCCCAAGTTCTTTCAAGGCCTTCCAAGCCTCTGCACTGGATCTCACTGTCCGCGATCTGCCTTTCACCTTGAGCAGCAATCCGAATGGATATAGCCATTTGTATCTCAAGTCTTCTCTCCTCAGAAATGCTGTTACCTCTCTGATCTCTCTCCTGCGCTGCAACGTTCCCTGTGACAGGTCTTGATACAGCTCCACTTTGTGGCCCTCCCAGTGGAAGCATTTTAGTTTTCGATTGGCTCCCAGCAGAAGTTCCTTTGTCTTGTAATAACTCAGGCATACTACTATGTCTCTTGGCCTATTTTCTCGAATAGGCCCTAGGCCTCTGTGCGCTCTTTCTATTCTTAGGTGGTCATCATCCAGATCCACACCTTGACCCGCTGCTGCCAGGAGGTCCCGAAACACCTTCTGGACTACCTCCTCACAGTTCTTATACTTGGGCTCTTCCGGCACGCCTCGCACCCGTAGATTGCACCTTCGTGAGCGGTCTTCCAGATCTTCTGTTTTAGCTTTGATTATCTCCTGCGCCGACCGTAGCTCTTCCCAGCCTTTCTGGATTTGCGTCATTATTCCCTCTTGGTTTTCCAACCTGGATTCAGTCTCTTCAACTCGCTCTCCCAGATCTGAGATGTCTTGGCGTAGAGTCTGTAAGGCCTCCTTGATCTCATTTTTCACCCCGCACATCTCCTCTTTTAGTTCCTCCTTTAACTCTAGGAGCCACTGCTTAATCTGTTCCGCTGCACTCAGGCATTCCTCTCCCCCTTCGCTCCCCCCCCCCCCCCCGGGCTGTGCGGGGACTCTGTCAACGTTTTGCCTGGTTTCTCTCCATCTTTCCCGCTTTTAGGCGTCACGTACGGGGAGCGGTATTCGGCCAGTTTTTTTTTTTTTCATCAGTCCCTCTTTCTTGGCCTTCTCCATTGTTATGCTGGCCCACTCTTCCCTCCGCCTTCTTCTCAGCCTGCGCCCGGGGCCGGCTGCCCACTCTCCTTTCCACCACCTCTGTAGCCTCTGGGCCCTGCACACAGGCTTGCTCAGCCTCCAGCCACAGCGCTTGCCAATAATAAGGACTTTTGGAGCTTACCGCGGAGCACTGCTTTCCATCGACCACTGCAACTGCCAGCACTCCCGCTGCTCCTGCTCTCTGTTCCTCCAACTTCCAGCCTGCAAGTATGGCTACTGTCCGTGCAGACCACGTGGCTGACCAATCTCGGCCCGCACCACTTCTTTAGGCCGCGTTGCTGATTTCTAGGTGCTTGGCTGTCTATTGCAGTCTGTGGGTTTCCCCAACCAGCACTCTCGCCACCGGCCTTCCGCCCCGGGGTCTCCGCTCTCCCGCTGCCTTCTCACAGCCACACCTGGCCTCTTTTTCGCCCCGAGCGTCCCGCGGGTGACACGGCCTCCTCACTAGGCACTTGCACGCCATCCCCCTCTATTGCACCATGCTCTCGATGCGCCAGAAGGGTAAGTCTGAGTCTCCCCGACCTCGTTCATGCTCCTGTCCGCTCCTACCTTTGCCAGGGGTTTATTTCAGCATTTGTAGGCTTTCTGGTGGCGGAGCTCTTGCGCTACGCTGCCATTCAGGTGGGTGACGTCACCGGAAGTCCCGAGAGGCCTTTTATTAACTAAACCTCCCATCAAGCCACCACCGGTAGCATGGGATCTAAATCTAGTTCTGGGGCAGCTCATGAAGCCGTCTTTTGAACCTTTAGCCACTACAGCCCTTAAAGCTTTGACTTGGAAGGTCATCTTCCTGATTGCAATCACCTCTGCCTGTCGCATTAGTGAATTGCAAGCTTTAGTGGCTGATCCTCCTTATACTAGTTTTCATCATAAGGTTGTTCTTCGAACTCACCCACACTTTATGCCAAAGGTGGTTTCGCCTTTTCATTTAAACCAATCTTAAAGTAGCTAAACAGGTAGAAAAGGCGACAGCAAAAGCTAGAAGGATGCTTGGGTGCATACGGAGAGGAATGGCTAGCAGAAAAAAGGAGGTGATAATGCCTCTGTATAAGTCTTTGGTGCGACCTCATTTGGAGTATGGTGTGCAATTCTGGAGACCGCACCTTCAAAAGGATGTGAACAGGATGGAGTCGGTGCAGAGGGTTGCTACCAAAATGATTAATGGGCTTCATTATAAAGCATATGAGGACAGACTTAAGGATCTTAATATGTACACCTTAGAGGAAAGGCGGGATAGAGGTGATATGATTGAGATGTTTAAATACCTCCGTGGCATAAATGTTCAGGGAGAGAGCCTCTTTCAATTGAAAGCAAGTTCTGCTACGAGGGGACATGGGATGAGGGTGAAGGGAGATAGATTCAGGAGTGATATGCGGAAATATTTCTTTACGGAAAGAGTAGTGGATCCGTGGAATAGTCTCCCAGTGGAGGTTGTAGAGATGAGGACAGTAACTGAATTCAAGAAAGCATGGGACCAACACAGAGGATCTCTAAAGGCAAAAAGTGGACTGTTGTAGTTGTTATGGAAGGACAGACTAGATAGGCCATGTGGTCTTTTTCTGTCGTCATATTTCTATGTTTCTATGTTTCTAATTTATCTTCCTGTATTTTTTCCGAGGCCTCACGCCTCTAATGTAGAAAGAAACCTTCATACTTTGGATTGTAAGAGGGCCTTAGCCTTTTACATTCAAAGAACACAGCAACATAGAAAGTCCTCGCAAAATTTTGTAGCTTTTGACCCTAGTCATTTGGGACTTCCAGTCTCCAAAAGAATTTTATCTAAATGCATTGCCCAATGCATATCCTTTACTTATGAGAGTAAGGGTCTTCCTCTTCAGGACCATGTCACAGTTCACAATGTGAGAGCCATGGCAGCTTCTATGGCTAATCTCCACTCTGTCTATCGATGACATTTGTCGAGCAGCCACCTGGGCTTCGGTACACTCCTTCACAACCCACTACTGCCTAGATAAAGCCTCCTATCGGGATGCCTTCTTTGGCCAAGCTGTTCTTCAAAATCTTTTTCAAACCTAAACCAACTCCTACCCACCAACCCTGGTGGGATGCCAGAGATCCATGGGAGGAAGGATTCTCACCTTTGACGGTGGCACCTTCCTGGGGATATCTCCCTGGCATCCTCAGCTAGGGAGTCCCCATATGTGAGGACTACATTCCTGCTTGTTCCTGGAGATAGCATAGTTACTCACCTGTAACAGGTGATCTCTGGGAACAGCAGGAATTTAGTTCTCACAACCCACCCACCTCCCCTAGGAGTTGTCTCTCTCTTTGTCTCTTTTCTCTCTCCCTCTATCCTTTCACTCGGCTACAAACTTAACTGAAGAGGGACAGTTGGAAAGGCAGCACGCATGTGCTGAGGGATGCTCCCAAAAGCGTTCCTATTCGACGCTGGGGAGCGTTCCCGCGCAGGCTCAGTCGGTACCGATGATACCCATATGTGAGGACTAAATTCCTGCTGTTCCTAGAGATCACCTGTTACAGGTGAGTAACTACGCTATTTCGTAGCTGCTTTATTCCACGAATGCCTCCACATCTGTTCTTCCTCAGATACTGTACTCCGTCTCAGGCCAGGCTTCAGCTTGGCCCTGTACTAGACTGTTATGCTGCCAGCCCATTGATATTTTTCAGAGGAGTCGGGAGAAGGATGGTTGTGTTTGCCCAGCTTATGCTCCAGTGGGACTGAATTCCTAGCTTTGGGGACCCAGAAACTGTCTTGTCGTATTTTTAGAGCCCTGCCCACCCAGCAGGCCTGTGCAGCCCTGGAGTACCAATTGCACAGTGTATTATTTAACTGTAATCTATGAGCATGGGATGGAATAAATTCATATTACATACAGTAAGATGCATCCCCCCACCAGGGGCGGCCCAAGGGGGGTGCGGGGCCATGTGCGGAGACTCGGTGCGGGGCCTCATTTGCATAAGTGGCCTTATTTGCATAAATATTTGCATAATGTTACCATACACTAACACGTCTCTTAATGAGTGTATGGATAAAGAAAGACTAAAAGATTTCTACATTACTATAATCCAGTGCCAACCGCCAGGCACATTAGGAACTACTACAAACGCTGCCCATTTAGAACCCATAGCAAACCCGCCGTATCCTGACAGCATTACCAGGACTCACAAAGCACCATACCCTACCTATCAAAAGGCAACACTGCAAATATTAAACCAATACATTTCAGAGAATACTGGGGAAAGAGAACAAGTGCAATGTCAAATAGGAATTACATAAATAGAATACCACAGCTCAGTTACACATGCAGAACATAGACCATCACCAAACAAGGAATCACAATTTAGAAACAGGAAGGCAATAATTAAACTGGGAACCCCAAAAGCCAAACTTGGCATGTACAACAACACCGTAGAAATAAAACTATAAATTAATTTCCTCTTGTACCAAACAAAGCGCAGACGTTAATGATGCACATTTCCCAGAGCTTTCATATTCCAGTTAATAAATTCAAAATAGAGATATCTTTCTACCTTTTGTGCATTTTTTTCAGTTGCAATTGCTCCAGCCACTTTCTTCTGGTTTCTTCATGTTTTCTGCTAACTGTCCATCGTCTGCTGTCCATTTGTTCTTTCTTCTCTCTTCTAGTTTTTTTTTCCATTCTCTCTCTCTACATCTGCTTTAACATACTAATCTTTCTCCTTTTGCTGTTTCCTCATTCCTATTTCATCCACACAAATTTTACCCCTCCATCCTCAATCCCCACTTACTCTCCCAATACCCGGCCAATTGTAGATTTTTCATCCCTCCCACACAAAATATTTTTCCCCTCTCCATTTTACTCTCCCAGCCCTATCCCATTCTAATCCTCCCCCAAGATCAGCTCCCTTCTAGTTCCAGTCTCACCCAGCTTCCATTCCCTTCTAGTCCCTGCATCAGCCCATTTCCAGTCCTAGCCCCCCATCAACCCATTTCCAGTCCCAGCTCCCCCATCCATTTTCAGTCTGAGTCCCTTCATCAGCTCATTTCCAATCCTAGCCCCCATCAGCCCATTTCTAGTCATTTCCTAGCCCCACCATCAGCCCATGTCAAATCCTAGCTTCCCTCCACTCAGCCCAATTCCAGTCCAAGCCCCCCATGAGCCTACTTCCAGTTCTAGCCCCTCCATGAGTCCATTTCAATTCAAGCCCCCACCACAGCCCATTTCCAATCTTAGCTCCCCCCAACAGCCCATTTTCAGTCCTAGCTCCCTCCCCATCAGCTATTTGCAGTTCAAGCCTCCCCTTCCACTCAGCCCATTTCCAGTCATAGCAACCCCCCAACCCATTACCAGTCCTAGCCCCCCATCAACCCACTTCCAGTCCTAACCCCATCACCCCATTTTCAGTTTAAGCCCCCCATAACCCATTACCAGTCCTAACCCCCCATCAGCCCACTTCCAGTCTTAACCCCATCAGCCCATTTCCAGTCAGCCCCCATAGCTCATTGCCAGTCCTAACCCCCCCCAACAGCCCACAGCCCACTACCAGTCCTAGGCCCCCCCCATAGCCCATTATCAGTCCTAGCCCCCCCCCCATAGCACATTACCAGTCCTAACCTCCCCATAGCACATTACCAGTCAGCCCCCAGCCCATTGCCAGTCTTAACCACCCCCCGCCTCCGCCGCCGCGCCCATTACCAGTCCTAACCCCCCACCCCACCCCACCCCACACACACCGGCTTATGGCAAAATTTAAAAAAAAAAAAAAGCTGGCTCTGGCTGCTGCCGCTACCACCGCGGCAGCGGCAGAATGGAGTGTCCCGCGGGGCCTCCTCTGCTCGTTGAGCCCCTCTGCAAAGGCTTTCAGATTCGCGAAGGGAGAGTGTCTCCCTCGCGTCTCTGTTAAGCCCGCAGGGGCTAATGGGAAATTTCCCATCAGCCCCTCGCGTCTAAAGGGGCAGATGGGAAATTTCCCATTAGCCCCTGCCAGCTTAACAGAGACGCGAGGGAGACACTCTCCCTTCGCGAATCTGAAAGCCTTTGCAGAGGGGCTCAACGAGCAGAGGAGGCCCCGTGGGACACTCCATTCTGCCGCTGCCGCGGTGGTAGCAGCAGCAGCAGCAGCCAGAGCCAGCTTTTTTTTTTTTAATGAAATTTTAAAAAAACAGAATGTTCTTTGCGCGGGGCCCCCTGAAACGCGGGGCCCTGTGCAAAAAACATTCTTGCTCAATGGACGGGCCGGCCCTGCCCCCCACCAAAAGTTGTTATGTACAGTGCACACACCTTCCAGCAATCATCGTCAAGATAGTAAGCGAGCAATTTCCAATTAACAAAATGTACAGGGAGGGTTTCCCTGACCTCTCTGTCTTTTGCTGATCTTCTCCCTCAGCGCAGAGACACATACTCTGCAGGAGCAGATAAGAGGAAATCCACCAGTGCTCCTTTCAATCTGATTTGTGTTTAATGTTTTTTTTTCTTTTGTGTTTTGCACAAGCAAGCTCCAGGAAGCAGTGGTTCCAGGTCAGCCTCCAAGCTCTGGCTTTTTGCTTTGAAATCCTGTGCCCCAAGGAGCCCCTACTCCCTGAAAGACAGACTTGAAAGTACTCACTTTTTTTTTCTTTTAGAAGTAAGCCCCAAGAAGACTCCCCCTCCCCACACATGCCCTCAAAATAGCCTTGAAGGTCCTGCTATCTCCAGGAACAAGCAGGAATGAGTCCTCACATATGGGTACGTCGGAACCGACGGAGCCTGCGCGGGAAAGCTCCCCAGCTTCCCAGAAAGGAAGCTTTTGGGGCCTCCCACAGCGCATGCGCGCTGCCTTCCCGCCTTCCTGACCAACTCTCTTCAGTTATTCTTTTTCCGTGGAGCCAGCAGGTCGTGTTCCTGTCACCGCTGAAGAAATTGTTATTTTAATTTGTTTCTTTGACCGCGTGTCTGCCTTCCCCGATTCCGGACCGGTACTGCCGGTCTTTTTCATTTATTTCTTAAAAAAAAAAAAAAAAAAAAATTACTTTTCCTCACTTGGTGTGTTTTTTCTGTGAGGCCTCTAGGCCTTCTCAGATTCTCCCTCATCGAGAAACCAGCCTCTGGTTTTAAAGAATGCACCAAGTGCACCAGTACTATTTCAGTCACAGATACCCATGAGTGGTGTCTTAAATGTTTGGGGCCTGACCATTCCATTCCGGATTGTCCATCCTGCTCTCTGATGTCCAAACGGGGCTTACAGAACAGAGCAGTCAAGTTTCATATGCTGTTTTCTGCGGATACTCCAGCATCAACATCCTCCAGGTCTTCCTCTCCTGATGGATCTCAGGTAACCAAACATTCTTCAGGCAGGTCCTCAAAGGGCACATCTCCCTCTAAGCAGCGAGAGGCCCTTGGGTTTGACCCTGAGGACCCTGCCCCAGCCAAACAACCCCGGCGGGAAGCTCCGGCTTCCAAAGCTCCTCCTATGGGGTTACAGGTAGACATCGATGGCACGGCCTCGACCGATCTCCTGTTAGACTGCTCTGGGGTACCGGCTAACACCGGTACCAACATCCAGGCAGTTGTGGCGTCTATGGGTACTATGGTACAATCCATGCAGCAGGCCATACTGGCTTTCATTAACGCTGCAACGCCCTCGGTACCGTGACAATCGGTTCCGACTCCGGTTCCGGTACCGCAACCGATACCGGTACCCAGAGCATCTACTTCCAGTAGTATGCCGGTTCCGGAGATTTTCTCGAAACCACTCCGATTCCCGGTACACCCGATGTCGATAGCTAATAGGCGGTACATTGAATCATCTGAAGATTCTGATACCTCAGATGATTCTGCTGATGTCTCTTTTACTCTTCCTGAGGAGCCCAAAAAGGAGAATGTCTCCTCCAGAGGATTTGTCCTTTCAAGACTTCATTATTGAAGTAGCTAAAGGACTCTCCATATCTGTAACCTCTGAAAAGGAACCTAGAGCAAAAAAATTGGATATTTTAGGATACTCTAAGGTTCCCAAAGAGGCAGCCACCTTACCCATACATGAAATTCTTCAAGAACACATGATGGACTTAGGGTGAGAGGAGCCTCCCACATCTCCACATTCTCGACGTTTGGACACCATGTATCGGGTTCCTCCTTCTCCTGGTTTTCAAAAAACACAGCTCCCTCACCACTCTATTGTGGTGAAGTCTGCTATGAAAAAGATAAAGAGTACCAAAAGGCACTCTTCTACTCCTCCAGGAAGAGAATGTAGGACTCTGGATGCTTTTGGTAGAAAAATCTTCCAAGCTAGCATGCTTATTGCCAGAATCAATTCATACAGCCTCTATATGGGCATGTTTTTGAAAGAGATTGCACTGAAGATACGTCATTTTCTCCCCTTTATCCCAGAGGATAAAAAGGAGGAGTTCCTTCTTTTGCTAAAGCAAACTCAAGATGTTTCAAAGTTCTCCAACAGAGCAGCCTTTGACTCTTTTGAGGGAGCTAGCAGAGCCTCCGGCATTGCCATAGCTGCTCGCAGACTTGCTTGGCTCCAGGCCTCTGATTTGGAACCCTGGGTACAAGAAGGCTTGGGCAATCTGCCCTGTACAGGTGAAAATCTGTTTGGCAAGGAGTGGCAAATCAAAGCCACTGAAATGGATGCAGAGAATGCTGCTTTAGATAGACTTTCTAAGTCTACCTCTACCCCTGCCAAGAAAAAAACTTTTAAGAAGCCTTTCTATAAAAAGACCAGATTTTCCACAAATACTGGCCAGCAATCTTCCCAAGTTCGCTTTGCTCCTAAGCGTCAGCAATCTAAACAGGCCAGAACAAAGTCTACAGGGGATGCTACAGTCCAGCAGTCCCAACCTCCTCAGAGTTTTTGACTTGATTCTAGAGAACTTAACCTTTCTGGCTCTGCAACAACCAGAGCCTCTCACCATTCCAGGAAGGTTAACTCACTTTGCTCCCAGATGGGAACAAATCACATCAGAACAGTGGACCCTCTCTATCATCAGAGAGGGCTACATGCGTCCAATATAATGCTATGTTCTCTCAAACATTGTATGTTATGTAAATAATACTATGCTTTAAAAATGTGTGAATAGTTAATTTTAATTTTAATTTTTGACTATCCAAGTTGAATTTCCTGTTATCTGTAGTTATACGGTTAACCCACCGTAAAACATAACTGTTCCATGTGAACCGCACTGATATTGAAGAGCGTGGTACATTAAGAGAAATAAATAAATAAATAAAATACAAACTACATTTCTCCAGCCTTCCTCCCCATACCATGGTGAGACAATTCAATTCTCCCCCATCTCTCCTGTACCTGTTGGGCCAGGAGGTGACCACTCTTCTCGCCCAAAAGGCAATAGAAGAGGTTCCTCTTCCTCAACAAGGGTCAGGTTTTTACTCCCCTTATTTTCTCATCCCCAAGAAAACAGGGGGGTACAGACCCATTCTGGATCTCAGAGAATTGAACAAATTTCTATACAAGGAGAAATTCAAGATGCTTTCTCTAGGCACTCTCCTTCCATACCTACAGAGTCAGGACTGGCTTTGTTCTCCAGGACCAAGCAGGAAGTCAGTCCTCACTTATGGGTGACGTCGGCGCCGACGGAGCCCTCGCGGAGCAATTTTCCCCAGCTTTCAAAGAAAGCCTTTGGGAATTGCAGCGCGCATGCGCGGTCGTCTTCCCGCCCGAGGGTGCCATCTTAGCCAGTCTTCTTTTTTCCGCGGAGCCCTACAGACGTCCCCGTCTTGTCCCCGCGAAAAAGTTGATTTTCTTCTTTGTTTTATCCTTTTTTCCTTCGGTTCGACGCCGATCGTTTTCCCGCCCGGACTCGCGACGCCGTCACGAGTCCTCTTACTTTTTTCGTTTTCGTTTTCCCTGGCAGCCCGGTCCTTTGACCTCGCAGGGGCCCTTTTTCCCCCGATGGCTGCCAGTGGCTTTAAGCGGTGTGGTCGGTGTGACCGAAATATGTCACTAACCGACACACACGACTTTTGCCTCCGCTGCCTGGGCCCTGATCATGAGGAACTGATCTGTGGGCCCTGCAGCAAATTTTCCTCAAAGGCGTTGAGAAGTCGGCGGCATCAGCGTGAGAGAATCTTCGCTGACCCCAGCCGTACCCGGACCTCGTCGAAAGGCTCCAGCTCGGACCGTCGCCGGAGCTCCTCCGACCGGGGTTCTCCCTCCGGGGACCATAGTCGGAAGGTGAAGCCCGCGAGGGCGGCGTCGGTGGATGCTCCTGGTTCCGCGAGGGCCAGGTCGCATAGCCCCGACAGCCGCCCCGGGTCCTTGGAGAAGGAACACATCCCGAAGCGACCTCGCCTGGAGTCGGAGATGCCTGCCCGGGTAAGTCCTTCTGGACTCGCCTCCGCGACAGCCGACGTCGGGCCCGACGCCGTCGGGGCCCGAGTCGGGGGCTGCTGGGTCGCCTGAGCTCGGACTCAGGTTGACGGCCTTGGAGAGCAGACTGTCTGCCTTCATGGACCAGCAGAGGGCACTGCTCGCTGGCTTCGCTGGCGCCGCTGCCCCGACCGCCGGGACGTCGACGTCCAAGTCGACCCCGGAGACCGAGCCGATCCTCGAGTCGATGAGAACTCGAGTCGATCCTCGGTCGAGGTCACCCTCGGCCTCCCGTTCGGGACCGAGGTCGCCGACGCCGACTCCCTCGGCGTCGGGGCGGCTGGCGCCGCACCCTGCCCGGGCCGACCCCACCGAGTCCTCGTCGGAGTCGGTCTGGGAGTCTGAGGAGGAAGAGTCACCTGATTCTTTCCGGACTCGGTGTGTCCCATCGGACTCACCGGAGTCCGAGCCTCGGAAGCAGTCCCCCCCGGAGGATGCCCGGTTCTCGGACTTCGTTAGGGATATGGCCAAGGCTTTGGCCTTCCCTGCGGATCCCGAGGAGGAGCCTCGAGCCGAAGAGCTCGACGCCCTCCAGTATGACTCTCCCGCGAGGGAACACTTTACTGTGCCGGTTCCTCCTATGCTGGAACGACTACTCTTCCGCATGTGGGAGAGTCCGGCCTCCTCGCCGGTCCTGAGCAAGCGGGTCGATTCTATCTATCGGGTCCGCAAGAGCCCTGGCTTTCAAAAGGCACAGCTGCCACACCATTCCATGGTAGTGGAATCGGCCATGCATCGTCTTAAGAGCCAGAAGATGCACTCCTCGGTGCCTCCTGGAAGGGAGGCCCGTAACCTGGATGGCCTTGGCAAGAAGTGCTTCCAGGGCTCTATGCTCGCATGTCGTGTCCAGACTTACCAGCTATACATGGGCATGTATCTCCGGGATCTGGCTAAAGAGCTAGCCGGATTCTCCGCTGGTCTGTCTGAGGAACCCTTGCGGAGGTTCCTAGCCTTGTCCACTGGCATTCGGGAATGCTCAAAGTTCATGTCCCGAGCAGCCTATGATGGCTTTGAAGCATCGGCTCGAGTGGCCGCAGCCGGCATCGGTGCCCGCCGACAGGCTTGGCTTCAGTCGTCCGACCTTGAACCCTGGGTGCAGGACAAGTTGGTCGATGTCCCCTGCCGAGGCGAAAACCTCTTTGGCAAGCCCATGGCGGAAAAGGCTGCGCAAATTGAGACTGAGACTCTCACCAGGACCAGGCTTTCTAGGAAGACCTCCGCCCCTTCCCAGAAAAAGAAGGGCTCGGGAAAAAAGTCCTTTTACCCGAGGAAGGCGGCTGCCTACAAACAATACCCCCATTATCAGGCCCCCGCAGCTCCCCAACAGGGCCAGCAGGCCAAGGGACGGGGTAACGGGTCCCGTAGGCAGCAAGCCCCCAAGCCTGCACCACCAGCCCCTGCTCAGCAGGGTGGGGGCTTTTGACTCACTAAGCATAGCCTCTCCCCCCCCGCTGGTTCCTCCCAGCACGGGAGGCCGGCTGGTTCACTTCGCCCACAGGTGGTCCAGCATCACCGCAGATGCCTGGGTGCTTCGGGTCGTGCGAGAAGGCTATCTTCTCCACTTCCATCAGGTCCCTCCCTCCTATTTTCCGGGAGAGCCTCCGCGACCCCCTCTGCACAGGGAGTTGCTCCTTCAGGAGTTAGCAGGTCTTCTGCAGGAACAGGCGGTGGAACCGGTGCCACACCACCTGAGAGGTCAAGGCTTTTACTCAAGGTATTTTCTGATACCAAAGAGAACAGGGGGCCTCAGACCCATCCTGGACTTGCGCAACCTCAACAAGTTCCTTGTGCGGGAGAAGTTCAAAATGCTTACCCTTGGAATCCTTCTGCCCTACCTCCAGCAGGGAGATTGGCTATGCTCCTTGGATCTAAAGGATGCCTACACGCACATCCTCATCCACCCAAGCCACCGCCAATACCTAAGGTTTGTGGTGGCAGGAAATCATTACCAGTACAGAGTACTGCCCTTTGGCCTGTCCTCCGCATCGCGAGTCTTCACAAAATGTCTCGCGGTCGTGGCGGTCCATCTCCGGCTTCACGGCCTCTATGTCTTTCCGTACCTCGACGACTGGCTCATCAGAGCAGCGTCCGCTCAGGAGGTCACCAACGCCACCTGCCGCACGGTGACTCTGCTGCAGCACTTGGGCTTTGTTATAAACTTCGCAAAGTCCACTTTGCTCCCCTCACAGGATCTCGAGTTCATCGGCGCAAGGCTGCACACTCCTCAGGCGCGAGCATACCTACCGCTCGACAGGGCTCAACGGCTCATGGACCTAGCCGACCGCTTTCGCAGCCAGCCCCTGGTCTCCGCCAGGCGCTTCCTGAGACTGCTCGGCCATATGGCTTCCACCGTCCATGTGACCCCCAATGCCCGCCTGAATATGCGGCCTGCTCAATGGTGTCTCCGCCAGCAGTGGCGACAAGCCACGGGCGGCCTAGCAGACCTAGTGCGCGTCTCCGAGCCGCTGTTCTCGTCTCTCCGGTGGTGGCTCCGGCAGCCGAACCTGATATTCGGAATGCCTTTCCAGTCACCTCAGCCGACCCGGGTGCTGACCACCGATGCATCCCTCCTGGGCTGGGGAGCACATTGCCAAGGGGCACGTACTCAGGGCCTCTGGACCACGTGGGAGTCTGCTCAGCAGATCAACTTCCTGGAGCTCAGGGCGATCCGCCTAGCTCTCAAGGCCTTCTCCCACCTGACTTCCCAACAGTCCGTCCTTGTCCAGACGGACAATCAAGTTGCCATGTTCTACGTGAACAAACAGGGGGGCACGGGCTCCTTCCTCCTCTGCCGGGAGGCGCAGAAGCTCTGCTCTTGGGCCGTCAGTCACGGCATTCTCCTCAAGGCAGTTTATCTCCCGGGCCAAGAAAATTGCCTTGCAGACAAACTCAGCAGGATCCTCCAGCCGCACGAGTGGCGTCTGGATCCCTTGGTAGTCCAGAAGCTCTTCCTCAAGTGGGGTCTCCCCACGGTGGATCTCTTTGCCAGTCCTCACAACCGGCAGCTTCCTCGCTTCTGCTCTCGTCAGCCACACCCCCTTCGGGTTGCGGCGGACGCCTTTCTGATATCATGGTCGGGGAGCCTTCTGTACGCTTTCCCTCCCATCCCGCTAGTCTCTCGGACTCTTTTCAAGGTTCTCCGGGACAAAGCCTTCATGATCCTGGTGGCCCCTCGCTGGCCCAGGCAGCCGTGGTTTCCGCTCCTGCTGCAACTGGCGGTGGAGGATCCAATCCCTCTGGGGGTACAACCGGATCTCCTCACTCAGGATCAGGGGTCCCTCCTGCACCCCAACCTCAGGTCTCTCAACCTCATGGCCTGGCTGCTGAGAGGGTAGTCCTTGCTCCCCTTCTCCTGCCGGCGGAGGTGGAGGAGGTCGTCTTGGCTTCGCGACGGCCTTCTACCCGCAAATGCTACGCCCTTAAATGGCGTCGCTTTGCCGTCTGGTGTACCCAGCAGTCTCGGGATCCCTTCTCCTGCCCGGTGTCGGTGATCTTGCAGTACTTGCTGCACCTCTCTAATCTGGGACTTAAGTCCAACTCCGTCAAGGTTCACCTCAGTGCTCTGTCAGCACATCATGTGCCGGTGGACGGCAGACCTCTCTCCAACGACCCTCTCGTAGCGAGGTTTCTCCGAGGTCTCCTTCTACTTAAACCACCTCTGCGCCCGCCAGCGCCTGACTGGGACCTGAATGTGGTTTTGCAGCGGATCACCTGTCCGCCTTTTGAACCTATGGCTACCTGTTCTCTCCGTTTTCTGTCTTGGAAAACGCTGTTCTTGATAGCCCTCACTTCCGCTAGACGCTTAAGTGAATTGCAGGCCCTCGTGTCTGATCCCCCCTACACTAGGTTCTACAAGAATAGGGTGGTCCTACGGACTCATCCGAAATTTCTGCCTAAAGTGGTCTCCCCTTTTCACTTCAATCAGGAGGTGGTACTTCCAACCTTCTTTCCCAGACCACACTCCAGCCGAGCTGAGACGGTCCTCCATACCCTGGACTGTAGAAGGGCTCTGAACTTCTACCTTGACCGTACGCGGGAGCACCGTAAAGCTGCTCAGCTTTTGTGTCTTTTGACCCCAATAGATTGGGGCTCCCGGTCTCCAAGCGTACTCTGTCCATCTGGGTTGCGGACTGTATCTCTTGGGCTTATGGGGCAGCCGGACTCTCCTTAGAAAGTCGAGTCACGGCTCATTGCGTTCGGGCAAAGGCCACGTCAGTGGCTTACCTCCGCTCTGTTCCGCTGGCAGACATCTGCCGGGCCGCTACTTGGTCTTCGAGCCAGACTTTTGCGGTCCATTACTGTCTCGAGAGGGAGTCCCGTAGGGACAGTGCTTTCGGACAGGCAGTCCTCCGTAATCTCTTTGAGGTCTGAGCAACTCCTACCCTCCATCCCGGATGTGGGCTACCGGTGGGTGATAATTCAGCGAAGATTCTATCCTTCTGTGCTGCTGAGCTAGAGGGAGCTCATTTTTGTGCTTAGGGTCTCCGGTAGCCTTGAGCTTGGGAGTCCCATAAGTGAGGACTGACTTCCTGCTTGGTCCTGGAGAAAGCGTAGTTACTCACCTGTAACAGGTGTTCTCCAGGAGCAGCAGGAATCAGTCCTCACTACCCTCCCTCCTCCCCGTGGAGTTGCAATCGTCTGCTTATGTTCTTTTTGCAAATTTTTTATGCTGTCTTTTTTTAGCTATGTCATCTGACTGGCTAAGATGGCACCCTCGGGCGGGAAGACGACCACGCATGCGCGCTGCAATTCCCAAAGGCTTTCTTTGAAAGCTGGGGAAAATTGCTCCGCGAGGGCTCCGTCGGCGCCGACGTCACCCATAAGTGAGGACTGATTCCTGCTGCTCCTGGAGAACACCTGTTACAGGTGAGTAACTACGCTTTCTCTAGATCTCAAGGATGCGTACACACATATACTCATCCATCCATCCCACAGAAAATTCCTACGGTTTCTGTTCCAGGGAAAACATTTCCAATACAGAGTACTTCCCTTCGGTCTAGCCTCTGCTCCAAGGGTATTTACCAAATGCATGGCAATAGTAGCTGCATTTCTACGCACTCTGGGAATCTTTGTCTTCCCATACCTGGACGACTGGCTCATCCGAGCTCCATCTCAGTCCGAGGCTCAAACTTCCCTGGACCACACCAGACGCATACTGCAGTATCTGGGACTTGTCATCAATCTGCCAAAGTCTCAACTCACCACTACTCAGTCCCTAGAATTTATAGGGGCCTGGCTAGATACCACCACTGCAAGGGCCTATCTTCCTCAGGCCCGTTGCCACCATCTAGTGCAGTTGGCCTCTCAAATTCAGTCCAGAAGCCACTTGACTGCCAGGGAGATGCTACAACTGCTAGGCCACATGGCATCCACAGTTCATGTGGTGCCTTATGCTCGCCTACATATGAGAGCAGCTCAATGGACTTTGTCCACCCAGTGGACCCAAGCATCAGGAGCTCTCTCTCAGACCAAATAGCAACCTCAACACGTCTTTTTTGGTCTCTCCAATGGTGGATATCCCCTCAAAGTCTGTTGTTGGGGGCCCCCTTCCAACCTTTCTTACCCCAAGCAACTCTCACTACAGATGCCTCCCAAACAGGTTGGGGAGCTCATCTCCAAGACCTCTCCACTCAGGGCACTTGGTCTCCACAGGAGTCCACCCTTCATATCAACCTTTTGGAGCTCCGAGCAATTTTCCTTGCTCTCAAGGTCTTTCATACCCTCCTCATCAACATGACAGTCCTTGTTCATACCGACAATCAAGTAGCCATGTTCTACATAAACAAACAAGGAGGGACTGGCTCTCTGTCGCTTTGCAACGAAGCTCTAAAATTGTGGGCCTTCGCCAGAGAGCATCAAATCCATCTCCTGGCAGTATACCTCCCAGGAATCTAAAACTCTTGGGCAGACAGACTCAGTCGAGTTCTGCTTCCACACGAGTGGTCCCTGCACATGGATCAGGTACTCAGAATCTTTTAGAAATGGGGAACCCCGGACATAGACCTGTTTGCAATGCCAAACTTCCCCGGTTCTGTTCCAGAATTCCGTGTCAGGGAGCTCAGGCCAAGGATGCCTTCCTCCTTCATTGGGGCCAGGCCTTCCTATATGCCTTTCCACCCATTCCTTTGATTCCCAAGACTCTATTCAAACTTCAGAGGGATCAAGGATCTATGATCCTCATAGCTCCACGCTGGCCACGCCAAGTGTGGTACCTTCTACTTCTGCGTCTCTCCCAGGCACCCTCCCTGGATCTGGGAGCTGCTCCAGACCTTCTGTCTCAAGAGGAGGGGACTTTGTGGCACCCAAACCCCAAGTCCCTTCACCCAGAGCTTGGTTACTGAAGGCCTAGACCTTCAAGACTTCAATCTTTCTCAACAGGTGAAGGATATCCTCCATGCATCTAGGAAACCTTCCACCAGGCGTTCTTATGCTTTTAAATGGAAAAGATTTTCCATTTGGTGTGCTGAAAAGGGTCTTAACCCTCTAGCCACTACCTTTAAATTCTTTACTCGAATATCTCCTGCATCTTTCCAATGCAGGACTTAAAACAAATTCTGTAAGGCTCCATTTGAGTGCTATTGCAGCATCTCTTCAGCCTATCAATGGACAATCTGTTTCCTCTCATCCTCTTATTGCAAGATTCATGAGAGGTCTAACTTTAACTAAGCCTCCCATTCGGCCTCCTCCGGTGGCATGGGACTTAAACGTGGTTCTTGGTCAGCTTATGAAGCCACCCTTTGAACCCTTAGCCACTACCTCCTTGAAATTCCTTTCCTGGAAAGTCATTTTCCTTATTGCAATCACTTCTGCTCACCGCATCAGTGAACTGCAGGCTTTAGTGGCTAATCCACCTTATACAAGGTTCCATCATGATAAGGTAGTCCTTAGGACAAATCCTCACTTTATGCCTAAAGTGGTCTCACGTTTTCATCTTAATCAAGAGGTATATTTACCTGTCTTTTTTCCAGCTCCTCATGCATCCAATGCAGAGAGGAACCTTCATACTCTAGACTGTAAAGAGCTCTTGCCTTTTACCTCCACAGGACACAGCAACATCGAAAGTCTTCTCAACTTTTTGTTGCTTTTGATCCTTATCATTTAGGACTTCCAGTCTCAAAAAGAACACTGTCCAATTGGATTGCTCAGTGTATTTCTTTTGCTTACCAGAGTAAGAACCTTTCTCTGGAAGGCCATGTCACAGCTCACAATGTGAGAGCCATTGCCACATCTATGGCTCATCTTCATTCTGTATCCATCGATCAGATCTGTCGAGCAGCCACCTGGGCCTCGGTTTATACCTTCACAGCTTGGTATGAACTGCTTGGACATTACTGCTTGGACAAGGACTCCCACCGGGATGCCTTGTTTGGTCAGGCTGTCCTCAGACACCTGTTCCATTCTTAAACAACTCCTGCCCACCTTCCCTGAATGGATGCCTGAGATCCATAGGAAGATGAGGAACCCTTGGAGGGGATCTCCCCGGCATCTTAGCTAGGGAGTCCCCATATGTGAGGACTCATTCCTGCTTGTTCCTGGAGATAGCACAGTTACTTACCTGTAACAGGTGATCTCTGGGAACAGCAGGAATTAGTCCTCACAACCCACCCACCTCCCCTAGGAGTTGTATCTCTCTCTCTCTCTCTTTCCTTTCCTCTCTCTTTCCTTTCCTCTCTCTATTGTCTCAGCTTTAAACTCAAACTGAAGAGAGTTGGTCAGGAAGGCGGGAAGGCAGCGCGCATGCGCTGTGGGAGGCCCCAAAAGCTTCCTTTCTGGGAAGCTGGGGAGCTTTCCCGCGCAGGCTCCGTCGGTTCCGACGTACCCATATGTGAGGACTAATTCCTGCTGTTCCCAGAGATCACCTGTTACAGGTAAGTAACTGTGCTTTCTCCTTTATCAACTTTCCTCTTAATCCTATTCTAAGTCCCAGTCAGTCCAGCATTCCTTCCCTGCTCTGAGACAAAATGGTTCTCTGGGGTTTGTTCTGGGTTGTGCGTTCTAGCCCTGCTGTAGCATGAACTATGGGATTAGCAGAAGTTGGGTAGGGATAGGTTTCTCTGGCAGCCTGTCATGGTTTTGTAGCATGATTTGCTCAAGTGCCTCATAGTGACTGTTGGTGACCCTCTCCTTGACCTCCTCTCCCCTTCCCTGATTTGACTCCAGGGTATCTGGATGCATGCTTGCACACAACAATAGCAAAGTTCAAAAATGGTGATTTGTGGATTTGCTGAGAATGTGTGCTTGGTTAGTTGATGCCTGAATAAAGTTAAAACCACAATTATTGTTGATTTTTGGCATTCATAAGAAAACTAACGTATATATCTACTTTGCAGCTGTTCTGTAAAAGAGTGGTAGAAAGTTAACACCATTAATTAATCTACAATACCTGCAATGTCAACAGCTGTAGGGAAATAGCATGGATCCAAAAAGAACTCTCCTAGTTATTGCAGCCAAAAAAAGTTAATATTCACTAGTTAATATGTAAGAATCTGTGTATGCTAAGTCTGCACATCCCAACAGCCAAAGGCGATGCAAGCTTCATAGTCAAATGTTTAATATTTTGGGTTTTTCATCTTTTTATAAGATACCGCACCCTTCACAATCTTTAGTAATCATCAAAGAAGAACAAAAGTTTCCAAGGGAAATATAAGTTAGATTAAAAAGAAGATCCCATTACATACAGTTGTGGTCAACATTATTGGCACCTTTGCAGTTCAATCCCTTAATGTCCAATATCTCAAAAAAAAAATAAAGGGGGCCAGTGAAATGGCTTTGGACTATATATGCACACATATTTGACATATAAAAGAATCAAATAAAACAAGACCAATTAAAAAAGGATATAGTATAAAAACTGGGGCATTGCCAGGACATGATTATTGGCACCCTTTATAAACAATTCAAATTACTTTGAACAGAAGAACCACATTCCCATTGCAGTAAAATTAGACACACCTGTGATCAATTTTCAGTACTCACATGACTTGAATTAAGTGAATGATGGCTCTAATGCAGTGGTTCTCAACCCAGTCCGTTGAGAACCACTGCTCTAATGTTTAAAATGGCCACATTGACTCCCTGTTCCATTTTCACAGTGGTGAAGATGAGAGCTGCCTGAGACCATCAGAAAAGTCATTATCAAACGTCAGATTTCAAAGGGGTACAAAGCTATCTCCAAAGACCTGTTTCTAAAGTTCACAATGTTATTAAGAGGTTTTTTGCTCATAGAACATTCAAGAACATCCCAGGATATGGTGGTAAGAGGAAAAGTTAATCCAAGAAGTCTTCAAAAATTAGTGCAAACTGTTGGAAAAACACCATGTACAATATCCAAAGAGCATAAGGCTGACCTGGAGCAATTTGGAGTTTGGTTTCAACTCACACCATATGATGCACACTAAACAAAGAAGGATTTCATGGGTGAAGGCCAAGTAGGATCACACTGCTCAAAGACAGACATAAAAAGGCATGCCTGATCTTTGCACAAAACCACATTGAGAAACCACAATCCTTCTGGGAAAATGTTCTCTGGACAGATGAAACCAAACTTGAGCTCTTGACAATGCAGATCAACGATACATTTACAGGCAAAGAAATGAAGCTTATAAGAAAAAAAAATAACACCCTTCCTACAGTTAAATATGGTGGAGGTTCCATAATGTTGTGGGGCTGTTTTGCTGCATCGGGAACTGGAGGCCTGGAATGCATTAAAGGAATCATGAAGTCAGAGGACTACCAAGGTATTTTGGAGCGAAATATGCTACTTAGTATTAGAAAGCTAGGTCTGGGTCTAAGGTCATGGGTCCTCCAGCAGGACAATGACCCAAAACATATATCCAAAAGTACAAAAGAATGGTTGGTTAAAAAGGAACAAATGGACTGCTTTAAACTGGCAAGTAATGAGTCCTCGTACCAATCCAATCAGGAACCTTTAGAAAGAGCTGAAATCTGCCATGGCAAAAGGGAATCCTGGAAACATTCATGACCTGGAAGAAACTACCAGCAGACAGTTACGCGAAACTTATTGATGGCTACAAGAAATATTTGGAGGCTGTCATCATTGCCAAGGGTTGTGCAACCAAAAATTAATGAAGGGTGACATTAATCCTGACCAGGTCATGTTTTATTTTTCTCAGAAATTACTAGATCTAAGTTGCACAGACATCATTTTTTTTTGTTGTATACCTTTTGACCATACTATTAAAATATTATGACAACACAGTTGGACTATTTCTAATTATTTCTCAAGATATTGTGCAACATATCTAAAATGTAAGAGTACTAATAATGTTGACCACAACTGTAGTTCAGAAAAATCCAGATTTAAACTATGTAAGTGTCCTAATAATTAAAATGTAGAAATGAATTGCTTTATTCAGGGGTGGAAAACGTGACTGGTGCCCAGAGTGTTCAGAAAAAAAGATTTTAAGAATCGGGGATATCTTTTGTGCCTGATGGTACACACTTGCTCATTTTTAATTTTTTATTATTTTGTTTTGCTTGTGTTTGTGTGTGGTGTGTGTTTTTTTTTTTGTTTAGTTTTGCTTCACATGCAAATGATTTAAACAGATGAGCTAAAAACTAAAAATGACAGACTAATAATAGCAGTACCAGACTTGAAGCTATTGCACTGGAACCATAAAAATACAAGCATACAGAAATAGTAGTTCCAGGTAAGTATTCTATGCTACACATGCAGGGCTGGTACAAAGATACTAGGTGCCCTAGGTGAACTTTCAGTCTTGTGCTCAAGACTTCCATTCCCTAGGCCTCCCTCTCCTGAGATTTTGATAATTAACAATCACAATTGCCCCAATACCATCCCTCCAGGAATGAGCATGTAAAAATGCATAAGTGAACATGATACTTTTATTAGTTTGCTGTGCATATATGGGGGTATGTATACTTCACATAATGAAATAAATGTTTACCTTGATAAATGGACAATTTAAAAATTGCTTACCCTACGTGTGGATAAAAGTATATGCTGATGGTTCTTTTACTTTGTGTAACTACCTGGACCTCTTCTTTTGCTTTAACTGCAGCTGCTCTTTACTGCCTCCCCTAGGAAGCTGCTGCCCTAGGTGACCACCTAATCTGCCTAATGGTTAAACTGGTCCTTTGGAGAGAGAGAGAGCTGATCATCAGGTACTAAGGGATACGGTCAGAGAATGAGGAAAATGCTATTTAAAGAACATGGAAATAATTCCATTTGTTTAGGTGCCACAAGTCTGATCAGAAAGAACTTCCAAGCCCAAAAGCATAACAAAGAAATGATCTTATTCATTCCTCGGCAACAAAGTAAAAAAAGAGACCTGGTACAAGGCTATACAGAACCTAAGTAAGTTGTCAAAAAAATGCTGGAAAGCAATGTGTACAAAACGCAATCTACAGTTCTAGATTTGCAAGACATAATAGTGGAGGCAAGCTTGGATACTGTTGTAGTCGCATAGTCATGGCTCAATAAGTCTAATGGATAAGATGCTGTCATACTGGGCTATGGGAGGGATAGAGATGCCAAAAGGGGAAGAAGTAGTTCGGTATTAAAGCAACTGAAATGCAGGGTACTTGGGGAAAAAAGGAAGCAATATGTATCATCTTTGACAGAGAACTTGGCACGTTAATCCATGCAGATGTCTACAAATCTGCAACTACAATGGAGAAACTGGACAAAGAATTGGCCATAGATACAAAAGTTTGGGAATGATAGGAAAGGTGGTGTTGCTAGGAGATTTCAACTTGCTGGCTATGTTTTGGAATATCTTGTACACAAAATCTACAAGAAGAAGGAGACTGTGCATGTTTTTCAAGGGATTCTGCTCAGACAAATGGTGATGGAACCCACAAGGGAAGGGGCAACGCTGGATCCAGTACGCAAAAATGGATACAGTGCGGCCGTCTGGTGGGTGCTCACTTGGGAAGCGGCGATCATCACATGGTATGGTTTTGATATAAAAGCGAAGATGGGGCCCAGCTTCACTATGCTGAAAGTCCTGGATTTCAAATTGCTGACTTTCATAAAATGGGGAAATACTTGGAGGAGCTGGCAGAGTGGGAGAGGATAAAGGAAGTGGGAAAACTGAAAGCAATAAAAATGGCAACACATCTACAGGAACAAGCAGGAATGAGTCTTCACATATGGGTACGTCGGTACCGACGGAGCCTGCGCGGGAATGCTCCCCAGCGTCCAATCAGAAAGCTTTTGGGAGCATCCCTCAGCGCCTGCGTGCTGCCTTTCGGCCTTTCCAACTGTCTCTCCTCAGTTTTTGTTTTACCGCAGAGCCGGCAGGACGATGTCCTGTCACCGCAGAAAATTTTTTCTTTTTAATTCTTTAATTCTTTGTTTTCTTGTGGTCGCGGCTGTCTCCCCGACTCCACCACTACCGCCGGTGTTTTTTCTTTTCTTTTTCTTAAATTCAGGGAATTTTTTCCCCTCAGTTTCTGTTTAAACTGTTTGGGCCTTCAGGCCTCTCCATTATGGAGCTGCCACCTTCTTTTCCTAAGAAGTGCCTTAACTGTGGCAGTACAGTTTTGTTTTTAGACTCCAAGAACTGGTGTCTAACCTGTTTGGGTCCTGACCATTTTCCTCCGGAGCCATTAGGCTACAATGTTTTATGAGAAGAGATTTTCCATTTCGAGTTTCCCTCGATACCGAGTTCCCTTCCAGTGTCAGGGCACCGACCACTTCTTCTTCTCTACAGGATCAGGTAACCCACAAACAGTCTGTTAAGACTAGCCAATCCTTGAGTGGTAGGTCTCATGCACAGCATGATGACGGCTCCGGCCTTGCCCTCAAGGGTCCATTGGCTTTAAAACCCCCGCAGGAGTCTTGGGTCTCCAAAGCCTTTCAGGGGTTTCAGGTTGTTCCTGGGGCTCACCCCTCACAGAACATACCTGAGCCATGCTCGGTGGTGGTATCCGCTTCGAGCGGTACCGATACCCCGGCATCGGCACTGGTGTTGAGCGATCCACTCCTCACCAGGGATCGTCATCTGGCTTTCTTGGTACCTTCGTTACCGATCGATACGTCCCAGACTGACTTTCCAGTATCGGCATCACCGCTGATACTACCACCGACGTCGGTACCTTCTAGATATGCATCGATAGACTCGCTTCCTTCGATGCCGAGTCTGGAATCGATTTCTAGTCTGGAAGACTGGGTACCGACACGTCTCGGAACTGACACTTACCGGTTCCGGATGCTCGGTACCGAGGGTAACTACCAAAGGCTTTCGGTTACCTCGGTACCGCTTGAGCAGCCTCCGATGACTGCTTCGATGTCCGTATCGCCTTAGATTCCGGCACAGTTACCGATATCGGTGTCAGTGCCGGTACCTGCGGTAACATCGGGGCCAGCTCCTTCCATGCTTCTTTCACTAGGGTCGCTCTTTTCTATACCTAGTTTGGAATCGATACCTGGCATGGACGATGCAGTACTGACTGTTTCAGGTCATCACCTCCAGTACCAGCATCCCTCCCTTAGGGATCCTTTTCTGCACCGGGCAGCAAGTAGATCCTCCGGTGCCCAGGCTACTTCTTCAGGTCTAGCCTATCCAGGGACGGTTCCCGTTGGAGATCCTTCTTTTCAGAATTTTCTCCTGGATATAGCAACATCCCTTGCTATTCCTATCCCTGAGTATGATCCTACACAAGGCTCTCTTTCTTCTGGAGAAAAGGAAAATATAATGCTTCCTTTACATCATTCCTTGCAGGATCTTCTTCTAAGAATGTGGGAAGCGCCTTTAAGGGTTTCCTCACCTTCTAGAACAACTGATCTTCTGTATCAGGTGCCCCCCTCTCCAGGGTTTCAAAAGACTCAACTTCCCCATTCCATTGTAGTGGAATCGGCAATGAGGAAGGTAAAAAGCAAGAAGCATTATTCTTACCCGCCAGGTCGTGAATCTAGAACACTGGATGCCTTTGGATGGCAAACCTTCTAAACATCTATGCTGGCAACAAGAATTCTCTCATATATTTTTTATATGAGTCTATCCCTTCAGGAGGTCACAAAGAAATTATCTCTTTTGACTCCTTTTCTATCAGAGCCCAAGGCTGCAGACTATTTCTTACTTCTTAGTCATAGCCAAAATATCTCTTGGTTTCTTTCTCGTGCTTCCCTAGACTCTTTTGAGTCTGTTAGCAGAACCTCTGCTATAGCCATAGGGGCACGACGTAGAGCCTGGCTCCAAGCTTCAGACTTGAACAGATGGGCACAACAAAGACTGGGTAATACTCCTTGCACTGGAGAAAATCTCTTCACTAAGGAGACTTTACATCAGGTTGCTCAGTTTTCCACTGACTTCCCTGTTTCTGAAGGCGATCCTAAGCCTTCTCCTTCCCCAGTAGGTAGGAAATGCCCTTCCAAACCTTCTTTCCCTAGGAGAAAGAGGTTTTACTCTTCTCCTGCCCATCATTCAGATGTTCCCAAACAGGGGAAACCTCGTCCTGGTCTGAAGAATCCAAACTCTAGCCAGGCTGAATAAACACAGCAACCATGGGGTTCTGCTTAATCTCTTTATAACCTACAGTTATCATCTTTTCAACAGAAGTTTTTCACAATTTTTCATTCAAAACTCTACACATGGATTCCTGTTCTCAGGACATCCAGTTGCTCTTAGGTATGCTGAGCTGTCAGGATATTCATGTCTATGGGTCACAGGTTTTCCCTCCTCTTCCTGCCAAGAAGAGAGGGTTAACAACTATTCCATGATAGTTTTTCTGTACCGACATGAATTTTTTCCTTCCACAGACTTACCATATGGTAAGTCACCCTTCAGCTCCTGTTTCTCTACCCTCTTCTCCAGGGTTTCCCCTGTAAGAGTGGTACCATACCACTGGAAGGCTTTCTTAGCCTTTCTAATCTTTCTTTCCATTCCAGTGTGGAGTTTTTTCTCTTGAGTAAACTCCCTTCTTTTGTCTGGGCAGCTCATCAGACAGAGACAGGATGTTCTCCTCTTGTTCTGTCTGTTCTCTCTGTTCTACACAGAAAGATTCTCTCTGCTGTCCTATTCAGCAGCTGCCCATGCAGGAGTTCCAGTGATTGGACTACTGGTACTTTTCCACAAGTTCCAGTCTTGTCTTCCACTACTTTGTCTGGCCTTAGTAGTGCTTCCAAGATAGTGCTTCCTCTGTCTTGGATAATCCTTATCACTATCTTCTTTTCTGCGATCTCCACTTCCTGGGATTTGGCAGCATAGTTGAAGTGGCAGCTGTTTTTTTCCAACAGCCAGTTTTATTTCCCAATTCTCCTGCATAATGCTCTCTGCAAACCTACAGAGAAGCTTTCCACTATGGGCCCTTGCTAGAGAGCATGGGTTTTTTGCTCTAATGACTATCCTATATGGTTGAAAAAGGCTTCCTTAGTCATTCCCCATGACTGTGAGGGTTTCTTACACTCTTCTTTCTCCTTTTAAAATAAAGGACATAAGCCTTCCCTACGTGACAGTCTAAAGAGTTGTCCAATTCCTACAGGGAATATGCTCTCTTTTTCCTTGCAGCTTGTCCTTATGGTATCCTAATCCTTCATGGACAGCACATATTTCACTAAAAAACGCATGATAACCCTTTTTGTCCCTCAAGTGGGTCAACCTAGTATCTCATCCTATGCGTTTTTCTGTCCATTTACCATGCTAGAGTTCTACCGGACTCAGGACTTGCTGTTTACAGACTGCTATTATCCTCTGTTTTTTCACGCAACCATCCTGGTTATTTCACTGGATAGCATTCCTGCACCATCTTAACCAGGGGGAATAGATTCTCTATATATCTTCTCAAGTAGGTTCCACCTTCTTGTTATTGGATGAATCTTTCCTCTTCACATCTCCATGTGAATGTTCTTATAGGCATATCTCTGTCTGCTTACTTGCAGACATTTATTCTAGACCTATATGTTCATATATGTATATATATCTATATACATCCCTATAGATACATATGTCTGTCAGCTGCGTGTGCATATGTTATGCCCCTCTAGATCTCACTATATACATATATATATATATACCCTTGTGTATATTTATTTACATTCTCTTATATATATATATATATAGATGCTTCCTCATAGGTAGATATGTATATCTCCAGGGACAAGCAGGAATAAGTCTTCACATATGGGTACGTCGGAACCGACGGAGCCTGCGCGGGAAAGCTTCCCAGAAAGGAAGCTTTTGGGGCCTCCCACAGCGCATGCGCGCTGCCTTCCTGACCAACTCTCCTCAGTTCTTCTTTTTCCGCGGAGCCAGCAGGTCGTGTTCCTGTCACCGCTGAAGAAATTGTTATTTTAATTTGTTTCTTTGACCGCGTGTCTGCCTTCCCCGATTCCGGACCGGTACCGCCGGTCTTTTTTCATTTATTTCTTTAAAAAAAATAATAATAATAACTTTTTCCTCACTTGGTATGTTTATTCTGTGAGGCCTCTAGGCCTTCTCAGATTCTCCCTCATGGAGAAACCAGCCTCTGGTTTTAAAAAATGCACCAAGTGTACCAGTACTATTTCAGTCACAGATACCCATGAATGGTGTCTTAAATGTTTGGGGCCTGACCATTCCATTCCGGATTGTCCATCCTGCTCTCTGATGTCCAAACGGGGCTTACAGAACAGAGCAGCCAAGTTTCATATGCTGTTTTCTGCGGATACTCCAGCATCAACATCCTCCAGGTCTTCCTCTCCTGATGGATCTCAGGTAACCAAACATTCTTCAGGCAGGACCTCAAAGGGCAAATCTCCCTCTAAGCAGCGAGAGGCCCTTGGGTTTGACCCTGAGGACCCTGCCCCAGCCAAACAACCCCGGCGGGAAGCTCCGGCTTCCAAAGCTCCTCCTATGGGGTTACAGGTAGACATCGATGGCACGGCCTCGACCGATCACCTGTTAGACTGCTCTGGGGTATCGGCTAACACCGGTACCGACATCCAGGCAGTTGTGGCGTCTATGGGTACTATGGTACAATCCATGCAGCAGGCCATACTGGCTTTCATTAACGCTGCAACGCCCTCGGTACCGCGACAATCGGTTCCGACTCCGGTTCCGGTACCACAACCGATACCGGTACCCAGAGCATCTACTTCCAGTAGTATGCCGGTTCTGGTCTCCGGTTCCAGAGATTTTCTCGATACCGATCCGGTTCCCGGTACGCCCGATGTCGATACCGGTCGGTACGCCTATCGATCTCTGGAAGCTAATAGGCGGTACTTTGAATCTTCTGAAGATTCTGATACCTCAGATGATTCTGCTGATGTCTCTTTTACTCTTCCTGAGGAGCCCTCTTCTCCAAAAAGGAGAATGTCTCCTCCAGAGGATTTGTCCTTTCAAGACTTCATTATTGAAGTAGCTAAAGGACTCTCCATATCTGTAACCTCTGAAAAGGAACCTAGAGCAAAAAAATTGGATATTTTAGGATACTCTAAGGTTACCAAAGAGGCAGCCACCTTACCCATACATGAAATTCTTCAAGAACACATGATGGATTTGTGGGAGGCTCCTCTCACCCTATCTCCACATTCTCGACGTTTGGACACCATGTATCGGGTTCCTCCTTCTCCTGGTTTTCAAAAAACTCAGCTCCCTCACCACTCTATTGTGGTGAAGTCTGCTATGAAAAAGATAAAGAGTACCAAAAGGCACTCTTCTACCCCTCCAGGAAGAGAATGTAGGACTCTGGATGCTTTTGGTAGAAAAATCTTCCAAGCTAGCATGCATATTGCCAGAATCAATTCATACAGCCTCTATATGGGCATGTTTTTGAAAGAGATTGCACTGAAGATACGTCATTTTCTCCCCTTTATCCCAGAGGATAAAAAGGAGGAGTTCCTTCTTTTGCTAAAGCAAACTCAAGATGTTTCAAAGTTCTCCAACAGAGCAGCCTTTGACTCTTTTGAGGGAGCTAGCAGAGCCTCCGGCATTGCCATAGCTGCTCGCAGACTTGCTTGGCTCCAGGCCTCTGATTTGGAACCCTGGGTACAAGAAAGCTTGGGCAATCTGCCCTGTACAGGTGAAAATCAGTTTGGCAAGGAGTGGCAAATCAAAGCCACTCAAATGGATGCAGAGAATGCTGCTTTAGATAGACTTTCTAAGTCTACCTCTACCCCTGCCAAGAAAAAAACTTTTAAGAAGCCTTTCTATAAAAAGACCAGATTTTCCACAAATACTGGCCAGCACTCTTCCCAAGTTCGCTTTGCTCCTAAGCGCCAGCAATCTAAACAGGCCAGAACAAAGTCTACAGGGGCTGCTACAGTCCAGCAGTCCCAACCCCCTCAGAGTTTTTGACTTGATTCTAGAGAACTTAACCTTCCTGGAATGGTGAGAGGCTCTGGTTGTTGCAGAGCCAGAAAGGTTAACTCATTTTGCTCCCAGATGGGAACAAATCACATCAGAACAGTGGACCCTCTCTATCATCAGAGAGGGCTACAAACTACATTTCTCCGGCCTTCCTCCCCATACCATGGTGAGACAATTCAATTCTCCCCCATCTCTCCTGTACCTGTTCGGTCAGGAGGTGACCACTCTTCTCGCCCAAAAGGCAATAGAAGAGGTTCCTCTTCCTCAACAAGGGTCAGGTTTTTACTCCCCTTATTTTCTCATTCCCAAGAAATCAGGGGGGTACAGACCCATTCTGGATCTCAGAGAATTGAACAAATTTCTATACAAAGAGAAATTCAAGATGCTTTCTCTAGTCACTCTCCTTCCATACCTACAGAGTCAGGACTGGCTTTGTTCTCTAGATCTCAAGGATGCGTACACACATATACTCATCCATCCATCCCACAGAAAATTCCTATGGTTTCTGTTCCAGGGAAAACATTTCCAATACAGAGTACTTCCCTTCGGTCTAGCCTCTGCTCCAAGGGTATTTACCAAATGCATGGCAATAGTAGCTGCATTTCTACGCACTCTGGGAATCTGTCTTCCCATACCTGGACGACTGGCTCATCCGAGCTCCATCTCAGTCCGAGGCTCAGACTTCCCTGGACCACACCAGACGCATACTGCAGTATCTGGGACTCGTCATCAATCTGCCAAAGTCTCAACTCACCCCTACTCAGTCCCTAGAATTCATAGGGGCCTGGCTAGATACCACCACTGCAAGGGCCTATCTTCCTCAGGCCCGTTGCCACCGTCTAGTGCACTTGGCCTCTCAAATTCAGTCCAGAAGCCACTTGACTGCCAGAGAGATGCTACAACTGCTAGGCCACATGGCATCCACAGTTCATGTGGTGCCTTATGCTCGCCTACATATGAGAGCAGCTCAATGGACTTTGTCCACCCAGTGGACCCAAGCATCAGGAGCTCTCTCAGACCAAATAGCAACCTCAGAACGTCTTTTTTGGTCTCTCCAATGGCGGATATCCACTCAAAATCTGTTGTTGGGGGCCCCCTTCCAACCTTTGTTACCCCAAGCAACTCTCACTACAGATGCCTCCCAAACAGGTTGGGGAACTCATCTCCAAGACCTCTCCACTCAGGGCACTTGGTCTCCACAGGAGACCACCCTTCATATCAACCTTTTGGAGCTGCGAGCAATTTTCCTTGCTCTCAAGGTCTTTCATACCCTCCTCATCAACATGACAGTCCTTGTTCATACCGACAATCAAGTAGCCATGTTCTACATAAACAAACAAGGAGGGACTGGCTCTCTGTCGCTTTGCAACGAAGCTCTAAAATTGTGGGCCTTCGCCAGAGAGCATCAAATCCATCTCCTGGCAGTATACCTCCCAAGAATCCAAAACTCTTGGGCAGACAGACTCAATCGAGTTCTGCTTCCACACAAATGGTCCCTGCACATGGATCAGGTACTCAGAATCTTTCAGAAATGGGGAACCCCGGACATAGACCTGTTTGCAAGTCCGTGCAATGCCAAACTTCGCCGGTTCTGTTCCAGAATTCCGTGTCAGGGAGCTCAGGCCAAGGATGCCTTCCTCCTTCATTGGGGTCAGGCCTTACTGTATGCCTTTCCACCCATTCCTTTGATTCCCAAGACTCTGTTCAAACTTCAGAGGGATCAAGGATCTATGATCCTCATAGCTCCACGCTGGCCACGCCAAGTGTGGTACCCTCTACTTCTGCATCTCTCCCAGGCACCCTCCCTGGATCTGGGAGCTGCTCCAGACCTTCTGTCTCAAGAGGAAGGGACTTTGTGGCACCCAAGCCCCAAGTCCCTTCACCGCGGAGCTTGGTTACTGAAGGCCTAGACCTTCAAGACTTCAATCTTTCTCAACAGGTGAAGGATATCCTCCATGCATCTAGGAAACCTTCCACCAGGCGTTCTTATGCTTTTATATGAAAAAGATTTTCCATTTGGTGTGCTGAAATGGGTCTTAACCCTCTAGCACTACTTTTGAATTCTTTACTCGAATATCTCCTGCATCTTTCCAATGCAGGACTTAAAGCAAATTCTGTAAGGCTCCATTTGAGTGCTATTGCAGCATCTCTTCAGCCTATCAATGGACAACCTGTTTCCTCTCATCCTCTTATTGCAAGATTCATGAGAGGTCTAACTTTAACTAAACCTCCCATTCGGCCTCCTCCGGTGGCATGGGACTTAAACGTGGTTCTTGGTCAGCTTATGAAGCCACCCTTTGAACCCTTAGCCACTACCTCCTTGAAATTTCTTTCCTGGAAAGTCATTTTCCTTATTGCAATCACTTCTGCTCACCGCATCAGTGAACTGCAGGCTTTAGTGGCTAATCCACCTTATACAAGGTTCCATCATGATAAGGTAGTCCTTAGGACAAATCCTCACTTTATGCCTAAAATGGTCTCACCTTTTCATCTTAATCAAGAGGTATATCTACCTGTCTTTTTTCCAGCTCCTCATGCATCCAGTGCAGAGAGGAACCTACATACGTTAGATTGTAAAAGAGCTCTTGCCTTTTACATCCACAGGACACAGCAACATCGAAAGTCTTCGCAGCTTTTTGTTGCTTTTGATCCTTCTCATTTAGGACTTCCAGTCTCAAAAAGAACACTGTCCAATTGGATTGATCAGTGTATTTCTTTTGCTTACCAGAGTAAGAACCTTTCTCTGGAAGGCCATGTCACAGCTCACAATGTGAGAGCCATGGCCACATCTATGGCTCATCTTCATTCTGTATCCATCGATCAGATCTGTCGAGCAGCCACCTGGGCCTCGGTTCATACCTTCACAGCCCATTACTGCTTGGACAAGGACTCCCGCCGGGATGCCTTGTTTGGTCAGGCTGTCCTCAGACACCTGTTCCATTCTTAAACAACTCCTGCCCACCTTCCCTGAATGGATGCCTGAGATCCATAGGAAGATGAGGAACCCTAGGGGGGGATCTCCCCGGCATCTTAGCTAGGGAGTCCCCATATGTGAGGACTTATTCCTGCTTGTTCCTGGAGATAGCATAGTTACTTACCTGTATCAGGTGATCTCTGGGAACAGCAGGAATTAGTCCTCACAACCCACCCACCTTCCCTAGGAGTTGTATCTCTCTCTCTTTCCTTTCCTCTCTCTATTGTCTCAGCTTTAAACTCGAACTGAGGAGAGTTGGTCAGGAAGGCGGGAAGGCAGCACACATGCGCTGTGGGAGGCCCCAAAAGCTTCCTTTCTGGGAAGCTGGGGAGCTTTCCCGCACAGGCTCTGTCGGTTCCGAAGTACCCATATGTGAGGACTAATTCCTGCTGTTCCCAGAGATCACCTGTTACAGGTAAGTAACTGTGCTTTACATACTTATCTCTCTAACTGTCAATGCTCATAAAGGTTTTTCCTTCCTATATGTTCCAGACAGTGGGCTTTGCACATGTTCATACTGTTCCTCAGTATGTTTGGGGTATTATGCACACAACCACTGCTGTGGTACTGACAGCTCCTACCATAACCCTAGGTTCAGGTATCTCTGAAGCTCCATACTCCAATATCTTCCTACCTCTCTCCAGTTAGGAATGACATGATGGATCTTCAGTAGATCTGAGGTTTCAACTCCTCAGACATCTGTCTTTTCTTTGGGAATACGGGTTTTTTCCCATACCCTTTCTTCCCTCAAGGACTAGGCCAGTTTGTCCAAATCGGTCAGTCTTCCTCTTTTGCTCCTAACTGTGAATAACTCTGTAGCCAAAAGAGTTTTCAGCTTTTTCCATAAAGCCTCCCACTAAAGACCTACCGTTTTTGTACTACCCCAGTTGAATCCTGGGGTCACCTGTCACTTCCAGATTTTGACCTTCACCTTCACTCCAGTGAGGTCACCTTGAAGATTCCTCTACTGGATCCCCAGTAGACTCCATCAGCCTCTCTACTTCCTGCAATCCAGTAGGTGAGGTCCATATTGTGATTGTTCATTTCAATATATTTCATGATGATTATCATACATACAAGGACTCCTTGCCTGTAGTCCTCTCTTAAGTTAGCTGTTTCCTACAGCTCCTCTCTTTTTCAACTCCTACCCTCCATCCTCAGGATGCCTGGCCATATGAGGTGTAGCATGTTTCAATCTCCAACATGCTAGGGCTCCAGGCATCTTAGTTTGGGAGTCCCCATATGTGAAGACTCATTCCTGCTTGTTCCTGGAGATAGCACAGTTACTTACCTTTAACAGGTGATCTCTGGGAACAGCAGGAATAAGTCTTCACAACCCACCCACCTCCCCTAGGAGTTGTATCTCTCTATCTATCTTTCCTTTCCTCTCTCTCTCTTTGTCTCAGCTATAAAACTTAACTGAGGAGAGACAGTTGGAAAGGCGGGAAGGCAGCACGCAGGCACTGAGGGATGCTCCCAAAAGCTTTGATTGGACGCTGGGGCGCGTTCCCGCACAGGCTCCGTCGGTACCGACGTACCCATATGTGAAGACTTATTCCTGCTGTTCCCAGAGATCACCTGTTACAGGTAAGTAACTGTGCTTTATGTAAGGAAAACAAATAAAAGCAAGAAGAAAAAGTGATATGGGTTCTTAGAAGTGGCTGAAAACATAAAAGCAGAAGGGTAGCGATAACAAAGAAAGGAAGTTTGCTTTTTGCAGATGACATGAAGTAGAACAACAGAGTGGACACCCCGGAGGGAGTAAACAGAATGAAAAGTGATTTTCATAAATTAGAAAAATGGTCAGATACTTTGCAGCAAAGCTTTAATGCAAAGAAGTACAGAAATCCAAAAAAGATGTGTGCAAGAGGATGATGTGCACAGAGCAGGAAAATGACGTTAGGCTTGTTTCACAACATAGAGACCCTCATACACTGAGGGTAATTCTGCATACTGCTATGCAGGCAAAGCATAGTATGACGTGCAGTTTGAGCCTATTTTATAAAGTAAGCGAGAGTTGGTCTAACTTGTGCCTGGATGAGCAACCTCATCTGTGTAAGTAATAGTATTTTATAGCTTAGCTGCGTCAGCAGAGGCTGTACCTATGCTCTTCCCAAACCCTGCCCTTGTGCACAGGACGCAGCCCTATGGCACTTGCATACAATGACACCTATGCGCTTGCGGGGGTCGCTATTCTATAAGCGTGCACATATGTGCCCATTCATGAGCGTACGTCCTACAAAATAAGAATTTCCCTGCATTTCGTGTGTGTATTGTCCTGTGTGCCCTATATATAATCACCCCCTACGGGACAAGGCAGTGGTCAAGGCCAGAAGGAGGCTAGGCCACTGCACTAGAAGACACGTGAGATGGGAGTTGAGTACCTAAATGTGTATTCCCTAGACTGAAGAGGAAGGACAGAGGAAAGATGACTGACAAGTTTCACAGGTCTGCGACTAAAAAGCTGTTTGATTATTTTCATCTAATTTCCATGTATTTTGGTGTGCTGAAAACAAATAAAATATTGAAAAAACTCCTAGACATCATGATTTGCCACAACATGCAAAATTGTCTTCAAATTTTATCAAATTTTTTCAAATTACTATTAATTAATTCAAATTACTATTAATTAATTCACATAAGTGCATTTAAGATATAAAATGCCAAAAAAAACCTTAAAGGGGTTGTCCGAGTTATGTAAAAAAAATATAGCACTGTAAATCTGATGGTCAGCAATATATACATAAGCTAAGCAAGTTTTAAGTCCCTGCTTCTAATGGTAGAAGGGGTTAATTTTTCCTGAAGAATCCAGTGGGAGGGAGACACAGGGCAGATAGCAGCAGCTCCGGTCAGTGCAGGGGTGCGTGGCCAGCACTGTGACGTCTCGTGTACAGACACAGAGCTGCTCTCTCCTGCATGCCACACTTGTGCACGAATCATCATCAGGTTCTTAGTTGTAGGCTGTTCACATTTTTTCATCGCAATTCGTGTTAGCTCGTCATTCTTCAACCGTTATGGCTCCGCGAAAGTGTATTAATTCGCCAGACAGTTTCTGTTTCATCTGTGGTGAATATACAGTGTTGAAGCAACAACAGAATATTACAGACTTTGTGAAAAAAGTATACTTTGCATACTTTGGACTCAAAATTGGAGATCAAGATAGTCTGGGCGCCTCATAAAGTGTGCAAACGGTGTGTTGAGGACCTCCGAAACTGGTTCAAGGGTATGGACGCCAGCAGTGATGGAGCTCTTTTTGAAGTTGTTTGGTTTTGTGATAGCTTGTTTTGTGATAATACGTAAACACTGCAGGGGAGCATGCTTGGGGTGTGGTTAGGGCATGGTCCATTTCAGTGAGGTTCAGGACTGTTATGGTATGCGCAAAACTAACCCATTTGGAGAAACTGCCCCGAAAGGGACATACCTGACCAAAATTGTCCACATCAGGATTTACAGCTGCTCCTTGGCTTGTATAGTGTTTTTTTTTAAAGTGCTTATTTTGGCCATCCCTTTCAAGACCGATTAAGGGAGTTAGCTTTCTAAATCCCTGTTTATTTCCCCCTCTAAATTTTAAATAAGATGGTGGTCTCTGTACTTAATGGCAGCAATTATACGTATGGATTTGTAAAATAGACTACATACATGTGTAAGTTGTGGAATATGAATTTATACTTGTAAGTGCTGGCACTTCAATGTGTAAGTTGTCAAGTTGCCTCTGATTCCCCCCCCCATTATAGATTTGTAAAATGGTTCCTCCAGCTCTCCATGATGGCATAAACACATGCACCCCTGCACATTTTTATATGTACTTGGAAAAGGCTCCATGTTTGACCGCGATGTCTCCATTCCAGTCTCCACATTCTATCTAAAATGTGCATTTATAACTAACTTTAACCTAAGAATGAGGGCCATGTGCAGAGCATTTGGAGACACTAAACCTCAAATCAGTACAGTGAAGGGGGGGAATGAGGTTTCTCATAGAAAGATGTGATGACGTATAAAGACTGTCTATTGATTTTCCAGCCTGCTACAATACCATAGACACTACTTGATTTATTACTTCACCCTCACTTTCCCACTAGCTGTCCTTTGCTTTCTTAACTTTCAGTACTGTTTTTGCACCAACTGGCTTCAAGGGAAGCTTGGGTTTTTTTTGTACTTTTTAAACCTCTTGAGCCACAGAAATGTGATCATTTTAAAATCTTTTCAAATAAAAATACTGATATTCATTTTGTGATATCTGTTTCCTCCTTTATAAAAGATTTTGTGCTGGAAGTATGCATCCTTCATTTTGATTCTTGGAATTTGAATTTTCTCTCCATCTCTTTTTGGAACCAAACAGTTCATTTTCATTTAAAAATGAATTATGAGAAATTCAAATTGTGTATAACCTCTGGTTCACAACATTGTTATTTAATACACCTTTTGTATTTCCTCCAAGTGTGTGGAAAATTTCTTAGAAAGCTTGGTTGCCAGCCAAAATGCTTAGTAGCTAGGGAAAAATATTTTTTTTTCTTTTTCTTTTTCTTTCTATTTTTTTCACATTTGCTCTTTTTGTTTTTATTTACCTTTTAGTTTGCCATTTTTCTTGCTTCCTTCTCTTATTACCTCTCTTCTTTCCAGGCAGTGAGCAATCTGTAACTGCAGCATCTCCTCATGTGGCTGAGTTTATTGGTAGAAATGCTTCTGGATGGTCTTGAGCCTGCTAGCCCAGGCCAACGACAAGTTCCAGTGGCCAATATTTAGGCACTTGGGTGTCCAGTCTTCAGGAGATGTCTGCCCTTGCTTTGTCTACTAGCATGAAGGACATCCAGACATATGCTTCTTATTTGTCCTTAGTCTCTTCAAAAGAATGGGCCTGATATTCAAAAGAATTTTATCTATATAGTGGCTGCCACTATATGGGTTAATTTATTTATTTATTTATTTATTTATTTATTTATTACAGGCTCTTATATACCGCTCTATTCAGAATCAGCGCGGTTCACAATATAACAACATACCATAACAACAAACTGTTAGGTTTTACAGAGAACAAGGTCAGAGAACTTGGAATAAAACATGGAACGTCATTACTGCAACTATTTACAGAATGTTATCTGTGTGTATAGTGTTGCTGAAAGACTGACCTGGTTACTATCTAGAGAGTCCTGGAGTAGAGTGTGGGTCAGATGACTGCTGACTATGGGCCCGATTCTGTCCCGGACGTAGATCTCCTTTGTACATCTGGGCTGAGCCAGACGTACAAAGGAGACTGCAATTCTGATACCACGGGGCATGTCTAGCCCCATGGGATCAGAATCGCGAACAGGCATGTACATGCAGGCCAGGACTGCAATTCAGTCTCAACCTGCACGTACATGCTCTGCCTGACTAACTCAGGGCATTTAAATGGAGCCGCGGCATCATGTTGCCATGGCACTGTGGCTCCATTTAAAAGCTGCAATGCCGGCCACCTGCAAAAAGAGTTAAATCCCCGCAGCCCGACCCCTGATCCAGCCTCCTAAGGCCAGGGTCGGGCTGTGGGGAATTAACTCTGGCCCCCCAGCCCCATCCACGCCCCAATGATGACAAACGATGTCCATTTTGCTAGCCCTGGACATACAGGGCCGACATTAGAATTGGCCCTGTACGTACAATGCTAGCGACCACCCCCTGCACACCCACTCTCCGCCCCCGGGCTGCCTCTTCCCCACCCCTGACTAACTTCCCCGTACAACCGGCGGGGAAATTAGTCAGGGCCTGCAGCCACCACGAATAGCGGGGATGGACGTCCTGTTGGGACATCCATCCCTGCTATTCGTGGTTCAGAATGACTCCGTATCTGCATAGCTATGTGATTTAATTATAGATGGCACAAAGGATGTCCCTAAATTTAAACCACTTAGTGCCAATATTTATTTGATATGCATTTTAGCTATCTGTAGGCAGCAGACATTGTTCTCCACATACTATATAATCTCCAGGAACAAGCAGGAATAAGTCCTCACATATGGGTACGTCGGTACCGACGGAGCCTGCGCGGGAAAGCTCCCCAGCCTTTCAGATGAAAGGCTTTTGGGGCCTCCCACTGCACATGCGCGCTGCCTTCCCGCCTTCCTGACCAGCTCTCTTCAGTTTCTCTTTTTCCGCGGAGCCAGCAGGTCGTGTTCCTGTCACCGCTGAAGAAATTGTTAAATTTGTTATTTTTCTTTAGACCGCGTACCTGCCTTCCCCATACCGAAACCGGTACCGCCGGTCTCTCTTTCTTTCTTTATAAAAAAAAAAAAAAAAAAAGACTTTTTTATTTTCTTCAGCACAGCTTGGTACCTGTTGTTAGGCCTTAAGGCCTACACAAATTCTCCTCATGGAGAAGCCAGTCCCTGGTTTTAAAAAATGTACCAAATGCAGTGCTGTCATTTCTGTCACAGACACCCATGAATGGTGTCTCAAATGTTTGGGACCTGAACACTCCATACCGGACTGCCCATCCTGCACCCAGATGTCTAAACGTGGTTTGCAGAACCGGGCCAACAAGCTCCATGTGCTGTTTCCTTCAGAAGCATCACAGTCATCCAGGTCTTCCTCTCCGGATGGATCTCAGGTAACCAAAACTTCTGTGGGCAAATCCTCTAAAAGCAAATCTCTTTCTAAAGATCGAGAGGCTCTCAATTTTGAGTTTGAGGATTCTGCCCAGGCCAAAAAACCCCGGCGGGAGGTTCCGGCCTCCAAAGCAATCATGGGGTCACAGGTTGACATCGATGGCACGGCCTCGACCGATCACCTGTTGGACTGCTCTGGGGTACCGGCCCATACCGGTACCAACATCCAGGCAGTAGTGGCGTCTATGGGCAGTACTGTCCAGACCATGCAGCAGGCCGTTCTGGCATTCATTAAGGCTGCGACGCCCGAAATCGGTACCGACCCCGGTTCCGGTATCCACACCGGAACCGAGACCATCGACTTCCAAACGTCGATCGGTTCCGCATGCCGGATTCCGGCTTTCGCCTGGTACCGATCCCATGCCCGATACGCCCGATGTCGATACCGATCGGTATGCGTATCGTACATTGGCAGTACAGAGGGAAGACTCAGATTATTCTGATGAATTCAATTCCTCTGATGACTCTGCTGAGCTTACTCTTCCTGAGGAGCCCTCTTCTCCAAAGAGGAGGATGTCTCCTCCAGAGGATTTATCCTTTCAGGATTTCATTGTTGATGTAGCTAAAGCACTTTCTATTGCTACATCTTCTGAAAAAGAACCCAGATCAAAAAAATTGGACATTTTAGGATACTCAAAAGCTCCTAAAGAGGCAGTCACTCTGCCTGTCCATGAAATCCTTCAAGAACACTTGATGGATTTGTGGGAGACTCCTTTAACACTGTCTCCCCATTCCCGTAGGTTGGACACCATGTATCGGGTCCCTCCTTCGCCTGGGTTCCAGAAAACTCAGCTGCCTCACCACTCTATTGTGGTGAAGTCTGCCATGAAGAAAATAAAGAGTCCTAAAAGGCATTCTTCTACCCCTCCAGGGCGAGAATGTAAGACGCTAGACTCTTTTGGAAGAAAGATGTTCCAGGCTAGTATGCTTATAGCCAGGATCAATTCTTATAGCCTTTATATGGGCATGTTTCTTGGACAACTTGCCCTAAAAATACAGAATTTTGCCCCCTTTATCCCTGATGATCAAAGGGCGGACTTCTTTTCTATGGTGACACAACTTTCAGAGGTCTCCAAGTTCTCCAACAGGGCAGCCTTTGATTCCTTTGAGGTTGCAGGCAGAGCTTCGGGAATTGCTATTGCAGCCCGACGTCTCGCTTGGCTCCAGGCTTCTGACCTAGAACCCTGGGTTGTAGATGGCCTCAGGAATCTGCCCTGTACCGGTGAGAACTTATTTGGGGAAGACTGGCAGATTAAAGCTGCTCAAATGGATGCAGAAAATGCCACTCTAGATAGACTTACCAAGTCTACTTCTACCCCTGCCAAAAAGAAGTCTTTTAAAAGGCCTTACTATAAAAAGGCCAGATTTCCCACAAATACTGGCCAGCAATCTGCTCAGCCTTGCTTTGCGGCTAAGCGTCAACAATCTAAGCAGGTAAAGTCAAAGCCTGCAGTGTCTGCTACACCCCAGCAGGCTCAACCCCCTCAGGGGTTTTGACTTGCCTCTAGAGAACTTGCCGTTTCTGGCTCTAGAACAACCAGAGCCCCTCACCATTCCTGGAAGGCTAGCTCATTTTGCTCCCAGATGGGAACAAATCACATCAGAGCAATGGACCCTCTCTATTATCCGGGAGGGCTACAAACTTCATTTCTCCAGCCTTCCTCCCCATACCATGGTGAAGCAATTCAGTTCTCCCCCATCTCTTCTGACCCTGTTGGGTCAGGAAGTCTCTTCTCTTCTTGCCCAAGGGGCAATAGAGGAGGTTCCTCCTCCACAACAGGGGTTAGGTTTCTACTCCCCTTACTTTCTCATAACAAAGAAGACAGGGGGCTTCAGACCTATCCTAGATCTGAGAGAATTGAACAGGTTTCTATTCAAGGAGAAATTCAAAATGCTCTCTCTGGGCCTTCTCCTTCCATACCTTCAGAGTCAGGATTGGCTTTGTTCTCTAGATCTCAAGGATGCGTACACTCATATACTCATCCATCCATCCCACAGAAAATATCTAAGATTTCTGTTCCAGGGAAAACATTTCCAGTACAGAGTACTACCCTTCGGTCTGGCCTCTGCTCCAAGAGTTTTCACAAAATGCATGGCAGTCGTAGCTGCATTTCTCAGAGGCATGGGAATCTTTGTCTTCCCATATCTGGACGACTGGCTCATCCGAGCTCCATCTCAGTCAGAAGCCCAGATGTCTCTGGACCGCACAAGGCGTATTCTTCAATATCTGGGACTTGTGGTAAACATTCCCAAATCCCAACTCATCCCTACTCAGTCTCTGGAATTCATAGGGGCCCAATTGGACTCCACCACTGCAAGGGCCTACCTCCCTCTGGTCCGAGGCCAAAGACTAATAAGCTTGGCCTCCCAGGCTCAGTCCAGAAGTCACTTGTCAGCCAGAGAAATGCTGCAGCTTCTGGGCCACATGGCCTCCACAGTACACGTGGTGCCCTACGCTCGTCTTCATATGAGAGCAGCTCAATGGACCTTGGCCACCCAGTGGTCTCAAGCATCAGGACTGCTCTCAGACCAAATACTCACCTCAAAACGACTGTTTTGGTCTCTCCAGTGGTGGACATCCTCCAAAAATCTGTTGTTGGGGATCCCCTTCCAACCTTCGTTGCCCCAAGCAACCCTCACAACAGATGCCTCCCAAGCAGGGTGGGGAGCTCATCTCCAGCACCTCTCCACTCAGGGCACCTGGTCTCCTCAGGAGACCACCCTTCACATCAACCTTTTGGAACTGCGAGCAATCTTCCTTGCCCTCACAGTCTTCCACACCCTCCTTGTCAACCTGACTGTCCTAGTCCAAACAGACAATCAGGTAGCCATGTTCTATGTCAACAAACAAGGAGGGACGGGCTCTCTGTCGCTTTGCAACAAAGCTCTCAGATTATGGGCCTTCGCCAGAGAGCACCAAATTCATCTTCTGGCAGTATATCTTCCAGGAGTTCAAAACTCTCGGGCAGACAGACTCAGTCGAGTTCTGCTCCCACACGAATGGTCCCTACATATGGACCAGATACGCAGAATCTTTCAGGAATGGGGGACCCCGGACATAGACCTCTTTGCAAGTCCGTGGAATGCCAAACTTCCCCGGTTCTGTTCCAGGACTCCGTGTCAGGGAGCTCAGGCCAACGATGCCTTTCTCCTACATTGGGGTCAGGAATTCCTGTACGCTTTTCCACCCATTCCTTTGATTCCCAAGACTCTGTTCATACTTCAGAGGGATCACGGATCCATGATCCTCATTGCTCCACGTTGGCCACGCCAAGTGTGGTTCCCTCTCCTTCTACAGCTCTCCCAGGGCTCCTCCATGGACCTGGGAGCTGCACCAGACCTTCTGTCTCAGGAGCAGGGGACTTTGTGGCATCCAAACCCCAAGTCCCTACATCTCCGAGCTTGGTTACTGAAGGCTTAAGCCTTCATGAGTTTAATCTTTCCCAACCAGTGAAAGATATCCTTCATGCCTCTAGGAAACCCTCTACTAGGCGTTCCTATGCTTTCAAATGGAAACGTTTTTCCATTTGGTGTGCGCTACAGGGTCTTGACCCTCTAGTACTTCCTTTGAATTCTCTACTAGACTATCTCCTGCATCTTTCCAATGCAGGCCTCAAGACGAATTCAGTACGAGTCCATTTAAGTGCTATTGCAGCATCCTTAAAACCTATAAATGGACAACCTGTCTCCTCTCATCCTCTTATTGCAAGGTTCATGAGAGGCCTGACCCTCACTAAGCCTCCCATCCGACCTCCTCCGGTAGCATGGGACTTGAATCTAGTTCTGGGTCAACTTATGAAGCCACCTTTTGAACCGTTGGTATCTACCTCCCTGAAATTTCTTTCCTGGAAGGTTCTTTTCCTTATTGCAGTCACTTCGGCTCGCCGCATCAGTGAGCTGCAGGCTTTGGTGGCTAATCCACCTTATACCAGATTTCATCATGATAAGGTGGTCCTTAGGACGAATCCCCACTTTATGCCTAAAGTGGTCTCGCCTTTTCATCTTAAGAGGTATATCTACCTGTTTTTTTCCAGGCTCCTCATGCATCCAGTGCAGAGAGGAACCTTCATACTCTTGACTGTAAAAGAGCTCTCGCCTTTTACCTCAACAGGACTCAGCCACATCCAAAGTCTTCCCAACTTTTCGTGGCTTTTGATCCTTCTCATTTGGGACTTCCAGTCACCAAACGTACACTTTCCAATTGGATTGCTCAGTGTATTTCTTTTGCTTACCAGAGTAAGAACATTTCTCTGGAAGACCATGTCACAGCTCACAATGTGAGAGCCATGGCTACTTCTATGGCTCATCTTCACTCTGTGTCCATAGATCAGATCTGTCGAGCAGCCACTTGGGCCTCGGTTCATACCGTCACAGCCCATTACTGCTTGGACAAGGACTCCCGCCGGGATGCCTTGTTTGGTCAGGCTGTCCTCAAACACCTGTTCCATACTTAAACAACTCCTGCCCACCTTCCCTGGATGGATGCCTGAGATCCATACGAAGATGGTTTACCCTTGGAGGGGGATCTCCCAGGCATCTTAGCTAGGGAGTCCCCATATGTGAGGACTTATTCCTGCTTGTTCCTGGAGAAAGCACAGTTACTTACCTGTAACAGGTGATCTCTGGGAACAGCAGGAATTAGTCCTCACAACCCACCCACCTCCCCTAGGAGTTGTATCTCTATCTATCTATCTTCCTTTCCTCTCTCTATTGTCTCAGCTTTAAACTCGAACTGAAGAGAGTTGGTCAGGAAGGCGGGAAGGCAGCGCGCATGTGCAGTGGGAGGCCCCAAAAGCCTTTCATCTGAAAGGCTGGGGAGCTTTCCCGCGCAGGTTCCGTCGGTACCGACGTACCCATATGTGAGGACTAATTCCTGCTGTTCCCAGAGATCACCTGTTACAGGTAAGTAACTGTGCTTTCAGCACTGCTTGATATCTAGATAACCTTGACCGTAGCATTTAACTTTATCCATGTATGTTCAGCAGTGCTTTTTGCAAACACTGGCCATGGTATTTGAATATTGACCTGTGTGTGTATCTCATGCAATCATTTCATTTATTGTAACCATTTCTTACATTACAGAAAGCAGTGAGATCATTCATATCCCCTGTATATTGGATTATTCCATTTGCAATAAGAGCAATACTTAGCAACATATTTTCTTTCATTGCACAAAAAATGTGCTTGGAGCCACCTGTTACTTCCCACTTGCTGCTGCTTTGATAGGTCATATTTTTAATAAATTAGCTTAACATAGCAGTTAACATTATTTCCCTGCTTTTTATGCCTTATTAGAATTCCTCCAGACCAAACATAACCAACGCTTGCACCTTAATAACGTAGTGTGTGCTTGTTGGATTACAGAGATACTTCCATTGAGTTTGTGCATTTTCTTATCTTCAGATTAGCATGCCTCGCCATGAAGGTTGCCTCCAGAGGTTGGGCATCCTTTTAAAAGCCTAAGGAGCGTGTTTACTAAAGGTTAACAGGCGTTAAGTGCTGCCACTGCCCATTCATTTCTATGGGCCATTGCATCACTTAACATGCGTTAACTTTAGTTAATGCACATTAACCTTTAGTAAACACGCATCTAAGTTTGCTGTTCCAACTGATGGTAAATGCTGATTTATTGGGATCAGCATGAAGTTTCATCCTTTTACATGATGGAAGGTTTTGATTTCTGTGCTAATCTATTTTAGTTTGCCAATATAGATAAAGCCCCATTGACTTTTTTTTTTTTTCCTCCTGATGTAAAGTTGTGATTATACTTTTGTACAGGGAGAACACCGCTGGGGTGTTATAAAAAACTGATAGAATATCATAAGAATGGTGACCTGTCTTTTAAATATGTCAAGACATTCAACATGGATGAATATGTGGGTAAGCGATTCAGTTTCTGTTTCTTTTTCTTCATTTTAACTTGTGTTACAGATGGTGTCTTCAAACAATAAGGTCCCTATTTACTAAACCACATTAGTTGTTCAATGTGAGTTTTAATGTGCATTAACTGTTAACTTAGAGCTCTAAAAACAATGGGTCATGTTAACAAGTGGCAACTGCTATGTCAAACACCTAATGTGGAAATGCATGTTGGGGAGGAGGGGTGGCCTTGCACATTGAATATGCATGAGAGAGATTTTTATACAGTGAAGGAAGTACATGCAAATTTATCTCATGCATATTCATTACGGGAATCTTGAAAACCTGACTGGGATAGGTGTGCCTTGAGGACTGGGTTGAAAACCTCTGCCATAGTGACCATTGCCCTGCTTTAGGAGTATGGCTGCCTTAAGTGCCAGAAACATTCGCCCTAGAAATTACTGTGGAGGTTTTGCAGCTACTCTGGGTTAACGTTTTGCAGCTAACACATGCTAACCTCAAAACTTTAACTTGATTTAAGGCCCGTTTTTAGACATCTTGCAAAAAGATGGACACCCTTTCAACTTCCATGTTACATTAAAAATCTTTGCTATGATGATGATCCCTTTCATCTCAATTAAGAGTTTGCCTGATTAGTTAAGAGCCAAAGGTGCAAAACAGTCAACTAGTCCAACTGGTGATTTGTGATGAGTTTTTCCAGGTTTCATTTAGCAGTTGTAATTGCTTTTGTCTTGGATTGTGTAACTTTACCGGCATTTTTAGGTAGATACTGGTATTAATTTTTCTTTTTAAAGGGTATAAGTGGATAATTTCAGTTGTTTACAAAGGTTTCCTTTTTAAAGGAAGTAAACTAAACAGGGCTCTATTTTTAAACCTTGCTATCAATAGTTTTTCTTTTTCTTTTTCTTTGTCTTGGAAAGGAGGAGGCAGACCAGAATAACTTTCAGTGATGTCATCACTAGTATCTGCTGGTGAAGCACTGAGAGAAGCCAGTATTATCTGCCTCTGGCAGGTGTCAAGGTGTGTGGGCTAGTGCAGCAGTGCAGATAGGCCTGTTTCCCCTGGCCCAGATCAAAGTCTTGTGACCTGTGAGATTGAGACCTTTGGCCCTATGTTTGCTTGGTGCTTGGTACTCCCATTGTCTTCCTGAGCTGGCAGTGCTGTTACTCATGGGTTCTAGTACTGGTGGGCTGGAGAGTGGACATAAGAACCCCTCAGCGCCACTGAAGGGTGGGTGGTGGTGGTGGTGGTAAGTCTAGACCTAGGCCCCTCTTCCCTCTGCTGTCCTGTGTCTGCATGCTCTACTGTTTTTTAATTTGCTGCTGTTTCTTTAATTGGCTGTCTTCTGTGCTGCTTGAATAAAGCAACTTCAGTAGCTAAAAAATAAAAAATAAAGAAAAAAAAGGCTTCAGGCAGTCGGGTTATTACTTGTGGTTTCTTTTTCCCCCTTTTACTGTGAGCTTAGCTGCATTGTTAGGTACACAGAAGTGCACTTCTGCTGGCTTCTTTTGCCATGAGTGCAAAGGAAAAGCCTTGGGCATATTTTTTTGACAGTGTTGTGACACTCATGGGGGGCCCAGGGCCAAATGCCTGCTGCTGACTTTTGCTGCCCTTGCCACATCTGTGATTTTTCTCATTGGTGGTAATGCTAGCCATCCTTTGATGACCGCATGGTCCAGGTGGAGGGGGGAGCATGGTGGGGTGGATGCAGGCTCTTGACAGCAGGCCTCAGGGCCCCTTTTCAGCTGGATTTGAGCAGCAGCTTCTGAAACAGCTTATGGGCTGTTTTGAGTCTGAGTTAGCTGCATGGCAGTTCCTCTGTAGGAAACTCAGGGCCCTTTAGGATTCTTCTCTTCTGGTGGTAAGGGAGTCGAATGTCTCCGCTATTTGTTTTTACCTGTCCATTCCTCTGACAGTCTAGCCTTGGGCCCTTTAGGGGGGTGTCTGGGAAGAACAGATTTCCTGACTGCAGCGAGTGAGTCGGTGGAGGAAGGTGAACTTCCTTTGGCAGAGGGAGAGGATCTGTCAGTGGTCCGTTTCCACAGGGAGGACCTTTCTACCCTCATTCAGGGATGGCATGTTGGTCCTGCATATTGCAGAGCCGCCTCCAGTGAATGTTTTTCAAATAAATCTTATACTTGAGGGGTTATGGCATCCCTCGTGTTTCTTTCCCTTCTCTGAGCCCCTGCAGCAGCTCGTGTCCTCTCGGTGGGAGACACTGGGGCTGAGGGGCTTGGCTCTATCTCTAACCAAATGTGGTCGATGATGTTGACCTTGAAACTAGTACCTTGGGCCAGGGTGCATAAGCATCCTCTGCAAGGCCACCTTCTGTCTTACTGATCTCCCAGCTGTTTGATCAATGCCTGCCTGCCTCTCCCTGAAGGATCAATAGGAAGTTGGCTTTGTAGCTACAGCCTTACCCCTTGATGGATGAGATGTTGCTGGAAGCACTGAATTGGGTGATAGTCTGACTGGGTTGGGAAGCACATTGTCTGGGTCAGATTGTGCAGGGCCACTGATTTCCCCCCTCAAGAAGCCCTCCTGGTCGATCAATGGGCTCAAGGTTAGAGCAATGCACTTGGTTCGTGAGAGGTTTCAAGGCAGTCTTTGTTCAGACAATGCCATGGCAGTGGTGGACATAAACAGCAAGACAACACTTGCAGCTCTGAGATGAGGCTCATCTGGGTTATGTGGGTGCCTATGTTGGCAGCCCACATAACAGAAATTGACAGTGTGCAGCCTGACTTAAGTAGAAACATGGTGGATCCAAAGAAGTGGGAGCTCAACCCACTTATGTTCAACCTCATTATGTAGAAGGGGCCCTGCCGGTGTTTTGACCTGGTGACCATCCAGGAAAATGCCAAGATGAAGAGCTTTTTTATTTAGAGAGGATCCACGAATTGAGGGTTTGGATGCCTTTCTGAAGAATTGACCAGAAGAGGGACTTTTAAACCAATTGATTAAATAACTACATACATATTTGCAACTTAAGAGGTATGATTTAAAATGTCATACCACCACCAAAGATTACTAGAGACAATAAAAGCCATCAAAGAACTAAATGAAAAGTCAACACTAAAAACAAGCAAAAAAAACCTACCTGTCAAAAAATGGGTGCATGACCCTTTAAATTATAAGCTGAGCAGTCAGTAAAACAATGCCAAAATAAACTGGCCTAAAACCCAACTAAAACGAAAGGAAAAAAAAAGGACATACTGCTAAGGCTAAACTAGGATGCCCAAATCACAATATAGATAAAATAATACTTTAAATCCATAAATCCACAAATCTACAAGGACTTTTAAAATTCCACGACTGCAGAGAGCTGTTCATTTAGCTAATGTAAGAAGCTGAATAATCAAAACTTGAAAACAAAACCCTAACTAGGCAGTGACAATTTATATTAAAAAAAACCCCAACAAAATAAAACAACAAATATAAGAAAAATAGAACTTAAAAATATTTACTACAACCACCAACCTATAGTTTGCTTAAAACAGTACCATTGGGAGCACTGCAGGAAACTCTGTAAAACTGGGTGCCAGCGGCAAAAATCTTTAAATACTCTGATCTTTCCTACCATTTCCCAGAACTGTTCTCCTAGGAATGCCTATATTCAGATGAATTGGAATCTTTAAAATTTGATTGTTTTTCATGAAAATCGCCCATTTTTTCCCCAGTGTATTAGTTTTTATAGTTAGTTTTAATTTTCTTTTTTTTAAAGCATTTTTAAGGTTGTTGTGCAGAATTCCTTATCATAAGACCTAACTCCTCCCCTAGACCTGAAACTCCCCCTGTCTTTCCTCACTTCAGCTTGCTCTCTCACTCCAACCACAGTTCTCTCTCCATCCCCCAAACCTTTCCTCCCCACCCTTAGTGTTCTCTAACATCTAGCAAGAGCCTAATTCTGCCTGCCCCTAAAGACTTGTCCATATATATACCCCAACCTCTCCTCCCTTTTTCCCCTCTCTGAGCATACCCTTATCTCTTCCCTAGCTTTCTTTCTTCCTTCCCAAGCACATATTCCCATCTTTCTTCCCACTCTCTGGGCACACATCCCACCTGCCTCCTTTCTCCCCTCCCCCCTCTCACCTTCTCCTCTCATTTCCATATTGTCCTGCTAGACCACCCGCAGATAAAGAGACAGAGGAAGCTTTCATAGACTACTTTTATGACATCATTCCATATAAGCCGGAAACAAAAGAAGGGAGCCTTCAGTAACTCTGTCTTAGGAGATGGTGAATGCATGTTTTCAGCTCTGAGAATCTGAAAAGATTTAAGGAAGATGGAGAGCAAAGATCAGTTTTGTTCATGAGCAACCATCCTTGTTGGTGGATTTCTCACTAGAGCATGACATGGGAAGCTCCACTAGGGCACCCTTAAAACAGGTACTCTTTTCGGATGCCATAGGAGAAAGGAAATTGGTTCAGCTCTCTGCCCTTATTTGGTTAAGGACACTTTGAGCAGCCTGAAGGTTAGGGAAAGACTTTTGAAAGGATTCTTTAAGCTTCTCAAAACCTCAGTGCCCTCTCCCTTCTCCTCCTCCTTACCTCTGCTGTCCTCTGAAGACTAGAAGAAAGCTCTTCAGAGGTATGTGGCTGTCTAGCAACAGGGGAGTAGCATTGAGCCTAGCATGGTTTTTACCTACCCAGGGCTCCCCTGGGATGAGTACCAAGGATTAAGCCTGTCTCTTGTCTGTGGGGACTCTCGATTTTTCATCCGTTGCTGGGGCAGGTTTGGGGCTACACAGTGTGTCTCTTGGCTCTGTGCCAATGTTTTCTCATCTTCTCCTAACTGCCAGTGTGTATTGTCTGTGCTTCCTGTGCTTTGCTGCGCCCTTTCTGCACCTTCCTTGGTGCACATTAGTGCCACGTATTATATCTACGTGGCCTCTCTGCACGCAGCTATATCCATGCTGTCTGTGTGGAGCTAGTGCACATGGCCTGTCTATACGGCCCTGTGTGCTCAATTCTAGCACTTTCGACATGACACACCTTCTGTGTTGCCATGTTCTAAGAAGCGCGGCCTCATCTGCGGAAAGCAGACAGTCTCGTCGCTGGATTCTGGTGTTTGCTCAGCTTGCATGGAGGCTTTAAATGCACCCTTAGAAGGGCCTGTCTTCCCCTTTGCAACAAGGGAAAACTAGCTCTCTGGCCTTAACATCATCTCTGCTACCGACAGCGGACATTGCCCTGAAGAAGGATGATTGTCGTTTCCCCTCTTGGCACGCTCTCCTCTGAATGTCCCCCCTTGAGGAAGGGCCTGTCATCTGTTGGCCGCCTCCCACAGTGGTGGGGGCAATCTAGCCAGTGGGGAGCTCCTTGGTTCTGGATTGTCCTTCCCTGTGTTTTCCTCCTTTCTTAGCAAGCTTGGTCTTTTTGGCATGGCAGCTCAGACTGTGGAGCCTCTGGGTCCTCGTGATCTTTCTGCCTGCTCAGAGAAGAAAAGGCAGGTGAGTTGAAGTCCAACTCTGGCCTCGCCTTCTAAGGCTTTTGACAAAGGTTGGAGTTAGGAGATTCAAGTCAGTTGTCTTTTGACCAGTACCAGGAGTTCATTCCACTGTCGGATGCTGATTCTGATTTAAAAGATGGGTGGTCCTCCCACTGCAAAGATCATGAGGAGTCTGATATTCGCCTGTTCAGGAAGGATAAATTGGTGGTCTTGATTGCTCAGGTGTCTTCTGCCTGAAATTTGGTAGACCCTCCTACGGCTGAACAAGGGTCACAGATCTACCCTCTTTTGCAGAGGGTTTGGGAGTCCAAGACAGCCTTTCCTTTTTCAGAGGTATCCAATAACATGATCCACTCAGAGTGAGCCTTACTCGACTCCCCAGTGGAGGGGCTGACAGTTTACCTCAGGACGAGCATGTTGAATGGTTTAACATACTGAAAGTGTATGAACAAGTTACAGCAGTAATGGGCAAAATGTCCCTGAAGGACCCTCTGGAGTAATCAGTTTACTGTCTCCACTGTTATCCTTCAGTTTGCAGTGAGCGTGGATCTGACGACTTGTGCCCTACTCCAGTGGATTCCTGGGGCTCCCGGGACTTCTGTACATACTGCTTAGAAAAGCCATCTCATCTTCTGGGTTTGTCTCACTCAGTCCTTTCTTGGACTGTGAAGTTCCCAGGACTTCATCACCCCCAGAGGTGCTGCATCTCATCCAGCACAATGACTTCTTGGGGGCCCATTTCAGGATGCCCCTAGTGAATGGCAGGCTCCACCTTTTTCTTCTAGGAGTGGGCCTGGATCACAGAGGATCACAGGGTGCTAGACAACATTCAGCACGGCTATGTTTTGGAATGCAGAAGCCATATTCCATATGCCTTTATCGTCTCTCTCTGCAGTTCCGCAGCCAAGAGAATTGCAGTTAAGTGTACCCTAGACAGGCTTCTCTGTCTATGGGTGGTGTTCTCATTCCCCCCTGCCAACCATGGCCAGGGCCAGTACTCCATCTACTTCGTGGTGCCAAAGGATGACTCCTTTTGGCCAGTCCTCAACCTCAAAGGAGTCTACACTCGCCTGCGCACCCTTCACTTCTGTATGGAGACCCTGCGATCAGTGATCCAGGCAGTACGTTGCAATGTCCACATCCTCTCCGTTGGCAAGAACACTCTGCCTTTGTCCATCTGGAAGTGAGCTCCCAGGTACACCGGGTCTTGTGACAGAATTAGCCAGCTCTTTGTAAAATGAGGCCCTGCAGGAACTCGGCCATGGATGATGTAGCCTTCTCGCTCTCCTCTGTGGATTTTGATAAGCCATGATAAGCCAAGCATCCAGATAAGGGTGCACCAGAATACCATCCTGCCACAGAGCTGCTGCCATGACCACCATCACCTTGGTGAATACCAGTGGTGCTGTTGCCATTTCAAAAGGCAGCACCTGAAACGAAGTGCCCATCGGCATGACAAAGCAGAGAAATTGCTGATGTTCAGCCCAAATGGGCATATGGAAACTCCCATGGCCTGGCATTATCTGCAGCTCTTAGGATCAATGGCAGTGGCAATAGAGTTGGTGCCCTGGACCCGGGCCCACATGCGGCTCCTGCAGAGGGCCCTGTTGCAAAGGTGATCAGTGCAAAGTCACCTCCTTATGCAGCCATTGCTCTGTCCGAGGAGTGCGCAACTGGGGCTCCGGTAGTGGCTACAGCCAGAGAAATTGTTGGTAGGGATGCCTCTGGAGTCGCCTGTGTGGATCCCCTTGATGATAGATGCCAGCCTTTCGGGCTGGGGTGCCCATTGTCAGGATCAGATAGCTCAGGGCTGTTGGTCCCAAGAGCAGAGTATGTAACCCATCAACCGCCTGGAGATGAAAGCAGTGTTCCTGGTGCTTCAGGAGTTTTTCCCCCTCTTGCTTGGGAAGGCAGTGAGGGTCTTCTCAGACAATGCCACAGTGGTAGCATTGCAGCTCAAACGTGTATGGGTAGTGTGCAGCTCAAATGTGCAGGGAGGAGTAGACTAGTGGTTGGGGCAAGGTACTTCAGGCCAGAAGGTCGGGGGTTCAAATCCCACTAGAGGACAGCAACCTTGGGCCGGAAGGACTGGGGTTTCTAGTCCCACAGATGCTCCTTGTGGTCTTGGGCAAGCCACTTAACCCTCCATTGCCCATGTTCCCTATAAGTATTAGTGTATGTGTCTCATATCCCCGCATGTTAAATGTATCCCCCAATTGTGTTGTGACCGCTTTGATTGAAGGATAATGCGGTATACAAAACTGTCTAAATAAATAAATAAAATAAATAAATGTGAGAGTGAGCCATTGCTGGAATAGACGGAGGACAATCTGCCGGCAATCTCGGCAGGGCATGTGGCAGGAACAGAACGTAACACTGACTATCTCAGTCGATGCTGCCAGGATCCTGGGGAGTGATCCCTCAGCGAAGCACTGTTTTCGCAGGTGATGAGGCACTGGGGTTTGCCGGTCATGGACCTGATAGCGACCTTTACCACAGCCAAAGCGAGTCTATTCTTTAGCAGGAGAAGGGAGAGAATGTTGGAGGGTCTAGACCCTCTCACTCAGCACTGACCCATAGTTGACCACCTTTGTCTTTCCTCTGTGGGCTTTCATAGGCTGTGTGGTGCAGAGAATCGAAGCACACCATGGTCTCATCATTCTCATTCTCATTGCTCCCAACTGGCCATGGAGGCCATGGTATGCTGACCTGCTCAGACTTACAGTGGACCATCCGTGGTGGCTACTCCACAGTATCTCACGGATCTCATTTACTTTCACTCCCCCAGGCACACCCCTCGATCCTTTAATCTTAACCGCCTTACCTTGCCTTCCCCTTCCCGTGCTCACCTGCAATCCACACGCTCCTCCGCCTTCTTTTTTGCTGGACCCGCTGCTTGGAATGCCCTCCCCCCTCCCCTCCGTTTGGAACCACACTTCAACATATTCAAAAAGAACCTGAAGACCCACCTGTTTTCCCTAGCGTTTGATGTTCCTTCCCCTTTCGTGTAACCTCTTTCCTCCTCTCCCCTCCCCCTATTATCTTCTCCCTATGTCTCGTCTTACTTTTACTATCTCTGTCCTTTTGAAGAATTGTACATTTCCTTTCTTTTTAATTGGCCATTGGCCTCCTTTTACGAATTATTTTAATTGTGCACCGCCTTGACTGTATATGAAAGGCAGTTTTTATCAAATGCAATAAAACATAAAACATAAAACATTGGGCCAGACCTCCTGACATGGGCCGGTTCTCATGTTGCAGGTGGATCGATTCTTGCTTATGGCCTGGTTCTTGAGAAGGGTACAGCTGAGAAAGAGAGGTTATTCGGCCCTGGTGATATTGACATTGCTAAAAGCCCGCAAGCGTTCAACTTCACTTTCCTATATCCGTGTGGGGAAGATATTTGATGCATGGTCTGGGGACAATGACTGTAGTCCTCTAGCGTCTTCGGTGCTGCAGGTATTAACCTTTCTGCAGGCAGGGCTAGAAAATGAACTGGCCTGTAGTGTGGGTACAGGTGGCAGCAATTACCTGTTATCGGGACAGAGTACAAGGGGTCTCAGTGTACTTCATTTCCTCAGAACTGTCAAGTAGGTCCAGCTGCCAGCATGGTTGGTGGTCCCCCCTTGGGACCTCGGTTTGGTTTTATTGGCCCCGGGGCAGCACCTTTTGAGCCAATGACAGAGTGCACATTGAAGGATTTAACGTTAGAGACTGTTTTCTTGGTAGCTATCTGTTCAGCACGGTGGATTTCGGAGCTGCAAGCGCTCTTGTGTCTTGAACCTTTCTAAAGAGAAGGGGTGCACCAGAGACAGTGGTTGATAAAGGTAGCTTTATTGGAAGAACACCCCAATGCGTTTCGGCAAAGCCACCTTAAGAGGTACTGACTACAAGAAACCATAAATAAATAAATGTGTGAAACCATAAGTAAACAAAACATATAAATATCAATATATATACCAAATAAAACATTGTTTGAATAATTTGCATGTATTGTTTTATTATAATAGGAAAGCTGATAAAAGTTAATAAAGTTAAAAGGAGAGGAATAATATACATACATCAAGACCATCGGCATATTCTATTAGACCAACATGAAACTCGTGTATAGGGATGAGGAGGACATATAGTGTTGGCATAGATGTGAAGCAATTTATATAAATATGTCTATTTCAAAAACGGAAAATAACAGTACCTAAAAAAAATCTCAGATATGATATAAACTATAAACATCTCATGTGAAAATATACCCAGTGACAGTGCTAAAAATGTGTCCTGTGGTTTTTACTCCTTCCCTTCTCCCTTCTTCCTTCTTCCCTCCCTCTCCCCTCCTTTCTCTTCTCCACACCCCCCATCCCTGGGATGAAAGAATGTCGTTAGTATGTTGGGGTCTGGGAGGAGTCGCGGCAAGGTGTTCATGTCCAAGGGCACCCTTTAGCCTCCTTGTTCCTCTTGGGTGGAGGATTGGTGCTGGTGAAGTGTAAAAAAAAAAAAAAAGTTACAGAATAGATGAGAAAAGTGCAGGTCAAATACGCTTGTCATTCAAAGATAACGTACAGTTAGGTTAGATATGTCGTTGGGTGAGCCGCCTCTTCCTTGGGGGGGGGGGGATGATAGCTTGCTCGTTTTTAATTTATTTTTGGAGGGAATGGGAATGTATTTTCATTTTTTTCCCATCTTAATTTTTGCTCCTGTGAGTTCTGCTTTGTCAATAGTTACTGTGGCTGGTAGGTGGTACCAGCTGTCTATGTGTACTGATGTCATCAAAAGATGACATGCTCAGTCTCCAAGCTGCTGGTGAGAGTTGACAACCCACAAGTAATGGGACTGGACTGGAGGTCCTCAATGAAAGTCAATTAGCAGATAAGGCCTAATTACTCTTTTTCAGATAAATGTAGATTTATGAACATGTACCATGTAATTGGCACAGAATTTGCAAATTCTGGCTTTGGAACCGTGGAAAATCTGCCACAGGAAAATGGAGGCTGTGTCTGGGGATTGTATTGAAGCTGCATACATTTATAATTGATAGGATGAAAGATTGCTGAAATAATTTTTTTAGTTATCTAAATATGCCTATGTATTCTAATCCAGAAGAAGGCTAAACAGAAGACTTCTGTGGTTAATGTAGCCAATTTAGAACCAAAGCAAAAAAAAAACCCTTTACCTCCCTGATCCCACATCAGAAGTCGTAGATTAGCACTTTAAAAAATGACATCACTTTCATCTCTTTTTTTTCTCCAAAAGCCTGTCTAACTTTTTGTTTTGCCATAAGCGTTACATTATATAGCCATGATTCTCTCATTTAAATAGGGTAAAATATCTTCTGCCCTGGTTTTAGAGAAGATCCCCTTGTTTTATTTGTTACCATTGAGATAATAGATTGTTGAGAAATCCCTAATGTGTTTAATATAGTTGTAGAATATAAGATCTCCCCATCACTCTTTTGTTATGAGTAAACTAACTCTAATTTGGACAATGAATGAGATGGCATAATAAAGACTAATGTGGCTGGAGGTTTTCTAATAGCATAGTTTTCTTTTTCTTTTCATATTGATGGAAGATAATCATTTGAGTGTTAATATTTCCTCAGGACTTCCCAGAGATCATCCTGAGAGCTATCATTCTTACATGTGGAACAATTTCTTCAAACACATTGACATAGACCCAAACAATGCTCACATTCTCGATGGGAATGCTGCTGACCTGCAGGCAGAGTGTGAAGCATTTGAAAAGAAAATCAAAGAAGCAGGAGGAATTGATTTGTTTGTTGGAGGTATGAAGAAATTACCTAGAAGCAATCAGTCATATGCCAACACATCACTAATAAGTTTAATTTATAATCTTTATTTTTCCCCAAGTACAGTGGGGGATCATTGTAAGAAAAATTAATGTCGCTGTTAAAAGCCAGCAGTGTGAGAAATTGTTTTAAGTCACATTGTCATGCGTATTGGTCTCTTAAATCACAGGGATAATATCTAGTCTGTTTTTTATAGATTAAGTTTAAGCATGGCAACAAAATTGTAGCCACATGTGAATGCTACAATATGAAGATGATATTATGACATATTACAGAACAGAAGTAATATTTAGCGCTGAACAGTAGACTAGTTGGGAACTCTTAAGTACCTAGGCTTTTTTATTTTTACAAAAAAATGTGTTAACACTTTAGATCTGACACTGCTCCTTACAATTTTTGTCTAAAAAGGCACTTACTTTACTTTTGATTTCTTTCCCTTTGCGTAAAGCTAGTGTATTTGGAAGTCGGGCTCCTTCAGACCACCTCATGTGTCATCCTTAGGCTGCTTTAGATCTGCTTTAGATCTTCACAATTATTTTTTCCCTTGTTTAGGGATTGGCCCAGATGGTCACATTGCCTTTAATGAACCTGGGTCTAGTTTGGTATCAAGGACAAGGCTAAAGACTTTAGCAATGGACACCATTTTAGCAAATGCCAAATATTTTGATGGAGACCTGTCTAAAGTGCCAACCATGGCTTTGACTGTTGGCGTGGGAACTGTGATGGATGCCAGAGAGGTAAGAACACTGGGAATTTAAAGGAAAAGATGCTATATAGTGGTTTAAGGTTGTTAAAAAAAAACCCTATATAGAATTGTGGTCAACTTTATTGGCACTCTTGCAGTTCAACCCTTTAATGTCCAATATCTCAAAAAAGAAAAGTGGCCACTGAAATGGCTTTGGACTATATAGGCACACATTTCACATACACAAGAAGCAAATAAAATAAGACCAATTAAAAAAAGGAAATTAGTATAAAAACTGGGACATTGCTAGGTCATGATTATTGATACCCTTATAAACTATTCAAATCAGTTTGAATAGAAGAACCACATTGTCATGGCAGTCAGTACTCACATGACTTGAATCAACCAATGAAAAGAGAGCTCTAATGTTTAACATGACCACATTCACTCCATGTTCCATTTTCACAATGGTGAAGACGAGAGCTGCCCGAGACAGTCAGAAAAGCCATTATCACCAAACATAGAACTTCAAAGGGGTACAAGGCCATCTCCAAAGACCTTGGGATTCCTGTGTCTACAGTTCACAATGTTGTTAACAAGTTTTCTGCTCATGGAACAGATGTGGTAAGAAGAGGAAACTTAATCCAAGAAGTCTTTGAAGGTTAGTGGGAACTGTTGGAGAAACACCATGTTCAACATCTGAAAGAGCATGAGGCTGACCTGGGGCAATCTGGAGTGGTGGTATCTCCAGGAACAAGCAGGAATAAGTCCTCACATATGGGTACGTCGGTACCGACGGAGCCCGTGCGGGAAAGCTCCCCAGCTTCTTAGAATAGAAGCTTTTGGGACCTCCCACTGCACATGCGCACTGCCTTCCCGCCTTCCTGAACAGCTCTCCTCAGTTTCTCTTTTTCCGCGGAGCCAGCAGGTCGTGTTCCTGTCACCGCTGAAGAAATTGTTATTTTATTTGTTTCTTTAGACCGCGTACCTGCCTTCCCCATACCGATACCGGTATCGCCGGTCTTTTCTTTCTTTCTTTAAAAAATTATAATTCTTTTTTCTTATTTTTTAGCTTTTTGGTCACTTCAGAGAGGCCTCTCGGCCTACTCAATTTCTCCTCATGGAGAAGCCAGCCCCTGGATTTAAGAAGTGTACCAAATGTAATGCTGTTATTTCAGTCACAGACACCCATGAATGGTGTCTGAAATGTTTGGGGCCTGACCATTCCATACCGGACTGCCCATCTTGCTCCCACATGTCTAAACGTGGGCTGCAGAACCGGGCCAACAAATTCCATGTGCTGTTTGCTTCAGAGAATACAGCATCACAGTCATCCAGGTCTTCTTCTCCGGATGGATCTCAGGTAACCAAACCTTCTGTGGGCAAGTCCTCAAAGAGCAAATCTCCTTCAAAGCATCGAGAGGCTCTTAGCTTAGAACTTGAGGACCCTGCCCCAGCCAAACAACCCCGGCGGGAAGTCCAACTTCCAAAAACGCCAATTCAGGGGTCTCAGGTTGATATCGATGCTACGGCCTCGACAGATCACCTGTTAGCTTGCTCTGGGGTACCGGGTCACTCCGGTACCGACATCCAGGCAGCTATGGCGTCCATGGGCGATACTGTACAGTCCATGCAGCAGGCCGTCATGGCTTTCATTAAAGCTGCAACGCCATCGGTTCCGCTTTCAGCGGTTCCGGGCCCGATACCGGTATCGTCCGCCATGCCGGTATCGAGGCCGTCCACCTCTAAACGCAAGTCGGTACCGTATGGGCTTTCGCTCCATACCGGTTCCATACCCGATACGCCCGATATCGATACCGATCGGTACGCGTATCGTGCGTTAGAGGAAAGCACCGATTCCTCTGAGGATTTTCACTCCTCTGATGATTCTGCTGAGTTTTCACTCAACTTACCTGAGGAGCCCTCTTCTCCTAAAAGGAGAATGTCCCCTCCAGAGGATTTGTCCTTCCAGGACTTTGTTTTAGATATGGCTACAGCCCTTTCTATTACCACATCCTCTGAAAAGGAACCCAGATCCAAAAAACTGGATATTTTGGGATACTCAAAGGCCCCTAAGGAGGCAGTTACCCTGCCTATCCATGAAATCCTTCAAGAACAACTGATGGATTTCTGGGAAAATCCTTTGACTTTGTCTCCTTATTCCCGTAGGTTGGACACCATGTATAGGGTCCCTCCTTCTCCTGGTTTCCAAAAGACTCAATTGCCCCACCACTCTATTGTGGTGAAGTCTGCAATGAAGAAGATTAGGAGTACCAAAAGGCACTCTTCCACCCCTCCAGGACGGGAATGTAAGACTTTGGACTCTTTGGTAGGAAAATTTTCCAGGCTAGTATGCTTATAGCCAGGATTAATTCCTACAGTCTCTATATGGGCATGTTCCTGGAGGAACTTGCCAAAAAGGTGCGGCGTTTTGCCCCCTTTATCCCTGAGGATAAAAAGCAGGGATTCCTTTCCCTAGTGAAACAACTCTTAGAGGTTTCTAAGTTCTCTAATAGGGCAGCATATGATTCCTTTGAGGGAGCCAGTAGGGCTTCGGGCATTGCTATTGCAGCCCGACGTCTTGCTTGGCTCCAGGCCTCTGATCTGGAACCTTGGGTTCTAGATGGCTTACGGAATCTGCCCTGTACAGGTGAGAACTTATTTGGGGAAGAGTGGCAAATCAAAGCCACCCAGATGGATGCTGAAAATGCCACCTTGGAAAGACTTTCAAAGTCCACTTCAATTCCTACTAAGAAAAAGTCTTTTAAAAGGCCTTACTATAAGAAGGCCAGAGTTGCTTCAAATACTGGCCAGCAGTCTTCTCAACCTCGCTATACTGCTAAGCGTCAGCAATCCAAACAAGCACGAGCTAAGCCTGCAGCAGCTACTGTAGCTCAGCAGGCTCCAACCCCTCAGGGGTTTTGACTTGCTCCTAGGGAACTTGCCACTTCTGGTTCTAACACAACCAGAACCTCTCACCATACCCGGAAGGTTGGTTCACTTTGCTCCCAGATGGGAACAAATCACAACAGAACAATGGACCCTCTCTATCATTCGAGAGGGTTACAAACTTCATTTCTCCAGCCTTCCTCCCCATCATATGGTGAGACCATTCAATTCTCCCCCATCTCTCCTAACCCTGTTGGGTCAAGAGGTTTCCTCTCTTCTTGCCCAAGGGGCCATAGAAGAGGTTCCTCTTCCTCAACAAGGGTCCGGTTTCTACTCCCCTTATTTTCTCATTCCAAAGAAGACAGGGGGATTCAGACCAATCCTAGATCTGAGAGAATTGAACAAATTTCTCTTCAAGGAGAAATTCAAAATGCTGTCTCTCGGCATTCTCCTTCCTTACCTCCAGGGTCAGGACTGGCTTTGTTCTCTAGACCTACAGGATGCGTATACACATATACTCATCCATCCATCCCACAGAAAGTATCTTCGCTTTCTGTTTCAGGGAAAACATTTCCAATACAGAGTACTCCCCTTCGGTCTAGCCTCTGCTCCAAGAGTATTCACAAAATGCATGGCAGTCGTAGCCGCATTTCTAAGAGGCATGGGAATCTTTGTCTTCCCATATCTGGACGACTGGCTCATCCGAGCTCCAACTCAGTCACAGGCCCAGATTTCCCTGGACCACACAAGGAGCCTTTTGCAGTATCTGGGACTGGTAGTAAACCTTCCCAAGTCCCAACTCATCCCTACTCAATCTCTAGAATTCATAGGGGCCCAGTTGGACACCATCACTGCAAGGGCCTACCTTCCACATGTTCGAGGCCAGCGCCTCCTGAGTTTGGCCTCCCAAGCTCAGTCCAGCACTCACTTGACAGCCAGGGAAATGCTACGCCTACTGGGTCATATGGCCTCCACAGTGCATGTGGTGCCCTATGCTCGTCTTCATATGAGAGCAGCTCAATGGACCCTGGCCACTCAGTGGACTCAGGCGTCAGGAGCGCTCTCAGACCAAATACAAACCTCCGATCGTCTGTTTTGGTCCCTCCACTGGTGGACTTCCACCAAGAATCTGTTGTTGGGGGCTCCATTTCAACCATTGCTACCCCAAGCAACCCTCACAACAGATGCCTCCCAAACAGGGTGGGGAGCCCATCTGCAAACTCTCTCCACTCAGGGCACTTGGTCTCTACAGGAGACCACCCTTCATATCAATCTTCTGGAACTGCGAGCAATTTACCTTGCCCTCAAGGTCTTCCACTCCCTCCTAGCCAACCTCACTGTCCTAGTTCAGACGGACAATCAGGTGGCCATGTTTTACATAAACAAACAAGGAGGGACGGGCTCTCTGTCGCTTTGCAACGAAGCTCTAAGACTATGGGCCTTCGCCAGAGAGCATCAGATTCACCTGCTAGCAGTGTATCTCCCAGGAGTTCAAAACTCTCGGGCAGACAGGCTCAGTCGAGTTCTGCTGCCACACGAATGGTCCCTACATTTGGACCAAATAAACCGAATCTTTCAGGAATGGGGGACCCCGGACATAGACCTCTTTGCAAGTCCGTGGAATGCCAAACTTCCCCGGTTCTGTTCCAGAACTCCGTGTCAGGGAGCTCAGGCTACGGACGCCTTTCTCCTGAATTGGAATCAGGCATTCCTATATGCCTTTCCACCCATTCCTTTGATTCCCAAGACTCTGTTCAAACTCCAGAGGGATCATGGAACTATGATCCTCATAGCTCCACGCTGGCCACGCCAAGTGTGGTTCCCTCTACTTCTACAGCTCTCCCAGGGATCCTACTTGGATCTGGGAGCTGCGCCAGACCTCCTGTCTCAGGAGGAAGGGACTTTGTGGCACCCAAACCCCAAATCCCTTCACCTCAGTGCTTGGTTACTGAAGGCTTAAGCCTTCAAGACTTTCATCTTTCCCAACCAGTGAAAGATATCCTTTCTGCCTCTAGGAAACCCTCTACCAGGCGTTCCTATGCTTTCAAATGGAAACGTTTTTCCATTTGGTGTGCTCAGCAGGGTCTTGACCCTCTGGCACTTCCTTTGAATTCTCTTCTTGATTATCTCCTGCATCTATCCAATGCAGGCCTCAAGACGAATTCGGTAAGAGTCCATTTAAGTGCTATTGCAGCATCCTTGAAACATATAAATGGACAACCTATCTCCTCTCATCCTCTTGTTGCAAGATTCATGAGAGGCCTGACTCTCACTAAACCTCCCATCAGACCACCCCCGGTCGCATGGGATTTGAATCTAGTGCTCGGTCAACTTATGAAGCCACCTTTTGAGCCAATGTTTTCCACCTCCTTGAAATTTCTTTCCTGGAAGGTCATCTTCCTCATTGCAGTCACTTCGGCTCGCCGCATCAGTGAGCTGCAGGCTTTAGTGGCTAATCCACCTTACACAAGATTTCATCATGATAAGGTGGTCCTTAGGACGAATCCCCACTTTATGCCTAAAGTGGTCTCGCCTTTTCATCTTAATCAAGAGGTATATCTACCTGTCTTTTTTCCAGCTCCTCATGCATCCAATGCAGAGAGGAACCTTCATACTCTGGATTGTAAAAGAGCTCTCGCTTTTTACCTTAATAGGACTCAGCCACATCGAAAGTCTTCTCAACTTTTTGTGGCCTTTGATCCTTCCCATTTGGGACTTCCAGTCTCCAAGCGTACACTTTCCAATTGGATTGCTCAGTGTATTTCTTTTGCTTACCAGAGCAAAAACATTTCTCTGGAAGGCCATGTCACTGCTCACAATGTGAGGGCCATGGCAACTTCTATGGCTCATCTGCACTCTGTTTCCATAGATCAGATCTGTCGAGCCGCTACCTGGGCCTCGGTTCATACCTTCACAGCCCATTACTGTTTGGACAAGGACTCCCGCCGGGATGCCTTGTTTGGCCAGGCTGTCCTCAAGCACCTGTTCCATTCCTAAACAACTCCTGCCCACCTTCCCAGAATGGATGCCTGAGATCCATACGAAGATGGCGAACCTTTACAGGGGATCCCATGCATCTAAGCTAGGGAGTCCCCATATGTGAGGACTTATTCCTGCTTGTTCCTGGAGATAGCACAGTTACTTACCTGTAACAGGTGATCTCTGGGAACAGCAGGAATTAGTCCTCACAACCCACCCACCTCCCCTAGGAGTTGTATCTTTTATCTATCTATCTTCCTGTCCTCTCTCTGTTGACTCAGCTATAAACTCGAAACTGAGGAGAGCTGTTCAGGAAGGCGGGAAGGCAGTGCGCATGTGCAGTGGGAGGTCCCAAAAGCTTCTATTCTAAGAAGCTGGGGAGCTTTCCCGCACGGGCTCCGTCGGTACCGACGTACCCATATGTGAGGACTAATTCCTGCTGTTCCCAGAGATCACCTGTTACAGGTAAGTAACTGTGCTTTCAACCCGCACCATACAATGCGTACTAAACTTAATGGGCGAAGGCTAAGGAGGACCCCACTGCTCAAAGACCGACATAAAGGCACACCTGATCTTTGCCTAAACTTACCTGGAGAAACCACAGTCCTTCTGGGGAAAATGTTCTGTGAACAGATGAAACCAAACTTGAGCTCTTTGACAATTTACAGGTGAAGAAATGAAGCTTATGAGAAAAAACACCCTTCCTACAGTTAAATATGGTGGGGCTGTTTTGCTTTCTCAGGAACTGGAGGCCTGGAACGTAGTAAAGGAATTGTGAAGTCAGAGGACTATCAAGGTATTTTGGAGTGAAATGTGCTGCCTAGTATCAGAAAGCTAGTTCTGGGTTGAAGGTCATGGGTCTTCCAATAGGACAATGACCCAAAACATATATCCAAAAGTACAAAGAATGGTTAAAAAAAAGAAAATATGGATTGTTTTTAAACTGGCCAGCAATAAGTCCCAATCTCAGTCCAGTCGAGAACCTTTGGAAAGAGCTGAAATCTGCCATTGGTAAAAGGAATCTTTGGAGTTTGTGCTCCTATTTTTTCTTTCTTTATGATTGCTATTTAAACTTGTTCCTCCCCAAGATGTGGGGCTTTTATTTTTTTATCACTATTTTATGGTAATTGTGTCAAATTAATGATAATACCTGGTCATGTTTATTATATACTTGCTTTGTAAGTATTTTGTTGAACATTTATGAAAAAAAAAAGAAATCCTGGAAACATTCATGAGCTGGAACAAATTGCAGTTGAATAGTGGGAGAAACTACCAGCAGACAGATGTACAAAACTTATAGATGGCTACAAGAATTGTTTGGAGGCTGTCATCACTTCCAAGGATTGTGCAACCAAATATTAGTGAAGAGTGCAATTAATCCTGTCGAGGTCATATTTTGTATTTTTGTTCAGAAACTACTATGTCTAATTTGCACAGATATATTTTTGTAGTATACCTTTGAACATACTATTAAAATATTATGATATATTCAGTTGGGATATTTCCAATTATTTATTTCCAACATACCTAAAATGCAAGGGTGCCAATAACAACTACAACTGTAGCTTAGTAAAGATACAAGCTTTGTGCCACTAAGATCTCTTCCTTTATTCAATGCTGTGCATGTGCCTACTCCCTGGCCATAGTCCCAGAAGTTTCCATTGCTCACCATGTTAGCCTTGTAAAGGTATTCTCTTCCCCACTCTGGCGTGTTTTCTATTCATTAATTAGGTGCATTTTGCTTAAGGGATAGCATCTATTCGGGAGGGGCCATCTGTCTGTCCAAACATATTGATCTGTTTGCGCATACGCAAACAGATGTGTACAGCTTCACTAAGTGATGAGACAGCTGGAGTTCCCATATCCTGTCGGTAATGGTGGGAGTTAAGGAGCCAACAGGAGTCCCTACCACTGCTGGTGAAAAGGAGGCAGAGCAGCAGCAGTAGAAGCTAAAGAAATGATGAAAGTCCTCAAGTTCCCCAGCAAAGATTGCCGATAGGGGGAAACGGAAAGGGGACAGGAAGGGGCAGAGAATAAGAAAGAGGTTGGATGAAAGGTATAGGATGCATGACAGAATAAGGAAGGGGATGGGGTTGGAAGGAATGGAAGGAAAGGGGAGGAGGAAATTGTTGCAAAATGGGGTAAGCCAGGTAGGGGGGAGAAAGCAAAATGGGGGGTAAGCCAGGTAGGGGGGAGAAAGCAAAATGGGGCAGGGCAGGGCAGATAGGGGAAAGGAATGAAAAGGTATGGCAGGGGAAGGAGGGAAGGGAGAGTGGCAAAGAGCAAGGAGGGGAGGAGAGTGCAAGAGAGGAAGAGGCCAGGGATTTATGCAGGAGGAAAAGGCCGAAAGAGAGAAACCTACATCCTAGAGCCATGCAAGCACATTCACACTCCTAGCACACTGCTGCCCACACACACACACACACACACACCTGCCATCACACTGCTACTCGCACCTCTTCCACCACCCACGCTCCTGCCACCACACTGCTACTTTTGACACCCTAACCTCATGTTCCCACAGATTAGCAGCTAAACTCTGCTCATGAAGATAAATGTAGACATACCATTGGTTGGAGTAGCCTAATGATTAGGGCACTAGCTTGGTAATCAAGAAGTTTGATTCCCACTAGCACTCCTTGTGGCCTTGGGCAAGTCACTTAACCTTGGAAGAAAGGCCTGGCAATCTACTTCCAGCCACATTGCCAAGAAAACCCAGGAGCTGCTGGGTTGCCAAGAGTCAGCATTGACTCAAAGGCACACACTGCACACTGCATTTTTTGCAGATGACACAAAAATTTGCAACACAGTGGACTTCCCTGAGGGAGTGGAGAACATGAGGAAAGATCTACAAAAGCTAGAAGAATGGTCTAATGCTTGGCAGTTAAGATTTAATGTTTAGAAGTGCAGTGTCATGCACTTAGGAAACAGAAATCCAAGGGAATTGTATGTGATAGGGGGCGAGTGGTTGGTGTGCAAGGACCAGGAGAAGGACCTTGGAGTGATTGTTTCTGAGGATCTCAAGGTGGCGAAACAGTGTGACAAGATGGTAGCAAAAGCAAGAAGGATGCTGCGATGCATACAAAGAGGAATTACCAGCAGAAAGGAAGAGGTACTAATGCCACTGTACAAATCGCTGGTGAGGCCTCACTTGGAATATTGTATTCAGTTTGGAGACCGTATCTCACAAAGGATATAAAAAGACTGGTAAGGGTTCAGAGGAAGGCGACCAAAATGATTTGGAACCTGCGTCAGGGGACGTATGAGAAGAGACTTGAAGACCTAAATATGTACACTCCGGAGGAGAGGAGGGACAGGGGAGATATGATTCAGACCTTTAATGAACAAACCAACCTCTTCCAAAGATGGGGAAGCTGTAAAACTAAAGGGCATAACATGAAGCTGCAAGGGGGTAAACTGAGAAGCAATGTCAGGAAATACTTTTTCACTGAAAGGGTGGTGGATGCTTGGAATGCCCTCCCAATGGAAATGGTGGGGGTAGACAGTGACGGAATTCAAAATGGCATGGGACAGACACTGTGGATCCCTTTATAGCAAGAGAATAAAATCAAAATAAACATAACTAGCTATTTCAACAAATAGGAGTGACCTACATGGAGCGGTTGGTACACCCCTAAACAAAAGCCTGCGGAGGGGTGACCTGCACGGAGTGGCAGGTGCACCTGCTCTTTCTGCCTTGCTGGGCAGACCGTCATATACTCTGTTACTATATGCACCATTGGGTAACATTAGTCACTTCCAGCACTATTCTCACTTACCCAGACACCCACTCTAATATTCCCTGCGATCCTATGGGAACACTTAACATGGCTGTTTCAGTCTTATCTCCTACACGAGCATGCCTGAAGCTGTGAATGAAGGAAAAGGGAAACACGCTGTTGTGTCTCACTGTAAAGTGTGCAAGTTTCAGCTAGTTTTCCTTCGGTTAGATTGTCATGCTGACTGTTTCTAAAATAAATACATTTTCATAAAAGAAAGCCGTATGTGTTTACTCTGTTATTCAGTGGCAATGACCTGCTGCTTCTCCATTGTCTTCTCCTGGTCTGGAAAACAGAAGTTTGACCCAAGTCTTTCATGTAGTGTAAAGCCTTTGCCATTGATTTAATCCACCCACCCATTGCGTTCCAGAGGTTCTTTACACATTATACAGGCTCTAACTGATGACACTTAGGGGCTTGTTTACAAAGCCGCGGTAGTGGTTCGCGATCGCGATCGTAGCCGCGGCCCCATTGAAATCAATGGGGCCGCGGCTCCGATAACGATCGGAAACCGCTACCGCGGTTTTGTAAACAAGCCCCTTAGTGGTACTGGGTTCATATATCCTTTGATGTGCACGTCACAGCTAATATTGAGTATTTTTTATTGATTTAAGCAACATGTGCATATAATTGAAGTTCTAGAATTGCTTTATTCATTGTTCAGCTGTTTTCATGTTTTCAGGTGATGATTCTCATCACAGGTGCGCATAAAGCATTTGCCTTGTATAAAGCAATAGAAGAAGGGGTGAATCACATGTGGACGGTTTCAGCTTTTCAGCAACACCCTTGCACTATATTTGTGTGCGATGAAGATGCTACTTTGGAACTAAGAGTTAAAACTGTTAAGTATTTTAAAGGTGAGCAATGACGCAGGACTATTTCAGCTTGCAGAGTAGGGTGCTTTTAAAATATTTATGCTGCCTGTATCACATAAGTACGATCCAGTGGAAGCTTATCTGCCCTTCTGCTTATATTGTTTAATTCCTTATTACTCCACTCGCTCCTTAAGATCCTCTCAAGGCAATTTCTTAGTAGTTCCTTCTTTTAAGAAGCTTTGCCTAGAGTATTCCTGGAATAATGCTCTTAGCTGTGTTGCTCCATTAGAATCCCTTTAACCAGGTTTCAAGACCTTTTTTTAAACTTTATGCCAGAAAAGCCTTTTCTATTCTTATTCAAGATTAGTAGCAACTTATGGCTCCTCTGCCTTGCAGCCCCCCATCTTTGTTTCTCTGTTCATGTCTTGGTAATTATTGTTGTGCTATTACAATTTGTTGAATGTGTTTTAACTTTTTTATCCTATTGGTTTTGTTGTAACAAGGATTTTTGTTATGCATTTTATTTTTCATTTGTAACCTACTAAATCATTTATGCTATGTATCTGTATTGTACACTGCCTTGTTATGCCGAAAACTGGCATATCAAATAACATGCATGCATACATACATACATGCCTAAAGCTAATTAATTTTCTTAACAAAGCAAAACAGAATGTGTACTTTCACCAACATAAGATTTGCCATACTGGGTCATACCAAAGGTCCATCAAGCCCAGTATCCTGTTTCTAACAGTGGCCAGTGCAAGTCACAAGCACCTGGCAGGGTCTCAAAAGTTTCCATCCTGCTTATCCCAGGGATAAGCCGTGGATTCCCCCCAAGTCCACTTCAAAAATGGTTTATGAATTTTTCCTTCAGGAACACATCCAAACCTTTTTTTTTAAACACAGCTATACTATTTATTTATTTATTTATTTATTTTTCTTATATACCGCACTATTCAGCATCAGCGCGGTTTACATGTAACAATAACTGTTCAGTGAAGACAATCTACACTGAACTTACAGTATAACAGAAATGAAACATTTTTAACTTACAATATAACAGAAATGTACAGTTTTAACAGCGTATTTACACATAACTTATGTTGAGGAGTAGCTAACTATTTACATGTTGGCTTATCTGAGAATTGTAGATGGTTCGGATGAGGGAAGTGCCATTTGTCAGGTGGAGCAGGGTCTGGTGACTTTTGCTGCATTCTCTGGCAATGAATGTCAGTGCTTAATTACATGTTGACTGAAAAAATATTATCTCCAGGAACAAGCAGGAATGAGTCTTCACATATGGGGTATCGTCGGTACCGATGGAGCCTGCGCGGGAACGCTCCCCAGCGTCCAATCAGAAAGCTTTTAAGAGCATCCCACAGCGCCTGCGTGCTGCCTTCCCGCCTTTCCCAACTGTCTCTCCTCCTCAGTTCTTCTTTTTCCGTGGAGCCAGCAGGTCGTGTTCCTGTCACCGCAGAAGAATTTCTTTATTTTTCTTTATTTCTTTTGTGTTGCGTCTGCCTTCTTCGACGCTCTACCGGTACCGCCGGTCTTTTTCTTTTCTTCTTGTAAAAAAAAAAAACAAAAAAACTTTTCCCGTTTCTTTTTCTTCAGGTGCACTTCCGTTTTGGGCCTTAGGCCCAATCTTTTTTCCTTAACATGGAAAAGCTTGCCTCAGGATTTAAGAAGTGCACAAAATGTGGCGGTACTATTTCCGTCACCGACACCCATGACTGGTGTCTAAAATGTTTAGGTCCTGACCATTCCATCACGGATTGTATGTCCTGTTCTATGATGTCTAAAAGAGGTCGGCAGAACCGAGCTGCCAAGCTCAGTACCCTGTTTCCCTCTGATGCAGCTTCGGTGGCATCGACGTCTTCCAGGGCCTCTTCTTCCTCACATGGATCTCAGGTAACTAAACATAAATCCAGCCGGTCCTCGAAGGGTAGATCTCCTTCTAAGCATCGAGATGCCTCTGGCCTTGCCCTCGAGGATTCTGCACCGGCAAAATTACCCCGGCGGGAGGCTTCGGCCTCTAAAGCATCATCATCGGGGTTTCAGGATGATCTCGATGGCGTGGCCTCGACAGATCTCCTGGTGCCATGCTCTGGCCTCCACTGGTACCAACTTCTAAGCATTGGCAGCGTCAATGGATCAGAGGATTCTGTCCATAGAACGCAGTCTGGCGGCTTTCCTTGTGGCATCGATGCCCGTGGTACCGCAACAGATTACCCTGCCGGTACCGGCTCTAGCATCACCTTCGGTACCGATCCCGGTACCGGTGGCATTGACATCGGTGTCCGCTATGCCGGTACCCTGTCCTTGGCAGCCCTCCGGTACCGATACCCCGGTACCGGTTATTCCCGATACCGATCCCGGTCGGTACGGGTATCGGGCTTTGCAGGAGCATCCAGACAGAGAATACTTCGATTCCTCTGAAGACTCTGAGGATTCTGAAGAGTCTGTCGATGCCGTGATGCTTCTTCCACAGGAGGAGTCAACGAAGGATGTCTCCTCCAGAGGATTTGTCTTTTCAAGACTTCATCAGGGAGGTGGCTCGGGGCCTTTCCATCACGGTGGCCCCTGAGACAGAACCCAGAGCCAAGGAATTCGATATTTTACAATATCCTAAAACTCCTAAGGAGGCAGCTACCTTGCCTATTCATGAGATTTTGTATGATCTCATGTTGAGAATGTGGGAGGCACCTCTGACCACCTCCCCCCATTCCCGCAGTTTGAATACTATGTATCGTGTCCCTCCTTGTCCTGGTTTCCATAAAACTCAGCTTCCTCACCACTCTATTGTGGTTGAGTCTGCTATGAGAAAGATTAGAAGTGCTAAGAGACATGCCTCTAATCCTCCAGGACGTGAATGTAGAACCCTGGATGCTTTTGGAAGAAGAGTCTTCCAAGCTTCCATGCTTGCTGCGAGAATTAATTCCTATAGTCTTTACATGGGAATGTTCTTAAAAGAAGTCACTGATCATTTGCTGACTTTAAGTCCTTTCATTTCTGAAGATAAAAGACAGGACTTTCTCACTGGTCTCAAACATGCCCAAGATATCTCCAAATTCTCCAACCGTGCAGCTTTCGACTCCTTTGAATGCGTAAGCAGAGCCTCAGCTATTGCCATAGGTGCACGTAGAATTGCTTGGCTTCAAGCATCTGATTTGGAGATTTGGGTTCAAGATGAATTGGGGAATATTCCTTGTACAGGTGAAAACCTGTTTGGTAAAGATTGGCAAGCAAAAGCCAATCAGATGGATGCTGAAAATTCTGCCTTGGATAGACTATCCAAGTCCACAGCTGCTCCTGTTAAGAAAAGATGGTTCAAGAAACCAACTTTTTGGAAGATTTTATCCTCCTTATGCTCAGTGAGCATCTTCTGCTACTAAACGTCAGCAATCATCCAAACAGAGCAAAGCAAAGGCTGCTAGGCCTACACCGGTCCAGCAACCTCAGCCCCCTCAGGGCCTTTGACTTTCTGCTAGAGAACTTAGCCTTCCTGGCTCTGGAAGGACCAGAGCCCTCCACCATTCCAGGAAGGTTATGTCATTTTGCTCCCAGATGGGGACAAATTACAGCAGAGCATTGGACACTCTCCATCATAAGAGAGGGGTACAAGCTTCATTTTTCAAGCTTGCCCCCTCACACAAGAGTGCACCAGTTCAATTCTCCAACCTCCCTCCTCAATCTGTTGGATCAGGAGATTGCCACCCTTCTCACCCAAGGGGCAATAGAGGAAGTGCCTCTTCAACAACAGGGCACAGGGTTCTACTCCCCCTATTTTCTTATTCCAAAGAAAACAGGGGGCTACAGACCCATTTTAGATTTCAGAGAATTGAACAGATTCCTAGTCAAGGAAAAGTTCAAAATGATCTCTCTAGGAACTCTGCTGCCATACCTTCAGAGTCAGGACTGGCTTTGTTCTCTAGATCTCAAGGATGCGTACACCCATGTTCTCATCCATCCAACTCACAGAAGGTTCCTTCGGTTCCTTTTCCAGGAGAAGCATTATCAATACAAAGTGCTCCCTTTTGGTCTGGCCTCTGCACCAAGGGTGTTCACGAAATGTATGGCAGTGGTAGCTGCATTTCTGCGCACTCTGGGAATATTCGTCTTCCCTTATTTGGACGACTGGCTCATTCGAGCTCCCATTCAGTCAGAGGCCAAGACTTCTCTAGCCTGCACAGTGAGTATCCTCCAGTATTTAGGGCTGGTGATAAACATCCCAAAATCCAATTTAACCCCTACTCAGTCCCTGGAGTTTATAGGGGCGTTACTGGATACCACAAAGGCAAGGGCCTATCTCCCCCAGGCCCGTTGCCTTCGCTTGGTACAGTTGGTTTCTCAAGCAGAGTTGAAACCCCTCTTAACTGCTCGAGAAATGTTAGTTACTAGGCCACATGGCATCCACCGTGCATGTGGTACCATATGCTCGCCTTCACATGAGGGCAGCTCAGTGGACTTTATCCACCCAATGGACCCAGGCATTACACTGCCTGTCAGACAAAATAGCAAACACAAGTCACCTCATTTTGTCCCTCCAGTGGTGGAAGTCTCCTCAAAAACTGTTGCTGGGGTCCCCCTTTCAGCAGTCTCTACCCCAAACAACTCTCACAACAGATGCTTCTCCAAGGGGGTGGGGAGCTCATCTGCAACACCTCTCCACCCAGGGCATTTGGTCCCCACAGGAGAGTTGTCTACATATCAATCTCTTAGAACTCAGAGCAATCTTCCTTGCTCTGCGGGTGTTCCACACCCTGCTCAGCTACAAGACAGTCCTTATCCACACGGACAATCAGGTAGCCATGTTCTACGTGAACAAGCAGGGCGGAACTGGCTCTCTGTCGCTTTGCAACGAAGCTTTGCGACTGTGGGCCCTCGCCAGAGAGCATCATATTCATCTTCTGGCAGTGTATCTTCCAGGCTTTCAAAACTCTTGGGCAGACAGGTTCAGTCGAGTTCTGCTTCCACACGAGTGGTCCCTACATGTGGACCAGGTGGCCAGGATTTTTCAGATTTGGGGAACCCCGGACATAGACCTCTTTGCAAGTCCATGGAATGCCAAACTTCCCCGGTTCTGTTCCAGAACTCCGGCTCAGGGAGCCTCAGACAAGGGATGCTTTCCTCCTTCACTGGGGTCAAGACTTCCTTTATGCCTTTCCACCCATTCCCCTAATTCCCAAAACCCTATTCAAGCTTCAGAGAGACATAGGCCACATGATTCTCACAGCTCCACATTGGCCATGGCAAGTGTGGTACCCTCTGCTTCTACATCTCTCTCAAGCTCCCTCCCTGGAGTTAGGGTCTGCTCCAGACCTCCTATCTCAAGAGGACGGAAAATTATGGCATCCCAATCCCCAGTCTCTGCATCTCAGGGCTTGGTTGCTGAAGGCCTAGATCTCCAAGATCTTCATCTTTCTCAACAGGTGAAAGATGTTCTTTCTGCTTCCAGAAAACCTTCCACTAGACGTTCTTATGCTTTCAATTGGAAAAGGTTTACCATCTGGTGCTCTGTAAAGGGTCTTAACCCCCTTGCCATATCTCTGTTATCTTTGCTGTAGTATCTACTCCATCTGTCTAATGCAGGCCTTAAGACAAATTCAGTAAGTGTCCATTTGAGTGCTATTGCAGCTTCCCTTAAGCCTCTCAATGGACAACCTATTTCCTCTCATCCTCTTGTAGCAAGGTTCATGAGAGGCCTCCTTTTAACAAAGCCTCCCATTAGACCACCCCCGGTGGCATGGGACTTAAACCTGGTTCTTGGTCAGCTTATGAAGCCGCCTTTTGAACCTTTAGCTACCACCTCCTTGAAATACCTTTCTTGGAAGGTTATCTTTCTCATTGCAATCACATCAGCACGTCGTATCAGTGAATTGCAAGCACTCGTAGCTAATCCACCTTATACAAGTTTCCATCATGACAAGGTAGTCCTTAGGACTCATCCACACTTTATGCCTAAGGTGGTCTCGCCTTTTCACCTCAACCAGGAGATCTACCTACCTGTCTTTTTTCCAGGTCCTCATGCATCAAGTGCAGAGCGGAATCTTCATACCCTGGACTGTAAAAGAGCTCTGGCTTTTTACTTACAAAGGACACAACAACATAGAAAGTCCTCTCAGCTCTTTGTTGCCTTTGATCTTTCTCATTTGGGACTACCAGTCTCCAAGAGAACACTATCTAACTGGATTGCCCAGTGTATTTCTTTCGCCTATCAGAGCAAGAACCTTTCTCTGGAGGGCCATGTCACAGCTCACAATGTGAGAGCCATGGCAGCCTCAATGGCTCATCTGAACTCTGTGTCTATCGACATCTGTCGAGCAGCCACTTCGGCCTCGGTTCATACCTTCACAGCCCATAACTGCTTGGACAAGGACTCCCGCCGGGATGCCTTGTTTGGTCAGGCTGTTCTCAAACACCTTTTCCATACTTAATCAACTCCTACCCACCATCCCTGATGGGATGCCAGAGATCCATGTAGGGAGGTGGAGCCCTCTCTAGGGACACACAACTTCTGGGGTCTCCCTGGCATCTAAAGCTAGGGAGTCCCCATATGTGAAGACTCATTCCTGCATGTTCCTGGGAACAGCAGGAATAAGTCTTCACAACCCACCCACCTCCCCTAGGAGTTGTATCTCTCTATCTATCTTTCCTTTCCCTCTCTCTCTCTTTTTGTCTCAGCTTTAAAACTCAACTGAGGAGAGACAGTTGGGAAAGGCGGGAAGGCAACACGCAGGTGCTGTGGGATGCTCCCAAAGGCTTACTGATTGGACGCTGGGGAGCGTTCCCGCGCAGGCTCCGTCGGCACCGACGATACCCCATATGTGAAGACTTATTCCTGCTTTTCCCAGAGATCACCTGTTACAGGTAAGTAACTGTGCTTTCTCTGATTATTCTTAAGGGTACTACTTTTGTAACTTTATTGCGTGTCCCTTGGTCTTTGTACTTTTTGAAAGAGTAAACAACCAAGTTCGTTTACTCATTCCACTTCATTAATTTTATAGATCTCTATCTTATTTTCCCTTAGCCATCTCTTCTCCAAGCTGAAGAGCTTATAGGATTAATCTTTCATTGTCTTTATCATTTCGATCACCATTTTCTTATTCCTCTATATCTTTTTATAGATGCAGTGACAAGAACTGCATATAGTACTTAGTGTGGTTGCACCATAGAGCAATACAAAGGCATTATGATATGCTTTGTTTTATTTTCCATTCATTTCCTTATACTGTAATTCTTCACATTCTATTAGCTTTCTTGGCCGCTGTTACACACTGAGTAGAGGATCTCAACATATTGGCCACAGGGAAGCTTAGATCCTTTTCCTGGGCGATGACTCCTAATGTGTGGAATCTTACATTGTGTAATTGCAATTTGGGTGGCTTTCTCTGAGTGCATAACTTTGCACTTGTCCACATTAAATTTCATCTGCTATTTGGATGCCCATTCTCCATTTGTCAAGGCCCTCTTGCAGTTTTTCAGTCTTTATGATTTAACTACTTTGAATAATTGCGTGATCTCCAGGAACAAGCAGGAATGTAGTCTTCACATGGGTGATGTCGCTACTGACAGTGCCCGTGCGGGAATGCTTCCCAGCGTCCAACTAGAAAGCCTTTGGGAGCACTCCACTGCACCTGCGCGACTGCCTTCCCGCCTTCCCAACTCCCTCTCTTCAGTTCTTTGTTTTCCGCGGAGCCAGCAGGCAGAAAAAGCTTCTCTTTTTGTGGATAGCGTCTGCCTTCCTGTCTATCGGCACAGTCGAAGACCTTACTTATCCCCTTATTCTATTCTTTTCTTTTTCTTTTAGTTTATTTTCAAAAAGAAAAAAAAAAGGGCGGATCGACAACCTTTTTAGGCCTTAAGCCTACCATTGCCTTCCCATCCATTGAAGGCATGGAGAAACTAGCTAGTGGTTTCAAAAAATGTTCCAATTGTGCCAGCACCATATCAGCAACTGACACACATGACTGATATCTAAAATGCCTCAGTCCAGATCACAAGCCAACAGTCTGTCCCCTCTGTCAAAAAATGATGAAAAGAGGCCTACAGAACAGGGCTTCTAAATTGGGGATACTCCGCCTCTGATGCGGTATCATTGGTGTCCACTTCGTCGAGGGCCTCATCTTCCTCCCATGGATCCCAGGTAAATCCAGGCACAAGTCCACATCGAAGTCTGACAAAACCTCCAGAGGTAGATCTCGCTCAAAGCATCGAGAACTCTCGGGTGTTGCCTCTGAGGTGGATCAGCCTGCCAAACAGTACTGGCAGGAGGCCCTGACCTCCAGAGCCATCGAAGGGCCCCAGAATGCTCCCAAGGCCTCGATCTCTGGAGAGCTGTTGGTGCCATGCTCTGGAATGGTAGCGCAAACACCTGTAACTGATATCCAGGCATCAGCAACCTCAATGGACCAGCACATACTGACCATCAAGCGGAGCTTAGCTCTCCTGGCAGTCTCGGTACCTATCAAACTATTGGCTCCAGGCACTGCCCCATCTATACCGGTTCTGGTACAGACATCAACATGGGTTCCAGGCATGACATCAGGGCTGCTCCAGATGCTTCCACTAATGCCCTCCCTTGAAACTATCATTGATGCCAGTACCAAACCCAAGCGGCTCACCGAGGCTGATACTTTGGAGCATCAATACCGGCATTTAGCTTCGGGCCTACGCCATGTCCGTCGATACTTTGAGTCCTCCGATTCAGATTATTCCATTTCGGATGTGGAGTCGCTCAATTCCTGATGGCCCTGGGACCTTCCTTCGACCTTTCCCTGCCTCAATAGCGATGTATGTCGCCTCTGGAAGACATGTCCTTCCAGGAGTTTATTCGAGACCTAGCAAAGGGTCTCTCTATCACAGTAACACTGGAGAAGGAGCCAAGGGCAGAGAAATTAGAAATCCTCCAATACCCAACAGCACCCAAAGAGGCTGTCACTCTTTCAGTGCACTGCATCCTTCATGACCTTATTCTCCATATCTGGGAGACTCCCCTGATGGTCTTGCCTCAGTCAACGTCTTGATACCATATATCGAGTACTGGAGTGTCCCAGCTTCCAAAAGCTGCAACTCCCCCCCCCCCCCCCACTCCATGGTGGTTGAATTAGCAATGTGCTGAATCAAAAATTCACTCCTCTAATCCTCCAGGAAGAGAATCAAGAACTCTCGATGACTTTAGGCGCCTGTGCTTCCAGGCATCCATGATCTTGGTATCAACTCCTATATCCTCTATTTGGGAATGTTCCTCAAGGAGGTGTCCAGGGATCTTGAGGCCTTTGCTCCTCTCCTCCCAGATGACAAGAGAACAGATTATTGTGCCCTAGTCAAGAATAGCCAAAATGTTTTGAAGTTTGTTAATAGGGCTACCTTTGATGCTTTTGAATGCACAAGCAGGGCCTCAGCAATATGCATTAGTGCAATTCGTATTGCATGGCTTCAAGCCTTAGATCTTGAACAATGGGTTCAAGATAAGCTGGACAACATACTTTGCACAGGGGAAAACCTCTTTTGCAAAGACTGGCAAGATAAGGCCTTTCAGAACTACTCTAAAAAGACTGTCCAGAACAACAGCTAACCCAACTAGGAAAAAGACACCTGCAAAGAAGTCTTTCTACAATAAGATGAAGAAATTATATTCTTCTTATCCTCCTACTTCTCAGTACCAGCATCAGGCACCACAGAAGAGGCAGCAGCCTCCTAAGCATCAGAAAAAGCCACAGGTGGCTAATTCTCAACCAGCTCCGCAGCCACAGTCCGCACTTGGTTTTTGACTCTTTCCTAGAGAACATTACCACTGTCTCTGGAGGACCCCCATCCCTTCCATATAGTTGGCAGACTGTCACTATAGCCACAGATGGTACCTCAGAGCAGTGGACACACACCATAGTCCAGGAAGGGTACAGACTTCATCTACAAACTCTGCCCCCTCCACTTTCAAGGGAGAATATCAAACACAGCCCCACTGACTGCTCTCCTACAGGACAAGGTGTCTTCTCTTCTGTCTCAGGGTGCCATAGAAGATATCCCAATATCCCAACAGGGAATAGGCTTCTACTCTCCATACTTTCTCCTTCCAAAGAAAACTAGAGGATACAGGCCCATTCTGGACCTTAGAAACCTCAAGTTTCTAGTCTGCGAAAAGTTCAAGACAATCTTTCTCAGAGCTCTTCTTCCCTTTCTTCCCTAGCTCCAGAATCAGGACTGGCTCTGTTTTCTAGATCTGAAAGAAGCGTACACATATATCCTTATCCATCCAGGACACGGGCAATATCTATGCTTCACCTTTCAAGGAAAACATTATCAATACAGAGTCCTTCCCTTCGGACTCTCCTCTGCCCCAAGAGTCTTCATGAATTGCATAATGGTTGTGGCCACATACCTAAGGTCTCTGGGGGTATTCATCTTCCCTTATTTAGATGACTGATTGATAAAAGCACACACCTCCCAGGAGGTACTGCTTTCCTTGCATCGTACCATCACAGTACTACAACACTTGGGATTTGTGATAAACTTCCCAAAATCCCAGCTCACGCCAACTCAAAAACTAGAGTTCATCGGAGCCCTACTAAACACCAGTAGTCTAGGGTGTTTCTTCCCCAGCTCAATTGTGTCCATCTAGTCAAACTAGCGTCCCAGACGCTCCTGTGAGATCATCTGATTGCTAAAGATGCTAAAGCTCCTTGGGCACATGGCCTCTACAGTACATGTCGTCCCATATGCCCGACTACATATGCAGACAGCCCAGTGAACTCTTGCCTCGGACCATCTTTGGGACAGGATTCAAGTCACTACCCCTCTAACCACATCCCTTCAGTGGTGGTGGTCTCCAGAAAATATGCACTTTCATCCTTGCTGTTCAACATCTACATCTGCCCCCTATTCATAAAGCTCAAAAAGTTCAACGTCAGGTTTCTAATATACGCTGATGACAATTGTGTACACCCCATTCTCCACGACCGCCCCCAACTACTCTAATCTCTCAGCCTGCTTCAAGGAAATCCATCCAATGGCTCCAGCACCAAAACCTAGCAGTCAGCTTTAGCAAAACAGAGATCTTACACGTTACCAGAGACCAACAGTCAGACTTGGAGACACAGACCTCCAAGTCAAAACCCAGCTCAAATACCTCGGAGTCACCTTAGACCAGCACCTAGACTTTCAAGTCCATGTCCAAAACACCACCAAGACAATTTATTACAAGCTCAGGACACTATGAAACCTGTGCTCCCTTCTCTCCTCAGATGACTTTCGTGCAGTCTGTCAGGCAACAGTCACCCCTTTTGCTTGACTACTGCAATTCCATATATCACGGCCTACCCAAGCACACCATCCACCCACTACAAATCGCTCAGAACACCACAGCACGCACAGTCTTCCAAGCACCTAGGCACTCTCACATCACACCCATTCTCAAATCCCTCCACTGGCTACCCATTGCCTCCAGGATCAAATACAAAGTCCTCACCATCATCCACAAAGTTCAGAATGTCCTCACTGCCCAGCATCTACAGATGTCAGCTAGCATCCCCATCTCCACCAGCCCTGCAGACAGTGCATGCTAAACCTGCTCAGCCTGCCAATGCAGATTCATAAGAGCACCCAATATGCCCGCCAGAGGTCCTTCCCACTCTATGCCCCCATACTCTGGAACTTGCTGCTATCCACCTTAAGAAGCATTTAGGAAACAAAAGCCTTCAAGAACCTGAAGACCCACCTTTTCCAAGAACACTACGGCATGGGCTAGCCCTCAAAAGACTACCAGACAGACTCCTGCACCCAACATGCTGAACTTCTACTCAGTGCTCTCCCCACAATTACGCTAACCGTAGCACCTACCTTCATAAGCCTCCCAATTGGACTCTATGTACCCTACTACTTCCACACCTATGCCTCCTCTGCCAAATGTCCACCCCCTTTGACTGGACCTCTCATACCCCTACCTGTCTTTCTACATTAATTGTTCACCATTTTTGACTGGTAGAAAAAACAGTATACCAAAATAAGTTAAATAAAATTAAAATCTGCTGGTAGGGTCACCTTTTCAAATGCCTTCACTTCAATGCACCCTGATGATGGATGCCTCCAAACTGGGTTGGGGAGCACATCTAGGCAACTTGTCCACACAGGGGCTCTGGACAGTGCAGGATTCACAACTCCAAATAAATCTTCTGGAACTTTGTGCTATCTCAAATGCCCTCTGGGTGTTTCAACACCACCTCGGCACACAACAGATCCTGGTCAGGACAAACAATCAGGTTGCTATATTCTATGTGAACAAACAGGGAGGGACAGGCTCAAGGGCCCTCTGCAAGGAGGCTCTCCACCTCTGGTCCTTTGCCATTTCTCATCAGATACACCTCGAAGCAGTGTACCTCCTGGGGGAGTTCAGTGTCTTGGCAGACAAGATCAATCGGATTCTTCTTCCCCATGTATGGTCTCTCCATCCGGACACAATATCCTTCATCTTCCAGACTTGGAACTCCAGACATAGATCTGTTTGCAACTCTGCAAAATGCCAGGCTCCCTCACTTCTGCTCAAGAACTTTAACATCCAGCAACAAACATGTGGATGCCTTCCACCTACACTGGGGTCAGGGTCTAGTTTATGCTTTCCTTCTTATACCCCTCATTCGCAAGATACTTTACAAGCTTCAGTGCGACAAGGGCTCCATGATTCTCATAGCCCCTTACTGATTGCGGCATCTGTGGTTTCCACTGCTACTGTGTCTGAATCATGCATCCTCTGCATTTGGGATTTGCGCCCGATCTTCTCTCCCAGGACAATGGCTCACTACTCCATCCCAATCCAGTCTCTCTGTCTCACAGCTTGGCCGCTGAGAACATAGCATTACACGGCTTCAACATTACACAAAAGGTTAAGCACATCCTTCTGGCTTCTAGAAAGCCCTCCACCATATGCTTTTAAGTGGCGTAGATTCCCTGCCTGTTCCCAGAAATATCTAAATCCCTTTTCTGCCCCAGTGAAGTCACTCCTCCAGTATCTCTTTCACCTCTCCTCGTCTGGTCTGAAAACCAACTCGGTGAGAATTCACCTCAGTGCAATTGCGGCTTCTCACCACCTAATGGATGGATAACCCATCTCCTCACAACCGCTAGTAGTGCATTTCATGAGAGATTTCCTTCTGTCCAAACTGCCCATTAAGCCACCCCCGGCGGCTTGGGACCTCAATGTCGTTCTAGCGCAACTTCTCAAGCCACCCTTTGAACCATTAGCCACAACCTCCCTAAAGTTCCTGTCTTGGAAGGTGCTCTTCCTAATTGCCCTTACATCAGCTAGAAGTATTAGTGAGCTTCAGGCTTTGGTGATGGACCAACCCTATACCCAGTTCCACCATGACAAAGTTGTCCTTCGGACTCACCCACACTTCATGCCAAATGTGGTGTCTCCTTTCTATTTAAACCAGTCAGTTTACCTTCCAATGTTTCCTAAACCACATGCGTCTCAAGCTGAAGCAACTCTGCACACTCTTGACTGCAGATCTGCGTTGGCTTTCTATCTCCAAAGGACCAGAGATAATCGTAAAGCCTCGCAGTTGTTCATCTCATTTGACCCTAGTCACCTGGGTCTTACCTGTATCTAAATGTACGCTGTCCAAATGGATAGTAGACTGCATTTCATTTGCTTATTGCAAAGCAGGACTCTCCCTTGAAGGTTATGTCACCATTCACAATGTTTGCACCATGGCAACCTCTACAGCACGTTCAATAGCCATTGACGAAATTTGCAAGGCAGCAACTTGGTCTTCCATCCATACCTTCACTGCTCATAATTATTGTCTGGACAAGGACTCCCGTTGGGAACGCCATGTTTGGTCAAGGTGTATTCTAGCACTTCTTTCAGACTTAGAAGCAACTCCTACCCTCTGTCCTGAACTTTGACAATACCAAAAATTCATGAGGGATCCATAACCACCTTGGAGCAGTCTCGAAGAGAACCTCCACCAGTTCTGGGTTCCTTTCATCTGGCATCTGGGAGCTAGGGAGTCCCATATGTGAAGACTACATTCCTGCTTTTTCCTGGAAATAGCGTAGTTACTCACCTGTTACAAGTGATCTCCAGGAACAGCAGGAATTTATTCTTCACAACCTGCCCTCCTCCCCTAGGAGATGTATGGTTTCATTTACTCTCTTTTCTCAGCTACAAACTCAGCTGAAGAGAGGGAGTTGGGAAGGTGGGAAGGCAGTAGCGCAGGCACAGTGGAGTGCTCCCAAAGGCTTTCCAATGGGATGCTGGCGAGTGTTTCTGCGTGGGCTCTTTCAGTACTGTCATCACCCATATGTGAAGACTAAATTCCTGCTGTTCCCGGAGATCACCTGTTACAGGTGATTAACTACACTTTATTTGCAAATGTTATCACCTCACTCAATGTTCCTATTTCTAGGTCATTTATAAATGTTAAAAAGCAGTGGGGCCCAGGACATATCCTTGGGATACTCCACTATTTACCTTTCTTCATTGAGAAAACTAACCATTCCATGTTGTTCTGCTAGATCAGTCCAGACAAGTGGGTTGTGTCCCCATATCAGCAGATTTGGAAACAAAGAAACATTCCAGAGGCGTCCTATCACATCATCATGCCATTATCAGCTTGTGCCTCTAGATGCAAGTTTTTCAGCTCTGATGAAATTTTAACAAAGGAAACTTGAAGGAAACAATTTTCCTCTTGAACCAACCACTCTTGTGAGTGTCTCTCTCACTGGAGTGTGACACGGGAGGCTCCACTAGACACCCTTAAAACCAGTGCTCTTTTCGGATGCCATAAGGAGAAGGGGAATTGGTTCAGCTCTGCGTCTTTACATTAAGGACCTGTTGAACAGCCAGATTGGAAAAGAAATTTGGAAAGAATCCTTCAAAGCCTCACACAATCTCAATGCCCCCCCCCCCTTCCTCCTTCCCCCGAAGATTGAAGAAGGTTCTTCAGAGGTATGTGACTGCAGGTCTGACAACAGGGTATTAGCACTGAGCCTGGCATGATTTTTACCTGCTTCCCTGTCTGAATTGTTCAGTTGGGGGTTCCTGACCTTGTCCGTTGGTGGGCCATCTGTTGGTGTGGCATCTGTGTTTCCTGCCTTGACCAACTGCCTGTGCGTGTTGATTGCACTTCCTATGCTTTGCCATGCTGTGTACATGCCACCCCTATTGTGCATCTGTAGCGTGTGGTGTGTTGTGTTGCCCATGCAGCACTAGTGCGTGCAGGGTCAGCCCATTCACTAGGTGAGCTAGGTGGCCGCCGGCAGCCACACACACGGGTGGCCATGCTGGTGCTCCACCCCCCCCCTCCACCCCCCCCTCCACTGCTGCCAATTCCATTTGGGGGGGGGGGAGGTGGACAATGGCCGCATTTCCAAAAGCAGCAGCAAAAAGCCGCCTCTTTTAGAAATATTGCTGCTACCCGCCTCCCCCTTCTGAGGCGGAATCGGCAGCAGCTTGGGGGGGGGGGGGGTGCAGTGAGGCCAGGGTTTCTGCCTAGGGCAGCAGAAACCTTTGAGCCAGCCCTGAGTGCGTGCTATTACTGTCCATGCTGTTACTGTTTGCGCAGCACATCATGCCATTTGGGCACACCTTAAGCCTGCATTGCCTGGCTACTGTGGCAGTGGACATTGATATGCCAACTTCTCTGGGAAGATGCAGGAAGTCAGCCCTCACATATGGGTGACGCCAACTGAGCCCTGTGTGGAAGCTTCTTCCCACTTTCAAGAAAGCCTTTGAGAGATGTACCACGCATATGTAGTTCCCTTCGCCTGCCAAGGGTGCTGTCTTGCTTCAAGTCTTCTTTTTTCCCTGGAAAAAGTTAGTTTTTCTTGGAAATTTTCTTTTCCTGGTCACGTACCGGTGCTCTTTCCTGCCTCTGAGCTCACTTGCCTCGGTATCACGTCTCGGATTTTGACCGGCACGGTTTCCTGCCCTGTTCTCTGGCAGAGCCCGGATCTTTGACCTCGCTGGGGCCCTTTTTCCCCTATGGCCTCTGCCAGCAGATTCAAGAAGTGTGACCGGTGTTCGCGGACAATGTCCCTCACTGACACACATGACTGCTGCCTCTGTTGCCTCATGCTGGATCATGACCCCTTGGATTGTGGCTCTGTAAGAGGATGTCCTCCAAGGCCATTAAGAGTTGTCAGCAGCACCATGAGAACATCTTCCAAAGGTCAGACACTGTCCCGTAGTCTCCAACTATGCCACGCTCCAAGGCCCCATCCGCGACCCCAGAGCCACAAGGTAACCCTTGCTGCCTCCGACAGAGGATGGTGGTCCTCTGAGCAAAGCACCCCGGAGGTGGAGCACAAGAAGAAACCCTTGTGGGCAGCATCTGTGGATGAGTTGGAGAAGACGGATAAGTCCCACACTCGGTCCCGTGGTCCACACCGCAAGTCTGGGGAATCGGAGCGGGAGTGGCTGACCAAGGTCACCCACAAGGAATCATCGGCCTTGGACCCCCGAAGCCATTCTGGTTGCGGACTTCCCCTCGTTGGAGCTGTTGCTGGGTCTGAGATCCTCAGTGCCGGCGCCAAAGACTCTGGAGCCATAGAGACCAGAATGGCGGGCTTGAGTGCGGTATGTCTGCCTTCATTGCCCGGCTGTGGGCTGTGATGCTTGGTTCTGCCGGGTCATCTGCCCACAACACTCGGGCCTCAACCTTGAGGACATCCCCAGACATCGAGCTGATCCTCAACATCTGTCTCTATCCCGGTCCTGATCCTCGGAACCGAGGTCTTCTCCAATGAGTGGCCATAGCTGTGCCCACAGAGCCTCCGAGGGGCACAGACCATTGGGCTCGGGGCCCGACCTCACAACCCAGCCCATCCTCGACTCCTTCACTGACTGAGTCAGACTGGGAGACTGAGGATGAGAAATCTCCAGACACCCATCGCCATTGTGACGTATCCTCTGACCCATCTCCTTCCGAGATCTGGCGCCGGTCCCCACCTGAGGTTATGGCATTCCTTGACTTCATGCGGGACATGTCAAAGGTGTTGACATTCGACACAGAGTCGGAGGAGGACCCTCGCATGGAGGAGCTGGAGATCTTCGAGTATGAGGCCCCTCTGAAGGAGGCACTTACAGTGCCCATTCCCCTGATCCTGGAACGGCTGCTGCTCCGCATGAGGGAAACACCGGCATCGATGCCCATCCAAAGCCGATAGCTTGACTCGATGTATCGAGTCCACCAGAGTCCAGGCTTCCAGAAAGCACAGCTGCCACACAACTCCATGGTGGTGGAGTCTGCTATGCGTCAGCTCAAGAGCCAAAAGAGACACCCTTCAGTACCTCTGGGTAGGGAGGCCTGCACCTTGGATGGCCTGGGCAGAAAGTGCTACCAGGACTTAATGCTCATCGGCTGCATCCAGGCATATCAGCTCAAAACGTGGGCATGTAGCTGAGAGACCTGGCGAAGGAACTCGCCGGGTTTTCAGCTGGCTTCTCCGAGGAACCCCTTCAGCAGTTCTGGAGCCTGTCTTCTGCCATCATTTTGCTGCAAATTCATGACTCAAGCAGCCTATGACTGCTTTGAGTCAGCGGCTAGAGTAGCTGTGGCGGGCATCAGTGCCTGACATCAGGCTTGGCTACAGTCTTCCGACCTGAAGCAATGGGTTCAGGACCAATTGATCGATATCCCCTGCCAAGGAGAGAACCTCTTTGGCAAACCTATGACTGATAAGGCTACAGAGTTGGAGTCTGAGTTCCTGATGAGGATTAGGCTCTCCAAGAAGACCACTACCCTTCCCCGATGGAAGGCTCTAAGTAGAAAGCCCCCTTACTCAAGAAAAGGAAGGGCTTATGGAAACTACCCTCAGTATAGGGCCTCCCCAGCAGGGTCAGGTGGCTAAGGGACAAGGGCATGGCCCTTGTAAGCCAAAGGCTCCCAAAAACTGGGCACTGGCTCTGACAGAGCCTGGTGGGAGTTTTTGACTCCTTGGGCATAACCTCTCCATCCCCAGGAGGCCCACCCCAGCAGTTTAAGTCTATTGTCCCACCAGTGGCCAACCATTTATCACTGACACCTGGGCACTCCAGATGGTCAGGGAAGGCTACCTCCTCCACTTGGAGCAGACTTCCCCTCCATTTTTCCCAGGAGAGCCCACCAGGACTCCCTGCCACCAGACCTTGCTACTGCAGGAACTCGCAGGCCTTCTTGAGGACAAGGCAGTGGAACCGATGGCCCAACCTCTTAGGGGCAAAGGATTCTACTTCCAGTACTTTCTCGTACCCAAAAGAACAGGGGGCCTATGGCCTATCCTAGACCTGAGGGAGCTGAACAGGTTCCTGGTGAGGGAGATGTTCAAGATGCTCTCTCTTGGAACACTGCTGCCATACATCCATCAGGGAGACTGGCTATGCTCCTTGGACTTAAAGGATTCATGTACACACATCTTCATCCATCCCAGCCACAGGCAGTATCTCAGATTCATGGTGGGGGCGGTCACTACTAATATATGTTCCTACCCTTTGGCCTGGCCTCTGCCACAAAGGTCTTCCTCAAGTGCCTAACGGTGGTTGCGGCCCAATGCCACCTCCCAAGGGGCCTTCGTCATTCCCTATCTGGACGACTGTCTCATCAGAGGAGGCTCAGCCGCTGAGGTGCAGCAGGCCACAGCCCGCACCATCTGCCTCCTACAGCATCTAGGGTTTGTCATAAACCACTCTAAGTCCCACCTCCTCCCAACAGTGTCTGGAACTCATAGGAGCCCGGCTGGACATCCTTCAGGCCAGAGCATTCTTCTCCAGGACAGGGTCGACCGCCTCAGGCTCTGGCCACAGACGCACAACGCAGATGCACTGTGTCTGCTTGCCTCCTGCTATGTCTGCTGGGCCACATGGCATCTACGGTCCATGTCACCCCGGGTGCCCACCTCCACATGAGGAAGGGCCAATGTGCCTCTGAACCCAGTGGACCCAGGCCACCGGATGGCTGCAGGACAAGGGTGACTGATCCGCCAACTTGCGGACTCCCTCAGCTACTGGCAGGTTCCGCAGCACGTCCAGGTGGGGATGCCCTTCCAGACCCCCAATCCCCAAAGGATCCTCACTACGGACACCTCCCTGCTGGGTTGGGCTGCTTTATTATGAAGATCAGTGCTTGCCCAATACCCAGGATCAATGCTTGACCCCAATACCCAGGATATCAATGCTTGACACAATACAAGCTTTGTTGAACCTGTGTCTTTTGGGGAAACTGCTAGGTACGTATGACCTAGATTGGCCACTGTTGGAAACAGGATACTGGGCTTGATGGACCTTGGTCTGACCCAGTATGGCATATCTTATGATCCCTGCACCCAGGGCAGCTGGCACAGTCAGAAAACCAACTGCAGATCAACCTGCTGTAGCTTTGGGCCATATTCCTGGCTTTCCAAGCCTTCCACCACCGCCTGCAGCACCAGTCAGTGCTGGTCAAAACAGACAGTCGGGTGGCGATGTTCTGTGCAAACAAGCAGGAGGGCACAGGGTCCTATGCCCTCTGCCAGGAGGCAGTGGCTCTCTGCTTCTTTGCACTCTGCAATGGGATACTTCTGCTGGCGGTGTATCTGCTGGGCCAGCTCAACGCTCTAGCAGACAAGCTGAGCAGGGTCCTCCAGCCACATGAGTGGCAGCTGGACCCCAGGGTGGCCTTTTGGCTCTTCCAGCTCTGGGGTCCCACTGATGGACCTCTTCGAGTCCAACCAACACTTGGCTGCCCTGCTTCTGCTCCCACCAACCGCACCCCTCTTGGGAGGCAGCGGATGTGTTCCTCATCCTATGGATGGAGGACGTCCTCTATGCCTTTTCGCCCACACTGCTGATTGCCAAGATCCTTTTCAAGGCCCATCAAGTTGGGACATCACGGATACTGGCCCAGGCAACTATGGTTCCCGCTACTCCTCCAGTTATCCTCTGTGCCCCCGGTCCCTGTGGGGAGTGTCAAAGGGTTGCTATCACAGGATGAGGGCTCCCTCCTACACCTCATCTTGGGGTCACTGTTGCTAATGGCATGGCTGCTGAAAAGGTAGTCTTGGCCCCATTCAGTCTCTTAGGGGAGGTAGAGAGGTCCTTCTGACCTCCTGCAGGATCTCTATGAGACAAGCCTATGCCTTTAAATGGCACAGATTCTCATTGTGGTGCGCAGAATGGCAAGTTAACCCATTCTGATGCTCTGTGCAGTTTGTACTGCAGTATTTGCTCTACCTGTCACAGGCAGGACTGAAGTCCAACTCGGTCAGGGTGCACTTCAGTACTCTGGCAGTGCACCACCACCTTATCAAGGGCAAGTCCCTCTCTGTCCAACCCCGTGGGGCCTCTTGTTAAGCCTCCCATCTGCCCGCCACCAGCAGAGTGGGACTTCAATGTGGTGTTATCCTAACTCACCAGGCTGCCATTCGAGCCCCTGACTAACTGCCACCTGTGGTATCTCTCATGGAAGGTTGTGTTCCTAGTGATGCTCACGTCCGCTCGCAGAATAAACGAGCTTCAGGTGTTACTGGCAGATCTGCCCTACACAAGGTTCTCCCTAAGGTGGTATCCCCCTTCCACATCAATCAGGAGGTGGTGCTCCCCACCTTCTTTCCTCGGCCTCAAGCCAGCCGGGCAGAGACTGTACTGCATAAGAGGGCCCTGTCCTTCTACCTTCAGTGAACCCAGGGACACCACAAAGTCTCTCAGCGTTTCGTCTCCTATGACCCCAGTTGGCTGCGGGAGGCAATGACCAAGCGAACTCTGTTTACCACAGTACTACCTTTTAACTTTCAAAAGGGAAACTATGATAGAATGAGGAATATAGTTAGGAAAAAACTAAAAGGAGCGGTTCCAAAGGTTAAAGACTTACAGGAAGCTTGGGTGTTATTTAAAAATACTATCCTCGAAGCCCAGACCAGCTGTATTCCACGCATTAAGAAAAGTAGGAAGAAAGTCCAAAAAACTGCCAGCATGGTTTAAAGGTGAGGTCAGAGAGGCTGTTGCTGCCAAAAAAGCAACCTTCAGGAAATGGAAAAAAGAGCCAAATGATGAAAACTGGAAACAGCACAAGCACTGGCAAGTTAAATGCAAAGCATTGATAAGGCAGGCAAAACGGGAATTTGAGAAGAAACTTGCTACAGAAGCAAAAACACGAAATAAAGACTTTTTCAAGTACATTCGTAGCAAAAGGCCTGTGAGAGAGTCAATTGGACCATTAGATGATAGAGGGGTAAAAGGGGCAGTAAGAGGAAACAAGGCTATAGCAGAGAGACTGAATGAATTCTTTGCTTCGGTCTTTACTGAGGAAGATGTAGGGATGTTACCCAAGACTGAAGTGGTATTTAAAGGTGATACTGCAGAGGAATTGAGAGAAATATCGCTACACCGGGAAGATATATTACAACTATTTGATAAACTGAATAGTAGCAAATCACCTGGACCGGATGGTATACATCCCAGAGTGTTGAAAGAACTGAAATATGAGATTGCAGACCTGCTATTGGTAATCTGTGAATTTTCATTAAAATCATCTGTAATACCTGAAGATTGGAGGGTCGCCAACGTAACACCGATTTTTAAAAAGGGTTCCAGGGGTGACCCAGGAAATTACAGACCAGTGAGCCTGACGTCAGTACCAGGGAAAATGGTAGAAACCATCATAAAAAACAAAATTACGCATCATGTAGATAGTCATGGCCTAATGGGAGACAGCCAACATGGCTTTAGACAAGGAAGATCTTGTCTTACTAATCTGATATGTTTTTTTGAAGGTGTGCATAAGCAGGTAGACAAAGGTGAGTCGGTTGAAATAGTGTATCTGGACTTTCAGAAAGCTTTTGACAAAGTCCCCCATCAGAGACTTTTGGCGAAGCTAAAAAGTCATGGGATAGGAGGCAGTGTACTATTGTGGATCGGGAACTGGTTAAAAGATAGAAAGCAGAGGGTAGGGCTAAATGGCCAATATTCCCAATGGAAAAAGGTGAATAGTGGAGTACCCCAGGGATCTGTACTGGGTCCGCTGCTTTTTGACATATTCATAAATGACCTGGAAAAGGGAATAACTAGTGAGGTTATCAAATTTGCAGATGACACAAAACTGTTTAAAGTTGTTAAAACCCAAGAGGATTGTGGAAAACTGCAGGAGGATCTGGATAAATTGGAAGACACGGCATCCAAATGGCAGATGAAATTTAATGTGGACAAGTGCAAAGTTATGCACCTAGGAAAGAACAACCCACACTATAGTTACACAATGCAAGGCTCCACATTAGAAACCACCACCCAGGAAAAAGATTTAGGAGTCATTGTGGATAACATGTTAAAACCCTCTGCCCAGTGTGCAGCGGCGGCCAAGAAAGCAAATAGAATGCTAGATATCATAAGGAAAGGGATGGAGAACAAAACAAAGGATATTATAATGCCTCTGTATCGCTCCATGGTACGACCGCACCTTGAATATTGTGTGCAATTCTGGTCACCGTATCTTAAAAAGGACATAGCGTTATTAGAAAAAGTACAGAGAAGAGCCACCAAAATGGTAAAGGGGATGGAAGGCTACTCCTATGAAGAGAGGCTAAGAAGGTTAGGGCTCTTTAGCCTGGAGAAGAGACGGCTGAGGGGAGATATGATAGAGGTCTATAAATTAATGAATGGAGTGGAACGGATAAACGTGGATCAATTGTTTACGCTATCAGAGTATAGAAAGACTAGGGGACATGTAATGAAGCTACAGGGTAAACTATTTAAGACAAATAAGAGAAAATATTTTTTCACACAACGTGTAATCAAACTCTGGAATCTGTTACCGGAGGATGTAGTAAGGGCTGTTAGTATAGCTGGGTTTAAAAAAGGTTTGGACAAGTTCCTGGAGGAAAGGTCCATAAACCACTATTAAAAAGGGACCCAGGATATCAATGCTTGACCCAGTACAAGCATTGTGAAACCTGTCTTTTGGGGATATTGCTAGGTACGTATAACCTAGATTGGCCACTGTTGGAAACAGGATACTGGGCTTGATGGACCTCGGTCTGACCCAGTATGGCATGTCTTATGTTCTTATGTTCTTACTTGGGTGGCAGATTCTATTGCTCTCGCCTACTAGTAGGCTGGGCTCTCATTGGAGTGCCGGCTCATGGCGCATAGCGTCTGGGCCATGGCGGCGTCAGTGGAAAACCTGCGTTCTGTCCGTCTGTCAAACATCCGCCGGGCCGCCACCTACTCTTCAGTCCATATTTTCGCAGATCATTACTGCCTGGAGAGGGAATACCGATGGGACAGCGCCTTCAGCCAGGCCGTACTCTGTCATCTGTTTGCATTGTAGGCAATTCCTGCCCTCCGACCCTTTCGTGTTCAGGCTACCAGAGTGCTGGTTCTCACTGGACACTTGGGTCTCTTGGGAGTCTTTCTTAAGACTCAATTGCTGCTGCTCACGGCTCACCTTTTCCTGGTCACCCATGGCATTTCTACAGGTTTTCGGTAGCCTGTAGCTAGGGAATCCCATATGTGAGGACTGATTTCCTGCTTGTTCCTGGAGAAAACGTAGTTACTCACCTGTAACAGATGTTCTCTAGGGACAGCAGGAATCTGTTCTCAAAACCCTCCCTCCTCCCCGTGCTTTCTTTTTGCAGTCATTAGCTATGTTGTTTGACTGAGGCAAGATGGCACCCTTGGGCGGGAAGGGGACTACGCATGCATGGTGCATCTCCCAAAGGCTTTCTTGAAAGCTGGGGAGAAGCTTCTGTGCAGGGCTCCATTGTTGACAGCATCACCCATATCTGAGGAAAGAGTCCTGCTGTCCCTGGAAAACATCTGTTACAGGTGAGTAACTACACTTTCTAAGAAGTGCTGCTTGGTCTGTGGAAAGCGTCATTGCTGGAATCTGGTGCCTGCAGTTCTTGCATGGAGGTTCCTGATGTGCCCTTAAGGGGCCCGTCATTACTCTCAGGGCAGTTTCTCTAAATGGGTTAGTTTTGCGCATACCGTGACAGTCATGAACCTCGCTTCTAAGCCAGGGTACATAAGAACATAACTTTTTTATTAATTTCTGTGGTTTAAGAGTATTAACTTTTCTCCAGGACCAAGCAGGAAGCCAGTCCTCACATATGGGTGACGTCTGCGCCGACGGAGCCCTCATGCGGAGCATTTCCCCAGCTTTCAAAGAAAGCCTTTGGGAATTGGAGCGCGCATGCGCGGTCCCCTTCCTGCCCAAGGATGCCATCTTGCTCAGTCTTCTTTTTTCTGCGGAGCCCGACGAACGTAGTTCGTTTTTCACCGAGGAAAAAGTTGATTTCCCTATTTTTTGTACTTCTCCTTCGGTTCGATGCCGGATCCTTTTCCCGCCTGGGCCCGGTACGCTGGTATCGAGCCCACTCTCTCCTTTTTCGGTTTTTGTCCTTCGTGACTAGCGTTCGCGCCATTTTTTCTTTTTTCACTGGCAGCCCTGTCTTTTGACCTCGCAGGGGCCCTTTTTCCCCCGATGGCTGCCAGCGGGTTTAAAAAGTGTGATCGTATAAGAAACTTATGTCTCTTACCGACACACACGACTGCTGCCTCCGCTGCCTCGGACCCGATCATGACACGATGATTTGTGGTCAGTGTGGCAAAATGTCCTCGAAGGCGTTGAGTCGGCAGCACCAGAAGGATAGGATCTTCTCTGACTCCGCGTCCGGACGGGCCCGGACCTCATCAGAGGCCTCGACGTCTCGGGACTCCGGCCCCGAGCAGCGTCGAGGTTCCTCTGAGCGGGGGTCTCCTTCGCAGAAACAGCGCAGGAAGAAGAAACCCGCGAGGGCGTCGTCGGTGGACGCTCCTGGTTCCTCGAGAGCCAGGTCGCATAGCCCCGATAGCCGTCCCGGGTCTTCGGAGTCGGAGAGCCCTGCCAAGCCAACCTCGTCTCGAGATGGAGTCTCCTGGGCACGTGAGTGCTGTAGTCCTCGTGGACTCTCCTCCAAGGGAGCCGACGTCGTGGGGCCCAAATCGGGGGCTGCAGGGTCTCCTGAGCTCGGACTCAGGTTGACGGCCTTGGAGAGCAACCTCTCTGCCTTCATGGAACAGCAGTGGGCATTGATCGCCGGTCTCAACGGTGCATCTGCCCCGACCACCGGGACATCGACGTCCAAGTCGACCCCGGAGGCCGAGCCGATCCTCGGCCACGGTCTCCCTCGGCCTCCCGTTCGGGACCGAGGTCATCGACGCCTCGGCGTCGGGGCGGAGGGCATCGGTGCCCACCCGACCGAAGCTGCTCGACACCTTCTCCGAGGAGTCGGGCTGGGAGACGGAGGACGAAGAGTCACCCGACACCTATCGGACTCGGTGTGTCCCATCGGACTCGCCGGAGTCCGAACCTCGGAAACGATCCCCACCGGAGGATACCCGGTTCTCGGACTTCGTGCGGGATATGGTCAAGGCCTTGGCCTTCCCCGCGGATCCCGAGGAGGAGCCTCAAGCCGAGGAGCTCGAGGCCCTCCAGTATGACTCTCCCCCGAAGGAGGCCTTTACTGTACCGGTTCCTCCGATGCTGGAGCGGCTGCTCTTCCGCATGTGGGAGACCCCGGCCTCGACGCCGGTGTTAAGCAAGCGGGTCGATTCCATCTATCGAGTCCGCAAGAGCCCCGGGTTCCAAAAGGCACAATTACCGCACCACTCCATGGTAGTGGAATTGGCCATGCATCGACTGAAAAGTCAGAAGATGCACTCCTCGGTGCCTCCCGGCCGGGAGGCCCGGAACCTGGATGCCCTCGGTAAGAAGTGCTTCCAGGGCTCTATGCTTGCTTGCCGTGTCCAGACATACCAGCTCTACATGGGCATGTATCTCCGAGACCTGGCAAAGGAGATTGCCGGGTGCTCTGCTGGTCTCTCCGAGGAACCTTTGCAGAGGTTCCAGGCCTTGTCCACCGGTATTCGAGAGTGCTCTAAGTTTATCTCTCGAGCAGCCTACGATGGCTTTGAGGCTTCGGCCCGAGTAGCCGGGGCCGGCATCGGTGCCCGCCGACAGGCTTGGCTACAGTCATCTGACCTCGAGCCATGGGTGCAGGACAAGTTGGTCGATGTCCCCTGCCGAGGTGAAAACCTCTTTGGCAAGCCCATGGCTGAAAAGGCTGCAGAACCCAAGACCGAGACTCTGACCAGGACTAGGCTGTCCAGGAAAACCTCTGCCCCTTCTCAGAAGAAGGGCTCGGGAAAAAAAGACCTTTTACCCGAGGAAGTCAAATGCCTATAAACAATACCCTCATTATCAGGCCTCTGCAGCTCCCCAGCAGGGTCAGCAGGCCAAGGGGCAGGGTCATGGGCCCCGTAGGCAGAAGGCCCCCAAGCCACCAACAACGGCCCCTGCTCAGCAGGGTGGGGGTTTTTGACTCAGAAAGCATAGCCTCTTCTCCTCAGCTGGCTTCTCTCTCAGCACAGGAGGCCGGCTGGCCCACTTTGCCCACAGGTGGTCAGCCGTCACGTCAGATACCTGGGTGCTTCATATAGTCCAAAAGGGCTATCTTCTCCATTTTCACCAGGTACCTCCCTCCTATTTTCCGGGGGAGCCTCCAAGACTCCCTCTACACAGGGACCTATTCCTTCAGGAGTTAGCAAGTCTACTAAAGGAATAGGCTGTGGAACCGGTACCCCACCACCTGAGAGGTCACGGCTTTTATTCCAGGTACTTTCTGGTACCAAAAAGAACAGGAGGCCTCAGACCCATCCTAGACTTGGGCAACCTCAACAAGTTCCTGGAGAGGGAAAAGTTCAAGATGCTTACCCTTTGAATCCTGCTGCCCTACCTCCAGCAGGGAGATTGGCTATGCTCCTTAGATCTAAAGGATGCTTATACTCACATCCTTATTCATCCAGACCACAGACAATATCTCAGATTTGTTGTGGGAGGAAACCACTATCAGTACAGGGTACTACCCTTTGGCCTGACCTCCGCTCCCATGGTGTTCACCAAGTGCCTGGCAGTGGTGGCGGCCTATCTAAGGCTTCAAGGTCTTTTTGTGTTTCCGTACCTGGACGACTGGCTCATAAGGGGCCAGTCTTCCCAGGAGACCCATCAAGCCACCCTTCGCACTGTGGCTCTGCTTCAGCACTTGGGGTTTGTCATAATCTTCGCAAAGTCCACTTTGCTCCCGTCCCAGAACTTAGAATTCATAGGAGCAAGGCTGGACACCCTTCAGGCGAAGGCTTTTCTGCCAATGGACAGAGCCCACAGGCTGATGGATCTAGCCAGGCAGTTTCACAGCAATTCCCTGGTCTCTGCCAGGCAATTCCTGAGACTACTCGGCCATATGGCTTCCACGGTTCATGTAACCCCCAATGCCCGCCTGCACATGCGGCCTTCTCAGTGGAGCCTTCGCACTCGGTGGCATCAGGCCACAGGGAGCCTAGCGGACTCAGTAAGAGTATCCGACCTGCTAGTCTCCTCTCTGCAATGGTGGCTTCATCTTCCGAATCTGGTACTCGGAGTGGTTTTTCAATCTCCTCCGCATTCTCAAGTGCTGACGACAGATGATTCTCATCTAGGTTGGGGAGCACATTGCCAAGGGACATGTACTCAGGGTCTCTGGACCCCTTGGGAGGCTGCTCAACAGATAAACTTCTTGGAGCTACGGGCAATACGCCTAGCTCTGAGAGCCTTCTCCCACCTCGCCTCTCACCAGTCTGTACTAGTCCAGACGGACAATCAAGTTGCCATGTTCTACGTGAACAAACAAGGAGGCACAGGCTCCTTCCTTCTATCTCAGGAGGCACAACGACTGTGCTCTTGGACCATCAATCACGGCATCCTCCTCAAGGCTGTCTACTTCCCAGGTCAAGAAAATTACCTGGCGGACAGACTGAGCAGGATCCTGCAACCACACGAATGGAGATTGAACCCGTTGGTGGTTCAGCAGATCTTTCTCAGGTGGGGCCTCCCCACCATGGATCTTTTCGCCAGTCCTCTGAACCGGCAACTCCCGAGATTCTGCTCCAGACAACCGCATCCTCTCAGGGTAGCGGCGGATGTGTTTCTGATCTCGTGGTCCACAGGCCTACTGTATGCGTTTCCTCCCACGCCACTAGTGTCCAGAACGCTGTTCAAAGTCCTCAAGGACGGGGCCTCAATGATCCTGATAGCCCCCAGGTGGCCGAGGCAACCGTGGTTCCCGCTTCTGCTGCAACTGGCAGTGGACACCCCTCTTCCTCTGGGGTTTCAGCACGATCTCCTGTCTCAGGATCAGGGGACTCTCTTGCACCCCAACCTCCAGTCCCTTCATCTGATGGCCTGGCTGCTGAAAGGGTAGTCCTGGCTCCCCTACTACTGCCTCGAGAGGTGGAAGATGTAGTCTTAGCCTCTAGACGGCAATCCACCAGGAAATCTTACACTCTTAAGTGGCGTAGATTCTCCCTTCTCGTGCTTGGTAGTGGTAGTATTGCAATATTTGCTTTAGCTCTCCAATCTAGGCCTTAAGTCCAACTCTGTCAGGGTTCACCTCAGTGCTCTCTCAGCGCACCACTCACCGGTGGACGGAAGGCCTCTTTCCAACCACCCTTTGGTGGCTCGTTTTCTCCTCCTGCTTAAGCCTCCTTTACGTCCACCAGCCCCTGAGTGGGATCTGAATGTGATCTTACAGCGGATTATTTGTCCGCCATTTGAACCTATGGCTACCTGCCCTCTCCGTTTTCTCTCCTGGAAAACCTTGTTTCTGGTAGCTCTTACCTCTGCTAGGCGAGTAAGTGAACTTCAGGCACTAGTGTCTGATCCCCCTTACACTAGGTTCTACAGGAATAGGGTAGTCTTACGGACTCACCCGAAGTTTCTTCCTAAGGTTGTCTCCCCTTTTCACCTCAATCAGGAGGTGGTTCTTCCGACCTTCTTTCCCAGGCCGCATGCCAACCGGGTTGAGATGGTCCTGCATACCCTGGACTGTAGGAGGGTGTTATCCTCCTACCTTGACCGTATGCGGGAGCATCGGAGGGCTGTTCATTTCTTCGTTTCTTTTGACCCCAATAAGTTGGGGCTACCTGTCTCCAAGCGTACTTTGTCCATATGGGTCGCTGACTGTATCGCCTGGGCTTATGGGGCAGCCGGCCTTTCATTGGAGGGTCGAGTCACGGCTCATCTTGTCAGGGCGAAGGCTGCGTCAGTGGCTCATCTCCGCTCTGTTCCGTTGGCAGACATCTGCCGGGCCACTACTTGGTCTTCAAGCCAGACTTTTGCGGCCCATTACTGCCTTGAGAGGGAGTCCCGCAGGGACAGTGCTTTCGGACAGGCAGTACTCCATAATCTCTTTGGGGTTTAGGCAACTCCTACCCTCCAGCCCTGGTGTTGGGCTACCGGTCGGGGGCGTTCTCAGAGAAGATTCTTTCTTTACGTACTGACGAGCTAGATTGAGCTCATTTTTCGACTTGAGGTCTCCGGTAGCCCTAAGCTGGGGAGTCCCATATGTGAGGACTGACTTCCTGCTTGGTCCTGGAGAAAGAGTAGTTACTCACCTGTAACAGGTGTTCTCCAGGAGCAGCAGGAATCAGTCCTCACAACCCTCCCTCCTCCCCTTGGAGTTGCAGTCATATGATTTCTTTTTGCTAATTTTTTTGCTGTCTTTTAGCTATGTCATCAGACTGAGCAAGATGGCACCCTTGGGTGGGAAGGGGACTGCGCATGCGCGCTGCAATTCCCAAAGGCTTTCTTTGAAAGCTGGGGAAATGCTCCGCACGAGGGCTCCGTCGGCTCCAACGTCACCCATATGTGAGGACTGATTCCTGCTGCTCCTGGAGAACACCTGTTACAGGTGAGTAACTACTCTATCTCCTGCCACAGTGGGGCCATGAACATGCTCGCCATGGCCTTTTCCCATGGCAGGGATGTTACCTATATCTGCAGTATCTGCACTATCACTACCATCATCGTTAACCCTAGTACGGAGGCTATGGGTGGGCACCTTTTTATCTTGGGTGACATGCCGCCAGTATGTATTTTTTTTTTATTTCCTACCATATTTCAATTGTGTAGCCTTGCTGGGATTTAGTATAGATTTTATAGAACTGAGTCACCACGTGAAGGTACCCAGCAAGGTTTGGGGAAGAAATATTATTCTCTCCCCCTAAGAGATGCACAGCTATTCACCAACCATAGCTAGTGAATTTTCTATTCTTATATACTGCCATATCTATAAGTCAAAGTGGTTTACAGATTGAACAACAATGAGCTTAAAATGGCTTTACATCAAACACAACTGCAAGTAGATAACACATAGCTGTCACTTTTAACATAAAATAAGGTGAGGATAGGGAGGCAAAGTTGTGAATGGTTGTAATGGGATGCGGCAGAGTCATGTGGTTACATAAAGGATGTGAGGTTAGGTCTCGTTGCTGAAGTGCTCCATAAAAGAGATGGGTTTTTAGGGGTTTTTTGTTTGATTTATTTTCCCCAAAATTCAGTTAAATCAGATGTAGCACGTAAGTTCTTTGGAAATGCATAAGGTCGGGGCGTAGAACATAAAGGCCTTATTGGACATGGTTCAGTTGCTCTTTATATTTATGGCAGGTACTATGCATGTTTTTAGTGAGTTCATCCTTCTAGTTTTACTGCTGGGGGTCTCTTGCAGTAATGATTGTTATGCTTCACTTCCCTTTGACCTGGAATAACCTGGTGTCTGCAGTTCTTGCATTGAAGTTTCTGATGTGTCCTTGGAGGGCCTGTCACTCCTCTTGCCATAAGGAGACATGGTTATCTGGCCTTAATGTCCTTGCTGCAGGATGTGACAGACAATGCCATAAAAAAGGATTACAGATAGATTCACTCTTCTCGCTGTTCCCCTTCTTAGCTGCTGTTTTCCATGAGATTGGGGGCCCTATTTCCCTTGAGGCAGGGATCTCCTGGTCTCTGGGTTGTCTTCCCCAGAATTCTTCTCATTTCTGCATCAAGCTTGGTCTTTATGGCATGGCAATTCAGATCCTGGAGCCTCTGGGTCCTCTCTATCTCTTTCCCCTTGTTCAGAGCCCGTTTGGGCGATGCCTTCTAAACTATCTCAGTGAAGTTTTGGAATCTGGGGTTTCTGATTAACTATCCTTTGGCCTAGATCTGGAGTCCAGTCCCTATGTGTTGGGCGATGATCCCATTTTGGAGGAAGAGGTATCTTCTCTTTCAGAAGATCACGACAATCTGGTATCTTCTGCCTGTTTAGGAAGGATGAGCTGGCGACTGATTGCCCAAGTGTTGTCTGCTCTACGTTTGACCAACCCTCCAGCCACAGAACATGTGCCACAAATCCATCCTCTCCTGCAAGGGGTTTGGAAGTACGACAGTCTTCCCTATTCTGGAGGTTATTAAAACCATGATCTGTTCGGAGTGGGACTTGGCTGACTCAGTGAGGATTTGCAAAACGTTTTACGCCCTGCTAGAAGAGGGCTGCACTTCAAGGGTTCAGCATGTGGTTGGGGCAAGGTTGGGGCAAGGTACTTCAGGCCGGAAGGTCGGGGGTTCAAATCCCACTAGAGGACAGCAACCTTGGGCCGGAAGGACTGGGGTTTCTAGTCCCACAGATGCTCCTTGTGGTCTTGGGCAAGCCACTTAACCCTCCATTGCCCATGTTCCCTGTAAGTATTAGTGTATGTGTCTCATATCCCCGCGTGTTAAATGTATCCCCCAATTGTGTTGTGACCGCTTTGATTGAAGGATAAGGCGGGATACAAAACTGTCTAAATAAATAAATAAAAATAAATGCCGAGAGTGGATGCACATCATAGTGGCTACAAAGCAGATCATCATCCAATTGGAAGGTGGAACAGCACTGAAGGACACCCTTGACTGTGAGGTGGACTCTTCTGAAAAATCAGTTCACAGCTGCTGTTGCTGTCCTCTAGTTGGCTGTGTGCACGGGCTTGATGACTCTAGCCCTTCTCTAGTGGATTCAGTCCCTATCCCCAGAAGATATTACACCCCTCTTGAAGTCAGCAACAGCTTTTGTCAGATGCTTTGTATGATTTTGTCCTCTTGATGGCTAAGGACATTTACTTGTTGACTGTGACATGTTGCGTTTGGCTTTGCCACTGAGCAGTGGATACATCCTCCAAGTACCAGTTGACACAGCTAGCCTTTAAAGCAGTACTTTTCAAACTTTTATCCTGTATGATCCATTTTAACAACTGAGAATTTGTGACCCTAGATGATGATGATGAAATTAAAATAGCAGGTCTCAAGTCTCCTTCCCCTCCCTTCACTCATCTAAAGCAGGAAGGCAGCAGCAAATGTTAATGGCAACAGTAGCAGTAGCAAGGACAGGGTCCCTTGTGTCAGTGTGTAGTTAAGACTCCAATACTCAACATAGATTTCTAGTCCAACAGAAAGCTTACCCAGTAGAGAGCAAGGGTCTATGAATGTTCACTGGCTCACAAGCCACATGCTGACTGGTAACTTCCACTACTTGGCATAGGTCACAGTGAAAATCCAGAAAGAAGAGGAAATGGCCATGTTTCTGTGACTTCTTCCCCCCACCCCCATCCACCAATGATGTGACCCCATTTGGGGTCGCGACCCAAAGTTTGTGAACCACTGCTTTAAAGGGAAGCTTTTGTTTGGAGCTGACTTGGAGAAGCTGATTAAGGACTTGGGTGAGCCCAAGTAGTTTAGTTTCCCGGAAGATAGGCTGAATGGGTCTAGGAAGTATATGGGGGTGTCGTCGTCCTTGACGTACACCTGTTTTTCTCGTTTACGGTACTCAAACTCCTCCTGGGGTCCTGAAACTCCTGTGGATACCGACCCGGAAAGCCCTCGTCTTTCTTTTCTGGTTTTCAGTCCCACACTCATTCCTTTTGCAGGCCTCATGGGCCCTGGGATTCTACCAACTCCATAGGTGCCACCTCTCATTCAGCACAGTGATGGATTGGGGCTTATTTCAGAATGCCTCCAGTGGGTGGCAGGCTGCACATTTTCTACCAGGAGTGGGTCCAAATCACCGAGTATTGTTGATGCTAGACACCATCCAGCACTGCTATGCGCGGGAATGCAGAGAGCTTATCCTGGATACCCTCATCTTCCCATGTGGTTTGGCGATCAAGAGAACCGCCATTCAGATCATGTCGAAAAAATTGGGCCATCTGCAAGTGGTGGTGCTAGTTCCCCCTACCAAGTGAGGCAAGGGCCAATATTCCATTTACTTTGTGGTGCCAAAGAGAGACTATTCTTTTTGGTCAATCCTCCATCTCAAGAGTTGTCATTCACCTGTACATTCTGTGCTTCCGTATGGAGATCCTATGGTCAGTTATCCAGGCAGTGCACCGTGGGGAGTTCCTTTCCGGGTTTAGCCAAATCTTATTTCCATATCCCTATCTGAGAGGATCAGCAGTGTTTTTCCAGTTTTACCATGCTTGGCTCTCATTTTCAGTTTGCTGCTCTTCCCTTTGGCCCCTCCACCGCTCCAAGGACATTCTCAAAGGTCATGATAATGGTTGTCACTGTGCTGTGGTGCAAGGGGATCCGTGTTCATCCATATCTGGACAGTTGGCTCGTTCAGGCCAGGTCACAATCCAAAACATCTTGAGTTATGACCTGTGTGGTGTACTTCTGTGTTTGTAAGTGACATTATGGAAAGGTTATCTGGTAAGGTTTGCTTCTTTACGAATGATACCAAAACCTGCAATAGTTCAGACACCCAGGAAGGATATAGCAAAGCTTGAATGCTCAGGAAATTCAGGTGTCAAATTAATAGTACAGAAGGCAGGGTCATGAATTTTGGGCTGCAAAAATCCAAGGAGTGGTACAGCATAATGGGTGAAGTACTACTGTTCACAAAAGAAGAACTTGGCCTAGGGGTGACTTGTTTCCGATGAACTTAGGATGGCTAAACAGGTAGAAAAGGTGATGGTGAAAGCCAGAAGGATGTTTGGGTGCATAGGGAAAGGAATGGCCAGCAGAAAGGAAGAGGTGATAATGCCTCTGTATAAGTTTTTGGTGAGACCCCATTTGGAGTATTGTGTGCAATTCTGGAGACCACACCTTCAAAAGGTTAAAAACAGTATTGAGTCTGTGCAGAGGGTAGCCACCAAAATAGTCCGTGGACTTTGTTATAGGGACAGACTTAAAGATCTCAATATGTATACTTTGGAAGAAAGATGGGAGAGAGGAGATATGATAGAGACATTTAAGCTCCAGAACAAAAGGGTATGGGATGAAAGCAAGATGACATACAAATTACTCCTGAGTCATTCTGAATTTAAGAAAGTATTGGATAAATGCACAAGATCTCTTAAGGAAAAAAAGGACGGTGGAGCTTAGTAATTGGTATGGAAGGGCAGACTGCATAGGCCATTTTTGTTTATCTGTTGTCCTATTTCTCTGTTTCCTGGAGAGTCTTGGCTGGGTGATCATTCAAGGAAAGAGCCATTTAAAGCCTTCCCAATCGCTGGAATACCTGGGAGCACATTTCACCACACTGGTAGGCAGTGTCTTTCTGTATAAGAGTGTGATAAAGTTGTTGGCCCAGCTGGCAGTCTTCCGATCTCGGCAGGCTCCCAGGTTTGGGATTATCTACAGCTTCTTTGATGGTGGTAGCAATTGAGATGGTACCATGGGTGTGAGCTCATAGGAGGCTGCTTCAGAGGTCCTTGCTGACTCTGGTCTCCAAGCTTTTAGGAGTTTGTTGTCAGGCTTCCCCTCCAGCTAGAGATGGTGTCTAACATGCAGTGGTGATGCCATGGAAGGATATGCCACTGGACGATCACTTGTGGCTTCTGTCGATGGATGCCAGCCTGTTTAGCTGAGGAGCTCACTGCACAAATCAAACAGCTCAGGGCCATTGGAGCTGCTGGGAGTTTGCATGACCCATCAACCACCTTGAGGCAATGGCTATTCATTTAGTCCTTTTGCACTTCTGGACCCTACTCAAGGATAGAGTGGTGGTGGCAGTATGTCAGTCGGCAAGGGGGCATGAAGAGTGCTGGATTGCTGCTCCTGGAGATGACAGCCCTCTTCTCCTGGGCGGAAAGGAACTGCCTAGCTCTGTGGGCACAATACCTCACTTGAATAGATAATGTGGAGGCAGACTTCCTCAGTGCCACTTTCCTCAACCCGGAGAGTGGGAGCTAGGTCAAGTGGTAGCTAGGTCAAGTGGTATTTCAGCAAATTCTTCACCTTTGGGGCTGTCCTGAGGTGGACCTGATGCTGACCCAATCCATTGCCAAAGCATGCAGATTATTCAGTCGCCACAGGGAAGCAGACTCTGTGGGCGTCAGTGCCCCATTTTAGCCCTGGACAAAGCACTGCCTGTTGTATGTTTTTTCCTCTTTGATTGCTTGTGGAATGTGTACTTCAGCATATAGAGCAGAATCCTGGCTGGATTGTCCTGGTGGCACCAAATTGGCCACAGAGACTGTGGTTCAGGGACTGATGGCTCCGGTGGGAACCTCCTCTGTTACTGCTCCCAGCCCTGGGGGCTGTTATGTCAAGGACTGATCTTTACGGATGGCCCAGCTCCCTTCTCGCTTATGGCTTGGCTCTTGAGAAGCGATGCTTAATGCGTAATGGCTATTTTTTGCATCTCAAGGCGAGGAGAGATTCTACCATTCTGGCCTATGTGCATGATGGGTGACTTTGAGTATTGGTGCCATGTGCATCAGACTAAACCTGATACAGTGGATTTGCCATTCCTGCCTGCCTGCCTTCCTTCAGGATGTTTGGATAAAGGTCTTTTCCTTAGCTCCCTGAAAGTTCAGGTTGCAAACATATACTGCTGCAGAGAACCGATGGCAGGGCGGATGCCTCCCATTTCCTTTAGGGTATTTGACACCAACATCATTCCCTGTATTCATTAGTTCCCTTGTGGGATATCTGCCTGGCGCTCTGGGCATTGATGTTGGAGCCCTTTGAGCCCTTGAAGCCTAAGCTTAAAGCTCTAACTCTTAAGACTGTCTGTCTTTCTGGTCTCCGTATGCTCAGTGAGAAGTATTTCCGAGCTACAAGCATTATCATGCAGGGATCCTTACTTATCATTCTCCGAGGATGATGTGTGCATGTTCGTTCCATTTTGCCAAAGGTAGTATCTTCTTCCATATGAATCAAGTAGTTTGTCTGCTCTCCTTTTCTAAGGAGTAGTGCCATGGTGTATGGCCAGAGAATGTTTTTCTGGTACTTGAAGGTTACTAACAAATTTCACAAGTCAGACCATCTATTTATTCTGTTTGCAGGTCCGCATAACAGTGACACGGCAGTTAAGTCTATTTTGGAGTGCTGGATTAAGAAGGCCATTGCCTCAGCGTATCTGTTGTGGAACCGGTCAATTCTGGAGGGTTTGCGTGCACATTTCACTCGGGTGCTAGGATCCTTGGGGACGATGCGTAGCTCGGTAGCCCTCTTGGACATTTTTTGGATGGCAACATGGACATCACTTTCCATCTTTGTCGAGCATTACTGTTTGGATGTCCACACTCAAGCTGACCTTGCTTTTGGCTCAAAGGTCCTAAAAGCTGCCATGACTCCTCTTTGTGCCCACTGGAGATGTAGTTTTGGTTTGCCCCACTTGTCTGGACTGGTCTAGCAGGATGACATGGAAGGTGACATTTTTACTTACCAGATGTCATTTCCTTGAGTACTGCTAGATGAGTCCAGGACTCATCCCTGGATTCTGTATTAGTCTGCTGTACTCCTGGTGGTTGACCCTGCAGGCTCATATCTGACAAACCTTCTGTCGAAGCTGATCCTGTAGATATTTATGCTTCCTGCTCTGTTGAACACTGAACATTATTTTCACTAAGGTTATAGATTCCTTACCATATGCTTGGGAACGAATATTGAAACATGCCCTTAGAGGCACAGGCTGATAATGGCACAGTGATGTCATAAGAAGCCTCTAGAATGTTTTCTCTCTCTCCAGATCTGCTGGTAGGGTGACACAACCCACTTGTCTGGTCTAGCAGGACTCAAGGAAAGGACATTATCTGGTAGGTAAAATCACCTTATTTTGCTTTTGTGGGTAACCAATATGCAGATTAACACGGTTCTTTATCCAAATGATATAGTGACATTACAAAAGAATACGGAAAAGGGCAACCAAAATGATGATGAGGATGGAACGACTCTCATTTGAGGAAAGACTAAAGAGGTTAGGGCTCTTCAATTTGGAAAAGAGATGGTGGAGGGGAGATTTGATAGACCTATAAAATACTGACTGGAGTGGAATAGGTAAATGTGAATTGATTGTATTTGCTTTCAAAAAATACAAGGACTAGGGGACTTGCCATGATGCTACAAAGTAGTATATTTAAAAAGATTGGAGAAACTATATTTCTCTTTTGTACTCTTGAAGGACTACAAAAGGGGACTGCTACTTCTGGAGAGATATCTTCAATTATAAGTATTTACTTCTGGGAATTTTTCTAAATCTTGGGGAAAAAGGAATTCTTTAGATTAAAGCTGATTAATCTGTGAACCCAGTGTATTTGTTAAATCAGTCAGGGCCTAGTAGCAGCAAAGAGTTTTCATTTTAAATTTAAAATACAGCAGAGAGCTTTCTGGTTAAATTTAAAACCCAAGACTCCCTCTATCCAAGCACGGGCTGTGGGACTCCCCCTTTATTTATTTATTTAACAAGCTTTTATATACCGCCCCTTCCAGAAATCAAGGGCGGTTTACACGGAACATCACAGCAAACTTTACATTAAACTTTGATACTATGTACAATTAACTGTATATAGTTTTAAAGATTAACATGTTATGACTACGTACAATGGAGATTAGTCACAGATTACCTTAGAAGCACAGGACAGGATACTGTGTAGCAGCCAGCTTTTAATAAGTCTTCTTTCCCTCTCTCTCTCCCCGACAACCACCCACCCACCCCTGGGATAATTGTAGCTTTATAGGTGCTTAAACCTCTTAAAGGAAAGGAGGTGCCATATTCACTCTCAGGTGCAGCTGTTTATTCTCATCAGCATACATTAAGGACCTGAGATTAATTATAAACTTCAGGTGAACAAAGTACATTAAACTTATTAGGTATACTTTTATTAGTATAAGTATCCCCGGCAACCCTTAGTAAGTAAAGAACTTAAATATCTAAACACAACTTTAAAGCTAAGATGCAGACAGCAGTCCAGCAGCGAGATGAGGGCTTTCCAGTCTTTTTCATTGAGTGTCACATGTATGATCTTCTCCCAGTTGGTGAGGGGTCTTACGTGTGCACAAGGTGCAGGGAACGATCTCTGGAGGCAAGAGCAGCAGACTTTGATGACATAAGGGAGACAGAGAGGTGCATAGACGAGACCTACAGAGATATAGTCCTGAAATCCCACCTCCAGTCTGGCAGCATCCCTGTTGCCATGGAGGAGAGAGGTCTCGTGACAAGAGAGCATCATTCTGGTGTGGCAGGAAGTGATCCTATAGCTAGGACCTCTCCTCCAGGTGATGCAAAACCCTCTCGCACCGAGGTAGTTTATCCAGGGCCATGTGTTATCATAACGCGGAACCTATGAAGGAAATAGTTTTAGAAAAAAAACCTGTTTTACATGGAACTGAGAAGATGCAGAGAGCGCAGTTCCAGCGCAGCACAACCAGAGGGCGTATGAGCAGTTCCACACAGCCAAGAGCAACGTGCTCTGACACTGATTGCATTAGTAGCAAGCAGTTTCACCTGAGATCAAGCCCAAAATGTTCAAACCAAAAATCCCTTTATAAAGGAAACCAGATGGTAGAAGAAAGGGGCAGCAGCAAGTAGAGCAGTAGTAAGAACTGGCAAAACAGCAAGGAGAGCCGTGGAAGCAACAGGAGCGGCGAAAGTAGCCCAACCAGGAACATAGCCAGAAGCACAGCAAGTATCACAGCAAGAGGCTCAGGACAGAGCGCAGTCTGGAGCAGCAGTTTGGATAGCTGTGGGAAAAGGAACCTGGAACAGGGCAGCTTCCACGTGCAGCCAACTCAAAGAGACAGAATCCAAAGGAGTTTCACTCAAAGGGATAGAGTCCAGAGAGGCCAAACATATTGGGACAGAGTCCATAGCAAAGCAAACAGAAGAAGCAGTCTGCCGGATAAAAGCAACTCTCCTAGCCCAAGTAAGTTCATTGTATCAAACCAGCAAGGAACAAGGAGGGGAAGTTCCTACTACAGAGATACCTTTGCTAAGAACCACAAAGGGTGGAAATCCATACCGGGTTTGCCTGATAGCCCTGAAAGCAGAGCACTGCATAGAACAGCTTGTCTGCCTGAGAAAGCACGTTACAAGGAGAGCTCTGGGTGTGGCAGCTTAGAGAAGCCAAGGTATGCAAAATCCTTAATTCTAAGAGAGAGAGTTTTACTGATGAAAACCCTGTTCAAAGAGTTAAACTTTATAAGGGGAGAAGAAGTAAAACTGACCTTTTAAAAGCATTTCCCCAAAGCTTAGTAAGAGTTTTATGGGAAGCAAAAGAATCCCTGTGAGGAGTTAACAGGAAGTGAAAATTATCGTTCATCTGAGGAGGGCAGTGACCCTGAGTCAATGGACTTTGAATATGAAAACAGCATTCCCATTCCTCAGGAGGAGCCGATGGAATGTAATCTTTGTTCAGCAGCTAGCATGAATTCCCTGCAGGATTTCTAGAGAGAGAACTCTGCTGATGGTGAAGTTTGTAACCATTTCTCTGCTGATATATTAATTTGTTTTGATTTAAAAGAAGCCTTAGCCCAGACTTACACTTAACTGCTGTGAAACCTACAACAGTTGATTGTTTGAAATGTTGGTGGAACCTTTCTGTTAAAGAGAAGGACTGTATTTACTTTCTTTGTGTCTTACTGGACCTTAGCGTTGACCGGGGAAATAAAACCTTGTTACTCTACACTTTGGCTTGAATCGTTCTTCATAAGGAGTTCTGTACTACAAGGACCAGAATCCTCTAGGCCCTTTAGGTCAATCACTCCTTAAAAATTAATTAAATGCGCCAGATGCCCTTACTCCAACCATCCACTAGGGGCACCTGGTGACAGTGTCCATGAGGGAAGGGTTAGGGCAGCCGTTATAGTTGGTGATTCAATCATTTATGCATGTAGATAGCTGGGTGGCTGGTGGACAATAGGATCGCCAGGTAACATGCCTGCCTGGTGCGAAGGTAGCGGACCTCACGCGCCACCTAGACAACGTTTTAGATAGTGCTGGGGAGGAGTCTGCTGTCTTGGTACATGTCGGTACCAGTGACATAGGAAAATGTGGTAGGGAGGTTCTGGAGGCTAAATTTAGGCTTTTAGGTAGGAAGTTGAAATCCATAACTTCCAGGGTAGCGTTCTCCGAAATGCTTCCCATTCCACACGCAGGACCCAAAGGGCAGGCATAGCTCCTGAGTCTCAATGCATGGATGAGACATTGGTGCAAGGATGAGGATTTTGGATTTGTTAGGAACTGGGGAACATTCCGGGGAAAGGAGGGGCTCTTCCGAAGGGATGGACTTCACCTTATCTGGGATGGAACCAGGCTGCTGGCATTAACCTTTAAAAAGGAGATAGAGCAGCTTTTAAACATAGGGGAGAGCCGACAGTCTCCCAAGAGCACATGGTTCAGAACAATGTATCCTTGAAGGATACTACCAAAAAATGAAGTTAGGGCATATCAGCAGAGAGGTTCCAATAAAAACAAAGGTAGCCCAACTGCCCTTGAGTATGGAGCAGACAGAGCCTTAAAGATTCCAAATTACCTCTACCTACCAATAAGCAGATTAATATGAATAAAATACAGTCTCTAAAATGCTTGTATGCAAATGCTAAAAGTCTAAAAAATAAGATGGGAGAGTTAGAATATATAGCACTAAATGAGAAGTTAGATATGATTGGTATCTCAGAGACATGGTGGAAGGAGGACAACCAGTGGGACACTGTGATACCTAGGTACAAACTATATCGTAGAGTTGATCAAATTGGTGGAAGGGTTGCGCTTTATGTTAGAGAGGGCATTGAGTCACAAAGCATTAAAGTTTTGCAGGAAACAAAATTTGTTGTAGAATCTCTATGGATTGAAATTCCATGTAAAAAGGGGTAGGCGATGGCAGTGGGGTTGTACTATCGACTGGCCGGCCAGAATGAACAAATGGATGATGAAATACTCAAAGAAATCAGAGACGCTAACAAAAGTTAAAGAACAGTAATAATAATGGGTGATTTCAATTACTCAGCTATTGACTGGGTCGGTGTCATGGCAGGACATGCTAGGGAGATAAAGTTTCTAGATGAAATAATGACTGCTTCTTAGAGCAGCTGGTTCATGAACCGACCGGAGGGGAAGCCATTTTGGACCTAGTCCTTAGTGGAACACCAGATCCTGGTGCAAGAGATAAGGATGTTGGGGCCACTTGGCAATAGTGATCATAGCATGATCAAGTTTGATTTAATGAATGGCGGTGGGATGGTAAGGAAATCCACAGTACTACCTTTTAACTTTCGAAAGGAAGACTATGATAAAATGAGGAAAATAGTTAAAAAAAAAAAAACAAAAAAAACCCAAAAACTAAAAGGAGCAGTTGCAAAGGTTAAAGACTTACATCAAGCTTGGGTGTTGTTTAAAAATAGAATCTTGGAAGCCCAGACCAGCTGTATTCCATGCTTTAAGAAAAGTGGAAGGAAGTCCAAAAAACTGCCAGCATGATTTAAAGGTGAGGTCAGAGAGGCTGTTGCCAAAAAATCATCTTTCAGGAAATGGAAAAAATAGCCAAATGATGAAAACTGGAAAGAGCACAAGCACTGGCAAGTTAAATGCAAGGCATTGATAAGGCAGGCAAAGAGAGAATTTGAGAAGAAACTTGCTGTGGGAGCAAAAACACGTAATAAAGACTTTTGCAAGTACATTCGTAGCAAAAAAACCTGTGAGAGAGTGAGTTGGACCATTAGATGATAGAGGAGTAAAAGGGGCAGTAAGAGGGGACAAGGCTATAGCGGAGAGACTGAAAGAATTCTTTGTTTCAGTCTTTACTGAGAAATATGTAGGGATGTTACCCATGACTGAAGTGGTATTTAAAGGTGATACTGTGGAAGAATTGAAAGAATATCGATACACTAGGAAGATGTATTACAACTATTTGATAAACTGAAGAGTAGCAAATCACCTGGACAGGATGATATACATCCATCTTCCTTATCTGATCTCATACTGATAACCCCCCCTAATAGATCTAGTAGATCTCATGCCGCCAATAAACTAGTAGTCCCAAAAGAAACGACCAAGTGTTGCCAAAGCACAACGAACAGGGCTTTTAAGCTCGCCGCACCTAAATGCTGGAACACCCTTCCACACAGTATCCGTGATATCACCAATCGAACCCAGTTTAGAAAAGCCGTGAAACATTACCTCTTCCTCTTACATTACCCGGATGACAGCACCACTGATCACTCACCATCCAGCTAGGCAAATCTACGCAAATGTCCAATCAATTTGCATTGTACAGATGTAAATAGTTACTCCTGTTTCTTTCCAAGTTCCTATTCCTGTTAATTGTAAACACAAATCAAGTCATTTGAAATGTGTATGTAAAATGTTCCATGTAAACCGCACTGATGGAAAATAGCGCGGTATATAAGAAAATGTAAATAAATAAATAAATAAATCCAGGGGTGTTGAAAGAACTGAAATATGAGATTGTAGACCTGCTATTAGTAATCTGTGAACTATCATTAAAATCATCTGTAATACCAGAAGATTGGAGGATGGCCAGTGTAATGCCAATTTTTAAAAAGGGTTCCAGGGGTGATCCGGGAAACTACAGACCGGTGAGCTTGAGGTCAGTACCAGGAAAAATGGTTGAAACCATCATAAAGAACAAAATTGCTTAACATGGTTTAGTGGGAGACAGCCAACATGGCTTTAGACAAGGAAGATCTTGTCTTACTAATCTGTTATGTTTTTTTTAAGGTGTGAATAAACAGGTAGACAAGGGTGAGTCGGTTGATATAGTGTATCTGGACTTTCAGAAAGGCTTTGACAAGGTCCCTCATGACAGACTTTTGGCAAAACTAAAAAGTAATGGGATAGGAGGCAGTGTACTTTCGTTGATGGAAACAGGTTAAAAGATAGAAAGCAGAGGGTAGGGCTAAATGGCCAATTTTCTTAGTGGAAAAAGGTGAATAGTGGAGTACCGCAGGGATCTGTGCTGGGTCCATTGCTTTTTGACACATTCATAAATGACTTGGAAAAGGGAATAACGAGTGAGGTTATCAAATTTGCGGATGACACAAAACTATTTAAAGTTGTTAAAACCTATGAGGATTGTGGAAAATTGCAAAAGGATTTTGATAAATTGGAAGACTGGACATCCAAATGGCAGATGAAATTTAATGTGGACAAGTGCAAAGTTATGCACCTAGGAAAGAACAACCCAAACTATGGTTACATGATGCAAGGTTCCACATTGGGAACCACCACCCAGGAAAAAGATTTAGGTGTCATTGTGAATAACATGTTAAAACCCTCCACCCAGTGTGCTGCGGTGGCCAAGAGAGCTAATAGAATGCTAGGTATCATAAGGAAAGGAATGGAACTTAAATAAAGGATGTTATAATGCCTCTGTATTGTTGCATGGTGCGACCTCACCTTGAATATTGTGCACAATTCTGGTCCCCGTATTTTAAAAAGGATATAGCGTTATTAGAAAAGGTACAGAGAAGAGCCACCAAAATGGTAAAGGGGATGGAAGGATACTCCTATTTAGAGAGGCTAAAAAATTTAGGGCTCTTCAACCTGGAAAAGAGATGGCTGAGGGGAGATATGATAGAGGTCTATAAATTAATGAATGGAGTGGAATGGGTAAACGGAGATCGATTGTTTACATCATCAGAATATAAAAAGACTAGGGGACATGCAATGAAACTACAGGGTAACCTATTTAAGACTAATAAGAGAAAATATTTTTTCACTCAATGTGTAATCAAACTCTGGAATTTGTTACTGGAGGATGTAATAAAAGCTGTTAATATAGCTGGGTTAAGAAAGGTTTGGACAAGTTCCTGGAGGAAGAAATTTCCATAAACCATTATTTAAAGGGACCCAGGATATCACTGCTTGACCCATTACAAGCATTGAGGAACCTGTGTCTTTTGGGGAGACTGTTAGGTACTTATGACCTAGATTGGCCACTGTTGGAAACAGGATATTGGGCTTGATGGACCTTTGACCCAGTATGAGATTTCTTATGTTCTTTCAATGTATAATTAAGCTTTATTGAACAGGTTTTTTTATACCGCTTTATCATTTCAGTCAAAGCAGTTTATATTGTAAGTTAAACTTGGTAATGTACATTAAACAGGGACATTGATAACTTGGATTTTTCTGAGGCAGTAAAGGTTTAAGTGACTTTCCCAAGGCCAGACGATGTACTAGTGGGAATCGAGCCCTTGTCTCTTGGTTCCCAAGCAGTGGTCTAATCATTAGGCTATTCCTCCACTGTACTATACAGTAGATGTGTAAAGCAAGTAGTATAGCTGGGTTTAAAAAAGGTTTGGATAAATTTCTCGTGGAAAAGTCCATAAATCATCATAAAGATAGACCAAAGGAAGACCACTGCTTCCTCCTCCTCATGGAACTGACTACTTTTGGAGTATGTCAGGTATTTGTGACCTGTGTTGGTCATTGTTGCAAACAGGACATGGTGCTTGATGGACCTTTGATCTGACCCTTTATGGCACTTCTTTTGTTCTTATGCAAATGTAGATTGATCTCATGCCTATTTATTCAGATTACCACCATTGTCAGAGAGTGAGCCACCATTGAAAACAGGACATGTGAAGAACATATACAGGGCTGGCCCAAAATTATCTGACACCCTAGGTGAGCCTTCAGCAATGCCCCTCCCTCCTCTAATGTTTCCAGCAGTAGTTCTTCCTTCCCCACCACCCACAGCATTTCCAGCATCTTCCCACTTCCCTTCCCTTTGTCAGGTCTACCTCATCACTCCTACTACTCCGTTGATGCTGCCACTGCGCTGCTACTGCCCAAGCCTGCAGCACTAAACAAAGGTCAGCATAGCTGGTGTGGGGCCTTGAACATCTGCATATGCTCAAGGCCTGCTGCCTTTCTTAGTCTTTGAAACAGGAAGTTGATGCACAGATGTTCAAGGACCCACTCTGACTGCACAAACTTTTTTTTTTTATTGTCATCACTGCACCCCAGGTGGACAGCTACTCTTTGAAGCAGCCCTGAACATACAAAGAACATAACTTTGGTGCAACTGGAGGGAAAACCCCAAAAAGTGTTGGAAACAATGATACTTTTTAATTCCTTCAAACTGAGACACTGGATGTTCTGAAAGTAGTGCTCTTTCATGCACTCTCAAATATATTTTTAAAAAATGGGGGTCAATATCAGTGGTGGCCCAAGGGGGTGTGGAGACTCTGTGTGGGTCTTCATTTGCATAAGGGGCCTGATTTGCATACATATTTGCATAATGTTACCATACACTAACTTTTAGTAAACATGCCTCTTAATGAGTGTATGGATAAAGAAAGACTAAAAGATTTCTACATTACTATAATCCAGTGCCAACCACCAGATACTTTAGAAACTACTACAAACACTGCCCATTTAGAACCCATAGCAAACCCGCTGTATCGTAACAGCACTACCAGGACTCACAAAGCACCAGACCCTATCTATCAAAAGGCAACACTGCAACTATTAAACCAATACATTTCAGAGAATAAAAATACATGACCTACTGGGGAAAGAGAACAGGTGGCAATGTCAAATAGGAATTACATAAACAGAATACCTCAGCTCAGTTACACATGCAGAACATAGACCATCACCAAACAAGGAATCACAGTTTAGAAACAAGAAGACAATAATTAAACTGGGAACCCCAAAAGCCAAACTTGGAATGTACAACAACACTTTAGAAATAAAACTATAAATTAATGTCCTCTTGTACTAAATTAAAGCACAGATGTTAATGATGCACATTTCCCAGAGCTGACATATTCCAGTTATTAAATTCAAAATAAAGAGATATCTTTCTACCTTTTGTGCATTTTTTTTTTCAGTTGCAATTGCTCCAGCCACTTTCTTCTGGTTTCTTCGTGTCTTCTGCTAACTCTCCATCGTCTGCTGTCCATTTGTCCCTTTCTTCTCTCCTAGTTTTTTTTCCATTCTCTCTCTACATCTGCTTTAACATACTAATCTTTCTCCTTTTGCTCTTTCCTCATTCCTATTTCATCCACTCAAATTTTACCCCTCCATCCTCAATCCCCACTTACTCTCCCAATACCCGGCCAATTGTAGATTTTTCTTCCCTCCCACACAAAATATTTTCCCCTCTCCATTTCACTCTCCCAGCCCCATCCCATTCTAATCCTCCCCCAACATCAGCTCCCTTCTAGTTCCAGCTCCACCCAGCATCCGCTCCCTTCTAGTCCCCGCATCAGCCCATTTCCAGTCCTAGCTCCCCCATCCATTTCCAGTCCTTTCCGAGTCCCTCCATCAGCTCATTTCCAATCCCTACTTGTATTTATGTAGGGATTAGTATTAGTATTTCTAAGGTTTGAAATAACACTGTTTTCCTACATATGTGGCCTGCTTAAAATTATCAGCACCTGCAGTCAATATAAGCTGTTTTTGAACATAATTAAATTACTTAAGGTTGTTTAAAAAAAGAAAAAAGTCCTTTTCTCTTCATCCCTCTAGTCCAGTTCTGACAAACAGGTTCTCTCCCCCGACTAGCAGCTGAAGGCCGAGTATACTCAAAACCTTGATGATATCACTCATATAATGCACTGGTACCACCCACCAAGGCCAGTATCATAGCCTCTAGCAGCTGGTTAGGAGTGGCCACCTGTTGAGGGCTGGCTCTGGTAGGCCTTAGGCAGGAGACTTGGGATCAGTCAGGTGGAATCGGCCAAACAGACTCAGGGCAGTCAAACATGAAAAAAAATCAAAAGCCCACATATATTGTAAGTGAGCAGACAGATCCAGGCTGATCCCCTGAATGGGAGGCTAGTGGATCAGGCAGTGCTGAGAGTATGCTGGGAAGGCCGGGGCAGGCTTCCTGAGGGGCTGGGACTGTTGAATTGGTCAGGTCCTACTTTCCGAGGATCTTGCCGGGTGTGGGGAATCCCTCTGTGCAATCTTCACGTGTGTTGATATCCAACACTGCCTGTTTGACTGCATGGTTCTTGTCAGCTTGATGGTGAGTTTCTACTGGTTTCGCGCAGGGCTTTGGGCAGGGGGGGGGGGTGGAGGAAGGCCTCTCTGAGGCTTCATCGAGGTCAGCAATCTGTCACTGCAGCATGTCACAGGCAGCAGGTTTTTGGAGCGTGGTAGTTAGTTTCGGTTTCTCTGGGACGCTACGGCCCAGTGTTTCGGATACCATCAGGGAAAGTTCCTTGCACAACCTGTGGAATGCGGCGCAGCAGCCTCTCTGTGGCCGGGATATACTGTCCCTGTGAGAAGGAGATCCAGTCAGCAGAGGAGGCACTGGGTGAGTTGAATGGTGAGGGGCACAGTTCGGCTGCGGGGAGAGTTGAGGACACACAGCCATATTTGGGCCACTCCACTTCTCCTGCACCCATGGTTTTGGCGAGAAGGGAGGTCATTTTGGCGGCAGGGGGTCAGTCTGGAGAGGAAAAGGGCTCAGGGCAGGGTTCTCAGCCATCAAGTCTTACAGGTGGGGAAGGGCAGGGAAGCATTTTTCTTCTAGCTCCCTTCCCTCTAGATTTATTTTGCTCCTGCATCAGGCTTATTGTCCAAGGCATAAAAAAGCTGGGCATGTGCCTGCTGTGTTACCTGCAGGGAATAGGTCAAATGTGCAGGGGGGGATCAGTGAACAGACAGGGGAGCCCACGGTGAAGCATCCTCACCTTGACATGGAGCCCGGAGAGGATCCAACAGCAGAGCTGTCGGAGGCATCGGAGGATCCTCTAGAGGGGACCTCTAACATGTTGGAGGAGGGTCCTCCTTTGGAGGCCGTGAATGGTGATATGCCCCCAGGAAAGGAACCTTCTTTGGTATGTGTTTTTCACAGGGAAGGGCTGCCAGCTCTGATTGCCCACTGCCTGGCAGCTTTGAATATAGTATAAAGGGCCCCAGAGAGTGAGGAACCTTTGGAGGACCCAATTCTTCAGTGCTGTAAGAAGAAACAAACTGGCTTTCTGGTGCATAGTGTGATTCAACAGATGACTGACTCAGAATGGGATGTGCCAGAGGTGGGATTCAGGGGTAGCTGTGCCATGACTCTATTGTATCCATTGTTGAACCAAGACAAGGAGAGTTTCCAGTCTCCGAAAGTGGATGCAGCTGTGTCCATGATCACTAAGAAGACCACCATGCCGGTGGAAGGCAGGGCAGCCCTGAAAGATCTTCACAATAAGATGATGGAAGCACTGCTCAAACAAGCCTTTTGACATCAATGCGATGACGCTCCAGGCTTCCATTTGTAGGGCTTATGTCTCCTCGGCGTGGTTCCATTGGACTCAGGTACTGCCAGATTCTGAAGGGTGACCCCCTCAGGGAGCTCCAGAGGCAGCTTGCCTGGAGTCGGGTGCAGCTTTCTTAGCGGATGTCTTTTACATTCTGATCCGGTCCATCGCTAAAGGTATGGCCTCTGAATGCGGCAAGGCATCTGTTATGGCTCTGCAGTTGGGCGGCGGATGTTTCCTCCAAAATGCGCCTGAGCCTCCTTCCCTTTAAAAGGATAAACTACTCTTTGGGGAAGACCTCAAGATGGTCAAGGAACTGGGGGACGCTAAAAGCGGTAAGCTTCCGGAGGACGCCGAAACAGGCTAAGAGCAGCGCCGGCCAGAGGACAGCAGAGGGATTTTCATCTATTCTGGGTGGCTCAGGTTGCGCCCTTTCAGAGGGCACGGTACCCCAGTAGAGAAAACCCTCTTTCGAGGAGGAAGAGCAGTGGGCGGAGGGTATTTCTCTGCTGCTTCCTTGGCCTCCAAAAAGGCGCAGTGAAGCGAGGGGGGCCCAGGGTCGGATGGAACCAGTGGGGGATGTCTTCAGCGGTTCCTGCTGTTTGGGCCCAGATCACCTCCAACTAGTGGGTACTGGAGGTGATCCGTGAGGGGTATGTGTGGGAGGTTGCATGACTGCTAGTCAAGGCCTACGTAGCTTTGCCTGGCAGGTCATCCAGAAAAGCCGGCATGGTTCAAGAGACTCTCAAACGACTGCTGCAGTTCATGGTGGAGGTGGAGGTGCCTGTGCCTGTGGAACAGTTCACCAGAGGTCGATGCTTGATTTACTTCATGGTTCCCAAAAAGGAGGGCACCTTCTGACCTATCCTCAACCTCAAGCATGTCAACAAAAGTCTGAGAGTTCCCCATTTCCACAGGGAGATTCTTTGATCCGTCATTGCCGCGGTGCGTACCGGGTTATTTTATGGCCCTGGACTTCACGGAGGTGTATTTACACATTTCCATATGTCCAGGGCATCAGCGGTTCCTCTGCTTCATGGTTCCCGTTGGCCATTTTGAGTTCCGGGTGTTGCTGTTCGGGTTCACCACAGCCCCCCAGACGTTCACCAAGGTCATGGTGTTTGTGGCTGCCATGCTGCGGCTGCAGGGGGTCTTGGTACACCCTTATCTCAACAATTGGCTGATTCGGACAAAGTGTTACGCAGAGAGCCAACACGTGACACGGCAAGATCTTTCGCCTCTCCGGTGGCTAGGTTGGGTGATCATCTTGGCCAAACCCTCGCAGGGTCTGATTCATTTAGGGACGAGGTTTCAAATGGACACACGGCATGTTTCTCTGCCCCTAGATTGGGTTCAGAAGATAAGGATGTAGATCCGTCACTTCCTTCAGATGGTGGCACTATATGCAACTCCTGGGATCAATGGTGGCCACTCTGGAGTTGGTGCCCTGAGTAAGAGCGCACATGCTTCCTTTGCAGAGAACCCTCCTCGGGAGATGGTCTCCAACACTACGAGCTGTCGCGGTGGCTGGTGTGCCCCTTGTCCACCAGAGTGGCACCTTCTTACCGGGACACCTTTTTGGAGCCATCTGACTGGATCCCTCTGACCACAGACACCGGTCTGTCCGGCTGGGGGGTGCACTGCAGGGGTCAGGTCGCGCAGGGGATTGGTCGAGCGAGCAGAGTACCTGGCCCATAAACAGGTTGGAGGTAAGAGCATTATTCTTGGCTCTGCGATTCTTCCGTCCGATAATTCAGGGAAAGGCTATTCAGGTGTTCTCGGACAATTCAGCAATAGTGGCATATCTCAACTGGCAGGGGGGCACAGGCAGTGTGACCCTGAAGGACGAAGCTGCTCTGCTTCTAGGGTGGGCAGAGGTGAATTTGGTGGCCATATCTGTGGCGCATGTAACAGACTGGGAAAAAGTGCAGGCAGGCTTTCTCAGCCGTCATTGCTTGGACCCAGGTGAGTGAACCCTCAATCCTCAGCCTTTCGAGAAATCTGACCCTTTGGTGGAGCCAGCCCATCATGGATCTCATGGCAGTGTTTGACAACACACAGGTGTCGCGGTTCTTCAGTTGACGGTGAGAGTGGATGTTGGAAGGGCTGGATGCATTGACCCAGCCTTGGCAACAGAACAAGTTGCTGTACGTGTTCCCACTGTGGACCCTGATCGGGAGACTGTTGCAGTGCATTGAGACTCATGCAGGACTGGTGATTCTCATCGCTCCAGAGTGGCCGCACTGGCCGTGGTAGACGGACTTGATGTGACTGCTGTGGATAAGCTGTGGAGATTGCTGGCTAGACCCACTCTGCTGACAGAGGGCCTGATACTCGTGCCGCAAGTAGATAGATTCTCACTTGTGGCCTGACTCTTGAGAGGGCTAGGTTGAGAAAGCGGGGTTATTTGTCGCAGGTGATAGCCATGCTGTTGCGGGCTCAGACTCTCCATATTGCTTTTGTATGTGAGTGTGTGGCGCATTTTTGAGAGTTGGCGCGCAGATAAGGCTATTGGACCATTGATGGCTCCCTTGGCTGGGATACTGGTTTTTCTTCAGGTTGGGCTTGACAAGAGGTTGGTGCTGGGTTCGTTCCTAGTAGCCTTGGCATGCTACAGGGGCCGGGTCTAAGGCATGCCCCTGGTGTCCCACCCCAATGTGGTCTGATTCCTGCGGGCTGTAAAACAAGTGAGACCACCGCGATGGACAATGGTGTCATCATGGGATCTGAATTTAGTACTTTCTGCCCTGATAGAGCCCTCCCTTTGAAGCCTTGAGGGGGACAACTCTCAAGGATTTGACGTTGAAGGTAGTTGTCTTGGTGGCAATCTATTCTGTCTGGCAGATTTCGCCTCTTCAGGCGTAGTCTTGTCACAAGCCGTTTTCTTTTCATTTCTAAGGAGAAAGTGGTGCTCCGGCCTGTACAGTTTTTCTTGCCCAAGGTGGTTTTGGCCTTCCATGAAAATCAACCTGTTACACTACTGTTTTTTCCTGGAGGAAGTGGCAAGGTTTGACATCTACATCTTTTGGACGTGTGTCGGGCTCTCAGTCTCTACTTTAAAGCACACTGTGGCTTTTCGAAGGTCTGATTTTCTTTTTGTCCTGTTTGGTGGTGCTCGGTAGGGGGAAGCAGCCTCTAAAGTGTCAGTGGCACACTGGATTAAGGAGGCAATTGTGTCAGTTTATCTGCTGAAGCGGAAGCCAGTACCACAGGGTTTCCATGCTCATTCCATGCAGGCTCAGGCAGCATTGTGGGCTAATTGTACTCTGGTATCTCCAGTGGACATTTGCCAAGCAGCGACATAGTAGTCTCTGCATACGTCTGTGCGTCGTCATAGGCTGGATGTGCAGGTAGCGAGGGATGCGAGATTCAGGGCTTTGGTGTTGAGGCTGGGCTCGCGGGTCCCACCTGTTTGGAATCATGCTTTGGTACATTCTGCTTGTCGGGACTGGACTGAAGGGATGAAGAGGAATGTGAAATTAGACTTACCTGCTAATTGGCTTTCCTTGATTCCCTCCAGTCCAGTCCAGGACCCACCCAGGGTTATCAGTCCTTGGATAGTGCGAGCCTGGTCCTCGAAGTTGACATCGTTGATTGGTCAGGGCCAGCTTACAGGGCGCTCCTTGTTTTTTTTGTTTTTTTTTTGGGGGGGGTGCCCTGGTGCTCCAGTGTGTGATATGATTCAGATGAGCGAGTACATGGGTGGGGGGAGGAGGAGAACAAAAGAGAGCAATGTAAAATGTCTGCTGAAGAGGTCGACTCAATTGGAAACAGGAGCAAGTTGGGACCCTCCTTTCTCTGTTTGGCTTGTTGTGGTGGTGGTGGTTAGCTAGGGTAGTTTTGACAGTACGATACTGGCCTTGGTGGGTGGTATCAGTGGGTTATATGGGTGACATCAAGTTTTTGAGTATGTTCAGCCTCCAGCTTCTGGTAGGGGGAGACAACCCACTTGTCAGGAAAGGACTGGAGGGATTCAAGGAAAGCTAATTAGCAGGTAAGTCAAATTTCACCTTTATGTATATTTCTGTTTTTACATTGTCCTGCATAAGGATTATTGCTTCTGTTTAAATTCCTCACTTCTGTTTGTATTCTGTATTTTTTGGGTCTTTCCATTGTAATGTGATGCTTTGAGGGAGGTGAGTATTGCACAGGGCTTACAGTAAATGCTAACAGGAGCTAATATGATATTTTGTTCTCTAAGGTTTGATGCATGTGCACAATAAGTTGGTGGATCCACTGCATAATATGAAGGAAGAAAACTGATGGACTGAGAACAAATAGATCAATGCAGACAATGATCTCCGCCGCTATGCAATCTGCTTTACACTGGTCAAAAGCTGGGAAACTTAAGTACTGTATTTTTTTAAAGTCCTTGACATTCCACATTAGTGTAGAACTGTTACTTCAGGAAAACATGTTCTGTGGTCTTTTAGGCATGTAGCTCTTTATCATATTTCCCTTTTGTGTGCATGCGCGCACACACTGTGGTGGCTGTTCAGGACCTCTCTCTCAAGTAAAGGGAAGATGGGGAAGTGTCACTGTTTATTCTTACCACAATTCAGTGCACAGCAATTGCCACAATTCTTTTTTTCATTTTGATTATGGATATCGTATTTGTTTTATGTGTTTATGCATAAAAGGCACAATGTATGTTACTTTTTGGAATTATTACAGACTGAAATATTAGATTTGCACAGTGTTTATAGTATGGAATGTGTGCTCTTTCAAAATGTGCTTGATTTACTGTTGCTGTGGGTTGTATGCTTTGGTGCAGATTGCCTGTGTTTGTGTCTGTTATTGAGCAAGACTAGGATTTGAGAGTTTCATCAGGGAAGTAAGTGGCAGCTATACTTTTGAGGGCCATGAACTGTTTCTCTAAGTGTTAAATTTTGGAGGAGCCCCATGTAGAATCTAGCCTGTGAAAATTAAAACAGAAAGACTGTACTGCCATGCATCAGCTCTTGATAGTGTGATCCAGCAGGCCGCAGTACCCCTTTTGTAGGTTTCCTCTTTCAAAACTTAAAGGAATCTTTTTTTTTTTTTTTTTGGTCAATTCAGTACCTGGAGGAGTAGCCTAGTGGTTTGAGCATTGATGGGCTGAGACCCACAGAAGTGAGGTTCAAATCCCATTGCTGTGTCTTGGCATCTTGGGTAAGCCACTTAACCCCCCATTTCCTCAGTTACAAACATAAATTGTAAGTCCTCTGGGGACAAGAAAATACCACCTTTACCTGAATGTAACTCACTTGGACTTCTGAAAAGGTGAGGGCTAAATGTAGCTTCCTACTTAGAGGTTAGCTTGACAACATATGTCCAGAGCATAACTATAGCAGAAATGTTAGTAATTCTAGCTTCCTTATGCTGCTGTGCAAAGCTGCCTCTTTCGGTAGCAAGAGGGTTCTTTGTTTCCATTTCTGTTCAATTCTAGTCACTCTTGAAGCCAGGCCAAAAAATATCAGTGTTAATGTGGACCAAGATTGCTAGCTCATTTCACTCTAGCTCCCAAAGAACTTTCAAAGTATAGTACCTTTAATTTGCTTTGTTACATGAGCAAGCTTTGAAGTAGTGACATCAAATAAAACCATGGTTCTTGTGGTTCCCAGTCAGATTTGATATTCAGGATACTACCATCATTTAAGAGATTTGTATTTTTTTTTAACTCTAGAAGCAAGATAAGATTAGGGGCTCCTAGAAATGGAACAAGTATCAACAGAAATAAGGGTAGCCTAGAGGTTGGAGCAGTGACCTGAGAAGCATAACATCTCTGGTTCTGATCTTATTTCTAGTGATGCTTCTTGTGAGGTTGGGAAATAACTTTGCCTTCCAATGCCTTAGGTATCAACATAGCCCATAGTAATAAACTGACATAAGCTCAGGGTAGTGGTCTAATTCCAATTTTGCAATGATTTTGTGCGTGCAGTGGTTCTCAGATAAGCAGGATATAATCAGGCATACAAGTGGGTTATGACTGCATGAGACCAGGATGAAACCCTCTACCAGAGCTCTGAACTAGTGTATAGTTCTGAGTATGCACAGCTGTTTCTATGCACAACAGTCTCCTCAGTTCCTCCTCCCCCCCCCCCCCCGAGCACTGGCTTAGTAACCAAGAGACCAGGATTCGATTCCCACTAGCACTCCTTGTGGCCTTTGGCAAAACACTTAACCCTCCATTGCCTCGGAAGAAAGGCCTGGCAATCTACTTCCAGTCACACTGCCAAGAAAACCCAGGAGCTGCTGGGTCATTAGGAGCCAGCATTGACTCAAAGGTACACATTGCATTGCTGAAAAGACACGAAAACCAAGCACTCTCATATTTGTGTGCGTTTTTTTCTTTAGCCTTTTGACATTCTTTTGCCATTTTCAATTTTGTTTTAAATTTAAAAAAAATATTTATAAAAATTTAATATTTTTTCTTGCATCCTCTGGGACAGTGTAGACCAAATTTGAGGTTTATAGCATGCCCACCATGTGGTATAAGACTCCAGACTTTAAACATCCATACCAGATGCTCATTAGATTGGGCTTGAATCATAATTAAGCTGAATGTAAGCACTGCAGAACAATCTCTGAGCCTGAAAGGATCATCTCTGTAACCATTATGAGGAAGAAAGGAAGTTCCTGCTTGAAAATAGAGAGGGTGAAGAACACCACCTGAGACTCTGTGCATTCAAGTAGATCCTCCGCTAATGATGTTGCCTCTGCTTCCTTGTGCAGGGACTTCAGACACCCAACTTCAAAAGGGCAGTGCCATAGATCCTTCAGCCAACTCATGCTGAGCTGAGACTTCTTAGCCTAAAGCACAGATGTTGCCTACACAGTTGAACAAGGCATCACCACTGTAAAGTAGTGTAGAATTTATTTATTTATTTAACATTTCTTATATACCGCGCTCTTTGTCATCAGTGCGATTTACATTGAAACAATATAACACTTGGTCATTTGAGTATGACTTTCGTTTACATATAACAGGGATTTTAACATGGAGGTAAACTGGGGAACACTATTTACATTTCTAGCAATATACATGTTGGTACTCAACTCGTAGTAGTTTTATGCAATTAGCTTCAGAGGTTAGGCAATGTAAGGGTGGGGGAGGGCGAAGGGGGGGGGGGGATATCTAGATGTTTAAAATGCATAAGAAACAGGTGGTGTTTGATGGATTTTCTAAACTGCCTAAGGTCCCTGATCGCTCTAATGCTGGGAGGAAGTTTGTTCCAACACCTGGAGGCGAAGTTCCCAAATGCCCTATTGATGGTTGTCTGGTTAAGCTTTGTAGAATTACTTGGTAATCTCCAGGAACAAGCAGGAATAAGTCCTCACATATGGGTACGTCGGTACCGACGGAGCCCGTGCGGGAAAGCTCCCCAGCTTCTTAGAATAGAAGCTTTTGGGACCTCCCACTGCACATGCGCACTGCCTTCCCGCCTTCCTGAACAGCTCTCCTCAGTTTCTCTTTTTCCGCGGAGCCAGCAGGTCGTGTTCCTGTCACCGCTGAAGAAATTGTTATTTTATTTGTTTCTTTAGACCGCGTACCTGCCTTCCCCATACCGATACCGGTATCGCCGGTCTTTTCTTTCTTTCTTTAAAAAATTATAATTCTTTTTTCTTATTTTTTAGCTTTTTGGTCACTTCAGAGAGGCCTCTCGGCCTACTCAATTTCTCCTCATGGAGAAGCCAGCCCCTGGATTTAAGAAGTGTACCAAATGTAATGCTGTTATTTCAGTCACAGACACCCATGACTGGTGTCTGAAATGTTTGGGGCCTGACCATTCCATACCGGACTGCCCATCTTGCTCCCACATGTCTAAACGTGGGCTGCAGAACCGGGCCAACAAATTCCATGTGCTGTTTGCTTCAGAGAATACAGCATCACAGTCATCCAGGTCTTCTTCTCCGGATGGATCTCAGGTAACCAAACCTTCTGTGGGCAAGTCCTCAAAGAGCAAATCTCCTTCAAAGCATCGAGAGGCTCTTAGCTTAGAACTTGAGGACCCTGCCCCAGCCAAACAACCCCGGCGGGAAGTCCAACTTCCAAAAACGCCAATTCAGGGGTCTCAGGTTGATATCGATGCTACGGCCTCGACAGATCACCTGTTAGCCTGCTCTGGGGTACCGGGTCACTCCGGTACCGACATCCAGGCAGCTATGGCGTCCATGGGCGATACTGTACAGTCCATGCAGCAAGCCGTCATGGCTTTCATTAAAGCTGCAACGCCATCGGTTCCGCTTTCAGCGGTTCCGGGCCCGATACCGGTATCGTCCGCCATGCCGGTATCGAGGCCGTCCACCTCTAAACGCAAGTCGGTACCGTATGGGCTTTCGCTCCATACCGGTTCCATACCCGATACGCCCGATATCGATACCGATCGGTACGCGTATCGTGCGTTAGAGGAAAGCACCGATTCCTCTGAGGATTTTCACTCCTCTGATGATTCTGCTGAGTTTTCACTCAACTTACCTGAGGAGCCCTCTTCTCCTAAAAGGAGAATGTCCCCTCCAGAGGATTTGTCCTTCCAGGACTTTGTTTTAGATATGGCTACAGCCCTTTCTATTACCACATCCTCTGAAAAGGAACCCAGATCCAAAAAACTGGATATTTTGGGATACTCAAAGGCCCCTAAGGAGGCAGTTACCCTGCCTATCCATGAAATCCTTCAAGAACAACTGATGGATTTCTGGGAAAATCCTTTGACTTTGTCTCCTTATTCCCGTAGGTTGGACACCATGTATAGGGTCCCTCCTTCTCCTGGTTTCCAAAAGACTCAATTGCCCCACCACTCTATTGTGGTGAAGTCTGCAATGAAGAAGATTAGGAGTACCAAAAGGCACTCTTCCACCCCTCCAGGACGGGAATGTAAGACTTTGGACTCTTTTGGTAGGAAAATTTTCCAGGCTAGTATGCTTATAGCCAGGATTAATTCCTACAGTCTCTATATGGGCATGTTCCTGGAGGAACTTGCCAAAAAGGTGCGGCATTTTGCCCCCTTTATCCCTGAGGATAAAAAGCAGGGATTCCTTTCCCTAGTGAAACAACTCTTAGAGGTTTCTAAGTTCTCTAATAGGGCAGCATATGATTCCTTTGAGGGAGCCAGTAGGGCTTCGGGCATTGCTATTGCAGCCCGACGTCTTGCTTGGCTCCAGGCCTCTGATCTGGAACCTTGGGTTCTAGATGGCTTACGGAATCTGCCCTGTACAGGTGAGAACTTATTTGGGGAAGAGTGGCAAATCAAAGCCACCCAGATGGATGCTGAAAATGCCACCTTGGAAAGACTTTCAAAGTCCACTTCAATTCCTACTAAGAAAAAGTCTTTTAAAAGGCCTTACTATAAGAAGTCCAGAGTTGCTTCAAATACTGGCCAGCAGTCTTCTCAACCTCGCTATACTGCTAAGCGTCAGCAATCCAAACAAGCACGAGCTAAGCCTGCAGCAGCTACTGTAGCTCAGCAGGCTCCAACCCCTCAGGGGTTTTGACTTGCTCCTAGGGAACTTGCCACTTCTGGTTCTAACACAACCAGAACCTCTCACCATACCCGGAAGGTTGGTTCACTTTGCTCCCAGATGGGAACAAATCACAACAGAACAATGGACCCTCTCTATCATTCGAGAGGGTTACAAACTTCATTTCTCCAGCCTTCCTCCCCATCATATGGTGAGACCATTCAATTCTCCCCCATCTCTCCTAACCCTGTTGGGTCAAGAGGTTTCCTCTCTTCTTGCCCAAGGGGCCATAGAAGAGGTTCCTCTTCCTCAACAAGGGTCCGGTTTCTACTCCCCTTATTTTCTCATTCCAAAGAAGACAGGGGGATTCAGACCAATCCTAGATCTGAGAGAATTGAACAAATTTCTCTTCAAGGAGAAATTCAAAATGCTGTCTCTCGGCATTCTCCTTCCTTACCTCCAGGGTCAGGACTGGCTTTGTTCTCTAGACCTACAGGATGCGTATACACATATACTCATCCATCCATCCCACAGAAAGTATCTTCGCTTTCTGTTTCAGGGAAAACATTTCCAATACAGAGTACTCCCCTTCGGTCTAGCCTCTGCTCCAAGAGTATTCACAAAATGCATGGCAGTCGTAGCCGCATTTCTAAGAGGCATGGGAATCTTTGTCTTCCCATATCTGGACGACTGGCTCATCCGAGCTCCAACTCAGTCACAGGCCCAGATTTCCCTGGACCACACAAGGAGCCTTTTGCAGTATCTGGGACTGGTAGTAAACCTTCCCAAGTCCCAACTCATCCCTACTCAATCTCTAGAATTCATAGGGGCCCAGTTGGACACCATCACTGCAAGGGCCTACCTTCCACATGTTCGAGGCCAGCGCCTCCTGAGTTTGGCCTCCCAAGCTCAGTCCAGCACTCACTTGACAGCCAGGGAAATGCTACGCCTACTGGGTCATATGGCCTCCACAGTGCATGTGGTGCCCTATGCTCGTCTTCATATGAGAGCAGCTCAATGGACCCTGGCCACTCAGTGGACTCAGGCGTCAGGAGCGCTCTCAGACCAAATACAAACCTCCGATCGTCTGTTTTGGTCCCTCCACTGGTGGACTTCCACCAAGAATCTGTTGTTGGGGGCTCCATTTCAACCATTGCTACCCCAAGCAACCCTCACAACAGATGCCTCCCAAACAGGGTGGGGAGCCCATCTGCAAACTCTCTCCACTCAGGGCACTTGGTCTCTACAGGAGACCACCCTTCATATCAATCTTCTGGAACTGCGAGCAATTTACCTTGCCCTCAAGGTCTTCCACTCCCTCCTAGCCAACCTCACTGTCCTAGTTCAGACGGACAATCAGGTGGCCATGTTTTACATAAACAAACAAGGAGGGACGGGCTCTCTGTCGCTTTGCAACGAAGCTCTAAGACTATGGGCCTTCGCCAGAGAGCATCAGATTCACCTGCTAGCAGTGTATCTCCCAGGAGTTCAAAACTCTCGGGCAGACAGGCTCAGTCGAGTTCTGCTGCCACACGAATGGTCCCTACATTTGGACCAAATAAACCGAATCTTTCAGGAATGGGGGACCCCGGACATAGACCTCTTTGCAAGTCCGTGGAATGCCAAACTTCCCCGGTTCTGTTCCAGAACTCCGTGTCAGGGAGCTCAGGCTACGGACGCCTTTCTCCTGAATTGGAATCAGGCATTCCTATATGCCTTTCCACCCATTCCTTTGATTCCCAAGACTCTGTTCAAACTCCAGAGGGATCATGGAACTATGATCCTCATAGCTCCACGCTGGCCACGCCAAGTGTGGTTCCCTCTACTTCTACAGCTCTCCCAGGGATCCTACTTGGATCTGGGAGCTGCGCCAGACCTCCTGTCTCAGGAGGAGGGGACTTTGTGGCACCCAAACCCCAAATCCCTTCACCTCAGTGCTTGGTTACTGAAGGCTTAAGCCTTCAAGACTTTCATCTTTCCCAACCAGTGAAAGATATCCTTTCTGCCTCTAGGAAACCCTCTACCAGGCGTTCCTATGCTTTCAAATGGAAACGTTTTTCCATTTGGTGTGCTCAGCAGGGTCTTGACCCTCTGGCACTTCCTTTGAATTCTCTTCTTGATTATCTCCTGCATCTATCCAATGCAGGCCTCAAGACGAATTCGGTAAGAGTCCATTTAAGTGCTATTGCAGCATCCTTGAAACATATAAATGGACAACCTATCTCCTCTCATCCTCTTGTTGCAAGATTCATGAGAGGCCTGACTCTCACTAAACCTTCCATCAGACCACCCCCGGTCGCATGGGATTTGAATCTAGTGCTCGGTCAACTTATGAAGCCACCTTTTGAGCCAATGTTTTCCACCTCCTTGAAATTTCTTTCCTGGAAGGTCATCTTCCTCATTGCAGTCACTTCGGCTCGCCGCATCAGTGAGCTGCAGGCTTTAGTGGCTAATCCACCTTACACAAGATTTCATCATGATAAGGTGGTCCTTAGGACGAATCCCCACTTTATGCCTAAAGTGGTCTCGCCTTTTCATCTTAATCAAGAGGTATATCTACCTGTCTTTTTTCCAGCTCCTCATGCATCCAATGCAGAGAGGAGCCTTCATACTCTGGATTGTAAAAGAGCTCTCGCTTTTTACCTTAATAGGACTCAGCCACATCGAAAGTCTTCTCAACTTTTTGTGGCCTTTGATCCTTCCCATTTGGGACTTCCAGTCTCCAAGCGTACACTTTCCAATTGGATTGCTCAGTGTATTTCTTTTGCTTACCAGAGCAAAAACATTTCTCTGGAAGGCCATGTCACTGCTCACAATGTGAGGGCCATGGCAACTTCTATGGCTCATCTGCACTCTGTTTCCATAGATCAGATCTGTCGAGCCGCTACCTGGGCCTCGGTTCATACCTTCACAGCCCATTACTGTTTGGACAAGGACTCCCGCCGGGATGCCTTGTTTGGCCAGGCTGTCCTCAAGCACCTGTTCCATTCCTAAACAACTCCTGCCCACCTTCCCAGAATGGATGCCTGAGATCCATACGAAGATGGCGAACCTTTACAGGGGATCCCATGCATCTAAGCTAGGGAGTCCCCATATGTGAGGACTTATTCCTGCTTGTTCCTGGAGATAGCACAGTTACTTACCTGTAACAGGTGATCTCTGGGAACAGCAGGAATTAGTCCTCACAACCCACCCACCTCCCCTAGGAGTTGTATCTTTTATCTATCTATCTTCCTGTCCTCTCTCTGTTGACTCAGCTATAAACTCGAAACTGAGGAGAGCTGTTCAGGAAGGCGGGAAGGCAGTGCGCATGTGCAGTGGGAGGTCCCAAAAGCTTCTATTCTAAGAAGCTGGGGAGCTTTCCCGCACGGGCTCCGTCGGTACCGACGTACCCATATGTGAGGACTAATTCCTGCTGTTCCCAGAGATCACCTGTTACAGGTAAGTAACTGTGCTTAATCAGCATGACTGCAGTTAGTGATCTCCTAGACCTATTGTTTCCGTTGTGTGTGATTAGGTCAGAAATTGATGAAGGTGACATTTTGTTAAAGGCCTTGAAGGTTATGAGGAGGGCCTTGTATAAGATTCTACAGTTTATTGGAAGCCAATGGAATTCTTTTAAAATGGGGGAGATGTGGTCACTCCTTGATACTCCGCAAAGGACGCGAGCTGCTGCGTTCATAGCTAACTGTAGGGGGTTGAGGATAATCTTTGGGAGGCCATGCAGTATGATGTTAGCATAATCGAAGTGAGGTGTGACTAGCGCTTGGAAGATGGTACGGAAGTCATCGGGATCCATCATAGGCTTCAAGTGCCGTAGGGTTTTGATCTTGAAGTAGATCGCTTTTACAGTGCGTTTTATGTGCTCTTTGAAGTCCAACTGCTGATCCAGTATCACTCCTAGGTAGTGTATATTGGTTTTGACTGGAAGTTCTGCGTCTCTGACCTTTAGTGTTGGAGGAGGTGAGAAGGATTTGTTTCTTGTAATTATTAGGACTTCTGTATTTTTGAAATTTATACGGAGGTTCTGATTGAGTAGCCAGTCCGTTATTGCGTTGAAGCAGTTAATTAACACTGTATAGTCCGGGGAGGAGACAGATATAGGTGTAAATAGCAGCATCATGTCTGCATACATAACTGAAAATAAATATAGATAATCCCTCCAACTTTCCAAGGCTGTAAATCTCTGTTATTGTCCTGCATTCCAACACTAAAGTTAAATTGTACTATAGCAATTCCTTATTCCAATTTCAACAGTTTCAACAGTTTCAAATTTCACATTTTTAAATGTAAGTTTATAAGGGGTACATAAGAACATAAGAACATAAGAAATGCCATACTGGGTCAGACCGAGGTCCATCAAGCCCAGTATCCTGTTTTCAACAGTGGCCAATCTAGGTCATACGTACCTAGCAGTTTCCCCAAAAGACACAGGTTCTGCAGTGCTTGTACTAGGCCAAGCATTGATATCCTGGGTCCCTTTTTAATAGTGGTTTATGGACCTTTCCTCCAGGAACTTGTCCAAACCTTTTTTAAACCCAGCTATACTAACAGCCCTTACTACATCCTCCGGTAACAGATTCCAGAGTTTGATTACACGTTGAGAGAAGAAATATTTTCTCCTATTTGTCTTAAATAGTTTACCCTGTAGCTTCATTACATGCCCCCTAGTCCTTCTATATTCTGATAGCGTAAACAATTTATCCACGTTTATCCGTTCCACTCCATTCATTAATTTATACACCTCTATCATATCTCCCCTCAGCCGCCTCTTTTCTAGGTTAAAGAGCCCTAACCTTTTTAGCCTCTCTTCATAGGAGTAGCCTTCCATCCCCTTCACCAATTTGGTGGCTCTTCTCTGTACTTTTTCTAATAACTCTATGTCCTTTTTAAGATACGGTGACCAGAATTGCACACAATATTCAAGGTGCGGTCGTACCATGGAGCGATACAGAGGCATTATAATATCCTTTGTTTTATTCTCCATCCCTTTCCTTATGATACCTAGCATTCTATTTGCTTTCTTGGCCGCCGCTGCACACTGGGCGGAGGGTTTTAACATGTTATCCACGATGACTCCTAAATCTTTTTCCTGGGTGGTGGTTTCTAATGTGGAGCCTTGCATCTTGTAACTATAGTGTGGGTTGTTCTTTCCTAGGTGCATAACTTTGCACTTGTCCACATTAAATTTCATCTGCCATTTGGATGCCCAGTCTTCCAATTTATCCAGATCCTCCTGCAGTTTTCCACAATCCTCTTGGGTTTTAACAACTTTAAACAGTTTTGTGTCATCTGCAAATTTGATTACCTCACTAGTTATTCCCTTTTCCAGGTCATTTATGAATATGTCAAAAAGCAGCGGACCCAGTACAGATCCCTGGGGTACTCCACTATTCACCTTTTTCCATTGGGAATATTGGCCATTTAGCCCTACCCTCTGCTTTCTATCTTTTAACCAGTTCCCGATCCACAATAGTACACTGCCTCCTATCCCATGACTTTTTAGCTTCGCCAAAAGTCTCTGATGGGGGACCTTGTCAAAAGCTTTCTGAAAGTCCAGATACACTATATCAACCGACTCACCTTTGTCTACCTGTTTATGCACACCTTCAAAAAAACAGATCAGATTAGTAAGACAAGATCTTCCTTGTCTAAAGCCATGTTGGCTGTCTCCCATTAGGCCATGACTATCTACATGCTGTGTAATTTTGTTCTTTATGATGGCTTCTACCATTTTCCCTGGTACTGACGTCAGGCTCACCGGTCTGTAATTTCCCGGGTCACCCCTGGAACCCTTTTTAAAAATTAAAAACTACCCGACACACAATTTCAAGCGCTGATGCGTTTCACCGCAGTCGCGGTTTCTTCGGGGGAAGTTTTCAGCATACGGCGTATCGTATAAGTTATACTCTATTCATACCAAAAGCTCAAAGTTGGAGATGAAACTCTTCAAAGTGCTTGAAATTGTGCGTTGGATAGTGGGAGACTTCCGACTTTCTAAACCCTCAAGACAAGATAAGTTGTTTTATTTATCTCTGCAGTCGGACTTACCCCAGCTTTAAACACTGTCACTACGGATAATGGGAGATTCCCGACTTTGTAAACCTTCAAGAAAAGTTGTTACAATATATCTGTAGTCGGACTGATCCCAGTTTTAAACAACAAGCTACAAGCACCGAAGTTGATTAAGAATTTTCATATTTTTGTCACTTTCTTTCAAAAAAGAGTTAGCAGAGCTCTAAGAAAATGTGAAATCTGCTTTTCAAGTTAACACCACTATATTTAAAAAATCTTTTGGAAAATAGGATTTGTGGAGTCCTTGATGTAAGGAAGGAGTTGGGATTTCTCAGGCTTTTAACCTGTTGTGGCCTGTAGTTACCCATCTCCATTCATTCTGAGACTCTTATCCAAAAAAAGAAAGATTTTTTAATATTGTGTATTTTGTTTTTGGGGCAATTTTCTTAATGGTTGCTGTTTGCATCAACGGCCTATGTATTCTTGTCCCCTTGAATGTTTAGTGTTGAGTAAACGTATTAATTAATAATCGTGCTTATCTGAACAGATGTAAGACTCCCCAACGCCATCAACCGGCTCCGTTCTTGCGTTTCACAGATGTTTCTTCAGGGGGGATTTTTTATCCTTCAAGCACTTTATATAGTATCTGATGCTCTATTATATGGCGTATATAGATGTTCAACTTTCATAGTTTGCTAAGAAAAATGACAAGTATAAATTGTATTAACATGCCTTAATTCCAAATGTTTATAAAGAAAAACCTTTTTCTATGTGCTAGCTCATGTACCGACTGGTGATCATACCCTATTGTCTCGGCTTCTCACACTCCTTCTTGTGATCGAAGGCTCTCAAAAAACGCCACGCATGCGGGTCTGCTCCTCTTAGGGTTTTTTTTAAACAGCAGCGTGTCTGCATACGTCAGCAATGACGTGAAAGGTTCTTTCTGTTGTTATCCTCCGGTTTTATTTGCAAAGAAACCTTACAATATCTTTATGGTGTTCACTTAACCCTTCACAATAGAAGAAGGAGAAGATGAAACGCAATATACAGCAACTTGGGAAGAACTGTTAAAACTACAGAAGAGAATTACACGATTGGAACTTCACAGGATGTCACTCATCGAATATATACGCCGACAACAAATCCCACGGGGCCTTAGAATGTACAAAGAACCACGAATGTTTATTACAAATACAGATTTTATTGATAGATGGAATGGTATCCTCAATAAGTGCTCCCTGGACCTAATGGTGTTGATAATTGATACTAGTGCCACCAGTTTGGAAGTACTGAATGCGGACATGGAAATGATGCTGACCAGTCTCAAGGAGGGTGAGAAGGCTGAGAAATTTGAGGAAAAATCAGTGGAGATCAATAAACAAATTGCAACAGTAAAGGAAGAAGTACGAAAAATAAAAACAAAAAAATTAAAGAGGGATCACGATGTGATTATACCTCAGGGTATGTATACCCATGGATGAATCTGAAGAGGAAACTGAATACAAAAAGGGTCAGGAAACATGTTGAATTTGATACGATATCAGAAGACACAAGTACAACAGACTCCAGTAAAAAGTCCAAGGAGGATTTTTCAGACGACACCGATGGCAGGTCCAAGAAGAAAAATGGAACTCGAGGAAAACCACGAAACAAACAAAAACATTGAATAATTTTCCTATGACAATACAACAAGAGAAACAAACCGATTCACAAAATACAACAAATTTGTTGGTAATAAATTTATCCGATATGCAACTATCTACCCAACAATTGCAAGTGTTAAACAGGGGCCTTTCTTTTGTCCCTGATCTCTATTTTGATAGTTTTAATTTCAGAATAGATTTTGAGAATTTATTACAAAAAATCAATTTAAGTGTGTTTTGTGTCCCATACCTTAGACATCGAGTCATCAAACATTACGGATACCCGAAGGGTAAGATTACCATTAAAATCTTCTTGGGTACCTCCAGGACCCCCCCATCCTGCTTTGAATGTGTTTAAAGAATTGGTACTTAAGGACGTTGAACAACTGGAAGCCACTCAACGCAAAACGTTTAAGGCGTTGACGAAAGAAGAAAATATAGCACTAAAAAGCCTGCAAGAAAGAACAGACATAGTTATCCGCAGAGCGGACTAGGGTGGCGCCATTATCGTTTTGAACAGAGAACAATATCTGAGGGAAGCAATTAACCAGCTAACACAAGTTGAGATATATAAACCATTAACAGAAGATCCGACCCCAGGTCTAAAAAAACTGATCAAGGAAACTACGAACCGCGCTCTAGAGAATAAATTAATAAACAAAAAGGAATGGAGGTTCCTTAATCGAGAGGATCCAGTCATAGCTAGGTTATATCTCGTACCAAAAATTCACAAAGATTTACAGAACCCCCCAGGGAGACCCATAGTCTCAACCAGAGGAAGCCTTTTAGAACCACTCTCCATGTATGTGGATTCTTTCCTGAGACCATTACTGACTGACATCCCAGCATATCTCAGAGATACAACACATTTTTTACAAATATTAAAAGAACATGAACAGTGGGCAGCACATAAAAACATACTACTGGTAACATTAGACGTTGCGTCACTGTATACTAACATTCCCCAAATGGTTGCGAAGGAAGTGATTATGAAGTCCCTTTATGATAGAGGAGATTTAACTAGTCAACAACTGGAGTTTCTGGACCAAATAACTGAAATAATGCTCTTTCAGAACTATTATATTTGAACGGATTATCTACCAACAACTTAAATGAGTAGCCATGGGGGCGACCTGTGCACCCTCTGTGGCAAATTTATTTATGGCTAAATACGAAAAAAATTGGATTGCCACCTCACCATATCGGGAACAGATAGTTCCATGGCGAAGATACATTGACGATATATTCCTGCTTTGGAATGGATCAGAAAGGTCCCTGGAAAGATTTTTTCGATGGATAAATACTTTAGATTCTAATATTCAATTTACACATATATACCATCAAGAAAATATAGTGTTTCTAGATGTGGTAGTTCAAAAAAGTCACGATGGCTGGATCACATTGGTTTATAGGAAATCAACCGATAGAAACACCTTTCTGCACTACGGCAGTAGTCATCCTAAACAATTGAGGGACAGTCTCCCTCTATCTCAGTTCATCAGATGTCGAAGGAACTGTTCAGATCAGAGGGATTTTAAGAAACAATCTCAACAATTAAAACAGAATTTTACACAAAGAGGTTATCCAAAACAGATTGTCAAAACAGCCTATAGAAGAGCATTATATATGAATAGAGCATTATTGCTAAAGTCAAGCCCCAATAAAGATGGGGACGACACTATGATCAATTTGGTTACACAATTGTCACCATACAGTGGCAGCATAAAAAGAATTATAAAACGTCATAGTAATATTTTAGCAGCGATTCCTGGATTACAACAACACAGAATACGTTGTGTATGGACGCGACAACGAAACTTGAAGGAGCAATTGAGCCCTGCACAATTGCAACCACTGTTCCCTCTAAGCTGTGCGCGTGTGCACGCGCACACACCTCACCAAGCGAGCGCACATACTTTACAACAGAGCGCACAAAAATTACGGCTCTGATTCTGATAGAAAACAACACAGACGTCTTAAAATTTAAAAGTTATGATTGTAATTACTAGAAATTTCCTGCTTCATTTAGTAATCGTCTATTTTCATTTAATTTGATTAAAATCAATGTGGTGTACGTACTGTATTCTGACGTGTAGTCAAATTTTAAAGTATATAACTCCGAGTGTCGTTATGTGGTGCACAAAAATTTAACCTTCCTTCAAAAGCTGCACACAGCTGATATTTTATGCGCACACAGCCTACAGAAAATTAGAGGGAACATTGATTGCAACCAATATTAGACCCATCTGGGATTGTGGTGCCTGGCCATAGTATGTGTGGAAACTGCACCATATGTTCCATAACAGAAGAAAGGACAACTTTTGAACATCGTGGAATTACATATAAACTTCGCCACTCCACATCGTGTAATTCTAGTTCTGTGGTGTATAGCATCACTTGCCCTTGCGGCTTACGATACATAGGAAAAACTACTTGAGTGTTTTGAACTAGAATGACTGAACATCGGAGTAGATTAAACTGTAAAGTTATCGAAGCCCCTTTGATAGCGCATTGTCTACAGCAACAGCATGAATTTGAAGATCTGCGATGCTTTTGTCTTGAAAGAGTTGAATCAGGGAAAAGAGGGAAATCACAACAACAAACTCTATTCATTAATGAACAAAGATGGATATATAAATTAAATACAGTATGCCCGGGAGGCTTAAACAATACGATTGAGTGGGGAGGCTGTATTTAAGATTACACCAGTGTTTGGTCTGCACGAAACTACACTCCGTTCCAAACACTAGCTAGGGACCCATTCAATAGCACAATAATTATGGAGTGAAGTTAAGTGAACACCATAAAGATATTGTAAGGTTTCTTTGCGAATAAAACCGGAGGATATCAACAGAAAGAACCTTTCACGTCATTGCTGACATATGCAGACACGCTGCTGTTTAAAAAAACCCTAAGAGGAGCAGACCCGCATGTGTGGCGTTTTTTGAGAGCCTTCGATCACAAGGAGTGTGAGAAGCCGAGACAATAAGGTATGATCACCGGTCGGTACATGAGCTAGCACATAGAAAAAGGTTTTTCTTTATAAACATTTGGAATTAAGGCATGTTAATACAATTTATACTTGTCATTTTTCTTAGCAAACTATGAAAGTTGAACATCTATATACACCATATAATAGAGCATCAAATACTATATAAAGTGCTTGAAGGATAAAAAATCCCCCCTGAAGAAACTCATCTGTGAAACGCAAGAACGGAGCCGGTTGATGGCGTTGGGGAGTCTTACATCTGTTCAGATAAGCACGATTATTAATTAATACGTTTACTCAACACTAAACATTCAAGGGGACAAGAATACATAAGCCGTTGATGCAAACAGGCACTAAGGCATAGGACATTGTCTGATTAGCCAGTGCCATGGGAAGTCTGAGACCTATGTACCCCTTATAAACTTACATTTAAAAATGTGAAATTTGAAACTGTTGAAATTGGAATAAGGAATTGCTATAGTACAATTTAACTTTAGTGTTGGAAGGCAGGACAATAATAGAGATTTACAGCCTTGGAAAGTTGGAGGGATTATCTATATTTATTTTCAGTTCTGTTTACCCTCTGTAAACTGACGTTAAGTGCAATTGCCAGTCTGCATACATAAGGCAGGATATGCCAAAAGATTGTGTAATGTCACAGATTGGTTGCATATAGATATTAAAGAGCAGAGCAGACAGGGATGAGCCCTGGGGTACACCCTGTTTCTGCTGGAAGGGTTCGGATGTGGCGTTGTCGATACGGACTTGTTGCCATCTTCCTTCGAGGTAGGATTTGCACCAGTCCCATGCTCGGTCATGGATTCCCTTCTCGTGAAGCCGCCTAAGGAGCTGTGCGTGGTCTACGGGGTCGAACGCTGCCGCTATATCAAGAAAGATTAGCACAAAGCCTTTCTTGATGCTGTCTATGCCATTGATAAGTGTATTGGTTAACGACGTTAGGAGAGTTTCTACACCGTGGGCTTCTCTGAATCCATGTTGACAAGGGTCTAGTGGGGAGGATGAATCGATATGCTGTTGAATCTGTCTCTGGGTCAACTTCTCAAGGATTTTAGCTAGAAATGGAATACTAGATATTGGTCGGTAGGAATCCTCTTTCTTTGGGTCCAGTTGGTTGTTTTTTAGTAGTGGACGAATGGATGTGTGTTTGAGGGCATCTGGGAAGACTCCGGTTGCAAAGGACAGCTTCGCGATGTTAGCTATGAAAGTAGTCATCTTGGCACAGACATACTTCCTATTGTGTTGGGCAAAACGTTTCGACAAGAAAACAGCACAGAAGTACATCTGTTGCCATCTGTGCATAGCTCCAACTATCTTCCAGTGCAGATGCAGTTATTCTGTTCTGGCCATTTGAGTCTATAGCAGCACTTCTTTTCCTGTAAAACTATCTATCCAGTGTATCCTATTGTGTAACAACTCTCCATTTAGCCTCAAGAAGTGAAGTTTTTTGGTATAGATTCAAGTGCTTGTCAGTGTGGCAGATGAATGTTCCCCATCAGTTTTCCTATCTATACTGAAGCAGTCACGTTCATTCATTCTCCAGGAACAAGCAGGAGAAATGCAGTCTTCACATATGGGTGACATTGGCACCAATGGAGCCTGCGCGGGAATGCTACCCAGTGTCCAATAAGAAAGCCTTTGGGATCACTTCATTGCACCTGCATGTCTGCCTTCCCAACTCCTCTCTTCAGTTCTTCATTTTCCACGGAGCCAGCAGGTTTGTACAGTCCTGTCACCGCCAAAAAACTTCTCTTTTTTGGTGAAATACTGTGCTCTGCCTTTCCATCAACACCGGTTCTGTCAGATTTGACACCGGTCCCGAAAAATGTTTTCTTTTTACTTATAAAATTTTCTTTTCTTTTCCTGTGGGTTTCACCACTAACTAGGCCTTTAGGCCTCCATAGCCTCTTCAACTCTGAAGAACACTTTTAAAAAATGGAAAAAACTAGTGGTTTTAAGAAATGTAATAAATGTGCCGGTACTATATCAGTCACTGATAAACATGGCTGGTGTCTAAAATGTTTGGGCCCTGACAATTTACCAAATTCTTGTCGTGTCAGCAAATGACAAAGAGAGGCTTAAAGAACAGAGCCAGACAGTATGGATCACTGTTCACTCTGGACTCTTTTTCAGTGGCTTCTACATCAAGAACATCGACCTCCTCTCATGGGTCTCAGGTCTCTTCCCAAGTCCAGACATAAAAGCAAGTCTCTGATTTCTACTGTCATTGGCATCAAAGATTGATACAGAGACTAGAGGGAAATCCCAGCATAAGCATAGAGACTTCCCTAGAGGTGCTTCCGATGCAGACCGGCCAACCAGGCAGCCCCCAGCAAGAGGACCTGTCCTCCAAAGCACAAGAGGATCTCCGGAAAGCTCACAAGGAATCGACTTCTGGAGGTTCCATGCTCTGGGACGGTGGCTTAAAGCCCCGTCAGTGATTCCACCCAGACATCGGCCATCTCCCTGGACCAGCACATGCTGGCTCTCGAGAAGAGTTTGGCTGCACTCCTAGCAGCTTTGCTACAGACAGTATCAACAGCTCCAGCAGCACTGATGCTGGCCCTCGAGCCCACTTTGTTGCATAATGTTAATGTGCCCTAACTTTTAGTAAAGATGCCTCTTAATGAGTGTCTGGATAAAGAAAGACTACCATATTTCTACATTACTATACTCCATTGCCAACCGCCAGGCACATTAGGAAGTACTATAAACACTGCCCATTTAGAACCCATGGCAAACCTGCCTTATGATAACAGCACTGCCAGGACTCACAAAGCACCAAACCCTACCTATCAAAAGGCAGCACTGCAAATATTAAAACAATACATCTCAGAGAATACCAATATACCTCCTTCTGGGGAAAGAGAACAAGTGGCACTGTCAAATAAAAACTACATGAACAGAATACCTTAGCTCGGTTGCACATGCAGAACATAGTCACCAAACAAAGAACAAGGGATCATAGTTTAGAAATAGGAAGACAATAATTAAACTGGGAACCCCAAAAGCCAAACTTGGAATGTACAACACTACTAGAGAAATAAAACTATAAATTAATTTTCTCTTGTACTAAACAAAATGCAAAGACGTTAGTGATGCACGTTTCCCCAGAGCTGACATATTCCAGGTAATAAATTCAAATTAAAATAGTATTTTTCTACATTTCATTATTTGGGCATTTTATTTTTCAGTTGCAATTGCGCCAGTCACTTTCTTCTAGTTTCTTCTGTCTTCTGCTAACTCTCCATTGTCTGTTGTCCATTTGTCCTTTCTTCTCTCTCCTAGTTTTTTTCATTCTCTCTCTACATCTGCTTTAACATACTGGTCTTTCCCCTTTTGCTCTTTCCTCTATTTCTTTATTCCTTTTTCATCCACTCAAATTTCTTCCTTCCATCTTCAATCCCCACTTACTCTCCCAATACCCGGCCAATCGTATTTTTTTTTCTCTCCCACACAAAATATCTTTTCCCTTGTCAGTCCTCATGCCCCCAATCCTATACCCTTCCAGTCCTCCACCAACATCAGCTCCCTTCTAGTTCCAGGCCCACCCAGCATCTGCTCCCATCTAGTCCCATTCTCCCATCCCCTCGCATCAGCCCATTTCCAATCCTAGCCCCCTCATCAGCCATTTCCAGTCCTATCCTAGCCCATTTCCAGGCCAAGCTCCCCCCATCGGCCCATTTCCAGTCCAATTCCCCACCATCAGCCTATTTATAGTTCTATCTTAGACCCCCCCCCCCCACCCTGAAGAGTCCTGCACCTCTCTGAGCGGCTGCGGCTTCAGAGGGAGCCTAGTAGACCCCAAGCCCCGGCTCACCTCTGCACAGCGCCAGAGTGAAGAGCGGTGTGTTTCTTCACTTCAGTAGCTGTATTCTCGTGAAGCGTGCTGAGGGCCAGGAAAGGTTTGTTTCCTGCCCCTCAGCGCGCTTCACGAGAATACAGCTACTGGAGTGAAGAAGCACGCTGCTCTTCACTCTGGCGCTGTGCAGAGGTGGGCTGGGGCTTTGGGTCTCCCAGGCTCCCTCTAAAGCCGGCCCTTTAAACGGAACACATGTGCAGAATGAAGTTCACGCGGGGTCCCCTGAAGCATGGGGCCCTGTGCGAACAACATTATTGCGCAATGGACAGGCTGGCCCTGCTCCTATGCTCACTTACAGATGCAACAAGCCCAATGGACTCTCTTTTCAATGGACGCAAGAAGCAGGGTGTCTCAGAGACAAGATCCACATCACCCCTCAACTGACTAAGTCTCTTCCATGGTGGTGTTCCCCACAGAACCTACTCGATGGGTCAACTTTTCAAATGCCTCCACCTCGATGCCTCCAAGCTTGGTTGGGGAGCTCATTTGAATGACCTAACCACACAGGAACTATGGACACAACAGGAATCTGCTCTGCAGATCATATTCCTAGAACTATGGGCACTAACAAATACCCTTCGGGTTTTTCAACCTCTTTCCAGCTCTCCCTCTTGAGGTCTTCATTTTCCACAGAGTCGAAAGAAGCAATTCCTGTCACTGCAGAAAATTAATATTTATTTCATATTTTTTGTGGTTCGCGTCTGCCTTCCTGTTGACGCTGGTACCGATCTCCCTCAGTGCTTGCTTTCTTTCTTTTAAAAAAAAAAATCTGTGAAGAAAAGAATTATGTCTTCGGGCACATCGACGCCATCTTAGGCCTAGGCCTTCCATTTTGTCACAGACACAATGGATAAACCATCCAGTGGTTTTAAGAAGTGTTCCAAATGTGGCAGTACCATTTTGGCCACAGACACCCATGACTGGCGTCTAAAATGCTTAGTACCGGATCATCAGCTGTCAGAATGTCTTCTCTTTAGGAAGATGACAAAGAGAGGCCTACAGAATTGAGCTGCAAAGCTGGGTACTCTCTTTGCCTCCGATGCAGCATCTTTAGCATCAACATCATCAAGAGCGTCATCTTCCTCCAAAGGATCTTGTGTATCGAAACCTAAGTCTTCATCGAAGGCTGGCCAACCCTCCAAGGGTAGATCTCTTTCTAAGCATCGAGATGCCTCGGGCGTTGCCCTGGAGGGGGGTACACACCAGCCAAATGACCCCGGCGGGAGGACCTTCCCTCAAAAGCCTTAGTGGGGTCCCAGGATGCTCTGGAGAGCTCCTGTGCCATGCTCAGGGATCGTGGCCCACAATTCGGGTGCTGATACCCAGGCATTGGCGAGCTCCATGGATCTACATATCCTGGTCATTCAGCGGAGCTTAGCGGCCTTACTGGTGGCCTCCATACCAGTAAAATCCTTACAGTCTGTTCTGAAGGCTTTGATACCGGCTTTGGTACTGATACAACCTGCATCAACTTTTTTGCCGCTTTCCACGCTACCGCCCATGCCAGGTCTCTAATCCGTTTCCGGTACCGAGGTTCCGACAGCACAAGCTTCAACTATCTGATTCGATCGGTACCGAGTTCGGGCGGAGCAGATACACCCTGCCCATCAATACTTTGAGTCTTAATGAATCAACTGATACCAGAGACATGAGAACTATCCCAGAAGACCCATCTGTCTCCACAATGTCGCATGTCCCCACCAGAGGACATGTCTTTTCAAGGCTTTATTTGCGATGTTGCTAGGGGTCTGTCCATAACGGTGACATCGGAGAAAGAGCCTAGGGCCAAAGAACTCAAAAATTCTTCAATACGCTACGCTCCCTATCCATTGGATACATCACGACCTCATGCTTCCCATGTGGGAGACACCTCTTACTGTTTCTCCCCATACGCGGCGACTCAATACCATGTGCCGGGTACCGGAGGGTCCCGGTTTCCAAAAGACGCAATTGCCGCACCATTCCATGGTAGTCAAATCAGCAATGCGTCGAATAAAGAGTGCTAAGACACATTGCTCAAACCCTCCGGGTAGGGAATCGAAAACCCTTGACACCTTTGGTCGACGTTGTTTTCAGGCCTCCATGCTATCGGCCAGGATTACTTCCTACATATTCTATATGGGTATGTTCCTTAGAGAGGTGGCTAAGGATTTGGCGTTAATGGCTCCTCTTCTCCCCGATGACAAGAGAGCAGATTATCTCATCCTTGTAAAGCATGCTCAGAATGTTTTAAAGTTTAACAGAGCAACTTTTGACTGTATCAGCAGGACTTCATCTATCTGCAAGACTGCTGTGCTTCAAGCATCGGATCTTGAACAATGGGTTCAAGATAAGCTGGGTAATATCCCTTGCACCGGTGAAAACCTTTTTTGGCAAGGATTGGCAGGACAAGGCCTCTCAGTTAGACTCTGAGAACACTACCCTCAATAGGCTATCAAGATCTACTCGATTAGTGAGGTCTAATCGCAGAGGGCTATAAACTAGATACACAAAAAATACCCCCCAAAAAATATCGAGGAAAATGCTAAATGAAAGTTTAGACTGTTCCTACTTCTTATCAACTCGCAAAAAGTAAGGCAGAAATGCAGGTCTCAGACTCACACTGGCAACGCTGTTGGAAAAATCCAAAGCAGAATGCCTTCTTGCATCAACGACCTATAGCATTTACTGCTCAAGTAAACAGATAAGGTATACTTTTTTTTGTCATTTGTCTTTTTCTTTTCAATCTTTCACTAGAACATTTCTCTGATAATTAACCAAACTTGTAGAACATGTTGTTTAGTAGGTTAGACAATGCTTATCTGAATGCTGTTGCTATGTAACTCCCCGACGCCACCAAGTGGGTACCGCTGAATGCGTTTCGAAGTCTTCCTCAGGGGGAATTGCATTTAAACAGCATAGTCTACAAAAACAACAAAAACAGGATTACATAGCTATAAATGCCTTACTCACTGTTGCAGTCCAGGACAACATATCGTGGGATCCAATTCAGTCACCTCTCAGAATGCAGCGAGATAATATGCACAAAGCACTCAAAATGTCTGCAACTTGAAATTTTCCGCTGTGCAAAAAACGCCGCGCATGCGGATTGCTAGATTCTTAGGTATTTTAATAGTAATGACGTCTTGGAACACATGGTCAGTTAGTGGCATCTCAACCAATGAAAAGTAATGCAGAAGGGAATCCCCAAAATGTCAGATGCAGGCCCGCCATTCAATAGAGCTATTCAGACCGGTTGCACCTGTTGTTGCTAATCGAAAAATCCACCTTTGTTCCTGCATTAACAATATTTGAGCTCTAGACTTGCCATTTCTTCCTGTTGATATTTTCTCTATTGCAAAACACTGTAGTTCTTCAAAACTGTGACGATGAGTAATGCAGTGTGCTACGATTGGAGCTTCTAACACTTTGCACTTTAATTTGCTGCGGTGTTTGCTAATTCTGACTTTCAATTGCCGTTCTGTCTTACCAATGTACAAAAGATTGCATGGACACTTAATGGCATACACAACATGATCAGTCACGCAAGTGGTAGAATGTTTCAAACAATAAACCTTGCCACCATGTTCAAAGCTAGTTAATTCCTCTGCCACCACGCATACCGTACAGTTACCACAAGGCTTATGACCTGCTACTTCCAATTGAGATATTTCCTGATGAGGCTTCAATCGAGCTGGACTGAGCTTTTCTTTTAAATTAGTGTGCCGAGTCCATACACATCTGATGGATTTATTGCTTAATCCAGGAATCGTACGAAGCACATTTTGATGTCTTTTAAGTATTCGTTTAATAGCTCCACTGAGAGGAGAAAATTTGGTAATGAAATTAATAGTGTCTTCGTCTTCCATGGAACTCCGAGATTTTGGTTGCAATAACAATGCCCTGTTGCAATAAAGGGCCCTTTTATATGCACTCTTAATTACAGAAGACGGATACCCCCGATCTTGAAAATCTTTTATCAGAGCTTTTGATTGTAATTTATACGCAATAACGGTGGAACAATTCCTCCGATACCTGATAAATTGTGAAAGAGGGAGACTATCCCGTAATTGTCTCGGGTGATGACTCCTATAATGTAAAATAGTGTTTCTGTCTGTTGGCTTTTTATGAACTGTTGTGAGCCAGCCATTCGGACTCTTTTGGATCACCACATCGAGAAATACAATGTGTTGAGTATGGCAAACAGAAGTGAATTGTATATTGGAATCTAAAAGGTTCAACCAAACAACAAATTGTTGAAATTCTTGAAGAGAACCATCCCATAATAGAAAAATATCATCGATAAATCTCTTCCATAGAATTAGATGATGTTGATATGGAGATGCTGTCAGCCATTGGTGTTCAAATTCTTGCATAAATAAATTTGCTACCGAGGGGGCACATGTGGCCCCCATGGCTACCCCGGACATCTGCTGGTAGATTTGTCCCTCAAACTCAAAATAGTTATGGAAAATGGTAAGAGCTGCCAGTTTAGAGATAAAATCCAACATATCTGCTGATAGAGCATTTTGTGCGCGCAAAGACGAGACTATAACCTTATGGGCTGCCTGCTGAGGGATATTTGTATACAGGGCTGCCACGTCAAGAGTTGCCAAAAGAATGCGATCATTGGACGCCCATTCTGAATGTTCTTCCAAAATTTGTAAAAAATGAGAGGTGTCTTTGAGATAAGACGGAATAGTGGACATCAGAGGTCTTAAAAAAGAATCAATATAAATTGAGAGAGGCTCCAGTATTGATCCCCTTGTGGAAACGATAGGTCTCCCTGGAGGGTTCTTAGCATCCTTGTGTACCTTTGGGACTAGATAAAACCTCGAGATAGTTGGAGAGGATTCATTAAGGAATCTCCATTCCTTCTTGGTTATTATAGCTGACTCCAAAGCCGACACAGTGAGCCCTTTTATCCGGTGTTGTAAATCGTTGGTGGGATCCAATAACAGGGGTTTATAGACAGCGGTTTGAGTGAGCTGACGATGAGCTTCTGTCAAGTATTTATCCCTGTCCATAACAACAATAGCTCCACCCTTGTCTGCCCGGCGTATTACCAAATCTGTACGGGCTTGTAACTCAATCATGGCTTTGTGTTCAGCTGATGAAAGTGACTTAGACTGTATAGAGGACGTGCGTTCCAAAACGCACACATCTGCCAGAACTAATTCCTTAAACAGGTTCAATGCCAGGGGAGGTGGCTCCGGAGGTAGCCACGTAGACCGAAAAGGCAAGGGAATCAGAGTTAAGTCTTGAGGATCTCCCACATTAGTGCTGGCTCCCTGGGAAGCAAAAAACGTTTTCAAATGTAGTTTCCGCATTAAACTTTCTAAATCAACGCGGAACTGAAAGCTGTCAAAAAAGATTTTAGGGACAAAAGTAAGCCCTTTGTTTAATAATGCCTCATGAGTTGGAGACAACGATGCCGTTGAAATGTTAATGATCAAGGACTTGCTCGAACTAGATGGAATAGCAGCGTGGAATGTCTGTTCCCTTGTTATACTCGGTGACGTCCACCTCCTCTGCCCCGAGCTTTTCCTCTGCTGGAGTCTTTCTTTTTGGTTCTTGCGTCCTCGTCCTCTTGAAAATCCTCCTTAGAGGGTTTACCAGAATCTGACGAACTTAGATCACTCGAAGAAACATCAAAATCCACCCATTTATGGAATTTACGTGGTTTTCTCCTTAAGTTCATCCATGGGTAAACATACCCGGATGTGTAATCACCATAGTCGCGTTTTAATTTGCGCATTTTCAACTGTTTTACTTCCTCTTGTACAACTTGTACCTGTGTGTCATTCTCTTTCATTTTGTTCGTGAACTGGAGAGCTGTCACCTCTTTTTTCAAGTTTGCTGTCATAGTATCAATGTCCTGCTTTAATACATCCAAACTAGCCGCAGTGGCCTCAGTGATCAATACCATTATGTCCAGTGAACATTTATTGAGAATACCGTTCCATTTTTCTATAAACCCAGGGTTATCTAGGAACAATTTAGGTTCTTTATAGATCCTTAAGCCCCTGGGGATATGCTGGCGACGGATATACTCTATCAGAGAGAGTCGATGCAATTCCATGCGTACTTTCCGTTTCTGTGCTCTCAAAAGTGTATCCTAATCAGTAGTGGGTAATTCCCCAGTTCCTGAGTTCTCCAAGGCAAAAGGTGTTGCTTCTTTGCAAATATCTGCAATTTGAGTGGCATTATAGCTGTGAATTTCCTTCCATGTAGGGTGACCTTCCATGGCTGTTTCCTTTCCTGCAGGCTCTCCAGGTGGGAGAACCGGGTCTGCAGCAGGGTCGCCTCCTCCTGGAGGTCCCGAAGCATTCTCACGGCAGCCACCACTTCCTCCGGAGCCCTTGCAGGCCCCGGGAAGGGTGATGGGCCCATCCCTCCAGCCTCATCCTCACTGGAGGAGGTAGAGGCCTCCTCCAGGACCCAAGGCGGAGGGGGAACCCCACCACCCCCAGTACCGCCCCGGTGGCTCGCAACAGAGCTCCAGGGCCCCCACAGGGCCTCCACACCCGCTCCAGGCATGCAAAGCGGGCCCTCTCCAGGAGGCGGCTGGCCCGGCCCCCCGGGTGTGTGGGTCCCTCCCCACCAGCCCAATGCAGTCCTACCTTGTCCGATGGGGGCCCCCGTTTGGGGTACCGACCCTAGCAAAGGACCTGGCTCCATGACAGCAGGTGGCCTCTGGGCCTGGGCCTCTCCCGCCGGAGGCAGTCCAGGACCCGACATCCTGGCTCAGGCAAAGGCAGCACTCGATTCCCCAGCAGAAGCTCCCAAAGCAAGGTCCAGCCACAGCAACTGACTGAAGTCATGTGACGGATGGGGGAAATTTTTTAATTGGAAAACATGCAACAGATACAAAATCAAAGCAAAAACATGAAAATCCAAACCAGTCCCAGACCCCCCAAAAACCCCCACCCACCCCGACAAAGCATAGACAATGAACCAAACCCCCCCCCGTGTCCCACCCCATCCCACCACCACACACAGCAAAACAACCCTCCGTGCCCTACCCCCCGCCCAACAGCAGCACAGAAAAGTCCAAATGACGTCCAACGTCCATTAGCCCCAAACCCCCCCAAAACCCCCACCCACCCCAACAAAAACAGAGTCCAACAATGTCCATGTCCATAAGTCCCAAACCCCCCAAAACCCAACAATGTCCATATCCTGGAGTCCCAGACCCCCCCCCCCGCCGAGGTCCACATTCATGGCAATATTGCACCCCAACCAAAAAACACCCCCCAACAATACCCAACAATCCCTCACAAAAGCAAATGAAACCCCACGAACCCCCACCCCCATCCCAACGATGGGCCTCTACCACCCTCCTTTCGCATTGCGCCATGCTGGACACGTCCTCCAGAATGTCCCGCACCACCTCGTCGAGGGGCAGGACCAACCCCCGGGCCGAGACATAACCGCGTGCCCGCCACAGATGGTAGCGCACTACGGCCGTGACGAGATAGAGGGTCCCGGAGTCCTGCCTTGGGGGAAAGGACCAGGCCCCGTACACCCACTCCGCATACGTGAGGAGGGAAAGATCGGGCAGGTGAAGAGCAGCGGACACCAACCGGCAGGCCGCGACATTAAAGGGGCACTGCCAGAGGAAATGTTCCATGGTCTCCGTCTGCCCTTCACACCCTGCCCTCGGACAGTCCCGATCGGCCTGTGACCTGTACTTGAGATTGTCCCTCACGTACAAACGCCCATGGAAAGACAACCAGGCCACATCCCGAACCTTCTTCGGCAGTCGAGGGGAGTTCAACTGCCGAAAGCCCCGCTGCATCGTATCCGCCGGACAGTCCTGCAGGGCCCACCGTGGTTGAAAGTGGGAGGCGAGAACCATCCGATACAAGCCTTTCCGCCCCTGAGCTTGGGCGAGCGGGTCGGTCACCCCCCACCGCCGAATGAGCCCCACCATCGCAAAAACGTACGATGGGGCCTGTTCCCCACTCCGACGCACACGTGGGACCGAGGATGCCCCCTCCCACCGCCCCCAGAAGCGGGAGAACCATGCCCGGTAGGAGGCCACCCACCAGACCCCACCCCCCTCCCGCATCCGATTCAGGTGAAACGCCATAGACAAGACGGACAGAAAGACAAAGGGGTGCAACATACCCAAACCGCCCTGTGCCCGGCCCAGGCAAACTATGTTGCGCTGGACGGGGTTCATGCGGTTACCCCACAAGAAATGGAAAAAGACAGCACTGACAGACGCCTGACAGGACGACGGAAGAACGAAGACCATGGCAATGTGCAGAAAGAGGGGAAGCAGAAACGTCCCGAGGAGTTTGATCTTCTCCTCGAACGTACACCTCCGCCCCCTCCACCGCAGCACCCGACACCGTGCAGCCTCAACACAACGAGCCCAATTGGACACCGCACAGTCCTCCGAACCGAAGACGAGGCCCAAAACGCGGACCTCCCCCTGAGGAGGAGGAAAGGGGGCGCAGGAAGGCGGGGAGGCCTCCGAGGGGCCCAACCACAGCGTCTGGCACTTGCTGTGGTTAACAACAGAGTGGGCTACCTCCGAGTACTCCTCCACGGCCTCCCGCAGGGCCTCCACCCCTTCGGTGCCGTCCACGTAAACTCAGATATCGTCAGCCTAGGCCACGACGGACACCGGAGACGCACCAGGCGCTTCCAGGCCTCGCAACCCACCCGAGGACAATCTCCTGAGGAAGGGGTCGAGGGAGAAAACATACAGCAGAGGGCTCAAAGGGCTCCCCTGCCGCACCCCCGAGGCGACACGAAAAGGCCGTCCGAGCCACCCGTTGATAAACGGGAAGCTCACCCCCCCTCGGTACAGCACCTGCAAGACGAAGAGGAAACCTGCGGGGAGGCCGAAGTACTGAAGCACCACCCACAGGTACCGGTGATTGACCCGGTCAAAAGCCTTGGACTGATCCAAGGAGACCAACCAGTGGTCCCGTTGAACAGACCGGCCTCTCTCGACCATCTCCCGAACCGTGACGGCGGCGTCCAGAACCCCTCTCCCCTGAACCGAACAATACTGGGAAGGTGACAGCAAAACACCCGACACCTCCACCAGTCGGTTGGCCAAACACTTCGCCAAGATTTTCCGGTCCGCGTTCAACAGAGAGAGCGGCCGCCAACAGTCCAAAGAGCTATCGTCCGTCCCCTTGGAGAGCAGCAACAGGACAGACTCGCGAAATGACCGCAGGAGAAACCCCGTATCCATGATCTCCCGAAACAGGGAGGTCAGGAAGGGGGCCAGCTGGGCGATGAAAGCACGATAGAACTCCACCGGGAGCCCATCGCGCCCAGGCACCTTCCCCAACGGCATGGCACGAATCGCCCGCTCCACCTCCACCTGCTGAATCGGAGCAGCCAGTGCATCGACCTGCGCCTGAACCACAGCCGAATACACCGGGGGAAGGCCCAAATACTCGCGGATACCTGTGAAGTCTACGGGACGATCCCCAAACAGGTCTGAAAAGTATTCCCCCACCATACGTAAAAGGTCCTCCTGAGAGGTGTGAAAGGTGCCGTCCGCGCCCCGCAGGGCCATCACCTCCCTACGCTGAACCTTCTCCCTGCAAGTTAGGAAGGGGTCAGGGGGGGAGACCTTACCGGCCGCCCCCTCGAAGCAAAGGGAGGCGTGGCGATCGTAAAGCAGGCCACGGAGCTGGACGCGCACCTCCTCCACCTCCTCCCGCGCTGCCCCTCGAGACACCAAACGATCCAGCTACCTCCAGAGGACAGTATAAGTGAGGTAGCGGGACCGAGCAATGGAGGTGCCCCGGGAGCGGAAGAGTTCGCGGGCACGCGTCTTCACCTCATCCCACCAAGCGCCACGGGAAGGGAAAATGCCCAACAGGGTCTCCTGGTCTGCGAGAAAGGCCAAGAACGCCTGGACCACCTCTGATGTAGCTAACAACTGCACATTCAGTCGCCACAGGCCAGGACCCCTGCTGAGCTCCTCGTGAGCCAAGAAGGACACGGAGAGGACACAATGGTCCGAGAAGTCAACCGCCTGCAGCTGCGTCCGGGAACACTCCACCCGAGCACTCACATATATCCGATCTATACGACTCGTGCAGGTCCCCCGGGAATAGGTGTTACCCGGTGACCGTGGAAAAGCCCGGTGGTAAACGTCCGCCAGATCGGCCATCCGGGTCACCTCAGCCAAAAAATGGCCATCGTAATGCGGAGGGCAATGCTCCCCCCCTCGGTCCTGACGCAAGGTGGTGGTGTTAAAATCCCCTGCCAGGACCACCAAACGAGAGGTGTGTAAGTAAGGGCGAATGACCCTGAAAAGGGCCTTCCGCTCCCACCAAGACTGGGGGCCATAGACCACCACAAAACGAAACCGGTGAGGCCCACAGAAGCCGTCTAAGAGCAAACACTGGCCCTGCTCCAGTTCCCACACATACTGCACCTGAAATAGGTTAGACGTGAACAAAACCGCCACTCCTGCGTAGGGCTGGGCCGCAAGGGACCAGTACGAAGGACCCCACCTCCACTCCCGCTTTGCCCGATGAGGCTCCTGCACGAAAATGACATCCAGCCCACTCGTGGAAAGAAAATCATAGGCCGCAGCCCGCGCCTGGTCCGTCAAAATACTGGCCACGTTGATAGTGGCGCACGAGAACGCAGGAGTGCACGCCATGCCTATTTCGAGTGCCGTGTCCCCTTCCTCCTCTTCTCACCACCCCCTTGCTCCCCAGAATCCCGCTTGCAGGACAAGCCCGCAAGCTGGAGCAACTCGTTGGGGTCCACGTCGACCACCTCAAGGATCTCCTCGTCCTGTTCGACCCGGTCACCCCAGCAGGTGCTAGTGCCCTCGTGACCACCAGGCAAAGCTGTCGCGAGGGCAAGCCCAGCCCCCACGGGATGAGGAGGCATAAACAGGTCAGGGGTCGGAGGAATGACCTCCTCCGTGGGGTCCACCACTGGTGCCGCCTCCCCATCCCCAGACAGAGACTGAGACAACATAACAGTGCCCACCCCTGCGGGGGAGGCGGGGGCGACCGGGTCAGCAGGGGGCTCCTGCGAAGGCCCAGCACCTAACTGCGGAGGCAAAGGCCCGTCCTCCCTCACCCCTCCCGGTAGCTTTTCCAGGGCCACCACCGGAAGCCGGGCGCCAGTATCCACACTTTTAGGCGGACCCTGACCGCGGCGCGCCCTCGGAGGTTTCTGAGGCCGCCGCTGAGGAAGAGGGGTCGCCTCCGCCGCCAACCGCACCGAGCGCCGCACAGGAAGCCCAGCCTCCACAGGCATGCCCTCGTCCGCCTCAGCCACATCAGTAGCCAAGAAGACGAAACGGTTGACGTCCAACACGGGCTCTACCTCCAGCAATGGGGAGGTCTCCCGTTTCTTCCTCTTGGACTTGCCACCCTTAGAAGAGACGGTAGTCCATTCCTCAGGCGGCACCACCCGCAACCCCCTATCCTGTTGTGCAACAACTACCTCCACCACATCAACCCTCTCCTCCATCCTACCCAAATCCCCTCCCCCGGGTGGATCCCTCGGCTCAGTGGCCTCCTCCACCTTAGGGCTCCCGGGCACCTCCTGAGGGAGAGGGACCTCCACCACCTCCTCCCTCACAGGAGCCCGAGATGGGGCGACGACAGCCCCCCCCCCCGGTCCATTGTGTGATGCGGAGGGGCAGCGGGCAAAGGGGTGGCCCAATTCCCCACAAAGGTTGCACCGGATGAGCAGATACCCGGCCGAGGCATGACCCCGTCCACCACAACGAGTACAGACCTGCTCGGGACAGTTCATGCTCAAATGACGGAATGAGCCACAGCGGTGACACTCGCGAGGTTGCCCGTGGTAATAGCACAAGATGCGATCCCGACCGAGGAAACCGGCCGAGGGCACGTGCTGCACGACGTTACCCACCTCACGCAAACGGATCCTACCCTTCCACGACCCGTCCCACACCCCTAGGGGCCCAGCGCCCTTAACCAGGGGTGCGAGAAGCACCGCATGACGCGACAGCCAAAACTGAATGTCCTGCCCTGGGAGCGACTCATTCCTCACCAGGATGGTCACAGGTACCGCCCCCTGGCGAGAGACAGGCACAACGCGAAAGTTGACCCACCCCCCCTGCCCCCTCTTCTACTGGTATTTGTCCCAGAAGACCTCCAGCCCCCGTCTCAGCATGAAGCTAACATCGTATTCCACGCTGTTGCTCATGTGGATGAAGGCATACAAATCCCCTGGGAGGAACCCCAGCCCAAGGACCATCCTCAGGACCTCTTCCCTGGCCGGAGGGGGCCCCTCCCCGGCCCACCGGATCTGCGCCACGTTGCGGCACCTGGTCTCACCCCCCCTCCACGCAATCCACCACCACCCCCCTCCCCCCCAAAAGAACCTCTCCGATGAGGAGCCCCCCCACCCCCTCCCACAGGAGCAGACCCCGCTGGCCCCCGGAGGGCCTCCGCAAATGAACGAGAGGGCCCCGCCTGAGTAGTAGCGGAACCCCCCACCGACCCCTGCGACCCGGAGGCCCGGGAGAGTGGCCGCCGGGAAGACCCCTGCGATATCCCGGGATCCCCAACCCCCAACAACTGTGAGTCGGTGGGGCTGGGGACCACCAACGGAGCCAAAGCCGAGGCAGGGAGACTCCCAGGCCTCCCCTCTAAGGACCCCCTACGCATCCCCCCCTCCCCCAAGGCCCCCTGCCGGGACTCCAAGAGCTGTTCAATATGGAGAGCCCGAGCCGCTCCCTCCTGATCATCCTGACTGCCCAAAGCCACCAACAAGGCAGTCTGGAGCTCTTCCTCGGAAAGGCCCTCCAGGCCCACAATCCCTCCACCACCTCCGACCCCCTCTCCCAATCCCGAGGCTGCAACCTGGGCTTCCCCCACCACCACAGGAAGGACCGCAGTCCCTCCCCCTCCCCCACATTGCTCTGTACCTACATCCCCTGAGGGACCGGCATCCTCCTCGGCCCCCCCAGCCACCTCCATACCCGCAGACCCCCCAGAGGCCTCCACCCCCCCATAATGCAGCTCTAGCACCGATTGTGCCTGCGGAGCCACCTCCCCATCCAAAACAGGTCCCTGACCCACCTGCAGAAGCCCATCCACCCCCTTCAAGGCAATACTGCTAGACACCCCCCCTTCCGCTGGGTCCCCTGGGCCCTCGGGAGCAAGGCAAGACCCCCCAACCCCCCTCCCCGCTCCCCCCCCCCCCCACTTCCCCAAGGCTTACCTGGCCTCCAGTGCCCCCAGCGGACCCAGACTGCAGCTGCCTCGGTTGTACCTTCGCGTGAAGAAGGTGATCAGATGCCCGGGCTCCAGCAGGGACTCCTGTCCCGTGAGCCGAGCCACCCTCAATCCCCCCCACCGCAGAAGAAGCAACAGGACAAGACCCTAAACACAGGGACCCCTGCAGGGACCCAACACTGCCTCCTGGACGTACATCCTGCTCCCCCAAAACAAACAAAACAGAGGATGCAGCAGGGCTGCTCTGTCCCTCCGACAAGGGCACAGGCAGCAAAGGATTCCCTGAAGACAGCTTCTCTCCCTGCAGAAACGGGCCAAAGGGCAGTCGTGGAGGAGCCAGCTGATCAGCGCAAAGAGGGGCACTCTGAGGTGAACCAGCCCTCGGATCCCCCGACCCAAAGGCAACTCCAGGACCAGCTGTGAAGGACGGGAAACAGGCAGCAGAAGGGACGTCGGCAGAACGCTGAGACTGCTGCAAGGTAGAGAACAGCTGACCGGCAGCAGAAGTGAAGTGCTCCGGTCCCCGATGCTGCCCCGACAGAACGGACCGGCGATCTTCACTCCCCCGAGGTGGGAACCCACCTCCGGAGCCTCGGGGGAGCCCGGGGAAGCCCTCCAGAGACCCCCTCCGCCCGACCGAAGCAGCAGCCACCGCCGAAATCGCTCCTGCACCACACTTCCGGGCCGACCCGGAAGTGACATCACTGCCACTCCGGCAGCCATTTTGAGAACCAGTTGGGGCTTGGGGAAGCCCGGGGAACAACTCCTCGACTGGGGAAGCCCTCTGCTGGTTGGCCATCGGAAAACGAACGTCAAATGGAGTGACGTCATCGCTGACACCGGCCCGGTGGCCATCTTGGAAAGTTACAGCAGCTGATTCCAACGTCGGAGGAACTCCAAAATCGAGCGAAAATGCCCGCCAAGGGTGGGGATCCACTCCGCAGCTCATCCTCTCTCCAACCGCAGGATTATTTCCAGGAACCGCCTCCATCACCTTCTTCACCATCGGGAAGGACACAGCAGCCTCCGGAGGGACAGGGGGCCGGAATCCACGCCCCCAAACGCCAAGGCGCCATCTTGGGGCAGGGGGTGCATCCGGGAAGACAAGCCGGTTCCATCCACTGCTGACGCCCCATCCAGTCTCCAGGAATCTGCCAGCACCCTCCGGTAAGCGGGATCGAAGCGGGGTTGCGGGGCACACGCAGCTGGCACAAGACAGCCAGCCTTCTTCCCAGCCTTCTTCCCAGCCTTCTTCCCGGGAGCCTGAAACTCCAGAGGGGGATAACGAGCCCCAGCCTGCCTGCCCACCCCCGAGGGCCCCCCCCCGGACTGCGGCACCTATAGCGGCCCAGCGATCCTGATGCTGGAACACCTCCGTGAGGGACCCACATCCCTGAGCTCTTAGGTAAGCCACCCATCGGCGCATACCCTTTAGGGCCCGCTTCACAGTTCTTACCTGCTGGCAGTACGGCAGCCAGCCCTCCCCAGGCACCAGGGCCTGCATGCTCTCGAGATGGGAGAGCTGAGCCTGCAGCAGGGTGGCCTCCTCCTGGAGACCCTGAAGCATCCTCATTGCAGCCACTACGTCCTCCGGAGCCCTTGCGGGCCCCGGGAAAGGTGGTGGGCCCATCTCCTCCGCCTCATCCTCACTAGAGGAGGTAGAGGCCTCCTCCAGGACCCGAGGCGGAGGGGGAATCCCACCACCACCACTACTGCTGCCCTGGCGGCTCGGCACAGAGCTCCAGGGCTCCTCCAGGGCCCTCCCCCTGCCACCACCCAGCCTCCACACCTTTACCGGATAGGAAAAGCGGGCCCTCTCCAGGGGGCAGCTGGCCTATCCCCATGGGCGTGTGGGTCCCTCCCCAGCAGCCCACCGCAGTCCTACCTGGATAACCAGGGGCCCCCTCCTGTGGCACCGACCTCAAAGAAGAGCCAGGTTCCGAATGAACAAGCAGGGGCCCACCAGGCTTGGCAGGCCCCCGGGCGTGGGCCTCTCCCGCCGGAGGCGGCCCAGGACCCGACATCCTGGCTCACGCAAGCAGGCAGGGCCCTACTCCCCAGCAGGAGCTCCAGCAGCACCAACCTCCCTCACTGCCACTCACAGGAAACAGGAAGTGACAAGTCAGCTGACAGGATGGGGGAAATTTTTAATGAAGAACATGCAACAAGGTACAAAAACAAATGAAAAACACACAAATGCAAAACAGTCCCATGCCTCCAAAAACCCCCACCCACCCCGACAAAGCACAGACAAGGACCCAACCCCCCCCCCGTGACCCACCCCAACCCACCACCACACCCAACAAACCAACCCCCCGTGCCTGACCCCCCCAAACAGCAACACACAACAGTCCAATGGCAGTCCAAGAACAGTCCAAAATGTCCAATGATCATATACCGCAACTCCCCTCAAAACCCCCACCCACCCCAACATAGGCCCACTGCAGCAATGTACGCACCCCAAGTGTCCAGCTGCCCCAAAACCCCCACCCACCCCAACAAAAACAAAGCCAACAATGTCCGGGAGCAAAATGTCCCAGCTCCCCCAACACTCCCAACCATCCCAAGAACAAAAAACAAAACAGCAATAATACAGTAAATAATATCCCACCCCAACCAAACACCCACCCCCCAACACTATCCAACACATTCCCATACAAACAGATCACTGAAATCCCAACAGACCCCCACCCCCACCCCCACCCACATTCCCCCAAAATATCCACCCCATTAAACCCACAGAACAAAATCCCCATCCCCCACCCCAAACCCTCCCAAGAACCCGCTCCCCAAACATACCACCCACCCGACCTGACCCACGCCCACCCTACAGAAATGAAAGAAACATTAAAGGTATCCCCTGGCCCACCTCCCACCAAGTTCTCACAAATAATAATGGAAACAATGAAATGAAATAATAGAAATGTAACCAAAACACAAACAAACCAAACCCTGATGATGCTGGATGTTGGAGCAGGATGCACGTGAGAGGGAGGCCAGTTGTCAGAACACCACCCCCCCCCCGACCCTGAGGACTCCCCATCCCTAGCCCCCCAGAAGGAACTAAGGACTACCCTTTAGCCCGAACCCTCCCCCCCCCGGATTCACGGGGGGCGGAGGGTGAGGTGACGCCACAGACGCTCCCAACGATGGGCCTCCACCACCCTCCTCTTGCGTTGCGCCATGCCGGACACGTCCTCCAGAATGTCCCGCACCACCTCGTCGAGGGGCAGGACCCACCCCCGGGCCGAGGCATACCCGCGCGCACGCCACAGGTGGTAGCGCACTACAGCCGTGACAAGGTAGAGGGTCTCGGAGTCCTGCCTTGGGGGAAAGGACCAGGCCCCGTACACCCACTCCGCATACGTGAGGAGGGAAAGATCGGGCAGGTGAAGAGCAGCAGACACCAACCGGCAGGCTTCTACATTATAAGGGCACTGCCGGAGGAAATGTTCCATGGTCTCCGGCTGCTCTTCACAACCCGCCCTCGGACAGTTCCGCTCGGCCTGTGACCTGTACTTGAGGTGTTCCCTCACGTACAAACGCCCGTGGAAAGACAACCAGGCTTACATCCCGACCTTTCTGCGGCCGCCGTGGGGAGTTCACCGGCCGAAGGCCCCGAGGCAACACGGCCGCCGGACAGCCCCGCAGGGCCCACCGTGTTTGAAAGTGGGCGGCGAGAACGATCCGATTACAAGCCTTTCCGCCCTTGAGGTTGGGCGAGCGGGTCGGTCACCCCCACCGCCGAATGAGCCCCACCATCTGAAAAACATACGATGGGGCCCTGTGCCCTGCTACGACGCACACGGGGACAGAGGACGCCCCCTCCCACTGCTCCCAGAAGCGAGAATACCATGCCCAGGTAGGGAAGCCACCCCAAACCAAAACCCTGCCTCCTCCACGCAATGGCGATTCAGGCGATGAACCGCGATAGACCGGACGGGACAGGGAAAGAGGAAATAGGGGTGCAACCATATATTACCAAAACCCGCCTTGACTCTCCCGCCGCCCAGGCAAAACGATGTTTGCGCCTGGAACAGGGTGTCATGCGTGTTACCCCACAGAAAACAGAAAAAGAAACCAGCACTAACGGAACGCCTTGGGGACAAGAACGACGGAAAGAAACGAAGGGACCGTGGCCACGTGCAGAGAGAGAGGGGAATGCAGAAAGAAAACGTCTTGAGGAGGGGGTGACCGTCTCCCTCCAACGTATACCTCCGCCCCCTCCACCGCAGCACCCGGACACCGTGGCAGCCTCAACAACAACGAGGCACAATTGGGACACCAGACGCAACAGTCCTCTCCGAACCGACAGACGAGGACCACAACGCGGACCTCCCCCTGAGGAGGAGGAAAAAGGGGGCGCATGTGCGAAAGCAAGGCTGGAGGCCTCCGAGGGGCCACAACCACAGCGTCCTTGCACTTGCTGTGGTTAAGCGAGAGTGGGCTTAGCCTTCCGAGTTACTCCTCCCACGGACTCGCGCAAAGGCCTCCTACACCTCGGATACCGTCCACGTGTAACTGAATGACCAACAATCGTCAGCGTAAGGACCAACGACGGACACCGGAGACGCAACCAGGCGCCTCCAAGCCTCGCAACCCAACCCGGAGCTGACAATCTCGCGGAGGAAGGGGGTCGAGGGAGGACAAACGGAACACTACAGCAGGGGGGGACTCAAGAGGCACCCCTGCCAGGCACCGGACCCGAGGGCGACACCCACAAAGGCCCAGTCCGAGCCCACCCGTTGATAAACAGGGAACGCTCACCCCCCCTCGGTACAGCCCTGCAAAAAACGAAGTAGAAAACACAGCGGGGATGGCCGGAGATGTACCTGAGAGCAACCACCCACCAGGCTACCGGTGATTGACACCGTGTCACAAACGCCCTTGGGACTGATCCAAAGAGACCAACCAGTGGTCCCGTTGCACTAGGACCGCCTCTCTCGACCATCATCCCGAAAAACCGTTGCGGCTGGCGCCAGAAACCCTCTCCAACCATGAACCGGAACAATACTGGGAAGGTGACCAGCAAAAACTACCCGACACAAAATCCACCAGTCGGTTGGCCAAACACTTGGCCA